>CP094637.1:27782769-30226403 GCA_023657505.1 Camelina hispida
ACTAGTGGACGAGTATTATAAAACTTCTACATGGGCAGCTACTTACGCAGTAGTAATCAACCCTGAAGTTAACCCCAATGATCTGGGCATGGCCAATGAAATTGTTAGGAGGGACATAATCCCACCAAAGGCCCGCTGGCCATCTGGTAGGCCAACCAAGAGTAGAAATCCATATGTTGGTGAATATCCGGTAAGAATGGGCTAAGCTTCATCTATTTATTCACTTGTTTCTCATGCGAGTGATCATGTATTAATTTGTATATGTTTTTTTCCAGAAATCTTCAACTGTCACTGTGAGAGTTAATTGGTGTTCACTGTGAGAGTCAGCCAGCCTATCAACATCACCAAAACGTGACTTCTTCTTGTAGTTCCAGTAAAAATCCATATCCAATGTCTCTTCGCAGCTCTTCAACATTATCCACAACAACTCAGCAACTGGGTACACATGTTTAATGGTACTCACCAATGCAATAGCCTCTTTCAATTCACAACATTGAAAAGCTAGGAATAAGCTTTTGACATACAAAGCATAAGGATTCTTCGCGAATGAACACCAACCAAGAAAGTCAAAGTACACTGACGAAGGTCTTAACCATCTCACAAAATCGGAATTATGATCCATCCCCACCGACGATAGAGTTTCCAATAAGTGAACGACTACCCTACCTTCAGCGCCTGCGAGAAGCCAGTTCCTCAAATGCTCTATGCCATCTTGAGCTACGAAACTCACAATTTTTGCCAGAATTGATGCTGGGATGTAAAGATCTTTAGGTGTAGGAATCCGTAAAAACGAAAACAAGTATTTCACTTAATCGCTGATGTTCATATATTTTACCCTGTTTTCCCTTAGTAAATTCACATCTTTTGCATCTTTTGCTATCCATTTTGACCATTATTGCATAGCTTTAGGACTAATCATGCATTAGAGTATAGTTGCATTGCATTTGCATCTTTTCATGCATAATCAGGTGATTTTGGAGCTTAAGGAGCATGGAAGCAATTCTGAGGAGAAGTGAAGCAATCATGAAGGGAAAGCAAGAGAGTTAAGGCTGAAAAACCAAGGTCCAGAGTCCCACTCGACCACTCACTCGACCAGACACTCGACCGTGTGTAGAGAGGGACTCGACCGAGTGGAAGGAGAAAAAGAGGAGCCAACTCGACCGGTCACTCGAACGAGCACTGGGGCGAGTTGGCCGAGCCGCTTGGCTATTTTGTCTTTTAGCTTTTTTAGGGCTTCCACTACTTTTTCTATTTAAAGGCCTTGTACCCTGCAGCCACCAAGAGTCCAACTTTTTTAGAGAGTCAAAAACCTAGTTTTTACCTTTTAGGGAATTATTCCCTTTGCACTTTTATGTCTTTTAGATCTTGTACCTCTTTGAAGGAAAACCAAAGATTCCCCAATTTTGTTGGTTTCTTGAATATTGTAGATCTTTGTTTTATCATTCTGTTAATGCAAATTTCAGAATTTTCTGGGTTTATGACTTTGATGTTCATCATGTGTTCTTGTGAGTAGTTGCTTAGGATCTTGAGGATGGGTTAGGCTGGGTTGTGTTTGAGGTTTGTTTGATTTGGTCAAGCTTGATTGTTTAGGATTTCTTCTAGGCTAGATGTTCTTAATGCTGATCCTATATCTGAGAGGGTAGGGCTTGATTTCAAGCATCTTAGCATCACACCAATGTTTAAGAAGCATAGATAAGGCTAGATCTAGAGACTACCATTAGGCTTGCTAAGATATTAGAGATCTTGTTTGGTTTTTGACATATTGCTTAATTCCTGCTTGTGTAGATTCTTTACTTTGTGAGAACAAGTCTAGAGATGCATGAGTTTGATTGTTTCTTGCCATGAGAGTGGATTAAACATGTCTTAGAGATATATGTCTAGAGATTAGCTCAAGTTGTTTGAGATTTGTTCACCAAGTTAGATGACCTCAATCATTAGTCCAACCCATGAATCCCTCCTCAAGGCCTTCCTTGTTTATTGAATTCTTAGCTTAATTCCTGTTGTTTGATCGTCGTTTGATTTGCTTTAGTATTACTCTGTTTTTCTTGCATTGCTATGTTTTACACTTTTGTCCTGCTCGACCCTGCACTTGATCTACACTCAGTCGAGTGCTTGCTCGAGTTCATTCCCAGAACTTTTGTTTACGCTTTGTAGTTGCCTTGTATTATCTCCTGTTTCATTCTAGTTGCATTTCTGTTGCATTTCTGTTGCATTCATTTAGTATCTTGTTAATTACTTGCTTTACATTAGTTCAGTTCTTGCATTATCATAGTTTCTATTTATGTTCTAGCTTCATAATTGTCATAATCATTCTGTTTCATTTACATTAAGCATCTAGTTCTAGTAGCTTTTACTTTCTGCATTTTACACTTCATCATTAGGTTGTTAGTGACATACATCCTTTGCATTTGGCTTGACTTAGACATTTATGCACATCCTGATTGCTTGCAAACACTCAGATTGGATTGACACCTCTTATACTACAATTGCATAAGGGGAATTGAAACACCTTACCATCTATTCATTTCATATCTCACCATTCCATACATTCAACATCCATACGACAAAATATTTCGGTTTCAATCGCTCAGATCTATAACATAACAGACACAGTAACAAATTTTATAAAACAAAAATCCCAACCTCTAAGTTCAGCCAAACAAGAGGTTCGTTGATAGGGTCCTCAACTGGTTGGCGGTCACTCATACGTGTTCGAGCACTGTGCGGCCGAGGGAAATGTCTTTGTGGTAGTATACGACCGTGAGAGCACTTACCATGAGAGCAGTTCTCACAAACGATTTTGTATGTCGAGACCATTTTCAGCTATGTTCTATCACCTACAAACTAAGTTTATAAAGACTCCGTCTTCAAACCATAACTCCCAAGTTATCCGTAAATAATAACTTCCTTCGACTTTATTAATACATTATCCACGTCGACACATCCATGAAAAACATACATATCTGAAACCATGTGGATAGCATCCATTGTTCAGATATTAAACGCTTTAATGATTCTCTTATTAGATTTCAAATACACTCCAAATAGGTGTAAACTACAAAATTACCAACCAATGATAACATACTCTAACCAAAGTTTACAACATACAAATAGGAAATTACCCTACTTGGGATGCCTATACTTGTTTTCCCTCTTGCCGTTTAAGGTTACCTGTGTTAGGGTTAATGATTCTAGTTTCATGAATTGGGGTTTAGTCTTCATGTTTACGTCTAAGGGTTTTAATTTCATTGTGAAGGGAAAACTGTTTAATCCTTTAGGTTTTATAGTTTAGGGTTTAGGGTTTATGTTTTAGGGTTACGGTAAATGGTTATTGATTTGTAAATAAGTTTGGTTTACGGTTTATGGTTTACATTTTAGGGTCTCGGGATTAGGGTTTACTGTTTAGGGTTTAGGGTTTAGTGTTTAGGGTTTAGGGTTACGATAAATGGTTAATGATTTCTAAATAAGTTTGGTTTATGGTTTAGGGTTTAAGTTTTAGGGTCTCAAGTTAAGGGTTTACATTTTACTCTTCAAGGTCTCCTCTTAATGTGCCAAGTTTTTAGTGTTTATGGTTAGGGATTTCCGAATAAGTGTTTTTTGGTTTTTTTTTTGGTGTTTAGGGTTTAGGGGTAAGGTTTTTCTATTCTTTTGTTAAGAGTTTAGTGTTTTAGGTTTAGGGGTCAAGATTTAGTGTACTATCATTTAATGTTTAGGGTTTAGGAGTTACATTTTACTTTTCTAGTTTCGGGTTCAGATTTTTGTGTTCACAATTCATTGTTTAGGGTTAACAAATTTAGTGTTTTGATAGTTGAAATACGTTTATACTTTGTTAGTATTTAATGTTCTGATGGTCTATGTCCAAATGGACAGGGACACATACTTTATGGATCGCATAATATATCTTCTGTCCACACAAATTATGGACAACATAACCCAGTTGTTCTTTACTGAATTCGTGGAAAACATACTATATCACCTGTCCAGACACATTGACAATCCATAACAACAACTATGCGCTCTGTCCACAAAGGCTATATCCACATTCTGT
Organism: Camelina hispida; assembly: GCA_023657505.1. Lineage (NCBI taxonomy): Eukaryota > Viridiplantae > Streptophyta > Magnoliopsida > Brassicales > Brassicaceae > Camelina > Camelina hispida. The sequence goes on from CP094637.1 coordinate 27,786,818, forward strand.
GAATTTCTTGTCCATGATAGTATATAAATATCTAAACACTTAAAATAACAATTAGGGTTACTCTCTCTACAATAGCCTTACAGCCGCTGCCACTTCAACCTTTTTCCTACGGTTTTTCACCACTAACACACAATAATTGACAATATAGATGCGGCCTTCCCCTATAGATGTAGCCTTCCCCTACTTCTGAAAGGAACCCATCAATGCATAGCTGTCACCTACTACCCATCCCCCTCTATGTACAGTGTTTATGTATTATAGTTTTCATCTATTTTCAAACAACAAGCGGGAAAGATCCCGCTAACAACGGAAGTACATTGCTTTTTAATGAATAAATTACTTTACGCCTTACTCTTCCACATCTACATCAAACAAGTTATCGTATTGTCCATTTTTTAGCCTTAACTTAGTTTCCCATCCTCTCACCTTCCTATTAAGCCGACAATAATTGTGTTTCATATAGAGGTAACAATAACTTACGTTTATTTTCATATCATTTTTACTAATAGTTTTCGTAACTTTTACAATTTCTACGCAGGATACGACCACCAAAGAAATTTACATCTCTCCACACTTACATGCAAAAATTCTAAGCTATGTTGCTAAAGATGGGATAGACGCTTTGAAAAATTTGATAAGAGCTGTCCCTGACTACAAAGATGCAGTCCTCTTAAACGAAACTCTCTCTACAGTTCGTCTAGACAAATCAGAGCATTTCATCTGGTGGACCATGTCACACTCAAGAATGGTGCTTAAAGATTATTAAATTGCTTAAATTAATAATCTTTTATTTTATAATTGTGTTTAGTTTTCAAGAACGGGGCTTAATTGTTGAATCCTGCTTGTTTAGTTAATTGATCTGATTTTCCATGATTTCCTGAGAATTTTCCTAGGCCTAGCGTTTATTCCTATTGATTTACAACTCTTTTATTTTCTGTTTTATTTTGCAATTTAATTAAAATATTTATGTTTAGCATAATTAAAAGATTATTAAATTTATTGTGTGAATCTAGATTCTTTGAGGATTCGATCCCTAAGTACTACAATTGATCTCTTAATTTGAGAGAGTAGCTCAGGGTTAAATTTGAGCATATCAAATTTTGGCGCCGTTGCCGGGGACTCTTTTGATTTACCAGTAGATTAAAATCTTTGATTTTGTATAAATTTTTTTTTTTCTGTTTTACTCACACGCTTTTGTTTTTTTTCTCTTGTGTGTTTCAGGTACATGACTAAGCCTAGCACCAGGAAAAATCCTACTGGTCCAGTTGTTAAGCTTACAAACCAAGAGTTAGGACAACTAGAGCGTGATAACACAAAAGCAGCCAAATCAGAAAAGATGGTCAACCCAATCGTACTGAGACCAGATGCGGCTGGAGTTTTGAGGGATCAAGAGGGTCATGTGTGCAACGAACGAGGCCAAAAACTTGATGCTGAAGGACAAGTTACTCAGGAAAAACCTGTAGTTGATGAGAATGCAGATGGGATCGATCGATGCAACGTCGGCATCGGTCGACGCAATCAAGAAGGCATCGATCGACACAATGCTGGCATCGATCGACGCAACGAGGAAGGCATCGACCGACGCAATGCTTGTGTCGATCGATGCAATGCCAGAGCCTATGCGGAGAATGTTCAGAGGCGACGGGACAATAATGGAGAGCTTGTCAAGACTCTTGCGGACTTCAACAGAGCAGACTTGTTCTATGAGAACTGCTCTGCGATTGTCCCTCCTCCATTCCCAAGGAATGATTTTGAGCTGAAGCCTGCCTACTTCGCTCTTGTTGGACAAAGGCAATTCCAAAACTTGCCACATGAGAAGCCTCTAGACCACATTTAGCACTTCGAGGACATAGTTACAAGCATCAAGGCTAATGGAGTCACTGAGGAATATCTCTACTGCAAGCTTTTCCCCTACTCTCTTGCTGGGGAAGCTTCTCATTGGCTAAGGCAGCTGAAACCAGGATCTCTGACAACCTGGCATGACATCAAGGTGGCATTTTTGAACTACTTCTATGATGATGCGATGTCTGATGAGCTAACGATCAAGCTTTCTACCTTTAGACAAGGACCTACTGAATCTTACAAAGCTGCTTGGGTAAGATTTAAGGCATACGAGAGGGAATGCCCACATCATGGTTTCTCAGATGCGCAACTGATTAGTATCTTCTTCAGTGGTATTGATTGGAGATATCAGATGGCTTTGGATGCTGCTATTAATGGGAACTTCAAGACAAGATACTGAGATAAAGCTGAACAATTGATTGAAAGGCTAGCATCAAGCAATAGTACCAAGAATGCAGACTTAGAGCGGAAGAGAGCTCATGAAGGCCATGATTGCTACTGTGAATGCTAAGTTGGATACAGTGCATAACCTTCTTGTTGGAAAGAAGTCAGTCCATTTTGCTGAAGATGTTGAGACTTTTGAGCCAAAGACAGAGATTTGCAAAGAAGAGTTCATTCTCAGGAAATCCAAACAGCAATTTCACAAGGAACTATGGATCTTCTTCTTACCAACCCCTCCCTCCACCCAATTCAGAGAGCAAGATGGAATCAATGATTGGACAGATTTTGGATGGTCAACAGAAGTTAATAGTAGACTTCAATGGGAAGATTGATTCTGTATACACTGAACTGACAGGGAATTTTGATGCATTTAATACTCATGTCAAGAAGCTGGTGAATCAAGTGATTCAGACTGTTGGGTCTGTTAAAAGACAAGAGGAACTTCATTATAGAAGAACTGAGAAACCCAAGCATGCTTGTAATGCGATTTTGGTGAAGGAAGGAGACGAAGATACATCACTTGATCCAGCATCGACCGATGCATCTGCTAAGCATCGATCGACGCAACCCTCGGTGGTCGTAGAAGGGTTGACTTTGCGAGACAGCATCGACCGATGCAACTCTAGCATCGACTGATGAAACGTCGAGACCAAGAAGAGAGTTACGAAAGCTCCGATTCCAGTTGCTGAGAGAGTGTACAAGCCTAAGGTTCCTTTTCCTAAGCCTAGGAGATCTAAGCAGGAGCTTAAGGAAGCAAGATGCAAAGCTATGATGGATAAGGTGATAATAGAAATGCCTTTGATTGATGCTGTCAAGTTTTCTCCTGGGATTAGCGATATGTAAAGAGGATGGTCACTAATGGTTTGAGTCCTGAGGAAGGAGCTTTGCTTACCAAGGATGTCAGCTCAATTATGTTGAAGCGGCCTGCTCAGAGGAAGAAAGAGAGGAAAGAGAAAGTGATTGTCTCTAAGAAAGTGAGTGCAATGATTCAGAGTAGGATTGCAGAGAAGTTACCAGATCCTGGAAGTTTTGTGTTAGATTGTTCTATTTCAACAGGAAGGTTTGTACAATCACTTTTTGATCTTGGTTCTAGTATTAACTTGATGCCCCATTCTTTTGCTGTGAGACTTGGGATGACGGATTTCAAACCAACTAAGATCTCCCTTATCTTAGCTGATCGATCCAGAAGGATTCCTGAAGGAGTCTTGGAAGATATTCCAATAAAGATTGGAGATTGCATGATTCCCACTGACTTTGTGGTGCTAAAATATGACCAAGAGCCTAATGATCCTCTCATCTTAGGACAATCTTTCTTGGCTACAGCTGGTGCCATCATTGATGTTAGGAAGGGATACATAGCCTTGAATGTAGAAGATTTGATTATGAACTTTGAGATGGACAAGCTGAGAAGGGTTCCCACTATTGATGGTCAGACATTTTCTGTGGAAATTGCTTCTGATGATGATCCGCTAATAGAGCCTCCTAGAGACATTACTGCTGGGTATGTCAAAGAGTTGGAGACTATTGAGAAAGTGAGCAAGGAAGCTGTTAAGCTTGAAGATTGAGGTGGAGACCATCTAATCAGTACTAGAGACCATGATGAGGTTCTGATCCATGACAAGTCACTGGTAGATGATGTTTTTGTAATGGAAACACGGATTGCTGAGGAAAGTTGCAGAATCGTTGAAGAAACACGAGTTGCAGGCCAAGCATCGATCGATGCATCTGTTGCATCGATCAACACACCTTCCAGAAACGGCTCAAACTTGTCCAAAACCGAGGATTCTCGAGCTGGGTCCTTAGCTGTAAGTCCTGGACCAGTTATAAAGCTGAAACCCCACCATTCCACACTCAAGAAGCCACAGGTAAGGCCAAGGTATGCATCTCCTTCTCCCAAACCTTCTCCTATCATCAATAAGAATTTGAAAGGTACAACGACTGTTTTGCAGTTAACTAAGCCACGAGATTATCATAGAGCGCTTGATTCTTCTGTTGATGATTTTGTAGGATATAAAAGAAAGCCACCCATACCTCAGTCCCACCCTGGTCCTGTTCCTCATGTCCCTTGTAGACCTCATTCATCTACTGCCTACACACCCCCTTGGATGAAGAGGACAATCTCTCAGAAGCATGCAGTGCCACTTTCCGATCCACCGGATGTCTGAGATTCAACATAGTCAAGCTAATGACTGAAAATAAGCCCTTAGTGGAAGGCAACCCACTGGTAGGTTTTTCTTTTTCATTTTCTTTTGATTTTCATCTATTTTTACTTTTATTCGCCAATCTCTTACTTGATAGCATTGGGGACAGTGTTGTTTAAGTCTGGGGGAGGCAGTTACTAACTACGTTTTTGTTTTTGAGAGTCATTGAAAAAAAATGGTTTTATTGAGTCAAAATTTTTGTTGGGAACTATGATTTTTCTTTTTAGTGTACTGCCTTGGTTGATTAATGCTGCAGATTGAATCCACAAATCCGACTAATGAAAAATGGCTGACCAGTGAACCAAAGACATCCAAATTTCCAACAGAATCCAAAAAAGCCTGAGGTAATTTCTGCGCTTTTCTTTTTACCTCATCAAGGAGAATGATGTTCATGTTGGTTTAAATTGTATGAGCGGAAGTGAGAGCAAGTTCAAAGAGAAGTGTGGAGAAATAAATGAGATAAAATGTGAGATTCTATTAGAATAAGATATTACATGGTCGGCTAAGGCCTTTAAATAGAAAGAAAGGAAACTAGGGCATCCTACTAAAAACAAACTCGACAACTTGGTGATAGAGACATAAAGGAAGGAGTAGGTGATCCCAAGGGTGAAAGCGACCTGTCCTTGCTTCCTTAAGGAAGACAGCCCGTGACCTTATCCTCCAACGGCTCTCTCATGTCTTCGAGATCCTTCTAATGGGCCTTGCCTAGTGTTCCAGCCCTTCCTATCTTTATTACACATTATTTAGACTCGGCCTTATTGCTTTGTGTACGGACGGCCGTACGGACATGCCTTGAGTCTCGAGTGGCCTTATGGCCTATGATCAATACTCCCCCTCAAGCTTAGCCAAGTGGAACGGCTAAGCTTGGAAACCCGCGAGAGACCACCTCGTTAAAAACCTTAGCATGGAAAACCACATGGGACAAAACCATGCTAAGGAAAAGAGTGTGATCTTTCACGGATTAGAGGAGTTTAATCATGGATGTGTAGGATCTACTAGTCCAAGTTTGCTAGAGATGTATTCGCAAATTTGTGGACTAGTAGCCTTTGTGAAAATATCCGCCAATTGTTCTTGACTTGGTGTGTAACATGGTAGAACCACCCCTTCTTCTATCTTCTCTCGCACCTTATGACAATCTACCTCTATATGCTTGGTTCTCTCATGGAATACCGAGTTAGTGGCTATGTGGATTGCAGCGTTGTTGTCACAATGCATAGTGATCGGTCCTTCAACTTCTACTCCAAGATCTTTGAGGAGACCTTTGAGCCATGTAAGCTCATTGGTGAGCTTCTTCATGGCCCTATACTCTGACTCGGCACTTGATTGAGACACAACCTTTTGCTTCTTTGATTTCCAAGTGACTAAGTTCCCACCAAGAAAGGTACAATACCCTGTGGTTGATCTCCGATCGGTCGTATCACCAGCGTAATCCGCGTCACAATATCCCACTAGTTCGGTATTATTCTTCTTCCCCATCCAAATGCCTTGGCCAGGGCTTCCCTTGAGATAACAAAGAATCCGTTAAAGTGTTTGCCAATCGAACTTTGTTGGAGCCTTCATGTGCTGACTGACTTGATTGACCGCATAGCAAAGATCCGGCCTAGTGATGGTAAGGTAGATAAGTTTTCCCACAAGTCGTCGGTATTGGCCGACATCTTCATATGGCTCAGCCAATGGAGTCACATTCTTCATCTCCCCCTTTCGCTTGACCTGGTACCCTTCTTCAAGAGGTGTCACGGCTGGTTTGGCACCAAGCTTGCCCGTTTCACGGAGGAGGTCAAGAGCATATTTCCGTTGAGAGAGAAACAGCCCCTCCGGCGACCTAGAAATTTCAATGCCAAGGAAGTATTTGAGCTCGCCGAGATCTTTAATATCAAAGTTGGAGTGGAACAAGGCTTTAGTGGTTGAGATGCCCTCTGAATCATCACCGGTGATGATTATGTCATCAACATAGACAAGAACAACCACGCGTCCATTAGGCGTCCGAAGGGTAAAGAGAGTGTGATAAGCTTCAGAGCGTTTAAAGCCATGCGTGCGAAGAGTGGAGCTAAGTTTGTGGTACCAAGCCCTCGGAGATTGCTTCAAGCCGTAGATAGCCTTGTGGAGGCGAAGAACCTTGCCCGGAGCAACGGTAGTCTCTAGGCCCGGAGGAGGGTGCATGTAGACTTCTTCTTCGAGCTCCCCCTGAAGGAAAGCGTTCTTGACATCCATCTGCCATAAGTCCCATGATAAATTGGTCGCAAGAGAGAGGACAACATGGACCGTGTGAAGCTTGGCCACTGGTGCGAACGTGTCCGTATAGTCAGTGCCATAAGTTTGAGTGAAGCAGCATGCAACTAGGCGAGCCTTGTACCGTTCCACATCTCCATTGCTCAGATATTTGATCGTGAATACCCATCTGGAGCTGACTGCCTTCTTTCCTTTGGGAAGGTCTGCTTCGTCCCATGTGTGATTGCGAATCATGGCCATTGTCTCATCATCGACTGCGTCCAGCCAGACTTTATGCTCTTTGGCCTCGTCATATGTCTGCGGGATAAAGTGAGCATCAATCTTGGTAAGAAAAGCGGCGTGCTCTGGTGGAACAAGGTCAAGTGAACACACAGCTTGAATGGGATGAGCCACGGCCTGGTTGTTGTAGTACACCCGTTTGTCTTTCCATGTGGACGGGTGGAACTTGAGCTGTGTACTTCTACGAGGGAGAACCAAATCCGATTCTGAAGGAGGTGCATCATGGTCTTCGCTAGGTTGATCATGAACTTCCGGTATAGGTAAGGCAAGGGGTTCATCATTTGAAGGATCAAGCGGCTCCAAAGCATTATCTTGATCCTCTTCTTGATGAGATGGCTCGGAAGAGGTTGGAATAGGGCTCTCACTCTGTTCCTGCGGAGTCTGATGAGGTTGGGCTTGATCCAGGCCATCAGATGGAGTTGTGACACCAAGGTGATTCAAGAGGAACCGGAGATTGGTAGCTCGATCGGAGGTGGAATGAGATAGGTCCTTGAGACTGTCCCAATCCTTTGTGCCATAGTATCCGTGCTGCTCAAGAAACTTCACATCTCGCGAGATGAACATGCGGCCATTGGTAGGATCATAGCACTTATACCCTTTTTGACTCGTCGAGTAGCCAAGGAATATGCACTTGGTGCTTTTGGCATCTAGTTTAGTCCTTTGTTCACCTGGTACCAAGACAAAGCACACACACCCAAAAACGCGTAAGTGGTCTAATGAAGGTTTAATTTGATTCAATACCTCATATGGTGACTTGTCATGTAGAAGTCTGGTCGGAATTCTATTGATTAGGTAACAGGCGGTCATGACAGCATCCCCCCAAAACCGTTTGGTGACATTGGTTTGGAACATCATTGCCCTTGCTACCTCCATGAGATGCCGATTCTTTCTCTCGGCCACACCGTTTTGCTGTGGCGTATAGGGGCAACTCGTTTGTTGCAGTATGCCATGTTTGGATAAATGAGCCTTAAGCTTGTGACTTGTGTATTCTCCTCCATTGTCTGACCTTAGTACCTTTATTTTTGCATTAAAATGATTAGTGACATAGTTCTGAAAATTAACAAAAGCATCATAGACTCTATCCTTAGATGGGAGCAAGGTAAGCCAAGTATACTTTGATTTTTCATCAATGAATGTCACAAAATATTTGTTATTATCTCTAGATAAGCAAGGTGAGGTCCAAACATCAGAATGAACTAAATCAAAACAATGTTCATAAATAGTAGTTGATTTAGGAAAAACTGATTTGCAATGTTTACCAAGAATACAAGGTTCACAAGTTGAATTATCAAAAGAAACATTAGGCAACATTAATTCAAAAGCTCTAAAATGAGGGTGGCCTAGTCTAGCATGCCACACATCACTTGAGACACTACTAAGATCCGATTTAAAATAAAACATATTAGGTGAGCTTGATGTGGTTTTCTCTAGGACATAGAGATCTCCCTTAGCATCTCCTCCTCCAAGAACCTTTCCAGTCTCAATATCCTGAAAATGCACACTATTAGGACCAAAGATTGTATAACAATTCAAATCAGTTGTAGCTCTCTTAACCGATAATAAGTTAGAAGTAAAAGTAGGCATAAAGAAGGCTTTTGAGTTCTTATCAAATAGCTTTAAATCTCCTACACCTTTAACTGGTATCCTATCACCATTTGCAATAATCACATTTCCCACAGCCGGTTTTATGTTGTGTATGAGACTCGGATTACTTATCATGTGATGAGAAGCACCCGAGTCTACAACAAGTGTTTTACTAGGCTGTGAAGCAAAGAAAGTGGTACCAGAATCCTTTAAGGCCGCAATGGATTTGATGAGAGCCTCCAGGTCGGATTTCCTCACAAGATCCCCAAGAGAAGCCGCCATGGCCGTCACGGCCACCCCGCCTTGATTAGCTCCACCGGAACCTTGACCACTCGATCCTTCATGCGATAGGTGAGCCTTGAACTTGGCTGGCTTGAGGTGAGGGTGGAGAATCCAGCACTTGTCCTTCATGTGTCCCTTCTTCTTACAGTGGTCGCACACCATCGCCCTACGGTCGTCATGCTTGTACACCCCTTTGTTCGCGGTAGCTAGTTCCTCCTTCCCACAAAAGAGACCAAGGGAGCCTTGTTCTTTTTGTACTTGAGACCACAGATTCTATCAAACTCATTAAGATGATCTAGTGGATCCTCCATAGGCAACCCATGGAACTTGTTAGCCTGGATCATAGAGATTAATCCACTCTTGATCTCAAAGTTGTTGTTGGCAACAGTTAGTGGCACAATGTCAGCTCTTTGGTTGTGAGTGTTGGGTGCATCTCCTGCACCAATGTTCCTCGGTCTCTGAACCTGATCCTGCTGATCCATAGCTACTATAACCTCTTGTTGTTCCTGAACAACTCTCCTTTGCTTAGTGCCCAAGCTCTTGGTCAACTTGTGGATGTTGTCAATATGCTTAAGAAGATGGTCCTTTCCGTTAGACCTTCTGTGCATCAACAAACACAAACGATTTTTGCCAGGCACACGACTGAGCACAGGCTCAAGTAGGTGGTCAAGTCGACTGGAAACTGATGGTTATAGAGATCCGGCGTCTGGCTCGAGCAAGTGCTCGATCACGACTCGGTCGAGTGGTGGTCGAGTGATTGTCGAGTGGTACCTGAAATGGAACTTCAACCCAGAAACAGAAGATTCGATTACTGAAACTTCACAAGTGTATAAACAAACTTAATCTTAGACTACTATGGATCCTAAATGTCACAAAAACACACTCAAATGGGCAACGGCGCCAAATTGAAACAAGTATATTTGTGTGATGGAGTGAGATGATGTGTATGCAATGGTGAGATATGGAATGGATGAATGGGTGTTTCAATTCCCCTTATGCAGTTGCAGTATAAGAGGTGTCAATCCTAAATGAGTGTTTGTGAACAATTAAGGTATGCATATGAATCTAAGTTAAGCCAAGTGTAAAGATTGTTTGTCACTAACAATCCTGAGATGGAAATGTAAAATGCAGAAAGTAAACTACAAGAACTAAGAACTAAATGCAAATGAAACAGGATGATTATAACAGTAATGATGCAAGAACAGAAATAGAAACTTCTACTAATGAACTAATGCAAGACAATCAATGAACTGAAAACTAAATGTATACAACAGAAATGCAACTAGAATGAAACAAGGCAATCACAAATCATAAACAAGAGTTCTGGGGATGAACTCGAGCAAGCACTCGACCGAGTGTAGGTCTAGTGAGAGGTCGAGCTGGTTAAATCCGGAAAACAGAGCAACACAATAAAAACAGAGCAATGCAAATACAAATCAAACAACAAGCAAGCAACAGGATTAAGACTTTAAAATCAATAAACAAAGAAGGTTCTGAGGATGGATTCATGGGATGAAATAATCATTGTGGTTATCTAACTTGGTCAACAAATCTCAAGCAAACTTTGAGCTAACCTCTTGACATATAAATCTAAGACAAGTTTCTCCCCTCTCATGGTCAAGAAACAATCAAACCTATGCATCTTCTAGACTTGTGTGATTTCTAGTGAATTCCGAGTTTATTGGACATGATTGGAGTCGATTTTGGGTTGATTGGAGTCGGAGTTCGTCGCTGAGTTTCGCGCAGATCGTGTTTGCAGAGGAGGCATCGATCGACGCTCAAGAGCATCGGTCGACACCGTTCTGAGGGGCATCGGTCGACACTATTTGGCATCGGTCGACACCATTGTTTGTAGCATCGATCGACACCGTTTGGCATCGGTCGACACTAGTCTTATCCGAGACTTGTTTTCCTGGTTTGATGTATTATTGTGTGATGTTTGTTTTGCTTGAACTTGAGGGTCTCATCTGCTTGTGTGTATAACCCAGTAGATGGGAGGATGGCCTCACTAAGTATTTGTGATAATACTTACGCATCTCAATTGTTGTTTGTGGTGTGCAGGTAAAGGAAAAGTGTGAGTCGTGGAATCAAAGGCGATGAAGAGGAGGATGTTCTAGAGGCTTGATTGATTGTGGTCTAGCTATTGTTAGGTTGCTAGATTAAGTCAATGGAACATTGTAGGTTGTTAGCTTTTGGTTATTTTTCCTACTTGGATTATGTTGCTATTGAGTGTTGGTTTATTGTTGTTGGAATTCTTTGGTTTATTGGAATTGGTTTTATTTGGTTATTCCGCGGTTATTGATTGTTGTTAGGATGTTAGTGGGTATGGGACCACTAGTAAATTAAAGTAAAAAAAAAAAAAAAAACGGGAAGGGTTGTTTCATTTTGGTATCAGAGCCCTTACGGTTCTAGGTCTAGGGTTCATTGTGCTTTTGCCGTTGATGTTTAGGATTACATGCTATAATTGATTGTGTGAATGGCAATTGTGTGTGGCATGAAGTCCTAGAACATCCTCTTCGAGCCTGTTTTGTGATTCCACGGTAAGTTGTGTTTTTGTGTAATAGGATTATTGTTTGCTTAGCCTTCTGTTCTTGGTTGATACAGATAATTAGAGGTGAGGTTGCTGCTGGTCGCGGGCGTGGTCGTGGTCGTGGTCGGGGTCGTGGATGTGGTCGTGGTCGTCGTCGGGGACGAGGTCAGGTTCCTGTGGCCAGTGAGAGTGAGACCCAGAGCATGGCCAGTGAGGAGGTAGCGGAGTCACAGGCTGATCCTATAGTGTCTGGAGACCAGGCTGGTTTGGGTGACGGTGTTGGTCACGGTGTTGCCCCGGGTGTGGGGGTTGCAGCAGGAGGTGCTCCGGGCAGGGAGGATGTCTTGATTGACTTGCTAGCTCAGGTAGCTCAGGCTTTGCAGCGACTTCCAGCAGCTGTGCCGCCAGTGGTTGGTGGGCAGGGTCCAGTGGTGCCGCCAGTGGTTGGTGGGCAAGATCCAGTAGTGCCGCCGGTGGTTGGTGGGCAGGATCCAGTAGTGCCGCCAGTGGGTGGTGGACAGGTTCCAGTGGTGCAGCCTGCAGCGGGTTTGCAGGCAGGTGTGCAGCCGGGGACCGAGGTAGTGGATGCACAGTATGTGCGGATGATGGAGCAGCTGCGGCATGTGGGAGCAGGGTATTTCTCAGGGAGTACCGATCCGAGTGTAGCGGATGAGTGGAGAGAGCGGATGGAGGATATTTTCCTTTCGCTTAGGTGTCCCGACCGGTACAGAGTGGATATGGCAGTGTTTTACTTGTCAGGAGATGCACGTGTGTGGTGGAGGTCGGTGACAGCACGGAGGGTGCAGCAGGGTATGACTTGGGGAGATTTTGTGAGGGAGTTTAACTCCAAGTATTTTCCTCAGGAGGCTCTTGATCGCATGGAGGCACGGTTCTTGGGGTTGACTCAGGGAGACCGTACAGTGCGGGAGCTGGATGCAGAGTTCAGTCGGCTTGTGGGGTATGCAGGCAGGGCATGGGAGCCAGAGTCGGCTCAGGTGCGGAGGTTTCTGTTGGCTCTGCGGGATGATTTGAGGACTCGGTGCAGAGTGAGGAGCTATGCTACGAGAGCAGAGTTGGTTGAGGTTGCAGCTGGGATAGAGGATGACTTGAGGTCACAGGTGGTTGTGGTCAGTTCTTCAGTGCAGCCACAGCAGTCTCAGCCGTCTTCTGTTCCTAGCAAGGGCGGCAAGCCTGCGCAAGGGCAGAAGCGGAAGTTTGATGCTATGCAGAGATCGAGGCAGGGAGGTGCGAGATGCTTTGGGTGTGGTAGCAGGGACCACAAGTTGACTAGCTGTCCACAGAGAGGTGAGCAGCGGGCAGTGACTGAGCAGCGGGCGGTGACAGAGCCGCGAGCAGATACTCGAGTGTGTTACTACTGCAGAGAGACGGGGCATATCAAGCCTCGTTGTCCCAAGTTGCAGCAGAGGGCAGTAGCAGTGTTGCAGGCTGGAGCTCAGCCAGGGATGCAGCAGGTTGTGCAGCACGGTGTGCAGCCGGTGGGTTGGATCGAGCCGACGTCTCAGGTGTACTCGACTCAGGAGCCCGGTGGCACTAGTGCAGGAGCGATCACAGGTATAACTTCTGAGATTCGAACTTGGTTAATTCAATAGTTCAATTATTTTTGTGTTGCTTGTGGTCAAGTGTTAGGTTCTCAACACATAGGGTTTGTGTAGGGACCTTGTTGGTGGGCGGGTTTAAGTCCCATGTTATGTTTGATTCTGGAGCTTCTCATAGCTTCATTACTCCGGAGTGTGCCGAGAGTGCGGGGATCAGAGGGGATCCTGGAGAGCGTTCAGGAGTTGTCAGAGTTGCGGGAGGCAAGTTCCTGAGGGTTATTGGACGAGCTGGAGGAGTTGATATTCAGATCGCAGGGGAGTCATGGCCAGCGGATTTGCTTATCAGTCCAGTGGAGTTATATGATGTCATTCTTGGTATGGATTGGTTGCATCGGTACAAGGTGCATTTGGATTGCTATCGAGGTAGAGTGGAGTTTGAGCGTCCAGGAGGGAAGTTGGTTTTTCAGGGTATTAGATCGACTTCGGAGAGTCTCGTGATCTCAGCCGTTCAGGCAGGGAAGATGATCGAGAAGGGCCGTGAGGCTTATCTGGTTACTATATCTATGCCAGAGTCAGTGGGGAAGTCTACGGTTAGCGGTATTCCGGTTGTGGAGGACTTTGAGGACGTGTTCCAGTCATTGCAGGGATTACCACCATCTCGGTCGGATCCTTTTACTATTGAGCTGGAACCGGGGACGATGCCGTTATCCAAGGCTCCTTACAGGATGGCTCCAGCAGAGATGGCAGAGCTGAAGAAGCAGCTGGAGGATTTGTTGGGCAAGGGTTTTATCCGTCCTAGTTGTTCACCGTGGGGAGCTCCGGTGCTGTTTGTTAAGAAGAAGGATGGGAGTTTTCGGTTGTGTATTGACTACCGAGGTTTGAACCGAGTTACTGTGAAGAACAAGTACCCTCTCCCGAGGATTGATGAGTTGTTGGATCAGTTGAGGGGTGCTACTTGGTTCTCCAAGATCGATTTGGCATCAGGATATCATCAGATTCCTATACATGAGGCAGATGTGAGGAAGACAGCCTTCAGGACGAGGTATGGACACTACGAGTTTGTGGTGATGCCGTTTGGGTTGACAAACGCGCCAGCTGCGTTTATGAGATTGATGAACAGCGTGTTCCAGGAGTTTCTGGACGTGTCAATCATCATTTTCATCGACGACATCCTGGTATATTCTAAGAGTCCTGAGGAGCATGCAGCACATCTGAGAGCAGTGTTGGAGAAGCTGCGGGAGCAGAAGCTGTTTGCTAAGCTGAGCAAGTGCAGTTTCTGGCAGCGTGAGATGGGGTTCTTAGGTCACATTGTTTCTGCAGAGGGAGTTTCAGTGGATCCAGAGAAGATTCAGTCCATCAGGGAGTGGCCGAGGCCGCAGAGTGCCACTGAGATTCGGAGTTTTCTGGGGTTAGCAGGTTATTACAGGAGGTTTGTTCGGGGTTTTGCGAGTATGGCTCAGCCGATGACTAAGCTTACAGGGAAGGATGTCCCATTTGTGTGGTCACCAGAGTGTGAGGCAAGTTTTGCAAGTCTCAAGCAGATGTTGACTACCACGCCGGTGTTAGCACTGCCTGAGCAGGACGAGCCTTATGTTGTGTATACAGATGCTTCTAGAGTGGGGTTGGGTTGTGTACTTATGCAGCAGGGGAAGGTTATAGCTTATGCTTCGCGGCAGTTGCGGAAGCATGAAGCTAATTATCCTACTCATGATTTGGAGATGGCAGCAGTGATCTTTGCTCTTAAGATTTGGAGATCCTATCTGTATGGTGGGAAGGTGCAGGTGTTTACAGATCACAAGAGCCTGAAGTACATTTTTACTCAGCCTGAGCTGAATTTGAGGCAGAGGCGTTGGATGGAGTTAGTAGCAGATTATGATCTGGATATAGCTTACCATCCTGGTAAAGCTAATTTGGTTGCAGATGCCTTGAGTCGGAAGCGGGTGGCTTCGGCTCAGGAGCAGGATATGGAGGCATTGGTAGGTGAGATTAGTGCATTGAGTTTGTGTGCTATCTCGGAGGAACCTTTGGGTTTGGAGGCAGCTGATAGAGCGGATTTGTTGAGCAGAGTGAGGTTAGCTCAGGGGAGCGATGAGGGGCTGATGAATGCCTCTAAGGCTGCGGGTGCAGAGTATCAGGTTTCTGCTAATGGTACTATCCTTGTGCATGGTCGGATTTGTGTGCCCAAGGGTGAGGATTTGAGGCAGGAGATCCTGAGAGAGGCTCATTTGAGCAAGTTCTCTATTCATCCAGGGGCGACCAAGATGTATCGTGACCTCAAGCGGTATTATCATTGGGTCGGGATGAAGAAGGACGTAGCGGACTGGGTGGCGAAGTGTGATACTTGCCAGCTGGTGAAGGCAGAGCATCAGGTTCCTGGTGGTTTATTGCAGAGTTTGCCTATTCCAGAGTGGAAGTGGGATTTGATCACGATGGACTTCGTGGTAGGTTTGCCTGTGTCGAGGACGTTTGATGCTATTTGGGTCATTGTGGACCGTTTGACTAAGTCTGCACATTTTCTGGCCATCAAGAAGATGGATGGAGCAGCGGTTTTGGCCAAGAAGTATGTGAGGGAGATAGTCAGATTGCATGGTGTGCCTGCTAGTATTGTGTCTGATAGGGATTCCAAGTTCACTTCGGTGTTCTGGAGGGCATTTCAGGCAGAGATGGGCACGAAGGTGCATATGAGTACAGCCTATCATCCTCAGACGGACGGTCAGTCTGAGAGGACGATCCAGATTTTGGAGGATTTGTTGAGGATGTGTGTGCTGGATTGGGGTGGTCATTGGGCAGATCACTTGAGCTTGGTGGAGTTTGCTTATAACAACAGCTACCAGGCCAGTATTAGGATGGCTCCTTATGAGGCCTTGTATGGGAGGCCGTGTCGTACACCATTATGTTGGACTCAGGTGGGGGAGAGGAGCATATTTGGTGCAGATTTTGTTCAGGAGACCTCGGAGAAGATTCGGGTTTTGAGGCTGAACATGAAGGAGGCTCAGGATCGGCAGAAGAGTTATGCTGATAGGAGGAGAAAGGATCTTGAGTTTCAGGTTGGTGATAGAGTGTACCTCAAGATGGCCATGTTGCGGGGTCCGAACAGGTCATTGACAGAGACTAAGTTGAGTCCGAGGTACATGGGTCCGTTCAGGGTGGTTGAGCGGGTGGGGCCAGTGGCATATAGGCTGGAGTTGCCTGAGGTTATGCGTGCGTTCCACAAGGTATTTCATGTGTCGATGCTGAGGAAGTGTCTTCACGAGGGTGATCAGTTGTTGGCTAAGATTCCTGAGGATCTTCAGCCTAACATGACTTTAGAGGCGAGACCGTTGAGGGTGCTCGAGAGGAGAGTCAAGGAACTTCGGAAGAAGAAGATTCCTTTGATGAGAGTCCTGTGGGACTATGACGGAGTAGAGGAGCAGACTTGGGAGCCCGAGGCGAGGATGAAGGCAAGGTTTAAGAAGTGGTTTGAGAAGCAGACCGCTTGAGCTTGTCTAGCCGGGTCCGAGTTGTAGTCCGTGGCTGGAGCGGGTACGGAGTATTCCAGCCCATCTCTCTTGATATTTGGTCGCTTAGGGGTGGTTGGTTGTGCGACTAAGTATCAGGATGAGGTGGTGCTCGGGATGCGGGTTGATGGCTCCAGTTGTTGTATTTTTTGTTTCCTGTTGTATTTTCGTTGAGTTTGTAACGATTATGACATTTTGAGATTAATAAGATGAGTATTTTCTTATGTTTTGACTGTTAATGTCATGGGAAAAGAGAAATAGCTCGGGTTTCTATTTTTGGAAAGTTTCCATAAATAGGAAGTTTCCACAAAAGGAAAGTTTCCAGAATTAGAAAGTTTCTAAAAGAGGAAAGTTTTGTGGAAATGTTGAGGTAGATCTAGCCGGGAGATACTCGTTGGCATCAGTATTTGTTTTGCTCGAGGCCGTGTGGGCCCAACTCACGTGATACCGATAGCTCGATGGACTTTGTGGCCAGAGAGTGGGAGTGGTATGTTGCTTCAGATGACGATCCGAGAGCGCGCTTGAGGGTGACGACCCAAGAGCGGGATATGTGAGGCTCCCTGGATACCATAGCTGTGAGCCGAGGCTCGGCAGTGAGCCGGTATGACTCGAGGGTTGCGACCCAAGAGCGGGGGGAGTGGGTGTGAGTGACTTCCTGGATGTCGTAGCTTAAGGTGGTTGGCCTGATAGCGAGCCGGCATGATTCGTTGGTTGCGACCACGGACGGGGGAAGCACTGAGTTGTGAGCAAATAGTGTTATGATGCGAGTATATTGGCTAGAGGGAGACCTCGAGGGTCAGTCGGAGGTGTGCGGGCTGTTGCGACAGTGGCACGGGAAACCTTGACTGATGATGTTTAGTCCGGTCTGGGGACGTGCGGGCCGTGATGACGGTGGCACGGAGGTCCTTGGCAGATGGACGGTATTGCGGGATTCGGGGACGAATCCATATTGGTGGGGGAGAATTGTAACATCCGCGAACCAGAATTTGGGATTTTGGAAGGAGTGTCGATCGACACCCTAGTGGCATCGATCGACACCACTAATTTCTGGGTTCGACCGGTTTGATTTAATTGCCGAATTGGTTCGGTTTGGTTCAGGGAAATCCCTAAGTCGTGTGTAAAAAGGGGGAAACGACTCAAGGTCGTGTTTTGAGTGTTTAGTCGCCGTTTTTGAGAGAAAAAAGAGAGGAAAGAGGGTTCTTGAGTTCCTAAGAGAGATTTGGTGAGATTGCTGGCTGTTCTTGAGTTTCCTGTTGCTGGAATCGAAGGGGGAGCTTCTGGAGGTGTTGTTTTCCACGTTTCTCAGTCCTTTCTTCCTGTTCTTGAGGTGAGTGCTTGACCATGGTTGATCTAAGCATGAGATCCCTCTTGTTTTGTGTGATTTCTTGTTGTTTGTGTTGTTCTGTTGTTTGGGTTCGATGTTTGTGTGATTTCTAGTGAATTCCGAGTTGATTGGACATGATTGGAGTCGATTTTGGGTTGATTGGAGTCGGAGTTCGTCGCTGAGTTTCGCGCAGATCGTGTTTGCAGAGGAGGCATCGATCGACGCTCAAGAGCATCGGTCGACACCGTTCTGAGGGGCATCGGTCGACACTATTTGGCATCGGTCGACACCATTGTTTGTAGCATCGATCGACACCGTTTGGCATCGGTCGACACTAGTCTTATCCGAGACTTGTTTTCCTGGTTTGATGTATTATTGTGTGATGTTTGTTTTGCTTGAACTTGAGGGTCTCATCTGCTTGTGTGTATAACCCAGTAGATGGGAGGATGGCCTCACTAAGTATTTGTGATAATACTTACGCATCTCAATCAAAATCTAGAGGCTTGATTGATTGTGGTCTAGCTATTGTTAGGTTGCTAGATTAAGTCAATGGAACATTGTAGGTTGTTAGCTTTTGGTTATTTTTCCTATTTGGATTATGTTGCTATTGAGTGTTGGTTTATTGTTGTTGGAATTCTTTGGTTTATTGGAATTGGTTTTATTTGGTTATTCCGCGATTATTGATTGTTGTTAGGATGTTAGTGGGTATGGGACCACTAGTAAATTAAAGTAAAAAAAAAAAAAAACGGGAAGGGTTGTTTCAGGTCGAGTGTGCGGTCGAGTTGGACTCTGGACCTTGGTTCTTCAGCCTTAACTCCCTTCCCTTCATGATTGCTTCACTTCTCCTCAGCATTGCTTCCATGCTCCTTAAGCTCCAAAATCACCTGTTTATGCATGAAAAGATGCAAATGCAATGCAACTAAACTCTAATTCATGATTAGTTCTAAAGCTACACAATAATGGTGAAAATGGCTAGCAAAAGATGCAAAAGATGTGAATAAACTAAGGGAAAACATGGTAAAATATATGAACATCACCCGTCACGGGTTGTTACAATAAAAATCGATTTTTATACAACAATCCGTCCCGTGGATACCGCTAGCCTCACTGCTAGCCCGCTAGTCTCACTGCTAGCCGCCCAAACGGACCCCAAGCTGGCTCTGCAGGGTATCGATCCTAACCCATAACTGTGGAAATCCACATCCACTAGTAGGTTATTGGTGCGCCAGGCGTTCTTCGAACCCTGGTCCCCACCCTTTAACAACCTTCCCACAGGACAAGTTCCCACCAATTGACCTACTGTGGATTTGGATGAATAGTTCCATTTACCACGGTGAGGGGTTAGGATCGATGCCCTGCAGGGCCAGCTTGGGGTCCGTTGGGGCGGCTAGCAGTGAGGCTAGCGGGCTAGCAGTGAGGCTACTGGAGTCACGGGCCAGGTTGTTATGTGACAACCCGTCCCGCGGACCACACTAGCCCCCCGCTAGCTGCCCCAATGGACCGTCTCTGGACCCCGCTAGCCCGCCCAACAGACCCCAAGCTGGCCCTGCAGGGCATCAATCCTAACCCATCACTGTGGAAATCAACATCCACCAGTAGGTTATTGGTGTGCAGGTCAATTGGTGACAGCTTGTCCTGTGGGAAGGTTGTTAAAGGGTGAGGTCCAGGGTTTGAGGAACACCTGGTGCACCAATAACCTACTGTGGATTTGGATGAATAGTTCCATCTGCCCAGTGAGGGGTTAGGATCGATGCCCTGTAGGGCCAGCTTTGGGCCTATGGGGGCAAGCTAGCGGGTTGGCTAGTGGGGTCTACGGGATGGGTTTTTACAATAAAAATCAATTTTTATATGACAACCCGTCCCATGGAATACTTGGGGTCCGTTTGGGCGGCTAACAGTGAGGCTAGCAGGGTCCACGGGACGGGTTGTCATACCTTGTTCATACCTAACAAGTAAGATTTCAGAAAAGAAAAAATTTGGTACTCCTCTCCCTTATTTAAGTATTAAAATATTTTGTCCTGAGAGCTTTGTTTTTTTTTTAAAAAAGAAGAATAAAAGATGAGATGATGATGATCAGTTTAGAGAGGTAGGTAAATTACCTGTGACCTCATTATTCTACTCTGAGTCAAATGATCATACAAAGCTTGGAAGCGAGGGGTAGGTAAATTACCGATGACTCCATTATTCGCCTACAACTTTGAGAAAGAAAAAAGAAGAAAAACAAAACAAAGCTCTAAGGAAGATTAAATAGAATAAGTCCGGGGGAGAGAAAGAGTACCACATGTGGTAAAAGATATGTCTTGGTTGTTATGGTATTGTACAGGAATGAGTCTAGAAGGTTCTTGATATTGATCAATTTGATGAGACCCACCAATGAAGGCTTAATGGAGGAAGTAGTGGAATTTGGTTTGAATTTGGGATGCTATGAAAGTCAACGGAAAAGTACTTGGTGGTTCGATTTGGATTTATCAGCTAAGCATATGGATTATGGTTTGGATGATCATGGCACTACTTTACTAAAAAATGAGTTCCTGCATTTTCAAACCTCTTTCACAGGACAAAGTCTATGTTTTGCTTGAGGGCAAGGAAAGGCTAAGTCTGGGGGAGTTGATATATCATGGGTTTTAGGTGTTTTTAGCCATGATATAAGTCTTATCTATAGAGTCTTTTTCGTGTTTTTAGAGTCTTTTTGACTCTTTATAGGATTTAGCATGGATGAGAGCTTAATGGAGCTAAATAGGAGGATTTGGAGCATAATCAAGCATTTAGGCTGAGCTACAAAGTTGGGATACGAAGTTCAAAGACTTGCATCGGTGGATGCAAGTGATGCATCGATCGATGCTAGGCCAAAGTCGAAATCAGGAAGTTTTCCCACAAGTTTTGAAGATTTACAAATCTGCCCCAAAGTCTTCCATATTTGCATCATTGGTCCCTGAACGTTTTTAGGAATATAAATAGGATTTTTATGGTCATTGTTTAGACCTAAGCTTTATTTTTCCCTGTCACTTTTGAGAGCAAAACCCTGAGAGATTTTAGAGAGCTTTTGGAGAGAAGATTCAAGACTCCTTCAGAGAAGATTCAGAACTCCTTTTATTCTCCCTTTAATCTCTTAATGCTATCAATTTTATTCATGATTTGTGTTCCTACAATTATGTTTGAGTAGATTTGCTTGTTAGGTTTAGTGTTTCTTATTAGGGATTTCATGGATTATTAGATCTGTTAATTTAGGATTCATTATCTTTCTTGTTCTTCATCATAGGTTGTTCTTAATGCTAGATCTTTGACTAGTCATCTGGATTTAGATCTTAGGATTATTAATTGATATGAGAATATAATTAATTTTCCTGACAAAAACCTTTGGTGAGCAAAACTACTTCTTGCAAAGAGATTTGATTTAGTAATTTTGTGAACTTATCTAAACTTGATTCTACTGCTAGTTTTTAACTTGAATTTTGCAAAGAGATTTGGATTTTTGGGTTTTAAACTTAGATAATATTTGCAGTGAGAACTGATTTATTTTATAATTTTGTTTAGAGTTCAAGAACGGTGCTTGATTGTTGAATCCTGCTTGTTTAGTTAATTGATATGATTTTTCATGATTTCCTGAGAATTTTCCTGAGAATTTTCTTATTTTGATCGTCAAAAAAAATAAAAAAAAAAACCTCTCTTATTTTATGTTTCTGCATTGCTATTTAAATTACAATTTTGGTTTAGCATAATTAAAAGATTATTAAATTTATTGTGTGAATCTAGAGTCTTTGTGGATTCGATACCTAAGTACTACAAAAACGAGAGTTGACTCTCGCTCCCAACCTCCACCAAATCTTCCAATACTCAAAACCCAAGCCTCATACATCCGTAGGAACCTGTAGCAACCAATCCCATCAAGAAAAAGACACAAACACAGCAACAAACAAGCAAGAACAAGGAATCACAGGCTTAGATAAGCCATGGTCATGCACTCACCTCTCTCTAGGAAGATTCTGACAAACAATGACGAGTCTATGTTAGAATTTGGAGAGAGTGAGCTGCAAGATACACTCTACTCCAATATAAACTCACAAGAACATTTAAAATAGAATTTGTGTGTTCATGTGTAAAGCCTTTAAGATACAACTCAATGAGAGTGTTCTTAAGGTAAAGAAGGAGTTATACACGCCAATATAAGCTGTGTATACTCAAGAATAAGTATGAGAGGCAACAGCAGTCTCACACCAAAGATAACCCAATAACCCTTAAGAATAGTTTAGAGAATAGTGTAGAGAATCAAATGAAAGAAAGGTGGAGACCAAGCATTGCCAAAGCTTGGTCTCTCCATGAGATTATTAAGAATATATTCTACCCATTTGAGTGTAAAGAGACAAGTTTAGTAAGGGGAAAACCCCCCATTGGAGAGCTTAGTTTTATTAAGCAAATGAGTTACATATTTATACAAAGAGTGAATGGGATATGAGTATCCCTTCTAAACCTAGATAAAACGGTCACATATACATTCACTCATACACTTTTGAATGTATATTGGTGATACAAAACATAGTAGAAAGTGACATCTCTCAAATGGCTTCTTAGGAGCAACATGTGACTCTCCCACTTGCATCTTCTTCTTAATGCAACATGTGACTTTGTCTCTTTGTCTCTTTGCTCCCACTTGCCTTCTTTTGACTTATTCAACATCTTCCCTCTAATTCCTTCATGAGCTTTGATGGGCATTGTAGATCCTTCCTTCTTCTTCTCTCTTAGCTTCACTAAGAGTAGAATCTTCTTGGGCCTTCATTGGACACCAATTTGGCCCTTTATGATACTTGAAGCCTAGATGGAGCCTCGATATCATTCTTCTCCTTTGTTATTTCTTCCATCCAGTCTAATACTCCCCCTCAAGCTTAAGTGTAGAGATATTGGAGGTTAAGCTTGGAGATTGACGTGCCTAGTTGAGTGTTACACTTCCTTAAACACCCTGAAGGTCAGCCTTGTCTTCTTGACATATGCCTTAGGTTCTCCTTCTCTTCTTTCTCTCTAATACTCCCCCTCAAGCTTGGGCGGTGGGGACCAAAAACCAAGCTTGCAACACACAAAGAACTACCTCATTAAAAACCTTAGCAAAGAAAACCACTTGGGATAAAACTTTGCCAAGGGAAAAAGAGTATAGCCTTCATGGTTGAATGATGTAGCTATGGCCATGGTTTGAATGTGGGATAGCTTGGGCTTCTTGCTTTGAATTCTTCCCATTGCTTCTTTCCTTCTCATCTAGCTTCAAAAATGGCCTTCTTTTCTTTTACACCTTCAGCAAAACATGTAAAGAAGATCTTAAGTATCTTTATCATAAAAATAACATTAAGCATAGGTTGAGACTTGTGAGAACAACCTAAATATGAACTAGCTTTTACTAAATCTAAATTCATTTTAACACATGACTAAAACTCTGATTTCAATTATGCAAATTCAATTTTAAATCATGCTAAATCCATTTTAATATTCAGTTTCTAAACTCATAATTCAACAAGACAAATTTCAGATTTTAATCATGAATTTAATTACTAAAGTCAACCCTTAGACATGACAAATTAAAGATTAATAATCTGTTTTAACACAAGGCAATTCTCTAAAACCACAACCTAATATTTGTTCTCTAAATTCAGATCCTAAGCATGACAAATTCACTATATGCATGACTAATCTGATTCAAATGAGGTTAATGAATTTGAAAAAGTTTAAGGGTTTAGAGATAGCCTTTGATCTTCTTTGTTTGTTGAGACAATCTTTGCACCACCACTTGAGTTTCTACCCCATGGGTTCTCTTGTTTGATGACTTCTTGATCCCAATTATCTTTATCTTCAAACTGCTTCTATAGCTCCATGAGGGGATTTTACACCTTTTCATCTTGAAGGTTTGTGTAAATCCTACTTCAGCTATACCAATGGACAGACCAGTCCAGTAAGCACTTCAATGTAGCTTCTTTTGAAGCTTTGTTCGAGTCCATTCAATGGCCACTCGACCCTAAACTGATTCAATGGTCTAGTGCTTCTTCTCAGTCGCGCCAGACTGATATATCTCCACTTAATCGAGCATAACTCGCTAACGGTTACTCCGATTGGAATGATGTCACCTCCGGTGGACAGACAACTCAATTTTCTACAATACTTGTGAAGAGTGCGGAAGCTGGAAAAGAGTGGAAGACCTCCGTATGTGTCGAGAACCAATCTTGAAGGTTTGTCCACACCCTTCTTGTCACTTCTTTACTGCTCATAAGCACCAAACGTTTTGGAGCTTCTTTGTAGTATCTTTAGAGCTTCTCCACAGCTCCACACACTTCATAAAAAAAATTGGCTCCTTCGTCGAAGTGTTTCCATTCCTTGTAGTCCTTCATGACTTGATTTCTTCTCTTTATGAATCTCTTTGCTTTATCTTGTGTTTCTCATGAGAATGTCCACACATGTCTCCTCTCCTTTAAACCTTCAACATAAGATTTAAAGAAAAAATAAATACATGTTGTGGGGTTTTAAGAAAACACTTAACAAAACTTGAGAAACCAAATGAAGAATTAAAATAACTAAGGTAATGAAAAATACTACATTTATTTTAAGAAAAAATATTTAGAAACAATTTAAAATATTTTTAAAATATTTTAAAAAAGAATTTAAAATATTTTTAGATAAATATAGAATTAAATAAATTCAAACTTGAAACTCAAATTTTAAAACTTGAATTAAGATGAATTTAAATAAATTAAAAGATAGAGTTTAGAGGGTAGCCTTTTAAAGTAGCGATGTGGTTTGAATCATCTTTGGGACCACTCTCTTGACTGGGTCATGGCTTGGGCCATGTCTTGAGTCTTGAGTATTGAAACCTTGTGCCTAGAAGATCTCAACTAGTGCACATTCAATCAGCTCTTAACAACTTTGACACTACCACACATGCTTTGGAGCTGATTCATCACCTTCCACCAGCTTTCCTCTCAACTAGATCTTCCACCATAGTCAAGTCGGGTCTGCTTCCTCCGGTCAGCCTCTCTGGACTTCCATGTTCAAGTCATCCGGCTTAGTACTATGGTTGGGCTTGTCTGCGGTCTCTGAAGCTTGATGGCCATTGGTTCTAACTCCAAGCATTGGTGATGCGCCGGAATGATATATGCCCACTGATTCGGGGATAACTTTTGAACAGTTGCTCGGATTGATATCATTTCACTTCCATTGGCAAGAAGACTCTATGGTCTAAAACCTTTGTGAAGAACGCGAAACCTGAATCGCAGTGGAAGGGTTTCGTACGAGTCGATCTTTGAGACGCTTTGGCAGAGATTTTGCTTGTTGCCGAGAATAGAGTAACCAGAACTTGTAACTTTGTAACCGAAAGTGTTTGTAACCAGAACGAGAGTTTAGTAACAAGAATGAGAGTTTTAGTAACCAAGAGTGAGAGTTTAGTAACCAAGAATGAGAGTTTAGTAACCAAGAGTGAAAGATTTTAGTAGCCAAGAGTGTATGAGTGTTTGAGTGTTTAGTGTTTAGTAAACAGAATGAGTAAAGGAATTGAAGCAGCTCCCCTTTAAGGACTGACTTCAAGACACCATAAACCTCCAACAAGTAGATTCACAGTTCTCCCTTGTGGATTTCATGACTACTCCAAACTGAAACTTCAAACTGCCTTCATAACCTCCATATAGAGTATCTACTCCAATGGTTCCAAGAACAGCTTCAAAACGCCATATTTGTGGCTTCTTTTGCAGAATTGAATACTAGCAGCTCAGATCTTGAGCCTGCTCTGATACCATGTTGGAATTTGGAAAGAGTGAGCTGCAAGATACACTCTACTCCAATATAAACTCACAAGAACACTTAAAGTGGAATTTGTATGTTCATGTGTAAAGCCTTTAAGATACAACTCAATGAGAGTGTTCTTAAGGTAAAGAAAGAGTTATACACGCCAATATAAGCTGTGTATACTAAAGAATAAGTATAAGAGGCAACAGCAGTCTCACACCAAAGATAACCCAATAACCCTTAAGAATAGCTTAGAGAATACTGTAGAGAATCAAATGAAAGAAAGGTGGAGACCAAGCATTGCCAAAGCTTGGTCTCTCCATGAGAT
Organism: Camelina hispida; assembly: GCA_023657505.1. Taxonomy (NCBI): domain Eukaryota; kingdom Viridiplantae; phylum Streptophyta; class Magnoliopsida; order Brassicales; family Brassicaceae; genus Camelina; species Camelina hispida. Next base: position 27,812,663 of record CP094637.1, read on the forward strand.
TATTAAGAATAGATTCTACCCATTTGAGTGTAAAGAGACAAGTTTAGTAAGGGGAAAACCCCCCATTGGAGAGCTTAGTTTTATTAAGCAAATGAGTTACATAGTTATACAAAGAGTGAATGGGATATGAGTATCCCTTCTAAACCTAGATAAAACGGTCACATATACATTCACTCATACACTTTTGAATGTATATTGGTGATACAAAACATAGTAGAAAGTGACATCTCTCAAATGGCTTCTCAGGAGCAACATGTGACTCTCCCACTTGCATCTTCTTCTTAATGCAACATGTGACTTTGTCTCTTTGTCTCTTTGCTCCCACTTGCCTTCTTTTGACTTATTCAACATCTTCCCTCTCATTCCTTCATGGGCTTTGATGGGCCTTCTAGATCCTTCCTTCTTCTTCTCTCTTAGCTTCACTAAGAGTATAATCTTCTTGGGCCTTCATTGGACACCAATTTGGCCCTTTATGATACTTGAAGCCTAGATGGAGCCTTGATATCATTCTTCTCCTTTGTTATTTCTTCCATCCAGTCTAATAGTCTACACTCCTAGCAAGCTTCCCACACGTTCCTAGCCTTGAATCCTCACTCCCACAGCAAGATCTCACCCTCAAAGCTTTGAAATCTCACAAACTCTCTCTAGAACCTCAAGAACAAACTCTCTCTTTAACTCGGTTCAATGGTTTCCTTAAACCAAACCGGTCCACATCGACGATTATAACAATCTGGTCAAACCAGAAAACAATGGTGTCGACCGTCACCACCTTGGTGTCGATCGACACTCATCCAGAAAAACCAATTTTTGGTTCGCTGATGTTACAGTTATCCAATAAATGCGTCGATAGCATACTATAACACCTCTCCACAAACATTATGATAACCAACAAATAACCTATAAGCTCTGTCCACAAAACCTTTATCCATATTGTATAAATGTGCTGTCCATGTTACTGTCTAAATATGTTATACCTTACAATTACGATAACGGTTACTCACATAAATATTTCTCATCAAATGTTTGGAGTTACACATAAAAATAACAGCACACAAGTTAACTGTCTCTAAACAAACGATACAGCTATTTTACATTTAACTAAACAGACAACACCCAATCCAAATTCCACCTACTTGTCCTGTGATATGTAGATAGGGTTAAATAATTCAGTGTAGATGTCCATTGCATATTGAACCCTGAATTCATCAACAATGTCATCTGTGATAGCCGCCATTTTTTCAGGTCCATTGTCGTTCGCCAAAAGCTCAAGCAACTTCATTGCTACCGGAACACAATCACCGCAACGCTTGTTGACATAAATGCCCTTCATATCTTTCACATTTGAAATTTTCAACTCCATTCTGTTGTGACATTGGTGGCTTGCAAAATTTGTGAATTATGTACGGTAACATATTCACAATAGGAGCGATGTGCTGCTCCACTTTTCTCTTATCGATCAAATCCACATTTGGATCAAGGATGTACACGCACGAATTTGGTAGGCTAATGGCAAGTCCAACACAATGATCGTTTTTACAAATCATTGGCATATATATAGTGTCAATATGCTCAAACCAGTCTGAAGGCCTGTGGAGGAGAAGAATCACTGATGTTCATATATTTTACCATGTTTTCCCTTAGTTTATTCACATCTTTTGCACCTTTTGTTAGTCATTTTCACCATTATTGTGTAGCTTTAGGACTAATCATGCATTAGAGTTTAGTTGCATTGCATTTGCATGTTTTCATGCATAAACAGGTGATTTTTGAGCTTAAGGAGCATGGAAGCAATGCTGAGGAGAAGTGAAGCAATCATGAAGGGAAATCAAGGGAGTTAAGGCTGAAGAACCAAGGTCCAGAGTCCAACTCGACCGCACACTCGACCAGACACTCGACCGTGTGCTGAGGAGGACTCGACCGAGTGGAGAATGCACGAGAGAAGCCAGCTCGACCTGCCACTCGACCGAGCACAGGTCGAGTTGAGCGAGCCGTTGACTACTTTGACTTTTTGCATTTTTTAGGGCTTCCACTCCTCTTCCTATATAAAGCCTTGTACCTGCAGCCACCAAAAGAGTCTAGCTTTTTAGATATTCTCTAAACCTAGTTTTAACCCTTTTTGGGAATTATTCCCTTTTGCACTTTTATTTTTCTTAGATTTTGTACTAAATTCCTAAATTTCTTTCGAAAAAGACTAAATTCCTCAATATCGTTAGTTTCATAACTTTCTTAATATTGAGAATTTGAGTTTGATCCTTTCATCAATATTGAAGATCTCAGTTTTATCTTTCTAATAATGCAAGTTTCAATATTTTCTGGGTTTTTGACTTGTTTAATCATGTATTGTTGTGAGTAGTTTGCTTAGGATCTTGAGGATGGGTTAGGAAGGATTGATCTTGTGGTTTGTGTGATTTGGTCAAGCTTGATTGTTGTAGATCTCTTATAGGCTAGATGTTCTTAATGCTGATCCTATATCTGAGAGGGTAAATCTGATTTCAAGCTTCTTAGGATCACACCAATGTTTAAGAAGCATAGATAAGGCTAGATCTAGACCTTACCAATAGGCTTGCTAAGAGATTAGAGGTCTTGTTTGGTTTGAGATGTATTGCTTAATGCCTGCTTGTGTAGATTCTTTACTGTGTGAGAACAAGTCTAGAAGATGCATAGGTTTGATTGTTTCTTGACCATTAGAGTGGGAGAAACTTGTCTTAGATTTATATGTCTAGAGGTTAGCTCAAAGTTTGCTTGAGATTTGTTGACCAAGTTAGATAACCACAATGATTTGTTCTTCCCATGAATCCATCCGCAGGACCTTCTTTGTTTACTGATTTTAAAGTCTTAATCCTGTTGCTTGCTTGTTGTTTGATTTGGTTTAGCATTACTTTGTTTTTATTGCATTGCTCTGTTTTCCGGATTTATCTAGCTCGACCACCCACTCGACCTACACTCGGTTCAGTGCTTGCTCGTGTTCATCCCCAGAACTTTGTGTTTAATGATGTGTGATTGCCTTGTTTCATTCTAGTTCCATTTCTAGTGCATACATTTAGTTTTCAGTTCATTGATTGTCTTGCATTAGTTCATTAGTAGTAGTTTCTATTTTTGTTCTTGCATCATTACTCTTATAATCATTCTGTTTCATTTGCATTTAGTTCTTAGTTCTTGTAGTTTACTTTCTGCATTTTACATTTTCATCTTAGGATTGTTAGTGACAAACAATCTTTACATTGGGCTTGACTTAGATTGATATTCATATCTTAATTGTTCACAAACACTCATTTAGGATTTACACCTCTTATACTGCAACTACATAAGAGGAATTGAAACACCCATCATTCCATATCACACCATTGCATACACTTCCATCTTCCATTCATCCCACCACACACAAATAAGACTGTTTCAGTTTGGCGCCGTTGCCCATTTGAGTGTGTTTTTGTGACATTTAGGATCCACATTAGTCTAAGATTAAGTTCGTTTATACACTTGTGAAGTTGCTGTACTCGAATCTTCTGTTTCTGGGTTGAAGTTGCATTTCAGGTACCACTCGACCAGTCACTCGACCACCACTCGACCGAGTCGTGATCGAGCACATGCTCGATCCAGACGCCGGATCTAAATAGACAGCACTTCCCAATCGACTCGACCATCAACTCGAGCCTGTGCTTGACCGTGTGTCTGTTGGAGCAGTAACCATGTTTCAAGGCAGTCAATTCCATTATGCATCCATGCACCAGCAACAAGGTTTCCAGCCTCAATGGTGTCACCCTCCAGCGTTTCAGCCATACCAAGCCCAAGAACCTGACTTAAGAGCTATGATGCAACAACTATGGCTTGGGCAAGCCAATCAGCAGATTGAGGCAGCAAAGCAGTTTGGAGAGCTGAACCAAACATTGGATTCTTATTCTCCTGACCTGAGTAACCAGCTTGAGAGTCTGACCTCTACATTCCAGTACATGGAACACTCCATTGCCTCTACTTCAGCTCCTAAGCCACACCATCTTCCTCAACAAGCTATTCACAACCCAAGGGAGATCACTGTTAAAGCTATCCATCTCCATGAGGAATATGTCACTGAGGACAGTGAGGTACAAGGTGGGGAGGATTGGTCACTAATTGAAGCCCAGAGTGAAGGTTTTACTGAGCAGACTAAAGCAGAGAAACCACTCGACCAGGTGCTCGACCACACACACGATCGAGTACCTGATCGAGTTGCAGAAACAGAATCTGTTAAGCCTGCTAGATACATTCCTCCTGCTTACAAACCGCCTCTACCATTCCCAGGACGTTTCAAGGCTCAAAAGATAAGGGAATTGAAGGAGATCATTGAGAAAAAGGAAAAGATAGCTTTGCAACAAGAGAAAGGGAAAGCTTTGAAAGAAGAAGTTGTGGTTGTGAAACAAGAGGAAGTGATGGCTTTGAAGGAAGAAGTAGTCATTGAAAAGAAGGAAGTAATGGCCGTACAACAGGAGGTAGTCATTGAAAAGAGGGAGGAAGTGCTTGCTTTGCAACAAGAGGAAGTGAAAGTCTTGAAGGAAGTAATGGCTATACAAGAGACTATCATTGCTTACCAAGAAGAAGAGAGAGGACCTGCTTTGGAACAGTATGCTTCATACCCTCTCTATCAGGATTTTTTACTTGAGATGTCAAAGAAGAGGGCTCATGACCAAGATATGAAGGATTGGAAAGAGATTGGGAAAGCTATTGTCCCAACAAAGCTTGAAGATCCAGGCTCATTCAACTTACCCTGTTGCATCAGCTACATGCACTTCAATAAGTGCCTTTGTGATTTAGGAGCTTCAGTGAGCTTGATGCCATACTCAGTGGCTGAGAAGTTGGGGTATGAGGACTTCAAGGACAGCAACTACTGTGTCATTCTAGCAGATGGATCCAAGAGGGATGTGGTTGGAGAGATTGAAAACCTCCCTATCAAAATAGGAGAAGCAATGATCCCAACTGATTTTGCAATCATGAGCATAGAACAAGAGCCTAAAGACCCTCTTATCTTGGGAAGGCTATTCTTAGCTACAGTTGGGGCTGTTATTGATGTGAAGATGGGGACTATCAAGCTCCACCTGACTGAAGACTTCACTATGAAGTTTGACATCAACAGTCCCACTAATCTGCCTTCAAAATATGATCCACCTTACACTATCAAAAGAAAGGAGGATCATGAGGTCTCAAGTGAGGAAACTGCTTTAAGGGGTAAGCTAACCTTTCAAGAAGATTCAGTGGAGAAGCTTAAGAATTCTGTTCAAGAACTGACTGCTTTTGTCAAGGATCTCCAAGTCAAGCTGAACAAAAATTCTTGGAAGAAGGCAAGACCAAGACTCAAGCTTAAGAAGCAACATGGTTCAAGTGCTAAGGCAGTAGTGATCAAGAAGGAATACAAAGGTTATCAAGTAGAACCAGGGGGGATTTCATCACCTCCTTGGTATCCAACTCAAGCTTGAAAAGGCATCAAAGTCAAGCTTAGTGACTTTAAACAAGCTCACTAGGGAGGAAGTTCCTAAGGTATCCCTGTATATATTGCTTTGGAATTTCGGTATTTTGATTTTTGCTTTGGTGTTTTCATGGTTAGGGAAGCTAGGGAGTCTGAATAGAAGAGGAAGGTACCGCATATGGAGATTCGCGGTCCAGCTCGACCCCCCCACTCGTACATGCACTCGACCGAGTCACGGTCGATCTCCATCGTCGAGCTGCCCCAAAGTCCATCTCCAAGCCACCAAGAGGACCCCAGCTACTCATATGACAGCATGCAGATGGATGTGGACAACTTCTTCCACAATCCCTAAGGTACCACCATCACCTTACCTTGTAAATACCATTGCATTTGATGTTTTGTTTTTAGTCTTGAATCCTCTTACAAATTTCTTTCACACAGAGGACTGTGTGATTTAAGTTTGGGGGAGGGTTTGAGATAGCGTTTGATGTTGTGTTTTGTGTTCTTATTTCAAATTTTTATCATCATCATGTTAGCACTTGCATAATCATCTAAGGCATAGAAAAACCATAAAAATTTGAAAAATTTTGAAAAATCTTTATAAAAAAAAAAAGAGTGTTCATGTAGTTTGCATTGCATATTAGGATCTTGTTTAGCATGTTTCATGTAGAATTGTATAATATTTGCATTAGGGATCTATGATGAGTTTTTCCTTGTTAGCTTGCTTAATTCACTAGACTAGGATCAATGCCTAAGTTAATAGTACTTTGATGCTAGTTGAGTGGTTAGAAGCATAAGATTGAACCAAGCCTTGAATTCCTGCATTGCATTTGGTCTAAATTGAAGCATGTTGTGATTTGATTCCATTTCCTATTTATAAGAACCTAATATTGACTTTTAATTATCAATGTGTGCATTGCTTTAAACTCATGGATACCATATACATATTTGGATCATCTTTCTCCTTTTGCCACTCTTGTTGATCCAAGTAGCTGATTTCACTTTTAAATCAGTTTCCCTACCCCTTAACCAAACCTTTCTTTCAAGCCATGTTTATTCTTATGTGTGTAAGGCCTATTTTTGGGATTGAGCTTGGTAGAATGTGTTAGGTTTGAACTGACAAGAGTAAAGCCTTGTGTAGTTCTAGTTTGCATTTTTCAAACTAGATAGGACTAGGTGGTTCACTTGTTGGGTTTGGGACTTGGTTGTTTTGAAAAGGAAAAGAAAAGGAAAGAGGAAAAAGAGAAAGAAAAAGGGTAGAGTCTTTAGGAGGGGAATGTGTTTAAGTAAAAACTAAAGTCTAGTGAAAAATGGGAAGTAAAAATTGTTATCTAAGATGGTTCTAGTTAAAGAAATGAAAAGAAAGCAAAGAGCAGTTTAGCAAAAAGCTTATATATAAGAAGAAAAGAGAACCATAGCAATCAATAAGAATCCCCCATTCCACTAGAAAGATCAAATAAGAAACCTCTCCTAAGACTTGAAAACCAAAAGAGAAAAGGGTGAAAGAGAAAAGAAGAAGTTAAAGGGTAGCACTAGGATCATTTGGGTTTAGATTGTTAGGATAAACACTTTAGGTACCTTTGGGTAGACAAGGTTTTGTTCTTGTATGTGTCTAAGTGTTCTTACCTTTAGCATTCTTCTAAAGCTCAATCCATTTCATGAGAGAACCTTGATATTGACAAGCCCCACTCTAAAAAGAGACCATCATTGTCTCAAAACCCTTATTACCAAGCCAAATGAGTTTAAGCATTGCATATAATTGATTCCTGTTCTTGATTAATGAATGTCAAAGGAAATGGTTGATTTGAATGCATGTGGATATCTAAGGCTCAAATCAGTAAAGGTTGTGATATGCTTGTCTAAAATTTTAAAGTACAGCTCATTCAACTTGCATCATAGTACTAGTAACTTGGACATTGATTCTAGATGGTCTATTTGCAAGCTTTAGGAGCTGAGATCCCACTTTCAAACCTCATCTACCTTCTTATGTCTTGTTTATTTGCTTGAGGGCAAGCAAAGACTAAGTTTGGGGGTGTTGATGTTCATATATTTTACCATGTTTTCCCTTAGTTTATTCACATCTTTTGCACCTTTTGTTAGCCATTTTCACCATTATTGTGTAGCTTTAGGACTAATCATGCATTAGAGTTTAGTTGCATTGCATTTGCATCTTTTCATGCATAAACAGGTGATTTTGGAGCTTAAGGAGCATGGAAGCAATGCTGAGGAGAAGTGAAGCAATCATGAAGGGAAAGCAAGGGAGTTAAGGCTGAAGAACCAAGGTCCAGAGTCCAACTCGACCGCACACTCGACCAGACACTCGACCGTGTGCTGAGGAGGACTCGACCGAGTAGAGAATGCACGAGAGAAGCCAGCTCGACCTGCCACTCGACCGAGCACAGGTCGAGTTGACCGAGCTGTTGACTACTTTGACTTTTTCATTTTTTAGGGCTTCCACTCTCCTTCCTATATAAAGCCTTGTACCTGCAGCCACCAAAAGAGTCCAGCTTTTTAGATATTCTCTAAACCTATTTTTTACCCTTTTTGGGAATTATTCCCTTTTGCACTTTTATTTTTCTTAGATTTTGTACTAAACTCCTAACTTTCTTTTGAAAAAGACTAAATTCCTCAATATTGTTAGTTTCATAACTTTCTTAATATTGAGAATTTGAGTTTGATCCTTTCATCAATATTGAAGATCTCTGTTTTATCTTTTCTAATAATGCAAGTTTCAATATTTTATGGGTTTTTGACTTGTTTAATCATGTATTGTTGTGAGTAGTTTGCTTAGGATCTTGAGGATGGGTTAGGAAGGATTGATCTTGTGGTTTGTGTGATTTGGTCAAGCTTGATTGTTGTAGATCTCTTCTAGGCTAGATGTTCTTAATGCTGATCCTATATCTGAGAGGGTAGGATCTGATTTCAAGCTTCTTAGCATCACACCAATGTTTAAGAAGCATAGATAAGGCTAGATCTAGAGCTTACCATTAGGCTTGCTAAGAGATTAGAGGTCTTGTTTGGTTTGAGGTGTATTGCTTAATGCCTGCTTGTGTAGATTCTTTACTGTGGGAGAACAAGTCTAGAAGATGAATAGGTTTGATTGTTTCTTGACCATGAGAGTGGGAGAAACTTGTCTTAGATTTATATGTCTAGAGGTTAGCTCAAAGTTTGCTTGAGATTTGTTGACCAAGTTAGATAACCACAATGATTAGTTCTTCCCATGAATCCATCCTCAGGACCTTCTTTGTTTACTGATTTTAAAGTCTTAATCCTGTTGCTTGCTTGTTGTTTGATTTGGTTTAGCATTACTCTGTTTTTATTGCATTGCTCTGTTTTTCCGGATTTGTCTAGCTCGACCACCCACTCGACCTACACTCGGTCGAGTGCTTGCTCGATTTCATCCCCAGAACTTTGTGTTTTATGATGTGTGATTGCCTTGTTTCATTCTAGTTCCATTTTTGTTGTATACATTTAGTGTTCAGTTCATTGATTGTCTTGCATTAGTTCATTAGTAGTAGTTTCTATTTATGTTATTGCATCATTACTGTTATAATCATTCTGTTTCATTTGCATTTAGTTCTTAGTTCTTGTAGTTTACTTTCTGCATTTTACATTTTCATGTTAGGATTGTTAGTGACAAACAATCTTTACATTTGGCTTGACTTAAATTGATATTCATATCTTAATTGTTCACAAACACTCATTTAGGATCGACACCTCTTATACTGCAACAGCATAAGGGGAATTGAAATACCCATCATTCCATATCCCACCATTGCATACACTTCCATGTTCCATTCATCCCACCACACACAAATAAGACTGTTTCAATCACTTACATCTAAAATATTAGAAGGTAAAACTTCTCGGTCCTGGCAGATTATTTATCATTTGGTAGTCTACATCATCCGCTACATATAACCATTTACCGATATAGCCAAACAATTATTACCTCCGCTTCATCGTTGGATGCGTCTTCACCTGGCTCAAGATTTTTCAATGGAACTTGCTCATTTTTGCCTCCCTATAATAACATTATATAACAAGATTAGCTCATTGATAGACAGGTATTCACCCAGCGTATCAATCCCCTATGCAGTTGTACTACAAAGGGCTATCAATCCAAATGGTTATGTATTGCTAACAGGAAGGATATGATCAGTACAATACAAGTCAAGCCAAGCAATTAAGGTTTGGGTTCTAACAGTCCTAAAATAAACAAAGTAAAAGAATATAAACAAGTAAACCACATGACCAAAGCACTCGATGCAAGCAATCGAGTACATGATCGAGTGGGGGTGATCGAGTATGTAAGTAAATTATGAACAGCTCGAGGTATTACTCGATGCAGGTTATCGTGTACCTGATCGAGTAAGTGGTCGAGTAAGTAAAGAAAATGTAAAAAAATAAAATATGAAAGTTCCTAAGGATGGGGGTAATCGAATCCTAAGTGTTCTAGACCAATACGGATGCCTTACATGCCTCAAGCAATTATTTCCTAGACAATGAACCTCTAAAAACTTGTCACCACACTTTCTCACTAGCAATAATCAACCTTGAACATACTACCACACTGTTGCACTAGCAATACGAACAAGCAGGCATTAAGAAAAATTCATTTTTGTCAGTAGACTTAAACTCATCTGATTTTGTCACTCAGAGCTAAGTAAACCTCTAGCATTGACCTAATCAAGCATTTTATCTACTCTTTTCGGCCTGTAGCACTGTAAACGCCCTAGATCTAATCTCAACCTTTCGGTCTGTTGACAGCATTAAGAACATCAACCTAGAAAGAAATCTATCAATCATCACAATCAATAAAGCATCCTAACCGATCAAGAACATCTAATCATCTATCCCATCCCTAGAAACTTTGCTACACTACTCGGACATAGAAACGAATGAAAAAGCAATCATAATAAACAAAAATGACATTTTATTAAAAGATAGAGTAGAGTAGAGAGAGTATGGGATAAAGATCTAAGACAACTACAAAATAAAAGTGCAAAAACAAGAAGAAAATGTTGAGTCGCTCAGTTCTCTCACAGAAGCTCTCGCTCTCTGGTTTGAGGGTCTGCGGCGTACTCGTTTGCGAACTAGGGAAAGAGGGGGTTTATATATGGAAACCCATTTGACCTAGCTTCCCAGACCTGTCTGATGGTCTACTCGATGGGGTACACGAGGGTGAAGTCGGGTTACTCCTCGGGTGGATCTTCGGGTTGCTCTTCATTCTCTTGGATCTTCCTCGATCGTGTTGGGGTTCGGACTTGTTCTTGTAGCTTGATGGCTCCTTCGGGTACATGCTCGAGTTGTCCTTGTTTTACCCCATTTTTGGCTCTTTAGCACCTGTTTTCATCCAAAATATGCAAATGGAGAAATGCAACACCCTAAATGCTCTAAAAGTGAAATCCTTCAGTAAATGACATAAAAATGCTAAGTTAGAGGTATGAACAATGCGAAATATGGACAAAAAAAGATGCTAAAAACATGTAAATTAGATAGTTATCCGACCCCCAAACTTAAATCTTGCTAGTCCTCTAGCAAGGAAGTAAGAGGGTACGGTTTGAAAGTGGGGACTCATAACCTTCAGATGCTAATCGAAGGATTCAACCTATAGTCCTCAAAGATAGTTTAATGGTGCTAAGATCAATCAACATACTTCCAAATATTTTTCTATGCTTATTACCATGCATCGATCTAGCTCAACCTCCAACTAAAGATAAGGAAAATCTCGTTCACATTCAATTTAGTGTTTGGCGAATTCTTGCAAATGGAAGGTGAATCAAGCTCAATCGGTTTCAAGGGTAAGGTTTTTTTTTTTTTTTTTAGTAAGGTGGTTTCAAACAAATGCTTTAGGTGGTTTACTCTCAAAAAGTGGAATGCTAGACTGTAACGCCCCCGAACCGTCCTATGACCACACAGACCAACAGACAGCCACGGGACGCACTATGGGAACTGCACCGAGGTGGTCCAGTCGAGGGACGAAAGCTGCAGACTTCCCGAATGGTCCTCCTAGCACAATTCCACCCGCAATCGAGACTACTTAGGCTTTGCAATCCTCGCGGCCTGGTGCGTTGTGTTGGCCCGGACAAGCTTGAACCATTTGAAAATTAAACAACTTAAAGAAAAATGACTTTCAACTTTATTTACTTCATAAAATAAGCTTATAAAACATTAATACAAAATGGCGCCAGGCATAAGGCCAAAATACGATTAATTAAATTTTACAAAAAAATAAACGACTTTGTAATGGCAATGCAATTCTACACCGGCTGGCCTAAGGTCCTGTGCTCCCCGCTAAGGCTTTTCCCCACTAAGGTTACCTTCAAAACAAAATATGGAGTCTTGAGTGCTAATCACTCAGTCAGTTCGGCAACCTAACAAGAAACCAAAACCCAAACCCCAACCCTAGCAAGCAACACACAACATGCAAGCTAAATAACTACATGCAACACTCAAATGTAACATGCAAACCAAATTCAAGAAAAACAAGCAAAAAAAAAATATTCAAGTTAGTCAAGCAATCTCCAAGTATACTATCAAAGTATACACATGCGGAAGCTAACAACTCTTCTTCGTCTTCAAGTCCAAGGGCCTTTCTCTCCTTCAATTTAACGCCTCAATGCTTCATCACTTTCCCCACACCCATGAACACCTATACTCACAGCCACAAAGGCACGCGAGTATAGAACATCACATGCGAGTTCCTCTCAGTAGGCGGTCTCGCCTACACCGTCGTGTAGTACTCGGCCCAAGGCTGCAATCCCGTCTCTCCGAGTCTTCGTAATCCGCACCGATTACGGTCTTTGGGAAAGTCTTCTCCTGCACAACCTCAACACAAAAGCAAACAAACCTGGAAAGCATACAAGCTACATGCAAGCTACAAACAACTACATGCAATGCGCACAAGCAAACATGCAACAATAACAACATGCAAGGCACACAAGCAACATGCAACAATAACAACATGCAAGACACCCAATCAAACATGCAACCACAAACAAGCAACATGCAATCCTTAGAACTAGAGAACTATCTAGAAAGTAAGCGCTAGACACAACCTCACACCAATATGCAATAAACTAAGAAAACGAGACTTAACTTCCTAGAACTTTGATCTAGAAAGAAAGAAACGAATCTACCCCAACACCCAAGAAAATACTTAGATTTATCACAAAATAAATCCTAAGCAAAACTACCCAAAATCCCACCTATCATGTGCCATATCACACACTTCGAAACTCACTTGGTTTAGCTGAGAAGAATAAGATCTACTCGGACTCCTAGGAAAGACTGGACACAAACAACTCCTACAGCTGCACCTTGCTAACAACTCGCGGAAGAGAGATCTCTAAGGAAGAACTCTCTCGCTCACTCTCAAACTCTCTCTCTCGCTCTTTCCCTAACTCTCTCTCTTAATTTTTCTCTAAGGGAAAATGAATGACCGAAAATGGGTTCTTAAGGACCTAAGGCCTCTATTTATAGCGAAGTGTGAGTGTTTTGGGTGGCAGCAATGGAAAATGCATATCGAGCACTCTCTTTTCCTTAGTGCTTATTAGTGCATGTCATCACACTTGTGAGGAATCAACTAAGCCACCTTGAATTCCACTAAGTCTCCCTTGAATTTTTTAATCCTCCACTAAGCTCCACTTAGAATTGTTTATTCCTCCACTAACTCCACTATCTCCACTTTGATTTAAATAATCCTTCACTAGCTGCATGAAATCTGATTGGTCGATTTTTCATAAATCACAATTTCCTTAATTTTTCCTGAAATTCTCGACAGCTCGATCGATCATCCTCAAGATCAATGGTCGATCGCTATTGGTATTCTCGGCAATTCTCGTATCGATCGAGCACTTCTCTCAATCAATTGGTCGATTGTTATCGGTTCTCTCGGCAATACGCGGACAGCTTCTCTCGGTCTCAGACAGCTTTCTCGATCCTTCGGACAACTTGGACGATGCGTCTCGGACATCTTGCGGTACGGAGATGGACGGTACACGGTACAATCATGGTACATGGTACGGTACCAACATCGATTTTTGCGGCGTTTCTTCTTTTGTTTCGACTGTCCTTCCTTATTCGGTCTCCTTTGTCTTCCCAACTCCCTTTGTCCGGGGAATTTTGACTTTGGATTACTCTTAGCACGGGTCACTACATAGACAGTCGTGAAAACTATCTAAGACTGAGAACAATTTGGGCATACAAAGCTTAACTCTTGATGATCTACCCTTTTCTCATACATTCGTCATTCATTTTTTTTATTTAAACCTCCTAGAATTAAACTACCCACATCCTTGATTTTAACTCCCTTTTTTTTTACTCCCTAAGGTTTAGACTTTTAGATTTAAAACTTCTTACTCTTACTCTTTTTTTTTTCTTTCTTCGCTAAACTTCTAATATTCATATATTTCTTTCTAGGAGACTATAGCAAGAAACTTTTCTCTTTTTTTTTTTTTTTTTTTTTACTTAGAGACTTAGAGCTAATTAATTCTAACCTTAGGGACTTTCTTCTCTCTTTTTTTTTTTATTCCACAACCCAACCCCAAATAAACATTCTAACAACCTATCTTTCAAAATCGAATCTATTTGCTAGTTCTAATCTAACTTAGCTAAATCAAGAGGCAGTTCTTTGTCTTTCTCAATACTCTCAAGGTTTCACAACCTATAGCACAATGAAAAAGGCCTCAGTCAACAATTCACAACAAGGTTTGAAAGAAAGGTTTGGGGTCAAGGGTAGGACAATATGAATCGGGTTAAACGAAAAGATTGGTAAAAAGTGGAGTGCTAACCCGAGTTTTAAAGTTACCATGAGCAAGTATTCAAGTTCCATAAGCAAGAAAATTAAAGTTCAAATTAAATCCAATAATATAGAGATGTTCTAATGTTCAAGCAAGTGGAGGAATGATTCAATCGACACAAAGGGTCTAAGCAAAGATTTTTCATTTTTTCCCCAAGATTGGTCTAGCAACAATGATCTATGACTAAGGGCTATAGCTTCAATCCTAAGGTTTGATTTTTAAACAAGGTGGTTTTAATCATTGTCCCCTAAGATGCATATGCAACAGTCCTATATGAAACAAACTAGACTCAATCCTAATATGTAAATTCAACTACATGAACACTCTTTATATATATATATATTTCAAAAAATTTCAAACTTTTTTGGGTTTTTTAATGCACATAAATGCAGACTCAAATGAATAAAACTAGCATGCAAAAATTTGAAATAATAAAAATAAGAAAATAAAACACAATGTTAAATACATTCTAGGACCCTCCCCCAAACGTTAATTACACAGTCCTTGTGTAAATAAAAGTTGGAAAAGAATCCAAGAATCACACAAAATTATGAAACTAAATGCAATGATATATACAAGGTTTTATGAAATTGGTACCTTATTGGTTGGAGAAGAAGCAGGTTGCAGCAGCCTCCATGCTTGCCAATGTGTAGTCAGGGTCATCGCCAGCTTCAGCAGGTGCCGGTGTTTACTCGTCAGAGAGCTCAGTAATGTGCACAGACGACTTAGTCGGACCAGCATCCGAGAGGGTGGGATCGCGTAGCTCATCGGGTAGGGCATCGGGTTATAGAATGGAAATGGCGGAAGAGGTCCAGAATGATCACCGGTGTATCCACTCGTAGGGTGCATCGGGTATTGCATCGTGAATGGCATATGGTACGGTGGAGGGAAAAGTCCAGTATATTCACCCGATCGGGTGCGCGATTGGTGCATCGGATAGTGCATCGTGTACCCCATCGGGTTGGGTGTCGGGTAGGCATCAGAGTGGCTTGTCTTCGATGCTTCTGGTCGGGTGATGTCCTCCTCAGCTTGGGGCTCGTATGATGATGCTCTTTGAGGTTCTGGAGGTGGCAGTCCTCGAGTTCCTCCTAGCGGTCCGCTTCTCCCGATCCAAGTAGGTGCTTGTGCCGAGGTACGAGCTGAGGCACAGCTTGCCTTGTCTTGCAACTCCTTGATTTGACCTCCCATTATCTTCACTAAACTGGCAAGATCCTTCACCTTCTTCACCAAGAACTTGTTCATCTTCTTCAGCCAGCCAATTATCTTGTTAGCTTCCCTCACTCCAACTCGTTGCTTTTGAGAGCATGCATACTCCTCAAAATCAAACTCCTCCGAGCTATCTCCATTTCTCTGCCTGGTTTCCTCTCTCTTCTCAGCTTCGGACTCCTCCTCCGGGTTGTACAGCTCTTCCAACGTTGGTGCGAAGTCAATGTTGTTCCCTAGCCAAACCTTGGTGCATATGACATTGGGTAAAACCATTTGAGCAGCTCCGGCGGTTGGATGAACAAACTAGAACAATGTCATGTCATTAGGCCTCTCAAAGGCCAAAAATCTCGCCAGCACAAGGTAGTCCGCATCCAGCCACCTTGGTTCGTGAACAATTCCCTTTAAGGGCACATCGCATGCCACTAAGATTGGTGTGACTAGTACCCGAATAGAGACCTCTCCTCCTCCTTCTCTCCTTTTCACAGCCCACGATTTCAAGTATAGGAATTGATCGAGTAGCACAAACAACATGTTGGTGTCAGCAACATCTCCTACTAGCAGTGTTCCATCCCTAGCACTATCCAAAACTCCACACAGTGCAACATCTAACAGCTGAAGCTCATGGTCGTTCACATTCCCAGTCTCTTTTCTAGCAAAAAGAGTGCATGCGAGGGACTTGTGAAAGTATATCAAAACAGGGATCCTTATTTGAGGGTATCGGGTACCAACAAAGCTCATCTTCCAGAAGACTTTGAATAGTCTCGCCGGAGTGTCTACTTCCTTTTGCTTCAGCCTCCGCAAGGATTGGCGGGTCCTCTCTCTCTGCTCCTCTTCTCTTTCTCTTTCCTCCTCCTCGACGTGTTGATCTTTTTCCTCCACTGCTCTCTCAACCACCTTCTCAGCCTTTTCCTTGATCGAGAGGTTTGGATCTCCCCTTGTTCTTCTCCTCCAACATCAGAATCAACCTCCATAGGGTCGGTAAGTGTCTTTTTGGACGTAGACAGGTCCCTACGTCGAGGAGAACGGCGGACAGCACTCGCCATTGGACTCAGTGAGCGAACTCGGGGGCCTACTCGATCGGCTACACGAGCATCGGGTCGGGTGGTGGATCGAGTTGTGCATCGGGTTGGGGAAGCTAAACGTCCAGCCAATGGTGGCGTCTCCTCCGGTTGTAGCAGCGGCGGAGGTGGATCTTCTTCCCTTCCTTTGTTAGGTTCTAGCGGTTGTCTCCATGTCGACTCCTTGAGAAGAAAAAGAAAGGCTAGTTCTTGAGGTTAATAGAGTTAGTCTCCAAAGAAAACCGAATAGCTTGGAATCGAGAGAGAAGAATAAAAACTTATGAAAAACGAAAAGCTTAAGGGTTTAGGAGAGTCTTATCGGTGATGAAGAGGGAGAAGGGTTCGACTCCCTTAAATAAGCTAGGGTTTCGGTTGGTGGGCTTCACCGAGAGTGGGCTTCCTTGCTGCATTCGGACTTCACTCGCTACCCAAGCAGGGACACGATCAGGCGCGTCGAGTACGGTGTCGGGTTGACCCTCGGGTTTACCAATTTCCCTCTTTCCAATTTTCTATTTTTTTTTTTATTATTTTTATTATTATTTTTTTATAAAATTGCAAAAAGAGAAAAAAATAAATAAAAGTAAATAAAACAAATAAACTAAAATTAAAAGATACCCTTGGGACTTCCTCCCAAGTGAGCTTGTTTAAAGTCACTAAGCTTGACTCTTCATTCTCCTTAAGCATGGGATCCATGTGGAAGAGGTTCTGGAATCATCTCCACTACAGCAGGCTAGTTCAAAAGGTCTTCCAGATTTTGTCCAGTTTCCAAGGCAAATGTGGTTTTGACCTCTTCAAGATGTTGCACTTTCCTTTGTTCTGTCTTGGTGGAAAAAGCTTGACAATCAATTGTTGGCCTCTTAACCTCTTTCTTCACATCAAACTCTATCTTGAAATGCTCACCATGCTCTTTCTTGATCTTGCCTTGTTTCACTTCAATCACAGCACCAACTGTTGCCAAGAATGGCCTTCCTAGAATCAATGGATCATCTGGTTCCTTGTCCATATCCAGGATCATGAAGTCGGTAGGCACTTCTAGTCTTCCAATCCTTCGAGACAGATTCTCCAGAATACCAATCGGATGCCTCACTGTTCTATCGGCCAGAATCAAATACAATTTACTTGGTTTAAAATCAGTGAATCCCAGCTTGTTGGCAACTGATAGCGGCATGATGCTAACCGAAGCTCCAAGGTCACACAAACAGTTCTTGAAGATCCGAAGTCCTATCGAACACGACAATGTGAAAGAGCCAGGATCTTCAAGTTTCTCCTCAATTCTCAGCTCAGGATCCAAGCAAACTCCACTTCTCAGGATTTCAAAACCGATCTCCTTGACAGCTTCCTTAACCTCATCTTCCAATCTAGGTGCTTCCTTTGTAGCTTCCTGCTGAAGCTCACGTGGGGGCAAAAGCTTAGGTGGTGGAGCTTTATGCTTAGCTATTCGCTCTGCAAGCACCTCCAACTGGATATCAAGTGCAGCATTGAACCTTTCCTCTAACTCCCCTCCTACCAGTGCGGGTGGTTGAGGATGATCTCTCTTCTCAACATCTACTCGATGCATCATCCGATCAACACCATCGTGTAGGTCATCGGGTTCCACTTCGGGTTGTTCTTTAGTTTGTGATTCTCGAGCCAGTGCTCGATCATCAACTCGATCAGTCTCTTCGGGTGAAGGCTCGGGTTCATACTCGGATATATAGTATTTGGCCTCATTTTTCATTGGGTTTTCCACATCCCCCCATCTTGATCATTACTGTCCCTAGTGAGGTAATCCTCATAGTCATCATCTAGGAAAATGGCCTGAGCAGTCGCATAATCCTTGGGGTTTTGAACACCTTTACCAGGCAGCTGGTTGATCTTTAGTGCGGGTTGGTTGTTGTGGTGGCCTTCCAGGTATCGAACCTTTGTGTTGAGTGATTCGTACTTGGCATTGAGGTCATTGTATCCTGAGTCTATCTTGTTGCTCACCTCAGTGAACTGTTTCGCGATGTACATAGAAGCTTTAGTCTGTTGCTGAATGATCTGCTGAATAAGACCGCGTAACTCGGCTTCTTGTGATTGGTTTGGTGGACCTTGGTGTTGTTGGAATCCAAGTGGTTGGTTGTAGGTCCCTGAGTACTGCTGCTTAGGTGCATAACCCATGTTGTACTGGATAAAGGGCTTCTGTTGAGTCTGGTTCCCTTGAACTGCAGATGGGTAGATTTGGTCTTGCGGATTCGCAACATTCAGGTTCCGATAAGACAGATTCGGATTCGGCTTGAAGTTGTTGTACCCTCTGTTGTAACCGCCTGGGTTGTTGATGTAGTTAACATCCTCTAGCTGCATAGTCTCCCCATCTTGTTGTTGAAACTGCCCTTCCTCTCATATTGCATGTACATGCTTCTGCTGGTTGAGGAGCTGATCGAGCTTGTCATTGAGGGCTTTCATGTCCCTCTTATACTTAGCATTTTCCTCTCCTGTAGATCGCACAGAGCGATCATATTCCACATTGTAGTTTCCGTCAGATTGAGCCAAGTTCTCAACTAGGTCCCAACCTTCATCAACATCCTTGTTGAGGAAGTTACCATTACTTGCGGTGTCCAGCAACATCAGTATCTTGGGAACTACTCCTCTGTATAGTGTGATCAGCAATGAAGTATTATTGAAGCCGTGATGTGGACATCGAGTAGTGT
The DNA here is from genome assembly GCA_023657505.1 of Camelina hispida. Classification (NCBI taxonomy): domain Eukaryota; kingdom Viridiplantae; phylum Streptophyta; class Magnoliopsida; order Brassicales; family Brassicaceae; genus Camelina; species Camelina hispida. The sequence goes on from CP094637.1 coordinate 27,831,837, forward strand.
ACCCCTTGAAACGTTCCCAAGCTTCATTGAACGTTTCGTTGTTCTTCTGGACAAGCTAGAAATTTTATTTTGCAGCCTTGCGGTTCTGGAGTTGGAGAATAATTTGGCTAGAAATGCTTTCTTTCACGCTTCCCAAGTGGTGATGGACTCCTTAGGGAGGGATTTCTCCTAGATGTGTGCTTTATCTCCCAAAGAGAATGGGAAAAGCCTGAGCTTAAATCCATTTTCACTCACTCCATTTATCTTTGTGAGGCTACAGAGCGTATCAAATTTATCTAGATGATCCAATGGGTCCTCCATTGGCAGTCCATGAAACTTGTTGCTCTGTAACATCTGGATGAGACTACTCTTGATCTCAAAATTGTTGTTCTGCACAGCTGGTGGCACAATGCCATTCCTCTGAGTGTGAGTAGTCGGAGCATCTAATGCTCCTATGTTGGTCCTTTCTTGAGGAGCTGGTGGACCGTTCTGATTATTCATCGTCTCCTCAATGATTGCTTGTTCCGGTTGAACTTGTTGTTGTCTGAGTAGCCGAGGTCTGTCGATGTTGTCGATGAAAGGACTCAGGTTCTGGCTACCTCAGGATCGTGTTTGCATGCACAGGTAGGTATCCGAATGTGTACACGAGGATCAACTCGATCTAGGTGATCGAGTGACGGGTCGGGTGGGTGCTCGGGTTGTACCTGAGATTCAAAACAAACAAAAGCGAAAGTAAACAAGTTAGTATCGGAAACAAATATAAACATACGAACTTGATCTAGCAAGTCCTAAAATTCTAAACGTAGCAAAATTAAAACAACCAAATGGCAACGACGCCAAATTGATAGACAGGTTTTCACCCAGGGTATCAATCCCCTATGCAGTTGTAGTACAAAGGGTTATCAATCTAAATGGTTGTGTATTGCTAACAGGAAGGATATGATCAGTACAATACAAGTCAAGCCAAGCAATTAAGGTTTGGGTTCTAACAATCCTAAAATAAACAAAGTAAAAGAATATAGACAAGTAAACCACATGACCTAAGCACTCGATGCAAGCAATCGAGTACAGGATCGAGTGGGGGTGATTGAGTATCTAAGTAAATTATGAACAGCTCGAGGTATTACTCGATGCAGGTTATAGTGTACCTGATCGGGTAAGTGGTTGAGTAAGTAAAGAAAATGTAAACAATTAAGATACGAAAGTTCCTAAAGATGGGGGTAATCGAATCCTAAGTGTTCTAGACGAATACAAAGGTCTTACATGCCTCAAGCAATTATTACCTAGACAATGAACCTCTAAAACCTTGTCACCACACTTTCGCAGTAGAAACAATCAACCTTGAACATACTACCACACTGTCGAACTAGCAATATGAACAAGCAGGCATTAAGAACAATTCATTTTTGTCAGTAGACTTAAACTCATATGATTTTTTCACTCAGAGCTAAGTAAATCTCTAGCATTGACCTAATCAAGCATTTTATCTACTCCTTTCGACCTGTAGCATTGTAAACGCCCTAGATCTAATCTCAACCTTTCGGTCTGTTGACAGCATTAAGAACATCAACCTAGAAGGAAATCTATCAATCATCACAATCAACTAAAGCATCCTAACCGATCAAGAACACCTAATCATCTATCCCATCCCTAGAAACTTTGCTACACTACTCGGACATAGAAACCAATGAAAAAAGCAATCATAATAAACGAAAATGAGATTTTATTAAAAGATAGAGTAGAGTAGAAAGAGTATGGGATAACGATCTAAGAAAACTACAAAATAAAAGTGCAAAAACAAGAAGAAAATGTTGAGTCGCTCAGTTCTTTCACAAAAGCTCTCGCTCTTTGGTTTGAGGGTCTGCGGCGTGCTCGTTTGCGAGCTAGGGAAAGAGGGGGTTTATATGGAAACCCATTTGACCTCGCTTCCCAGACCTGTCCGATGGTCTACTCGATGGGGTACATGAGGGTGAAGTCGGGTTACTCCTCGGGTGGATCTTTGGATTTCTCTTCATGCTCTTGGATCGTCCTCGATCGTGTTGGGGTTCAGACTTGTTCTTGTAGCTCGATGGCTCCTTCGGGTACATGCTCGAGTTGTCCTTGTTTTTCCCCATTTTTGGCTCTTTAGCACATGTTTTCATCCAAAATATTCAAATGCACAAATGCAACACCCTAAATGCTCTAAAAGTGAAATCCTACAGTAACTGACCTAAAAATGCTAAGTTAGAGGTATAAACAATGCAAAATATGTACAAAAAAGGATGCTAAAAACATGTAAATTAGAGAGTTATCACTCATCCATGTGTTCAGTATAATAAATACATGTGTTCAGTATAATATATACATATGTTCCTGTCCACGAAATTGTATTCATGTGTTCAGTATAATGAGTTAAGTTCTAGAACTTGTCAACTTACTCACTTATCCATGTTGACAAACCTTATCTGCAAAAATTTCTTGTTCAACGTTTGACATCCTTTTTCCCTGTCCACAAAATTGTATCCATGTGTTCATTATAATAAATACAATACTTGAACTAGTCATCCTAAACAAATTATATCCATGTGTTCAGTATAATAAATACAATACTTGAACTAGTCATCCTAATATCCTATACATGCGGACAAACATAACTTACTATACGCAAACTTAAGGATAAATCACTAAAATTACAAGTTTCTTGAATTTTTTTTTCACCTTATCTTGACCAATTTCTGGTTCATTGACTGACGCCCTTTGTTCCTGTCCACAAATTTGTATCTATGTGTTTAGTATAATGAATACAATGCTAGAACATGTCAACTTACTCTCATATACATGTGGACAACCATAATTATATGACCACATAAGGATATTAACAACTGTTTATCAACTTCTCTTCGCCAGTTTCTCCATCATCGTTTGATGTCCTTTTTCCCTAACCACGAAATCGTATCCATGTGTTCAGTATCATGGAAACAATTCTAGAAGTATTGCCCTTACTATCACAATCTACTATATTATCAAATGACTAACATACCTGGTCTAAACAACTTTCATCCCATGGAATCCTCCCACATTCGTCCTGTAAAAACAGAATTATAAGAGCAATGTAAACCAATTTCTTACAAACTACTAATTTACCTTACTATACACAGTCGGTGCCGACTCACTGACTGTGTTACATTGTATGTTCTCTGGTTGTGGTGTGTCATTGTTATGAACAAAAAATGAACTCAGGAAGGTATTAACTTGATTACGCCCCTCTTCCAATATAGATTGTGCACCAGATCCATCCTCATTTTCTTTCTCCGACAAGAAACATCCTCCAAATTTAAAACATTGAGCTTTATAACAAACTGCTATTAATTAAAAAATTGCATCGGCCCTCATCCATGTTTAACCTCATCGTCATCAGCAATGTCTTTCATCTTTGTATCATAGATGACATTTACTTCAGCTGAATAGGAGGCTCCATGCAAGTCATTCGTCATATAATATAGTTGGTACCATGTTGAGTTTTTCGAACTACCAAAATATTCCTATAATGGTTTCTCTGATTACCGTGTTTATAGATTTGCTTTCAGTGTCATATATTGGATTGTCAACCGAAAAGAACCTCTACATGCTACTTGACTCTATCTGTATATAAGTATTTCTACTAGATGGATCAATATAAATCGATTGGAATTTGAATAAAGTTTAAAATTTATACAAACCACATTCCCTTTCTGGCGAAAGAGTTCTTAAGACATCCATCATATCAACAGGAACCATGTCTTCCTGTTCAATCCATAAGAGCCATAAAATTAATCAAAAAAAAATTAAGTATTCAAGCAATGTAACAATTAAAAGGAAAAATCCTATGTAGCCAACCTGAAACTCTTCTTTCGTCTCACTGTATTCTACACATGTCTCTGCTCCACAGTTGCTATCCTTTGTAAAGTCACAATGGCTCTCAACCTGCTATTACAGATCTAGGTCATCTATCAACCAAGTTGATTTATGCATATGAAAACATACGAGAATTTTTTTTTTTTTTAAATGTCTCTAACCTCATTCTCAATGTCTCGAAATTCAATCTCATCATTGACATCCACCTTTGGTGCCAGACACTTTTGCAAATGACTTCCATTATGCTTTGACACTACATTGTGTAAGAGACATTACGGTCCGTCTAATCCAAACAAAAAAAAAACAAATTGGGGTAAATCTTTCCAAACCTCAATGCCCTTTACCGTCAGTACAGGAGAAACTTGTCCGTCAAGCTTTTCCTGACATTCATTCTAACAAAATGAAAGAAACAAGAAGTTTAAAAGCAAATTAAATCAGATATTACAAAGTATGAAAAATAGTTACTAACCCCAGCAAAAAAATCAGCAACATATTGACGTCAATTTTGACCACCTTCCAGAATATCCTCGCCACTTGGGTCCACCTCAGCTGTGATAACATCCTCTGCCCATCTTTTATTGGCGACATTAAATAAGCCACACTATCAACACCAACGCCTTCAAGTTGTATCCCCTTCAATGAGATATCCTCGCTAGCAGAAACACTTTCACTTTGCTTTTGTATGGAGTCACTTAACACTTTTCTTATTGATCCAAGAAACTTGTCGAAATTTACTTTTCAACAATATTATCTTTCTAAGCGCTTTAAATCTCCCTTCAACTTTCTGGTTCTGCCCCTCTAACTTTTTGAACTTCAGTTCATATTCAGACCTCAGATCAACTAATTGCTGCTCAAACCAACAACTAAGTTCAGATACCTCTATACCTTCAACGTCGGCCACCATTGTAGGACGTTTGTTTATTTTCAAACCCCCTCGCTTAACGACAATTTTCTGCGACTTAGATCCTCGGGGCAGACAATGTGCTTATTGTATACAAACTTCTCTTTATTGTCTTTAATAATAATTAAAGGCAATGACATATTCCCACAATGCCACTCCTTTTACGAAAAAATGAGACCTCTCTCCATCTACGACACAATATATATTATCTTCCTGTATTTAACTTCATCATCCCACTCTCTCCAGCCATCTTTGGGTGGATCAACAACACGATATGGATTAACTACCAACTGTGGACACCAATAGGTTAGTCATTCTACTATCCACATGGTCACTTATTAGAAATTAACAAATCACGGTTTCAAAAAAAAAAGACAAATCACGACACTTACGTTCTCAGCTTTCTCTGTCACATGAAAGTCTCTCAACTAAGTTCAGATACCTCTATACCTTCAACGTCCGCCACCATTGTAGGACGTTTGTTTTTTTCAAACCCCCTCGTTTAACGCCAATTTTCTGCGACTTAGATCCTCGGAGCAGACAATGTGCTTATTGTGTACAAACTTCTCTTTATTGTCTTTAATAATAATTAAAAGCAATGACATATTCCCACCATGCCATTCCTTTTACGAAAAATGTGACCTCTCTCTATCTGCGACACCATATATATTATCTTCCTGTCTTTAACTTCATCCTCCCACTCTCTCCAGCCATCTTTGGGTGGATCAACAACACGATATGGATTAACTACCAACTGTGGACACCAATAGGTTAGTCATTCTACTATCCACATGGTCACTTATTAGAAATTAACAAATCACGGTTTCAAAAAAAACTAGACAAATCAAGACACTTACGTTCTTAGCTTTTTCCGTCACATGAAAGTCTCTCAACTAAGTTCAGATACCTCTATATATTCATCGTCGGCCACAATTGTAGGACGTTTGTTTATTTTCAAACCCCCTCGTTTAACGCCAATTTTCTGCGACTTAGATCCTCGGAGCAGACAATGTGCTTATTGTGTACAAACTTCTCTTTATTGTCTTTAATAATAATTAAAGGCAATGACATATTCCCACCATGCCATTCCTTTTACGAAAAAATGTGACCTCTCTCTATCTGCGACACCATATATATTATCTTCCTGTCTTTAACTTCATCATCCCACTCTCTCCAGCCATCTTTGGGTGGATCAACAACACGATATGGATTAACTACCAACTGTGGACACCAATAGGTTAGTCATTCTACTATCCACATGGTCACTTATTAGAAATTAACAAATCACGGTTTCAAAAAAAACTAGACAAATCAAGACACTTACGTTCTTAGCTTTTTCCGTCACATGAAAGTCTCTCAACTAAGTTCAGATACCTCTATATATTCAACGTCGGCCACAATTGTAGGACGTTTGTTTATTTTCAAACCCCCTCGTTTAACGCTAATTTTCTGCGACTTAGATCCTCGGAGCAGACAATGTGCTTATTGTGTACAAACTTCTCTTTATTGTCTTTAATAATAATTAAAGGCAATGACATATTCCCACCATGCCATTCCTTTTACGAAAAAATGTGACCTCTCTCTATCTGCGACACCATATATATTATCTTCCTGTCTTTAACTTCATCATCCCACACTCTCCAGCCATCTTTGGGTGGATCAACAACACGATATGGATTAACTACCAACTGTGGACACCAATAGGTTAGTCATTATACTATCCACATGGTCACTTATTAGAAATTAACAAATCACGGTTTCAAAAAAAAACTAGACAAATCAAGAAACTTACGTTCTCACCTTTTTCCGTCGCATGAGAGTCTCTCAACTAAATTCAGATACGTCTATACCATCAACCTCGGCCACCATTGTAGGACGTTTGTTTATTTTCAAACCCCCTCGTTTAACGCCAATTTTCTGCGACTTAGATCCTCGGGGCAGACAATGTGCTTATTGTGTACAAACTTCTCTTGATTGTCTTTAATAATAATTAAAGGCAATGACATATTCCCACCATGCCACTCCTTTTACGAAAAAATGTGATCTCTCTCTATCTGCGACACCATATATATTATCTTTCTGTCTTTAACTTCATCATCCCACTCTCTCCAGCCATCTTTGGGTGGATTAACAACACGATATGGATTAACTACCAACTGTGGACACCTATAGGTTAGTCATTCTACCATCCACATGGTCACTTATTAGAAATTAACAAATCACTGTTTCAAAAAAAAAACTAGACAAATCAAGACACTTACGTTCTCAGCTTTTTCCGTCACATGAAAGTCTCTGAACTAAGTTCAGATACCTCTATACCTTCAACGTCGGCCACCATTGTAGGAAGTTTGTTTATTTTCAAACCCCCTCGTTTAACGCCAATTTTCTGCGACTTAGATCCTCGGGGCACACAATGTGTTATTGTGTAGAAACTTCTCTTTTTTTTCTTTAATAATAATTAAAGGCAATGACATATTCCCACCATGCCACTCCTTTTACGAAAAAATGTGACCTCTCTCTATCTGCGACACCATATATATTATCTTCCTGTCTTTAACTTCATCATCCCACTCTCTCCAGCCATCTTTGGGTGGATCAACAACACGATATGGATTAACTACCAACTGTGGACACCAATAGGTTAGTCATTATACTATCCACATGGTCACTTATTAGAAATTAACAAATCACGGTTTCAAAAAAAACTAGACAAATCAAGAAACTTACGTTCTCAGCTTTTTCCGTCACATGAGAGTCTCTCAACTAAGTTCAGATACGTCTATACCATCAACCTCGGCCACCATTGTAGGACGTTTGTTTATTTTCAAACCCCCTCGTTTAATGCCAATTTTCTGCGACTTAGATCCTCGGGGCAGACAATGTGCTTATTGTGTACGAACTTCTCTTGATTGTCTTTAATAATAATTAAAGGCAATGACATATTCCCACCATGCCACTCCTTTTACGAAAAAATGTGACCTCTCTCTATCTGCGACACCATATATATTATCTTTCTGTCTTTAACTTCATCATCCCACTCTCTCCAGCCATCTTTGGGTGGATCAACAACACGATATGGATTAACTACCAACTGTGGACACCAATAGGTTAGTCATTCTACCATCCACATGGTCACTTATTAGAAATTAACAAATCACTGTTTCAAAAAAAAAACTAGACAAATCAAGACACTTACGTTCTCAGCTTTTTCCGTCACATGAAAGTCTCTGAACTAAGTTCATATACCTCTATACTTTCAACGTCGGCCACCATTGTAGGAAGTTTGTTTATTTTCAAACCCCCTCGTTTAACGCCAATTTTCTGCGACTTAGATCCTCGGGGCACACAATGTGTTATTGTTTACAAACTTCTCCTTTTTGTCTTTAATAATAATTAAAGGCAATGACATATTCCCACCATGCCACTCCTTTTACGAAAAAATGTGACCTCTCTCTATCTGCGACATCATATATATTATCTTTCTGTCTTTAACTTCATCATCCCACTCTCTTCAGCCATCTTTGGGTGGATCAACAACACAATATGGATTAACTACCAACTGTGGACACCAATAGGTTAGTCATTCTACCATCCACATGGTCACTTATTAGAAATTAACAAATCACTGTTTCAAAAAAAAAAACTAGACAAATCAAGACACTTACGTTCTCAGCTTTTTCCGTCACATGAAAGTCTCTGAACTAAGTTCAGATACCTCTATACTTTCAACGTCGGCCACCATTGTAGGAAGTTTGTTTTTTCAAACCCCCTCGTTTAACGCCAATTTTCTGCGACTTAGATCCTCGGGGCACACAATGTGTTATTGTTTACAAACTTCTCCTTTTTGTCTTTAATAATAATTAAAGGCAATGACATATTCCCACCATGCCACTCCTTTTACGAAAAAATGTGACCTCTCTCTATCTGCGACATCATATATATTATCTTTCTGTCTTTAACTTCATCATCCCACTCTCTCCAGCCATCTTTGGGTGGATCAACAACACGATATGGATTAACTACCAACTGTGGACACCAATAGGTTAGTCATTCTACCATCCACATGGTCACTTATTAGAAATTAACAAATCACTGTTTCAAAAAAAAACTAGACAAATCAAGACACTTACGTTCTCAGCTTTTTCCGTCACATGAAAGTCTCTGAACTAAGTTCAGATACCTCTATACCTTCAACGTCGGCCACCATTGTAGGAAGTTTGTTTATTGTCAAACCCCCTCGTTTAACGCCAATTTTCTGCGACTTAGATCCTCGGGGCACACAATGTGTTATTGTGTACAAACTTCTCTTTTTTGTCTTTAATAATAATTAAAGGCAATGACATATTCCCACCATGCCACTCCTTTTACGAAAAAATGTGACCTCTCTCTATCTGCGACACCATATATATTATCTTCCTGTCTTTAACTTCATCATCCCACTCTCTCCAGCCATCTTTGGGTGGATCAACAACACGATATGGATTAACTACCAACTGTGGACACCAATAGGTTAGTCATTATACTATCCACATGGTCACTTATTAGAAATTAACAAATCACGGTTTCAAAAAAAACTAGACAAATCAAGACACTTACGTTCTCAGCTTTTTCCGTCACATGAGAGTCTCTCAACTAAGTTCAGATACGTCTATACCTTCAACCTCGGCCACCATTGTAGGACGTTTGTTTATTTTCAAACCCCTCGTTTAACGCCAATTTTCTGCGACTTAGATCCTCGGGGCACACAATGTGTTATTGTGTACAAACTTCTCTTTTTGTCTTTAATAATAATTAAAGGCAATGACATATTCCCACCATGCCACTCCTTTTACGAAAAAATGTGACCTCTCTCTATCTGCGACACCATATATATTATCTTTCTGTCTTTAACTTCATCATCCCACTCTCTCCAGCCATCTTTGGGTGGATCAACAACACGATATGGATTAACTACCAACTGTGGACACCAATAGGTTAGTCATTCTACCATCCACATGGTCACTTATTAGAAATTAACAAATCACGGTTTCAAAAAAAAACTAGACAAATCAAGACACTTACGTTCTCAGCTTTTTCCGTCACATGAAAGTCTCTCAACTAAGTTCAGATACCTCTATACCTTCAACGTCGGCCACCATTGTAGGAAGTTTGTTTTTTCAAACCCCCTCGTTTAACGCCAATTTTCTGCGACTTAGATCCTCGGGGCACACAATGTGTTATTGTGTACAAACTTCTCTTTTTGTCTTTAATAATAATTAAAGGCAATGACATATTCCCACCATGCCACTCCTTTTACGAAAAAATGTGACCTCTCTCTATCTGCGACATCATATATATTATCTTTCTGTCTTTAACTTCATCATCCCACTCTCTCCAGCCATCTTTGGGTGGATCAACAACACGATATGGATTAACTACCAACTGTGGACACCAATAGGTTAGTCATTCTACCATCCACATGGTCACTTATTAGAAATTAACAAATCACTGTTTCAAAAAAAACTAGACAAATCAAGACACTTACGTTCTCAGCTTTTTCGTCACATGAAAGTCTCTCAACTAAGTTCAGATACCTCTATACCTTCAACGTCGGCCACCATTGTAGGAAGTTTGTTTATTTTCAAACCCCTCGTTTAACGCCAATTTTCTGCGACTTAGATCCTCGGGGCACACAATGTGTTATTGTGTACAAACTTCTCTTTTTGTCTTTAATAATAATTAAAGGCAATGACATATTCCCACCATGCCACTCCTTTTACGAAAAAATGTGACCTCTCTCTATCTGCGACACCATATATATTATCTTCCTGTCTTTAACTTCATCATCCCACTCTCTCCAGCCATCTTTGGGTGGATCAACAACACGATATGGATTAACTACCAACTGTGGACACCAATAGGTTAGTCATTATACTATCCACATGGTCACTTATTAGAAATTAACAAATCACGGTTTCAAAAAAACTAGACAAATCAAGACACTTACGTTCTCAGCTTTTTCCGTCACATGAGAGTCTCTCAACTAAGTTCAGATACGTCTATACCTTCAACCTCGGCCACCATTGTAGGACGTTTGTTTATTTTCAAACCCCCTCGTTTAACGCCAATTTTCTGCGACTTAGATCCTCGGGGCACACAATGTGTTATTGTGTACAAACTTCTCTTTTTGTCTTTAATAAAATTAAAGGCAATGACATATTCCCACCATGCCACTCCTTTTACGAAAAAATGTGACCTCTCTCTATCTGCGACACCATATATATTATCTTCCTGTCTTTAACTTCATCATCCCACTCTCTCCAGCCATCTTTGGGTGGATCAACAACACGATATGGATTAACTACCAACTGTGGACACCAATAGGTTAGTCATTATACTATCCACATGGCCACTTATTAGAAATTAACAAATCACGGTTTCAAAAAAACTAGACAAATCAAGACACTTACGTTCTCAGCTTTTTCCGTCACATGAGAGTCTCTCAACTAAGTTCAGATACGTCTATACCTTCAACCTCGGCCGTCATTGTAGGACGCTTGTTTATTTTCAAACCCCCTCGTTTAACGCCAATTTTCTGCGACTTAGATCCTCGGGGCACACAATGTCCTTATTGTGTACAAACTTCTCTTTATTGTCTTTAATAATAATTAAAGGCAATGACATATTCCCACCATGCCACTCCTTTTACGAAAAAATGTGACCTCTCTCTATCTGAGACACCATATATATTATCTTCCTGTCTTTAACTTCATCATCCCATTCTCTCCAGCCATCTTTGGGTGGATCAACAACACGATATGGATTAACTACCAACTGTGGACACCAATAGGTTAGTCATTATACTATCCACATGGTCACTTATTAGAAATTAACAAATCACGGTTTCAAAAAAACTAGACAAATCAAGACACTTACGTTCTCAGCTTTTTCCGTCACATGAGAGTCTCTCAACTAAGTTCAGATACGTCTATACCTTCAACCTCGGCCACCATTGTAGGACGTTTGTTTATTTTCAAACCCCCTCGTTTAACGCCAATTTTCTGCGACTTAGATCCTCGGGGCACACAATGTGTTATTGTTTACAAACTTCTCCTTTTTGTCTTTAATAATAATTAAAGGCAATGACATATTCCCACCATGCCACTCCTTTTACGAAAAAATGTGACCTCTCTCTATCTGCGACACCATATATATTATCTTCCTGTCTTTAACTTCATCATCCCACTCTCTCCAGCCATCTTTGGGTGGATCAACAACACGATATGGATTAACTACCAACTGTGGACACCAATAGGTTAGTCATTATACTATCCACATGGCCACTTATTAGAAATTAACAAATCACGGTTTAAAAAAAAACTAGACAAATCAAGACACTTACGTTCTCAGCTTTTTCCGTCACATGAGAGTCTCTCAACTAAGTTCAGATACGTCTATACCTTCAACCTCGGCCGTCATTGTAGGACGCTTGTTTATTTTCAAACCCCCTCGTTTAACGCCAATTTTCTGCGACTTAGATCCTCGGGGCACACAATGTCCTTATTGTGTACAAACTTCTCTTTATTGTCTTTAATAATAATTAAAGGCAATGACATATTCCCACCATGCCACTCCTTTTACGAAAAAATGTGACCTCTCTCTATCTGAGACACCATATATATTATCTTCCTGTCTTTAACTTCATCATCCCACTCTCTCCAGCCATCTTTGGGTGGATCAACAACACGATATGGATTAACTACCAACTGTGGACACCAATAGGTTAGTCATTATACTATCCACATGGCCACTTATTAGAAATTAACAAATCACGGTTTCAAAAAAAACTAGACAAATCAAGACACTTACGTTCTCAGCTTTTTCCGTCACATGAGAGTCTCTCAACTAAGTTCAGATACGTCTATACCTTCAACCTCGGCCGTCATTGTAGGACGCTTGTTTATTTTCAAACCCCCTCGTTTAACGCCAATTTTCTGCGACTTAGATCCTCGGGGCACACAATGTCCTTATTGTGTACAAACTTCTCTTTATTGTCTTTAATAATAATTAAAGGCAATGACATATTCCCACCATGCCACTCCTTTTACGAAAAAATGTGACCTCTCTCTATCTGAGACACCATATATATTATCTTCCTGTCTTTAACTTCATCATCCCACTCTCTCCAGCCATCTTTGGGTGGATCAACAACACGATATGGATTAACTACCAACTGTGGACACCAATAGGTTAGTCATTATACTATCCACATGGTCACTTATTAGAAATTAACAAATCACGGTTTCAAAAAAAACTAGACAAATCAAGACACTTACGTTCTCAGCTTTTTCCGTCACATGAGAGTCTCTCAACTAAGTTCAGATACGTCTATACCTTCAACCTCGGCCACCATTGTAGGACGTTTGTTTATTTTCAAACCCCCTCGTTTAACGCCAATTTTCTGCGACTTAGATCCTCGGGGCACACAATGTGTTATTGTGTACAAACTTCTCTTTTTTGTCTTTAATAAAAATTAAAGGCAATTACATATTCCCACCATGCCACTCCTTTTACGAAAAAATGTGACCTCTCTCTATCTGCGACACCATATATATTATCTTCCTGTCTTTAACTTCATCATCCCACTCTCTCCAGCCATCTTTGGGTGGATCAACAACACGATATGGATTAACTACCAACTGTGGACACCAATAGGTTAGTCATTATACTATCCACATGGCCACTTATTAGAAATTAACAAATCACGGTTTAAAAAAAAACTAGACAAATCAAGACACTTACGTTCTCAGCTTTTTCCGTCACATGAGAGTCTCTCAACTAAGTTCAGATACGTCTATACCTTCAACCTCGGCCGTCATTGTAGGACGCTTGTTTATTTTCAAACCCCCTCGTTTAACGCCAATTTTCTGCGACTTAGATCCTCGGGGCACACAATGTCCTTATTGTGTACAAACTTCTCTTTATTGTCTTTAATAATAATTAAAGGCAATGACATATTCCCACCATGCCACTCCTTTTACGAAAAAATGTGACCTCTCTCTATCTGAGACACCATATATATTATCTTCCTGTCTTTAACTTCATCATCCCACTCTCTCCAGCCATCTTTGGGTGGATCAACAACACGATATGGATTAACTACCAACTGTGGACACCAATAGGTTAGTCATTATACTATCCACATGGCCACTTATTAGAAATTAACAAATCACGGTTTCAAAAAAAACTAGACAAATCAAGACACTTACGTTCTCAGCTTTTTCCGTCACATGAGAGTCTCTCAACTAAGTTCAGATACGTCTATACCTTCAACCTCGGCCGTCATTGTAGGACGCTTGTTTATTTTCAAACCCCCTCGTTTAACGCCAATTTTCTGCGACTTAGATCCTCGGGGCACACAATGTCCTTATTGTGTACAAACTTCTCTTTATTGTCTTTAATAATAATTAAAGGCAATGACATATTCCCACCATGCCACTCCTTTTACGAAAAAATGTGACCTCTCTCTATCTGAGACACCATATATATTATCTTCCTGTCTTTAACTTCATCATCCCATTCTCTCCAGCCATCTTTGGGTGGATCAACAACACGATATGGATTAACTACCAACTGTGGACACCAATAGGTTAGTCATTCTACCATCCACATGATCACTTATTAGAAATTAACAAATCACGGTTTCAAAAAAAAACTAGACAAATCAAGACACTTACATTCTCAGCTTTTTCCGTCACATGAGAGTCTCTCAACTAAGTTCAGATACGTCTATACCTTCAACCTCGGTGGGAATATGGATTAACTACCAACTGTGGCCACCAATAGGTTAGTCATTCTGCCATCCACATGGTCACTTATTAGAAATTAACAAATCACGGTTTCAAAAAGAAACTAGACAAATCAAGACACTTACGTTCTCAGCTTTTTCCGTCAGATGAGAGTCTCTCAACTAAGTTCAGATACGTCTATACCTTCAACCTCGGCCACCATTGTAGGACGTTTGTTTATTTCAAACCCCCTCGTTTAACGCCAATTTTCAGCGACTTAGATCCTCGGGGCACACAATGTGCTTATTGTGTACAAACTTCTCTTTATTGTCTTTAATAATAATTAAAGGCAATGTCATATTCCCACCATGCCACTCCTTTTACGAAAAAATGTGACCTCTCTCTATCCGAGACACCATATATATTATCTTTCTGTCTTTAACTTCATCATCCCACTTTCTCCAGCCATCTTTGGGTGGATCAACAACACGATATGGATTAACTACCAACTGTGGCCACCAATAGGTTAGTCATTCTACCATCCACATGGTCACTTATTAGAAATTAACAAATCACGGTTTCAAAAAGAAATTAGACAAATCAAGACACTTACGTTCTCAGCTTTTTACGTCACATGAGAGTCTCTCAACTAAGTTCAGATACGTCTATACCTTCAACCTCGGCCACCATTGTAGGACGTTTGTTTATTTTCAAACCCCCTCGTTTAACGCCAATTTTCTGCGACTTAGATCCTCGGGGCACACAATGTGCTTATTGTGTACAAACTTCACTTTATTGTCTTTAATAATAATTAAAGGCAATGTCATATTCCCACCATGCCACTCCTTTTACGAAAAAATGTGACCTCTCTCTATCCGAGACACCATATATATTATCTTTCTGTCTTTAACTTCATCATCCCACTCTCTCCAGCCATCTTTGGGTGGATCAACAACACGATATGGATTAACTACCAACTGTGGACACCAATAGGTTAGTCATTCAACCATCCACATGGTCACTTATTAGAAATTAACAAATCACTGTTTCAAAAAAAAACTAGACAAATCAAGACACTTACGTTCTCAGCTTTTTCCGTCACATGAAAGTCTCTGAACTAAGTTCAGATACCTCTATACCTTCAACGTCGGCCACCATTGTAGGAAGTTTGTTTATTGTCAAACCCCCTCGTTTAACGCCAATTTTCTGCGACTTAGATCCTCGGGGCACACAATGTGTTATTGTGTACAAACTTCACTTTTTGTCTTTAATAATAATTAAAGGCAATGACATATTCCCACCATGCCACTCCTTTCACGAAAAAATGTGACCTCTCTCTATCTGCGACACCATATATATTATCTTTCTGTCTTTAACTTCATCATCCCACTCTCTGCAGCCATCTTTGGGTGGATCAACAACACGATATGGATTAACTACCAACTGTGGACACCAATAGGTTAGTCATTCTACCATCCACATGGTCACTTATTAGAAATTAACAAATCACTGTTTCAAAAAAAAAAACTAGATAAATCAAGACACTTACGTTCTCAGCTTTTTCCGTCACATGAAAGTCTCTAAACTAAGTTCAGATACCTCTATACCTTCAACGTCGGCCACCATTGTTGGAAGTTTGTTTATTTTCAAACCCCCTCGTTTAACGCCAATTTTCTGCGACTTAGATCCTCGGGGCACACAATGTGCTTATTGTGTACAAACTTCTCTTTATTGTCTATAATAATAATTAAAGGCAATGACATATTCCCACCATGCCACTCCTTTTACGAAAAAATGTGAACTCTCTCTATCTGCGACACCATATATATTATCTTTCTGTCTTTAACTTCATCATCCCACTCTCTCCAGCCATCGTTGGGTGGATCAACAACACGATATGGATTAACTACCAACTGTGGACACCAATAGGTTAGTCATTCTACCATCCACATGATCACTTATTAGAAATTAACAAATCACGGTTTAAAAAAAAACTAGACAAATCAAGACACTTACGTTCTCAGCTTTTTCCGTCACATGAGAGTCTCTCAACTAAGTTCAGATACGTCTATACCTTCAACCTCGGTGGGAATATGGATTAACTACCAACTGTGGCCACCAATAGGTTAGTCATTCTACCATCCACATGGTCACTTATTAGAAATTAACAAATCACGGTTTCAAAAAGAAACTAGACAAATCAAGACACTTACGTTCTCAGCTTTTTCCGTCAGATGAGAGTCTCTCAACTAAGTTCAGATACGTCTATACCTTCAACCTCGGCCACCATTGTAGGACGTTTGTTTATTTCAAACCCCCTCGTTTAACGCCAATTTTCAGCGACTTAGATCCTCGGGGCACACAATGTGCTTATTGTGTACAAACTTCTCTTTATTGTCTTTAATAATAATTAAAGGCAATGTCATATTCCCACCATGCCACTCCTTTTACGAAAAAATGTGACCTCTCTCTATCCGAGACACCATATATATTATCTTTCTGTCTTTAACTTCATCATCCCACTTTCTCCAGCCATCTTTGGGTGGATCAACAACACGATATGGATTAACTACCAACTGTGGCCACCAATAGGTTAGTCATTCTACCATCCACATGGTCACTTATTAGAAATTAACAAATCACGGTTTCAAAAAGAAACTAGACAAATCAAGACACTTACGTTCTCAGCTTTTTACGTCACATGAGAGTCTCTCAACTAAGTTCAGATACGTCTATACCTTCAACCTCGGCCACCATTGTAGGACGTTTGTTTATTTTCAAACCCCCTCGTTTAACGCCAATTTTCTGCGACTTAGATCCTCGGGGCACACAATGTGCTTATTGTGTACAAACTTCTCTTTATTGTCTTTAATAATAATTAAAGGCAATGTCATATTCCCACCATGCCACTCCTTTTACGAAAAAATGTGACCTCTCTCTATCCGAGACACCATATATATTATCTTTCTGTCTTTAACTTCATCATCCCACTCTCTCCAGCCATCTTTGGGTGGATCAACAACACGATATGGATTAACTACCAACTGTGGACACCAATAGGTTAGTCATTCTACCATCCACATGGTCACTTATTAGAAATTAACAAATCACTGTTTCAAATAAAAATTAGACAAATCAAGACACTTACGTTCTCAGCTTTTTCCGTCACATGAAAGTCTCTGAACTAAGTTCAGATACCTCTATACCTTCAACGTCGGCCACCATTGTAGGAAGTTTGTTTATTGTCAAACCCCCTCGTTTAACGCCAATTTTCTGCGACTTAGATCCTCGAGGCACACAATGTGTTATTGTGTACAAACTTCTCTTTTTTGTCTTTAATAATAATTAAAGGCAATGACATATTCCCACCATGCCACTCCTTTTACGAAAATATGTGACCTCTCTCTATCTGCGACACCATATATATTATCTTCCTGTCTTTAACTTCATCATCCCACTCTCTCCAGCCATCTTTGGGTGGATCAACAACACGATATGGATTAACTACCAACTGTGGACACCAATAGGTTAGTCATTATACTATCCACATGGCCAGTTATTAGAAATTAACAAATCACGGTTTAAAAAAAACTAGACAAATCAAGACACTTACGTTCTCAGCTTTTTCCGTCACATGAGAGTCTCTCAACTAAGTTCAGATACGTCTATACCTTCAACCTCGGCCGTCATTGTAGGACGCTTGTTTATTTTCAAACCCCCTCGTTTATCGCCAATTTTCTGCGACTTAGATCCTCGGGGCACACAATGTGCTTATTGTGTACAAACTTCTCTTTATTGTCTTTAATAATAATTAAAGGCAATGACATATTCCCACCATGCCACTCCTTTTACGAAAAAATGTGACCTCTCTCTATCTGAGACACCATATATATTATCTTCCTGTCTTTAACTTCATCATCCCATTCTCTCCAGCCATCTTTGGGTGGATCAACAACACGATATGGATTAACTACCAACTGTGGACACCAATAGGTTAGTCATTATACTATCCACATGGTCACTTATTAGAAATTAACAAATCACGGTTTCAAAAAAAACTAGACAAATCAAGACACTTACGTTCTTAGCTTTTTCCGTCACATGAGAGTCTCTCAACTAAGTTCAGATACGTCTATACCTTCAACCTCGGCCACCATTGTAGGACGTTTGTTTATTTTCAAACCCCCTCGTTTAACGCCAATTTTCTGCGACTTAGATCCTCGGGGCACACAATGTGCTTATTGTGTACAAACTTCTCTTTATTGTCTTTAATAATAATTAAAGGCAATGTCATATTCCCACCATGCCACTCCTTTTACGAAAAAATGTGACCTCTCTCTATCCGAGACACCATATATATTATCTTTCTGTCTTTAACTTCATCATCCCACTCTCTCCAGCCATCTTTGGGTGGATCAACAACACGATATGGATTAACTACCAACTGTGGACACCAATAGGTTAGTCATTCTACCATCCACATGGTCACTTATTAGAAATTAACAAATCACTGTTTCAAAAAAACTAGACAAATCAAGACACTTACGTTCTCAGCTTTTTCCGTCACATGAAAGTCTCTGAACTAAGTTCAGATACCTCTATACCTTCAACGTCGGCCACCATTGTAGGAAGTTTGTTTATTGTCAAACCCCCTCGTTTAACGCCAATTTTCTGCGACTTAGATCCTCGGGGCACACAATGTGTTATTGTGTACAAACTTCACTTTTTTGTCTTTAATAATAATTAAAGGCAATGACATATTCCCACCATGCCACTCCTTTCACGAAAAAATGTGACCTCTCTCTATCTGCGACACCATATATATTATCTTTCTGTCTTTAACTTCATCATCCCACTCTCTCCAGCCATCTTTGGGTGGATCAACAACACGATATGGATTAACTACCAACTGTGGACACCAATAGGTTAGTCATTCTACCATCCACATGGTCACTTATTAGAAATTAACAAATCACTGTTTAAAAAAAAAAACTAGATAAATCAAGACACTTACGTTCTCAGCTTTTTCCGTCACATGAAAGTCTCTAAACTAAGTTCAGATACCTCTATACCTTCAACGTCGGCCACCATTGTTGGAAGTTTGTTTATTTTCAAACCCCCTCGTTTAACGCCAATTTTCTGCGACTTAGATCCTCGGGGCACACAATGTGTTATTGTGTACAAACTTCTCTTTTTTGTCTTTAATAATAATTAAAGGCAATGACATATTCCCACCATGCCACTCCTTTTACGAAAAAATGTGACCTCTCTCTATCTGCGACACCATATATATTATCTTCCTGTCTTTAACTTCATCATCCCACTCTCTCCAGCCATCTTTGGGTGGATCAACAACACGATATGGATTAACTACCAACTGTGGACACCAATAGGTTAGTCATTATACTATCCACATGGCCAGTTATTAGAAATTAACAAATCACGGTTTAAAAAAAACTAGACAAATCAAGACACTTACGTTCTCAGCTTTTTCCGTCACATGAGAGTCTCTCAACTAAGTTCAGATACGTCTATACCTTCAACCTCGGCCGTCATTGTAGGACGCTTGTTTATTTTCAAACCCCCTCGTTTATCGCCAATTTTCTGCGACTTAGATCCTCGGGGCACACAATGTGCTTATTGTGTACAAACTTCTCTTTATTGTCTTTAATAATAATTAAAGGCAATGACATATTCCCACCATGCCACTCCTTTTACGAAAAAATGTGACCTCTCTCTATCTGAGACACCATATATATTATCTTCCTGTCTTTAACTTCATCATCCCATTCTCTCCAGCCATCTTTGGGTGGATCAACAACACGATATGGATTAACTACCAACTGTGGACACCAATAGGTTAGTCATTATACTATCCACATGGTCACTTATTAGAAATTAACAAATCACGGTTTCAAAAAAAACTAGACAAATCAAGACACTTACGTTCTTAGCTTTTTCCATCACATGAGAGTCTCTCAACTAAGTTCAGATACGTCTATACCTTCAACCTCGGCCACCGTTGTAGGACGTTTGTTTATTTTCAAACCCCCTCGTTTAACGCCAATTTTCTGCGACTTAGATCCTCGGGGCACACAATGTGCTTATTGTGTACAAACTTCTCTTTATTGTCTATAATAATAATTAAAGGCAATGACATATTCCCACCATGCCACTCCTTTTACGAAAAAATGTGAACTCTCTCTATCTGCGACACCATATATATTATCTTTCTGTCTTTAACTTCATCATCCCACTCTCTCCAGCCATCTTTGGGTGGATCAACAACATGATATGGATTAACTACCAACTGTGGACACCAATAGGTTAGTCATTCTACCATCCACATGGTCACTTATTAGAAATTAACAAATCACTGTTTCAAATAAAAATTAGACAAATCAAGACACTTACGTTCTCAGCTTTTTCCGTCACATGAAAGTCTCTGAACTAAGTTCAGATACCTCTATACCTTCAACGTCGGCCACCATTGTAGGAAGTTTGTTTATTGTCAAACCCCCTCGTTTAACGCCAATTTTCTGCGACTTAGATCCTCGGGGCACACAATGTGTTATTGTGTACAAACTTCACTTTTTTGTCTTTAATAATAATTAAAGGCAATGACATATTCCCACCATGCCACTCCTTTCACGAAAAAATGTGACCTCTCTCTATCTGCGACACCATATATATTATCTTTCTGTCTTTAACTTCATCATCCCACTCTCTCCAGCCATCTTTGGGTGGATCAACAACACGATATGGATTAACTACCAACTGTGGACACCAATAGGTTAGTCATTCTACCATCCACATGGTCACTTATTAGAAATTAACAAATCACTGTTTAAAAAAAAAAAACTAGATAAATCAAGACACTTACGTTCTCAGCTTTTTCCGTCACATGAGAGTCTCTCAACTAAGTTCAGATACGTCTATACCTTCAACCTCGGCCGTCATTGTAGGACGCTTGTTTATTTTCAAACCCCCTCGTTTATCGCCAATTTTCTGCGACTTAGATCCTCGGGGCACACAATGTGCTTATTGTGTACAAACTTCTCTTTATTGTCTTTAATAATAATTAAAGGCAATGACATATTCCCACCATGCCACTCCTTTTACGAAAAAATGTGACCTCTCTCTATCTGAGACACCATATATATTATCTTCCTGTCTTTAACTTCATCATCCCATTCTCTCCAGCCATCTTTGGGTGGATCAACAACACGATATGGATTAACTACCAACTGTGGACACCAATAGGTTAGTCATTATACTATCCACATGGTCACTTATTAGAAATTAACAAATCACGGTTTCAAAAAAAACTAGACAAATCAAGACACTTACGTTCTTAGCTTTTTCCGTCACATGAGAGTCTCTCAACTAAGTTCAGATACGTCTATACCTTCAACCTCGGCCACCGTTGTAGGACGTTTGTTTATTTTCAAACCCCCTCGTTTAACGCCAATTTTCTGCGACTTAGATCCTCGGGGCACACAATGTGCTTATTGTGTACAAACTTCTCTTTATTGTCTTTAATAATAATTAAAGGCAATGTCATATTCCCACCATGCCACTCCTTTTACGAAAAAATGTGACCTCTCTCTATCCGAGACACCATATATATTATCTTTCTGTCTTTAACTTCATCATCCCACTCTCTCCAGCCATCTTTGGGTGGATCAACAACACGATATGGATTAACTACCAACTGTGGACACCAATAGGTTAGTCATTCTACCATCCACATGGTCACTTATTAGAAATTAACAAATCACTGTTTCAAAAAAAAACTAGACAAATCAAGACACTTACGTTCTCAGCTTTTTCCGTCACATGAAAGTCTCTGAACTAAGTTCAGATACCTCTATACCTTCAACGTCGGCCACCATTGTAGGAAGTTTGTTTATTGTCAAACCCCCTCGTTTAACGCCAATTTTCTGCGACTTAGATCCTCGGGGCACACAATGTGTTATTGTGTACAAACTTCACTTTTTTGTCTTTAATAATAATTAAAGGCAATGACATATTCCCACCATGCCACTCCTTTCACGAAAAAATGTGACCTCTCTCTATCTGCGACACCATATATATTATCTTTCTGTCTTTAACTTCATCATCCCACTCTCTCCAGCCATCTTTGGGTGGATCAACAACACGATATGGATTAACTACCAACTGTGGACACCAATAGGTTAGTCATTCTACCATCCACATGGTCACTTATTAGAAATTAACAAATCACTGTTTAAAAAAAAAACTAGATAAATCAAGACACTTACGTTCTCAGCTTTTTCCGTCACATGAAAGTCTCTAAACTAAGTTCAGATACCTCTATACCTTCAACGTCGGCCACCATTGTTGGAAGTTTGTTTATTTTCAAACCCCCTCGTTTAACGCCAATTTTCTGCGACTTAGATCCTCGGGGCACACAATGTGTTATTGTGTACAAACTTCTCTTTTTGTCTTTAATAATAATTAAAGGCAATGACATATTCCCACCATGCCACTCCTTTTACGAAAAAATGTGACCTCTCTCTATCTGCGACACCATATATATTATCTTCCTGTCTTTAACTTCATCATCCCACTCTCTCCAGCCATCTTTGGGTGGATCAACAACACGATATGGATTAACTACCAACTGTGGACACCAATAGGTTAGTCATTATACTATCCACATGGCCAGTTATTAGAAATTAACAAATCACGGTTTAAAAAAAACTAGACAAATCAAGACACTTACGTTCTCAGCTTTTTCCGTCACATGAGAGTCTCTCAACTAAGTTCAGATACGTCTATACCTTCAACCTCGGCCGTCATTGTAGGACGCTTGTTTATTTTCAAACCCCCTCGTTTATCGCCAATTTTCTGCGACTTAGATCCTCGGGGCACACAATGTGCTTATTGTGTACAAACTTCTCTTTATTGTCTTTAATAATAATTAAAGGCAATGACATATTCCCACCATGCCACTCCTTTTACGAAAAAATGTGACCTCTCTCTATCTGAGACACCATATATATTATCTTCCTGTCTTTAACTTCATCATCCCATTCTCTCCAGCCATCTTTGGGTGGATCAACAACACGATATGGATTAACTACCAACTGTGGACACCAATAGGTTAGTCATTATACTATCCACATGGTCACTTATTAGAAATTAACAAATCACGGTTTCAAAAAAAACTAGACAAATCAAGACACTTACGTTCTTAGCTTTTTCCGTCACATGAGAGTCTCTCAACTAAGTTCAGATACGTCTATACCTTCAACCTCGGCCACCGTTGTAGGACGTTTGTTTATTTTCAAACCCCCTCGTTTAACGCCAATTTTCTGCGACTTAGATCCTCGGGGCACACAATGTGCTTATTGTGTACAAACTTCTCTTTATTGTCTATAATAATAATTAAAGGCAATGACATATTCCCACCATGCCACTCCTTTTACGAAAAATGTGAACTCGCTCTATCTGCGACACCATATATATTATCTTTCTGTCTTTAACTTCATCATCCCACTCTCTCCAGCCATCTTTGGGTGGATCAACAACACGATATGGATTAACTACCAACTGTGGACACCAATAGGTTAGTCATTCTACCATCCACATGGTCACTTATTAGAAATTAACAAATCACTGTTTAAAAAAAAAAACTAGATAAATCAAGACACTTACGTTCTCAGCTTTTTCCGTCACATGAAAGTCCCTAAACTAAGTTCAGATACCTCTATACCTTCAACGTCGGCCACCATTGTTGGAAGTTTGTTTATTTTCAAACCCCCTCGTTTAACGCCAATTTTCTGCGACTTAGATCCTCGGGGCACACAATGTGTTATTGTGTACAAACTTCTCTTTTTTGTCTTTAATAATAATTAAAGGCAATGACATATTCCCACCATGCCACTCCTTTTACGAAAAAATGTGACCTCTCTCTATCTGCGACACCATATATATTATCTTCCTGTCTTTAACTTCATCATCCCACTCTCTCCAGCCATCTTTGGGTGGATCAACAACACGATATGGATTAACTACCAACTGTGGACACCAATAGGTTAGTCATTATACTATCCACATGGCCAGTTATTAGAAATTAACAAATCACGGTTTAAAAAAAACTAGACAAATCAAGACACTTACGTTCTCAGCTTTTTCCGTCACATGAGAGTCTCTCAACTAAGTTCAGATACGTCTATACCTTCAACCTCGGCCGTCATTGTAGGACGCTTGTTTATTTTCAAACCCCTCGTTTATCGCCAATTTTCTGCGACTTAGATCCTCGGGGCACACAATGTGCTTATTGTGTACAAACTTCTCTTTATTGTCTTTAATAATAATTAAAGGCAATGACATATTCCCACCATGCCACTCCTTTTACGAAAAAATGTGACCTCTCTCTATCTGAGACACCATATATATTATCTTCCTGTCTTTAACTTCATCATCCCATTCTCTCCAGCCATCTTTGGGTGGATCAACAACACGATATGGATTAACTACCAACTGTGGACACCAATAGGTTAGTCATTATACTATCCACATGGTCACTTATTAGAAATTAACAAATCACGGTTTCAAAAAAAACTAGACAAATCAAGACACTTACGTTCTTAGCTTTTTCCGTCACATGAGAGTCTCTCAACTAAGTTCAGATACGTCTATACCTTCAACCTCGGCCACCGTTGTAGGACGTTTGTTTATTTTCAAACCCCCTCGTTTAACGCCAATTTTCTGCGACTTAGATCCTCGGGGCACACAATGTGCTTATTGTGTACAAACTTCTCTTTATTGTCTATAATAATAATTAAAGGCAATGACATATTCCCACCATGCCACTCCTTTTACGAAAAATGTGAACTCGCTCTATCTGCGACACCATATATATTATCTTTCTGTCTTTAACTTCATCATCCCACTCTCTCCAGCCATCTTTGGGTGGATCAACAACACGATATGGATTAACTACCAACTGTGGACACCAATAGGTTAGTCATTCTACCATCCACATGGTCACTTATTAGAAATTAACAAATCACTGTTTAAAAAAAACTAGATAAATCAAGACACTTACGTTCTCAGCTTTTTCCGTCACATGAAAGTCCCTAAACTAAGTTCAGATACCTCTATACCTTCAACGTCGGCCACCATTGTTGGAAGTTTGTTTATTTTCAAACCCCTCGTTTAACGCCAATTTTCTGCGACTTAGATCCTCGGGGCACACAATGTGTTATTGTGTACAAACTTCTCTTTTTGTCTTTAATAATAATTAAAGGCAATGACATATTCCCACCATGCCACTCCTTTTACGAAAAAATGTGACCTCTCTCTATCTGCGACACCATATATATTATCTTCCTGTCTTTAACTTCATCATCCCACTCTCTCCAGCCATCTTTGGGTGGATCAACAACACGATATGGATTAACTACCAACTGTGGACACCAATAGGTTAGTCATTATACTATCCACATGGCCAGTTATTAGAAATTAACAAATCACGGTTTAAAAAAAACTAGACAAATCAAGACACTTACGTTCTCAGCTTTTTCCGTCACATGAGAGTCTCTCAACTAAGTTCAGATACGTCTATACCTTCAACCTCGGCCGTCATTGTAGGACGCTTGTTTATTTTCAAACCCCTCGTTTATCGCCAATTTTCTGCGACTTAGATCCTCGGGGCACACAATGTGCTTATTGTGTACAAACTTCTCTTTATTGTCTTTAATAATAATTAAAGGCAATGACATATTCCCACCATGCCACTCCTTTTACGAAAAAATGTGACCTCTCTCTATCTGAGACACCATATATATTATCTTCCTGTCTTTAACTTCATCATCCCATTCTCTCCAGCCATCTTTGGGTGGATCAACAACACGATATGGATTAACTACCAACTGTGGACACCAATAGGTTAGTCATTATACTATCCACATGGTCACTTATTAGAAATTAACAAATCACGGTTTCAAAAAAACTAGACAAATCAAGACACTTACGTTCTTAGCTTTTTCCGTCACATGAGAGTCTCTCAACTAAGTTCAGATACGTCTATACCTTCAACCTTGGCCACCGTTGTAGGACGTTTGTTTATTTTCAAACCCCCTCGTTTAACGCCAATTTTCTGCGACTTAGATCCTCGGGGCACACAATGTGCTTATTGTGTACAAACTTCTCTTTATTGTCTATAATAATAATTAAAGGCAATGACATATTCCCACCATGCCACTCCTTTTACGAAAAAATGTGAACTCTCTCTATCTGCGACACCATATATATTATCTTTCTGTCTTTAACTTCATCATCCCACTCTCTCCAGCCATCTTTGGGTGGATCAACAACACGATATGGATTAACTACCAACTGTGGACACCAATAGGTTAGTCATTCTACCATCCACATGATCACTTATTAGAAATTAACAAATCACGGTTTCAAAAAAAAACTAGACAAATCAAGACACTTACGTTCTCAGCTTTTTCCGTCACATGAGAGTCTCTCAACTAAGTTCAGATACGTCTATACCTTCAACCTCGGTGGGAATATGGATTAACTACCAACTGTGGCCACCAATAGGTTAGTCATTCTACCATCCACATGGTCACTTATTAGAAATTAACAAATCACGGTTTCAAAAAGAAACTAGACAAATCAAGACACTTACGTTCTCAGCTTTTTCCGTCAGATGAGAGTCTCTCAACTAAGTTCAGATACGTCTATACCTACAACCTCGGCCACCATTGTAGGACGTTTGTTTATTTCAAACCCCCTCGTTTAACGCCAATTTTCAGCGACTTAGATCCTCGGGGCACACAATGTGCTTATTGTGTACAAACTTCTCTTTATTGTCTTTAATAATAATTAAAGGCAATGTCATATTCCCACCATGCCACTCCTTTTACGAAAAATGTGACCTCTCTCTATCCGAGACACCATATATATTATCTTTCTGTCTTTAACTTCATCATCCCACTTTCTCCAGCCATCTTTGGGTGGATCAACAACACGATATGGATTAACTACCAACTGTGGCCACCAATAGGTTAGTCATTCTACCATCCACATGGTCACTTATTAGAAATTAACAAATCACGGTTTCAAAAGAAACTAGACAAATCAAGACACTTACGTTCTCAGCTTTTTACGTCACATGAGAGTCTCTCAACTAAGTTCAGATACGTCTATACCTTCAACCTCGGCCACCATTGTAGGACGTTTGTTTATTTTCAAACCCCCTCGTTTAACGCCAATTTTCTGCGACTTTGATCCTCGGGGCACACAATGTGCTTATTGTGTACAAACTTCTCTTTATTGTCTTTAATAATAATTAAAGGCAATGTCATATTCCCACCATGCCACTCCTTTTACGAAAAAATGTGACCTCTCTCTATCCGAGACACCATATATATTATCTTTCTGTCTTTAACTTCATCATCCCACTTTCTCCAGCCATCTTTGGGTGGATCAACAACACGATATGGATTAACTACCAACTGTGGCCACCAATAGGTTAGTCATTCTACCATCCACATGGTCACTTATTAGAAATTAACAAATCACGGTTTCAAAAAGAAACTAGACAAATCAAGACACTTACGTTCTCAGCTTTTTCCGTTACATGAAAGTCTCTGAACTAAGTTCAGATACCTCTATACCTTCAAAATCAGCCACCATTTTAGGACGTTTGTTTCTTTTCAAACCCCCTTGTTTAACGCCAATTTTCTGCGACTTAGATCCTCGGGGCACACAATGTGCTTATTGTGTACAAACTTCTCTTTATTGTCTTTAATAATAATTAAAGGCAATGACATATTCCCACCATGCCTCTCCTTTTACGAAAAATGTGACCTCTCTCTATCTGCGACACCATATATTATCTTCCTGTCTTTAACTTCATCATCCCACTCTCTCCAACCATCTTTGGGCGGATCAACAACACGATATCGATTAACTACCAACTGTGGACACCAATAGGTTACTCATTCTACTATCCACATGGTTACTTATTAGAAATTAACAAATCACGGTTTCAAAAGAACTAGACAAATCAAGACACTTACGTTCTCAGCTCTTTGCGTCACATGGAAGTCTCTCAAATTAAGGTTGTTTTTGGCAAACAATAATGAATCCTTTTCCAATATGGTTCTCGTGTCATTAGCACCAGATATCTTCTCCAGCAGCCCGATATGTTGCTATACGCAAGTAACTGTAGTGACAAGTGAAAACTAGACAAACGAATAGTCTTCTGCTACAATTTCTCGGTGAATGTTGAAAGAACGTCCTTGCATTTACCCTGAACTCTCACTTTCTTGTTAACATGTGTGATTTGCAACCTATTATCTGGCCTCATCGACGCTATTTTCTTCAAGAAAGATTCTCGCCCCCAAGGAAAAGCGAGGAATGCATCTACGTCTTCAAGCATCACCACATACTGGGAAGTCAGACAATGTGTCTGGGTTTTGGCTATTAGGACACCATCAACAATTAGAAGCAGTGCAAGCTAAATTTTCTTCATCCCATCATTGAGTAATGGGTCTTCGAGGACTTTACTAACATCTGCCAATGTTAGTTTCCGATCTTCACCAATGAACTCATCTTAGAAAAACTTATCCCCACGTTCAGGAATAGGGTCGTAATCGGGTTCATATTCTTCAGGGAACTCACGGCAATCCAAACAAGCCAAAGCACCAAAATTAACCAATGAAAACCTAAGTGGCTGTCCACTGAACACTGTCCACATCTCATACTTTTGTTTCGATATTACCTGTCTGCATAGTAGAGCGTGAAGTAACTTGCAAGATATGGGACACTCGCTAACCCGTAAACTAAATAAAGATCCAAATGGTGAATCTAAAATCCTTTCCATTTCAGATGTCCCTTTCAGCACATCCCGTATTACATTGAGAGTGTCGGGTTTTGAATAGGTAGTTTAGCCTCACATGGGTAGCGGTCGGTGGCAAATAAACGTGGGGGAAGAAGAATATCCCACTCCGAGTTACTCTTCTCCACCGTTTCTACAATAGTTTCAGTTGATGACGACGGTTTATCAATTGATGGAGGTTTGAAAAACCTAGTTATATGGTGATTACCTGTCATCGAAATAGATGCACGACCTCTGACGAAGCACAGAAAACAGAAAGAACAAGAGAGACCGGTAGATATAATTGCAGACTCCGTCGGAAGGCTTTCCCCAAAAATTGACGGCAGCGGATCTAGGTTTTCCAAAGTGACGAAAGCCGATAAACCACTTTTTACTTAGTGGTCAAAAAACTTAATCAGTCAAAAAGCAAAATTTATTTTTAACTCCTCTAAAACAAAAACGATGTCACTTCACTATCTCGTTACAATGGAAAGCTCTACTTAAGGGGTATGTGTGTCTTCTCACAGACCAAAAGTGCTTTATGGACCAAAAGTGTGTCAATTGCTTAAGTTTCTTATAAAAGTGTGCGATAGTGCCAATCTCCCTTTTTAGAATATCATGTCATTTTTATTACATAAATAACAAACTATCTCTCTTCTCATGCACTTTTTATCCCCACATGCACTCTCTCTCCCTTTCCCCGCATGCACTCTCTCTCTCTCTTTCTGCTCTCTCTATGTAACACCCGTGAACTAAAACTCTGCGTTTTGGTGGTGAGTGTCGATCGACACTAAGGGTGGTGTCGGTCGACACCATTAATTTCTGGTTCGATCAGTTCGATCAAATTATTGATTTGGACCGGTTTGGTTTAAGGAAAACCATTGAACCGAGATATTTAAGTGATAAAACGACCTAGGTCGTGTTTTGTTGTTGTCTCGCCATTTTTGAGAAAAACAAAAGAGAAAAAATTGTGCTTGAGTTCAGGGAAGAGAATGGTGAGATTTTTGGCTGTTATTGAGGGATTTGACACTAGGAGGGATCTAGAAGCTTGCTAGGAAGGTTGAATTCGTTTTTGTTGGTCAGAATCTTCCTGCAGAGAGGTGAGTGCATGACCATGGCTTATCTAATCTAAGATCTCTAGTTTTCCTGTGATTTCGTGCTTATGTGGTTGTTTCTTTGAGTTCTCTATGGTTACTCGTGGCTGCTATTTCTGGGTTTTGGCTTCTCGGAATGCATGGAGCAGATTGGAGAAGATTGGAGACAAGATTCAGAGTTTCTGATTGAAGGAAATTGATGTTTGGCATCAGCGTCGATCGACACCAGTTGTCTTGTCGGTCGACACCAACGCAAGGACGGCTCGAGACTTTGGCGAGTGTCGATCGACACCATGTGGAGGTGTCGGTCGACACAAACTAGGTTTTTCAAGAGTGTCGAGCATGGTGTCGGTCGACACCAGGTTGTCAGTGTCGCTCGACACCATCTGGTGTCGGTAAACACCCTTCTTTCAGTTACGATGAATGATGTGATGCTTTGTATATTGCCTGGTTTGTTTTTTTGATTGTTGCATGTAGGGATCTTATTGCTTGTGTGTATAGCCCAGTAGATGGGAGGATTGCCTCACTGAGTGTTTATAAAATACTCATGCATCTCAATTTGTGTTTGTGGAATCAAGGCAATGAAGAGGAGAATGTTCTAGGAACTCGATTGGTTGTTGTATGGCATTGCTAGGTTGCTAGAGTTGGGTCATTAGAAACATTGCTAGGTTGCTGGTTCTATGATTCATGTTGGTTGAATTTTGGATATTGATATGTTATAATTATTAGTTTATTATTAGATATTTATTGGATATTGGTATTGGTTATTTTCGCTATTTATTGTGATTGAGGTTAGGTGGCTAGTGGCTATGTGACCACTAGTTGTAGTTTATGTATTATTATTATTATAATTATTTTTATTTATTTTTTTAAAATGGTCGGTTCGTTTTACTTTGGTATCAAAGCCCTTATGGTTCTAGGTTTGGGTTCACTAGGGTTTGTGCTGCAGATGTTTGGGATTTTCATGCTTTGATTGATTATGTGAGTTAGTCAATTGTGTGTGGCATGAAGTTCTATAACATCCTCTTCGAGCCTACAGTGTGATTCCACGGTGAGTTTGTGGTTTTGTGTTTTTTTTTTGTGTTATGTTAAGATAGCTTGTTAGCGTATGTTCTTGGAAGTGGAGGGGTTAAAGGTGTTTGAGTTGTTGGTTGTGGACGGGGAGGTGGTCGTGGTCATGGTCGGGCAGGTCCCGCGGCCAGCGAGTGTGTGGTCTAGAGTTCCACGAGGAGGTTTGTCAGAGGGTCGCAAGCATATCAGGAGAGACCAGAGGGGGTTAGCCGGTGAGCGTGCCGGGGGTACTAGGAACCCAGGTGTGGGGTTGCAGCAGGTGGAGCCCAGGGTCGGGATGATCGCTTGGTGGGCCTGTTGGCGTGCTGTTGGAGCGATTACCGAGAGGGGTACCAGTGTAGGCTCCAGTTGTGCCACATGTGGCGGGGTGCAGCCGAGGGCTGCAGATGTTGAGAACTTTCCATCTTATGTTAAGAGGATGGAGTGGTTGTAGATGACCGGTATGAGATTATTTTCAAGAGGTATCGGACCTAGCGAGGCGGATAGGTGGACATATGTGGTTGGAGCAGATATTTTTATGTTTGGGGATTAATCCAGTTGGATATTAGAAGTTGAGTGGGCAGGTGTACCATTGCAATGTTATACCCGGACCACAGGAGGTACTTTTTGTCGAGGGATGCTTATAGTCGTTAAGGATTGTTTCTTCTGAGGGGATGGTGATTCCCCTGAATACCGATAGCTCGAGGGGCTGAGGGCTTCGAAAGTGGCAGAGGGGATGATGTTCCCCTGAGGGGATGAGTAGTTCTCCTGATACCGAGATGTTGAGGATTGTGTTTCAAGAGTGAGACGGTATAACTCGAAGACGCTGATCTGAGAGTGAGACCGGTATGGCTCAAAGGTTGCGACCTAAGAGTGGAAGAGTTGGGAGCAAGCAATGTATAGAACTTGAGTACAAACATAACGACGAAATGTAGACCTCGAGAGTGATGGAGGTTTAATCTTGGATTTTAGGATTATGTTGGCCGGTGGGCCAGGGTTTTATGATCGGTGCGGTCATGAACGTGTGGCTAATGTGCGAGAATTGGGTGGTTGGTGGTACTGGAGTCCTGGGAAGGAGAGCTGCAGCAGGTATGAGCCGGCAAGGGCATGGTTGCCAGGAACATAAGATTCACGAGAAGCCTTCATGGCAGGATAAACTAATCATTGCAACGATGGTGGACGAAGTTCATTGGAGATGGACAGGGTTGCTAGATTCAAGGTTTTTGGTAAAGCTTGTTGGGGGGAAACAAGTCAAGTAGGTCAAGTTGGCGGCTTGCAAGGCGTTTGATGTGGTGAATTGGAATATGCGAACGTATGGTACTTGTTTGTTTTATTACGCTCGTATTGATGATTTGCTGTGGAAAATTGCCAAGTGGAAAAGCTATTTCTAGAATAAGCTATCTTGTGGAAGTTTCTCTAAGAGGCAAGTTACTAGAGGTTCTTGGACAAAGAAGAGGGTTGATATTCAGGTTGCGGCGAGTTGATGTCGGCCTACTTGAGTTTTTGTATAGTAGAGCTGAGGAAGTAACTCGAGGATTTATGTTGCAAGGGATTCATCTATCCTAGTGTATCACCATGGGGAGGATGTTAAGAAGAAGGATGGGATTTTCCGCTTGTGTATTGACTAACGAGGTTTGAAATGGGTCACTATGAAGAACAAGTACCCTCTTCCTAGGATTGACGAGTTGTTGGATCAGCTGAGAGGTGCTACTTGGTTCTCCAAGATAGATCTGGCGTCGGGTGATCATCAAATTCCGATAGATGAGGCAGATGTGAGGAAGACTGCATTTTGGACGAGGTATGGGCATTATGGGTTCGTAGTGATGCTTTTCGGCTTGACTAATGCACCGGCAGCGTTTGTGGACGTGTCTGTCATCAGTTTCATCCATGATATCCTGGTATTTTCTAACAGTCCTGAGCAAAATGTAGTGCATTGAGGGTAGTTCTGGAGAAGCTGCGGGAGTAGAAGTTATTTGCTAAGTTGAGCAGGTGTAGTTTCTGGCAGCGTGAGATTGGTTTATGGGTCACATTGTTTATGCTGAGGGGGTTTCTGTAGATCTGGAGAAGATTCAGGTTATCAGGGATTGACCTAGACCGCAAAATGCCACAGAGATCAGGAGTTTCCTTCGTGTGATAGGTTACTACAGGAGTAGGAGATGAAGTCTCTAGTAGGAGAGATCAGTGCGTTGAGCAGGGTGCGGTGGGATCAAGAATTGTGGGGGTTTAGAGGCGGCTGATAGAGTGGATCTTCTGAGTAGGGTGCGGTTGGCTCATGAGAAGGATTTGAGACTAGTGAATACCTCTAAGGATGTTGGTTCAGAGTATCAGGTCTCAGAAAATGGTACTATCTTGGTGCACGGTCGGGTTTGTGTGCCCAAGGATGAGGAGTTGAGGCAGGAGATCCTGAGGGAGGCTCATGCGAGCAAGTTTTATGTTCATCCAGGAGCGACTAAGATGTTCACTGGGTCGGGATGAAGAAGGATGTAGCTAGTTTGGTCACGAGGTGCAATGTGTGTAAGCTAGTGACGGCTGAGCATCAGGTTCCAAGCGGGTTACTAAACAGTCTACCCATTCCTGAGTGGAAGTGGGATATGATCATGATGGATTTTGTGGTAGAATTGCCATTGTCTCAGACTTTAAATGCTATTTTGGGTCATTGTTGACCGGTTGACTAAGTCAGCACATTTTCTGGCCATTAAGAAGACTGATGGAGAAATGGTCTTGGCTAAGAAGTATGTGAAGGAGATGGTCAAGTTGCATGGGGTGCCAGTGAGTATTGTGTATGATTGGGACTCTAAGTTCACTTCGGTGTTCTGGAAGGCATTTCAGGCAGAGATTGGCACTAAGGTGCATATGAGTACAACTTATCATCCCCAGACCGATGGAAAGTCAGAGAGGACGATCCAAATCCTGGAGGATTTGCTGAGGATGTGTCTGTTAGGTTGGGGTGGCCATTGGGCAGATCACATGATTCTGGTAGAGTTTGCTTACAACAACAGTTATCAGGCGTGTATTAAGATGACTCCTTATGAGACTTTGTATGGGAGACCATGCTGTACACCGTTATGATGGACTCAGATGGAGGAGAAGAGCATGCTCGGGGCAGATTTTGTTCAGGAGACCTTGGAGAAGATTCGGGTTCTCAAGCTGAACATGAAGGAGGCTCAGGATAGGCAAAGGAGTTATGCTGATAGGAGGATAGGAGATCTTTAGTTTTAGGTAGAAGACAGGGTGTACCTCAGGATGGCCATGTTGCGGGGTCCGAGCAGGCCATTGACAAAGACTAAGTTGAGTCCTAGGTTTATGGGTCCGTTCAGAGTAATTGAGCAGGTGGGACCGGTAGCATACAGGCTGGAGTTGCCTGAGGTTATGCGTGCATTCCACAAGGTTTTTCCATATTTCAATGTTACAGAAGTGTCTCAGTGAGGATGATCAGTTGTTGGCTAAGATTCCTGAAGATCTTGTGCCTAACATGACCTTGGAAGTGAGACCAGCGAGGGTTCTCGAGAGGGGGATCAAGGAACTTCGGAAGAAGAAGATTTCTTTGATGAGAGGCCTTTGGGACTATGATGGTGTTGAGGATAATTTTCCTGAAATAAAAGTTTCTAAAGAGGAAAGATTCCAAAAGTGGAAAGTTCAATTTTAGTGGTAGTGAGCCTTGGAGGGGCTAGTGTGGCCTTTCTGGCGGACTTTTGAGTCATTGTGCCTGGGTGTGGCGGTCTTTTTAGACATTGTGTGGCCTTTGTGGCAGGCTGTTTAGCCAATTGTGTGGCCTTTGTGGCGGGCTGTTTAGCCAGTGTGCCTGTTTAGGCGATCCTTCGGGATGTGGTCTTCATTACGGTCCTTCGGGATGAGTGTTCTTCATGACGGTCCTTCGGGACACATGGTCTTTGTGACGGTCTTTCGGGACGAGTAGCCTTAGTGGCGGTCCTTCGGGACGAGTGGCCTTGGTGGCGATCCTGTTTTGGATATTTGTTTGGTTTTGGTGGTGGTCCTGTTGAGGAAAATTGTTTGGCCTTGGTAGCGGTCCTGTTTAGGACATTTGTTTGGCCTTTGTGGTGGTCATGTTTACGACATTTGTTTGGCCTTGTTGCATGTATATGATCCTTGTGTGGTCATGAGGTATTCTAGAGAGGGGATATGTGGCTGGTAGGACATTGTGATGTTCTACGCGAGCCACAGAAAGGAAACCTAGGGTAAGGACTTAGACGTGTTCAGAATTGTTTACTCGCGACTCTTGGGGGACTTTGGTTCTCCTAGTACTACCACATTCTCAGACTTTGTGGCTTGGGAGTATGGTTGGTATATCGACTTCGGATGACGATCTGGGGGCGCGCTGTAGGGTGGCAACCCAAGAGACGAATATTGGACTTCCTTATATATTATGGCATGCGGGCTTAGGCCTGATGAGGAGCCAACATTATGGCATGCAAACTTAGGTTTGATGACGAGCCAAGAAAACTCAAGGTTTAAGACCTGTGGGTAAAGGAAAGTCCCAAAATCGAGAGCAAATAATGCTTGGAGGGTGAGTCTATCGCCTAGAGGTGACCTTTCATAGATCGGTCGGAGGAGTGCGGGCAGTGGAGATGGTTGCACGAGAGTCCTTGGCTGATGGTTGTTCGAGATTCGATGACAAATCTATGTTGGTGGGGGAGAATTACCCGTGATGTCGATTGACACCACCCGACCCCAAGGGTGGTGTCGGTCGACACCATTCATTTCTAGTTCAACCAGTTCAATTTAATTATCGATTTGGACCGGTTTGATTTAAGGAAAACCATTGAACCGAGATATTAAAGTGAGAAACGACCTAGGTCGTGTTTTGTTGTTGTCTCGCCGTTTTTGAGAAAAACAAAAAAGAAAAAAGTGTTCTTGAGCTTTTGGGAAGAGATTGGTGAGATTCTTGGCTGATATTGAGGGATTTGAAGCTAGGAGGGATCTAGAAGCTTGCTAGGAAGGTTGGATTCGTTGCTGTTGGTCATAATCTTCCTGTAGAGAGGTGAGTGCATGACCATAGCTTATCTAAGCTACGATCTCTAGTTTTTCTGTGATTTGGTGCTTATGTGGTCGTTTCTTTGAGTTCTCTTATGTTATTTGTGGCTGCTATGGCTGGGTTTTGGCTTCTGGGAATGAATGGAGCGGATTGGAGAAGATTGGAGGCAAAATTCAGATTTTCTGATCGAAGGAAATCGATGTTTGGCATCGGTGTCGATCGACACCAGTTGGGGTGTCGGTCGACACCAACGCGAGGACGGCTGGAGACTTTGGCGAGTGTCGATCGACACCATGTGGAGGTGTCGGTCGACACCAGGTTGTCAGTGTTGATCGACACCCTTCTTTCAGGTACGATGAATGATGTGATGCTTTGTATATTGCTTGGTTTGTTTTATTGATTGTTGTTTGTGGCAGGTAGGGATCTTATTGCTTGTGTGTATAGCCCAGTAGATGGGAGGATTGCCTCACCGAGTGTTTATAAAATACTCATGCATCTCAATTTGTGTTTGTGGTGCAATTAAAGGCAAAGTGTGATCGTGAAATCAAGGCAACGAAGAGGAGGATGTTCTAGGGACTCGATTGGTTGTTGTCTGGTATTGCTAGGTTGCTAGAGTTGGGTCATTACAAACATTGCTAGGTTGCTGGTTCTATGATTCATGTTGGTTGAATTTTGGATATTGTTATGTTATAATTATTGGATATATATTGGTTATTGGTATTGGTTATTTCCGCTATTGATTGTGACTGAGGTTAGGTGACTAGTGGATATGAGACCAGTAGTTGTAGTTTATGTATTATTATTATTATTATTATTATTATTATTATTATTATTATTATTATTATTATTATTATTGTAGTTTATGTATTATTATTATTATTATTATTATTATTATTATTATTATTATTATTATTATTATTATTATTATTATTAATATTATTATTATTATTATTATTATTATTATTATTATTATTATTATTATTACTATTATTATTATTATTATTATTATTATTATTATTATTATTATTATTATTATTATTATTATTATTATTATTATTATTACTTATTATTTACAATAATGGTCGGGTCTTTTCATTCTATTACTCTTTCTCTCTTCTCTTCCCTCATATTCACTAACATCGAAACATTTGTCATTTTTTCTCTATTTCTTTCTCTCTTACTCTCTCTTCTCTCATTTCCACTCACGTTGGAACTTATGCTATTATCTTTTGAAACATGTTATTTCTTCGAATTACATGCAATATTAGTTAATTTTTCGTTTTAACATATTACTGTTTTATATAACACTAGATTAGGACCCGCCCATCGGGTGGGTTTAGATTTTTTTAAACAAAATTAAATTTAAAAGAATATAAAGTAAATATTTTAGTAATCTATCTATAAAATTAAATAGATACACTGAGGTATCCAATGTGGCATTTGGTGTAAAAGGTGTGACTCTGCGGTTGAGACTATTAATCATGTTTTCTTTGAATGTCCTCGTTGGTGTGAAGTTTGGGATTTATCTCTGAATCTGGTCTCGTCAGAAAGTTTTACATATGAGTCGGTGTAATCGAATTTGATTTTTGTTTTATGGAAGAGTGTGTATCAAAAGGGTGATCCTAATCAACTTCTTCAATTACCATCAATTATATGGGCAATATGAAAAGCCATAAACAAAAAAGTTTTTTAAGGTTTAGAGATTGAGGCAAATGATATAATTGCTAAGGCTTTGGGCGATAAGTTAGCCTGGGAAGAGGTGCTCTCTTTTATGATGGTCATGTCAGTTCAATCTCCATCTTCGCATGTCCATTTTTTTCACCTCGTGTCTAAGACGGAGCCTCACCCCCTGCATTTGGAGTTAGAAGAGTTGTTGTTGGGCCATGGAGCGGATACGTGCTGTATAAATCACTTGTCAACATTTTGAGACTGATTGTGCTGAGGTACTCACTATGGTGCAGTCCAAGATTGTCCGTCTTTCTTCAACCTGCTCGATGAGTTTAACTCGCTGGAGTCCTTCCCACTATTCTTCATCTCCTGGATCCCGCGTGCGGCAAATACGAAGGCAGAGTATCTTGTCTGTGCTTTGCGTTCTCTTATTTCTGAAGTTTATTTTGTAATCCCCTTCCCTCCGGCTTGGACAACTAATCGAGGAATTTCCTTTTAATTTATTGTTTGGTTGAAAAAAAAGTAAATAAATACAGTTTTAGTTTAAGAAAATAGTTGTAGATGAGTTCAAAATTATTAAAATAAAATGAAATTTGATAAAGAATATATATTAAATTCTTTTCGTAAGTAAAAACAATGTATAAAAGTAAAGAGATAAACTTATCACCAAAAATGTATTTGTACACACAAAAATTTTTTTACTTGTAAAATATACTCTTTAGTATTTACTACAAAAAACAAATTTTATTTATGAACAGAGTAAATAACCTATTATATATCTCTGTACTTGAATATTTTTATAGCTACAAAAATACATACGTTAATCTTACATACTCATATCTTATATATATAATATAATAACAGTCTTTATAAATAAATTATTTGATTGGTGAAAAAAATATGAGACGATTTATTATTATTTTTTCTACTTTAACAATCTTTTTATTTTTGTAAAGGTGAGTATTTAAAATTTTTTAAAAACAGTAATTAATTGTATAATTTTCACAATCATTTATTTATCTTATAAAAAAGTAATTATTTTTCTTGTAAACTTAGCAACTTAAAATTAAAATAAATAAATAATATTATAATTTCAAATTTTATGATATATATATATATATATCATTTCCTTATAATGATTTTGTCTAAATTTTAAAGCTGTTTAAATTTTATAATTTTCTTACAAAGGTTTTTTTCTTTAAAAGATTTTAAAAATAAAATTAGGTTTTCATTTCTCGATTTTACTTTTTCATAAAAAAAAAATTTATAGTAGATTTTGAATTTTTACATTTTTTTTTATATTTTAATAAATTTAGAATTGACACGTGTCAATATCTGAGTGATACAATTGACATGTGTCACGATCTGGTTAATAAGTAATTTTAACTTTTAATAAATTTAAATTTGACATATGTCAACATCTGAATGATACAATTGACACATGTCACGATCTTGTTAGTTAGTAATTTTTTTATCAAGCTTTATATAATAAGATGTTATTTTTATATATTAAATGTTATCTAGTTCAATATAACATTAAAATATTTATATATAACACACTATTTTTATATATTACACATTATTTAGTTTAATATAACATTTGAAATCTAAATGTTACATGTTATTTTAAAAAATTTCATGAATCATTCATTCTTTCTAATCTAACATCAAAGCAAAAGAGGGTAATTTTGTATTTTCACTCGACAGTAAATATGAGTGCATTGGTATTTTTCTATTTTTATACTATTTTATTCATTTCTCTCCATAATTGTAGTGTGGTATTTGCTAATATTATTCTTATTTTTTCTTGTATCACAAAAATTTCTTAAGTTTTTTACGTAGTGTAATTGTGTAAAGCACTTTACTTACTCAGTATAATGTAAACATACCTAGAATTAGACTAGTTGCGTAATGTATTTTCCTAACAACTTATCAACCATAAATTGGTAAGCTTTTTTTGTTGACTGGTAATTGTCCCAGAAAATATACGAAAATAAATTTTTGCATGTATAACGATTGATTTAGTTGCACAATAAAAAAGTACTTCTAGTAATCCTGTTGCACAACATCCTCTGTTCGATACTTCAAGTGCTATAAAAGAAGAAATATTTTTTTCTTGATAATTATTTAATTAGTAGAGTCTTGGTACTATTTCTAGATGGCCAAAATATTTAAGAGCAAATCTAGTTTGCTCTAAAACAAGGAGGTATGTGAAATTGAGAATCCAGATCCAAAGAGTAAATTCATGGGTCCAACGAAATCAGATTCATACAAAAAATACACATATTTGGATCGATTATAAGCATAAAATATTATTTTACCATATGCATAAATGACATAAAAATTCCTCAAAATACCACAATTTCTGTTTTTTTTTCCAAAAATATCACATTTAAGTTTTATTTTTTCAAAAATACCACAAAAGTTTTATTTTCCAAAATAAAATAAACACAAAAAAAATTTGATTTTTCATTGGGTATAATTTCCTTTTTTAGGTTTGGGTTGAAAATTTTAGATTTAGGGTATAGTTTTTAGGGGCTAGGGTTTAGTGTTTAAGATTTAAGGATTAGCTTTTATTATAATAAATTAAGTTCAGTTTTGTGGTATTTACAAAAAAAAACATTTTAGTGGTATTTTTGGAGGAAAAAGTGGTATTTTTGAAAAAACTCATTTTATTGGTATTTATGAGAATTTTTCTAGATGATACTATAGTTATTGTTAGTTTCTTTCAAATTTTTATGTCTATAATGTATATATACTTTTTGTCAAACACTGGACCACAACAAGCAGACACATTAGCCAAATCCCTCCATTCATAGGAAGCGGAACTCGATCCCTAGTGTGTTGGTGTGTATTGAGGACTTACCATTTGTTCATAAAAAGAGACTAGTAAAATATTATATTTTTTGAATACTATGTACGTATTTTACTTATTTATTTGAGTTAATATACAAAACATCTAAATTTTGAAATTTCTAAATACGGCTTAATGTCTTTTATATTTTTATAACATTCTAAATATTCCATAAGCAACATAACAAAGATACTTACAACTTGTTAGAAAAAGGATGTGTACTTACCATAGTTTTTAGTGTTTTCTATCATGTAATTAAGAGTGTCATATAAGTCAATAAACACAAATTTGCTATTTGGTAATTCTTTTCCTAAAACATCCAACCTCGGAGATAACTTTTCGTACGTTAAAGTGGAGAGCAACTTCGTTTAGTTTGTTTAAGCATTTTCTCCTCAATCTCCCATGATTTTTTTTCTGGTTGCGGGTACACAGGCGACCGGTACTGCTCCATGTCCGTATATTTCCTATACGATACAAAAAATAAATATGAATCTCAAACTGATTCTAGTGAATTGTTTCCTACTAATGATCAATATAAGTTAACTAAGTTTTGTAATGTCAAACCGATCGAGAATAAAAAAAAAAGCAATGTAAATATAAAATGAAACTGACTTAATCAAATATTATACTTACCCTGACAAATTTAGATGATAAACCAACTTACCTTGACAAATTTAGATGATAAACCAGCCAAATAGTTAGCATATCAGTTTCTGTTATATTTGAGGGAGCGTGCCGTATATGTATGAGGCTACGAGCAATATCACTACTGCTGGCTACCACAAGGTAAAGACTATTTTAAACCATTGGCTTTCTCTTCGCCAACTATTACTTTTTTTTTTTTTTTACATTCTTTAAAATATATTTGTTGATCTGATAAAGATACCACTATCTCAAAAAATGAATGAAAAGACTAAAAACTTTTTAAAAAGTTACACAAATTATGAGAGAAAATTTTACAATATTAAAAGGACCACTAGTTTAGCTGTTAACGGATCATAACCAGAACCCTGAAGCAAAATTTATACTCTTAAAGAATATCTACTCTTAAAGAATATCTTCACTTTTCAGCTTTGGATTTAAGTATACTGGTATTGTCTTCGCTATCTCTATATAACTGAAAGAGAAGTACAAATTCGAAAATAGCCAAAAAAATTTCAAGATTGTCATTCAATTTATTGTAAAGGATAATGTTTTTTAAAATTGGAAGGGGTAATTTTGTCAACAATCAGCAATCGACATTACCTGACCCGTTTGGAGAAAAAATCTGTTTCCTCTCTCAAAATAACTCGGAATTTATGTTTTATGGGCTTTGACTCCAATTCACTGCGAAAAACAAAGCCTTACCCATTAGTTAATAGATATTTGATATTAATAAAAAACTTTCATATTATCCATCATAATCTTACAAAATCTCTTAGTATTATCATAAAAAAAACTTTCTAAACTGAAACCTTAATATCTGAAACTTTAAGACTATATCTCCACAACAATCAAGATCGGGTAACTATACAAATCATGACCAAATAATAAACCAAATTAACTTAATCATCGCAATTTCAATCCGAATTCGAGGATTTAATCCATCATAATCTCAAAAAATCTCTTACTATTATCACATAAATCCAAACTTCCCTAACCTCAAACCTTAATATTCAAAAAAATCTTGGAAATTAAAAGAATAAGAGATTTTATGCTTCCATTATGCTTGCATATACATGAAT
The DNA here is from genome assembly GCA_023657505.1 of Camelina hispida. NCBI lineage: Eukaryota > Viridiplantae > Streptophyta > Magnoliopsida > Brassicales > Brassicaceae > Camelina > Camelina hispida. The sequence goes on from CP094637.1 coordinate 27,874,609, forward strand.
CACCTATAAATATCTCATCAAAACATAGTGTAAAATCATCAAAATTTCATCAATTCTCCAGTCTAAACTAAGAAACTTACCATGCAATGGCTGCTTCATTCGCTTTCCTCCGAGATGTCAAGCCTTTCAAAACTGCCTGGAAAGTGCAAGTTCGTATTGTGACAACCCGTCCCGTGGACCCCACTAGTCTCACTGCTAGCCCGCTAGCCTCACTGCTAGACGCCCAAACGGACCCCAAGCTGGCTCTACAGGGCATCGATCCTAACCCATCACTATGGAAATCAACATCCACCAGTAGGTTATTAGTGCGGCAGGCTTTCCTCGAACCCTGGTCCCCACCTTTTAACAACCTTCCCACATGACAAGTTGCCACCAATTGATCTGTGGACTGGGATGTCCACAGTGATGGGTTAGGATCGATGCCCTGCAGGGCCAGCTTGGGGTCCGTTGGGACGACTAGCAGAGGGCTAGCAGTGTCCACGGATGGTCCGTTGGGGCAGCTAGCAGGGGGGCTAGTGGGGTCCATGGGACGGGTTGTTATATAAAAATCGATTTTTATGTGACAACCCGTCCTGCGGACCCCACTAGCCCACCACTAGCTTGCCCCAACGGACCGTCCGTGGACCATGCTAGCCCACTGCTAGCCGTCCCAACGGACCCCAAGCTGGCCCTGCAGGGCATCGATCCTAACCCATCACTATGGAAATGGTAATGAAACTTCCATTCCATCAACCAGGAAAGCAACCAATTTTTTACAAAGGAAACGATACTCTTGAGGATGTTGTGGAAAGAAGAGCTAATGTAGATTCTATGTTCATGGTCTACCTCAAATTGAGTCAGGTTTGTGAATTTGCTAGACAGTTCACTTATGCTGAAATTCCTAAATATTTCACTTGGGATGGAAAAAAAAAACTATGGAAGCTTAGGGAGAGAGGTTTTTCTATAGGAAGGATTAATTATGTTCCACATAAGATGGAAGTGGAATATTACATGAGACTCTTGGTATAGTCACTGGTCCTAAAAGTGATGAAGATATTAGAACTTATACAGGTGTTGTGTATGACACATACGAAAAATCATGTTGGGCGCGTGGTATTTTGGAAGATGATCAGGCCTATATAGATAGTATTATTGAGGCAAGTCAATGGTTTTTTGGACCTCAATTGCACAATTTTTTCTCTATGATGTTGTTAGATGGTTGTTTATCAAGACCAGAATATGTGTGGGAAAAAACTTGGGAATTATTATCATAAGACATTGAGTACAAGAAAAAAGATGAATACAATATTCCAGGTTTGGTTTCTTCTAAACATCTTACAGTTTTTAATTTTTTTAAAAAAGTATTTGCTATCGTTTTTATTTTTGTAATACAGTTATGCGACTGATATCTAATTATTATGTGCATAATTGAATTTAACAGATGATGAGAAGAAAAATTATACTCTCCATGAGATTGAGAAGTAATGTTAAGCAATTTTGGAACTCTAAAATCATTCGACGAGATGCCTAAGCTAACTGGAATAGATGTTGATCATTCCAACCGTCTCATTACAGAAGAGAAGAACTACAATCGTGTTTGATAGAGAAACAAGATGAGTGGATAAATAAGATGACATCAGAACAAAGAGCAATTGAAACATAATCATTTGTATGTGGTGAAATGATGATGATGATGAATGTATGCAATGGTGAGATATGGAATGGATGAATGGGTGTTTCAATTCCCCTTATGCAATTGCAGTATTAGAGGTGTCAATCCAATTTGAGTGTCTTTGATCACTAAGGATGTGCTTATTATGCCTTAGTCAAGCCAATATGTAAGGATGTTTGTCACTAACAATCCTAAGATGAAAATGTAAAATGCAGAAAGTAAACTACAAGAACTAAGAACTAAATGCAAATGAAACATGATGATTATAACAGTAATGATGCAACCAACAGAAGTAGAAACTATGCTAATGAACTAATGCAAGACAAGTAATGAACATGACACTAAGTAAATGCAACAGAAATGCAACTAGAATTAAAAAAGACAATCACAAATCATAAACACAAAGTTCTGGGGAAGAACTCGAGCAAGCACTCGACCTAGTGTAGGTCGAGTGGGTGGTCGAGCTGGACTAAACGCAGAAACAGAGCAATGCAATAAAAACAGAGTAAGACTGTAGAATCAATAAACAAGGAAGGACTTGAGGAGGGATTCATGGGCTGGACTAATGATTGAGGCTATCTAACTTGATCAACAAATCTCAAACAACATGAGCTAATCTCTAGACATATGTATCTAAGACATGTTTAATCCACTCTCATGGCAAAAAACAATCAAACCTATGCATCTTCTAGACTTGTTCTCACAAATTAAAGATTCTACACAAGCAGGCATTAAGAAATATGTCTCATACCAAACAAAACCTCTAATCTCTTAGCAAGCAAGATGGTAAGCTCTAGATCTAGCCTTATCTATGCCTCTTAAACATTGGTGTGATGCTAAGATGCTTGAAATCAGATCCTACCCTCTCAGATAGAGGATCAGCATTAAGAACATCTACCCTAGAAGAGATCTACAACAATCAAGCTTGATCAAGCCAAAAAAATCTCATTCACAGCCCAGCCTAACCCATCCTCAAGATCCTAAGCCACTACTCACAAGAACACATGATGAACATCAAAGTCATAAACCCATAAAATATTAAAACTTGCATTATTAGAAAGATAAAACACAGATCCACAATATTGATGAAGAAATGAAACTCGAAATCTTTATATCTTGAAAGTTATGAAACCAACAAAATACAAGAATCTAGTATTTTCTCTCTTCAAACAAGTACAAAATCTAATAAAAATAAAAGTGCAAAAGGAATAATTCCCAAAAAAGGTAAAAACTAGGTTTAGAGAATATCTAAAAAGCTGGACTCTTTTGGTGGCTGCAGGTACAAGCCCTTTTATAGTAGAGGAGGTGGAAGCCCTAAAAATGCTAAAAGACAAAACAGTCAACGGCTCGGTCAACTCGACCCTATGCTCGGTCGAGTGCATGGTCGAGCTGGCTTCTCTCGTGCACACTCGACTCGGTCAAGTCCCTCTCACCACTCGGTCGAGTGCATGGTCGAGTTGGACTCTGTAGCTTGGTTCTTCAGCCTTAACTCTCTTGCTTTCCCTTCATGATTGCTTCACTTCTCTTCAGCATTGCTTCCATGCTCCTTAAGCTCCAAAATCACCAGTTTATGCATGAAAAGATGCAAATGCAATGCAACTAAACTCTAATGCATGATTAGTCCTAAAGCTACACAATAATGGTGAAAATGGCTAGCAAAAGATGCAAAAGATGTGAATATACTAAGGGAAAACATGGTAAAATATGTGAACATCAACACCCCCAAACATAGTCTTTGCTTGCCCTCAAGCAAATAAGCAAGACATAAGAAGGTAGGTGAGGTTTGAAAGTGGGATCTCAGCTCCTAAAACTTGCAAATAGACCATCTAGAATCAATGTCCAAGTTACTAGTACTATGATGCAATTTGAATGAGCTGTACTTAAAGATTTTAGACAAGTAATCACAACCTTTACTGATTTAAGCCTTGGTTATCCACATGCATTCAAATCAACCATTTCCTTTAACATTTATTAATCAAGAACATGAATCAATTCTATGCAATGCTTAAACTCATTTGGCTTGGTAATAAAAGGTTCAGAGACAATGATGGTCTCTCTTTAGAGAAGGGTTTCACAATAGCAAGGTTCTCTCATAAAAAATGGATTGAGCTTTAGAAGAATGCTAAAGGTAAGAACACTTAGACACATACAAGAACAAAACCTTGTCTACCCAAAGGCACCCAAAGTATTCATCCTATCAATCTAAACCAAAATGATCCTAGTGCTACCCCTTGAACTTCTTCTTTTCTCTTTCACCCTTTTTCACTTTTGGTTTTCAAGTCTTAGGAGATGTTTCTTATTTGAACTTTCTAGTGGGATGGGGGATTCTTACTGATTTGCTATGGTTCTTCTCTTATCTTATTCTTAAGACATACAAGCATTTTGCTAGACTTTTCTTTGCTTTCTTTTCTTTTCTTTAACTAGAACCATCTTAGATAACAATTTTTGCTTCCCATCCTTTCACTAGACTTTAGCTTTCAATTAAACACAATCTCCTTTTAAAGACTCTACCCTTTTTCTCTTTCTCTTTTTTTTTTTCTCTTTTCTTTTCATAACTGCCAAGTCCCAAACCCAACAAGTGAACCACCTAGTCCTATCTAGTTTTAAAATTGCAAACTAGAACTACACAAGGCTTCACTCTTGTCAGTTCAAACCTAACACTTTCTACCAAGCTCAATCCCAAAAATAGGCCTCACACACACAAGAATAAACAAGGCTTGAAAGAAGGTTTGGTTAAGGGGTGGGGAAACTGATTTAAAAGTGAAATCAGTTACTTGGATCAACAAGAGTTGCAAAAGGAGAAAAATGATCCAAATATGTATATGATATCCATGAGTTTAAGGCAATGCATACATTGATAATTAACAGTCAATATTAGGTTCTTATAGATAGGAAATGGCATCAAATCACAACATGCTTCAATTTAGACCAAATGCAATGCAGGAATTCAATGCTTGGTTCAATCTTATGCTTCTAACCACACAACTAGCATCAAAGTACTATTAACTTGGGCATTGATCCTAGTTTGGTGAATCTAGCAAGCTACAAGGTCAAACTCATCATAGATCCCTAATGCAAACAGTCCTATATGCTAAACAAAATACTTAAATATGCAATGCAAACTACATGAACTCTCTTTTTTTTATAAAGATTTTTGCAAAACATTTTCAAATTTTTAGGGTTTTTCTATGCCTTAGATGCTATGAAAATACTAACATGATTATGCTAAAAATTTGAAATAAGAAAACAAAACACAATGTCAAATGCTATCTCAAACCCTCCCCCAAACTTAAATCACACAGTCCCTTGTGTGAAAGAAATTTGTAAGAGGATTCAAGACATAAAACAAAACAAAACACAAAATATGAAATGCAATGGTATTTACAATGTAAAGGTGAGAGTGTTACATCAAGGATTGGAGAAGAAACTGTCCACATCCTCCTGCATGCTATCAAAAGTGTAGCCGGGGTCATGTTGGTGACCTGGAGATGGAGATTGGGGCAGCTCGACGATGGCGATCGACCTTGACTCGGTCGAGTGCGTGTCCGAGTGGGGGGTCGAGCTGGACCGTGAGTCTCCATGAACTGTCCTTGTTCTTCTATTGAGACTCCCTAGCGTCCCTGACCATGAAAATACTAAAGGAAAAATCAAAATGCTAAAATTCCAAAGCAATATATACAAGGATACCTTAGGGACTTCCTCCCTAGTGAGCTTGTTTAGAGTCACTAAGCTTGACTTTTATTTCCTTCTTAGACTTGATCTAGATACCAAGGAGGTGATGAAATCCTCCCTGGAACCTCTTGGTCACTGTGAAGTTGATCCTTGATAACCTCACCCTTAACACTCAAACCATATTTCTTCTTAATTTTGAACCTTGGTCTTGCTTTCCTCAAAGACTTCTTTTTCAACTTCACTTGGAGTTCCTTAACCATACCAGTCAGCTCTTGAACTGACCTCTTAAGCTTTTCCACAGAATCATCTTGAAGAGAGAGCTCAGCCTTAGGATCTCCTTCATCCTTAAAAACCTCATGATCAACTCTTTCCTTGATAGTGAAGGGTTGATCATCAATGGTAGGAAGGTTGGTTGGGTTATAGATGTTGAACTTCGTGACTGTATTCTCAGCAATGTTCAAGGTCACAAGACCTTCCCTAACATCTATTACTTCCCCAAAAGTGGCTAAGAATCGTCTCCCTAATAAGATTGGATCTTCAGGCTCCTTGTCCATCTCTATGACCACAAAATCAGTATGAACCCTTGCTCTTCCTATCTTGATTGGGACATTCTCCAACCTTCCAACTACTTCTTTGTTTGACCCATCAGCTAGGCATACATGGAGGTTGGTGGATTTGAAATCAGTTCTCCCAAGCTTTTGAGCTATGGAGTATGGCATAACACTAGTTGAAGCTCCCAAATCACAAAGGCATTGGTTGTAGTGAAGGTAACTGATTGTGCAAGGCAGATAGAATGGTCCATGATCCTTAAGCTTAATTGGGATGATAACTCCTCCAAGATTCTCAAGATACTTCTCATCTTGAGCTTCAGCCTTCTTTTTTGAAAAATCAAGCAAAAAATCTCTATAGAGAGGGTAAGGTTCATACTGTTCCAAGGCAGGTCCTCTCTCCTCTTCCTGGTAAGCAATGATGATCTCTTGTATAGCCATCACTTCCTCTTGTTTATGAACCACAACTTCTTCTTTCAAAGCTTTCTCTTCCTCTTGTTGCTTAGCCAACTTCTCCTTTCTCTCAAAAATTTCCCTTAATTCCGTGATCTTCTGTGCTTTGAAACGTCCAGGGAATGGTAGAGGCGGTTTATAAGCAGGAGGGATGTACTTAGCTTGCTTGGCAACATCTGAGCCTTCAGCTCGATCGACCAGTCGATCAGGCACTCGGTCGTGTGCATGCTCGAGTACCTGGTCGAGCTTGGTGCCGGATTCTTGCTTTTTTGCACAATCAACCCTCTGATCATCAGTAATTGACCCATCCTCCCCACCTTGAACTTCACTGTCCTCAGTGACCTCGTCCTCTAAGATATTAATGGCCTTGGCAGTGAACTCCTTGGAATTTTGGATAGCTTTGCCAGGGAGTTGGTTGGTCTTTGGGGCTGAAGTGGATGCAATGGTGCTCTCCATATACTTGACTCTAGAATTCAGACCCTCAAAGTTCATATTCAAACCATTATATTGGGATGTGAGCCTTTGGTTTAACTCAGCAAACTGTTTGGCTTCCTCAATCTTCCCTTGTGTTTGACCAATCAACAGCTGTTGCATCATGGCTCTAAGGTCTTGTTCCTGGCCTTGGTTAGTCTAAAACCCTGGTGGGGGACACAACTGGGGCTGGAACACCTGATGCTGTTGTTTGGGGACATAGTTATTCTGTTGAGGAGGCTGAGGAGGGGGGTAAACTTGATCTTGGGGGTTAGCCACATTGGTGCTCCTATAGGAAAGGTTGTTGTTCTTGAACCCTCCTTGGTTGTAACCCTTGATGCTACCCTGATTCTGCTTGTAACACAACTCAACATACTCCCTTTCTCCTTCTTGAACTAGAGGTTCCTCTTCACCAATGAAATGAATAGATTTTTTCTAGCTTAGCAAGATCTTATCAAGCTTTTCATTCACCATTTTCAGATCCTTCTTGTATTTCTCCTCATTATTAGCTTAGCAAGATCTTATCAAGCTTTTCATTCACCATTTTCAGATCCTTCTTGTATTTCTCCTCATTATCAGTGGATGAAGACGTTATTGTTCTATCATAATCTTCATTATAGTATCCATCAGACCGGGCAAGATTCTCAACTAATTCCCATCCTTCTTCCACATTCTTGTTGAGGAAGTTGCCATTAGAAGTTGTGTCAAGAAGCATTCTGAATTTGGGAAGCACTCATCTATACAATGTGCTCAATAAGGACTCAACACTGAAACCATGGTGAGGACACTGAGTCTGGTACCCTTTAAACCTCTCCCAAGCTTCATAAAAGCTCTCATTGTTCCTTTGAGCAAACCCAGAAATTTCATTTCTCAATTTAGCTGTCCTAGCATTTGAGACGAACTTGGCCAGAAAGCCTTCTTGCAAGCATCCCATGTGGTTATTGCTCCAGTAGGAAGAGTCTTCTCCCAAAGGTGTGCCTTATCTCCAAGTGAGAATGGAAAGAGCCTCAACTTGAATCCATCTTCACTCACTCCATTAATCTTTGTAAGACCACAGATTATATCAAACTCATCAAGATGATCTAGTGGATCCTCCATTGGCAACCCATGGAACTTGTTAGCTTGAATCATGGAGATCAATCCACTTTTGATCTCAAAGTTGTTGTTGGCAACAGTAGGGGGCACAATACCATCCCTTTGGTTGTGTGTGTTGGGTGCATCTCCAGCACCAATGTGCCTAGGTCTCTGCTCATGGTTAGCTTGTTGCTCCATGATCACTTGATCCTCTTGCTGAACTTGAACAACTCTTCTTTGCTTAGGTCCCAAACTCTTTTGCAGCCTGTGGATGTTGTCAATAGGCCTATGGAGATGGTCTTGTCCTTTAGACCTTGTGGCATCAACAAACACAAACAATTTTAGACAGGCACACGACCGAGCACATGCTCAAGTAGGTGGTCAAGTCGACTGGAAACTGATAGCTATTGAGATCCGGCGTCTGGCTCGAGCAAGTGCTCGATCACTACTCGGTCGAGTGGTGGTCGAGTGACTGGTCGAGTGGTACCTGAAATTCAACTTCAAACCAGCAACAGAAGATTCAAGTGTATAAACGAACTTAATCTTAGACTTTTATGAACCTAAATGTCACAAAAAACACTCAAATAGGCAACGGCACCAAATTGAAATATAATCATTTGTATGTGGTGAAATGATGATGATGAATGTATGCATTGGTGAGATATGGAATGGATGAATGGGTGTTTCAATTCCCCTTATGCAATTGCAGTATAAGAGTTGTCAATCCAATTTGAGTGTATGTGATCACTAAGGATGTGCTTATTATGCCTAAGTCAAGCCAATATGTAAGGATGTTTGTCACTAACAATCCTAAGATGAAAATGTAAAATGCAGAAAGTAAACTACAAGAACTAAGAACTAAATGCAAATGAAACAGGATGATTATAAACACAAAGTTCTAGGGAAGAACTTGAGCAAGCACTCGACCAAGTGTAGGTCGAGTGGGTGGTCGAGCTGGACTAAACGCAGAAACAGAGCAATGCAATAAAAACAGAGTAATGCAAAGACGAATAAAACAACAAGCAAACAACAGGATTAAGATTGTAAAATCAATAAACATGGAAGGACTTGAGGAGGGATTCATGGGCTGGACTAATGATTGAGGCTATCTAACTTGATCAACAAATCTCAAACAACATGAGCTAATCTCTAGACATATGTATCTAAGACATGTTTAATCCACTCTCATGGCAAAAAACAATCAAACCTATGCATCTTCTAGACTTGTTCTCACAAAGTAAAGATTCTACACAAGCAGGCATTAAGAAATATGTCTCATACCAAACAAAACCTCAAATCTCTTAGCAACCAAGATGGTAAGCTCTAGATCTAGCCTTATCAATGCCTCTTAAACATTGGTGTGATGCTAAGATGCTTGAAATCAGATCCTACCATCTCAGATATAGGATCCGCATTAAGAACATCTACCCTAGAAGAGATCTACAACAATCAAGCTTGATCAAGCCAAACAAATCTCATTCACAGCCCAGCCTAACCCATCCTCAAGATCCTAAGCCACTACTCACAAGAACACATGATGAACATAAAAGTCATAAACCCAGAAAATATTGAAACTTGCATTATTAGAAAGATAAAACAGAGATCCACAATATTAATGAAGAAATGAATCTCGAAATCTTTATATCTTGAAATTTATGAAGCCAACAAAATACAAGAATCTAGTCTTTTCTCTCTTCAAACAAGTACAAAATCTAAGAAAAATAAAAGTGCAAAAGGAATAATTCCCAAAAAGGGTAAAAACTAGGTTTAGCGAATATCTAAAAAGCTGGACTCTTTTGGTGGCGGCAGGTACAAGCCCTTTTATAGTAGAGGAGGTGGAAGCCCTAAAAATGCTAAAAGACAAAATAGTCAACGGCTCGGTCAACTCGACCCTGTGCTCGGTTGAGTACATGGTCGAGCTGGCTTCTCTCGTGCACACTCCACTCGGTCGAGTCCCTCTCACCACTCGGTCGAGTGCCTGGTCGAGTTGGACTCCGGAGCTTGGTTCTTCAGCCTTAAATCTCTTGCTTTCCCTTCATGATTGCTTCAATTCTGCTCAGCATTGCTTCCATGCTCCTTAAGCTCCAAAATCACCTGTTTATGCATGAAAAGATGCAAATGCAATGCAACTAAACTCTAATGCATGATTAGTCCTAAAGCTACACAATAATGGTGAAAATGGCTAGCAAAAGATGCAAAAGATGTGAATATACTAAGGGAAAACATGGTAAAATATGTGAACATCAGCAATATATGATGAGATCATGGGGGCTGTTCTGAAACACAATGGAGGAGTGTTTTTTGTATACAGATTTGGAGGAACAGGAAAAACTTTTATGTGGAAAACTATGTCTGTTGTTGTTATATATAGGGTGTTGGGATTTCAAGAGGGAAAGCTCTTGATAAAAGGAGAACCAACCCCAACGGTTAACTCTCCTTAAACCCACAACAAAAGGACTCGATCTCAAGGGGAAGAAGAGGTCATCAACTTGTGGTGAACTCCCCATAGAATAGCTAGATATAACCAAAATACTAGAGAGTAAGCGGATCTATGAAGGAGAAGCACTAGTTTGAGACTTATCCACTTCTAGTAACAGAACACTTAGATTTGTGTACTTAGGAGAAAGAGGATTAAAAATCAGTAATCTAGGCTAAGTAAAAGAGTAAATAAGAAGAGTTTGGGTTAGATTTGGGAAGAGAATAGGCTGCCTTAAGGGCAGCCTCTAACCGTTATTCCTAAGCTCTCTACATTGAAGATGAGAACATAAACACAAGTGTAGAGAGGAATTCAGATTCTCTTATTGAATAAATTCGATAATGTGTTACATAGAAGAGAGATTACACATCTTAATATAGGAACTGAAAGTGCATATGACCGTTGGACATAAATGAGAGATGAAAGGGACATATAGCCGTTAGGCTCAAGTGGGTGCATAGTGAAAGGGACAGCTCCTTCCCTTGGTTGTCTCGCTATGCTTCACCAACCAAGGACTCACATGCTTTCTTCCTTCCCTTCCTTTCTTTGTGAGACATTTAACTTCTTCTTGGGCCTCTTCTTCTTATAAGGCCTTTGCTTCACACCTCTTCTCACATTGCACTCATGGCCTTACTCACCACTCTCATTCCTCACACGGCCCAAATGGCCTTACCGGCCACTCTCATTGCACTCACGGCCTTACCGGCCGTTCTTATTCCACATATGGCCTTACCGGCCACTATTCTTGTGCTCGCGGCCTTACCGGCCGGTTCTCTTCTTCTTCCACAGCTCGGCCTTACCGGCATCTCTCTCTCTTCTCCTTCTTATATTCTAATACTCCCCCGCACGTTTGATCGTCGGGACACCATGAGGACCAAAGATCAAGCGTGGACACATGTCGACTACCTCATTAAAAACCTTAACAAAGAAAACCACTTGGGATAAAACTTTGTTAAGGGAAAAAGAGTATAGCCTTCACGGTCCTTGATGTCGCAATGATCTTGGTTTGTACAGAACCAACTCTCTTCTCTTCATGTCTTTGGACGGCTACACTTCCTTATCCCTTCTTATCTTTAACACTTCTCATGATCTCCAATCTTGCACTTTTCGAATTTCTTTGAGGCTCTCATAGTCTCCTTTACCCCTTAAACAAGTGATAAAGAAGAAAGAATAAGAGTATGCTATGAGGAATATCAAAGAGAATTTTTAAAGAAAATGTGACGATTTATGAGAACATATGAAAAGTAAACACTAGCAAGGAAGCTAAGATAATGAATTTAGGACAAATTTAAATAGAGTAGAGCTTAGAGCACAGCCTTTTGGTGTCTTTGATGGAAAAGAAGGAGAGAGTTGATCATTGTTGCGGTTTGAACTCTCTTCTTGAGACCGCTTCTTTGAAACATGGTTTTGAAAACTTGGCACACCAACGACCTTAAAGTCTTGTGCACCTCCAATATTTGACACTCATCAAACGTGGGATTGATTCATCATTTTTCACCAGTTTTCTTCTCCCCTTGATCATCTACCATAGTCCATCCCTCTTGAACAACTTCTTGAGTTCGCCGGCCGAACTCCCTCATGGTGTTGCCTTGAGTTTTGACTTGGTTAAGAGGATATCATTTTTGGTTGCGAATGGTTCTAGCTCCCCCGTAAGCTTTTAGTGCCTCCATTAGTATCCAGCTCCTAATCATTAACACTACCACACATGCTTTGGAGCTGATTCATCGCCTTCCACCAGCTTGATGGCCATCGGTTCTAACTTCCAAGCATTGTGATGCGCCAACAACTTCACCATCTTTAAATAATGAACCTGTTTGAGATCAAGACAGATTCTAAACAAGAGATGGTGAGAGATTAGAGAATAGAGTATATTACTGAAAATAAAAGAGAATTTAAAGAATAAGTAACCAAAGAATATGAAGAGTATAAGCGAGAGTATAAGGTAGAATGGAGAATATAGAATAGAGAATTTTCTCAAGAGTTCAAATGGACAGAGTTTTGCTCTTTTTCTTGAATTTTGCGGAAGCTTTAACAGCCAAGATCATCCAAATAAACATTGAGAATTCGGTGCTTTAATGGCTGAAACACAATAGACCGTTGGGCAATTGATTTATCCAACGGTTAAGACATAACTCATGGTAGAATCACTTCAACAAAGTGTTCTCCAAGAGCTTAAGAACCACACAATAGCATATAGAAGATGCTTTCCATGGTCAAATTCAAATAAAAGATAAAAGAACCTTTGGGACAACCTTTTGTCCATCGGTTAAAAGAATGCATCTTTGGAACAGCTTTAATCTAGTTGACCAAGCGGACCATAGATGCGAAAAACAAGATCTCTCTCTTCCTCAAGCTCGAATTTGGTCATGCCAACAAGACCAGAAACCAAGCTTTCTCAATATTGAGATGAAAAGAGAATCGATTTAACAACAAAAGCAAAAGTAAAGCTTTAAAGAAGCTAAACGAACTAACTTCAAAGAGAAGTTAAAAGACTGACTTGAGAACGAGTTTAAATCACCAAGAACAGAACTTGGCTCTGATACCATGTTGGGATTTCAAGAGGGAAAGCTCTTGACAAAAGGAGAACTAACCCCAACGGTTAACTCTCCTTAAACCCACAACAAAAGGACTCGATCTCAAGGGGAAGAAGAGGTCATCAACTTGTGATGAACTCCCCATAGAATAGCTAGATATAACCCAAATACTAGAGAGTAAGCGGATCTATGAAGGAGAAGCACTAGTTTGAGACTTATCCACTTCTAGTAACACAACACTTAGATTTGTGTACTTAGGAGAAAGAGGATTAAGAATCAGTAATCTAGGTTAAGTAAAACAGTAAATAAGAAGAGTTTGGGTGAGATTTGGGAAGAGAATAGGCTGCCTTAAGGGCAGCCTCTAACCGTTATTCCTAAGCTCTCTACATTGAAGATGAGAACATAAACACAAGTGTAGAGAGGAATTCGGATTCTCTTATTGAATAAATTCGATAATGTGTTACATAGAAGAGAGATTACACATCTTAATATAGGAACTGAAAGTGCATATGACCGTTGGACATAAATGAGAGATGAAAGGGACATATAGGCGTTAGGCTCAAGTGGGTGCATAGTGAAAGGGACAGCTCCTTCCCTTAGTTGTCTCGCTATGCTTCACCAACCAAGGACTCTCATACTTTCTTCCTTCCCTTCCTTTCTTTGTGAGACATTTAACTTCTTCTTGGGCCTCTTCTTCTTATAAGGCCTTTGCTTCACACCTCTTCTCACATTGCACTCATGGCCTTACTCACCACTCTCATTCCTCACACGGCCCACATGGCCTTACCGGCCACTCTCATTGCACTCACGGCCTTACCGGCCGTTCTTATTCCACATATGGCCTTACCGGCCACTCTTCTTGTGCTTGCGGCCTTACCGGCCGCTTCTCTTCTTCTTCCACAGCTCGGCCTTACCGGAATCTCTCTCCCTTCTCCTTCTTATATTCTAATACTCCCCCGCACGTTTGATCGTCGGGACACCATGAGGACCAAAGATCAAGCATGGACACGTGTCGACTACCTCATTAAAAACCTTAACAAAGAAAACCACTTGGGATAAAACTTTGTTAATAAGAGAATTTGGATAGAATTTTGTCAGATATTATGAGAAACAAAGATAAGAACATAAACACAAGTGTAGAGAGGAATTCGGATTCTCTTATTGAATAAATTCGATAATGTGTTACATAGAAGAGAGATTACACATCTTAATATAGGAACTGAAAGTGCATATGACCGTTGGACATAAATGAGAGATGAAAGGGACATATAGCCGTTAGGCTCAAGTGGGTGCATAGTGAAAGGGAAAGCTCCTTCCCTTAGTTGTCTCGCTATGCTTCACCAACCAAGGACTCACATACTTTCTTCCTTCCCTTCCTTTCTTTGTGAGACATTTAACTTCTTCTTGGGCCTCTTCTTCTTATAAGGCCTTTGCTTCACACCTCTTCTCACATTGCACTCATGGCCTTACTCACCACTCTCATTCCTCACACGGCCCACATGGCCTTACCGACCACTCTCATTGCACTCACGGCCTTACCGGCCGTTCTTATTCCACATATGTCCTTACCGGCCACTCTTCTTGTGCTCGCGGCCTTATCGGCCGCTTCTCTTCTTCTTCCACAGCTCGGCCTTACCGGCATCTCTCTCTCTTCTCCTTCTGATATTCTAATATAGGGGATTGATAGCAGTTATTATAGCATCAAGCGATATTGCTTCTTTGTTGTTGGAAGGTGGGAGGACCGCAAATTCAAGGTTCTGTATCCCTATTAACCATGATGATTTTACAATGTGTAATATCAATCCTAATTCAGATGTTGCTAACATGTTGAAAGAAACTTCTCTTATCATATGGGATGAAGCACCGATGATGAGCAGATATTGTTTTGAGAATTTGGATAGAAGTTTGTCAGATATTATGAGAAACAAAGATAATAAGCCGTTTGGTGGAAAGGTTGTTGTGTTTGGAGGTGATTTCAGACAAGTTCTCCCTATTATCAAAGATGCTGGTAGGACTCAGATTGTTCTAGCGTCTTTAAATTCATCTTATCTATGGGAGCTTTGCAAGGTTCTAACTTTGACAAAGAACATGCGTCTTATGTCAAATTGAGTGTCAAAGAGGGAAGCAGAAAGTATCAAGGAGTTTTCTGATTGGATATTAGCTGTTGGTGATGGGAAAATTGCTGAGCCAAATGATGGGGAAGCTCTAATTGATATTCCAGATGAATTTCCAATCAAAATTTTTGATGATCCTATTGATGCTATAAGCAGAGCCGTGTATGGCAATTTGGAAAAGTTGCAAGAGGAAAAAGATCCTAAATTTTTTCAAAAGCAGAGCTGTCTTATGTCCAACAAATAGCGATGTTCACACTATAACCAAAGACTGCTAGAAAAGCTCGAAGGTTAGTATATACTAAACACTTCATTATTTTACTTTCTTTGACATATCTTACATATTGAATATGTATTATATCTATGTCTATATAAGAGAAGAAATGGTCTACTTAAGTGCTGATAGCATTGACCCTCACGATGTCGAATCTTTAAACAATCCAATATTCAGTTCTGATTTTTTTAATATTATCAGACTATCTGGATTGCCAAACCATATGCTACGGCTCAAGATAGGTGCTCCTGTTATGTTATTGAGGAATATTAATCCTAAAGGTGGTTTATGCAACAGTACTAGATTGTAGATTACTCAGATGGGTAATAATGTTCTAGAAGCTTGCATTATTACAGGGGATAGAGTTGGAGACAAAGTTTTGATTCCAAAGGTCATGATAAAACCATCGGACACTAAGATTCCTTTCAGGATGAGGAGAAGGCAATTTCCATTGGCTGTGGCTTTTTCAATGACTATCAACAATAGTTAAGGACAATCAGTAGTAAAAGTTGTATTGTTTCTTCCTTGACCTGTGTTTTCTCATGGACAGCTATACGTAGCGTTGTCAAGGGTCACATCTAAGAAGGATTTAAGAGTTCTTATAGTGGATAAAGAAGAGGAGCCCAAGACGCAAACAATGAATGATGTCTTCAACAAAATATCTCAGAATCTTTTGAAATAATGATGGATGGTGAGTTCTCAATATTTATTAAAAATATTATCAAGAAAATTCTTTGGAAATTATCTCTATATTATCTCGATATATTATGTAAATTTCCTTTTTAGGAACCAACAAGTTATAAAGATTTTAGGAGTTACAATCCATCATGCTCTACGGCTCATACAAGGATGGTTTCTTTAGCTACAGGTTTACCGGTAGATTGACATTATGAAACTGCTTAAAAACGTTTCCATTTTTTTTCTGTTGGATTTACATTCTGGAATCAAATCTTATCATAATAAAGTTTTTCATATTTTTATTCATGATAAATAAATAGGTCATGTATATTATAATGCAGAAGCAAGTGTTCTAGAAAACTAACCTTTCAAAAACACGTGTCGGAACGAATTTTGTCAATCATGATGAATCCTCCCAAAATTTGGCTTAGATAAATTATGTGATGTCAAACAGGTTACCTACAAAGGATATAGCAGGCAATTAGTATTGCTATGATATAGGTAAAAGAATATTGAGCCAAGATATGAGCGAATCAAAACGGTTATAAAATATCTCTATTATATTTATTAGTAATAAGACTTCGTATCCCTTAGTATCTGGTTTTTCCCTATAAAAGAAAGCAATACATGTCATTTGTGAAGATATCTTCTTCATATTTATTCCCCGAAAAGATTTATAATATTTTTCACGAGAAATGGGTGAATATGGTAGAGTCAAAGATTTACATTCATGGAGATCTGGCTGGAAGATTAAAGTGAAGGTTTTGAGGAAGTGGAGGAAAGTTACTCAAGAGAATGCCACAATTCAACTTATCTTGTGTGATGCATTTGTAAGTATATAGATGTTTACCTGTTAATATCTTTTAGATTAGTTTAACAAAGCGAAATATGTTACACTAATTATTTTTTGTTCATTTGATATAGGGTGACAAGATTGAAACAACGATTACTGAAGATCTGTTTGAAACATTTGATCATCAAATAGAAGAAAATAATTGGAAAATATTTTCAACTTTTTCTGTCAGTTACAATGACCGATGGGTTAAGCACACTGATTGTGATTACAGGATCATGTTCATCAATGAAACCACCGTTGAGAACTCAGCAGTGATTTCCAAAAATCACTTTTTTATCTCGAAAGATTTGATGAAGTTTTCGAAGGATATCATGCTGTGAGAAATCTCTCATTAGGTATGTTTTTAATATATATAATCTTATTTGTACATTATGATGGATTTTTCTTTCTTTAATTAATAAGTTTATACAGATATTTGGTTTTTTAACAGACATAATGGGTGAAGTCGTGAATGTGGAACCTCTCTTTAATCTACATGATCCAAATGCCGAGATACCACATGAGATGATTAGGATCTTACAGTTTTTTCTAAGAGATTTGAGGTTTGTTAACTTTCTCATTGATTTGTAAGCATATGAATTTATTGATGTGCTTAAATTCATTTCATACAAAGGCATTTTTTGGTGTAAACTATAGTGGCCTTGACATATAATGTTTGGCATATAATGACTTGGCCGATTACTTTTACAACAATTGGTGGAGCACAAGATGTTATCATGTTGTTGCAGTCCTCCAATTTTGGCATGTCAAATACCAAACTGGAGATAATATAATAAAACTTTATGATTAATATTATGCTACATTAGTATTTAGGTCTGTATTAAACGATAAACCAGCTGAATGTTTATAAGTCAACTCCTAATGATATTAGTTTCATCATATTTAGAGTTTTATTGAAAAGTAAATCAATCTAATTTTTATAATACTACTGTAATCGTTTAAGCTTTATATACTTATTGTAATTATAGGTGAAAGAATGGTGTTGTATTCTACACCAGGTGTTTCAAAGATTCATTTTAAACCACCAATTGAAGAGGCCAAAGATTTTAAGAGGAGATAATACCTATACTTTCATTTCTACAATATGACATAAATAATGAAAGAACAACTGATCAACTTTGTACAAAACTATTACGCAGGCTTGAGTACAACCAAGGTTCTGAAGATTATGAAACTGATTGAGGAAAGAGTTTTAAAATTTCAATAAGACACATGTGGTGCTCTCCTCTTTAATTTTCAAGATTTGAAAGTTTAAGTTTTATTTAAAGACTTTAGTTTGCAATTTTATATTTCTGTTTCAAGAGATATTTTGTTATATTTAAAGTGATTTATGGATTTATGATTTATTCTCTTTAAGGTTAATTCTGTTTAACAACAGTGATCTAAAGACAAATATTTATGAAATCAAGCAAGAACATAACAAAATTAACCATAAACAATAAGGAAATTTGTTTAAATATAAATTACAATTTACGCTTTTTATAAGAGGAGGGTTGCATATGTCCTACGCTATCATTCAAAGCACCAAACAAACATATTATGTCCTGCAAATATACATGTCAAGAAAATCTCTAAAAAATGATCTATAAAAGAAGAATCTCTAAAAAAAAAATTATATTTAAGTGTTGAATATTTGATTTCAATTATATGTTACTTTTTAAAAGTTTTCAATTACACGTTAAGAAAATCTCTAAAAAAAGATTATGTATTTATCTGTCAAATATTTGCTTTCTGTTCTAATCGCTATATATCAGCAAGCAGTTTTAAAGAGATTTTATACATCTTTATACTAAAACCCTAATAACTATAATAGTATTGTGACAACCCATCCCGCAGACCCCACTAGCCCCCCGCTAGCTGCCCCAACAGACCATCTGTGGACCCTGCTAGCCTCCTGCTAGCCGTCACAATGGACCTAAATCTGGCCCTGCAAGGCATCGATCCTAACCCATCACCGTGGAATGGAACTATTCATCACCGTGGCGTACCAATAACCTACTGGTGGATTTGGATGTCCATGGTGAGGGGTTAGGATCGCTGCTCTATAGGGCCAGCTTGGGGTCCATTGGGACAGCTAGCGGGGGGGCTAGCAGGGTCCACAGACGGTCTGTTAGGACAGCTAGCAGGGGCTAGTGGGGTCCGCGGGAAGAGTTGTCACAAGTTCATACTTCAATTTCTCTTAATCTTAGTTCTATTAATCTAAACCCATCATCGATCTCAGTTCTATTAATATCTAGATCAATTTCTCTTAATCTTAGTTCTATTAACCTGCAGATCAATTGGTGGCAACTTATCCTGTAGGAAGGTTGTTAAAGGGTGAGGACCAGGGCTCGAGGAACGTTTGGCGCACCAATAACCTACTGGTGGTGTTGGATATCCACAGTGATGGGTTAGAATCGATGCCCTGCAGGGCCAGCTTGGGGTCTATTGGGACGGCTAGCGGGGGCTAGCAGGGTCAACGGACGGTTCGTTGGGGCGGCTAGTGGGGGTTATTGGGTTCCACGGTACGGGTTGTTACATAACTGAAGATGAATCGACTGAGGAAGAAAGTAAAGAGATATGAGTTAAGACGATGAAAAAAGAGAAGATGTTAAACGATTATTACATTCATGAAAAACAATAATTGTTATTCTCTCACTATTTTAATTAATAGAGGCCTTATTAGGCCCAATCTGAATAGTTTGAAAATAATACTGTAGCCCATTACAAATAATTTTTTTTTTTTGTTTCAAAGTACTTAATCTTATACACAAATTTATGAAAATTCTAAATTGTAATTATAATAGTACATACACTTACAAAGTAAAATATCATTTATATAAATTTCTTAATTAAAGTGTGCAAATTAATTTAAGAGCAAATTTATAATATAAAACTAAGATTAACTACCCATAGTTTATATTTAACAAACAACCATATATTTAACAAACAACCAATTACACAGTTCAACTAAAACAATACAAAACACATTCCACAAAGATTTGAACCACCGGTATCATAAAATAACATATTAATACACTTTCATACATTTTACTAATATATAGAAATAAATTATACTAAATTATTATGTTTAAAATAAAAAATTTCTCTCAAATTCATCCTGCGGTGTACCGCGGGTTCAGACCTAGTTCCTAATCTTTCCGCTGCCATACATTGGTATATAAAAAGAAAAGATATATCACCATAAATTATCACGACATATATCACAAATCCAATGACCATCACTTGACTTGTTAAATAACAAAATGAAGCCTTCTTTATAATTAAAAATATATGAAGCCTTTAATAAGAATCATCATGGCATTAGCAATATGTGACATTATAAAACGTCACATTTAAGAAAATAGATATGCACTTTTAATCCAAGATCATGAGTGAATTTTAGTTATTTGGTCAGTTTCACCAATTCTACTTTATTTTTAAAAAGACACAAAACTTATCAAATGGGGTTTTTTCTCACGTGGCGTCCTAAGTCATCATACAGTTAACCGAGTAATAATAGCGTCTTTTTTTTATTTTTTTTGGACAAACGGATGATTTCATTCATTATAGTAAAAAAAACCATACATAGAAGATATAATTGTTTAAGAACTCCATACAAGAGTATTCTCCAGAATCAAAAGCAATAAAAATACAAAGAAAGATAGTGATACCGATACTAGGGACTTGAGAGCTATGAACCAATTGCTAGCTAACATTTTGGACCCTGTAAGATCAAGGAGTAACAATGCATCTTCCACGGGCATTACTATGGATGAGAAGATGACCACTGTCTTGAAGTGAAGACGAAGCGGCATTGAAAATGCCAAAGGTGAGGATCTTACCAGAATGAGAGTGTCTACACTAGGTAGAGCTTTGCCAAGGATTCAAGCATGGTTGAGAGTGCTCTGTTTTTCAGTAGATAGCAAATAAATAAATATATATATATATATAATATATTTAGTTACCAGAATACCAAATAAATAAATGTTTGGAAGTACATTTGTTTATGTTTTTTGTTTAAGAGTTGGTAAATTTGCTTATGTTTTAGATTTGAGTTTTTAGTTTTGTTTTAAATATCTTCTGTTTTTAAATTAGGGCTATATTCGAGAAAATACACTTATTCTGCAGGCTATAACTCCAGAGATATTTGTATTGTCTGCCAGCTTAAATTTTTATTTTTTGGGCTTTGTGTTTCACCCTTGGTACTATATAGTAAAAAAGATAGTCAGCTACCTCAAGTATCACGGTATAAATGGCCACACATGCGAACTATGGTAAATGACATCACGCTACATGACCTATATATAGTACATGGCCACATGTCTGAAGTATATGACTTTATGTGCGGAACACCATACACATCAAATCTCGAAAAACTGGACGATTTGCGTTGGTGTTGACTCATCGTTGACTCATCGGAACCGTTTTAAAACCTGATCGGACTTACTGACCAGAACCCGAGAACCTGACCCGGTTGAGTTTTCGGGTAGATGTTATTGGACCGTTTAATCGGCCTTGAGATTAAACAAAAAATAATTCAAGCCCAATAACATCTAACCATAACATCGATTCCATCGTAAAAAGTTAAAGTTTTTGATTTCCCAATTCAGTGTGTAAAGAAGTTGATCTACTTTTCACCTAGGGTTAACTCGAAGAAGGAAGAGAAGAAATTATCTTTTCTAAAGGAATCTACTGTAATCGTTGGTTTTAATCAGAACTAAGTTGGTGTTCGGGTCTGATTGTCGCTCAAATAAGGTAAACTTTTCAATTCGCTTTCATGTTATAACATATTTAGTAGTGTTTTAAGTGTGAACTAGTGGGGATGTGGGGATGTGAGGATGTTGTCAGGTACTTTATGGGGTTGGTTTCGGGTTTTCATAGACTCTTGTGCTTTTGTTTGATTCTTTTTTCATGTGAGTTGATTCCATTGTCAGTGCGTGACTTGTCGGGGTGGTGGGGATTTTTATTGCTTTATCCTCTACAGTAAAAAATAGAGACTCGGACACCTATTGTCTTTTGGTAGTCTTCCGAGAGCAGGGCCAATAGAATAAAACTAAATGTGGCACCACAATTGGAAGTTCAAGATCAAGCTGAAATGGAAGCAGCTTTTGAAGCAATGGAAGCTCCTGACCATGAACCTAAACCTCAAGTCGAACCTGAGGTGCAAGATGTTTCATCATCCGCACCATAGAGAAGAAGCTTTGTCGAGAGGATGCTATTCGGATGAGGTAGCTGACTCATTTTTTGGACATGTCGGGTTAGTAAGTTTACTCCTTTTGGTACAATATTGACATATCTGGTCAGTAAATGTTTATTTTGGTCATGTATTTGGTGACTTTAAAAACCTCTATTGTTGCTTATTTGGTGACTTTAAACACCTAATCGGGTATTATTTTGGTCATGTATTTTGTTAATTGAAACACACTTAATCGGGTATTGTTTGTTTTGGTCAAATACTCTTGATCATGTATTTGGTGATTTTAAACACACTTAGCCCCATATATTTTGAAAGTTGTTAATCACCATCATTACTAAAATACAAAGCCACTAACCAAAGTCTTTACAAATTCATTAAAAAGTCATTACAAAATCACTAACCAAAAGCATTCAAACAACAACAAAGCTATTCAATAACTCAACCAAAGAAAATGGCTCCAACGGCGCATACCAACAATCCTGTCAATGTAGTGATGATAATGCATTGACGATACACAGTTGTTTACATCTCAGCATTCTTTGATAACATCTCCAATTGATGCTTCTCCAAATCATCACGAAGCTCCATGACTGTCGATTAAAGTTGATTGATCAACCTATTCTTCTCATTAATGTCATCTTGAGCTTCTACCAACGCTTGTCTGAGCCAGCCTTTCACCTCTCTTCATCAACCCACCTAAAGAATTTTCAGTGTGCGTTACCACCTTCCTAAATCCACATCAATAAAAGACTGAACTACTCAACAAATCTCACCACCTCAACACTGTTAATAACACTTATGAAACATACCTTGTACAACTCATACCTAAAGAACTTTCGATGTGGATTCCTTGCCGTCTTAGATTTGAAAATCTTTGCCGGTAATCCACAATCACAGACTTTGCGCCCACCATATCTGTTGCTATTGGAGGATCTTGAGCTTAATTCCATCTTCGAAACGATGAACCCTAAAAACCCTAATCGTCGACTCAAACCTTCGAAAATATGAACACTAAGAACCTTAATCATGGAGTCGTACCGTTTTAAGATTTTGTTTCAGCTATGTCTGTGACAACCCGTCCCGCGAAACCCACTAACCCACCGCTAGCTGCCCCAACGGACCGTCCGTGGACCCCACTAGCCTCACTGCTAGCCGCCCAAACGGACCCCAAGCTGTCACCAATTGATCTGCAGGTCAATTGGTGACAGCTTGTCCTGTGGGAAGGTTGTTAAAGGGTGGGGACCAGGGTTCGAGGAACGCCTGGCGCACCAATAACTTACTGTGGATTTGGATGAATATTTCCATTTTCCCAGTGAGGGGTTAGGATCGATGCCCTGCAGGGCCAGCTTGGGGTCCGTTTGGGCGGCTAGCAGTGAGGCTAGTGGGGTCCACGGGACAGGTTGTTACAATGTCAAAGAAGAAAAAAAAATCAATGTTATGGTTATAAGTTAATGGGCCTGAGTTATTTTTTGCTTAATCTCTAGGCCCATTAAACGGTCCAATAACATCTACTCGAAAACTCAACCGGGTCAGGTACTCGGATTCTGGTCATTTAGTCCGATCGAGTTTTAATACGGGTCCGATGAGTCAATGATGAGTCAACACCAACGCAAATCGTTCGGTTTGTTGAGATTTGATGTGTATGGTGTTCTGCACATAACATCATATACTTTAGACATGTGGCCATGTATTACATATAGGTTGTGTAGCTGGATGTCCTTTACCATAGTTGGCATGTGTGGCCATACATTCCGTGAGTGAGGTAGCTGACTATCTTTTTTCTAGGAAAAAGATACTCAGCTACACGAAGTATTGTTCAATACATGACCACACATCCCAACTTTAAAAATGCATTGTCAACTACACAAAGTATATGTATTGCATGATCAAATATACCAAATTTATGATGACATGTTCTCAACATCACAACCATCTTATTTCGGTACACCGTTCATTAGAATCCGGGGTTGACCAATATTGACCGGCGTTGACCGATGTTGACCAATAAAAATATGTATTTTTTTTTGTTTTTAATATTAGAAACCAAAAAAAAAAATTAGTTAAATTATTCAGGAATCATTTATAGTGTTTTTTTAATGTGAAACATATATGGATCCAAAATAGAGATATATTGTATATAATTCCATTAATTTAGTCTTATGATAGTTATCTGTTTTAATTTCAAAACTTAACTAAAATTGAAATAAAAAATCATTCATAAGATATTAAAACTTAAATTAAAACCAGATAATCTTGTTATAATAAATCAAATAAGAAAACTATTTATTTTAAATATATGAATCTTAAAACATCAACTTCTTACTTAATTTATCTAAATATAAAATTAATATTATTTAATATTCTCAACCACAAAAAATATTTCTACAAAAAAAAAAGTTAGAACCAAACCCAAAACATATCAAAATCATTAGAATCATTGAAAAATGTTATATACTCATGGTGAAATAAAAATAATATCTGAATAAATTATTAATGATTTTTCATTTCACTTTTATTATTTTTTTCAATATAAAAATATATTATATATCTGTTAATTTATCCAGACTTATAATAGTTAGTTTTCTTTTCTATTGCAATTAAAAACATCAACTTCTTATTTGATTTATTTAAATACAATGTTTTTTGGTATTTAATAGAAGAAATATATTTGATTGTAAACAACAAAAACACACAATATTTATTTTTCATATATAGAAGATCCAAAAAATTGAGTTTGCAAAACAATATCTTTGACTGTAAAAATATTAATATATACATATATAATTAATATATATATATATATATATATATATATTTATATTTATATTAATTCAAAATAATTTTTATTCAACTATTAGTTTAGCTTCAAAATTAAAATTACTAATTATAAGAATGAATACATTAAAGATGTAAACAATTTTTATTTTTGGTTCCTAATATTAAAAAAAAAATTGCATATTTTTATTGGTCAACATCGGTCAACGTCGGTCAATACTGGTCAACACCAGATTCTGATGAACGGTTTACAGGAATAAGATGGTTGTGATGTAAAATGGTTGTGATGTTGAGCAATTGTCATCATAGAGTTGGTATATGTGACCATGCAATACATATACTTCGCGTAGTTGGCAATATATTTTTAAAGTTGGGATGTGTGGCTATGTATTGAACAATACATCGTGTAGCTGAATATCTTTTTTCCTTTTTACTACTATATAATGTTAAATTATGATAAAGAAAAACAGATGAAGTTAAATTATGTTCATTTCTTCAAGCTTTTTTTTCCAGCAATTTATATAATACTATACTCCCTCCGTTTCAAAATATAGGATGTTTTAAGTAAAACACGCAGATTAAGAAGTCTTTACTTTTAACAAGTTCAACCAATCAGAAACAATACTGCATAATATAAAATACTAAAGTAATCTAAAAGTTGGATAGAAACTTGAAAACATCCTATATTACGAAACAAAAAATTTCTCTAAAACATCTTATATTTTGAAACGGAGGGAGTACTAGGTAACAACCCGCACTATGTGCAGGATAAATATATGCAAATAAAGTTAGATTATGTGTAAAGTTATTTCTAAGATCTACAATTTATTTGTGTAATAAAAAAATATATAACCTGTGAGAATATGTATAGATCAAACTTGTGACAACTCGTCCCGCAGATCCCACTAGCCCATCGCTAGACGCCCCAACGGACCATCCCTAGACCCCACTAGCCCACCGCTAGCCGTCCAACAGACCCCAAGCTGGCCTTATAGGGATTCGATTTTAACCCCTCACTGTGGATATCCAAATCCACCAGTAGGTTGTCCTACAGCTCAATTGGTAGCAGCTTTTCTTGTGGGAAGGTTGTTAAAAGGTGGGAACCAGGGTTCGAGGAACACCTCGCGCACCAATAACCTACTGGTGGATTTGGATGTCCACAGTAATGGATAAGGATCGATGTCCTATAGGGCCAGCTTGGGGTCCGTTGGACGGCTAGCGGTGGGCTAGTAGAGTCCACGGACGGTCTGTTGGGGCAAGCTAGCAGTGGGCTAGTGGGGTCTGCGGGACGGGTTGTCACAAAACAGTTACGTATCAACTAAATATATTTTTAATCCGCTATTTCTTCAATCTATGCAAGATTTTTAATTTTTTTTCATTTTGTGTAAAAATATGTTTGACCCATGAAATATTATACCAATGGTATTAAATAAGTCAATTCCCTATAATAATGATTATTGTGATAATTTTATTTTGGAAACTTTAAATATGTGAATAGTAATCAGTTTTTTTAATAGGTGAATAAATTTTGGTTTTAAGAACGTTTTAGATTCAACGATTTTATATTTTAATAATTAAATATGTTATAAAATTGATTAAAATAAATTTTAAAATTGAAATGTTTTATTTTTTAATTAAGGAATGTTATTTAGTCATTCAATAGCAATTATGTGTAAATATCCATAAAAATGAGAGCAACAAATTTATTGGTGTTTCTAGCTCTCTAACGAGGACACATCAGCATTTCTTGAGAATGGTTCTCTATTAATATATAGGATATGTTTCTTCAATTCCCATTTATTTCGTTCAATTAAAAATATGTGACTGGTAAAAGAAAAAAAAATAAAAGAATACTTACCCACGATATCAGATGTAACTCTTCACAAAGAAAGTTACATTTTAATGCTGGCCGGAGATTTTTATTGTTTCCACTACCCACTATTGTGCTCCAAATGTTATGACACTAGAAATAATAATATTCGGTAGTTTTATTGTACTACTAGATTCAGATCTGCATATACGTGTAGAGTTAATTTCAAAACTAAGTTTACAATATATTAAGTATATACAAAGTTTCATTTGTAAACCTATTTTTAAAGATGTTATTAAAACTCATAATCAAAATTCATACCAATTTAGTATTTGATTTGATTTTAGTCGGTTTAGACACAAAATATAGTTAAACTTGTTATTTTGTTTTGATGCACCATACATTTAGCGCAAACACACATTTTCTCAAGCTTATATATTGTTATGTCTGTTGTTTTTCTTTTCAATTTTTTTTGTATAGACTACATAGTCAAACGGATCAGCCGATTCACCCCACGTCCATCTGGACTTGTCTGCAAATCATAATAGGCATGTGATTCTTGGATAAGGAAATTAGTTTAAATATTGCTTCAAAAACTGCATTATTATTATGTAGAATTTGTTAGGAACATTTTATTAAATATTAGATGAATATCCGCGCTATGTGAAACGACCGACTTTAAAAAAAAATAAAAAAAAATAATAAATATATAAATATAAAATAATATAAATAAAGTACAACTAGTGGTCTCATACTCACTAGTCACCTAACCACAATCACAATCAACTGCGTAATAACAATACTAATATCCAGTAATATCCAATAAATGTAAATAACCAATATTCAAGCATAACCAACATTAATTCAAAATCATAATCTAATGATCCAAACAACATAAACCAGAGAACCATCAATCCTAAACAATATTCTAGGACTCAACTCTAGCAACCTAACATAAGCCAGACAACCAAGCGAACCACTAGAACATCCTCCTCTTCATCGCCTGGATTCCACGATCACACTTTACCTTTATTTGAACCACAAACACAAATTGAGATGCATGAGTACTTGATAAACACTCAGTGAGGCAATCCTCCCATCTACTGGGCGATACACACAAGCAAAAATGATTGCAATGTTCCAAATAAAAAACAAACAAATCATACAAACCAGGAATTCAAACATCGTCTTGCTGGAAGGGAGGTGTCTACCGACACCAGCCAAGTGTCGACCGACACTACCCCACAGTGTCGATCGATGCCCAATTTGCCGGTGTCGATCAACAATCCTTCTGCAATCGCGATCCGCTCGAAGCCGAGAGTCGAATCTCACTCCCAAACTCTACCAAATCGTCCAATACTCGAAACCCAAGCCTTATACATCCGTAGGAACCTATAGCAACTAATACCAGCAAGAAAAACACACAAACAAGCAACAAAACAAGCAAGAACAAGGAATCAAAGGCTTAGATAAGCAATGGTTATGCACTCACCTCTTTGCATGAAGATTCAGACCAATAGCAACGAATCCAACCCTCCTAGCAAGCCTCAAGATCCTTCCCAGATCCAAATCTCTCAAAAACAGCCAAGGAATCTCCCAATCTCACTCACAATCTCAAGAACACTTGACTTTCTCCCTTTTCTCTCAAAAACAACAAAGCAGCGACAAAGTAACCTTCTAAAACCCTTCTTGTGTCGAAACCCACTTAAATATCTCGGTTCAATGGTTTTCCTTAACCAAACCGACCAAAATCGACAATTGAAGCAATCTGGTCGAACTAGAAATTAGTGGTGTCGAATGACACCCCCTTGGTGTCGATCGACACCCGTCCTCAAAAACAACCTTTTGGTTCGCGGATGTTACAATTCTCCCCCACCAATCTAGATTCGTCCTCAAATCTCGAACAACCATCAGCCAAGGACTCCCGTGCAACCGTCTCCATGGCCTGCACTCCTCCGACCGATCTACAGAAGGTCACCTCTAGGCGATAGACTCACTCTCCAAGCGTCATTTGCTCTTGACTTTTGGACTTTCCTTTACTCATAGGCCTAAACCTTTATCGGCTCCCCATCAGACCTAAGTCTGCATGCCAAATGTTGGCTCCTCATCGGGCCTAAGCCCGCATGCCATAATATATAAGGAAAAATCCAACTTGTCTCTCGGGTTGCCACCCTACAGCGTACCCCCGGATCGTCATCCGAAGTCGATATACCAACCATATTCCCAAGCCACAAAGTCTCAGAATATGGCAGTACCAAGAGAACCTAAGTTCCCCAAGAGTCGCGAGCAAACAATTCTGAACACGTCTGAGTCCTATCCCTATTGAGGTTTCCTTCCCATGGCTCGCGTAAAACATCTCAATGTCCTACCAACAACATATCGCCTCACTGGAATACCTCATGACCACACAAGGATCATATATATGCCATAAGGGCCGCCACAAAGGCCAAACAAATGTCCTAAACATGACCGCCACGAAGGCCAAACAAATGTCCTAAACAGGATCGCCACCAAGGCCAAAGAAATGTCCTAAACAGGACCGCCACCAAGGCTAAACAAATGTCCTAAAAAGAACCGCCACCTAGGCCACTCGTCCTGAAGGACCATCACAAAGACCATCTGTCCCGAAGGACCGTCACAAAGACAATCTGCCCTGAAGGACTGCCTAAACAGCACTCTGGCTAAACAGCCCGCCACAAAGGCCACACAATTGGCTAAACAGCCCGCCACAAAGGCCACACAATGGCTAAACAGCCCACCACAAAGGCCACACACGGCTAAATAGCCCCCCCCCCCCACAAAGGCCACACAATGTCTAAAAAGACCGCCACACACGGGCACACTGACTCGAAAGTCTGCCACTAAGGCCACACAAGCTGCTCCAAGGCTCTTCACCGCTTAAAAGGACAAATTCTAACTCCCGTAAAACTTTCCATATTTAGCACTTTCCATTTTTTGGAACTTTCCACTTTGGAAACTTCTATTTCAGGAAAATTTCCTCCAAAAACCCCACCTCACGGAAACTTTGTACCCCGAGCACCACCTCATCTTGTTACTGAGTTGCACAACCAACCACCCCAAGCGACCGAGTAAAGAAGAGAGATGGGATAGAATACTCCAGTCCCACTCCAGCCACGGATTACAGATGGGACCAAGCTAGACAAGTTCAAGTCGCGGCTTCCTTCTCATACCACTTCTTAAACCTTGCCTTCATCTTCGCCTCAGGCTCTGAAGTGTGCTCCTCAACACAATCACAGTCCCACAGGACTCTCATTAAAGGAATCTTCTTCTTCCGAAGTTCGTTGATCCTCCTCTCGAGAACCCTCACTGGTCTTGCCTCCAATGTCATGTTAGGCTGAAGATCTTCAGGAATCTTAGCCAACACCTGCTCTCCTTCACGGAGACACTTCTGCAACATAGAAATGTGGAAAACCTTGTGGAAAGCACGCATAACCTCAGGCAACTACAGCCTATATGCTATCGGTCCCACCCGCTCAATCACTCTGAATGGACCCATGTACCTCGGACTAAACTTAGTCTCTGACAATGACCTGTTTGGACCCTACAACATGGCCATCTGGAGATACACTCTGTCTCCTACCTGAAACTCAAGATCTCTCCTCCTCCTATCACCATAACTCCTCTACCTATCCTTAGTCTCCTTCATGTTCAGCTTGAGAACCCGAATCTTATCTGTGCTCTCCCAAACAAAACAAGCACCAAACATGCTCCTCTTCCTCACCTGAGTCCAGCAAAACGGTGTACGACATGGTCTCCCATACAAAGCCTCATAAGGAGCCATCTTAATACTCGCCTGATAACTGTTGTTGTAAGCAAAATTTACCAGGTTCAGGTGATCTGCCCAATGGCCACCCCAATCCAACACACACATCCTCAGCAAATCCTCCAGTGTCTGGATCGTCCTCTCTGACTATCCATCAGTCTGGGGATGATAAGCTGTACTGATATGCACCTTAGTGCCCATCTCTGCCTGAAATGCCTTCCAGAACACCGAAGTGAACTTAGAATCCCTATAATACACAATGCTCGTTGGCACCCCATGCAATCTGACTATCTCTCTCACATACTTTTTAGCCAAGACCGTTGCTCCATCAATCTTCTTAATGGCCAGAAAATGTGCAGACTTAGTCAACCGGTCCAAAATGACCCAGATAGCATCAAAGGTCCGTGACACTGACAATCCTACCACAAAATCCATAGTGATCATATTCCACTTCCACTCAGGAATGGGTAGACTCTTCAGTAAACCGCCAGGAACCTGAAGCTCAGCCTTCACTAGCTGACACACATCTCACCCCGCGACCCAACTAGCTACATCCTTCTTCATCCCGACCCAGTGATATTACCTCTTGAGATCATGGTACATCTTAGTCGCTCGTGGATGAATAGAAAACTTGCTCGCATGAGCCTCTCTCAGAATCTCTTGGAATGTACCAGGATGTCGTCGATAAAAAAATGATGACAGACACTTCCAGAAACTCCTAAAACACGATGTTCATCAATCTCATAAATGCTCCCGGCGTGTTAGTCAACCCGAAAGGCATCACCACGAACCCATAATGCCCATACCTCGTCTTGTATGTAGGCTTCATCCCATCTACCTCATCTATCGGAATCTGATGATAGCCGGACGCCAGATCTATCTTGGAGAACCAAGTAGCACCTCTCAGCTGATCCAACAACTCAACAATCCTGGGAAGAGGGTACTTGTCCTTCATAGTGACCCGGTTCAAACTTTGTAAGTCAATACACAAGCGGAAACTTCCATCCTTCTTAATAAATAACACTGGTGCTCCCCACGGTGATACAATAGAACGTATGGATCCCTTGCTCCAGCTAAGTAGTTACTTCCTCAGCTCAACTAAAAAAATACTCAAGTATGCCGACATCAACCCATCACCAGCTGAATATCAACCCTCTTGTTCGTCCAAGAACCTCTAGTAACTTGTAAGTTAGGGAAACTTCCAAAAGATTGCTTATTCCAGAAATAGCTTTCCGCTTGGCGATTCTCCACAACAAATCATCAATACGAGCGTAATAAAAAAACAAGTTACCATACGTTCACATATTCTTATTCACCGCATCAAATGCTTTTCAGGCCGCTAACTAAAACCACTTGACTTACTCCCTCCAACAAGCTTACCAAAACCTCAAATCTAACAACCCTGTCCATCTCCAATGAACTTCATCCAACATCGTTGCAACGGTTAGTTTATCCTGTCATGAAGGCTTCTCGTGAATCTTATGTACCTGGCAACCATATCCTTGCCGGCTCATACCTGCTGCAGATCTCCTTCCCGGGACTCCACGACCACCGGCCACCCAATCCTGGCACATCAGCCACACATTCTTGCCCGCACCGGCCATAAAACCCTGGCCCAACGGCCAACATAATCCTAAAATCCAAGTGTTGGGTGTTTTCCCTAAGTGTTTTGTGGCCAAGGAGAAAAGAAAGCACTTGCTCGCCATGCATTGGTGATTCTTGCCGCCCAAAGTACTCACCATTCCACTATAAATAGGAGGCCTTAGTGTGTGTTAAGAGAGATTTTCGTTTCTCTTGCTAAGTTAGAGTAAAAGAGAGAGTAAGAGAAGTTAGAGAGAGTAAGAGAAGTTAGAGAAAGAGCGAGAGAGAGAGTTCATCCCTTAGAAGTTGTCCTCCGCGCGTGTTAGCGAAGTGCTGCTGTAGGAGTCGTTCGCGTCAAGTCCTTGCTAGAAGTCTGCGTAGATTGTGTTCTTCTCAGCTAAGCCAGGTGAGTTTTGATGCATGTGATATGACACATGATAGGTGGGATTTTGGGTTGTTTTCTCTTAGGATTTATTGTGAAATCTAGGCATTTTCGTTGGGGTGTTGGGTAGATTCGTTTCTTTTCTTTCTAGATCGAAGTTCTAGGAAGTTAAGTCTCGTTTTTTTAGTTTCTTGCATATTGGTGTGAGGTTGTGTCTAGCGCTTAGTTTCTAGTTATTTCTCTAGTTACTAAGGCTTGCATGTTGCTTGTTTGTGATTGCATGTTTGCTTGTGTGCATTGCATGTTAGTGGTAGTTGCTTGCATGTGGCTTGTGTGCCTTGCATGTTGCTTGTTTGTGTTGCACGTTGCTTGTGTGCATTGCATGTTGTTGTTTGTAGCTTGCATGTAGCTTGTGTGCTTTGCAGGTTTGTTTGGTTGAGTGTTGAGGTTGTGTAGGTGAAGACTTCCCCAAAGACCGTAATAGGTGCGGATTACGAAGACTCGGAGAGCCGGGATTGCAGCCTTGGGTCGAGTACTACACGACGGTGTAGGCGAGAATGCCTGTTGAGAGGAACTCGCATGTGATGTTCTATGCTCGCGTGCCTTTTTGGCTGTGAGTATAGGTGTTCACGGGTGTGGGGGAAGTGATGAAGTGATGAAGCGTTGAGGCGTTGAAGTGAAGGACAGAAGGTACCTTGGACTTGGAGACGAAGAAGAGTTGTTAGCTTCCGCATGCGTATACTTTGATAGTATACTTGGAAATTGCTTGACTAACTTGCATATTTTATTGCTTGTTTTTCTTGCATTTGGTTTGCATGTTGCATTTGTGTGCTGCATGTAGTTGATACGATCTCCCTAGGACGGAACTCCAATAAAAGGCTGTTGGTGTGGTGAGATTCGATGGTGATGAGATTCGATGGTGATGTTGTGGAAGTGACAAATACGATGGAGGTGGTAACGATCAAAGGAATAAACAATGGTTCGATGGAGAGGAATATATAGATGGTGAGATGGATTAGTAACAGAGTGAAGAGTTTCTGATTCACAAGGTGTATAGAAACTCAGAATTCAAGAACGCATTCAAGGATTCAAATTGAGAGAAAAAGTTTGACAATACTTGTTCATACAACTTCTTCGCTAAAGAACAAAGAGACGTAGCTATGGGGTTTTATAATTAACCCTAGGCTCGACACTCCAAACAACAAGAAGTTCAAAATAAAACAACAAGACGTTTTTAAGGAAAAAAAAAAACAGCAAAACGTCAGGTACATGTAGTAGAAGTCTGGTGACTTAGTACAGAAGTCTGGTGACTTAATTCTGAAGTCTTGTGACTTAATACTGAAGTCTGGTGACTTAATACTGAAGTCTGGTGACTTAGTACATTATTTCCCATTGGCAATGACTTCTAGATAACTCCACGTAGTGATCCATTTGCCTCATTAAAAACCATGCCAAGAAAACCCAGTTGGGCAAAACTCAGCTATGGGAAAAAGAGTACAAACTTCACACCTAAGTTATCTAGTTATCATTACCGGGTGAAGTCTTCAAGGTGGAGATGTTGAAGACCTGGATCCTCGGTAGGTTCAATGACCCGTCAGCTATGAGTGAATGAGCTTCCTTAGCCATCTCCTTAGCTCTTGAGCGAGTGATCCTTCCCACAATCTCCAGTTCCTCTGCAGCTTCTGACTTCTTGCTAGCCACGATCATATCATCCTCCCCCTGTTCAAAAGGATTTGTCCTCAAATCGGGATCTGCATAATAAGGAAGCAAGTCAGAAACATTGAATGTTGAAGATATCTTATACTTACCCTGAAGATCAATCTCGTAGGCGGCGTTGTTGTTGATCTTCTTGATGACTTCAAATGGGCCATCAGCTCGTGGTAGAAGCTTGCTCTTCCTCTCTTCTGGGAACCTATCCTTGTGTAAGCGAATCCACACTAAGTCTCCTTCTTCGAAAGTGAGCTCCTTCCTGCCCTTGTTCGCATGCTTGTCGTATTGCTTGGTCCTTTTCTCTATGTTCTCCTTAGCTTTAGCATGTAGCCTCCTCACCTGTTCAGCCTTTTCTTTGCCATCAAAGCTACACTTCAGACTTAAAGGTAAAGGAATCAAGTCTAGAGGTGATTGTGGATTAAAACCATAAACAATTTCAAAAGGAGAGAATAGAGTAACAAAATGCTTAGCGTGATTATATGCGAACTCTACATGTGGTAGACATTCTTCCCATGACTTGAGATTGCTTCTCACTAAGGTCCTTAGGAGTGTAGATAGTGTCTTGTTCACCACTTCGGTTTTCCCATCTGTTTGCGGGAGACATGTGGTTGAGAATGACAGCTTGGTTCCTAGCTTAGCCCATAACGTCCTCGAGAAGTGTCCTAGAAACTTTGTATCTCGGTCTGAGACAATTACTTGAGGCATTCCATGTAGGCGTACTACCTCCCTGAAAAACAAGTTAGCTACAATAACAACATCGTCCGTCTTGTTACTTGCAATGAAGTGAGCCATCTTGCTAAACCTGTCAACCACAACAAAAATCGAATCTCTACCATTTCTGGTTCGAGGTAAGCCAAAAAAAAAATCCATAGAAATATGAGTCCAAGGTTGAGAAGAGATAGGTAGAGGAGTGTACAAGCCGTGGGGCTGTACCTTACCCTTCGCCATTTTGCAGATATGGCACCTAGAACAAACCTTCTCAACGTCTTTCTTCATTTGAGGCCAATAGAAGTATTCTTGCAGTCCAATTAGAGTCTTTGACACTCCGAAATGTCCAGCTAGTCCACCTCCGTGAGCTTCTCTGATCAGCAGCTCTCTCATGGATCCTCTTGGACTTGGAGTTGAGGCGTTGAAGTAAAGGGGAGAAGGTCCCTTGGACTTGGAGACGAAGAAGAGTTGTTAGCTTCCGCATGCATATACTTTGATAGTATACTTGGAGATTGCTTGACTAACTTGCATATTTTATTGCTTGTTTTTCTTGCATTTGGTTTGCATGTTGCATTTGTGTGCTGCATGTAGATGTTGTTTGTTTAGCTTGCATGTTGTCTGTTGCTTGCTAGGGTTGGGGTTTGGGTTTTGGTTTCTTGTTAGGTTGCCACACTCACTGAGTGATTAGCACTCAAGACTCCATATTTTGTGTTGCAGGTAACCTTAGTGGGGAAAAGCCTTAGCGGGGAGCACAGGACGTTAGGCCAGCCGGTGTAGAGTTGCGTTGCCTTTGCAAGATGTTTTTTTTTTTGTAAAATTTATCGTATTTTGGCCTTAAGCCTGGCGCCTTTTTTGTATTAATGTTTTTGTGAACTTACTTTATGAAGTAAATAAACTTGAACGTCTTTCTATTTAAGTTGTTTAATTTTTTTAAATGGTTCTAGCCTTGTCCGGGCCAACACAATGCACCAGGCCGCGAGGGTTGCGAAGCCTAAGCAGTTTCGGTCGCGGGCGGAATTGTGCTAGGGAGGACTGGTCGGGAAGTCTGCAGCTTCCGTCCCTCGGCTGGATCACCCTGTTGCAGTTCCCATAGTGGCGTGCCGTGGCTGTCCATTGGCCTGCGTGATCTTAGGACGGTTTGGGGGCGTTACAAGGGTGGTATCAGAGCATGGTTATGAAGCTTATGAAACCTGCGTTTTCAAATATTTTATCGAGTAAATGAGTCGCAAAGGCAATTTTAGGAAACCGGTACGTCCTTGTGCATTTTAGGTAGTGGGGATTAGGACTTACCCTTGGATGCATGTGCAGATGTCAGACCGAGGAAGTCAAGAGGGATGGTCGTGGGGTGATTCTAGAGCTGATGGGGAAGAGTGGCGAGACTCTCCGAAAGGTGAACAATATGATGTTGAGGGAGAATGGCAAGAATCATTAGAAGGTGATCAAAAAAATGACGGAGAAGTCTGGCAAGAACCGGTAGGGGGTGATCGATACGATGTCGAGGGAGAGACAAGATCAAGAGAGAATGACGATCAGACGATAGAGAGGTCCAGTTCCGAAAGAAGTGGGTCGCAAGGATCATTATCTGGAGAAAGAACAAGATTCATGATGGAAACATTTTTCGGAGGAGATTGGTCTACCCTTCGATCTAACAATCCGGGTTGACAGCGAGCAAGTTTCCGTCAAACACCTGGTGTACAACCTGCATATCACGAACCATATGAGCCAAGGAGTGTGCCGCCAAGGCAAACGAATGTCCGTGAAGAACCAAGACAAAGGAGTGTACCAATGGAGCCAAGACAAAGGAGTGTACAAGTGGAGCCGAGACAAAAGAGTGCACCCGGAGAACCAAGACAAATGAATGTGCGCGAGGAGGCAAGAGGTTAAGAGAGTGGACCTAGAGATCTATTGCAAGCTGCAATCTTAGAATGGTCAGCGCTCATGTGACAGAAACAGGCGCCGAGTTTTGTGAAGATTGTGGAGACTATGAGAAGTTTGGGAACCGAATATTTTAGAGGAGGATCAAACACCTTTGAAGCTGATAATTGGTTGTGAAGCATGGAGAGGAATTTTGAGGTAATCCGATGTCAAGAGGACTATAAGAAAGATGTTGCAGTGCATTACTTGAAGGATGACGGTAGTGATTGGTGGATCGTTGTGAAGAGACACTATGGTCAGAGAGATCCAACATGGGAGGAGTCTCGAAAGGAGTTCGAAGGAAAGTATTTTCCACCAGAGGCAAGAGACAGATTGGAGAATGAGTTTATAAACTTAGAGCAAGGCGATAAGAGCGCTCGAGAGCTAGAGGCAATCTTTACTCGACTGCGAAAGTATGTGTACCGAGGACGAGACGATGAAGCAAGTATGACGCGCCACTTTTTACATGCACTACGACCAGACATCTAGAGTATGCTCATGTCTGTCACTTACCAACGAGTTGACAAGCTGGCTGAGAGAGCTGTGAACGTGGAGGAGCACATAGAAATGGAGAAGGAAGCCATGCAAAAAGACCAAGGGAAGGGCAAGGCGAAGATGATGCTAATTGTTGGTGCAACCTGAAAGAGGAGTCGATCCGACCAGGAAGGGAGTAGTTCAAAACTGGGGAGAAGAGTAGTTGAGTGTTTCTCATGTGGAGAGTCGGGCCATTATTTTTGAGAGTGTTCAAGGGCATGAGAGAGTGATCGCCCAGTGCCATCTCACATCATATGTTATAATTGTGGCAAGAGTGGCCATTACATGGCAGCTTGTCCGATGATCAATGCCATAGAAGCGGAACCAGAAGAAGAATATCCCCCACTGACCAGTCCCGAGGAGGAGCGACTTGCGAAGCGGCAAGTGAGAGAGGATCGTGTGTATCCTTCCCCTTAGGTAGTTAACCCTTAAACCTTCACAACTGTGTGGTCGCCGCGAAGGTAAGTATGGGTGCTAACTCCCTCTTTGTGTGTTTGAGTGTTTGTGTGCTTGTATGCTTGTGCATTTGTGTGTTTGCGTGTTTGTTGTCTTGTTGTGTGTTTGTTGTCTAGTATTGTTTTAGCATTTTGTGGTGCTAGTCCAAGTCCTAGTTGTTGTGTGGAGGAAGCCTTCTAGCTAAGTGTTGTAGAGAACCCTTAGTGATAGGCCGTGTAGGGAAACCTTAGTGTTCTAGGTTAATCCCTTTTCCTAGCCTATTAGTGGAAGTGTTGAGTTGGGTGGAGCAAGTTGGCATGGTGGCTAAAAGCATGTTCGTGTTCTAGAGAGTTGGCCAAGATCAAGCGCATGAAGGAGAAGAAGAGAATTGAAGGAAGACGCATTGGAAGGAGGACCAGAGGGGTTCATGGGAATCTGGGGACGAATTCCTATAAGGGGGGGAGAATGTAGTGACCATCACCAAGGGGATATTGAAAAATGAAAACCCAAGGCCAAAAGTCCAAGAAAGGAAGCCAATAAGGAGATTAGGAGAATTGTTGAAGACAAGTCCGAGAAATTATGAGCGAATTGAGAAATGGCCGAGTTGACTACGACTTACCGTCCGAGTCGTCCGAAGGACCGAGAGTTGTCCGAAGATGTCCGAGCGGATCAGGAAAATTCCAGAGGGGATCGAGAGAATTGTCCGAGAAAGACCGAGGTGTATCCGAGAGTTGCCAGAGGGATCGTCGACAGCTGTCCGAGGAAGCTGTCCGAGGATTGCCGATGGTTGTCTGAGACTACCGAGAGTTATTGAGAGTTGTCCAGACCGAGACCGAGTATTGCCGAGAGGAACGTCTGAGCGTTGCCGAGAAATACCGAGAGGACCGTCCGAGAGCGTACCGAAGAATCGCGACCTCGGAACTTTGGGACGAGCGTGTGGGCGTGTAAAAGCTTCTTCCTTTGGATTGACTAATATGATTTCATGCAAATTAGTGGGAGACAAAGGAGATGAAGTGGACCAACAAAATTTCATGCAAATGGAGGAGGAATATTCTTTGAAATCTTGTGGTTTAAAATGGAATATTCCTTGGAAGAAAAAGAAGTGGGAAACATAATCATTTTGTCTTCTCAAACCCAATGGAGTTTCATGCAAAAGAGAATGTGAGACAAAGGAAAGGAGAGGAGAGTATGTGGCCAAGTGTTGGGCGTTTTCCCTAAGTGTTTTGTGGCCAAGGAGAAAAGAAAGCACTTGCTCACCATGCATTGGCCATTCTTGTCGCCCAAAGAACTCACCATTCCACTATAAATAGGAGGCCTTAGTGTGTGCTAAGAGAGATTTTCGTTTCTCATGCTAAGTTAGAGTAAAAGAGAGAGTAAGAGAAGTTAGAGAGAGTAAGAGAAGTTAGAGAAAGAGCGAGAGAGAGATGAGTTTTGATGAGTTTTGATGCATGTGATATGACACATGATAGGTGCGATTTTGGGTTGTTTTCTCTTAGGATTTATTGTGAAATCTAGGCATTTTCGTTGGGGTGTTGGTAGATTCGTTTCTTTTCTTTCTAGATAAAAGTTCTAGGAAGTTAAGTCTCGTTTTCTTA
The DNA here is from genome assembly GCA_023657505.1 of Camelina hispida. Taxonomy (NCBI): domain Eukaryota; kingdom Viridiplantae; phylum Streptophyta; class Magnoliopsida; order Brassicales; family Brassicaceae; genus Camelina; species Camelina hispida. The sequence continues at coordinate 27,913,814 of CP094637.1, forward strand.
GTTTCTTGCATATTGGTGTGAGGTTGTGTCTAGCGCTTAGTTTCTAGTTATTTCTTTAGTTACTAAGGCCTGCATGTTGCTTGTTTTTGATTGCATGTTTGCTTGTGTGCATTGCATGTTAGTGGTAGTTGCTTGCATGTGGCTTGTTTTTGTTGCACGTTGCTTGTGTGCATTGCATGTTGTTGTTTGTAGCTTGTATGTAGCTTGTGTGGTTTGCAGGTTTGTTTTGTTGTGTGTTGAGGATGTGTAGGTGAAGACTTCCCCAAAGACCGTAATCAGTGCGGATTACAAAGACTCGAAGAGACGGGATTGCAGCCTTGGGCCGAGTACTACACGACGGTGTAGGCGAGAATGCCTGTTGAGAGGAACTCGCAAGTGATGTTCTATGCTCGCGTGCCTCTGTGGCTGTGAGTATAGGTGTTCACGGGTGTGGGGGAAGTGATGAAGTGATTAAGTGATGAAGCGTTGAGGCGTTGAAGTGAAGGAGAGAAGGTCCCTTGGACTTGGAGACGAAGAAGAGTTGTTAGCTTCCGCATGCGTATACTTTGATAGTATACTTGGAGATTGCTTGACTAACTTGCAGATTTTATTGCTTGTTTTTCTTGCATTTGGTTTGCATGTTGCATTTGTGTGCTGCATGTAGTTGTTGTTTGTTTAGCTTGCATGTTGTGTGTTGCTTGCTGGGGTTGGGGTATGAGTTTTGGTTTCTTGTTAGGTTGCCGAACTCACTGAGTGATTAGCACTCAAGACTCCATATTTTGTGTTGCAGGTAACCTTAGGGGGAAAAAGCCTTAGCGGGGAGCACAGGACGTAAGGCCAGCCGGTGTAGAGTTGCATTGCCTTTGCAAGATGTTATCTTTTTGTAAAATTTACTTAATCGTATTTTGGCCTTAAGCCTGGCGCCATTTTCGTATTAATGTTTTGTGAACTTACTTTATGAAGTAAATAAAGTTGAACGTCTTTTTATTTAAGTTGTTTAAATTTTTAAATGGTTCTAGCCTTGTCCGGGCCAACACAACGCACCAGGCCGCGAGGGTTGCGAAGCCTAAACAGTTTTGGTCGCGGGTGGAATTGTGCTAGGGAGGACTGGTCGGGAAGTCTGCAGCTTCCGTCCCTCGGCCGGATAACCCCGGTGCAGTTCCCATAGTGGCGTTTCGTGGCTGTCTGTTGGCCTGCATGGTCATAGGACGGTTCGGGGGAGTTACAAGTACCCCTCTCGGTAACCGCTCAACCAGCACTTCAACCGATCCACCAAGCAATCATATTGACCCTGGGCACGCTCACCGGCTAGATCCCTCTGGCCCCTTCTGATAAGCTTGCGATCCTCTGACGTACCTCCTCGTGGTAGTCTGAGATGTCCTGAGGAGTTTTGGGTGGACATAGGGGTCCACCACTTGATTGGTGATGCTCAGGTGTGGTGGAGATCACTGGATGCTAGGAGAGTTCAAACGAAGATGACTTGGGCTCACTTTGTGGGGGAGTTCAACTGCAAGTAATTTCTGATAGAGGCATTGGACCGGTTAGAGGTGCAGTTTCTTCTGTTATCTTAGAGAACACGGTAAGTGCGGGATCTAGACTTGGAGTTCAGTCGACTTCTATGTTATGGGGTCGGGCTATGGAGCCTGAGGAGGCATATTTCAAGAGGTTTATAAGGGCTCTTTGTGATGACTTAAGGGTCCATTTTAGAGGATGTAGTTATCCTACGCGTGTAGAGCTGGTTGAGACTGCAGCAGAGATTAAGGAGGATCTCTGGGCACAGTCAGTGGCGGTTAGTCCAGCAGTTCAGCCTAGTAAGGCTCAACATTATGGAGGTTCTAGCAAGGGTGGAAAGCCTGTGCAGGGAACCAAGAGGAGGTGGGAGACTATGCAGACGTCGAGTGGTGCGAGTTTCTTCAAGTGTGGCAGCGTTGCAGAAGGTGCAGCCTGGAGGGCAGCAGGTGACACGGATTGAGCAGGCTCCACAGGTGTACACGACTGCAGAGACTGGTGGAACCAGTGCCGAGGCAACCTGATGTGACCGCCGGACACGTCCTTGGTACGGACGCGGAACGGTCGCGTCTTGAGATTACGCCTAACCTCTCGTCGGCGATACTTCCCTCGACCAAGGCTTTGGTCAATGGATCTAGGGGTAAAACAAACGAGGGAAAACGAATATTGGGGAAAACAAACACGCCGTTCAAAAACTACACGAGATGACCACGAACGGTACGGTCGGATGATGCGGACGCGGATCGAGTGATGGAACGGATAGAAGTGGAACGAGGGTGGGACGAAGGGTGGATCGAAGGACGACACAAGAGGTTTGGCTCTCCTCTTGATACGGTCGCTAACAAGGTCGAACCCGGTTCGAGGCTTGTTAGGATTTTCTCAAGGTTCAATCCCGGATTGAAGAAAGAGAAGATGAGACAAGTTTCAAGAATCTCTCTTGAGGAAAAGTTTTTATTTCATACAAGTCTGAAGAGGAACAAAGGCTAAGAGAGAGTTTAAATACATTAGGTCAAGTGAGGGCTTAGGGACACGCGGACTCTTAATGGTCCGCACAATTGTCCTTAGACGTGTTTCCTTTGCAATGGAACACGTCACCTCTAATGACTTTCAACAATAAGCTCTCACCAAACAAAAAGATAAGGAACCAAAAAGGAATATTCTCAAAGTTCAAATTTAAACCAAAAACTAAGAGGGAAATAAAGATAACCGCCTTGGCCTTGCGCGTGAAGCAACTTAGCCTTTGGGCGTTTTGCGTTTAGCTCCATGCCTCGTTAAAACCTTCTTCGGTAAACCCATTGGGACAAACCCGGAGTAAGGAAAAGAGTACACTTCCTCGCTTAACGACTTGTGTGTCTTCACTCTTGGGTAAGAGTGAAGACTAGACGGACTGAACCTCCGAAGTCTTCGTGGGTTGGTTGGTGTTGGACGTAGGTCCGGACAAATAGGTTGAGCCGCTGTTTGGCCGCCTTTGCTGAGCTCTTGGAACGTGTGGTAGCTCCGGGAAGGATCGTTGGGACCTTGGCCGCGCCTGATGAGGTTGTCCTGGCCGCGTTCGATGCGTCCTGGTCAGGCGTCTCGGTCGTGTCCCGCGTGTCTTGGTCGGCCTGGCCGAGGTCGCGGCCCGCGATCACATCATTCCCTCCCCCTTGAAAAGGTTTTGTCCCCAAAACATCTTCGTCTTCTCCTACATCAAACGGAACAAGGTCAGTAACGTTGAATGAGGTGGATGTACCAAACTCACCTGGTAGCTCAAGTCGGTAGGCGTTGTCATTGATCTTCTCGATGACTCGGAATGGACCATCTCCTCGCGGGCTAAGCTTGTCCTTGCGTTTCAGTTGGAATCTCTCCGGCCTCAAATGTAACCAGACCCAATCACCAGGTTTGAACAGCATAGGCTTACGTCCCCGGTTGAGGAAGCGCGCATACTGCTCGTTCCTCCGTTCAATGTTGGTTCGGACTTCCTCGTGTAAGGCCTTGACCATCTCGGCCCTTGCGATTCCATCTTGATACTCGGCTTCGTTTGGCGGTATGGGAAGGAGATCAAGTGGCGTGAGCGGTTTAAACCCGTATGCGACCTCGAACGGTGACCTTTTGGTGGCCGAATGCACCGACTGGTTGTACGCGAACTCGATGATCGGGATGCACTCGAGCCAGGAGCCTTTGTTGCTTGCAATAGCGGTGCGGAGTAGGACGCCTATTGACCGGTTGACGACCTCTGTTTGGCCGTCGGTCTGGGGGTGAGCCGCGGTGGAGTAAAGAAGTTTCGTTCCTAGCTTCCGCCAAATGGTGCGCCAAAAATGACCAAGGAACTTGGGGTCTCGGTCGGATATGATGGTGCGCGGAACGCCATGGAGCCTTATGACCTGACTGAAGAACAGATTCGCCATTTGGACCGCGTCATGGTTCTTATTGCACGGAATGAAATGGGCCATCTTCGAGAACCTGTCAACAACCACCATGATACTATCTTTATGCGATAAGAAAGGTAGGCCGAGGATGAAATCCATGGAGAGATCAATCCATGGTGCAGTGGACACGGGCAAAGGCATGTAGAGGCCATGCGGATGAGCGGTCGACTTGGAGGTGCGGCAAACAATACAACGGCCGACGTGCTTCTCCACCATATTTCGCATCTTTGGCCAGTAGAAGTGTTCCTTAAGCACGGCCAAGGTTTTGGTGATGCCAAAATGTCCCGCCAAACCCCCACTATGAGCTTCACGTACTAGCAACTCGCGGATAGAACCATTCGGTATACATAGCCGCCGTCCTCTGAACAAGAATTCTTCGTGAATGTAGAACTCGGTGTGGATTCCTTTCCCATGGTTCTGGTAGCATTCTCCAAATTCGGCATCTCCAGCATAAGCATCCTTGATGCTCTCAAATCCCAAAACTCGCGCGTCCATGGTGGTGATCAACGCATGCCGCCTTGATAAAGCGTCGGCGACTACGTTCTCCTTGCCCTTCTTTTACTTGATGACGTATGGGAATGACTCAATGAACTCCAGCCACTTTGCATGACGCCTCTTAAGGTTGGTCTGGCCGCGGAGGTGTTTGAGGGTTTCGTGATCAGTATGAATCACAAACTCTCTCGCCAAAAGGTAATGCTGCCAAACCTCCATCGCGCGAACGAGGGCGTATAACTCCTTGTCATACGTAGGGTAGTTGAGCGTGGCTCCACTAAGCTTCTCACTGAAGTAAGCCACCGGTCTGCCTCCTTGAGTGAGAATGGCTCCGACCCCGACTCCCGATGCATCACACTCAACTTCAAAGGTTTTGTTGAAGTCGGGCAATGTAAGCAAGGGTGCTTGTGTGAGGCGTTTCTTGATCTCGGTGAAAGCCTTGTCTTGTTCCTCTCCCCACCGAAAGTCGTTGTTCTTCTTAATCACTGAGGTGAGTGGCGCGGCGACCGTACTGAAATCTCGCACAAACCTCCGGTAGAAGCTGGCTAGGCCGTGGAACGACCGGACTTGAGTGATGCTTGTTGGTGTGGGCCACTCCTCTATTGCTCGTATCTTCTCTCCATCTACCTTAAGGCCCTGTGAACTCACAACAAAACCTAATAAAGACCAATTCATCAGCAGCAAACACGCACTTTTTCAAGTTACCGTAGAGTTGCTCTTCGCGGAGAGTAAGCAAGACAGCCTCTAAGTGTTTAGCATGTTCAGTCAAGCTAGAGCTATATACCAATATATCATCAAAATAAACCACTACGAATTTGTTGATAAACGACCTCAAAACATGGTTCATAAGACGCATAAAGGTAGAGGGGGCGTTAGAGAGACCGAATGGCATTACCAACCATTCGTACAAACCCTGTTTGGTCTTGAAGGCCGTTTTCCATTCGTCGCCTTCCTTCATTCTGACCTGATGGTAGCCGCTCTTTAGGTTGATCTTTGAGAAGATGCTAGCGCCACTAAGCTCGTCTAACATGTCATCGAGACGTGGGATGGGATGCCGGTACTTGATGGTGATGTTGTTGACGGCCCTACAGTCCACGCACATCCTCCACGAGCCATCTTTCTTCGGGACTAGGAGCACTGGCACGGCACACGGACTTAGGCTTTCTCGGACATAGCCTTGCGCCATAAGCTCCTTGACTTGTCGCTCAAGCTCCTTCGCCTCCTCGGGGTTGACACGGTACGCTGGTCGGTTGGGAAGCTGCGCGCCTGGTACAAGGTCAATCTGATGCTCGATGCCTCTGATTGGTGGTAGGCCTTCGGGAAGCTCTTCGGGGAACACATCGCCGAACCGCTTTAGGACACCGCGTATGACCTCCGGTAAAGCTTCTAGTGAACCATCAAGACCTGAAAGCAACTCATCTCGAAACAACATCAGAATCACTTGGGCTGAGTCCTTAAGGGACTTCCTAACATCGCCATACTGAATTAAGAAATTCTTTTTATCGTTCGCATCCTTGGACAACTTGTCTTGCATTTCATGAACTTGCGTGGGGCTCAAGGGTTTCAAGCAAATACGTTTGTTGTCATGAACGAAAAAGTATTGGTTGGTGTGGCCGCAATGTGTGGTGCGTTTGTCAAACTGCCATGGGCGCCCCCACAAGAGGTGGCTAGCTTGCATCGGCACCACATCACAAAGGACTTGGTCCTTGTACGGTCCTACACTGAACGGGACCATGACCTGTTCTTTCACATGGATCACGGTCTTATCATTCAACCATCTTAAGCGGTAAGGATGGGGGTGGTTTGTGGTTTCAAGAGAAAGTTTCTTGACAAGACTGGAACTTGCCACGTTAGTGCAAGAACCTCCATCTATGATCAAGCCACAAACGCGACCACTTACAGTGCACCTCGTGTGGAAAATATTGTCACGTTGGTTGGCATCTTCCGTGGCTACACCGGCGTTCAGGATGCGGCGTATCATGAGTAGTTCTCCAACCTCTGGTTCCGCAACAGCTTCTTCCAACTCGGCTTCTCCTCGCACAATCTCCTCGGTGGTCTCATCATCGGACTCTATCTCGCCAGCCTCGGTCAGTATCATAGTCCGTGCGTTTGGACAGTCGCGAGCATAGTGACCTCTCCCTTGACACTTGAAACAAACGATGTCGCGGCTCCGGACGTCGGTAGTGTTGCGTCGCGGATCTTGGCGTTCATTGGCGGCCGGCTCCCTAGGTTTGAATCTTGAGTCCGCGCTGTTCGCCTTTGGCTTGTCTGACACTCGGTTCGAAGGCGACGCGTTAGGAGACCAGTTGGTAGCTCCTTGAGCTCGGACACGGGACGCGGATGCACTCTTCTTCTTAATTTGCGTTTCAATTTGCACCGAGAGATGCAATAACTCTTCAAAGGTGTGGTAGGGCTGGCGCTCAACCTTGCGTGCAATGCGCTCTTGTAGTCCGTCCAAGAACTGAGCCATGAGTGACTCTTCCGAATCATCAACTTGTAACCGGTTGCGCAAGTGCTCAAATTCTTTGTAATACTCCTCCACGTTCCTTGCGCCTTGGGTTAGCCTCCGAAACTTCTTTTGGAGCTCGCGGTGGTAGTAAGGAGGCACGTACCGCCTTCGCATTTCTGCCTTTAAGACCTCCCAAACGGTGATAGGTCGGTCGCGGTTGCGTCTCTGTTCGGCCTCAAGCCGATCCCACCAGGTAAGGGCATGGTCGGTGAATTGTGCCACCGCGTATTGGACCTTTCGCAGCTCCGGATAGGCATAACATGAGTACAGGTGGTCCATGCGACTTTCCCATTCAAGATAAGCCTCGGGGTCTGACTTGCCCGCGAACGTTGGTGGAATCATCTTGTGGTTCGGCTCGTAACGTCTCGGGGCTTCGTCATCTTGATCTTCATGGCGGTGATGTCGCCGAGGTCTTGGTTCGTAGTCCTCATCGGACTGGTCGCTGACCGGTTCTCGCCGTGGACGTCTCGCGGGTAACGGATCTTCGCGAGGAGGATTCATGAGCTCAATCCTCGTGAGGCGTTCGGTCAGTTGTTCTAGGCCGGTTCGTAGTGCGGCGAGGGTGACACCAATCTCTGGTGGTGCTGGTGGAACTTCTTCGGCCATCGTACGGACTGGTCGTTGGTGACGTGTGCGGCTACGCGGTGAAGTTTGAATTTAAACCTCGCAAAGAAAGAACCACACGTGAGTGCCTCAAGTTCAAGAGGACCACACACAAAGATTCGCTTCAAAAATAAGGATTGATGACAGCTGGGACACGCTCAATCCTAAGACTAAAACAAATAAAGCAAAAGCAAAAGTAAAAGTGCTACGCGACAAATTTTGCTTTATTCCTAAGGCTGGAAACACAAAAATGAAACGCGAAACTAGCTTTATGGATCTAAAAGGAAACTCGCAAGAACACAAAGAAACAGAGATATGAACACAACGAGCAAAAACGAATCCTAACAACCTAGTCAAACGGAAATCAAACCTAAACATGCACCAAACTAAACCCCTAAGAATAACGAGTCCTATGAAGCTTTAAGATGCAAGTTTTAAACCCAAAGATTGATATTTTAAACGAGCAGAGAGTTCTGGAAAGAGACAACCTCGTAGGAGCTTCAAAGCTCTGATACCAAGCTGATGTGACCGCCGGACACGTCCTTGGTACGGACGCGGAACGGTCGCGTCTTGAGATTACGCCTAACCTCTCGTCGGCGATACTTCCCTCGACCAAGGCTTTGGTCAATGGATCTAGGGGTAAAACAAACGAGGGAAAACGAATATTGGGGAAAACAAACACGCCGTTCAAAAACTACACGAGATGACCACGAACGGTACGGTCGGATGATGCGGACGCGGATCGAGTGATGGAACGGATAGAAGTGGAACGAGGGTGGGACGAAGGGTGGATCGAAGGACGACACAAGAGGTTTGGCTCTCCTCTTGATACGGTCGCTAACAAGGTCGAACCCGGTTCGAGGCTTGTTAGGATTTTCTCAAGGTTCAATCCCGGATTGAAGAAAGAGAAGATGAGACAAGTTTCAAGAATCTCTCTTGAGGAAAAGTTTTTATTTCATACAAGTCTGAAGAGGAACAAAGGCTAAGAGAGAGTTTAAATACATTAGGTCAAGTGAGGGCTTAGGGACACGCGGACTCTTAATGGTCCGCACAATTGTCCTTAGACGTGTTTCCTTTGCAATGGAACACGTCACCTCTAATGACTTTCAACAATAAGCTCTCACCAAACAAAAAGATAAGGAACCAAAAAGGAATATTCTCAAAGTTCAAATTTAAACCAAAAACTAAGAGGGAAATAAAGATAACCGCCTTGGCCTTGCGCGTGAAGCAACTTAGCCTTTGGGCGTTTTGCGTTTAGCTCCATGCCTCGTTAAAACCTTCTTCGGTAAACCCATTGGGACAAACCCGGAGTAAGGAAAAAGAGTACACTTCCTCGCTTAACGACTTGTGTGTCTTCACTCTTGGGTAAGAGTGAAGACTAGACGGACTGAACCTCCGAAGTCTTCGTGGGTTGGTTGGTGTTGGATGTAGGTCCGGACAAATAGGTTGAGCCGCTGTTTGGCCGCCTTTGCTGAGCTCTTGGAACGTGTGGTAGCTCCGGGAAGGATCGTTGGGACCTTGGCCGCGCCTGATGAGGTTGTCCTGGCCGCGTTCGATGCGTCCTGGTCAGGCGTCTCGGTCGTGTCCCGCGTGTCTTGGTCGGCCTGGCCGAGGTCGCGGCCCGCGATCACATCACAACCACATGTATAATTCCTCGTACTTAAACTTTGTGAATTTTAGTAGGCTCAGATTTTATGTTTCCTATGATAAACATGTTAGGTTCTCAACACATGAGGTTTGTGTAGGGACCTTGTTGGTGGGCGGGTTTAAGTCCCATGTTATGGTTGATTCTGGAGCTTCTTGTAGCTTCATTTCTCTGGAGTGTGCAGAGAGCGCGAGAATCAGAGGGGATCCCCGGGAGCGTACATGAGTTGTCAGAGTTGCGGGAGGAAAGTTCTTGAGAGTTATTGGACGAGCTAGAGGAGTTGATATTCAGATCGCACGAGATTCGTGGCCAGCGGATTTGCTTATCAGTCCAGTGGAGTTGTATGATGTCATTCTCGGGATGGATTGGTTGCATCGGCATATGGTGCATTTGGATTGTCATCAGGGTAGAGTGGAGTTTGAGCGTCCAGGAGGGAAGTTGGTTTTTTAGGGTATTATAACGACTTCGGGGAGTCTCGTGATCTCGGCTACTCAAGCTGGGAAGATGATCGAGAAGGGCCGTGAGGCTTAATTGGTTACTATGTCAATGCCAGAGTCAGTGGGGAAGTCCACGATTAGCGGTATTCAGGTTGTTGAGGAATATGAGGATGTGTTTCAGTCATTGCAAGGATTACCACCATCTCGGTAAGATCCTTTCACTATTGAATTGGAACCGGGGACGATGCCGTTATCCAAGGCTCCTTACAGAATGGCTCCATCAGAGATGGCAGAGCTAAAGAAGAAGCTAGAGGATTTGTTGAGTAAGGGATTCATCCGTCCTAGTGTATCACCGTGGGGAGCGCCGGTGTTATTTGTCTAGAAGAAGGATGGGAGTTTCCGGTTGTATATTGATTACCGGGGTTTGAACCGAGTCACTATGAAGAAAAAGTACCCTCTTCCGAGGATTGATGAGTTTTTGGATCAGTTGAGGGGTGTTACTTGGTTCTCCAAGTTAGATCTGGCGTGGGGTTATCATCAGATACCGATAGATGTAGCAGATGTGAGGAAGACAGCTTGTAGGACAAGGTATGGGCATTATGAATTTGTGGTAATGCCTTTTGGGTTGAATAACGCACTAGAATCGTTTATGAGGTTGATGAACATCGTGTTTCAGGAGTTTCTGGACGTGTCTGTCATCATTGTCATCGATGATATCCAAGTATTTTCTAAGAGTCTTGAAGAGCATGCAGTGCATTTGAGGGCGGTTATGGAGAAGCTGCGGGAACATAAGTTTTTTGCTAAGTTGAGCAAGTGTAGTTTTTGGCTGCGTGAGATGGGTTTTTTGGGTCACATTGTTTCTACAGAGGGGGTTTCTATAGATCCAGAGAAGATTCAGGCTATCAGGGATTGGCCTAGACTGCAGAATGCCACAGAGATAAGGAGTTTTCTTGGTCTGGTAGGTTACTACAGGAGGTTTGTATATGGGTTTGCGAGCAGAGTACGGCCATTGACAAATTTGTCAGGGAAGGATTTTCCTTTTGATTGGTCACAGGAGTGTGAGGAGGGCTTTGAAAGTATTAAGAAGATGTTGACTACTACGCCTGTAACGCCCTCGAACCGTCCTATGACCACGCAGGCCAACAAACAGCCACGGAACGCCACAATGGGAACTGCACCGAGGTGGTCCAGTCGAGGGATGAAAGCTGTAGACTTCCCGACCGATCCTCCTAGCACAATTCCACCCACAACAGAGACTACTTAGGCTTTGCAACCATCACGGCCTGGTGCGTTGTGTTGGCCCGGACAAGGCTGGAACGATTTGAAAATTAAACAACTTAAATAAAAATAACTTTTAACTTTATTTACTTCATAAAATAAGTTCGTAAAACATTAATACGAAAATGGCGCCAGGCATAAGACAAAACTATGATTAACTTAAATTTTACAAAAGAAAACGACTTGCAAAGGCAACACAACTCTACACCGGCTGGCCTAACGTCCTGTGCTTCCCGCTAAGGCTTTTCCCTACTAAGGTTACCTGCAACACAAAATATGGAGTCTTGAGTGCTAATCACTCAGTGAGGTCGGAAACCTAACAAGAAACCAAACCCCAACCCCAACCCCAGAAAGCAACACACAACATGCAAGCTAACTAACTACATGCAACACTCAAATGCAACATGCAAACCAAATGCAAGAAAAACAATCAAGATAATATGCAAGTTAGTCAAGCAATCTCCAAGTATACTATCAAAGTATACGCATGCGGAAGCTAACAGCTCTTCTTCGTCTTCAAGGGCCCTTAACTCCTTCGCTTTAACGCCTCAACGCTTCATCACTTCCCCCACACCCGTGAACACCTATACTCACAGCCACAAAGGCACTCGAGCATACAACATCACATGCGAGTTCCTCTCAACAGGCGATCTCGCCTACACCATCGTGTAGTACTCGGCCATAGGCTGCAATCCCGTCTCTCTGTGTCTTCGTAATCCGCACCGGTTGTGGTCTTTGTGGAAGTCTTCATCTGCACAACCTCAACACACAACCAAACAAACCTGCAAACCACACAAGCTACATGTAAGCTACAAACAACAACATGCAATGCACAAAAGCAAACATGCAACAATAACAACATGCAAGGCATACAAGCCACATGCAAGCAACTACCACTAACATGCAATGCACACAAGCAAACATGCAACAACAAACAAGTAACTTAAGAAATTAGAAAGTAAATTCTAAATACTAAGTGCTAGACACAACCTCACTCTTACATGCAAGGAACTAAGAAAAATGAGACTAAACATCCTAGAACTTTGATCTAGAAAGAAAGAAACGAATCTACCCATAACTCACGAAAATGCCTAGATTTATCACAAAACAAATCCTAAGCAAAACTACCCAAAACCCCACCTATCATGTGCCATATCACATGCGTCGAAACTCACCTGGACTTGCCTTGAAAGAATCGATCTAATCGGACTTCTAGCAAGTTCTTGACGCGAACAGCTCCTACAGCGGCACTCGGCTAACGACTTAGCGGAAAAGAAAAACTCTGACGGAATAACTTTCTTTCTCTCGCTCTTTCCCTAACTCTGTCTCTTCAACTCTTTCTCTCTAACTTTCTCTAAGGGAAGAAGGCAACGAAAAATGGCTTCTAAGGACCCTAAGGCACTTATTTATAGTGAAGTGTGATTGTTTTGGGCGGTGGAGATGGCCAATGCATGTGGAGCACTCTCATTTCCTTAGTGCTATTAGTGCATGTCATCACACTTGTAAGGAATTCGATTAAGCCACCTTGCTTTCCACTAATTATTCCTTGAATTCTTTAATCCTCCAATAAGCTCCACTTTGAATTGTTTAATCCTCCACTAAGCACCACTTTGAATTGTTTAATCCTCCACTAACTCCACTATCTCCACTTTGATTTAAATAATTCTCCACTAGGTGCATGAAATATGATTGGTCGATTTTCATAAATCACAATTTCCTTAATTTTTTTGGAAATTCTCGACAGCTCGATCAATCATCTCTCGGCACTCGATCGGGTAGCTCTCGGCAGTTCTCGGCAATCATCGGATACTCTCGGACAGTATCGGATGGTCCCGGACGGACATAAAGTATGGACGCGGACAGTATCGGACGGTACCGGACGGACATGCGGTACGGACGCGGACAGTACACGGTACACTCGCGGTACATGATACTGTACCAATACCAGTTTTGTGGCCTTTCTTCTTCTGTTTCGACTATCCCTCCTTGTTCGGTCTCCTTGGACTTCCCAACTCCCTTTGTCCAAGGGATTTTGACTTTGGATTTTTACTCTGAACACAGGTCACTACAACGCCAGTGTTGGCTTTGCCTGAGCAGGGAAAATCCTATGTGGTTTATACTGATGCATCTAGAGTTGGTTTGAGGTGTGTGTTGATGCAGCATGGGAAGGTGATTGCCTACGCTTCGCGGCAGTTGCAAAAGCATGAGGATAACTATCCTACTCATGATTTGGAGATGGGTGTTGTAATCTTTGCCCTCAAGATTTGTAGATCTTATCTTTATGGTGCAAAGATACAGGTGTTTACAGATCATAAGAGTCTGAAGTATATATTCACTCAGTCTGAGTTGAATTTGAGACAGAGGCGGTGGATGGAAATTGTTGCAGAGTATGATTTGGAGATAGCCTATCATCCTGGAAAGGCTAACTTGGTTGCAGATGCTCTGAGTCGGAAGAGCGTAGCCTCGGCTCAGGAGCAGCAGGTGGAGTCTCTGGTAGGAGAGATTGGTGCGTTGAGTTTGTGTAAGGTGTCTCAAGAACCGTTGGGTTTGGAGGCAGTGGATAGAGCAGATCTTCTGAGTAGGGTGTGGTTGGCTCAGGAGAAGGATTTTGGGCTGGTGACTACCTCTAAGGATGTTGATTTAGAGTATCAGGTCTCGGATAATGGTACTATCCTGGTGCACGGTCTGGTTTTTGTGCTCAAGGATGAGGAGTTGAGGCTGAAGATCCTGAGGGAGGCTCATGCAAGCAAGTTTTCTATTCATCCAGGTGCGATTAAGATGTATCGTGATCTCAAGAGGTACTATCACTGGGTCGAGAAGAAGAAGGATGTAGCTAGTTGGGTCACGAGGTGCGATGTGTGTCAGCTAGTGAAGGCTGAGCATCAGGTCCCTGGCGGGTTACTGAAGAGTCTACCCATTCCTGAGTGGAAGTGGGATATGATCACTATGGATTTTTTGGTAAGATTGCCAGTGTCTCGGACTTTTGATGCTATTTGGGTCATTGTGGAAAGGTTGACTAAGTCAGCACATTTTCTGGCCATTAAAAAGACGTCAGAGAAGATTTGGGTTCTCAAGCTGAACATTAAAGAGGCTCAAGATAGGCAGAGGAGTTATGCTGATAGGAGGAGGAGAGATCTGGAGTTTCAGGTAGGAGATAGAGTGTACCTGAAGATGGCCATGTTGCAGGGTCCGAACAGGCCATTGACAGAGACTAAGTTGAGTACAAGGTTTATGGGTCCGTTCTGAGTGATTGAGCGGGTGGGACCAGTAGCGTATAGGCTTGAGTTGCCTGAGGTTATGCGTGTGTTCCACAAGGTTTTCCACATTTATATGCTGCTGAAGTGTCTCCGTGAGGATGATCAGTTGTTGGCTAAGATTCCAGAAGATCTTCAGCCCAACATGACTTTGAAAGCGAAACCAGTGAAGGTTCTCGATAGGAGGATTAAGGAACTTCAGAAGAAGAAGATTCCTTTGATGAGAGTCCATTGGGAATGTGATGGTGTTGAGGAACAGACATGGGAGCCTGAGGCGAGGATGTAGGCAAGGTTTAAGAAGTGGTATGAGAAGCAAGCTGCGACTTGAGCTTGTCTAGCCTGGTCCCATCTGTAATCCGTGGCTTGAGCGGGAATGGAGTATTCGAGCTCATATCTCTTGTTTACCTGGTCGCTTAGGGGTGGTTGGGTGTGTGACTAAGTAACAAGATGAGGTGGTGATCGGGGTACGGAATTCTCATGAAGCGGGGTTTTGGAGGAAAGTTTCCTGGAATAGAAGTTTCCAAAAGTGGACAGTTCAAAAAATGAAAAGTTTTATGTGAGTTAGAATTTGTCCACTTTAGTGGTGGAGAGCCTAAGAGGGGCTTTTGTGCCTTAGTGGCGGATTTTTGAGTCATTGTACCCGTGTGTGGCGGTCTTTTGAGACATTGTGTGGCCTTTGTGGCGGGCTGTTTAGCCAGTTGTGTGGCCTTTGTGGTGGGCTGTTTACCCGATTGTGTGGCCTTTGTGGCGGGATGTTTAGCCAGAGTTACCTGTTTAGGCGGTCCTTCGGGATGTATGGTCTTCGTGATGGTCCTTCGGGACGAGTGGTCTTTGTGACGGTCCTTTGGGACGAGGGGCCTTACTGGTGGTCCTTCGGGACGAGTGGCCTTAGTGGTGGTCCTTCAGGACGAGTGGCCTTGGTGGCGGTCCTGCTGAGGACATTTGTTTGGCGTTGGTGGCCGTCCTGTTTAGGACATTTATTTGGCCTTTGTAGCGGTCCTGTTTAAGACATTTGTTTGGCCTTCATGGCGGTCCTGTTTAAGACATTTATTTGGCCTTGTGGCGTGTATATGATCCTTGTGTGGTCATGAGGTATTCCAGAGAGGGGATATGTGGTTGGTAGGACATTGTGATGTTTTACGCGAGCCACGGAAAGGAAACCTGAATAGGGATAGGACTCAGACGTGGTCAGTATTGTTTGCTCGTGACTCTTGGGGGACTTTGCTTCTCCTAGTACTGCAATATTCCGAGACTTTGTGGCTTGGGATTAAGGTTGATATATCGACTTTGGATTACGATCCGGGCGCACGCTGTAGGATGGTAACCTGAGAGACGAATATTGGACATCCTTATATATTATGGCATGCGGGCTTAGGCCCGATGAGGAGCCAAGATTATGGTATGCAGACTTAGGTCTGATGAGGAGCCAATAAAAACTCAAGGTTTAGGCCTATGAGTAAAGGAAAGTCCAAAAGTCGAGAGAAAATAATGCCTGGAGCGTGAGTCTATCGCCTAGAGGTGACCTTTCGTAGATCGGTCGGAGGAGTACGGACTGTGGAGACGGTTGCACGGGAGTTCTTGGCTGATGGTTGTTCGAGTTTCGAGGAAGAATCTATTTTGGTGGGGAAGAATTGTAACATCCGCGAACCAAAATAGTGCATCGGTCGATGCAAGGCCGGTTATGTGCGGACGAGTTTAACTTAAACGCTGCATTTTCGGTTAGGAAAAACCCTTAACACGGGTTTTTGTCTCATAGACGTGTTTTGGCCGTTTTTGAGAAATAGAAAGAGAGAAAGAGTTTTGTGAGTGTTCTTGAGGATTTTGGAAGATTGGAAGCTGTTCTTGTAGAGATCTGTAGCTGGGATTGTTGTAGGAGCTTCATGGAAGTGTTCTTTTCTTGATTAGAGTTCAGATTTGTCTGTGGCAAAGGTAAGTGCATGACCATGACTTATCTAAGCTAGAGATATCTCTGATTTGCCTTTTATGTGTTGTTAGGGTTTGTTAGATTGATATGTGGGACGTTAGGAAGCTTTCTTGTGTCTTGGGATCGTGTTTTATGGTTGTAGGAACGAAGATCAGGAGAGAAGGTTCGAGGAAAATGATGCTCGGCATTGCATCGGTCGATGCAAGTGCGAGGACGGTGTGTAAAACCTAGGGTTTGTCATGCTATTTAAAGCATGTGCCGGTCGATGCAATGGGAGCATCGGTCGACGAAAGTTAACCTTGCATCGGTCGATGCATTTCATGCGTCGGTCAACGCAACCCCAACTGGTGTCGGTCGATGCATGCTTGGTATCAGTCGATGCAAAGTCCTGGTTTGTTATTGTTGATTGTTGATTGTTGGTTGATGGTTAGAGATCTCTCTATTGCTTGTGTTTATAGTCCAATAGATGGGAGGATTACCATACAGGGTGTTTATAAAATACTCATGCATTGCAATTTGTGTTTGTGGTGCTGGTAAAGGCAAAGTGTGATCGTGGAATCAAGGCAATGAAGAGGAGGATGTTCTAGGGACTCGATTGGTTATTGTCTGGTATTGCTAGGTTGCTAGAGTTGGGTCATTAGAAACATTGGTAGGTTGCTGGTTCTCTAATTCCTGTTGTTTGGTATTTGGATATTGATTATGTTATAATATTGGTTTATTATTGGATATTTATTGGATATTGGTATTGTTTATTTTTGCTGTTGGTTGTGATTGTGGTTAAGTGGCTAGTGGGTATATGACAACTAGTTGTAGTTTATTATTTATTTTTATTATTTGTTGTGAAACTAGAGATACTCGAAGGATGTATTCTCTTGTTCTTATTGATCGAATCATTTAGAGGTTAAATATATAAAGCAAAGGACAAAGCCTTATCACAATAGGAAATACTTAACCGACTAAGTATAGAGAAGATGGCTGATGGGCCTTATTGTCTTGGATGTGTATTTACAACACTCCCCCCATAACCGTTGTAACATCCGCGAACCAGAATTTGGGATTTTGGAAGGAGTGTAGATCGACACCCTAGTGGCATCGATCGACACCACTAATTTCTGGGTTCGACCGGTTTGATTTAATTGCCGAATTGGTTCGGTTTGGTTCAGGGAAATCCCTAATTCGTGTGTAAAAAGGGGGAAACGACTCAGGGTCGTGTTTTGAGTGTTTAGTCGCCGTTTTTGAGAGAAAAAGAGAGGAAAGAGGGTTCGTGAGTTCCTAAGAGAGATTTGGTGAGATTGCTGGCTGTTCTTGAGTTTCCTGTTGCTGGAATCGAAGGGGGAGCTTCTGGAGGTGTTGTTTTCCACGTTTCTCAGTCCTTTCTTCCTGTTCTTGAGGTAAGTGCTTGACCATGGTTGATCTAAGCATGAGATCCCTCTTGTTTTGTGTGATTTCTTGTTGTTTGTGTTGTTCTGTTGTTTGGGTTCGATGTTTGTGTGATTTCTAGTGAATTCCGAGTTGATTGGACATGATTGGAGTCGATTTTGGGTTGATTGGAGTCGGAGTTCGTCGCTGAGTTTCGCGCAGATCGTGTTTGCAGAGGAGGCATCGATCGACACTCAAGAGCATCGGTCGACACCGTTCTGAGGGGGCATCGGTCGACACCGTTTGGCATCGGTCGACACTAGTCTTATCCGAGACTTGTTTTCCTGGTTGGATGTGTTATTGTGTGTTGTTTGTTTTGCTTGAACTTGAGGGTCTCATCTGCTTGTGTGTATAACCCAGTAGATGGGAGGATGGCCTCACTAAGTATTTGTGATAATACTTACGCATCTCAATTGTTGTTTGTGGTGTGCAGGTAAAGGAAAAGTGTGAGTCGTGGAATCAAAGGCGATGAAGAGGAGGATGTTCTAGAGACTTGATTGATTGTGGTCTAGCTATTGTTAGGTTGCTAGATTAAGTCAATGGAACATTGTAGGTTGTTAGCTTTTGGTTATTTTTCTTATTTTGGATTATGTTGCTATTGAGTATTGGTTTATTGTTGTTGGAATTCTTTGGTTTAATGGAATTGGTTTTATTTGGTTATTCCGCGGTTATTGATTGTTGTTAGGATGTTAGTGGGTATGGGACCACTAGTAAATTAAAAAAAAAAAAAAAACGGGAAGGGTTGTTTCATTTTGGTATCAGAGCCCTTACGGTTCTAGGTCTAGGGTTCATTGTGCTTTTGCCGTTGATGTTTAGGATTACATGCTATAATTGATTGTGTGAATGGCAATTGTGTGTGGCATGAAGTCCTAGAACATCCTCTTCGAGCCTGTTTTGTGATTCCACGGTAAGTTGTGTTTTTGTGTAATAGGATTATTGTTTGCTTAGCCTTCTGTTCTTGGTTGATACAGATGGTTAGAGGTGAGGTTGCTGCTGGTCGCGGGCGTGGTCGTGGTCGTGGTCGGGGTCGTGGACGTGGTCGTGGTCGTGGTCGGGGACGAGGTCAGGTTCTTGTGGCCAGTGAGAGTGAGACCCAGAGCATGGCCAGTGAGGAGGTAGCGGAGTCACAGGCTGATCCTATAGTGTCTGGAGACCAGGCTGGTTTGGGTGACGGTGTTGGTCACGGTGTTGCCCCGGGTGTGGGGGTTGCAGCAGGAGGTGCTCCGGGCAGGGAGGATGTCTTGATTGACTTGCTAGCTCAGGTAGCTCATGCTTTGCAGCGACTTCCAGCAGCTGTGCCGCCGGTGGTTGGTGGGCAGGGTCCAGTGGTGCCGCCAGTGGTTGGTGGGCAGGATCCAGTAGTGCCGCCGGTGGTTGGTGGGCAGGATCCAGTAGTGCCGCCAGCGGGTGGTGGACAGGTTCCAGTGGTGCAGCCTGCAGCGGGTTTGCAGGCAGGTGTGCAGCCGGGGACCGAGGTAGTGGATGCACAGTATGTGCGGATGATGGAGCAGCTGCGGCATGTGGGAGCAGGGTATTTCTCAGGGAGTACCGATCCGAGCGTAGCGGATGAGTGGAGAGAGCGGATGGAGGATATTTTCCTTTCGCTTAGGTGTCCCGACCGGTACAGAGTGGATCTGGCAGTGTTTTACTTGTCAGGAGATGCACGTGTGTGGTGGAGGTCGGTGACAGCACGGAGGGTGCAGCAGGGTATGACTTGGGGAGATTTTGTGAGGGAGTTTAACTCCTAGTATTTTCCTCAGGAGGCTCTTGATCGCATGGAGGCACGGTTCTTGGGGTTGACTCAGGGAGACCGTACAGTGCGGGAGCTGGATGCAGAGTTCAGTCGGCTTGTGGGGTATGCAGGCAGGGCTTGGGAGCCAGAGTCGGCTCAGGTGCGGAGGTTTTTGTTGGCTCTGCGGGATGATTTGAGGACTCGGTGCAGGGTGAGGAGCTATGCTACGAGAGCAGAGTTGGTTGAGGTTGCAGCTGGGATAGAGGATGACTTGAGGTCACAGGTGGTTGTGGTCAGTTCTTCAGTGCAGCCACAGCAGTCTCAGCCGTCTTCTATTCCTAGCAAGGGCGACAAGCCTGCGCAAGGGCAGAAGCGGAAGTTCGATACTATGCAGAGATCGAGGCAGGGAGGTGCGAGATGCTTTGGTTGTGGTAGCAGAGACCACAAGTTGACTAGCTGTCCACAGAGGGGTGAGCGGCGGGTAGTGACAGAGCAGCGGGCGGTGGCGGAGCCGCGGGCAGATACTCGAGTGTGTTACTACTGCAGAGAGACGGGGCATATCAAGCCTCGTTGTCCCAAGTTGCAGCAGAGGGCAGTAGCAGTGTTGCAGGCTGGAGCTCAGCCAGGGATGCAGCAGGTTGTGCAGCACGGTGTGCAGCCGGTGGGTTGGATCGAGCCGACGTCTCAGGTGTACTCGACTCAGGAGCCCGGTGGCACTAGTGCAGGAGCGATCACAGGGACCTTGTTGGTGGGCGGGTTTAAGTCCCATGTTATGTTTGATTCTGGAGCTTCTCATAGCTTCATTACTCCGGAGTGTGCCGAGAGTGCGGGGATCAGAGGGGATCCTGGAGAGCGTTCAGGAGTTGTCAGAGTTGCGGGAGGCAAGTTCCTGAGGGTTATTGGACGGGCTGGAGGAGTTGATATTCAGATCGCAGGGGAGTCATGGCCAGCGGATTTGCTTATCAGTCCAGTGGAGTTATATGATGTCATTCTTGGTATGGATTGGTTGCATCGGTACAAAGTGCATTTGGATTGCTATCGGGGTAGAGTGGAGTTTGAGCGTCCAGGAGGGAAGTTGGTTTTTCAGGGTATTAGACCGACTTCGGGGAGTCTCGTGATCTCAGCCGTACAGGCGGGGAAGATGATCGAGAAGGGCCGTGAGGCTTATCTGGTTACCATATCTATGCCAGAGTCAGTGGGGAAGTCTACGGTTAGCGGTATTCCGGTTGTGGAGGACTTTGAGGATGTGTTCCAGTCATTGCAGGGATTACCACCATCTCGGTCGGATCCTTTTACTATTGAGCTGGAACCGGGGACGATGCCGTTATCCAAGGCTCCTTACAGGATGGCTCCAGCAGAGATGGCAGAGCTGAAGAAGCAGCTTGAGGATTTGTTGGGCAAGGGCTTTATCCGTCCTAGTTGTTCACCGTGGGGAGCTCCGGTGTTGTTTGTTAAGAAGAAGGATGGGAGCTTTCGGTTGTGTATTGACTATCGGGGTTTGAACCGAGTTACTGTGAAGAACAAGTACCCTCTCCCGAGGATTGATGAGTTGTTGGATCAGTTGAGGGGTGCTACTTGGTTCTCCAAGATCGATTTGGCATCAGGATATCATCAGATTCCTATACATGAGGCAGATGTGAGGAAGACAGCCTTCAGGACGAGGTATGGACACTACGAGTTTGTGGTGATGCCGTTTGGGTTGACAAACGCGCCAGCTGCGTTTATGAGACTGATGAACAGCGTGTTCCAGGAGTTTCTGGACGTGTCAGTCATCATTTTCATCGACGACATCCTGGTATATTCTAAGAGTCCTGAGGAGCATGCAGCACATCTGAGAGCAGTGTTGGAGAAGCTGCGGGAGCAGAAGCTGTTTGCTAAGCTGAGCAAGTGCAGTTTCTGGCAGCGTGAGATGGGGTTCTTGGGTCATATTGTTTCAGCTGAGGGAGTTTCAGTGGATCCAGAGAAGATTCAGTCCATCCGGGAGTGGCCGAGGCCGCAGAGTGCCACTGAGATTCGGAGTTTCCTGGGGTTAGTAGGTTACTACAGGAGGTTTGTTCGGGGTTTTGCGAGTATGGCCCAGCCGATGACTAAGCTCACAGGGAAGGATGTCCCATTTGTGTGGTCATCAGAGTGTGAGGCAAGTTTTGCAAGTCTCAAGCAGATGTTGACTACCACGCCGGTGTTAGCACTGCCTGAGCAGGACGAGCCTTATGTTGTGTACACAGATGCTTCTAGAGTGGGGTTGGGTTGTGTACTTATGCAGCAGGGGAAGGTTATAGCTTATGCTTCGCGGCAGTTGCGGAAGCATGAAGCTAATTATCCTACTCATGATTTGGAGATGGCAGCGGTGATCTTTGCTCTTAAGATTTGGAGATCCTATCTGTATGGTGGGAAGGTGCAGGTGTTTACAGATCACAAGAGTCTGAAGTACATTTTTACTCAGCCTGAGCTGAATTTGAGGCAGAGGCGTTGGATGGAGTTAGTAGCAGATTATGATCTGGATATAGCTTACCATCCTGGTAAGGCTAATTTGGTTGCAGACGCCTTGAGTCGGAAGAGGGTGGCTTCGGCTCAGGAGCAGGATATGGAGGCATTGGTAGGTGAGATTAGTGCATTGAGTTTGTGTGCTATCTCACAGGAACCTTTGGGTTTGGAGGCAGCTGATAGAGCGGATTTGTTGAGCAGAGTGAGGTTAGCTCAGGGGAGCGATGAGGGGCTGATGAATGCCTCTAAGGCTGCGGGTGCAGAGTATCAGGTTTCTGCTAATGGTACTATCCTTGTGCATGGTCGGATTTGTGTGCCCAAGGGTGAGGATTTGAGGCAGGAGATCCTGAGAGAGGCTCATTCGAGCAAGTTCTCTATTCATCCAGGGGCGACCAAGATGTACCGTGACCTCAAGCGGTATTATCATTGGGTCGGGATGAAGAAGGACGTAGCGGACTGGGTGGCGAAGTGTGATACTTGCCAGCTGGTGAAGGCAGAGCATCAGGTTCCTGGTGGTTTATTGCAGAGTTTGCCTATTCCAGAGTGGAAGTGGGATTTGATCACGATGGACTTCGTGGTAGGTTTGCCTGTGTCGAGGACGTTTGATGCTATTTGGGTCATTGTGGACCGTTTGACTAAGTCTGCACATTTTCTGGCCATCAAGAAAACGGATGGAGCAGCGGTTTTGGCCAAGAAGTATGTGAGGGAGATAGTCAGATTGCATGGTGTGCCTGCTAGTATTGTGTCTGATAGGGATTCCAAGTTCAGTTCGGTGTTCTGGAGGGCATTTCAGGCAGAGATGGGCACAAAGGTGCATATGAGTACAGCCTATCATCCTCAGACGGACGGTCAGTCAGAGAGGACGATCCAGATTTTGGAGGATTTGTTGAGGATGTGTGTGCTGGATTGGGGTGGTCATTGGGCAGATCACTTGAGCTTGGTGGAGTTTGCTTACAACAACAGCTACCAGGCTAGTATTGGGATGGCTCCTTATGAGGCTTTGTATGGGAGGCCGTGTCGTACACCGTTATGTTGGACTCAGGTGGGGGAGAGGAGCATATTGGGTGCAGATTTTGTTCAGGAGACCTCGGAGAAGATTCGGGTTTTGAGGCTGAACATGAAGGAAGCTCAGGATCGGCAGAAGAGTTATGCTGATAGGAGGAGAAAGGATCTTGAGTTTCAGGTTGGTGGCAGAGTGTACCTCAAGATGGCCATGTTGCGGGGTCCGAACAGGTCATTGACAGAGACTAAGTTGAGTCCGAGGTACATGGGTCCGTTCAGGGTAGTTGAGCGGGTGGGGCCAGTGGCATATAGGCTGGAGTTGCCTAAGGTTATGCGTGCGTTCCACAAGGTGTTTCATGTGTCGATGCTGAGGAAGTGTCTTCACGAGGGTGATCAGTTGTTGGCTAAGATTCCTGAGGATCTTCAGCCTAACATGACTTTAGAGGCGAGACCGTTGAGGGTGCTCGAGAGGAGAGTCAAGGAACTTCGGAAGAAGAAGATTCCTTTGATGAGAGTCCTGTGGGACTGTGACGGAGTAGAGGAACAGACTTGGGAGCCCGAGGCGAGGATGAAGGCAAGGTTTAAGAAGTGGTTTGAGAAGCAGACCGCTTGAGCTTGTCAAGCCGGGTCCGAGCTGTAGTCCGTGGCTGGAGCGGGTACGGAGTATTCCAGCCCATCTCTCTTGATATTTGGTCGCTTAGGGGTGGTTGGTTGTGCGACTAAGTATCAAGATGAGGTGGTGCTCGGGATGCGGGTTGTTGGCTCCGGTTATTGTATTTTTGGCTTTCTGATGTATTTTCGTTGAGATTGTAAAGATTATGACATTTTGAGATTAATAAGATGAGCATTTTCTTATGTTTTGACTGTTAATGTCATGGGAAAAGAGAAAATAGTTCGGGTTTCTATTTTTGGAAGTTTCCATAAATAGAAAGTTTCCACAAAAGGGAAGTTCCAGAATTAGAAAGTTTTCTAGAAAGGAAAGTTTTGTGGAAATGTTGAGGTAGATCTAGCCGGGAGATACTCGTTGGCATCAGTATTTGTTTTGCTCGAGGCCGTGTGGGCCCAACTCACGTGATACCGATAGCTCGATGGACTTTGTGGCCAGAGAGTGGGAGTGGTATGTTGCTTCGGATGACGATCCGAGAGCGCGCTTGAGGGTGACGACCCAAGAGCGGGATATGTGAGGCTCCCTGGATACCGTAGCTGTGAGCCGAGGCTCGGCAGTGAGCCGGTATGACTCGAGGGTTGCGACCCGAGAGCGGGGGGAGTGGGTGTGAGTGACTTCCTGGATGCCGTAGCTTAAGGCGGTTGGCCTGATAGCGAGCCGGCATGATTCGTTGGTTGCGACCACGGACGGGGGAAGCACTGAGTTGTGAGCAAATAGTGTTATGATGCGAGTATATTGGCTAGAGGGAGACCTCGAGGGTCAGTCGGAGGTGTGCGGGCTGTTGCGACAGTGGCACGGGAAACCTTGACTGATGATGTTTAGTCCGGTCTGGGGACGTGCGGGCCGTGATGACGGTGGCACGGAGGTCCTTGGCAGATGGACGGTATTGCGGGATTCGGGGACGAATCCATATTGGTGGGGGAGAATTGTAACATCCGCGAACCAGAATTTGGGATTTTGGAAGGAGTGTCGATCGACACCCTAGTGGCATCGATCGACACCACTAATTTCTGGGTTCGACCGGTTTGATTTTATTGCCGAATTGGTTCGGTTTGGTTCAGGGAAATCCCTAATTCGTGTGTAAAAAGGGGGAAACGACTCAGGGTCGTGTTTTGAGTGTTTAGTCGCCGTTTTTGAGAGAAAAAGAGAGGAAAGAGGGTTCGTGAGTTCCTAAGAGAGATTTGGTTAGATTGCTGGCTGTTCTTGAGTTTCCTGTTGCTGGAATCGAAGGGGGAGCTTCTGGAGGTGTTGTTTTCCACGTTTCTCAGTCCTTTCTTCCTGTTCTTGAGGTGAGTGCTTGACCATGGTTGATCTAAGCATGAGATCCCTCTTGTTTTGTGTGATTTCTTGTTGTTTGTGTTGTTCTGTTGTTTGGGTTCGATGTTTGTGTGATTTCTAGTGAATTCCGAGTTGATTGGACATGATTGGAGTCGATTTTGGGTTGATTGGAGTCGGAGTTCGTCGCTGAGTTTCGCGCAGATCGTGTTTGCAGAGGAGGCATCGATCGACACTCAAGAGCATCGGTCGACACCGTTCTGAGGGGGCATCGGTCGACACCGTTTGGCATCGGTCGACACTAGTCTTATCCGAGACTTGTTTTCCTGGTTGGATGTGTTATTGTGTGTTGTTTTTTTTGCTTGAACTTGAGGGTCTCATCTGCTTGTGTGTATAACCCAGTAGATGAGGATGGCCTCACTAAGTATTTGTGATAATACTTACGCATCTCAATTGTTGTTTGTGGTGTGCAGGTAAAGGAAAAGTGTGAGTCGTGGAATCAAAGGCGATGAAGAGGAGGATGTTCTAGAGACTTGATTGATTGTGGTCTAGCTATTGTTAGGTTGCTAGATTAAGTCAATGGAACATTGTAGGTTGTTAGCTTTTGGTTATTTTTCTTATTTTGGATTATGTTGCTATTGAGTATTGGTTTATTGTTGTTGGAATTCTTTGGTTTAATGGAATTGGTTTTATTTGGTTATTCCGCAGTTATTGATTGTTGTTAGGATGTTAGTGGGTATGGGACCACTAGTAAATTAGAAAAAAAAAAAACGGGAAGGGTTGTTTCAACCGTGCAGATGCTAAGAGATCACCATAAGACGCTTGGAGATGCTGCCTTATTAAAACCTTACCAGGAAAACCCAGTGGGACAAAACCATGGTGAAGTAAAAAGAGTACATCACGTATTATTCCCCCTGTTCTAAGCATCACTAGAAGTCCTTAAGTCTCCGCATTCTAATCTGGTGCGTGAGCTTCTTGAATGTTGTAGTCGGTAATGACTTGGTGAAGAGATCGGCTGAGTTGTCGCAGGATTTAACTTGCACCACTGGTACTTCTCCGTCCTATTGTAGTTCATATGTGAAGAAGAACTTAGGTTAAATGTGCTTTGTCTGATCTCCCTTGATGTAACCTTCCTTTAATTGTGCGATGCAAGGGGTATTGTCCTCATATAGTACGGTTGGCTCCTTGTCATCGGTCATGCCACATTTTGTCTTGATATGTTGAGTCATCGCCCTTAACCAAACACACTCACGACTGGATTCATGCATTGCCAAATTCTCTGCATGATTAGAATAAGTGGCTGCAATGGTCTGCTCCATAGAACGCCATGAAATTGATGTACCACCGTGCGTAAACACATAGCCGGTTTGAGACCTTGCATTATGTGGATCCGATAAATAACCTGCATCAGCAAAACCAACTAAACCTTCTTTGTTATGGTTAGTATAAAACAAACCCAAATCCAACGTTCCTTGTAGGTAACACAAGATATATTTGATACCGTTCGAGTGCCTTTGGGTCGGACAAGAACTAAATCTTGCTAGGAGGTTCACGAAAAAACAAATGTCTGGTCTAGTGTGGCTAGCCAAGAACATTAACGCTCCTATAACACTAACGTATGACACTTCAGGATCGAGAATCTCTTCATCATCCTTCTTTGGACCGAATGGATCACTATCCAAGTTAAGGCTTCTCACAACAATTGGGCTAGGCAATGGGTGAGCCTGGTCCATATTAAACCTCTTTAGTACCTTTTCAGTATATGCCATTTGATGCACAAGGATTCCATCATTTATGTACTCAAGCTGCAATCCCAAACAAAACTTAGTTTAACCTATGTGTTTCATTTCAAAATCTTTCTTGAGATATTCAATTGTTTGAGCGATTTCCCCAGAGGTTCCTAGGATATTCAAATCATCCACATTTACTACTATGATTACAAACCCTTTGTTTGCAAACTTCTTTATAAAAATACATGTAATGATGGGATCATTCTTATAGCCTTCCTTGGCTAGGTACTCACTTAGCCTATTGTACCACAGACGCCCACTTTGTTTCAGTCCATAAAGGGATTTGTTTAGCCTTATGCATTATTGTTCTCGAGAACCACTCTTATCTTTGAGCTCAATACCCTCTGGTAATCTCATATAAATTTCATTATCTAGTGGACCATATAAATATGCGGTTACAACATCCACTAACCGCAAATCCAGTTTTTCTCTTATAGCCAGACTTATTAGAAATCTAAAAGTCGTTACATCCATCACAGGGGAGTTTGTCTCCTCATAATCTTTTCCTGGTCTTTGTGAGAACCCTTGTGCTACAAGCCGTGCCTTATATCTCACGATTTCATTATTCTCATTTCTCTTCCTTACAAAGACCCACTTATGTCCAACTGGCTTTATATCGAATGGTGTCCTTAAGATCGGACCAAACACATTCCTTTTCTTTAGTGAATTCAACTCCATGTCAATGGCTTCTTTACATTTTAACCAATCTTTACTTTGAGTGCACTCTAATATAGATGTGGGTTCATGATCCTCATTTATTTCAAGTGCTACCTTGTATGCAAATATTTCATCGATATCGACATCTTTACGGTTCCATTGTATTCCAGACATGATATAATTGATTGAGATCTCATTATTATCAATACCTTCAGGACCTTAAGGTTCAGCGTCCCCAACCTCATTCGGTACCTTAGGCTTTGCCGCGGCCATGTCTATAATTTCTTGAACCTCGGTTTTTTTTGCACCTTTCTTAGATATCCGAGGGTTCTTATCTTTGAACCCTAATGGTCTACCACGTTTCAAACGTGCCTTAGACTCTGTAGCAACTTGATTGTGTTCCTTTCGAACATCAATACGTACTGGTGTATTACAAGCTGGTATGTACGATTTTGTTACTCTTTTTGGGTCAGCAAAGGAATCTGGTAATTGATTAGCTAGATTTGCAAATGTATAATCTTTTGGACCACTGCATCACACGGTAGAGTCCAATGATCTTGCCAATTTAAGGATGTTTGATTCCATGATATTTCTTTAACCAGCTTGTTTGCTTCTCCACCCAACATAGGAAATTCGGATTCAAAAAACTGACAACCCGCATATCTGGCCTTAAATAAACAATCCGTAGATGGCTCAAGATACTTAATAATGGTGGGAGAATCATATCCAACATATATTCTCATCCTCCTTTGAGGTCCCATCTTTGTTCTCTGTGGTGGAGCAATCGGTACATAAACGGTACACCCAAATGTTTTTAGATGGGATATGTCTGGCTCATGACCCGTTAATAGTTGGGATGGTGAATATTTATGTTCACTAGATGGCCTGATGCGTATAAGCTCAGCTGCATGTAATACTGCATGTCCCCAAGCCGACACAGGAAGCTTCGACTTCATGAGTAATGGTCGAGCAATCAATTAAATATGTTTGATTAAGGATTCAGCTAATCCATTATGTGTATGTACATGTGCCACAGGATGTTCCACACTCACCCCCATGGACATATAATATTCATTAAACGCTTGGGATGTGAATTCACCAGCATTGTCTAGACGTATAGTCTTAAGTGGAAAATCTGGAAAGTGTGCTCTCACTCTTATGATATGAGCCAACAATCTAGCAAATGCTAGGTTTCCTGTGGATAATAGGCAAACATGCGACCATTGGTCGATGCATCAACAAGGACCATAAAATATCTAAACGTCCCACAAGGTGGGTGTATTCTCTTATTCTTATTGATTGAATCGTTTAGAGGTTACATACATATAGCAAAGGACAAAGCCTTATCACAATAAGAAATACTAAACCGACTAAGTATAGAGAAGATGGCTGATAGGCCTTATTGTCTTGGACGTGTATGGGCCGGTTATGGAGATCCATCCTAAGTGATTTACAACATTATGAATATTCTTATTCATTATTAAAAAAAAAACAGGTCAGGTCGTTTCAGTTACTAATTGCTAATTTTGGGATTAACACAGCAACAATATGTGTTTAAAAGTCATCGTGATACTAATACTTTTATAAAAACATGATACTAGCGTTTATTCGTAATTCTTTAACCCTAATCCTATTTTTTGTTATTATCTGTAGAGAAGCTATTAATGGCAAATAATCTAAGCTGTTTCCTTTCCATTTAAGATACACGGTAATTACCTAAAATATTTTCTCATTAAATTTCTATTAGATCTAATATATGACATTGTTATTATTTTAAAAATAGACTACATATGGAAGAAGAAATGATAGGTGTCGTAGCAAATATTCAGGCGTGAAGAGAGGAGAAGAATGAAATTTAGAGAATAGTTGGATGAATGTTATGAGATCTTATAGTTGCAGTCTTTTTCATATTGTTTTAGATAGATGAATATTTTATGAAATAGTAATATTTTAAAAGTTTATTTTTTATATTAATTAAAAAATACCGTACTTTTTATAATTTCGACCAAAAATATAAATCGTGAAATACAATTATTAACAATACAATCAACCGGATACTAAGTTCTTGATCATTATGTAAATTTGAATAAATAAATGAAATGCTATATTTATAACTATTATTTAAAAAAATGTGATAAATGTTATGTTCAATATTTGGAAGATTATTGTTAAGTTAATGTAAGTTTGTTAATTTAAACTATTTTTTTCAATTTTTATGATGAAATCTAAAAATTTATTTATTTTACAATATGTAAAGTAGGGTGGATAAACTTAAGAAGTATTATATATATATTAAACAGAATAGAATACCGTTTATTATCACAATTAATGTAAAAATTGAAAATGTAAAATACGCATTAAAAGCCGTAATTATAAACATTAAGAAGTTTACTATTTATTTCTAAAATAAAGGGAAGTGTAAAGATAATTATGTCTGGAGATCTATACAAATTAGTTAAATGATTTGCTAAACATATATTCTTAAATATCACTTATACAAATTCTATGATTTCGTCTATTTCAAACTCATTAATGATGGTACCCAATGTGAATATTACTTAGTGGGTGAGGAATTATTTTTGTTATTTCAATATTTATTCAATAATTATTTGTAAATCTTTGTATTTGAACTAATTTTAATTTTATACAGACGTCATCGGTGAGGTTGTCAAAGTTGGGGAATTAAGCTGTAATTTTAGGAAATTACAACAAAAAGAGGAAATCAAGGGGTCGGAAAAGCATGAGAAACATGTGGACGTAAAACGAAGTGATAATATCCGTATGTTGTTTAAGTATTGTACTCGATTTGGTTCAGATAAAAAGAAAAACACTTCTTATCATGATCACTCAGAATCATATTGCACAGTCTTTGAAGAATCTGATGATGACAGTGATGTTGGAGACTAGGACGACGATGATTATATACAAGAAGGAACCGATCAGGAAGATGATGTTTGTTATGATACAATGGGTTAAGAAGAGGATGATACTGAAGAAGAAACTGATGATGTGGGCGAATACCAATCAGATAATAGTGATAACGATTATCATAATGAGGATAAATATGTCCAAGATTTAGAGGTGGATGAAGAGGACGATGAGATGCAAAGTACTGAAGAAAATCTTGAAATAAATAATACAGTAGAGGATTACTCAATTAACCACACAGTCTCTTTTGATCATCGTGATTTCAGGTAAATTATAATACTCATATATATATATATATATATATATTATACATAATTATAATCTTGAATTATATTGAAACATAAAGTTTTAATTCTTGAAATTTTAATGGAACCCTAATAAGGTGTGAATTATTCAATAAATCGGCCGCAAAATTCTATGATAATTTTAAAATTTTCCAGGGTGATCGTTTAATTTGTGTTATTTAATGGGGTGTTATTGAAGTTTTCCAAGGTATACATTCAATTTGATGATATTTATTGCTCAGTTTTGTTGATCAGGTATTAAAAGTAATATTTCTATTATAACTTTGCAGGAAAAAGAAGTATATCTTCTACAGTTTGTACGCAAATAAAATTTACTCCGCAAATTCAAGAGGTGGCGAAAATGATGGAAATGTAAGATTATCATATCTGTTCATGCTATATATTAGTGAAACGACCCGACCCGTTTTTTTAATAATAAATAATAAATATAATATAATAATAAATAACTACAACTAGTGGTGTCATACCCACTAGCCACCTAACCACAATCACTATAATCAGCGGAATAACTAATCTCAATATCCAATAATATAACCAATAAATATAACATCAATAATATCCAATAATCAAACAACATGAGACATAGAACCAACAACCTAGCAATGTTCTAATGATCCAACTCTAGCAACCTAGCAATGCCAGACAACATCAAACCGAGTCCCTAGAACATCTTCCTCTTCATCGCCTTGATTCCACGATCATACTTTGCCTGCACCAGAAACACGTATTGCAATGCATCAGTATTTAATAAACACTCAGTAAGGCAATCCTCCCATCTACTGGGCTATACACACAAGCAATAGAGTCATCTCTAACCATCAAACAACAATCAACATACAATAAATAACAAACCAGGACTCTGCATCGACCAACACCAACATGCATCGACCGATACCACATGGGGATGCATCGACCGACACATTGTTTGTATCGACTGATGCAAGTCACACTTGCATCGACTGACACTCGCTCTGCATCGATCGACGCATGCTCGACATCACACGAAAACCCTAGAGTTTTACGCCCCATCCTCACACTTGCATTGACCGACGCAAGATAAGATTGACCGATGCAATGTCGAGCATCGTGTTTTCCACGAAGCTTCTCGCCAGATCTTCGTTCCTACAACCACAAAACTCGATCCCAAGCCACAAGAAAGCTTCCTAACGTCCAAAGTAACGATCTAGCAAGTCTAACATCACACAACAAGCAGATTAAAGAGTTCTCTAGCTTAGATAAGCCATGGTCCTGCACTTACCTTTGCCAAGATGATTCTGAACCTCAAACAAGCGATAAAACACTCATAGCAAGCTTCTACAACGTTCTAAGCCTCAGATCTCACCAGAAAACGCAACAAATCCACAGAAATCACCAAGAACACCAAGAACTCTTCTTATTTTCTTCTTTTCTCGCAAAAACGGCCAAAGTCAACTAATAAGACAAAAGAATTGACTTAAGGGTTTTCCTTTTCCCTTTGCCCAAAACGCAGCGTTTCACTTAAGTAAAAATGCAGAAAACTGAACCTGCATCAACCGATGCACCATCTGCATCGACCGATGCAATCCCTAAACCGGGATTTCGGTTCACGGGTGTTACAATTTTTCCCCACCAATCTAGATTCGTCCTCGAATCTCAAACAACCATCAGCCAAGGACTACCGTGCAACCGTCTCCACGATACACACTCCTCTGACCGATCTACAGAAGGTCACCTCTAGGCGATAGACTCACGCTCCAGTCGTTATTTGCTCTCGACCTTTGGACTTTCCTTTACTCAGAGGCCTAAACCTTGAGTTTTTATTGGCTCGTCATCAGACCTAAGTCTGCATGCCAAATGTTGGCTCCTGATCGGGCCTAAACCCGCATGCCATAATATATAAGTAAAATTCCAATACTCGTCTCTCGGATTGCCACCCTACAGCGTGCCCACGGATCGTCATCCGAAGTCGATATACCAACCATATTCCCAAGCCAAAAATTCTCTAAATATGGCAGTTCTAGGAAAACCTAAGTCCCCCAAGAGCCGCGAGCAAACAATTCTGAACATGTCTGAGTCCTATGCCTATCTAGTTGTCCTTCCTGTGGATCACGTAAAACATCTCAATGTCCTACCAACCACCTATCCCCTCACTGGAATACCTCATGATCACACAAGGATCATATACATGCCACAAGGGCCACCACAAAGGCCAAACAAAATGTCCTAAACAGGACCGCCACAAAAGCCAAACAAATGTCCTAAACAGGACCGCCACCAAGGCCAAAAAAATCTCCTAAACAAGAACGCCACCAAGGCCACTCGTCCCGAAAGACCGACACAAAGACCATCTGTCCTGAAGGACCGTCACAAAGAACAACTGCCCCAAAGGACCGCCTAAACAGGTACTCTGGCTAAACAGACCGCCACAAAGGCCACACAATTGGCTAAACAGCCTGCCACAAAGGCCACACAATGGCTAAACAGCCCGCCACAAAGGCCACACACGGCTAAACAACCCGCCACAAAGGTCACAAAATGTCTAAAAAGACCGCCACACATGGGCACACTGACTTAAAAGTCCGCCACTAAGGCCACACAAGCCCCTACAACGCCCTCCTCCGCTAAAATGGACAAATTCTAACTCCCGTAAAACTTTCCATTTTTGGAAACTTTCCACTTCTGGAAACTTCTATTTCAAGAAACTTTCCCCAAACTCCCCACCTCACGGAAACTTTGTACCCCGAGCACCACCTCATATTGTTACTGAGTTGCAAAACCAACCACCCTAGGCAACCATTCCAGCTCCAACCACAAATTATAGATGGAACCAGGCTAGACAAGTTCAAGTTGCGGCTTGCTTCTCATACCAGTTCTTAAACCTTGCCTTCATCCTAACCTCAGGCTCCCACGTTTGCTCCTCCAAACCATCACAGTCCCAAAGGACTCTCATCAAAGGAACCTTCTTCTTCCGAAGTTAGTTGATCCTCCTCTCGAGAACCCTCACTGGTCTCGCCTCCACAGTCCTGTTAGGCTGAAGATCTTCCGGAATCTTAGCCAACAACTGATCATCCTCATAGAGACACTTCCGCAACATAGAAATATGAAACACCTTGTGGAACGCACGCATAACCTCAGGCAACTCCAGCCTATATGCTACCGGTCCCACCCGCTCAATCACTCTGAACGGACCCATAAACCTCGTACTCAACTTAGTCTCTGTCAATGACCTTTTTGGACCCCGCAACATGGCCATCTTGAGGTATACTATGTCTCCTACCTGAAACTCAAGATCTTTCCTCTTCCTATCAGCATAACTCCTCTGCATATCTTGAGCCTCCTTCATGTTCAGCTTGAGAACCTGAATCTTCTCTGAGGTCTCCTGAACAAAACTAGCACCAAACATGCTCCTCTTCCCCACCTGAGTCCAGCATAACGGTGTACTACATGGCCTCCCATACAAAGCCTCATAACGAGCCATCTTAATACTCGCTTGATAACTGTTTTTGTAAGCAAACTCTACCATGTTCAGGTGATCTAAGCAATGGCCACCCCAATCCAACACACACATCCTCAGCAGATCCTCCAGGGTCTGGATAGTCCTCTCTGACTGTCCATCAGTCTGGGGATGATAAGCTGTACTCATATGCACCTTAGTTCCCATCTCTGCTTGAAATGCCTTCCAGAACACCGAAGTGAACTTAGAATCCCTATCAAACACAATGCTCGCTGGCACCCCATGCAATCTGACTATCTCTCTCACATTCTTCTTAGCCAAGACCGCTGCTCCATCAATCATCTTAATGGCCAGAAAATGTACTGACTTAGTCAACCAGTCCAGAATGACCCAAATAGCATCAAATGTCCGTGACACTGGCAATCCTACCACAAAATCCATAGTGATCATATCCCACTTCCACTCAGGAATGTGTAGACTCTTCAGTAACCCGCTAGGAACCTGATGCTCAGCCTTCACTAGCTGACACACATCATACCTCGAAACCCAACCAGCCACATCCTTCTTCATCTCGACCCAGTGATAGTACCTCTTGAGGTCACGTTACATTGCTCGCATGAGCCTCTCTCAAAAGCTCCTGCCTAAACTCCTCATCCTTGGGCACGCAAACCCGACCGTACACCAAGATAGTACCATTATCTGAGACCCGATACTCTGAATTCACATCCTTAGTGGCATTCACCAGCCCAAAATCCTTCTCCTAAGCCAACCGCACCCTACTCAGAAGATCCGCTCTATCAACTGCTTCCAAATCCAACGGTTACTGTTAAACAGCACACAAGCTCAAAGCACTGATCTCTCCTACCAGAGACTCTAACTCCTGCTCCTGAGCTGAAGCTACCCTTGTCCGACTCAGAGTGTCTAAAACCGTGTTAGCCATACCAAGGTGATAGGCTATATCCAAATCATAATCTGCTACAAGCTCCATCCACCACCTCTGTCTCAAATTCAGGTCAGGCTGAGTGAATATATACTTCAGGCTCTTATGATCTGTAAACACCTGTACACTTGCATCATAAAGATAAGATCTCTAAATCTTCAGGGCAAAAACTAGAGCAGCCATCTCTAAATCATAAGAAGGATAGTTGCCCTCATATTTCTGCAACTGCCGCGAAGCATAGGCAATCACCTTCCCATGCAGCATCAGCACACACCCCAAACCAACTCTAGATGCATCAGTATAAACCACATAGGGTTCTCCCTGCTCAAGCAAAGCCAACAATAGCATAGTAGTCAACATCTCCTTAAGGCTTTCAAAGCCCTCCTCACACTCCTGTGACCAAACAAAAGGAACATCCTTCCCTGTCAACTTAGTCATAGGGTGTGCTCTACTTGCAAAACCCTACACAAATCTATTGTAATAACCTGCCAAACCAAGAAAACTCCAGATCTCTATGGCATTATGCGGTCTAGTCCAATCCCTGATAGCTTGGATCTTCTCTGGATCTACAGAAACCCCCTCTGCAGAAACAATGTGACCTAGAAAGCCCATCTTACGCTGCCAAAAAATACACTTGCTCAACTGGGCAAACAACTTCTGCTCCCGCAGCTTCTCCAGAACTGCCCTCAAATGCACTGTATGCTCTTCAGGACTCTTAGAATATACCAGGATATCGTCGATGAAAATGATGACAAACACGTCGAGAAACTCCTGAAACACGCTGTTCATCAATCTCATAAAGGCATCACCACAACTCATAATGCCCATACCTCATCCTGAAAGCAGTCTTCCTCACATCTGCCTCATCTATCGGTATCTGATGATAACCCAACGTCAGATTTACCTTAGAGAACCAAGTAGCACCCCTCAACAATAGGACAGATGAATCCTTTACTTAACAAATCCTCTAGCTGCTTCTTCAGCTCAGCCATCTCTGCTGGAACCATTCTGTAAGGAGCCTTGGATAACGGCGTCGTCCCCGGTTCCATTTCAATGGTAAAAGGATCAGACCGAGATGGTGATAATCCCTGCAAAGACTGAAACACATCCTCAAACTCCTCCACTACCAGAATACTGCTAACCGTAAACTTCCCCACTGCCTCTGGCATAGATATAGTAACCAAATAAGCCTCACGACCCTTCTCGATCATCTTCCCATCCTGAATGGCTGAGATCACGAGAGTCCCCGAAGTCGGTCTAATTCCCTGAAAAATCAACTTCCCTCCTAGGCGCTCAAACTCAATTCTACCCCGATGGCAATCCAAATGCACCATATGCTGATGCAACCAATCCATCCCGAGAATAACATCATACAACTCCACTGGACTGATAAGCAAATCTGCTGGCCACGACTTTCCTGCGATCTGAATATCAACCCCTCTAACTCGTCCAGTAACTCTAAAGAACTTGCCTCCCCAGGATCCCCTCTAATTCCCGCGCTCTCTGCACACTCCAGTGTAATGAAGCTATGAGAAGCTCCAGAATCAAACATAACGTGGGACTTAAACCTGCCCATCAACAAGGTCCCTACACAAACCTCATGTGTTGAGAACCTAACACTTTATCACAGAAAAATATAAAATTTGAACCTACTAAAATTCACAAAGTTTAAGTACCAAAAATTATACCTGTGATCGCCCGACACTGGTTCCACCAGTCTCTACAGTCGTGTAAACCCGTGGCGCCTGTTCAATCTGTGCCATCTGCTGACCTCCAGGCTGCACCTGCTGCAACGCTGCCACTGCCACCGGCTGCAACTTGGGACACATGGGTCTGATATGCCCTGCCTCCCTACCATGATAGCATACACGAGCCGCTGCCGTCGGAGCACTCCTCTTGGGATACCTAGCAACCTTGTGATCCTTGCTCCCACAACTGAAACAACTCGCACCACTCGACCTCTGCATAGCCTCCACCTCCACTTAGTTCCCTGTGCAGGCCTACCGCCCCTGCTAGAACCACCCTGCTGCTGAGCCCTACTAGGCTATACTGCTGGACTAACCGCCACTGACTATTCCCGGATATCCTTCTCAATCCCTGCTGCAGTCTCATCCAGCTCTGCACGTGTAGCATAACTCCGCCCTCTACAGTGAACTCTCAAATCATCACGTAGAGCCCTCAAAAACCTCCTGATCTGAGCCTACTCACACTCCTTAGCCCGACCCTCATAACATAGAATTCGACTAAACTCCAAGTCCAGCTCCCGCACTGACCGTGTCCCTGAGATAACTGAAGGAACTACACCTCCAATCGGTCCAATGCCTCTCTAGGAAAATACTTGTGGTTGAACTCCAAGATGAAGTAGCCCAATCATCTCCCACTCTACTCTCCTTACAGCCACTGATCTCCACAACAACTCAGCATCACCAACCAAATGGTGGACCCCTAGGTCCACCCAGAACACCTCAGGACATCTCAGAGTATGGAAGTTACGTTTGGGACTCTATCCCTACCACGACCACGTCCGCGTCCACAACCACGTCCGCGTCCACAACCACGACCAGCAAAAGTATGAACTCTAGCCATCTGCAGTACCATGAACAGAAGATTAAGCAAACAATTACTAATATAACAGAGAAACATAAACTCACCGTGGAATCACACAGTAGGCTCGAAGAGGATGTTCTAGGACTCCATGCCACACACAATTGACTAACTCACATAATCAGTCAAAGCATGCAAATCCCAAACATCTACAACACAAAGCCTAGTGAATCTAAACTTAGAACCGTAAGGGCTATGATACCAAACTGAAACGACCCGATTTGTTTTTTTTAATAATAAATAATAATATAATAATAAATAACTACAACTAATGGTCCCATATCCACTAGCCACCTAACTACAATCACAATCATTAGCGGAATAACCAATCTTAGTATCCAATAATATAACCAATAAATATAACATCAATAATCACTAATAATCAAACAACAAGAGACATAGAACCAGCAACCTAGCAATGTTCTAATGACCCAACTCTAGCAACCTAGCAATGCCAGACAACATCCAACCGAGTCCCTAGAACATCCTTCTCTTCATCCCCTTGATTCCACGATCACACTTTGCCTTTACCTGCACCACAAACACATATTGCAATGCATGAGTATTTAATAAACACTAAGTAAGGCAATCCTCCCATCTACTGGGCTATACACACAAGCAATAGAGTCATCTCTAACCATCAAACAACAATGAACAGACAACAAATAACAAACCAGGACTCTGCATCGACCGACACCAACATGCATCGACCGATACCACATGGGGATGCATCGACCGACACATCCCCAACGTGCTAATTATGGAAAGTTTTATGGGAGTTAGAATTTGTGCATTTTAGCGGTGGAGAGCCTTGGAGGGGCTTGTGTGTGTCCTTAGTGGCGTACTTTCGAGTCAGTGTGCCGTGGGTGGCGGTCTTTTTAGACATTGTGTGGCCTTTGTGGCGGGCTGTTTAGCCGTGTGTGGCCTTAGTGGCGGGCTGTTTAGCCAATTTGTTTGGCCTTTGTGGGGGGCTGTTTAGCCGATTGTTTGGCCTTTGTGGCGGGCTGTTTAGCCAGAGTGTCTTTATGACGGTCCTTCGGGACAAATGGTCTTTGTGACGGTCCTTCGGGACAGATGGTCTTTGTGACGGGCTGTTTAGCCAGAGAGTCTTTGTGACGGTCCTCTTTAGGACATTTGTTTGGCCTTGTTGGCGGTCCTCCTTAGGACATTTGTTTGGCCTTGGTGGCGGTCCTCTGGTATGGTTAAGGACCGCCACCAAGAGTTGTCAATTCAAGAGTTGACTGGTATGGTTAAGGATCTCCAAGTGAAGTTGAACAAGAGGTCTTTGAGGAAATCAAGACCTAGGCTCAAAATAAAGAAGAAATATGGTTTGTGTGTTAAGGGTGAAGTGATCAAGGATCAACTTCACAGTGATTAGGAGGTTCCAGGGAGGATTTCATCACCTCCTTGGTATCTAAACCAAGCCTGAAAAGACAATTAAAAGTCAAGCTTAGTGACTTTAAACAAGCTCACTAGGGAGGAAGTCCCTAAGGTATCCTTTGTAAATATGGTTTATTTTCTTAGTAGTTTTGATGTGTTTTATTTTATGTTTGTTTTGGGCAGCCTTTAAAAAGAAAGTGTAGCTAGGCATGGAGAGATTTGGACTTGGGCAAGGAGATTCGCAAGCCCACTCAACCAGCCCACGAGAGATACTCGACCGAGCTAGAGTAGAACCAGAGGCCCATTCGATTCCCTGCCTTCTAGAACGATCGAGTGGAGGGAGAAAAGGAAGAAAAATTTTGAATTTTCAAACTTTGGTCAAGGATCTCGACCAAGTGCTGGTCGAGTGTGGGGTCGAGTGGCAGCCAAAAAGCAGGTCAAAGATTCCTATTTCAAATTTGAATGGTATGGACGCTCCACCCTTGTCTCTTTGTCCCCTTAGCTTCACCCTAGGCCTCTCACACTCTCTCATTTGCTCAAAACATCTAAATTCAAGTTCTAAAATCTCTCTCAAGTTCATCTTTTGCTCAAAGCTTAGTTATTTCTAGTTTCTGGGTCACTAACCTATTAACTTTAAGCTTTGAGTTTATTCCTCTCAGTTCTGTTCAAAAATGTCTTCAAAGATCACTAAGAAGTCTAAACAAGCAGCTGCAAGCTCCAAGGGTCGTCATGATGTTGGTCTTGAATCAATAGAAGAAGCTGGAAGGACCACTCGACGCCCCACTCGAGCATACACTCGACCGAGTGGCCGTCCGAGTGACCGATCAAGCCAGCCTGCGAGTTCCAGAAATCAATCTGTTGAGGAGGATCCAGAGAGAACTGAAAGTGAGGAAGAAAGGGCGACAACTCTCAGGGAGTTGATTAGGAAAGAAAGGGGCAAAGGGAAGAGGCCAACAGTTGAGATTGAACAAGCGGAGGTTGAAAGTGAGAGTGAGGAAGAAGAAGATGAAGAAGAAGAGCTAGAGGATGATGGAGAAGCAGAATCTTGTGGGTTGACAAAGAGGCAGCTGTATAAAGCTTTCATGAGAATGGAGTTCTTGGGGACTAGATATCCTCACAAGTAAACCATGGAGACTCTAGCCATGATGAAGATGTGGAGTTTCTTTTTGAGAAGAGCAACTTAACCAAGTTCATGGTGCTTTGCATGGAGGGCTAAAAAGAAGAAAGTTGTGAGTTTCTAGCTACTGTCAAGCTGCATACATATGTAAGGAAGGATGCTAAAGTTGGAGCTGGTCACATTTCCGTCATAGTCAAGGGGAAGAAGCATGAGCTTTCTATGAAGAAGATAGCCAATGTGTTTGGTTTTGAAGTGGGGAGTAATAGAAGCTTGATGATACCAAGAGAGGAGCTCTATTCCATTCGGAAAACCATTGGGGACAACAATCTCTACTCATCCTCCAAATCCAAGAGTTCAAGAATAAGGAGCCCAGTCCTAAGATACTTCCACAAAGCTCTTGCCAACACCTTCTTTGCTAGGAAAGAAACTGGGAATATCAATGAGGGTGAGCTTAAGATGATTGACATGGCTCTCAATGGGATTATCCTCAAGGCAAGAGATGGAACCATCATTCTTGGGAGCACTGTGGAGACTGACCTAGCAATGGTGCTAATAGACCACATGATATATTTGAGAAGTTGGGTAGGCAAGCTGGAGAACAAGGGCTCAAGAGGAACACTAACAATTGGAGGCATCATTACTCCAATTCTTCAAGCTACAAGGTCCCACTTTGAAGAGAAAGGGTTTCACCAAGATGGATTGACTCAAGCTACCTCACCTCTACTCTCATCTTAGCCAAGGAGATGCATCAAGGAAACCACATCTTCAACTTTGAGCTTCCAACAGTTGGGAAGAAACAAGTGCTCCTACCAAACAAGGAGCTCACCACCATTCAAGAAGGTGCCAACATTGACTTTTGGCCAGCTGATGAGTTCTTGTTTGATTGGGTAGTTCAGCCTAGTGTTGATGCAGCTGGAGATTTGGAAATGGCTGATGGGGAGGAGCAGTTTTATTTTGAGGATTATGAGCCTAACCCAAGGGATAGTAGAGGAGTGAGAGAGAATAGCAAGAGGTTGACACTTTTGCAAAAGTGGAACAAGTGGCATGGAAAGAGGTTTGACAAGCTAAAGAAGAAGGTGAGCAATATGGCTAAGTCCATCAAGGGCCTGAAGAAGGAGGTTGCTGAATTGAAGAGTGGACACTCTTCACCAACACCATCAAGCCCTTTGAGGAGGAGTAGCTCAACTAGAGCACTAACTAGAGTTGCAAACCCTGTGGAACCAGCTAGGGCTTCAATGTAAGAGCCAATTTAGAGGAAGAGGAGTTCAAGTACCCGAGAACAACAGTTTTCGAGGCACTCGACCGGGTCACTCAAGCACCCACTCGACCGAGCACCTGAGAGCTACTTGACCGAGTTCCAGCCCAGAGCACCCTATGGCTTCCCACCTCGAGCTGCTTATCCAGGCTTTCCAGGTTACCCTCCCATCCCACCCCAATTCTTCATGGATCCAACACTATACCAGCAGTTCTACCAGCACCAGGCTCAGGATTTTGAGACTCGCGGTCCAGCTCGACCCCCCCACTCGAGCACGTACTCGACCGAGTCACGGTCGATCGCCATAGTTGAGCTGCCCCAATCACCTTCCTCAAGTTACCAACAAGACCCCAGCTACACTTTTTATGGCATGCAAGAAGATGTGGAAAGTTTGTTCTCCTATCCTTGAGGTACCACTATCACCTTTCCATTGTAAATATCATTGCATTTCATATTGTGTGTTTTGTTTTGTTTTATGTCTTGAATCCTCAAACAAATTTCTTTCACACAAGGGACTATGTGATTTAAGTTTGGGGGAGGGGTTGAGATAGCATTTGACATTGTGTTTTGTTTTCTTATTTCAAATTTTTAGCATCATCATGTTAGTATTTGCATAGCATCTAAGGCATAGAAAAACCCTAAAAATTTGAAATTTTTTTGCAAAAATCTTTATAAAAAAAAGAGTGTTCATGTAGTTTGAATTGCATATCAAGTATTTTGTTTAGCATATAGGACTGTTTGCATTAGGATCTATGATGAGTTTTACCTTGTTAGCTTTGCTAGATTCACCAAACTAGGATCAATGCCCAAGTTAATAGTACTTTGATGCTAGTTCAGTGGTTAGAAGCATAAGATTGAACCAAGCATTGAATTCCTGCATTGCATTTGGTCTAAATTGAAGCATGTTGTGATTTGATGCCATTTCCTACTTATAAGAACCTAATACTGATTTCTAATTATCAATGTGCGCATTGCTTTAAACTCATGGATACCATATACATATTTGGATCATCTTTCTCCTTTTACCACTCTTGTTGATCCAAGTAGCTGATTTCACTTTTAAATCAGTTTCCCTACCCCTTAACCAAACCTTCTTTCAAGCCTTGTTTATTCTTGTGTGTGTGAGGCCTATTTTTGGGATTGAGCTTGGTAGAAAGTGTTATGTTTGAACTGACAAGAGTAAAGTCTTGTGTAGTTCTAGTTTGCAATTTTCAAACTAGATAGGACTAGGTGGTTCACTTGTTGGGTTTGGGACTTGGCTGTTATGAAAAGAAGAGAAAAAAGAGAAAGAAAAAGGGTAGAGTCTTTAAAAGGAGATTGTGTTTAAGTAAAATCTAAAGTCTAGTGAAAAGAAGGGAAGTAAAAAAATAGTTGTTTAAGATGGTTCTAATTAAAGAAAATAAAAGAAAGAAAAGAAAAGTCTAGTAAAATGCTTGTATGTCTTAAGAATAAAAAGAGAAGAGAACCATAGCAAAATCAGTAAGAATCCCCCATCCCACTAGAAAGTTCAAACAAGAAAACCTCTCCTAAGACTTGAAAACCCAAAGAGAAAAGGGTAAAAGAGAAAAGAAGAAGTTAAAAGGGTAGCACTAGGATCATTTGGGTTTAGATTGATAGGACGAATACTTTGGGTGCCTTTGGGTAGACAAGGTTTTGTTCTTGTATGTGTCTAAGTGTTCTTACCTTTAGCATTCTTCTAAAGCTCAATCCATTTTTTATGAGAGAACCTTGTTATCATTGAACCCTACTCTAAAGAGAGACCATCATTATCTCTGAACCTTTTATTACCAAGCCAAATGAGTTTAAGCATTGCATAAAATTGATTCATGTTCTTGATTAATAAATGTTAAAGGAAATGGTTGATTTGAATGCATGTGGATAACCAAGGCTCAAATCAGTAAAGGTTGTGATTACTTGTCTAAAGTCTTTAAGTACAGCTCATTCATCTTGCATCTTAGTACTAGTAACTTGGACATTGATTCTAGCTGGTCTATAGGCAAGCTTTAGGAGCTGAGATCCCACCTTTAAACCTCATTTACCTTCTTATGTCTTGTTTGTTTGCTTGAGGGCAAGCAAAGACTAAGTTTGGGGGTGTTGATGTTCATATATTTTACCATGTTTTCCCTTAGTTTATTCACATTTTTTGCATCTTTTGCTATCCATTTTCACCATTAATGCATAGCTTTAGGACTAATCATTCATTAGAGTATAGTTGCTTTGCATTTGCATCTTTTCATGCATAATCAGGTGATTTTGGAGCTCAAGGAGCATGGAAACAATCCTGAGGAGAAGTGAAGCAATCATGAAGGGAAAGCAAGGGAGTTAAGGCTGAAGAACGAAGGTCCGGAGTCCAACTCGACCCACCACTCGACCAGACACTCGACCGTGTGGAGAGATGGACTCGACCGAGTGGAGGATGCACGAGAGAAGCAAACTCAACCTGTCACTCGACCGAGCACAGGGTAGAGTTGACCGAGCCGTTGACTGTTTTGTCTTTTAGCATTTTTAGGGCTTCCACCTCCTCTACTATATAAAGCCTTGTACCTACAGCCACTAAAAGAATCCAGCTTTTTAGAATAGTCAAACCTAGTTTTTACCCTTTTTGGGAATTATTCCTTTTGCACTTTTATTTTTCTTAGATCTTGTACTTGTTTTAGAGGAAGAACAAAGAATCTCTCAAAATTGTTGGTTCCATAACTTTCAATATATTGAGAATTTGAGTTTGATTCCTTTTTCATTATTGTAGATCTCTGTCTTATCTTTCATTTGATGCAAGTTTCGAGATTTTATGGGTTTATGATTTTGATTTTCATCATGTGTTCTTGTGAGTAGTAGCTTAGGATCTTTAGGATGGGTTAGGCTGGACTGTTTTAGGGGTTTGTTTGGTTTGATCAAGCTTGATTA
The DNA here is from genome assembly GCA_023657505.1 of Camelina hispida. Lineage (NCBI taxonomy): Eukaryota > Viridiplantae > Streptophyta > Magnoliopsida > Brassicales > Brassicaceae > Camelina > Camelina hispida. Next base: position 27,957,744 of record CP094637.1, read on the forward strand.
TTGTAGATCTTTTCTGGGCTAGATGTTATGAATGCTGATCCTATATCTGAGAGGGTAAGATTTGATCTCAAGCATCTTAGCATCACACCAATGTTTAAGAGGCATAGATAAGGCTAGATTTAGAGCTTACAATCTTGTTGCTAAGAGATTAGAGGTTTCGTTTGGTATGAGACATATTGCTTACTGCCTGCTTGTGTAGATTCTTTACTTTGTGAGAACAAGTCTAGAGGATGCATAGGTTTGATTGTTTCTTGCCATGAGAGTGGAATAAACATGTCTTAGATACATATGTCTAGAGATTAGCTCAAGTTGTTTGAGGTTTGTTGATCAAGCTAGATAGCCTCAATCATAGTCCAGCCCATGAATCCCTCCTCAAGTCCTTTCTTGTTTATTGATTTTACAGTCATAATCTTGCTGTTTGATTGTTGTTTGATTCTCTTTAGTATTACTCTGTTTTTATTACATTCCTCTGTTTTCCGGATTTATCCAGCTCGACCCTGCACTCGATCTACACTCGATCGAGTGCCTGCTCGAGTTCATCCCCAGAACTCTTGTTTATGCTTTATGATTGTCATGTCTTACTTTCTGTTGCATTCCTGCTGCATTCATTTAGTATCTTGTTCATTATTTGCTTTGCATTAGTTCAGTTCTTGCATTATCATAGTTTCTGTTTCTGTTTTAGTTTCATAGTTGTCATAATCATTCTGTTCCATTTACATTCAGCATCTAGTTCCAATAGCTTTTACTTTCTGCACTTTACATTCATCAATAGGTTGTTAGTGACAAACATCCTTACATATTGGCTTGACTTAGGCATAATAAGCACATCCTTAGTGATTATATAACACTCAGATTGGATTGACACCTCTTATATTACAACTGCATCAAGGGAATTGAAACACCCATCCTTCCATTCATTCATCATTGCATTCTTCACACCCACTCCACAAATATACATGTTTCAGTTATAAAACCAACAAAATTGGGGAATCTTTGGTTTTCCTTCAAAGAGGTACAAGATCTAAAAGAAATAAAAGTGCAAAGGGAATAATTCCCTAAAATGTAAAAACTAGGTTTTTGACTCTCTAAAAAGTTGGACTCTTGGTGGCTGCAGGGTACAAGGTCTTTAAATAGAAAAAGTAGTGGAAGCCCTAAAAAAGCTAAAAGACAAAATAGCCAGCGGCTCGGCCAACTCGACCTGGTGCTCGGTCGAGTCTCTCTCTGCACACGGTCGAGTGTCTGGTCGAGTGGGCGATCGAGTGGGACTCTGGACCTTGGTTCTTCAGCCCTAACTCTCTTGCTTTCCCTTCATGATTGCTTCACATCTCCTCAGAATTGCTTCCTCCTTAAGCTCCAAAATCCCCTGATTATGCATAAAAAATTGCAAATGCAATGCAACAATACTCTAATGCATGATTAGTCCTAAAGCTATGCAATAATGGTCAAAATGGATAGCAAAAGATGCAAAAGATGTGAATATACTAAGGGAAAACAGGGTAAAATATATGAACATCACTCTTGCGCACATGATTCTGTTTTTACATCCAGACAATAATATGCGTAAAACAAACGACATTAATAAATTCATAAGCACTGAAATTCCTGATAAAGAGGTGGATAAGTATTTATACGAAGTTGTTTCTAATGTGATGATCCATGGTTCTTGTGGTCCTATGAACAGAGATAGTGTCTGCATGAATAATGGAAAATGCACTAAATTCTTCCCAAAGCCATACATGGATAATACTATTGTCGACGATGCTGGTTATCCAACATATAGACGACCAATCGATGGGAGATTTGTGGAAAAAGGGGTTTTCAATATGATAATAGTTACGTTATTCCCTATAATCGTGATTTGTCTCTCCTTTTTTCGTGCTCATATTAATGTTGAGTGATGCAATCAGACACGTTCATTCAAGTATTTGTTCAAGTCCATCACAAAAGGTCCGGATTATATTAGAGCCAAAGTAGGAGAAGAAGATCAGAAAAATGAAATTAAAAAGTCTTTTTAATTGCAGGTAGGATTATATTAGAGCCAAAGTAGGAGAAGAAGATCAGAAAAATGAAATTAAAAAGTCTTTTTAATTGCAGGTAACTGTTTATATAAATTGTCAAACATTCTCATATTTTTGATTTTTGATTTTTTTTTTTTAAACGTATCTAACTAATTAAAAATTTTTGTTTAGATATGTATCTGCATGTGAGGTTTGACGAATATTTTCTTTCCCAATTTGTTATCCTACTACACCCGTAGAAAAACTCCCGTTTCATCTTCCAGGACAAGAATTGGCTATTTATAACGATGATGATCCAATAGAAGATGTTTTGCACCGTACAACGAATAGAACTTCTAAATTTTTGGGCTGGATGGAATGCAACAAGATTTATCCCCAAACCAGAAAACTCACATATGCTGAATTTCCATCAAAATTTGTGTGGAATAGGAGAGAAAAACTTCGGAAGCCAAGGTCAGAGAAACAAAAAAGTTTTGCAATAGACAGGATTATGTATGTACCGCCTTCTATAGGACAAGCCTATTACTTGCGAGTTTTGCTTAATAAAATTCCAGGACCAACAAGCTTTGACTATTTAAGAACAGTCAACAGTGTTCTTTCTAAGGATTTTCAAGAAGCTTGCTATGCATTGGGATTACTAGATGACGATAAGGAATACATTGCGGCTATAAATGAAGCAGGTGAATGGTGTGTTGGGGAATTTCTAAGGATGTTATTTGCGATCCTACTGCATACAAAGAGTTTAACTGTTCCTCATGAAGTTTGGAATAAAACAAAGGACATCTTGTGTGAGGATATTTTGTTTAAAGAAAGGAGACAAAGGAACGATCCAGGTACATGAAAAATGTTATTTTGTTAATTGAAAATATTTCATTTTTTTGCAAGACAAGATTATAAACGAGTGTTTAACTTTACTGTGGTATGTTTAATGTTGACACGGCTCGGATAGAAAATATATGTTTAATTGAAATAGAACTTATGCTGCGTTCGAATGGTACGTTTCATACGGCCTTCGAGAAAATGCCTAAACCAGATGATAGTATAATGAACACAGTTGTTAATAGGCTTATCGTAGATGAGAGAATATATAAGCCTCATAAACAACAGGAATTGTACGATAAGTTGTTACCTATGCCAACTGATGAGCAGAGACGTGTTTATGAAGAAATCATTAACTCTGTGAATCACGACAAAGGTGGTATGTTTTTTATCCATGGTTTTGGTGGTAATGGGAAAACTTATATGTGGACTATTCTTCGTGCTGATATAAGGTCTAAAGGTAATATTGTTCTGCATGTTGCTTCAAGTGGTATAGCTTCTTTGCTTTTGGAAGGTGGTAGAACGCCTCATTCAAGATTTGGTATTCCAATCAATCTTAATGAATATTCTGTGTGTACGATCGATGCCGAATCTGATCTTGCTGATTTAACTAGAGAAGCAAAGCTCATAATATGGGACAAGGCTCCAATGATGAAAAAGCTTTGTTACGAAACTTTGGATAGGAATTTGCGAGATATCATGAGATGTGACCAAATTTTTGGAGGTAAAGTTGTTGTGTTAAGAGGTCATTTTAGACAGATACTACCTGTCATTACGGAAGGAGGAAGAGTAGCGACAGTTTTAGCATCTGTCAACTCATCTAGTCTTTGGAATAGTTGTAAAATTCTTAAACTTACCGAAAATTTGAGAATTCGCAAGGCACGTAATAGTATGGATGCGGGTGCTTTCGCTACTTTTTCAAAGTGGCTTCTTGATATCGGGGATGGCAAAATCAATGAGTCAGATAGTGGGGATGTAGAGATAGAAATTTTGGATGATTTATTAATTAATACAAGTGGAAATCCTATTGAAGCAATAGTTAAAGAAATCTACTGTGAACATTTTACAAGCAGGACTGATCCAAATTTCTTTAGTCAAAGAGTTATTCTATGTCCAAGAAATGATGATGTTGATAAGATAAATCAATTTATGCTTACCAACCTATCAGGTATGCAAATAAAATAGGATATTGAATATGTATATGGAAGTAAAAGTTTTTAAAAAAAATACTAATATCAAAAATTCCATTATTTTCTTATTTATAGGTGAAACGACCAGACCGTAATAATAATAATAATAATAATAATAATAATAATAATAATAATAATAATAATAATAATAATAATAATAATAATAATAATAATAATAATAATAATAATAATAATAATAATAATAATAATAAGAATAATAATAATAATAATAATAATAATAATAATAATAATAATAATAATAATAATAATAATAATAATAATAATAATAATAATAATAATAATAATAATAATAATAATAATAATAATAATAATAATAATAATAATAATAATAATAATAATAATAATAATAATAATAATAATAAAAAAAAATAAACTACAACTAGTGGTCCCATATCCACTAGCCACCTAACCACAATCACAACCAACAACGGAATAACAAATACCAATATCCAATAAATCTCCAATAATTATAACATAAACAATATCCAAAATTCACCCAACGAAACATAGAACCAGCAACCTAACAATGTTTCTAATGACCCAACTCTAGCAACCTAGCAAACAACAACCAATCGAGTCCCTAGAACATCCTCCTCTTCATTGTCTTGATTCCACGATCACACTTTGCCTTTACTTGCACCACAAACACAAATTGCAATGCAAGAGTATTTTATAAACACTCAATAAGGCAATCCTCCAATCTACTGGGCTATACACAAACAATAGAGACATCTCTACCCATCAACCAACAATAACCAATAAGAAACCAGGACACTGCATCGATTGACACCAAGCACGCATCGACCGACACCAGTTGGGGTTGCGTTGACCAACGCATGATATGCATTGACCCATGAAAAGTTAACTTGTATCGACCGATGCTTCCATCGCATCGACCGACGCATGCTCGACATAGCACGAAAATCCTAGGTTTTATGCGCTGTCCTCGCACTTGCATCGACCGACGCACAAAGTGTATCGGCCGATGCAATGCCGAGCATAGTGTTTCCCCAAAGCTTCTCGCAGGATCATCCTTCCTACAACTACAAAAACTCGATCCCAAGCCACACGAAAGCTTTCTAACGTCCAAAATAACAATATAACAAGCCTAACAACACATAGCAAGCAAAACAAAGAGATCTCTAGCTTAGATAAGCCATGTTCATGCACTTACCTTTGCCACAGACAAATCTGAACTCTAATCAAGAAAAGAACACTTCCAGGAAGCTCCTACAACGATCCCAGCTACAAATCTCTACATGAACAGCTTCCAATCTCCAAAAATCCTTAAGAACACTCATAAAACTCTTTCTCTCTTTCTATTTCTCAAAAACGGCCAAAACACGTCGAATGAGACAAAACTCGTGTTAAGGGTTTTTCCTAAACCCAAAACGCAGCTTTTAACTTAAACTCATCTGCACCAAACCGGCCTTGCATCGACCGATGCACAAATTGCATCGACCGATGCACAAATTGCATCGACCGATGCACAAATTGCATCGACCGATGCACCCTCTTAACCGGATATTCAGTTCGCGGATGTTACAATTCTCCCCCACCAACATAGATTCCTCCTTGAATCTCGAACAACCATCAGCGAAGGACTCCCTTGCAACCATCTCCACGGCCCGCACTCTTCCGACCGATCTACGTAAGGTCACCTCTAGGCGATATACTCACGCTCTAGGCATTATTTGCTATCAAGTTTTGGACTTTCCTTTACTCATAGGCCTAAACCTTGAGTTTTTATTGGCTCCTCATCAGACCTAAGTCTGCCTGCCACAATATTCGTCCTCGGGTTGCCACCCTACAGCGCGCCCCCGGATCGTCATCCAAAGTCGAATATGGCAGTACTAGGAGAACCAAAATCCTCCAAGAGTTACGAGCAAACAAATCTGAACACGTCTGAGTCCTATCCCTATCCATGTTTCCTTCCTGTGGCTCGCGTAAAACATAACAATGTCCTACCAACCACATATCCCCTCTCTGTAATACCTCATGACCACACAAGGATCATATACATGCCACAAGGCCAAAAAAATGTCCTAAACAGGACCGCCACAAAGGCCAAACAAATGTCCTAAACAGGACAGCCACCAAGGCCAAACAAATGTCCTAAACAGGACCGCCACCAAGGCCAAACAAATATCCTCAATAGGACCGCCACAAAGGCCACTCGTCTCGAAGGACCACCCCTAAGGCCACTCGTTCTGAAGGACCGCCACTAAGGCCACTCGTCCCGAAGAACCATCACAAAGACCACTCGTCCTGAAGGACCGTCACAAAGACCATACATCGCGAGGAACCGCTTAAACAGTCAACTCTGGCTAAACAGTTCGCCACAAAGGCCACACAATCGGCTAAACAGCCCGCCAAAAAGGACACACAATTAGGTAAACAGCAGGCCACAAAGGCCACACAATGTCTCAAACGACCCCCACACACAGGCACAATGACTCAAAAAACCGCCACTAAGGCCACACAAGCCCTTCTAAGGGTATGAGAAGCAAGCCACAACTTGAGCTTGTCTAGCTTGGTCCAATCTGTAATCCGTTTCTAGAGCGTAAATGGAGTATTCCAGCCCATCTCTTCTCCACCACTAAAATGGACAAATTCTAACTCACAGAAAACTTTCCATTTTTAGCACTTTCCACTTTTGGAAACTTCTATTTTAGGAAACATTTCTCCAAAACCCTGCTTCACGAGAATTTTGTACCCCGAACACCACCTCATCTTGTTACTTGGTCGCACAACCAACCACCCCTAAGCGACCAGGTAAACCAGAGATATGGACTGGAATACTCCATGCCCGCTCCTAAGCGACCAGGTAAACCACTTCTTAAACCTTTCCTTCATCCTCGCCTCAGGCTTCCATGTCTGCTCCTCAACACCATCATAGTCAGAAAGACAATCATCATAGAAATCTTCTTCTTCCGAAATTCCTTGATCCTCCTCTCGAGAACCCTCACTGGTTTCGCTTCCAAAGTCATGTTAGGCTGAAGATTTTCAGGAATCTTAGCCAACAACTGATCATCCTCACGAAGACACTTCCGCAACATAGAAATGTGGAAAACCTTGTGGTACACACGCATAACCTCAGGCATCTCCAGCATATACGCTACCGGTCCCACCCGCTCAATCACTCTGAACGGACCCATAAACCTCGGACTCAACTTAGTCTTTGTCATGACCTGTTCGGACCCCGCAACATGGCCATCTTAAGGTATACTCTCTGTCTCCTACCTGAAATTCAAGATCTCTCCTCCTCTTATCAGCATAACTCCTCTACCTATCCTGAGCCTCCTTCATGTTCAGCTTGAGAACCTTAATCTTCTCTGAGGTCTCCTGAACAAAATATGCCCCGAACATGCTCATCTCCCCCACCTGAGTCCAGCATCTCACTGTACGGCATGGTCTCCCATACAAAGCCTCATAAGGAGCCATCTTAATACTCGTCTGATAACTGTTGTTGTAAGCAAACTCTACCAGGTTCAGGTGATCTGCCCAATGGCCACCCCAATCCAACACACACATACTCGGAAAATCCTCCAGCGTCTAGATCGTCCTCTCTGACTTTCCATCGGTCTGGGGATGCTAAGTTGTACTCATATGCACCTTTATGCCGATCTCTGCCTGAAATGCCTTCTAGAACACCGAAGTGAACTTAGAGTCCCTACCAGACACAATACTCGCTGGCACCCAATGCAACTTGACTATCTCCTTCACATACTTATTAGCCAAGACCGCTGCTCCATCAGTCTTCTTAATGGCCAGAAAATGTGCTGACTTAGTCAACTGGTCCACAATGACCCAGATAGCATCAAAAGTCCGAGACACTGGCAATCATACAACAAAAACCATAGTGATCATATCCCACTTCCACTGAGGAATGGGTAGACTCTTCAGTAACCCACTAGGAACCTCATGCTCAGCCTTAACTAGCTGATACACATCGCACCTTGTGACCCAACTAGCTACATCCTTCTTCATCCCGACCCAGTAATAGTACCTCTTGAGATCACAGTACAACTTAGTCGCTCATGGATGAATATAAAACTTGCTCGCATGAGCCTCTCTCAGAATCTCTTGCCTCAACTCCTCATCCTTGGGTATACAAACCCGACCGTGCACCAAGATAGTACCATTATCTAAGACCTGATACTCTGAATCAACATCATTTGAGGCATTTACCAGCCCCAAATCTCTCTCCAAAGCCAACCGCATCCTAACAGAAGATCCGCTCTATCAACTGCCTCCAAACCCAACGGTTCCAGAGACATAACACAAAAACTCAACGCACCAATCTCTCCTACTAGATACTTTATCTCCTGCTCCTAAGCCGACGCTACCCTATTCCGACTCAAAGCATCTGCAACCAAGTTAGCCTTACCAGGATGATAGGTGATATATCATGGTTTTTATGGTTTTTAACCATGATATAAGGAGTCTTTTAGTGTCTTTTCATTTGTTTCTAGATTGTTTTTGAGTCTTTACAGGTTTTTAGCATGAAAGGAGCAAAGTGGAGCAATTTGGATCATTTTGGAGCAATAATCCGCAAGAAATCAACTTGGAGTCGATCAGAGGAGATGGTGTCGATCGACACTGCCTTAGCATCGATCGACACCCAGTCCAAACCGACAAGAGAGCCAAATTTGGAAGTTTTACAAATCTGCCCCAAAGTTTTCCAAAATTGCAAGACTAGTCCCTGACGTGTTTTAGGACATATAAATAGTGTTTTTAGGTTTTGCAAACCCTCAAGTCTTTTTCTAGAGAGTTTTATTTTTCCTGCAATCCTGTGAGATTTAGAGAGCTTTGGAGAGAGAGATCTACTTTGAGAGAAGAATTTCTTGAACTCTTTCTTACTCTTTTAATTTTAATTGCTTATTATTCAGAATTATGTTTTGTTCTTCATTGATTATGTCTGAGTAGTTTGCTTGTTAGGTTCAGGGTTTTTCATAGGAGTTTTATGAATTATTAGATCTGTTTATTTAGGATTCATTATCTTGCTAGATATTCATCTTATGTTGTTCTTCATATTAATTCTTGATTGATCACCTAGAATTAATACTTTAGAAAAATAAATTGATATGAGAATATAATTGTTTTCCTGATAAAACCTTTTGATGAGCAAAATTATTTCTTGCAAAGAGATTTGATTTAATAATTTTGTGAACAATCTAAACCTGATTTTATTGCTGATTTTTAACCTAGAATTTTGCAAAGAGATTTGGATTTTCTGGTTTTAAATTTAGATATTATTTGCATTGAGAACTGATTTAATTTACAAAAGTGTTTAGAGTTCTAGATCTGTTCTTAATTGCTTGAATCCTAATTTATTTCTTGATTTAATAATTTATAATTTCCTGAGAAATTCCCTAGGCCTAGCTTTTTGATCTTCTGAATTTACAACAGTTTTATTTAATATTTTGCATTGTTTATTTTAATTTAATTTAATCTGTTTAGCATAATTGAAAAACTCTATAATTTATTGTGTTTGATCTTGAGTCCTTGTGGAATTCGACCCCTAAGTATTACAGTGATCTCTTAATTTGAGAGAGTAGCTCTAGGGTTTAATTTGAGCATATCAAATTTTGGCGCCGTTGCCGGGGACTCTTTGATTACCATTAGATTTGAGTTTTAGATTTTGTCTAAATTTTTCTTTTTGTTTGAAACTTACACGTATTTGTTTTCTTTTCTCTTGTGTGTTTCAGGTGCATGCCTCCTAGACCTCACACAAGGAGCAACAAATCTGGTCCTACTGTGAATTTGTCAAACCAAGAGTTGGGAAAACTTGAGCGTGAGAACAGAAAAGCAGCCAAATCTCTTAAGATGGTTAATACGATCATTCTGATGCGTGATGAGGCTGGTGTTTTGAGGGATCAAGAGGGCCACTTGCGCAATGAGCACGGCCAAAAGATGGATGCAGAAGGCAATGTGATTGTTGAACCTGCTGTCAACGAGCAGGCTGTTGTGAACCAGCAAGCTGGTGTCGTTGATGATCCGGATCTTGGTGTTGATTGACACCAACCAGGTGGCATCGATCGACACACACCTGCAGACGTGCGTGGAGCTGCCAACCATGTACAGAACCCAGTTTGAAGACAGGAGAACAACCGGGATCTGATCAGGACCATTGCTGACTACAATCGGGCTGATCTGGTGTATGAGAACCGGTCTGCTATTGTTCCTCCTCCATTCCAGAGGAACGATTTTGAGTTGAAACCTGCGTACTTTCAACTAGTTGGGCAGAGACCTTTAAGTGCTTTGCCCAATGAGAAGCCCTTGGACCACATTGAGCATTTTGAGGATCTGGTGACTAGCATCAAGGCTAATGGGGTGACTGAGGACTACATCTTGTGCAAACTCTTCCCTTACTCACTTGCAGGAAAGGCATCTCAGTGGTTGAAACAGCTGCCTGCTGGATCATTGACAAACTGGCATGACGTCAAGGTGGCCTTCCTCAACTACTTCTATGATGATGCCATGTCAGATGAGTTGAGAATCAAGCTGTCTTCTTTCAAGCAAAGACCAGATGAAGCTTTCAAAGCAGCTTGGGTGAGATTCAAGGCTTACCAAAGGGACTGTCCACACCATGGTTTCTCAAAGGTTCACTTGCTAAGTATCTTCTTCAGAGGGTGTGACTGGGAGTATCAGTTGGCTTTAGATGCTGCAAGTCATGGGAATTTCAAGACAAGACTTCAGAAGATGCTAAATGTTTGATTGAGAACTTAGCTGCTAGCAATAGTACTAAGAGAGCAGATGCTGAAAGGAAGAGATTACATGGAGGATATGATTCAAACCAGCTAGCTTCTGTTAATGCTAAGCTTGATTCAGTGCATAATCTCCTTATGGGCAAGAAGTCAGTTCACTTTGCTGCTGAAGTTGAGACATTTGAGCCACAACCTGAGAAGAGGAATGAAGAAGCAGATGTCAACTTTGTCTATGGAAATCAGGGTCAGAGATTCAGTAATCAGCAAGGCAACAGGCCTTACAGTGGGAACTCTTCAGGCTACACTTCCAAGCCAGAGTATCAGCAGCAACAACAGAACAATGGCTATACAAGGACATATGGGAACTCATCTTATCAGTCTCCACCTCCTAAGAATTCTTCAGAGAGTAGAATGGAAGCCATGCTTGAGCAGCTTTTGCAAGGACAAGAGAATTTGAAAGTGACATTCAATGGAAAGATTGACAATGTCTACACTGAGCTGAATGGGAAGATAGAGGCATTGAATGTTCATGTTAAGAAGCTGGAGGTTCAAGTTGCACAGACTGCTGGGTCTGTAAAAAGGCAAGAGAATTATCTTCCAGCAAGAACTGAGTCAAACCCCAGACATGCTTGCAATGCCATATCAGTGAGAGATGAAGATGATGGTGATATTGCTTCTGCAGAAAAAGAAGAGAAATCGACAAATCTCTCGGTTTCAGATGATGGTGTCGATCGACACCACCTAGGCATCGATCGACACTCATCTCAGACGGAACCAGAAGCTGCAAAATCTCAGGTTCTAGCAGTTGAGAGGGTTTACAAACCAAAGGTTCCTTTTCCTAAGCCACGAAAGTCTAAGCAGGAGATGGAGGAAGCTAGATGCAAAGCAATGATGGAAAAGGTGATGATTGAGATGCCTTTGATTGATGCAGTAAAGCTTTCACCACCACTTAAGCGCTATGTTAAGAGAATGGTATCAAATGGTTTGAGCCCTGAGGAAGGAGCCTTGCTAACTAAGGATGTCAGTGCGATTCTATTACACCAGCCTGTTCAGAGGAAGAACGAAAAGAAGCAGGAGGTGGTTGTATCTAAGGAAGTGAGTGCAATCATTCAATATAAGACTGCGGAGAAGTTACCAGATCCTGGAAGCTTTGTACTTGATTGCTCTATCTCCACAGGAAGGTTTGCTCACTCACTTTGTGATCTTGGCTCTATCATCAACTTGATGCCACATTCTGTTGCTGTGAGACTTGGGATGACAGAATTCAAGCCAACTCAGATTTCTCTTATCTTGGCTGATCGCTCCCGAAGAATTCTTGAAGGTGTTTTAGAGGATATTCATTATTAGATCTGTTTATTTAGGATTCATTATCTTGCTAGATCTTCATCTTAGGTTGTTCTTCATATTAATTCTTGATTAATCACCTAGAATTAATACTTTAGAAAAATAAATTGATATGAGAATATAATTGTTTTCCTGATAAAACCTTTTGATGAGCAAAATTATTTCTTGCAAAGAGATTTGATTTAATAATTTTGTGAACAATCTAAACCTGATTTTATTGCTGATTTTTAACCTAGAATTTTGCAAAGAGATTTGGATTTTCTGGTTTTAAATTTAGATATTATTTGTAGTGAGAACTGATTTAATTTACAAAAGTGTTTAGAGTTCTAGATCTGTTCTTAATTGCTTGAATCCTAATTTATTTCTTGATTTAATAATTTATAATTTCCTGAGAAATTCTCTAGGCCTAGCTTTTTGATCTTCTGAATTTACAACAGTTTTATTTAATATTTTGCATTGTTTATTTTAATTTAATTTAATCTGTTTAGCATAATTGAAAAACTCTATAATTTATTGTGTTTGATCTTGAGTCCTTGTGGAATTTGACCCCTAAGTATTACAGTGATCTCTTAATTTGAGAGAGTAGCTCTAGGGTTTAATTTGAGCATATTAATAGGCTATCTCCAAATCATAGTCTGCCACAAGTTCCATCCACCGCCTCTGTCTCAAATTCAACTCAGGCTGAGTGAATATATACTTTAGACTCTTATGATCTGTAAACACCTGTACCTTTGCACCATAAAGATAAGATCTCCAAATCTTTAGGGCAAAGACTACAACACCCATCTCCAAATCATGAGTAGGATACGTTAGAATTAGCGGAAGTGAATAGATTGAAGTAGAAATTTTAGACAAAGGGAATGAAAGTGTAAGAAGAATCTCATTAGAATAGATAACATTACAATGTAGGCGCAAGCCTTTAAATAGGGAGACAAACTAGGGCTACACCATTTACATTCGAATATCTAGGTGATAGCGACATAAAGAGAGAGAGAGAGAGAGAGAGACAGAGAGAGAGAGAGAGAGAGAGAGAGAGCTGATCCCCATGGTGATAGTGACCACTCCTAGTCTCCTAGGACGAGACATGTGACTCTTCCTCCTCTTATCTCCTAACGGCTATTAGAGATATTTTGAAGACTCCTTATGATTTTATGGGCCTTAGATAAACCGGCCTCTTCTCTTCCTCATGTGACTTGGTGAGACTCGGCCTTATTGGACGTATGTACGGACGTCTGTATGTTTGTGGCTAAGTCTCGATTATGCCATGATCAATACTCTCCCTCAAGCTTAGCCTAGTGAAATGGCTAAGCTTGGAACCCATGAAACATCACCTCATTAAAAACCTTAACATAGAAAACCTCATGGGACAAAACTATGTTCAGGGAAAAAGAGTGTGATGTCCATGTGTTAGAGAAGTCGATCATGGGCGTGTAAGGTCTACTAGTCCAAGTTTGCTATGAATGTGTTCACAAACCTTAGGACATGCAGCCTTGGTGAAGATATCTGCCAGTTGGTCTTGACTCTTGGTGTAGCATGGAAGTGTCACTCCTTCTTCAATCTTCTCTCAAACCTTATGAAAATCCACTTCAATGTGTTTGGTTCAATAATGGAAGACTGAGTTGGTGGCTATGTGAATTGCAGCTTTATTGTCGCAATGCATTGTGATCGGTTATTTGGACTCAATACCAAGATCCTTGAGAAGTGCTTTAAGCCATGTAAGTTCATTTGTTAACTTCCTCATCGCTCAGTACTCTACCTCTGCACTTGACCATGAGACCCCCTTTTGCTTCTTCGACTTCCATGTTACCAAGTTACCGCCTATGAACGTGCAATATCCAGTGGTAGAGCGTCTATCCAGTTTGTCACCAGCGTAGTCTGCGTCGCAATAGCCGACTATTTCAGTGCTGGAGTTCTTTCCCATCCAAATGCCTTGGCCTGGACTCCCTTTGATATAGCTCAGGATCCTTTCCACCACATTCCACTGATACTTGGTTTGCGATTTCATATATTGGCTTACCTGATTCACAGCATAACACCAGTCAGGCCGTGTAATCGTAAGATAGATTACCTTACCTACCAACCGACGATAGCGTGTAACATCTTCGTATGGCTCGTCTAATGGATCCAATGGCTTATCCTTGACCTTCTCCCCCTTTCGCTTGAGCTGATAATCCTCAGGAAGTGGAGTAAGCGCCGGTTTAACGCTGAGTTTCCCTGTTTCGCTTAAGTGATCGAGTGTATATTTTCGTTGGGAGAGAAATAAACCCTTCGGAGAGCGGCAAATTTCAATGCCTAGAAAATATTTGAGTTCACCAAGGTCTTTAATATCAAACACATATTTAAGAAAGGTTTTAGTTTCGAGAATACCTTCCTTGTTATCACCAGAGACAATTATATCGTCCACATAGATTAGAACCACAACAATGCCGAGAGGTCCTTGAAGAGTGAAGAGCGTATGGTCAGCTTCAGAACATCTAAAGCCGCGGGTCTTGAGAGTGGAGCTCAGTTTACGGTACCAAGCACGAGGAGACTGCTTGAGACCGTATATGGATTTGCGGAGACGAAGAACCTTGCCCGGAGCCACAATATCTTCAAGACCAGGCGGCGGTGTCATATAAACTTCCTCATCAAGTTCAGCACGAAAAATTAAATATTGTATAAATTTTTGCAAAATTATAATCTTGATAATACAGCAGTTTATTAGAGCTATGTTATAAAACTATAACATAGCACGAAAAAACAAATGTTGTATAAATGTTTTCAAAATTATGATCTTGATAATATAGCAATTTCTTAAAGCTATGTTATAAAAATATAACATAGCATACGTAATTAGTGCTATTGTATATGGGGTACATATAATAACAGTGCCCTAAAACAGCGCTCATGAAAACACTATCAAAAGCCTATGATAGCGTTTTTCTCTGGTTAACAATGTGCATATTTGTTATAGTGGTTGAAACAGTCGCGAGAGAGAGAATGAGGGAAAGAAAAAAATAAAAAATATATTTTTTTCTCTAACCAATCAGGTGTTGACACAACATCGATCCTTAGTGATCCTTAAATTTCTAACACAAGGATCAATCACTAACAAAATTTGTTTTTTTTCATTAATATGATTTATTTTTTAACCTAAGCAACTCTTAAGATATTGCTAATAACCTTTGATGGAGATGACCTTAGGCAGAAATCCTAACGCCGTTTCGACACACCAAGTTATGGAGCGCAAAGCTAAAATGCCACCAATTGAAAAAATTTAATCTGACGTACCACTCAGTAATCTATGTACCACTCTAAATGTGTTATTCCAATTTTAGCCTTAATGAAACTTTTTTCTTTTTGTTTGTTTTAAAAAAGAAAATCGATCATTAGTACAAATGATACAACTGATAATATAGTTGTACTTTCATTCTCATAGTTATACTTTGACAATTTTTGTGTATCTGTAGTTGGACACTGATACAAGATTTTATGTTGTAGTTGGCCACATGTTTTTTTCACTATTAATTACTATTTTGAAGGTTTTAATAATATAATTTTCACAAAATCATAGTTTTCAGCTATTTTGCATCATAGTAAATCTACAGACACATGAAAACTGGTACAAATGGGACAACTAAGAGATGTTACTAGGACAACCTATATAATTCTCAATTTTTTTTATATATTTTATTATATACCCGAGAGGTAATGAATAACAACCCCCAAAAACTTACATTTTAACTATGGAGGTTAATATTTAGATAACATAAATAGTACTATTTTGTATTTGTCGAATTGTATTACTCGGTTCAACTAGGTACAACTAAATATATAATTATGTTTGTATTATATTTAAAATATGAAATGATAATTAGGGTTTATAGAGATTTCAAAAACATATTAAACTATTAAAGAACTATATTTAATAAATAATACAAGAATTTATCATTTTTCTAATATATACTATTATTTTCACATAAAACACTCCTTATAATATAAGGAAGACTTAGTAAGTTGATCACCTCATATGAAACAAAAGAGGTAAAACCCAAGTTTTTTTGGACATTGTATTATGAAAACCTTGTATATGATAATTAATAATGATAAATTTTGTGGCCAACTACTAATTAGTACTTTATATTATAGTCCAACTGGAGAGAAACTAAAAAAAATGCAAAAGTTCAACTATGAATATGAGAGTACAACTAGACAACTATGTGTATACCAAATAATTTTTTACTAATATATTGCCATCTTTGGTCCATTTTACTACACGTGTAATAATTTTAAATGAATATCCCACCATCAAAAGCCTATTTTTTATTTACTTTTCACATTATTCATATATTAATTTATTTTAATAGCTATAAGACAGTTGTACCAAGTAATTCAAGTTATACTGAAAGTGATCTATTACATAAAACTTCACTTTCACCATAAATTCTATTAATTACAACCAAACAAATCTCTGTTACTCAATTGCAACTTTTTTATCTTCTGCAAAAGCTCCATCTTCCGCTGCTTATAGCTCAGTAGATATTCTTTATCATATGTTACTTCGCACACTTCTTTTCTAAACATAAAAAATAAAATCCAGTTCTAACTTTTTAAGAAGCCAATTAATTAAGGCGATCTCCACCCACCAAAGCGATGTCTCATTTACCAATAGCAAGTGACATGACCACCGTTGATGAGAGCTTGTGTGTGTCCAGTAATGAACCTTTACCCATCGGGGTTGGTAAAAAGGGTATACAAATGATTGAGGATTCTGCCACCAGGAAAGAGGAAGGCAACGACATCAATGGAGAAGCAACGAGGAGAAATCGGAACAGCTAGAACAACTGGAACAACAAGAACAACCAGAAGATTATGAGAAATCTTACGAAGAAGATGAATCGAGGGTTTGACGGCAAAAGGGTTGGCGCCGGAAAGAGACACGAGGAAAGAGGGAGGCGAGGTTATTCCCGTTGGAAACCTCAATATTGGCTTTGTACAATACAGAGACTCAAGTCACTCAACATCTTGTTATCGCTACTGCCAACTGCCGAGACTCGCGGCGGCAAGATGTTATTCTCCGTTGGAAGTCTCGGATTATATAGAGAAACTAAACAGAAGAAGAGATCTGGTTTGAAAAAAAAAATCTGATACGTCGGTGGATGATGAAGGTCTTCAGTTCGTGAATAAATTGGGATCCGAACAGATAACCCATATTTTAGTTGGTTTAGTTGGATACTTGGATAGATGATGGTTGGGTGAGTAAATACTGAAAATTGTTAAGGATAGTCAAGTATTTTGTGCTGTTTTCCTATTAATTAAATGAAAAATGAAAAGGAAAATAAGTTTATAACGGGTGGCATTCTAGCATAAATTTTCGTAGAAAGTGGCATTCCAACAATTGAATCAAGCAACTCTTAACTCTTAAGATATTGCTAATAACCTTTGATTGAGATGACCTTAGGCGGAAATCCTAACGCTGTTTCGACACACTAAATTTATCGTTTTACATCAATTTCAACTCCCAGCTGAAAGTTCCATTCACCGTTTTTTGGGTGTTCTCTTCACGGATTTTTGGGTTTTATTTGCTCTAATCTTGTTTCCCGATTGTATCAACGAATTGGTCCTCAATCTAATCTCTGGTGCACTGTATATGCGAGTACTTGTGGCACAAACAGCCAACGATCGATTGCAGGTTTGCACTATATAACTCTGCTTATATGTATTTCTACACGATGGCCGAATTTATTGCTTGAATGTAACAGAACGCTGTTGTATCTTGATAGTTGATGGCAAACTCTAGGATTGTCGCTAATATCTCTTCAAAGAAGGGGCCGAACCCAATGGTGAACGTGTTCACTCGTACAGCGAGTTAACTTACCTTGAAGGTCTTGCTTCGTCGTTGTACCCTGAAGATTTATATTTCTTCAGATCTTTTCAATTTGGACAACTTCTAGACATTGGGAGAGGTTCGGCTTTTTCAGGGAAGCTTGTGCACTTTCTGCTGACTCGGCAGTTGTTTGTACAGAAAAAAAAAAGTCTTGGTTCGTTTTTGCTGGTTCTCCTATGAGGTTTTCTCTAGTAATTGGCCTGAATTGCGAACAACCTCCAAAGGAAAAAGCTAGAAAAATAAAACTCGGACCAGGTAGGTATCGATACGGTTTGTTCGATCGGGCGGATGTATCTATTGAATGGGTTGTTGGCCGACTTAAGAAGCGTTTAGTATCGGACCGTGATACGCGAATACGTTATGCGCTTCTAGCCATTATTCACGCTGTCTTGTGTCCAACGTCTGGGAAAACAAAGATATCACCAGTTCATGTTGATATGGTAAAAAATATAGACAAGTTTGTGGATCACCCATGGGAGACCATCTCTTTCCAAATGACCTTGAGGAGCATCAAGGCTAGGGGTCATGAAAAGTTTTTTAAAAAATTCAGTATCTTTGCAGGGATGATTCCCACATGCACTGCAGCTGGTACTGCTTCAATGTGTACCAACTATTAGGAAAATGCAATTTTCTGAATTAGATGACGAAGCTGATTCCAATTTCGAGGATATGGACCAAGAACCAGAGCATCTTTGGACTTTGAAGTTGGATATTGTCTGGAAAATCGATGTCAAAGCTAATGTGAGTTTGCAAAACCTTTTCTTTTTCTTGATGCTTTCATTTTTTGCCCGGATAATGTTTTATAAAATAGTCACATGTTGATAGAAAAAAAAAAAAATAGTTACATTTGTTTTTATAATAGTAGGTATCTTTTTAGTGAAGTTTTGGGAGTTGTGGATTATAAATTGTTTTTGCCGCATAACATCATCTAGAACACTGATATAGTGGAGTAAACACCATGTAGTGCAACATAACATTGCTTTATCGAAAATACTTACGCTTTGATCAAACCCCTTTGTTTTTTTAGAGTTGGGATAATCTTAAATTTGAAGTTTGAAGTTTTAAGGTATATATGCGGTATATTATGAAAGATTTCATGTGATTTAAAAATATATTTGACATCTGCAGTTTTAAGGTATATATGCGGTATATTGTACAAGACATCAAAAATGCATTCCTCCAGGGTAATCTAGAAGAGACCGTGTATATGCATCAACCTCCAGGTTTTTAGACAAGCAGCTTTGACATCACGTCTACCAACTCAAGTCAAAGGCGTGGAATTCGAGATTTGCTACTTTCATCACTAAAATTGGTTTTGTTACTAGCAAAGCATATGCTTCTTTGTTTGTCAACATGAATGGAAATGATTTGGCTTACATTTTTCTCTATGTGGATGATATACTCTTAACAGCTTCCTCACATACATTGTTAAGTAAAATCATCACGCAGCTCAAAACGGAGTTTCCGATGTCTGATTTGGGCAAGCTTCATCACTTTCTCGGGATTAAAGCAACTTACAACAACAAAGGGTTGTTTCTCAATCAAGCTTCCTATGCGAAAGACAACATAGCACGAGCAGGGATGTCAAAATGCAAGCCATGAGCAACACTGGTTGATTTGCAATCAAAATTATCAACCAATGACGAAGAAAGAATTAAAAACGCAACTGAGTATCGAAGTTTAATTTGGCTGGGGCTCTACAGTATCTAACTTTCACTAGGCCGAATATCTATTACGCAGTTCATCAGATTTGCTTGTATATGCATGATCAACGCAAACCTCACATGGATGATCTCCGGCGAATCATTCGATATATCCAGGGCACATTCAACCATAGTCTACAACTTGTCAAAGGCTCAATAAATAGTCTTACATCGTACTCCGACACAGACTGGGCGTGTTGCCTGGATAAAAGGTGCTCCACTTCGGGATATTCTATCTTCCTCGGTCCTAATCTTGTTTCATGGTCAGCTAAACACCAACCGACTGCATCACGATCAAGCTCGGAGGCAAAGTATAGTTGCAAACACTGTTGCTGAACTATGCTAGCTCCAGAATTTGTTGTTGGAACTCCACTGCCCATTCACCAAGGCCTCCATTGTCTACTGTGACAATATCAGCTCGGTCTATCTTGCTTCAAATCCTGTCTAGCATCAACGCACAAAGCACATTGAGTTAGACATCCACTTTGTCCAAGAGAAAGTCGCTATAGGCGAAGTAAAATTTTTTCACATTCCTTCATCACTCCAATATGCAATCATTTTCACTAAGGGCTTACCAACTTCTTTGTTCAATGCATTTCGATCCAGCTTAACCGTTCGGAAACCCAACGGTTTAACTGTGGGAGGGTGATAGAATATAGGAATATTCTTGTTATTAGTTGTTAATATCTCAACTGTAATCCCTGATTTTGTGTAACCTCTTTGGCTTTACATAGCCTAGTAAATGCATCATTTCCAGTGAGGGAAATTCATCACTTTCAAGTTTCAAAGAAAGAATTCCTCAACGGTATCTTTGGTATTACATGATCTCAGTATAAGATTTTAAATTTGGTGTTTCGCGCGGCCATCAGTTAAGTATAAAGATCTTCTTTTATATGATCAATAAGTTTTTGCTTTATTTCCCTTCTACTTTATCTTTTAGTACCATGCAAGATGATATTTAATACCTGATCCTCCCTGATGTCTTGTTGATGACAAGCTAGCAATTTGCAGAGTACATGCTTAAAACTAAAATCTCAAACGTGCAGGGATATAAAAGCTTGTGTTATAATAGTATATTTTAAAAACTTGAGGGAGAAATATGAAACTATAGTTTTATTCTATCTTGTGTTTTCGAGAGTTCTTAGTTCTGCCATTCAATCTGCGAGAAATAGAGGACTCGAAAGAATATCAATTTCCAACAAATTTAGAACCATAGTAAGAGGTAAATTCATATGAGGCTTAGACAATGTATACTTCAAATCTAACTAGGGGTTAAATAGTAGATTAGTCAGCATGTTACAATTTGCTTAGACTGGATGATTTGGTCGTCTATCTTGCCATATCCAATATGATCTTTGTGGTTTACTTGGGTATGATCATTGAATTCTGTAGACGTGTTGCTTTGTGGAGACTCCTTAATTGAATGAAGTTTATATGTCAAACAAATGTTAATTTTCAAAAATATAGAGTAACCCCTAGTTTATCCTCAAAAGTCAAAACTAACTATCATCAGTAGTCTGTAATCCGAACCAAACCAATCAATTAAATATTGTACATCGAACGTTGGGATGGTTTAATCAAGCTTGTTCACTGGACAATCTAATTTTTAAAAAACCTGAACCTAAGAGCCTCGATAAACAGCTTTTGTTTCAAAGAAAACGAAATCAAAATTTTTAAAAAGAAAACGAATCGATCTTACCAATTTTTGCTTTTTTTTTGTTTTTTTTTTTATAACTAATGAAGAGTCAGAAATCTCGTGTGGAAAATCGACGCCCATCGCGTCTTCAAAGACACTAGCGATCGAAATATATTTTGATTTCATCACTCTCCTCCATAACAAATAGCAAATCGTAAAAACCAAACCTCTGAAGAAGAAAAAAAGAAAAAAAATAAAAAGCAGATTTCAAATATAAGAACAGAACACAAGCGATGAGATTTGAAGTAGAAGACAGAGGAGGCAGAGAGAAGAAGATGAGTTTATATTATATAGGACACCAAGTATTTACCCTAATTTTGATTTTATTGGGCTTTCGGGCCCAATATGAAAATGGGTTCAGAATTTAAAATGCCCAAAAACGTTTAAAGGTTATATAAATGGAACGAAATTAGGTTTTTATACTTTTTTATATATATAGTTACACTTCTCTTTAGCCGCAGGACTCATCGGAGTTTTCAGGTTCGTCCCTCTTCTTCCACTTCATTTTTGAATATCTATGATTCATATACTTTGTTAGAATCTTACTATTCGTCTCTCTGAAACGTTTATTAGAGTCCATATGAATCGTTTGATTAGAATTTAGTCTAGAGAACTGGTTATAGAGTTATTTGATTGGAGTTTTGATTTCTGATACATTAGGAGGAGAGAAGAATGTCCCACAGGAAGTTTGAGCACCCAAGACATGGTTCTCTTGGTTTCTTACCAAGGAAGAGAGCTAACCGTCACAGAGGAAAGGGTGAGTCTTTTTTCTATTCAATTTTGGATTCAGTGTTATTGAAATGCTTACTTAGGTTTTATTCTTATACACCAAAAAGGTTACTTTTTTATGGATTTTTTTTTGGTTTGCTTTGCTTACACGTTATTGTTGGTTCATCAGTGAAGGCTTTCCCCAAGGATGATCAAACCAAGCCTTGCAAGTTCACAGCTTTCATGGGTTACAAAGCTGGTATGACCCACATTGTCAGAGATGTCGAGAAGCCTGGATCCAGTAAGTGAATTTGTGTTTCATTCTGATTTGTTTTTTTACATACCTTGAGTCTTAAAGTCTTTAACTGTATTTTTATTTTTGTGTAGAGCTTCACAAGAAGGAGACATGTGAGGCTGTTACCATCATTGAGACACCTGCTATGGTTGTTGTTGGTGTTGTTGCTTATGTGAAGACCCCGAGGGGTTTGAGGTCTTTGAACACTGTCTGGGCACAGCATTTGAGTGAGGAGGTTAGGAGAAGGTTCTACAAGAACTGGGCTAAGTCTAAGAAGAAGGCTTTCACTGGCTACGCCAAGCAGTATGAATCTGAGGATGGCAAGAAAGGTATCCAGGCTCAGCTTGAGAAGATGAAGAAATACGGAACAGTTATCCGTGTTTTGGCCCACACTCAGGTAATATTGGTTACTGCATGTTTACCGTTCATGTTAAACATCTTTTACATTGCGTGCTTGCTGACAATTCTATGTTACAGATCAGGAAAATGAAGGGACTGAAGCAGAAGAAAGCTCACATGATGGAAATCCAGATCAATGGTGGTACCATTGCCCAGAAAGTTGACTTTGCCTACAGTTTCTTTGAGAAGCAGATCCCAATTGATGCTGTTTTCCAGAAGGATGAAATGATTGATGTGATTGGTGTGACCAAGGGTAAGGGTTATGAAGGTGTTGTTACCCGTTGGGGTGTGACAAGGCTTCCACGTAAGACTCACAGGGGTCTACGTAAGGTGGCTTGTATCGGTGCGTGGCATCCAGCTAGAGTGTCCTACACCGTAGCTAGGGCTGGTCAGAACGGTTACCATCACCGAACTGAGCTGAACAAGAAGATTTACAGGTTGGGCAAAGTTGGTTCAGAGACTCATTCAGCCATGACTGAATACGACAGGTCAGAAGAATTTACTCTTTATCTGTCTCTTACTTCTGTTTTGTATTGCCACCTCAACTGATTGCGATGTTGTGTGGCTATGATATAGGACTGAGAAGGAAGTGACACCGATGGGAGGATTCGCACACTACGGTGTTGTGAAGGAAGACTTCTTGATGATTAAGGGTTGCTGCATGGGTCCAAAGAAGAGAGTTGTGACTTTGCGCCAGTCGCTGCTTACGCAGACGTCTCGTCTTGCCATGGAGGTGATTAATCTCAAGTTTATTGATACCTCCTCCAAGATGGGACATGGTCACTTCCAGACCTACCAGGAAAAGGCCAGGTTTTATGGTCGTGCAGCAACCAAGGCGTAAACTAGTTGTCTTTCTTATTAGCTCTTCTTCTTCTTTGAAAGTCTTGATAAGATATTCTTTTGAATAATCTGTGGCAGTTTTGTGTTTTTTTAGTTATTTGGTGAATTTGAACTTTTCTTTCTCGAATTTTCTTTTCATTTAATTATTCTGAAGCGGATTCTGAGTATAAAGATAGCTTGCACTATTTTGCAGCAAATCATGACTTGTTTGATTTTTATGAAAGGGAAGCCTATGCATGCTCGTTTCCTTAATTTTAACATGATCCTTTTGATCGGTTTGGTTAACGAGTCCAATAATCAAATCTATTTCTAACAGACATGCACAAATTAATTTAAGAAGATTATTATTTTTGATATCCGAATTTAACATCTTATTTTTATTTAGTATTGTTAAATTATTAAGTCACTTTCAATAATAATGAATATATTGATTTGATATTGATACACATATCGTTTATAATATAACTATAATATAAATTGTGAATAATTGGAGTCCAGATTATCATCGAATAAATAGTTAAATTGTAGTATTTTTAAAAATGTAATGTGTAAGATTCAAATATGGTTAGTAAAAAAAAATAGAGGTATCAAAATATTCTTTTGGAAAAAGCGTAAAATACCACTTAAAATTCAAAAATCAACAACAAATTTCTAAATATATTTTTATACTAAGATAAAACTCACTCCCATCATCTGAGTCCACGAAGAACAAAGCCAACCCACAAATGAGACATTAGAGCATGCCCGTTAGTCATCTAGTGTTTCTAACTTTTGATAATACTAGGTTTTGAACCCACGCTACACATGAGTTTATTTGATATATCTTGATGAAATTATATATGATTAATAACTTTTAACGAAATATTATTTTATAAAAATTTTTAATTAGTATTAAGGAAAAAAATAAATTTCAGATACACAATTTTGAAAAATATATAAATCAGTTGTGTTATAAAATTAAATCTGATAAAAAAAATCATGAATATAACTCGACATCCCGATGAGACAGATCAAACTGGTGATCTCACATATCCTAAACCATTTATTTGACCATCAGAAAAACGAAAAAAATTTATAATCATGAATTTATATTGTTTTCATATTTAATTGATTACCACCTATGTTTTCATGTTTTATATTCAATGTTTTTTTTTTCATATTATTTCTTGTCATTTTCATTGTCATGGTAATTGTCATCGTTACTTTTACCGTCAGGTTCTTCATTATACTCTTCTTCTTTTTCTTTATCAACTTCTTCATATTCTTCCACTGAAAACTTTTTTTTTAGACTACCACACAACTTATTAACCCACAAAACTCCAAGACCAAAATCATTTATTTTCTCATAAAATTTGTGCAATTCATAAAGACCAGAATAGTCAACACATGCACCCAATTATTGATAATGTCATCCATATACTTATTCGGTTTTAGATCCACACATATTCAAACTTCTCAAACCAAAATCCTTGTACATATTTCTTTTATTTATATAGATTTTACTTTTACTTTTTTTTTTCTAAAACATCTTAATAAAATAGATTACTACTATATTTCCATAAATGTTAATTAGTTAAATATCTAATTTTTATTGGTTGTTTTAAATTCTATATGGACACTTTTAGGATTTTGTAGCTTCAACTTTAATTAGTATAGAAATAATATTTTAAAATTTATATGGAGGATAAGTAATTATAATATTTTAAAATATTTTGTGAAGTTTAAATATTTTTAATATTTGAACCTTTTAAAAGCTAAGAAATTTAAAAAATTTATAAGTTATAATATTTTGAAACATACTAAAGCTAAGACTTTTAGAAATTTCAATATTTATAATATTTTAAACTTTTAAAAGGTTTTGAAATATAATATTTGAACCTTTTAAAAAGTTTCAATATTTATAATATTTTAAACTATAAAATTTTAAAAATTATAATTTTTTTTTTAAAGTTAAGAACTTTTAAAAGTTTCAATATCTATAATAATTTTAAAATTTTTAAATATTATAGTATTTTTTGAAACTTGTTAAAGTTTTAATTTGATCAAATCAACAACTGGATCAAACGAATAAAACTTTTAAACTTGGACGCCTGATAAACCAAGCTTTCCTGCTCATTCGTTGTTGGAAACATATTAATCTTATTTATACTGGTTCTGAACCATTGTCTAAAAAACTTCTAGCCGATGTGGGACGTTGTACATAGTTCTTTTATTTCCATAAATTTAAAATTCTGGAAATTTAGAAAATGTTAATGAATGTCATGTCAAATCCTGATAAGTTGTTTAAAATAATTTTTAATATAGAAAATTCTGGAAATTTAGAAAATGTTAATTAGTGACATGTCGAATCCCTATTGGATGTTTAAAATTCTAGGTGGACAGCTTTAGAAGCTTATAGCTTCTACTTTTATTTAGTGTAATTAAAAATAATACTTAGATCTTCACTCCTTTCTTTTTATTTTTATTCTCCATACTTACTCATTCCTAAATATGGGTGTCTTATATAATTTCTATTAAAAATGTGTTTTAAGTATATTTTATAATGTAATAAATGTTGGTTATATAATGTATGCAATATTAGGAAAATATAACTAAAAACTGTAGGTATAGTATAATATATTTATTAAAAAAACAAATATATTACATTATAAAAACTTTAAAACATATAACTAAGCTTTGTACAATGTAACCGCAATGTTATGTGGCCAACAACTACAATCAAAACGTCCACAAAACACAATGTAAGACTTTCTGTTTTGACAACTTATAATTCCCTAAGAAACGCAGCAAAAACCGTGATTGGTGATGAAGGCCACAGAGGCGTGTCTGGAGGAGAAAGGAGAAGGGTTTCAATTGGAATCGACATAATCCATGACATGATCCAGAACTCGAGCATCTAATTCCTGAAACGAGAACAAAACAGAGTTCGCCCTAAATCTCACCGTGAGCTAGAAAACTCCGCAGAAGGAACCAAGAGTTCCACAAGCAATGGCGAGCAAAGCAAGCACCAAGCTATAACAACAGAAACACCAAGCAATGGTCAAAATAGTTGGTAGTATTACAATACTTTTGGTGCTATAGTCGTCGCCACCACCATTGGAGCTCATTGTTTCTGCTTTACAATCCCAAGTTTCAGACCTATATATACCTTATACTTAGCTCTCTTGACTTCATTTAGCTCTCTTCACAGGCCTAATTAAACATCAAAAAAAAAAAAAACAGAAACAAATAAAATACAGTGTACCTGCTTCTTGACTTCATTTAGCTCTCTTCACAGGCCTAATTAAACATCAAAAAGTGTAATTCTCTGATTCAAACTCCAACCTAATGTTATCATCAAAGAACTCTTCAATCAACCCCTTGAGCAAATCATTCTCATTGAGAAGAATAGGGTAAAGCGTAGTTACCTCACGCTGGCAAATCCCTACAAGCTCGTTTGATTTCACAAAGCATCTAAGCTCCAACTCAGGCTTCAAAGAAGGGTAATATTTCTTAACGCAAGGTAGAAACTTTCTGGTCTCGAAGAGACTTTATCACTACAGGAGTCATAAGCATTGCAGAGATCATGAAGCAAAGAAAATGATTTAGAGAGATCACTTACATAGATGAATAAAAAGGATTTGCTAAATTGCATCCTCCCCTGTTCAGGTTCCGTGGACCTTGAATTATCACAAGTAAATGCATGTTAGCTCACTTACACAGATGAATTACAAGGATTTACTTAACTGAGGAAACTGAGGAAACACAACACACCTGTTGAGTATTAATGTCAACACCAGAAAGCCAGCACCCGGATCCAGGATGGGAATGATACCTATTAGAAAGATAATCTCATTCTCATTAATTAATCAAAATATACAATTGAGGGTTTATATACACAATTATAAGGCCTAAACCAAAGCCACTAGATTAAACTAAACCGACTCAATCTACTACTGGTTTATACTCTACCAGTGTACAAAAGACTCTATATACACTAAGAGACTCTATACAAGATAATAGTCCCCCTCAAGATGGGACGAAAATATTGAGCAGACCCATCTTGCCAACCAACTGATGGAAATGAGCAGGGTATAAGGCTTTAGTAAGCGGATCAGCAAGTTGAAGACCTGTTCGGATATGAAAAAGCTGAAACAAACCTGCAACAAGTCGCTCACGATTACTATGGCAATCATTTTCTATGTGTTTGGTGCGCTCGTGAAAGACCGGGGGGTTTGTCGCAATATGAATAGCCGCAGTGTTGTCACAGAAGAGCATGGTAGGCTTAGCAAGAGGAATTTTCAACTCCTTGAGAAAATTAGTGATCCATACCAACTCATCCGTTGCCTTTGACATACTGCGATATTCAGCCTCCACAGAACTCTTGGAAACAACCTTTTGCTTCTTAGATTTCCAAGAAATCAGGGAGGTGCCCAGAAACAAACAGAAACCAGAAACAGAACGACTAGTGTCTTTGCAAGATGAATAAGAAGCATCAGCAAACATTTGAAACTGAAGTTCTGACCTGGAAGAGTAGAATAATCCTTGACCAACGGTACCTTTGATGTACTGAAGAATCTTGTAAACAGCCTGTAAATGAGCTTTGCGAGGAGCTTGAGCAAACTGACTGAGTTTGTTAACCGCGAAGGTGATGTCAGGTCTCGTAATTTGCAGGTACATTAAGCGACCAATGAGACGTCTATAGGCTCCAGCATCAACAAGGGCACCACCAGTCCTTGAAGAAAAAACAACATTAGGCTCCATAGGAATATTAGACGGTTTGCAACCAAGAAGCCCGGTCTCATCAAGAAGGTCAAGAGCATACTTGCGCTGTCCAATGTGAATACCTTCGGATGAACGGGCAATCTCCAAACCAAGAAAGTATTTCAATGGACCCAAATCGCGAAGCTTAAAAAAGGACTTAAGCTGAGTTTTCAAGAGATCAACCTCAGCATCATTGTTACTGCAAATAATGATATCATCAACGTATACCAAAACACATAAGAAAAGGCTATCAGTGAGTTTCAAGAAACATGTGTGATCTGCATACGTTTGAGTGAAACCAAGACCAAGCAAAGTCGAGGAAAACTTGAGAAACCATTGTCGAGAGGCCTGCTTAAGACCATATAAGGACTTTTGAAGCTTACACACGGCATTAGGAGGCAGAGTGTCCCCCTTACGATCAGCATAACCAGGAGGAAGCCTCATATAGATCTCCTCATCAAGATCACCATTCAAAAAGGCATTGGAAATGTCCAACTGAGTGAGAGAGAAGTTATGGATGGCAGCCAAAGCGAGAATGAATTTCACGGAAGTCAATTTGACAACTGGAGAGAATGTCTCATTGAAATCAATACCCTCCTTTTGTGTGTACCCTTTGGCAACCAAACGAGCTTTGTATCTTTCGATACTACCATCAGAGTTAAATTTGACTTTAAAAACCCATTTGCAACCAATAGGAGTTTTATCAGGAGGAAGAGTGCATATCGTCCAGGTCTCGGTGTCTTCCAAAGCAGTGACTTCATCATCCATAGCACCACACCAAACCAGAAGTTCCTTCGCCTCAGCATAACTGGTGGGTTCTCTTTCTTTGTCAATGGCAGCCAAGAAAGATAGGTAAAGAGGAGAGAGCTTATGGTAAGAAAGAAATTGAGAAAGTTGATGAATGGTTGAAGACTCCACTGAATGACAGTAGTAGTCTTGAAGATAAGCAGGCTTCTTGGTCTTCCTGTGGGATGCTTGAACGGAAGGTTCAGAAACATCACAGATAGGATCAACAGAATGTTGAATCTCTATAGATGTTGGGGATTCAGAAGAATCCACAACCGAAGAATGATGAACCACAGGAAGTGTTGGTTACTGATCAGGAAAATAAAGAGAAGTATCCTGAGAATTCTCAGACCCAACAAACGGAAAGAGCTCTTCATGAAATACCACATGTCGAGAGAAAAAAATAGTATTTGATTCAATATCAAGAAGTTTGTACCCTTTGTAACCACTAGGATATCCTAGAAAGGCACAAGCACGAGCTCTAGGATCGAATTTATGTCTGTTCTTGGGAGTAGT
This sequence comes from Camelina hispida, assembly GCA_023657505.1. Lineage (NCBI taxonomy): Eukaryota > Viridiplantae > Streptophyta > Magnoliopsida > Brassicales > Brassicaceae > Camelina > Camelina hispida. Next base: position 27,987,398 of record CP094637.1, read on the forward strand.
AGAAGCATAACAGAGACAACCAAAGACTTTTAATTCAGAATATTCTGGGATTTCCTTTGTTAAAACTTCAAAAGGAGTGCGATGAGCTAGAATTTTTGCAGGAGTGCGATTAATGAGATGAACTGCAGTGAGAATGCAGTCACCCCAATAAGGAAGAGGAATATGAGATTGAAATAGGAGAGAACGCGCAACATTGAGAAGATGTTGGTGTTTACGTTCCACAACAGAATTTTGTTGTGGAGTTTCAGGACAAGAGTGATAAGCAACAATGCCTTTAGATTGATAGAATGAAGTGAAGTTTAATTCTGGAGCATTGTCAGATCTAACCCCCTTAACTTTAGATTGAAACTGAGTTTCTACCATATTAATGAAAGTGGGAAAGACTTGGAGGACATCCGATTTGTTTTTAAGTAAATAAACCCAAGTAGCCCTAGAACAATCATCAACAATTGTGAGGAAGTAGCGAAAACCATCATGAGTAGGAACAGAGAATGGACCCCAAGTATCAATATGCACCAAATCAAAAGGGTTTTCAGTAAGCTTATTATGGGAGGTAAAAGGTAAATGTTTTTGTTTGGAAAGATGACAAACTTTACAATGATAATGAGTATCAATTTTAGTTTTGTCAAGAGATAAAAGATTATGTAAAGAAGGAAGCTTAGACATAGAGAGGTGTCCTAAACGCTTGTGCCACAGCTCAGGATTAGACACTGCAGCAACAACCGAGAGCGAAGTACCAGGACAAGACAAAGACTCTATATCCAAGAAGTAAAGATTAGCCACCCGTCTACCCATGCCAATCGTTAATTCCCGAGTAGGATCCTGTATGGCACAAGAGATTTTGTCAAACCAAACCCGACACCCCATGTCATCGGTTAAGGCACTAACACTAAGGAGATTAAACTTGAATTGAGGGATGTATAAAACATCATGGAGGATCAAATTTCTACCCAAGTGTATAGAACCTATCCCAACAATGCTCACAGGAATTCCAGTAGGAAGATTAACAGTGTTAGACATAGGTTTTAAAGAAAGAAAAGAGGACTTTTCATGACAGATATGGTTGGTGGCTCCTGAATCAATAACCCAAGCATCGATGGCAAGAATATTTTCATTAAGAGAACAGACATAAGGTTTGCCAACCCCAGTAAAAGAACAAAGGATAGAGGGATGAATATTACCGGGAATTGGGCCAGATGAGGTAGAAGAAGGAGGATCGGAAGATGCTGAGACGGAGTGGACTTCTGGAGTAGGTGTGATGCTAGGAGGCTGAAGCTTACTGGCGAGGAAAGACATCATTTGTTGGATTTGAGCTGGCGTGAAGTCAGTGATTGGATCAACAGAAGCAGCAGAATCATCGAGAGCAACATTTGCGACTAGAGTATGCTTCTCAGGGCGTTGATTCGGTTTGTAGCTAGTGGGATAACCATGCTTCTTGAAACATTTATCCACAACATGACCAACTCGACCACAAAAGGTGCAATAAGGTCGTTCCTTCTTTGGGAAACCAGAGCTACCAGAGCCAACAGCACAAGAGGGAGGCTGAGAGACTTGAAAGGAAGAAGACTGCAGAGTAGTAGCGATAGGAACATGAGATGTCTTCTGACTGTCATCCTGATCGAGCTTATTGTAGATCTCCGAAAGAGAAGGAAGAGTCTTCTTCATCAGAATACGGCTCCGGGTGTTTTCATAGCTCTCATTAAGCCCCATTAAGAAGTCAATCACTCGATTTGTCTCCTTTTCAGCAAGAAGATCCTCAACAGTGTGTGGAGTAACTTGAATGTTAGAAAGTTCTTCCCACAAAGTTTGAGTCTGAGTATGGTAGGACGAGAGATCGAGACTACCCTGATGGAGAGAGTGAAGTTGATGACGCAATTTGTAGAGGCGAGGGAGGTTTGACTTATGAAAGCGAGTGTGAAGATCTTTCCAGATATCCGATGAGTGCTTGATGTAGAGAATACTGGCATAGATCTTCTTAGAAACGCTGTTCAACAACCATGACTTCACCATAGAATTGCAACGACACCAAATTTTGAAATACGGATCATACTCATCAGGCTTTGCAATAGATCCATCTAGAAAACCTAATTTATTCTTAGCTTCAAGACTTGTAACCATAGCAACATACCAGACATTATAGTTGTTACCATCAAGAGGATCCGAGACTAAGACTAAACCAGGATGATCGGAACTATGCAAATGATACGGTGAGTGAATATAATCTGGTGAGTCAGATACCTCAAAGGCATCGTGAGGAGGAATAGTGAGAGATCGACGAGCTGGTGCTCGATCGATGAGATCTGGAACTTGATTCACCTTCCCCGAAACAGATTGAGACGTATGATGTGTTGACGCCTCACCGCGAGCTCGAGGTGACACAGGTGTGCCGGATAGAGGTGAATCTTCAGCTTGAGTGCGATACTTCGATTTGCAGTTCCGCTTCCCCATTGAAACTCTAAAACAGCTCCGATCTTAACGCAAGAGACTGAAAAAGCATGAGGAAACAAGGATCTCACGGGAAATGAAAAGATCGGAAGAAATCCGGCGAGATGCCGTTGAGATTCCGATCAACGAAAGCGGAAGAGATAGAGAGTGAGATTATACTTGCTCTGATACCATATTAGAAAGATAATCTCATTTTCAATAATTAATCAAAATATACAATTGAGGGTTTATATACACAATTATAAGGCCTAAACCAAAGCCACTAGATTAAACTAAACCGACTCAATCTACTACTGGTTTATACTCTACCAGTGTACAAAAGACTCTATATACACTAAGAGACTCTATACAAGATAATAATACCAACCAACAACCATCTCAGGTCTGAAATAGCGATACAAGAAAGAATCAATATCCCAAAATCAGATTCTGAATCCAGTGATTTTATAGCTCTCACTGACTACCTGAATCCAGCGATTCATGCTTTCTCGTTCAGTTTTGATGAGATCAATTTTGTTTCGAAAGAGAGAGACAAGCAAATGAAGAAACAAGAAAAAAAAAAACAGAACAAAGCCAATGCATTATTGACACGTGGGTCAGTGGGTGTCTCTGGCTATCTAAAATGGTCGGGACAGAGATACAGTTCTAAAATTATTGTTTGTAGTTTATTTTATACTCCTGTTTAAGTTTATTGATGTATTTAGCTCATTTTTAAAGGAAGCTTGTAAACCTTTAATCTAATATAATAGAGTGTCTGATGGAAAAAAAAAAAGATACAGTTCTCTGAATAATTATGATTAATTTTTTTTTACTTTATTATTAAAAAATTAAAAGACATCCAAAGATGAGAATGCATTCTCATTGGTAATACTCACATAAATGTCTTAAATTTTAAATAATATTAAAAATAATACTAAATTATAATAAAAGGACAATTAAGAGAACTAAACATTTGAACAACTTTTTCTCTCTCGAAGTGCGACGGCGGAGGTGATGGCTTTAGGGTTTTGACATGAGTTTGTATGGAGGTCTTTTGGTTCCTTTATTTGGTTTTTCTGGTTATCTCTGATCTTTAATCGGTGGATCTATGGGCATATTCGATTGCCATTTCTAGGTTTTATTTTTGAGCATCGGATTTGTGATTGGGGTAAAGGTTTGCCATATGATATCAAGGGTTGCTTGAGATTGGGTTTTGCTGTGTTTCGGGATCTTTATCCCTGGGAGATCCTCCCTCTCATGTTTCAAGAGGAACATAGGAGATTTTGGTCGGATCCTATGCATCGAAAGATCTCTTTCACAAAGGAAAGATGGATCTGTCTAGTTTTCAATTGGCGGAATTTGGTTTTCACTAAATCGGTGGATGAATGGTGTTATTATTTTTTACGGGGATATGTTAGCCTTGGCATTGAAGAGGTTGATTTGGGAGGAGATTTTGTGGAACTATGAGAATGTGATCCGGAGGCTTTTGAGAGTCTTCTCTGATTTGTCCAGAGATTTTCTTTTATGGGGTTTGTGGAGTTTTGATGTGTGTGGTTTTTCACTTCAAATCTTTTACCTTAAAAAGACCACAGAACTGCTGAAAGTGCACAACTAATCAGTAGTAGTATTTAAAGATCGATCCCACAGAGAGAGAGTTGTTGTTCAACGGAATCCAATGGAGGTAAGTAAGGCTAGGACTCAATAAAAAGGGAGTTTTGGTTGTCACGGTTGTAGCAAGCAAATAAACAAAAATAAAAGTGCAAGTAAATAATAAAATAAGCGTTGGGCATTAAGGGGAATCACAGGGGTTCAATGATCTATCTATCTAGGAAAGTTTAGGGTTAGTTTGTTTATCTAAAACTCGGACTACGAAACACTAATGAACAGTTAACTTAAAGTTCTCAAGCTAACAGTCTAAGATCACTACAATTCGTTACTCAACTGTCGCAGGCAACGACGCATAGATCAAAGCATTTAAAACAGGTTCGATTCTAATCTGTGGAATTCCATAGGTAAGGGGTATGTACTTTCTATGTCTCCCCATACATCTAAGCTAGGTCAAGCACACATGCAAGCTTTTGGCAAAGCACACACACTTTAGATCATAGTTAGTTCATGAGGCTAACTTAAAGCATTAAGCAAAGACTTAAAATTAAAGCATAGAATAAACAGAATTTAAATCTAACAAACCCTAAAAATTGCCACATAAACTAAGATCATCTCCCCCCTTTGATTTATCCCTTTAAACCCAACTAGAACTAGCATGTTTAAGGGAATCATCAAAGCAAAGTTTAAATAATTCATAAATATAAAAGAATAAATAGTAAGAATAAGGTTTAGAGATTACTTCTTAGAATCAAGTACAAGATATAAAGACTTCTCCTTAAGAAAACTAGTGTATCAAAAACAAGAGAAAGAGAAAAAATATGGTGAACTTCAAGGCTTCAAGATGAACGAGAGATGGCTCTGGTCGTGGCTGCTTCTCTGGTCGTTGGCTTTTAGGGGCTGCTTTGAGGCACTTTGAAGGCACACTCTAAACCCAAGGTTTAGAAGAGTATTTATATGGTTTTGTTTAGGGTTAGGGTTTTGTAAGGGTAAAAACATCTTCTCTTGATGAGTGCATGGCAAATGGCAGCGTAGGAAGCTTCTCGAACGGTGGTGAAGACTTGGACTGGGCCTCCGTGGTGGTAGCTGGTCAGGCCTTCAATAAAAGCCCATGGGCTTGATGGTTCTTCTTAGGTTAGTTTAAGGTACGTCTTGGTAACTCAGGAATAACTTCCAGATGGTTAGATGGATCGACTTGATTTCACTTCTAGGAGAAAGATGACTATCTCAGCTTTCCATAGACACCAAGTACGTCGAAATGTAAGTTATGGAAGTTCTTCAAACTTTGCCCGTACTGTAAAGCTCTGAAACTTTCCTAAAACATATTTTCTTTGCCTTTTGGTCCTTTTTGCTATAAAACCTGTAAAACCTTCTTAAAACCTAAAATACTTGATAATAGACATTAAAGCCTTAAAATCATATCAAACTCATCCTAAATGCATACTAAGACTAGAGCTAAAATGGATAAAATAATGATGTTATCAAGTTTTACTGATTCTGTCTTCACGCAAGGAAAGCGGAAAGATTGGTATCTGTTCCTGATTCGTTTTGTAATGAGTTTTGGGGTAGAAAGGTGTGGTGTGATCTTGATCTTGCTGTTAATCTGGTGTGATCTGATTTTGTGGTTCTCCACCATTGATTGGAGATTTCATCATTGGCTAGATATGTTTATTCTGATCTTTAATGGCCTCTTTGGGGAAATGATTCTGCGAATATTTCCTGAGGATGAGTATATAAGTGCCTCTCGAGATAGAAAGCAATATCACTTCACCTCAAATTTTTTCTCTTCTCTTGGTTTGTCTCCTTTTCCTCCTCTTCTTGTTGGGGTTTCTATTGCAACGATTCTTACCATGTCGCAAAGTATGGTGGTGGGTCAAAGCTCTGCTGTGAAAGAGGTGGTTTCTTCAGTGGTGAAGCGCAAAGTCAAGGTTCCATTCTTTGATAATACAGCGCTTATTGAAGGATATTCTAAAACGGTGGTGGGTCGATGCATGAATCCGAGAGCTCAAGATATGGCTTTCTTGATTATGTTCCCCAGGATTTGGCACCTTGAGGGTAAGGTGGTTGGTGTGGATCTTGGGATGGGGAAGTTCCAGTTTGACTTTGATGAAGAAGCAGACATTGTTGAAGTTTTGAAGATGGCTCCCTTTCATTTTGATCATTGGATGGTCTCCATGGTCCGTTGGTGTTCGAATGTGGATCCTTCCTATCCTTCGGTCCTGACGTTTTGGGTTTGTGTCATATGTTGCCCTTTCAATTTTGGACTGGTCCGACTTTCAGGAGCATTGGTGAAGCGTTGGGGACTGTGGTGGAGGTCGACATTGACAGTGGTAGAGTCCAGGTGTCGGTGAATGGCCTTAAACCTCTTTGTTTTGAGACTGAGTTAAGTTCTTCAACGGTGAAGAAACTACTGTTACTCTTCGGTATGAGAGGTTGTTTGGTGTCTGTAACAAATGCTCAAGCATGTGTCACAATGAGGAGCATTATCCCACTATGGAGGAGGCTGCTGCGGTTTCGCTTATTTTACCAAAGGATGATGGGGATAGATGACACTAAAGCTACAAAGGTGCTATCACAGCGGAGAGACAGAGAGGTTCCAAACAGGAGGGTGGCTCTCGCGGGGGTTACCGGGGTAAACCAGGTGGCGCGGGATCTCAGGTTGATGGCAAGAGGCCGTTTAAGGGAAGGTTTGGTCGGGGTTCAAAGTCCCGATCTGACCAAGCAACGGGTGAGCCGGTAGCTAAGCAGCGTAGACTGACCAGATAAAACAGGAAGTTGCAAAATGAAGATTTTAAGCTGAAATTGTCAAGGGCTTTGAAACAAAGCCACTATTGGGTATCTCAGGGATTTGTGGGGGAAGCATCGGCCAGATTTTCTGTTTCTTTCTGAAACTAGGCAATCTTTTTCTATTTTGGAACCTTTTGTTGGTCATTTTGATTACTCAGATTAAAAATAGTTGAACCTGTTGGTTGCAGTGGCGGTCTTGCCTTATTTTATAAGAATAACAATAATAATAATAATAATAATAATAATAATAATAATAATAATAATAATAATAATAATAATAATAATAATAATTATAATAATAATAATAATAATAATAATAATAATAATAATAATAATAATAATAATAATAATAATAATAATAATAATAATAATAATAATAATAATAATAATAATAATAATAGTAATAGTAATAATTATAATAATAATAATAATAATAATAATAATAATAATAATAATAATAATAATAATAATAATAATAATAATAATAATAATAATAATAATAATAATAATAATAATAATAATAATAATAATAATAATAATAATAACGTTTCCATTTTATTTGAGTCTAATAGAGTTATTGATGTGGAAGTTTTATACAAAGGAAAATCAATTTATCTCTCTTTTATCTACGGCGATCCGGTTCCAAAGAACCGAGATATGGTTTGGGAACGGTTAACAAGAATTGGTTTAAATAGAGATGCTCCTAGGTTTTTAATTGGAGATTTCAATGAGTTAAAAGGAAACCATGAGAAGCGGGGTAGCAAATTGCGCCATGCCTCCTCTTTTGTGCCTTTTAACACAATGATTCGACATTGTGGATTACTTGAGTTTCCTGCTCTTGGAGAAAGTCTTTCTTGGAGAGGGTGGCGAGATAAAAAGCCGATATGATGTCGGTTAGATCGGGCTTTGGCGAATGAGGACTAGCATGATTTGTTTAAGGATTCCTTTACGGAGTACTTAACAATGATTGAGTCGGATCATAAACCCCTGTAAGCTGTTATTGAGGATAAGATCCAGCGGGGTCGGGGTATTTTTCGATTTGATAGATGGTGGCTGGACAAGGAGGGTTTCTTTGAGGCGGTTGCTAAGGGTTGGGAGTCTACGACGGGTGCTCCACCCTCTTCCACTCTGGTGGATAAAATTACTAAATGTCGTCGTGCTATTTCTCGTTGGAGGAAAGAGCAATTACCTTATAGGCGGGAGACAATTGAGGACATTAAAAGAGCAATTACCTTATGGGTGGAAGACAATTGAGGACATTAAAAGAGCAATTACCTTATGGGCAGGAGACAATTGAGGACATTAAGTCCAAATTAGCGGTGGCTCAGGAGAATGATGCTACTTTGGTTGATGAGCTTGCAGAGCTTACTTGGCGGTTACGTGAGGCATATAGGGTTGAGGAGGTATATTGGTATCAAAAAAGCAGAAGTAGGTGGATGAGACTTGGTGATCACAATACCAGTTATTTCCATGCTCAGACAAAACAACGGCAAGCTCGGAACTGTATTGTTGATCTCCATGACCAGCATGGGAATTGGACGACAGAGGAGAGTGATATCCAAAATATTGCGGTCTCTTATTTCCTGGATTTATTTACCTCCTCGGATCCTCTGGATTTTGCGGAAATGTTAGATGAGATTTCGTCATCTATTTCTGGAGATGAATGATTTTTTAACTCGGGAGGTTTCCGAACAGGAGGTTAAACTAGCATTGTTTATGATGCATCCGGATTAGGCTCTGGGACCAGATGGATGACTGCGCTCTTTTACGAGAGAGCATGGGCTACGGTTAAAGCAGATCTAGTGTTGTTGGTCAATTCCTTCCTGCAGAATGGGGATTCGACAAAAGGTTAAATGTGACAAACATATGTCTTATCCCAAAGGTGGATAAGCCAACGAGGATGACGGAGTTACGGTCTATTAGCCTCTGCAATGTTAGGTATAAAATCATATCTAAGGTTCTGTGCCAGTGGCTTTGCACTATATTACCATCTCTCGTCTCGGAAACACAATCGGCGTTTGTAGAGGGTCGTTTAATTTTGAATAACATTTTGATTGCTCAGGAAATGTTTCATGGCCTACGAACCAACCCTTCGTGTAAGGGGAAGTTCATGGCTATAAAGACGGATATGAGTAAGGCCTATGATCGGGTAGAGTGGTCTTTTGTCGAACATTTGCTCAAGCGTTTTGGCTTTTGTGAAAAGTGGATATCATGGATTATGTGTTGTGTTAAGTCGGTTCCATATAAGGTTTTGATTAATGTTCAGGCATATGGCTCCATTATTCCATGTCGGGGGCAGCGTCAAGGGGATTCTTTGTCGCCTTATCTCTTTATTCTTTGTACTGAGGTGCTAATTGCACATTTTCGGAAAGCAGAATCGATGAAACTTCTTACAGGTATCAAGGTTTCGACTGCTAGTCCCGCCATTTCCCATCTCTTATTTGCGGATGACAGTCTTTTTTTCTGTCGGGCCACGAAGGAGCAATGCGAGGTTGTCTTAGGAATCCTTAGGAAGTATGAACGGTTTCTGGCCAACAAATTAATTTTCAGAAATCTTCGGTTCAATTTGGACACACGGTGGATAATGATATAAGGGAGGAGTTAAAAGGGGTTCTGGGGATCACAAATTTGGGTGGTATGGGATCTTACTTAGGCATCCCGGAAAGCCTGGATGGGGTAAGACAAAATTGTTTTCGTTTGTTCAAGACAGATTGCAATCACGGGCTAGTGGGTGGCCAGCTAGACTTTTGTCAAAAGGCGGCAAGAAGGTAATGATCAAGTTTGTTGATACGACTGTTCCTACTTTTGTGATGTCATGTTTTCGGCTACCGAAGACGGTTATGAGGGAAGTTGACTAGTGCAATTTCAAATTTTTGGTGGAGCTCGTCTGGACAATCACGAGGGCTCCACTGGGTGGCGTGGGATAAACTGTGTAGTGGAAAGCTGCAGGGGGTTTGGGTTTCCTGTGCTTGGATGATTATAACACCGCTCTGCTGGCGAAGCAGCTTTGGCGTTTGATCACAATACCAGATTTACTTTTTGCACGGGTGTTTAAAGGTCGCTACTATCGGCATTCTGATCCTCTGGATCAAATTAAATCTTACTCGCCGTCTTATGGGTGGCGGAGTATAGTTTCTGCTCGCTCTCTGGTTAACAAATAACTTATTAAATGGGTAGAATCCAGGGCTTCCATTTCTGTATGGACTGACCCATGGATCCCTGCTCAATCCCCAAGACCAGCACTGAGCACAGGGTCGCCTTCTGATCCTCTGCTCCGAGTTACAAATCTTATTGACAGGAGCTCTAATTCCTGGGATATGGCTCAGTTTACGGCTACGTTTGTACCGGAAGATGTTGCTATAATTTATGCCTTACTGTTGCGACAACCGGATAAACTGGATTTGCTGGGATGGCAATTTACTAAGTCTGGTAAATATTCGGTAAAATCAGGGTACCATACTCTTCGTTCGAGTACGACGGCGCCCGCTAAGCCGAAAGTATTTGGACTGGACATTGTTCCCCTTCAGGCCTTTGTGTGGAAACTTAGGTGTCCCCCAAAACTTCGTCATTTTATGTGGCAAGTTCTTTCGGGTTGTGTGGCGGTTACAGCTAATCTACGGAAACGTGGTATGAGTTGTGATGCCATGTGTGGTCTATGTGGTTTTCATGAGGAGACGATTAATCATACCCTCTTTGAATGCCCACCAGATAGACAGGTTTGGGCTTTGTCGCAATTTCCGACGGCCCTGGGTGTTTTCCTTTTGGGGTATGTTTTCACAAACATGGATTTTCTTTTTTGGCAGTTTACAAATGTTCCAACACAGGATTTAAATCCCTGGATTTTGTTTTGGTATATTTGGAAAGCGCGCAATGATAAAGTTTTCAGTAATCTGGATTCAAACCCTCTTGCAATTTTGCGGTTAGCAGAGGATGAGGCAAAAGTATGGACTCTGGCCCAGACAGAGGATATGGTATTAGCTTCGGATATTACCACTGCGGTTGTTCCCTGTGGTAGTGAGGGAGTAGGGGTTCCTCGGTCTTTGTCGGGTTATATTTGTTTTGTGGATGGTTCTTGGAAAGCAACAGATCGCTAGCTCTGAGATTATTATCCGCTATCTGCGGATATCCGTATTTGTATCCGAATCCGCTCCGAAAAAAACGGATATCCGGACAAACGGATACGAATACGGATAGTGAAATATCGGATAAAACGGATACGGATACGAATACGGATAGTGCTAAATTTCAAAACGGATAACGGATATCCGTTTTTTCTCGGATACCATGTATTATATTCGAATACGGATACGAATAATACTAAATTTTAAAACGGATATTCGGTTTTTCACGGATATCCGGTATTTGTATACGGATATCCTGTATTTTTGTCCAAAATACATGGTATTTTATACAAATACGATGTATTTTAGTCCAAAATACGTATATTTTTTTTTAAAAAAAAATTTACGGACATCCGCGAATATTCGCGGATAATCGAATTTTTAACGGATATCCGGATAACGGATATCCGAAATTTTCGGATACGAATACGGATAACAAATTACGGATAAAACGGATACGGATACGGATACGGATATCTCAAAAAAACCGGATATCCGCTCCGTTTGCAGGCCTGCAGATCGCTATGTGGGTCGAGGATGGTTTTGCACATCGCCCTGGGGTGATGGCCCTACTATGGGAGCTGCCAACTTTTACTTTAGTCTGTCCCCTCTTCATGCTGAGATTGAAGCCCTTATCTGGGCAATGCGCTGTATGATTGGGACGGATAACCAATCTATCGTCTTTCTCACTGACTGCTCCGACTTAGTGAAGATAATGTCGTCGTCTTCCGAATGGCCAGCATTTACGCCTTACTTGGAGGACATTCAGACTGATAAAGAGGAGTTCACTTCTTTTTCCTTAGTCAACGTCCCTCGTTCTTAGAATGGTAAAGCGGATAATCTAGCGCGGCGAGTTTGCACAGTTCTGCACTTAGTTACCTATGTAAACAATGTCCCTTCGTATTAAGCTAATCTTGTACTTTGTTGTCAAAAAAAAAAATAATAATAATACTAAATTAATTTTAGGTCCTCACTAACTTCTTTTTATTTTTTCTCCTCCCATTAGTCATCCTCAATTATGAGTGTCTTTACCATGTATGATATAACTTAAATTAAATGAGAAATAAAAATAAAGCAACAATTGCTTTTGAATCCTTATTGTTGGAACTGAGAAACAAAAATGAAGCAACAATACTCAAATTATTTTACTGGATTATTCACCTTCACTGATTAAGAATCAGAAAAAGAGAAGCAAAAACATTTCCCATTGGAACTTGATCCTCGATGCATTCAAATGCTGTACTATACATTTCCATTGTTTGTTTCAGCTCCAGTTTAAGCCTCCTCATCTCATCATCATAGTTACAAATTTCAACTATAAAACCTCTTGCATCTAGCAGTCCCTAGTTTGTAACCCGAGAAAAGATTAATAGATAAGTCTTACCACCTAGCAATTTCAAAACTTCAATCGAATTCAACACCCAAACTAATCACAGTGATTATGAAAACACACACCACTGTCCGTACATGTCCGTACGCCCGGACAGTCAACATGGCGGGCCGTCCGTACGGTTTAGAGGCCTAGCGAGTTAAGCCCATGAAAAGCAGCCTCTAACGGTCACAAGACTCGAGATTCTTCCTCTTGGAGCCGTTGTTGAGTGTGTGCGCAAGTGGGAGGTCAAACAAAGATCACATGTGATCTTAAGGAAATGTCACTATCATTATGTGTAATTGTGTACAACATATACTTAGAATATTCGATTGTAAGTATCTATATTTAGTTTGTATCTAGGATCCATATCAAGTAAGAAATACTAATTTCTTCTTCTACACTTCTATACTTCTACACTCTCTTGATTTGATACACTCATACTCTCTTACTCTCTCATTACTTGCGACCTAGGCTAGAATTCACTCTTCTTCAAACTTACATGGTATCAGAGAAAGTTTGTTCCTTACTCTGAATCTCACACCCACTAAACTCTTCCGCTTTAAACTCTTTCTCTTCAATCTCTTTTTGTTTCGTTCTTGAAAGAACATTCTCTTTACCCGTTGGACAATAGCAATACCCAACGGATGTTACGACATGGAAGGCAATAAGACCTTGATTGTCCCAGTTACTCTCAAAGGAGAGAACTATCTGCTGTGGACAAGAACCACCAAGACGGCACTGTGCGGCCGAGGGCTTTGGACCCACATTACTTCAAGTGAAGCACCAAAGGAGCCACCAACCAAAGATGGCAAAGAAGTTGTCACTAGTGGTGAAGACAAGTGGTTCCAAGAAGACCAGAGTGTTCTTGCCATTATTCAAAAATCTCTTGATGCTCCATTCCTTGAAGCATATTCCTATTGTGAAACTGCAAAGGATCTATGGGATACTCTCCAAAATGTATTTGGAATTATTACTAATGTCAACTGAATCTTTGAGATAAAAAGAGCCATCAATAATCTCAATCAAGAAGATATGGAGTTCTCCAAACATTTTGGAAAGTTTAGATCTCTCTGGGCTGAACTCGAGATGCTCCGACCGGCGACTGTAGATCCGGCGATCTTAAATGAAAGGCGTGAACAAGACAAAGTGTTCGGCCTACTCCTCACCTTGAATCCATTTTACAATGATCCCATCAAGCATATTTTGAGGTCAGACAAGCTCCCAAGCCTTGACGACGTGTGCAACCAGATTCAGAAAGAACACGGCTCTATTGGGCTATTTGGAGGCAAAGGAGAGCTAGTAACCGCTAACAAGGTGGAGATTGCTTCTGCAAACAAAGGTTACTACAAACAGGACAACAAAAACCCACCTGTTTGTGATCATTGTAAGAATGTAGGCCATTTCAAGAGCCGGTGCTGGATTCTTCACCCTCATCTCCGAGTCAACCGAGCCATGAAAAACCCAGGAAGACCAAGGGCGCATCAAGCCACCATGGTGGGGGAAGCAGTAACCACTGAGCCAAACAATCGAGCTCTTGAATGGAATGGCACTGCACTAGCTTCCTCTTCGGAGCTTGTAAGGAAGTCAGACCTGGACGCCCTCATCAAAGCCCTCAAGGAGGCCTCCGGAAACTCCAATCTTGCTTTAAAACCTAATAAACCTCTCATTGTTGGTGCATCACATCATATGATTAGTGATTCTAAGTTGATTAGTGACATTAAACCTGCTCTAGGAAATGTGATTATAGCTAATGGTGAGAAAATACCGGTTGAGGGAATAGGAAAATTGAAACTGTTTGATAAATCATCCAAGGCTTTTTATATGCCTAGTTTCACTTCAAACCTTTTATCGGTTAAGAGAGATACTACTGATTTAAATTGTTATGCAATATTTGGTACTAATGATGTTTATTTTCAGGATATTGAGACAAGTAAAGTTCTTGGCCAAGGTGTCACTCAAGATGACCTCTACTTGCTTAAAGATCTAAATCTATCTTCTTCAAATTTGTCTTGTTTTAACTCAATTAATGTTAAAGAAAACAATGTTATGTGGCATGCTAGACTAGGACATCCTCATTCTCGAGGTTTAGAATTAATATTTCCAAATATTTCTTTTAAAAATGATGAGTGTGAGGCATGTATCCTTGGTAAACATTGCAAATCTGTTTTTCCTAAGTCATTGACTATTTATGAAAATTGCTTTGATTTGGTTCACTCTGATGTGTGGACATCTCCATGTCTATCTAGAGAAAATCAAAAATATTTTGTTACTTTTATTGATGAAAAATCTAAGTATAGATGGCTCACCTTGCTTCCTACTAAAGATAGAGTTCTTGAAGCTTTCATTAGTTTTCAAAATTATGTAACTAACCATTATAATGCAAAGATTAAAATCTTAAGATCAGATAATGGTGGGGAGTACACAAGCCATGCTTTCTCACAACATCTCACCCAACATGGTATAATTCATAAAACGAGCTGTCCATACACCCCACAACAAAATGGCGTAGCCGAACGGAAGAATAGACATCTGATGGAAGTGGTCCGCTCTATGATGTTCTACACCAACGTTCCAAAACGTTTTTGGGGAGACGTAGTGCTTGCGGCATGTGACCTGATCAACAGCATTCCTACAAAAATCCTAGAAGACATATCACCATTTGAGGTATTAAACAAGGAAAAGCCTATTTTTGATCACTTACGTGTGTTTGGGTGTATGTGTTACGTGATAAAACCAGGAGAGCTACGAGACAAACTAGACGCCAAGAGTACTAAAATCATGTTCATTGGTTACTCTACTACACAAAAGGGCTATAAATGCTATGATCCTGAGACTAGACTACTGTTAGTGTCTCGGGATGTGAAATTCGTGGAGACTCGAGGGTATTATGATGAGAAGAATTGGGATGACCTTCACGAATTGACAACTTCCACATCCAACCGTGCCAAGAACCTTCGCATTATCCTTGAGAGGCTAGGTGTCGAAAACGATCGGGACGCCGACAAATCAACCAGGCCAAACTCACCAGGCGACTCTGTTCCACCTGTTGACCTTAACCCGAATTGATGTGATCGTAGGACGGGAGCTCGACCAAGATGACCAAGACACGCTGGACGCGACCGAGACGCCTGACCAAGACGCAACGGACGCGGCCAAGACTACTACTTCGAACGCGGCCAAGGCACCAGCGATCCTCCCAGGAGCCACGACTCGATCAAGGAGATCAGCAAAGGCGAGCAAACATCGGATCCACCTATTCGTGCGATCATTCGTCCAGCATCAACCGACCCATGACGACCTCGAAGGTTCAGTTCGTTTGGTCTTCACTCTTACCCAAGAGTGAAGACAACAAAGTCACTTAAGCAAGGATGTGTACTCTTTTTCCTTACTCCGGGTTTTTCCCATTGGGTTTACCGGAGAAGGTTTTAACGAGGCATTGAGCTTGGTGCAAATTGTCCTAAGGCTAAGGCGTTTCCCGCGTCAAGGCCAAAGGCGGATCTTTCTCGCTTTAGTCTTTTGGTTCAAATTCAAACATTGGAATATTCCTTTTAGAACGTTAAGAGTGTTTGTGGCTGAGCTTGTTAGTCAAAGGAGGCGACCTGTTCTATTTGCTAGAGAACACGTCAAAGGACGATGTGCGGACCAAGATGAGTCTGTGTGTCCTTAAGCCCCTTCCTTACCCTAGCTATTTAAACCCTTCTTAGCTCTTTGTAGTTCCTTAGACTTGAATGAAAATTAAACCTTTTCTCAAGAGCGATTCTTGATCATGTCTCACTCTTCTCTTTCCTCAATCCGGGATTGAATATCGAGAAAACCCTAACAAGACTCGAACCGGGTTAGACCTTGTTAGTGACCGTATCGAGTAGCGAGCCAAACCACTCGTGTCATCAATCGATCCACCTTTGTTCCATTCAAATCGTTTCCCTTTCGCCACCACTCGCTAGCCGCTCCGTATCCGTTCTATCCGTATCGCATTCGCTCGCTTGAGGGCAAGCAAAGACTAAGTTTGGGGGTGTTGATGTTCATATATTTTACCATGTTTTCCCTTGGTTTATTCACATCTTTTGTATCTTTTTCTATCCATTTTCACCATTATTGTGTAGCTTTAGGACTAATCATGCATTAGAGTTTAGTTGCATTGCATTTGCATCTTTTCATGCATAAACAGGTGATTTTGGAGCTTAAGGAGCATGGAAGCAATGCTGAAGAGAAGTGAAGCAATCATGAAGGGAAAGCAAGGGAGTTAAGGCTAAAGAACCAAGGCCCGGAGTCCAGCTCGACCAAGCACTCGACCGTGTGGGAGATGGACTCGACCGAGTGGAGATTGCACGTGAGAAGCCAGCTCGACCCCTAGCTTGACCGAGCACTGGTCGAGTTGACCGAGCCGTTGACTACTTTGACTTTTTCTATTTATAGGGCTTCCACCTTCCCCACTATATAAAGCCTTGTACCTGCAGCCACCAAAAGAGTCCAGCTTTTTAGATATTCTCAGAAACCTAGTTTTTACCTTTTTTAGCTTTTATTCCTTTTGCTTTTTATTTTAGATTTTGTACTTGTTTTAAGAAAACTCATAGATTCTTCAATATTGTTGGTTTAATAACTTTCTTAATATTGAGAATTTGAGTTTCATTCCTTCATCAATATTGTAGATCTATGTTTTATCTTTCTAATAATGCAAGTTTCAATAATTTCTGGGTTTATGATTTGTTTGATCATGTCTTGTTGTGAGTAGTCTTCCTAGGATCTTGAGGATGGTTAGGATGGACTGATATTGTGGTTTGTGTGACTTGGTCAAGCTTGATTGTTGTAGATCTCTTCTAGGGTAGATGATCTTAATGCTGATTCTATATCTGAGAGGGTAGAGTCTTATTTCAAGCTTCTTAGCATCACACCAATGTTTAGGAAGCATAGATAAGGCTAGATCTAGAGCTTACCATTAGGCTTGCTAAGAGATTAGAGGTCTTGTTTGGTTTGAGATGTATTGCTTAATGCCTGCTTGTGTAGATTCTTTACTTTGTGAGAACAAGTCTAGAAGATGCTCAGGTTTGATTGTTTCTTGACCATGAGAGTGGGAGAAACTTGTCTTAGATTAGTATGTCTAGAGATTAGCTCATAGCTTGCTTGAGATTTGTTGACCAAGTTAGATAGCCACAATGATCAGTTCATCCCATGAATTCATCCTCAGGACCTTCTTTGTTTATTGATTTCTTAGTTTAAATATCACTGCTTGCTCGTTGTTTGATTCGTTCTTGCATTGCTCTGTTTTTATTGTCTTGCTCTGTTTTCACGTTTAAGTCCAACTCGACCACTCACTCGACCTACACTCGGTCGAGTGCTTGCTCGAGCTCATCCCCAGATTTCTTGTTTATGATCTGTAGTTGTCCTGCCTTATCTTTTGTTTCATTCTGGTTTAATTTCCATTGCATTCACTTAGCATCTAGTTCATTACTTGTCTTGCATTAGTTCATATCTAGTGTTTACAGTTTTTGTTTCTGTTCTTAGTTCATAATCATTCTGTTTTATTTGCATTTAGTTCTTAGTTCTTGTAGTTTACTTTCTGCTTTTTACATTATCATCATAAGATTGTTAGTGACAAACAATCTTTACACTTGGCTTAACTTAGATTCATATGCATATCTTGATTGTTCACAAACACTCATTTAGGATTGACACCTCTTATACTGCAACTGCATAAAGGGAATTGAAACACCCATCATTCCATATCTCATCATTGCATACACTTTCATCTCTTCCACCACCCACAAAATAATCTTTTTTCAATTTGGCGCCGTTGCCCATTTGAGTGTGTTTTTGTGACATTTAGGATCCATATTAGTCTAAGATTAAGTTCTTTTACACACTTTTGAGGTTGCTGCACTTGAATCTTCTGTTTCTGGGTTGAAGTTTCATTTCAGGTACCACTCGACCATTCACTCGACCACCACTCGACCGAGTCGTGATCGAGCACTTGCTCGAGCCAGACCCCGGATCTCTTTTAACCTCAGTTTCCAGTTGACCTACACTCCTACTTGAGCCTGTGCTCAGTCGCTTGCCTGGCAAAAATCGTTTGAGTTTGTTGATGCACACAAGGTCCAAAGGAAAGGACAATCTTATAAAGCATATTGACAACATCAACAAGTTGACCAAGGGTTTGGGATCCAAGAAAGGGAGGGTTGTTCAGCAACAACAAGAGGTTCCAATAGCTATGGATCATCAGGATCAGGTTCAGAGACCAAGACATATTGGTGCTGGAGATGCACCCAACACTCACAACCAAAGAGCTGGCATTGTGCCACCAACAGTTGCCAACAACAACTTTGAGATCAAGAGTGGATTGATCTCAATGATTCAGGCAAATAAGTTTCATGGATTGCCTATGGAGGATCCACTAGATCATCTTGATGAGTTTGACAGAATCTGTGGTCTTACCAAGATCAATGGAGTAAGTGAAGATGGTTTCAAGCTGAGGTTGTTCCCTTTCTCACTTGGGGACAAGGCTCATTTATGGGAGAAGACTCTGCCCACTGGTGATATCACTACTTGGGATCAATGTAAGGAGGCTTTCTTGGCCAAATTCTTCTCCAATGCTAGGACAGCAAGGCTGAGGAATGAGATCTCTGGATTTGCTCAAAGGAGCAATGAAAGCTTTTGTGAAGCTTGGGAGAGATTCAAGGGCTACCAAACTCAATGTCCTCATCATGGTTTCAGTATGGAGTCATTGTTGAGCACACTGTATAGAGGAGTGCTTCCCAAGTTCAGAATGCTTCTTGACACAGCTTCTAATGGAAACTTCCTCAACAAGCATGTGGAAGAAGGATGGGAATTAGTTGAAAATCTTGCTCAGTCAGATGGCAACTACAATGAAGATTATGATAGGACCATAAGGAGTTCCTCAACTGATCAAGAGGACAAGTACAAGAAGGATTTGAAAATGGTTAATGAAAAGCTTGATAGGATCTTGCTCAGCCAGCAAAAGTCTATTCACTTTGTTAGTGAAGAGGAGCTTCCAGTTCAAGAGGGGGAGAATGAGTTTGCTGAGCTTTGATATATGAAAAACCAAGGTGGATTCAAGGGCTACAACCAAGGTGGTTTCAAGAACAACAACCTATCTTATAGGAGTACCAATGTGGCTAATCCACAAGACCAAGTCTACCCTCCTCAACAGCCTCAACAACACCAAAACTATGTCCCCAAACAACAACAGCAGGTGTTCCAGCCCCAGTTGTGTCCCCCACCAGGGTTTCAGACTAACCAAGGCCAAGAACAAGACCTTAGAGCTATGATACAGCAGCTGTTGATTGGTCAAACCCAAGGGAAGATTGAGGAAGCCAAGCAGTTTGCTGAGCTAAACCAAAGGCTCACATCCCAGTATAATGACCTGAACATGAAGTTTGAAGGTCTTAATTCTAGAGTGAAGTATATGGAGAGTAACATAGCCTCTTCTTTAGCTCCAAAACCCAACCAACTCCCTGGAAAAGCTGTCCAAAATCCAAAGGAGTTCACAGCAAAAGCCATTCAAGTTCATGAGGAAGAAGCCACTGAGGACAGTGCAGTTCAAGTTTGGGGGAATTAATTAGTTACTGAAGCCCCATGTGATGTTTGTGCAAGTAAACTGGAACTCGCACCTGAGCTCGACCATGGACTCGAGCAGCCACTCGACCGAGTGCATGCTCGAGTGGTCGATCGAGCTGGACAGTCCGAGGCTGACAAACCTTCCAAGTACATTCCTCCTGCCTACAAGCCTCCACTACCTTTTCCTGGGCGTTTCAAAGCACAGAAGATTAGGGAATTAAAGGAAATCATTGAGAAAAAGGCATTGTTGGCTAAGCAACAAGAGGAAGAAAGGGTTTTGAATGAGGAAGCTGTGGTTGAGAAGAAGGAAGAAGTGTTGGCTATACAAGAGATCACCATAGCTTACCAAGAGGAGGAGAGAGGACCTGCCTTGGAACAGTATGAACCATATCCTCTCTACAAAAACTTTTTGCTTGATTTATCTAAGAAGAAGGCTGAAGCTCAAGATGAGAAGGATCTTGAGAACCTTGGAGGAGTGATCATTCCAATAAAGCTCAGTGATCCATGACCTTTCTATCTGCCCTGCACAATCAGCTACCTTCACTACAATCAATGTCTTTGTGATTTGGGAGCTTCAACAAGTGTCATGCCTTATTCCATAGCCCAAAAGCTTGGAAGAACTGATTTCAAATCCACTAATCTCCATGTTTGCCTAGCTGATGGGTCAAACAAAGAAGTAGTTGGAAGGCTGGAGAATGTCCCAATCAAGATAGGGAGAACAAGGATTCATACTGATTTTGTGGTGATAGAGATGGACAAGGAGTCTGAGGATCCAATCTTGCTAGGGAGGCCATTCTTAGCTATTGTTGGAGCAGTCATTGATGTCAAGGAAGGTCTTGTGACCTTGAACATTGCTGAAGATGTGGTTATGAAGTTCAATATCAACAATCCAACCAACCTTCCCACCATTGATGACCAGCCTTTCACTATCAAGGACAAAGGAGGTCAAGAAGGGTTAAGAGATAAGGCAACTCCAAAAGCTGAGCTCCCACTTCAAGAGGATTCTGTGGAGAAGCTTAAGAGGTCAGTCCAAGAGTTGACTAGTATGGTTGAGGATCTTCAAGTCAAGCTGAACAAGATGTCTTTAAGGAAAGCAAGACCAAGACTCAAAATCAAGAAGAAGTATGGTTTGTGTGCTAAGGGTGAGGTGATCAAGGATCAACTTCATAGTGACCAAGAGGTTCCAGGGAGGATTTCATCACCTCCTTGGTATTTGAACCAAGTCTAGAAAGACAACCAAAGTCAAGCTTAGTGACTTTAAACAAGCTCACTAGGGAGGAAGTCCCTAAGGTATCCTTTGTAAATATGGTTTATTTTCTTAGTCGTTTTGATGTGTTTTCTTTTATGTTTTTGTTGGACAGGCTTTTCAATGGTAATATAGTTGGGTAAGGAGAGATGTGGACATGGAGAAGAAGGCTCGCAGACCCACTCGACCAGGCCACGAGAGGTACTCGGCCGAGCTAGACAAGAACTGAGGCCCATTCGATTCCATTTCTTCTAGAATGATAGAGTGGAGGGAAGAACAAGGAGAAAATTTTTGAAATTTCAAATTTGGTCAAGGAGCTCGACCACGTGCTGGTCGAGTGTGGGGTCGAGTGGCAGCCAAAAGCAAGTCAAAGATTCCCAATTCAAATTTGAATGGTAAGGACGCTCCACCCTTGTCTCCTTGTCTCCTTAGCTTCTTTATAAAGGCCTTGCACGATCCTAAGACTCTCACATCCTCTCAGTTGCTCAAAATATTTAAATTCAATCTTTAAAATTTCTCTCAAAGTTCATCTCTTGCTCTAGCTTTGTTCTTTCAAGTTTTTGGGTCACTAACCTATTAACTTTGAGCTTTGAGTCTATTTCCCTTCAGTTTCTTTTGAAAATGTCTTCCAAGATAACCAAGAAGTCTCACAAAACCGCTGCAAGCTCCATGGGACGTCGTGATGCTGACCTTGAATCAAGAGGTGAAGCTGGGAGAGCCACTCGACGGTCTACTCGATCGATCACTCGACCGAGTGATGGTTCGAGCACCCGGTCGAGCCAGATGCCGAGTCTTAGGAGAAAATCAGTTGAGGAGGATCCTGAGAGGACTGAGAGTGAGGAGGAAAGGGAGCCTACTCTTGTTGAGATTATAAGGAGACACAAGGCTAAAGGGAAGAGGCCAGCTGTTGAAGTTGAACAAGAGGAGAGTGAAAGTGAGAGTGAGGAAGAAGAAAGTGAGGATGAAGAGTTATTGGAAGATGGTGAAGCTGAGTCTTGTGGTTTGTCAAAGAAGCAGCTTTATGATGCTTTTATGAGGATGGAGTTCCTGGGAACTAGATATCCACACAAGGAGACTATGGAGAAGCTTGCCATTGATGAAGATGTGGAATGTCTTTTTGAGAAGAGCAGCCTTACCAAGTTCATGGGGCTTTGCATGGAAGGCTATAGAGAGGAAAGCTGTGAGTTCTTAGCCACTGTCAAGCTGCACCAATATTTGAGGAAAGATGCTGAAGTAGGAGCTGGTCATATCTCCTTCACAATCAAAGGGAAGAAGCATGAGCTTTCATTGAAGAAGTTGGCTGATGTGTTTGGTTTTGAGGTTGGGAGCCATAGGAGCTTGATGGTTCCAAGAGAAGAATTGTATGCTGTATGGGAGACCATTGGGGACAACAAGCTCTACTCATCCTCCAACTCCAAGAGCTCAAGGATTAGGAGCCCAGTCTTGAGGTATTACCACAAGGCTCTTGCCAATACCTTCTTTGCTAGGAAGGAAACTGGAAACATCAATGAGGGAGAGCTGAAGATGATTGACTTGGCTCTCAATGGAGTTATTCTTCAAGCAAGGAATGGAACCATCATCCTTGGTAGCACTGTGGAGACTGATCTTGCAATGGTGCTGATAGACCATATGATTTATTTGAGAAGTTGGGTAGGCAAGCTTGAGAACAAAGGTTCAAGAGGAGCACTTACCATTGGAGGCATCATCACTCCAATCCTTCAAGCTGCTGACATCCAACTTAGAGGAGAAAGGGTCTTACCAAGATGGATTGACTCAAGCTACCTTACCTCCACTCTCATCCTAGCCAAGGAGATGCATCAAGGGAACCACATTTTCAACTTTGAGCTTCCAACACTTGGGAAAAAGCAACTCATATTGCCTAACCAAGAGCTCACCACCATTCAAGAAGGAGCCAACATTGACTTTTGGCCAGCTGAGGAGCATTGGTTTGATGGAGTGTTTCAACCTAGAGTTGAGGAAGCTGGGAATGCCCAAGTGGCTGATGGAGAGGAGCAATTCTATTTTGAAGACTATGAGCCCAATCCAAGAGATAGTAGAGGAGTGAGGGAGAATGCAAAGAGAATGACTCTCTTGCAAAGATGGAACAAGTGGAATGGGAAGAGGTTTGATAAGCTCAAGAAGAAGGTGACTAACATGGCTAAGTCCATCAAGGGACTAAAGAAGGAGATTGCTGAGCTGAAGAGTGGAAACTCATCTCCAAGCCATTCAAGCCCTTTGAGGAGGAGTAGCTCAACTAGAGCACTTTCAAGAGTTGCAAACCCTGTGGAACCAGCTAGGGCTTCAATGTATGAGCCAAATCAGAGGAAGAGGAGCTCAAGTACCCGAGAACAACAGTTTTCGAGGCACTCGACCGGGTCACTCGAGCAGCCACTCGACCGAGCACCACCAATGCACTCGGTCGAGCACCAGCCCAGATCACCCTATGGCTTCCCACCTCCAGCTGCTTATCCAGGTTATCCATATTACCCTCCCTTCCCACCCCAATACTTTATGGATCCCACACTCTACCAGCAGTACCAGCAGTACCAGACTCAAGATATGGAGATTCGCGGTCCAGCTCGACCCCCCACTCGGACATGCACTCGACCGAGCCACGGTCGATTGGCATCGTCGAGCTGCCCCAAACTCCATCTCCAAGCCACCAAGAGGACCCCAACTACTCATATGACAGCATGCAGATGGATGTGGACAACTTCTTCCACAATCCCTAAGGTACCATCATCACCTTACCATTGTTTATACCATTGCATTTGATGTTGTGTTTTGTTTTTGTTTTTAGTCTTGAATCCTCTTACAAATTTCTTTCACACAGAGGACTGTGTGATTTAAGTTTGGGGGAGGGTTTGAGATAGCATTTGATGTTGTGTTTTGTTTTCTTATTTCAAATTTTTATCATCATCATGTTAGCACTTGCATAATCATTTAAGGCATAGAAAAACCATAAAAATTTGAAAATTTTTGAAAAAAATCTTTATAAAAAAAGAGTGTTCATGTAGTTTGCATTGCACATTAGGATCTTGTTTAGCATGTTTCATATAGAATTTTATAATATTTGCATTAGGGATCTATGATGAGTTTTTCCTTGTTAGCTTGCTTAATTCACTAGACTAGGATCAATGCCCAAGTTAATAGTACTTTGATGCTAGTTGAGTGGTTAGAAGCATAAGATTGAACCAAGCCTTGAATTCCTGCATTACATTTGGTCTAAATTGAAGCATGTTGTGAGTTGATTCCATTTCCTATCTATAAGAACCTAATATTGACTTTTAATTATCAATATGTGCATTGCTTTAAACTCATAGATACCACATACATATTTGGATCATCTTTCTCCTTTTTACCACTCTTGTTGATCCAAGTAGCTGATTAAATCATTAAGATCAGTTCCCCTACCCCTTAACCAAACCTTCTTTCAAGCCTTGTTTATTCTTGTGTGTGTGAGGCCTATTTTTGGGATTGAGCTTGGTAGAAAGTGTTAGGTTTGAACTGACAAGAGTAAGACCTTGTGTAGTTCTAGTTTGCATTTTCCAAACTAGATAGGACTAGGTGGTTCACTTGTTGGGTTTAGGACTTGGCTGTTATAAAAAAAAAAAAAAAAAAAAAAAAAAGAGAAAGAAAAAGGGACAATTTGAAAACTATACTATATTTGAAAAGAAATTTGAAAATTACACTTAATCTTATTATAGTTATTTGAAAACTACACATTTTGGAATGAAAATGGACAGAAATACCCTTATTATTAAATTATTTTAACAATTAAATAAAAACAATAAAAACTTAACTTATATTTGAAAATAAATCAACTTTAAAAATAAATTACTTTTTAAAATTGTTAAATTCGGAATTAATTATTTAATAATTAAAATTATAACGAAAATAATTTATTGTATTTTAAATAATGATTAAATAAATAAATTTTTGATCTTAAAATTTTGGTTAAAGAAAAGAATTAAAATATTTTTATTGACATTATTTAGATTTAATTTTCTTTACAAATAAATAATTTAAGATTATACAATTTATAATATATATATATATATATATATATATATATATCTATATCAATGTTTTAGACTTATTTTAATCAAGGTTGATTTATTTATAATGTCGATTTTTTTAACAATCATTTTGTTTTTTTACTTCTGTTGACTTAATTATCTGTGTCATCGACTTATATTAGAACAGTTGACTTATGTTATGGCTAGTGGATTTATAACATAGTCGATTTTTTAAAATGTTGACTTATTTTTTTTGTTCATCGATTTATATTTGTTTTCTGTTGATTTGTTTATTTATTGTTGACTTATTATATTCTACATTGATTTATTAATAAGAGCGATATTTTGAATGGTTGACTTAAGTTTAATTTTTGTCGACTTATTTATTTTTCCATCGATTTATTATAAAATTGTCGACGTTTTTTTTTTGTTTGATTGATTTTTTACAAAGTCGACTTTTGATGATGTTGACTTATTTGTTTTGTTTGTTGATTTATATTTTTTTCCCGTTGATTTGTTTGGTCTTAGTAGACTTATTTTATTTTAAGTTGACTTATTAATATGATTGACTTTTTTAACTGTCGACTTATATTTTATTCCTGCTGATTTATGTTTTTTTCTTTGTTGACTTATATTAAAAAGTCGATTTATTTTTTTATTCATTGATTTGTTACATAGTCGATTTTTTTGAACTATTTATATATTTTCTAAAATCTCACAAATTATTATTATTTTATTAAAGTTAACAATTTTCAAAATAAATTAAAATATATAATTATTTTTCAAAACTTTTTATTAAATGAAAAATAATATTATCTGTTGATTAATTTTCTTTAATTTTCTTTTTTAATTTTCTTTATTGATTAATTTTTTCCATAATAAACTACTTCATCATTATCAAAAAAATTTTAATTTATTTTTTAAACTACTTCATCATCATTATCAAAAAAAAATTTTAATATCTAAAATATTTTCCATAATTTTAATTTTAAAAATTTTAATTTATTTTCCATAATAAACTACTTCGTCATCATTATCAAAAAAACTTTTTAATTTTTTTTATTGATCAATATTTTCCATAAACTACTTCATCATTATCAAAAAAATTTCAATATATAAAATATAAACAGTTATTTTTAAAAATAATTTTCTAACAATGATGAGTTTAATTATTTTGTGATAATTTTTTTAATGTTTAATTAATTATTAATTAAGGGTATATGTTATTTATTTTATCTTAATTTAATTTTTTTTGTTATGATTAATATTATATATAATAAATTAATTCATAATTTTTTTAAAAAAAATCCAGAAAATTCTGAATATCTAGTTTACATATTATTTTTAAAAATAAAATTTTCAAATAAATTAATTTAATTATATTGTATTTAGTTTAATTTAATTTATAACCAAGGACAAAATAGTCATTTATTTCAGCCCATAAGGGTACATTTCAAAGACTTAAAAGATTTAGTATAGAGTTCAAATTACCTATTAAGATTGAGGTATGTATTCTAATTTTTTCAAAGAAAAAAGGTAGAGTCTTTAGGAGAGGGATGTGTTTAAGTGAAAGTTAATGTCTAGTGAAAGGATGGGAAGTAAGAAAATGGTCATCTAAGATGGTTCTAGTTAAAAGAAAAAGAAAAGAAAGCAAAGAGCAGTTAGGCAAAAAGCTTAAATTTCTTAAGAATAAGAAGAAAAAGAACCATAGCAATCAATAAGAATCCTCCGTTCCACTAGAAAGATCAAATAAGAAACCTCTCCTAAGACTTGAAAACCAAAAGAGAAAAGGGTGAAAGAGAAAAGAAGAAGTTAAAGGGTAGCACTAGGATCATTTGGGTTTAGATTGTTAGGATAAACACTTTGGGTACCTTTGGGTAGACAAGGTTTTGTTCTTGTATGTGTCTAAGTGTTCTTACCTTTAGCATTCTTCTAAAGCTCAATCCATTTCATGAGAGAACCTTGATATTGACAAACCCCACTCTAAAAAGAGACCAACATTGTCTCAAAACCCTTGCTACCAAGCCAAATGAGTTTAAGCATTGCATAGAATTGATTCATGTTCTTGATTAATGAATGTTAAAGGAAATGGTTGATTTGAATGCATGTGGATATCTAAGGCTCAAATCAGTAAAGGTTGTGATATGCTTGTCTAAAATTTTTAAGTACAGCTCATTCAACTTGCATCATAGTACTAGTAACTTGGACATTGATTCTAGATGGTCTATTTGCAAGTTTTAGAAGCAGAGATCCAACTTTCAAACCTCATCTACCTTCTTATGTCTTGTTTATTTGCTTGAGGGCAAGCAAAGACTAAGTTTGGGGGTGTTGATGTTCATATATTTTACCATGTTTTCCCTTGGTTTATTCACATCTTTTGTATCTTTTTCTATCCATTTTCACCATTATTGTGTAGCTTTAGGACTAATCATGCATTAGAGTTTAGTTGCATTGCATTTGCATCTTTTCATGCATAAACAGGTGATTTTGGAGCTTAAGGAGCATGGAAGCAATGCTGAAGAGAAGTGAAGCAATCATGAAGGGAAAGCAAGGGAGTTAAGGCTAAAGAACCAAGGCCCGGAGTCCAGCTCGACCAAGCACTCGACCGTGTGGGAGATGGACTCGACCGAGTGGAGATTGCACGTGAGAAGCCAGCTCGACCCCTAGCTCGACCGAGCAATGGTCGAGTTGACCGAGCCGTTGACTACTTTGGCTTTTTCTATTTTAGGGCTTCCACCTTCCCCACTATATAAAGCCTTGTACCTGCAGCCACCAAAAGAGTCCAGCTTTTTAGATATTCTCAAAAACCTAGTTTTCACCTTTTTTAGCTTTTATTCCTTTTGCTTTTTATTTTAGATTTTGTACTTGTTTTAAGAAAACTCATAGATTCTTCAATATTGTTGGTTCAATAACTTTCTTAATATTGAGAATTTGAGTTTTATTCCTTCATCAATATTGTAGATCTCTGTTTTATCTTTCTAATAATGCAAGTTTCAATAATTTCTAGGTTTATGATTTGTTTGATCATGCCTTGTTGTGAGTAGTCTTCCTAGGATCTTGAGGATGGTTAGGATGGACTGATCTTGTGGTTTGTGTTATTGACCAAGAATAAGCCCAAGGCAACCATTGACCGTACGATTAGGCAATAAGGCCGAGTCACCTTCGTGTGTGTGGACAGTGAAGAGGCCGCTCACCCTAAGCCCATTAGAAGACTCTAGAATTCCCAAGGTAGCCGTTGGAGGGAAAGCGCAAGTGGAGCAAGTGGAGTCACGTGTGTGGTGTTTGGTTTAAGGAGGCTAGGACGGGTCGCTATCAGCCTTGGGATCAGCCTCCTTTCTCTTCCTGTCCCTATCATGTAGATGTGCGGTTGGTGAAGGGTGTAGCCCTAGAATTTGTCTTGATATATATAGGCCATAGCCGACCTTGTAATTGATATAATTTTGGAATGAAAAATTAATCTTTTGTTCTTCCTTATTCTCTTTGTCTACCGATTCTAATCCCTTAATTCTCATCTTTATTCTCCAAATTCTAACATGGTATCAGAGCATGTTCTTCGATTCTTCATAGTCTAAACTCTTTCCTTACTCTTAATCTCATTCTTTTTGTTTTTCGCTTACTCGCATCTATCTTATTCTCCGGGTAAAAGCTTTGTCCATCGGTCCATAGCAATCCGGCCATGGAAAACGCCAAGCCCATAGTCACGCCGATTGTCCTGAAGGGGACAAACTATTTGCTGTGGACAAGAACCACAAGAACCGCCCTTGGAGGTCGTGGCCTTTGGAGTCATGTTGAGAGCGACTATGTCCCAAAGGAAAACCCCAAAGGAGAAGATGCTTCCAAGACGGAAGAAGAGGAAGAGAGCGAGAGGAAGGCCAAGTGGTTTCAAGAAGACCAAGTGGTCCTATCAGTCCTCCAAAACTCTCTAGACACACCAATCCTTGAGGCCTACTCATATTGTGAAACGGCCAAGGAACTTTGGGAAACACTTAAGAGTGTTTATGGGAATGTCTCTAACTTGACTCGAGTCTTTGAAGTCAAGCGAGCCATCAACAGCTTGAGCCAAGATGATTTGGAGTTTACTAAACATCTTGGGAAGTATAGAGCCCTTTGGTCGGAGCTTGAGGCCTTACGGCCAAGCTCTCTAGATCCGGCGGTCCTCAATGAGAGAAAGGAGCAAGACAAAGTCTTTGGCCTTCTACTCACGCTCAACCCAGCCTTCAACGACCTCATGAAGCACATCCTAAGAGGAGACAAGCTGCCTAGCTTTGAAGAAGTGTGTGCCCAAGTCCAAAAGGAACAAGGCTCGCTAGATCTATTTAGCGGTAAGGGGGAGCTTGTCACGGCCAACAAAGGGGTGTACAAGCAAGAAGAGAGGAAGGTTTGGGTGTGTGACCATTGCAAGAAGAGAGGCCATATGAAGGACAAATGTTGGATCCTTCACCCTCACCTCAAGCCGGCGAAGTTCAAGGCGAATCTCTCTAAGGACGCGGAAGGCGACAAAGGTGCCGGCTCTTCGAAGCAAGGAGTGGAGGTGGCCATGACGGCATCCCATGGGGAGGTGGTAAGGAAGTCAGACATAGAGGCCCTCATTCGCTCCATTGCTTCACTCAAGGAGTCTGGTATCTCTTTCTTTACTTCTAAGCCTAGTAAATCGCTTGTTATTGACTCGGGAGCCTCACATCATATGATTAGCAATCCTAGTCTAATAAACAACATAAAACCGGCTTTAGGGAATGTTATTATTGCTAATGGAGATCAAATACCAGTAAAAGGAATAGGAGACTTGAAACTATTTGATAAAACCTCAAAAGCTTTCTTTATGCCTACCTTTACCTCTAATCTCTTATCAGTTAAAAGGGCAACAAATGATTTGAATTGTTATGCAATCTTTGGTCCTAATAGTGTTCATTTTCAGGATATTGAGACTGGAAAGGTTCTTGGAGAAGGGCAAGGGAGTGGAGATCTCTATGTCCTAGAGAAAACCGATCCAAAGTTATCTTCTATTAAATCTTGTTTTGTTGTTGATTCGAATATGGTGTGGCATGCGAGGCTTGGCCACCCACATTCGCGTGCTTTAGGATTGATGTTTCCTAATATTTCTTTTGATAACTCTACTTGTGAACCTTGTATTCTTGGAAAACATTGCAAGTCTATCTTTCCTAAGTCAACTACTATTTATGAAAATTGTTTTGATTTGGTTCACTCAGATGTTTGGACATCACCATGCCTATCTAGAGATAGTAACAAGTATTTTGTGACTTTTATTGATGAAAAATCAAAATATACTTGGATTACTTTGTTACCATCTAAAGATAGAGTTTTTGATGCCTTTGTTAATTTTCAAAACTATGTGACTAATCAGTTTAATGCTAAACTTAAGGTACTAAGGTCTGATAATGGGGGAGAATACACAAGTGGCAAATTCAAAGAATATCTATCTAAGCACGGCATTCTCCATCAGACTAGTTGTCCCTACACGCCACAACAAAACGGCGTGGCCGAGAGAAAGAACCGGCATCTCATGGAGGTTGCGCGGTCAATGATGTTCCATTCGAGTGTTCCTAAAAGATTTTGGGGTGATGCTGTGATGACCGCATGCTACCTGATCAACCGAACACCGACTAGAGTCCTCCATGACTTATCTCCATTTGAGGTACTAAACAAATTTAAACCATCCCTAGATCACTTACGCGTCTTTGGTTGTGTTTGTTTTGTGTTGGTACCAGGAGAACAAAGGAGTAAGTTAGACGCCAAGAGTACAAAGTGCATGTTCCTTGGCTATTCCACCACACAAAAGGGGTACAAATGTTATGATCCGGCCACAAGCCGGCTACATGTCTCCCGCGATGTTCGGTTCCTAGAGAATGTAGGCTACTACGACAAGAAGGATTGGAACAGTCTCAAAGACCTCTCCACCTCACCTAATGACCGAGCCTCAAGCCTACGGTTCCTCCTTGATCACCTTGGGAACCCGTCCCCACCAACGAACGTTGTGCGGCCAGCGATAGGCTCAACTTCTACGGAGGGTGGGGCTGACCAAGGCGAGACAAATGATAGTGATTTCAACCAAGAAGGTGTGCCGCCTGAGCCTGCCCTACCTATGGTCGGTGCCCCTGTCCCTGGCCCTACAATGGCCACACCTGCCCCGGCCGTGGCCTCTACCGAGGAGCACATGGAGATGGCCATTACGGACAGTACGCCTACTGAGCTACCAACCGTGGAGCCACCACCTCCACCAGTCTTGCGCCGGAGTAATCGACTTCGATCTGATCCCTCTACGTGGAAGAACAAGCGGGTCTATTACAATAGTCAAGCCGTCGCCCATCCTATTCAAGCCGTTTGTTCACTTGAGCTGTTGCCGACTGACCACCAAGCATTCTTTGGCCAAGTGGATGCCAATTGGATCCCACAGACCTATGATGAAGCCAAGGACCATCAAGTTTGGTTAGACGCTGTCAAAGACGAAACCGGCGCCATGATCCGCAACCACACATGGGACGAATCCGACTTGCCTAAAGGCAAGCAGGCCATGAGCTCCAAATGGGTGTTCACCATCAAGTATTTGAGTACGGGTGCCGTTGAACGTCATAAAGCCCGGCTAGTGGCTCGCGGCTTCACCCAAACATATGGCACGGACTACACGGACACCTTTGCGCCGGTAGCCAAACTCCATACGGTTAGGGTTGTGCTATCTCTTGCGGTCAATCTCTCGTGGGACTTATGGCAGATGGATGTCAAGAACGCCTTTCTTCAAGGTGAACTTGATGAGGAAGTATATATGACGCCCCCTCCCGGCCTTGAAGAAATAGTGGCTCCGGGCAAAGTCTTGCGGCTGCGAAAGGCTATATATGGCCTTAAGCAGTCGCCCCGTGCTTGGTATCACAAACTGAGTTCCACACTCAAGGCTTATGGCTTTAGACGGTCGGAGGCAGACCACACCCTTTTCACACGCAAAACCGATCTTGGCCGAGTGGTGATCCTCATCTACGTTGATGATATTATTGTGACTGGCGACGATAAGGCTGCGGTTCTTGACACCAAGGAGGCACTCAAGAAGGAGTTTGACATCAAAGACCTTGGAGAACTAAAATATTTCCTTGGCATAGAGATTTGTCGTTCACCGGAGGGCCTCTTCCTTTCCCAACGCAAGTATACACTTGACTTATTGGAGGAAACTGGCAAGCTCGGTGCGTCTCCGGCATCTACACCACTTGATGAGGACTACCAGCTCAAGCGAAAGGGGGAGAGTCTCCGAGCCAAGGAGGGCAAACCGCGTGAACCCTTGGACGAGCCATATGAGGATGTCACGCGCTATCGCCGGCTTGTAGGTAAGTTAATATATCTTACAATTACGAGACCTGACATATGCTATGCTGTGAATCAGGTTAGCCAGCATATGAAGGCCCCTAGCAAGTACCAATGGAGCCAGGTCGAGCGGATCCTAAGCTATCTCAAAGGCAGTCCGGGGCAAGGCATTTGGATGGGCAAGAATGAGAACACCGAGATTGTGGGCTATTGTGATGCGGACTACAATGGAGACACGCTAGATAGGAGGTCAACCACCGGATATTGCACTTTCGTAGGAGGAAATCTTGTGACTTGGAAGTCAAAGAAGCAGAAGGTAGTATCATGTTCAAGTGCGGAGGCCGAATATCGAGCGATGAGAAAGTTGACCAACGAACTTACATGGTTAAAGGGGCTGCTCAAGGATCTTGGCATTGAATCACAACATCCTATCACTATACATTGTGACAATGAAGCAGCAATTCACATAGCCACCAATTCAGTTTTCCATGAGCGAACCAAGCATATTGAGAGTGATTGCCACAAGGTTCGAGAGAAGATTGAAGAGGGAGTGATATTACCTTGCCATACTCGGAGTGAAGATCAGTTGGCTGACATTTTCACTAAGTCCGCAAGTCCTAAGGTTTGTGATCACATTCTTAACAAACTAGGACTTGTAGACCTCACAAGACCTTGATCGCACTCCTCTAATCCGCGGACAGCATACTCTTTTTCCCTTGACTTAGTTTTGTCCCATGAGGTTTTCTAAGCCAAGGTTTTTAATGAGGTGCTGCTTCGCGGGTTCCAAGCTTAGCCATTGCATGTGGCTAAGCTTGAGGGGGAGTATTGACCAAGAATAAGCCCAAGGCAACCATTGACCGTACGATTAGGCAATAAGGCCGATTCACCTTCGTGTGTGTGGACAGTGAAGAGGCCGCTCACCCTAAGCCCATTAGAAGACTCTAGAATTCCCAAGGTAGCCGTTGGAGGGAAAGCGCAAGTGGAGCAAGTGGAGTCACGTGTGTGGTGTTTGGTTTAAGGAGGCTAGGACGGGTCGCTATCAGCCTTGGGATCAGCCTCCTCTCTCTTCCTGTCCCTATCATGTAGATGTGCGGTTGGTGAAGGGTGTAGCCCTAGAATTTGTCTTGATATATATAGGCCATAGCCGACCTTGTAATTGATATAATTTTGGAATGAAAAATTAATCTTTTGTTCTTCCTTATTCTCTTTGTCTACCGATTCTAATCCCTTAATTCTCATCTTTATTCTCCAAATTCTAACATGTGTGACTTGGTCAAGCTTGATTGTTGTAGATCTCTTCTAGGGTAGATGATCTTAATGTTGATTCTATATCTGAGAGGGTAGAGTCTGATTTCAAGCTTCTTAGCATCACACCAATGTTTAGGAAGCATAGATAAGGCTAGATCTAGAGCTTACCATTAGGCTTGCTAAGAGATTAGAGGTCTTGTTTGGTTTGAGATGTATTGCTTAATGCCTGCTTGTGTAGATTCTTTACTTTGTGAGAACAAGTCTAGAAGATGCTCAGGTTTGATTGTTTCTTGACCATGAAGAGTGGGAGAAACTTGTCTTAGATTAGTATGTCTAGAGATTAGCTCATAGCTTGCTTGAGATTTGTTGACCAAGTTAGATAGCCACAATGATCAGTTCATCCCATGAATCCATCCTCAGGACCTTCTTTGTTTATTGATTTCTTAGTTTAAATATCATTGCTTGCTCGTTGTTTGATTCGTTCTTGCATTGCTCTGTTTTTATTGTCTTGCTCTGTTTTCACGTTTAAGTCCAACTCGACCACTCACTCGACCTACACTCGGTCGAGTGCTTGCTCGAGCTCATCCCCAGATTTCTTGTTTATGATCTGTAGTTGTCCTGTCTTATCTTTTGTTTCATTCCTGTTTAATTTCCATTGCATTCACTTAGCATCTAGTTCATTACTTGTCTTGCATTAGTTCATATCTAGTGTTTACAGTTTCTGTTTCTGTTCTTAGTTCATAATCATTCTGTTTTAATTGCATTTAGTTCTTAGTTCTTGTAGTTTACTTTCTGCTTTTTACATAATAATCATAGGATTGTTAGTGACAAACAATCTTTACACTTGGCTTAACTTAGATTCATATGCATATCTTGATTGTTCACAAACACTCATTTAGGATTGACACCTCTTATACTGCAACTGCATAAGGGGAATTGAAACACCCATCATTCCATATCTCATCATTGCATACACTTTCATCTCTTCCACCACGCACAAAATAATCTTGTTTCACCTAGTTTCGAATCTACGAGCCTTGTCCGTGGAATTCATCTTCAAGTTCATTCTGTCCGGGAACGCTTCTCCTGACCGTATCGCAAGTGCGTCCAGCGGTCACATCAGCTGGTATCGGAGCTTAAAGGTTCCTAACCTAAAGGTTGTGTCTTTCTAACCCAGAAATTCATCTCCTTTGTTTAAAAGTTTGTTTCTTGAGCTTATTTGGTAGTTTAGTATGCTTTATGCTGTTCCGCATGTTAGTTTAGCCATTTGGTTTAAAATTGTGTATGTGTTGTGTTGTTTATATTTTGTTTAGGCTGTTCTTTGTTCTTCGTGTTCATCCTCGTGTTCATCTTTGTTCTTTAGTTGCTTTTAGATCGATAAAGCTAGAGCTGCGTTCCTTAGTCGTGTTTTTGTTTCCGGTCATAAAGCAAACCTTGTCGTTTAGTACTTTTGCTTTTTGCTTTTGTTTAGTCATAGGTTGGAATTTGTGTGAGCTGTCCTCAATCATTGGTGACGAGATAAATATCTTTGTGAGGTCCTTATGAATGTTTGATACTCATGCGTTTGAGTTTTTTTTTGTCTTGGGAGGTTTAATTTCAACCCAAACCGCAACACGTCACCATAGACTGTACGGACGATGGCCGATCAACAATCGGTGAATCCTTTACCTCCACCCGAGATAGGAGTCACCCTAGCGGCATTACACAATGGCTTGAGCAACTCTTGAACCCTCCAAGGAAAGATCCATTGCCCTATGAGGCGACCACGTCATGAATCGGAGCATATCGACCAGTCTGGAGAGGACTACGAGCCAAGGCCTAGACGATGTCACCGACGAGACGAGCCACATGACGACGCTCCGAGATATCATGAGCCTAGCCATAAGATGGTAGCGCCTACGTTTGCCGGTCAATCTGATCCGGAAGCTTACCTTGAATGGGAGAGTCGCATGGAGCACTTATACTCGTGTCATGCCTATCCGGAGTTGCGCAAAGTCCAAAACGCCATAGCCAATTTACTGACTACGCTCTTACCTGGTGGGATCACCTTGAAGCTGAGCAACATCACAACCACGACTGATCGATAACTGTGTGGGAAGTCTTGAAAGCTGAAATGCAAAGACGATACGTGCCACCATATTATCATCGTGAACTTCAAAAGAGGTTCCGAAGACTCACGCAAGGAACGCGTACCGTGGAGGAGTATTATGAGGAATTCGAGCACTTGCGCAACCGGCTTCAAGTCGACGACTCGGAAGAGTCCCTCATGGCCCAGTTCCTAGACGGAATACAAGATCGTTTAGCGCGCAAGGTTGAACGCCAGCCTTACCAAGGTTTTGAGGAGCTGTTGCACCTATCGGTGCAAATTGAGGGACAAATCAAGAAGAAGAACACCACCTCAAGTCGTACCCGAGCCCAAATAGTTCCAAACTGGTCTCCGAGCGCATCAACCTCGAACCGGCCCCAAGAGATGCCAAAGGCGATCAATGTCGACACAAGGTTCAAACTGTTATCTTGTGTTTTTGTTGGGTTTTAAGCCTTGTTTTTGCATAGTCTTGTTGCATAATCCTGTCATTCTAGGTTGTTTTAGGAGCATTTGCATCTAGTGTGTTATCTCTCAGGTTCTTGGAGTAATCTCAACACTTTTGAGCATTTGGACTTGTTTTGGTGCAAAGAAGCAAAGATGAGTGAAATTGGAGAAGTGACAAGGGATCAAGAAGCATACATGTCCACCAGCGGCCAAGGACCAGCGGTCAAGAGGTGGCCGCTGGAGTTTATAAGCAAACGAGCGAGTGCACCAACGGCAAGGACCAGCGGTCAAGAGCTGGCCGATGGAGTTTGTAAGCAGAAGAGCGAGTGCACCAGCGGCCAAGAACCAGCGGCCAAACCGTGGCCGATGGAGTTCATAAGGAGAAGACCGAGTGCACCAGCGGCCAAGACAAGCGGCCAAATCATGGCCGCTAG
Source organism: Camelina hispida (assembly GCA_023657505.1). NCBI lineage: Eukaryota > Viridiplantae > Streptophyta > Magnoliopsida > Brassicales > Brassicaceae > Camelina > Camelina hispida. Next base: position 28,024,061 of record CP094637.1, read on the forward strand.
AGCCATCACCTCACTTGTTTTATTTTTGAACCGGGTTTGACCCAGTTTGTTTTGGGTTGACCTAGGTTCTCTTCTACTTTCCCATAAATACTCTAAACCTATTAAGGATACTTATATCTTATCTTATCTTTTGTTTAGCAGCCACTTAGGGTTCTTAAGCTTGTCTACTCTTGGTTTGTTGAATCCTTGGTTGATTTTCCAGTTTTTAATAGCAATTTATCTTTCAAATCTCCTAATCTACAATCTCTAATTATGATTTCACAAAGATCAAACCTCTACCTTTGTGTGATCATAACCATGAGTGAGTAGATCTCTTAGAACTATGGGCTAGATAGATTAGGGAGATAGATGATTGATCTTTGATGTCTAGGGCTTTGTTTATGTATTTCCTATCTTGATTAGTGATAATAATGCTAGATAGCCTTGATCAAGCTTGAATCTAGACATTAGGATTTCCATGCCCATAAGGTGTTTGATGAAATTCCTGAACCAAATTAATCAAGAGCTTTGCATACCTAGCCAATGGAAATTGATGATTAGGGTGCTTAGTGGTATTTAGACTTGATATTAATGCATGCTTACCTTGTGATTGCCTTTGGAAATTGTTGATTATCACTTGATTAGCATAGGATCTCTATCATGGAAATAGATTGATTTGCATAAGTGTTCTTAGCCAAAGGATTGTTCTTGATTGTTGCTTATACATCTAGGATTGATTAGCTATCTCCCAAGTCAATTACCTTGCCCAAGGTTCATTTGTTTAATGTTGATTTAAAGCTTGTTGCTAGTTGTGTTCTGTTTCTTTGAGTTTGCTCTGTTTGAATTATCTTGCTTTCTTTATTTAAATCAGTTTGTTAGACAAAATTGTGACAAAAGAACATTTTCCTGTTTAAGAATAGATTAAGCATCTTTGTGTATTCTTAGTGAGTTGATTAATGCAAACTGTGGATTGATAATAATTGATAGAAAAAGTACTACATCAATTTGGCGCCGTTGCCGGGGATCAAACCCGGGTCACCCGCGTGACAGGCGGGAATACTTATCACTATACTACAACGACTAGCAATTTTGGAGGCCAATTGATCATGTTTAGTGGTTTATTGAGTTTTTCAAATTTCTAAGAAGTAATTTTGAGCTTGATTGTGAAGTTTGTATCCAAGTTGGTTCCCTTTTGTTCCTTGGTTTAATTATATTGATTTATCTCTTAAATACTAGGCACTTGCTAGTTGTTGATTCAACTTGGGGCTCCTAGTGAGCCTTACTAATATTTTTCAAGTGTTTTTGGTATTTTTGATATGAACAATGGGTAGAACCAATTTGAGACATGGAGAGAAACAAACTAAAGCAAAGGAGGTTGTAGTAAGGGTTGTTGAGAAGAAGAAGAAGAAGACAGCAACTCAATCTAAGTCTTCACTTGGTAAACAAAAAGCTCTAGCAATCAAGAAGAAGAGTAAGGAGCTTGTGATGGAGGATAATGATTCAGAGGAAAGGGATATGAGTGAGGGTGACTTTGATTCTCCACCACCTCCACCTGCCAAGGAAAAGCAGATTAAACCAATGAAGAAGAAGCCTACCTATTCCCAACTGATGAAGCACCTTAAGAGGATCAAGTTTGCTCCAACTAGATATCCAGATAATGAATTCCTTCACAATGCTGGCCTCCTTGAAGACATGCAAACTATCTTCACAACTTTGGGATTAGGACAGTTCTTCAATATGGCATTCCCACCTATATTGAGCCAACAAGAGAGTTCCTTGCTTCTTTGTCAGTGACTTACTATGAAGATGAGATGGTGAAGGAGAATAACGATCTTGGGCATTTTGAGTTTAAAGTTCAAGGGAAGCACTACAAGATGACCTTTGGAGAGTTGGGAGCTATCTATGGTTTTCAACCAGGAACAAGGCTAGAGTATAACATTGACCCTAAGGAGTTTGATTCTTTTGGAAAGGTATTGGTGTGGGAAGATACAAAGCAGGTCAAGTTAAGAACTCAGGCATCCAACATCCTACAGTGAGATATGCTCACAAGGTTCTCTCTCACACTCTTTTTGCAAGAAGAGAAGCTGGAGGAGTTCTAGCGAATGAACTTGGCTGTCTTCTAGCAGGGCTGCAACCTTTCATAAGAGCCTATGAAGAAAGGAATCCTCCATTGTCCAATGCTGACAATACTTGTGTTGCTGCTGTTTTTCTTCACCAAATGCTTCACTACCAAAGTTGGGTTTGGACAACAACAGATAAAACCCCTGTTCTAAGTATGGGTGGACTTGTCACTCCCATTTTGCACGCAAAAGGAGTTGAGATTGGTGAGTTTGACCATGACATTGCAAGGCTTGATCCAGTCTACCTCAAGAAGACTGCTGATTTGGATGGCCAAACTGAGAAGGGTTCCTATGTCTACTATGGTCGCATTTTCAAAAGCATGGAAAAGAAGAGACTCCTGCTCCCTCAAAAGGATGTCACAACCCTTTATATGTAGTATGGTATGTACGGCCAGATCAAAGATGACTTCCTGTACTCCTTTTAAGGATGATGGGCCAGTGGGTCCAATAAACACTTCAAGGAGAGAACAAGCACATGACACTTCTCAAGCAGCTCCTCCCAGCCCAGTTTATGGTAGTGCTAGGTATGATTTCCACCCATTTGAAGAAGCCACTACAAACAAGTCTCTTAGAGAAGCAAACTCCCATATCAACCTTCTCCAGCGTTTGGCTAAGTGGCAAGAGAAGAACATCAAGAAGTTAGTGAAGGGTATGATAAGTCTTCAAAAGAGATTGAAACATGTAGAAGCAAAGCTTGAAATTGCAAGTGCCTCAAATTCAGACCCTGAAGTTGTTGTAGACTCAAGAGAGGAACAAGCAAATGAGGTTGAGGATGAGATGGAGAGACACTCAGTCCATGGTGAAGCTAGTACTGCCATTGGTTTCTATGACCCACAGAGAGCTTCATCATATGAGAGGAGACAAAGGAGGAAGAGAAGAGCAGAGAGGTCTCCAACACCATGTACTAGTAACTCCTCCTACTCTTTTGACTTCTCCATGAACTAGAGGTACACTCCAAGTCCTTGTACATAGAGTATTTTTCTTATTTTCATTTTTATTTTTGTCTTGTTAGTCTCTTTCTCAGCTTTTCTCACAGAGAGACTGTGTGAATTAAGTTTGGGGGAAGGACTAACCATCTAACATTGTGTTTTATTTTTATTTTCATTTTATGTGTTGCATTGTTAATAGCTATGTTTTGAGAAAAATCAAAAAAAATTTGAAAAATTACAAAAAAAAAGAAATGCATGTAGCTTTGCATATTCATTTTTGTGTTTAGGATTGAGTCTAGAAGCATATAGTATGCATATGCATTTGGGGATAATGATGAAATTGCCTTGTAAAGGTAGAGTTTTAGGATTGAACCCACAGCCCTCGTTTATAGTTCATTGGTGCTTGTTTAATCTTTGGGAAAAAATGAAGAATTTAGGCTTAAAAGCATTGTATTACTTGAAAGCATTTTCTTCTAGTGTAAAGCTTGCTTGATCATTGCTGCATCTCTATATTATTTGGACTTTAATTTGATCTATAAATTATCTTGCATATGGACTATGAATGCTAGCTCATGGAACTTTCATTTAGGTTAACTATCTCTATTTGCCACTCTATTTTGTTTAACCCAATCTCTTGCCATGCCTTTGAACCCCAAACCTTTTCTTTCAAGCCTTGTATTGATTTGTTGAGTGAGGCCTTTTCTTGATAATGCTATAGGTTGTGAAATCTTGAGAGTATTGAGAATGACAAAGAACTGGCTCTTGTTTTAGCTAGGTTTGGAATCTTTATAGCTAGCTAATAGGACTGGTTTTGAAAGAAATAGGTGGTTAGAATGTTGATTTGGGTTCAAGTTTGGGAACAAGAGAGAATAAGAAGGAAAATAAAGGTTTACTTGGTCAAAAGAAAAGAAAAGTCTCTAAGGTTAAGTTTGGTTATAAGCTCTAAGTCTCAAAGAAAAGGGATAGAAAGTATTGTTATAATCTCCTAGAATCAAAAAGAAAAGAGTAAAGGAAAATCAAATAAGATTGGGAGTATAGCAAGGAAAGAATAAGAAATAAAAGGAGCTATTGTTTAAAACAAAGAAAGCCTTAGAGATATTCAAAAAGAATAAGACCATAAGTTACAAAAAGGGGTTTAAGAGATCAAAGTTGAGATTTTGGATTTGAATAAAAAAAAAAGAGAAAGAAGGATGAGAAAAAGGGTAGAAAAGTTTCTAGGTGGGTAGAACACCAAGAGCTAAGCTATCAGTATTAGACAGGTTTCATGATTGTCTAGCATTCCTCTTTGTTTGAGAGTTAACCACCCAAAAGCACCATTTCCAACCACTTTATAAACAGCCTTTCCCTTAAACCAATTGAGCTTGATTTATTTTCCATTTGCAAGATCACACCAAGCACTTTAATGAATGTGAAAGAGATGTTCAATAGGATTGCAAGTCTTTGCCAATAGATAGAAGATGAACTAGAATGGTGCATTGTGTTAAGCATAGAAAAATATTTGTAAGGACTTTGATTGATTTTAGCACCATTGAACTGCATCTAAGGACTTTGGTTTGAATCCTTTATCTCATACCTTTAGGTTCTGAATCCCATTTTTAAACCTCTCCCTCTCACTTTTTGTTTGGTTCTTGCTTGAGGACCAGCAAGAGATAAGTTTTGGGGAGTTGATTCTTGTGTTTTTGTTGGGTTTTAAGCCTTGTTTTTGCATAGTCTTGTTGCATAATCCTGTCATTCTAGGTTGTTTTAGGAGCATTTGCATCTAGTGTCTTATCTCTCAGGTTCTTGGAGTAATCTCAACACTTTTGAGCATTTGGACTTGTTTTGGTGCAAAGAAGCAAAGAAGAGTGGAATTGGAGAAGTGACAAGGGATCAAGAAGCATACATGTCCACCAGCGGTCAAGAGGTGGCCGATGGAGTTTATAAGCGGACGATCGAGTGCACCAGCGGCAAGGACCAGCGGTCAAGAGCTGGCCGATGGAGTTTGTAAGCAGAAGAGCGAGTGCACCAGCGGCCAAGAACCAGCGGCCAAACCGTGGCCAATGGAGTTCATAAGGAGAAGACCGAGTGCACCAGCGGCCAAGACAAACGGCCAAACCATGGCCGCTGGAGCCATCACCTCACTTGTTTTATTTTTGAACCGGGTTTGACCCAGTTTGTTTTGGGTTGACCTAGGTTCTCTTCTACTTTCCTATAAATACTCTAAACCTATTAAGGATACTTATATCTTATCTTATCTTTTGTTTAGCAGCCACTTAGGGTTCTTAAGCTTGTCTACTCTTGGTTTGTTGAATCCTTGGTTGATTTTCCAGTTTTTAATAGCAATTTATCTTTCAAATCTCCTAATCTACAATCTCTAATTATGATTTCACAAAGATCAAACCTCTACCTTTGTGTGATCATAACCATGAGTGAGTAGATCTCTTAGAACTTTGAGCTAGGTAGATTAGGGAGATAGATGATTGATCTTTGATGTATAGGGATTTGTTTATGTATTTCCTATCTTGATTAGTGATAATAATGCTAGATAGCCTTGATCAAGCTTGAATCTAGATATTAGGATTTCCATGCCCATAAGGTGTTTGATGAAATTCCTGAACCAAATTAATCAAGAGCTTTGCATACCTAGCCAATGGAAATTGATGATTAGGGTGCTTAGTGGTATTTAGACTTGATATTAATGCATGCTTACCTTGTGATTGCCTTTGGAAATTGTTGATTATCACTTGATTAGCATAGGATCTCTATCATGGAAATGGATTGATTTGCATAAGTGTTCTTAGCCATAGGATTGTTCTTGATTGTTGCTTAGACATCTAGGATTGATGAGCTATCTCCCAAGTCAATTACCTTGCCCAAGGTTCATTTGTTTAATCTTGATTTAAAGTTTGTTGCTAGTTGTGTTCTGTTTCTTTGAGTTTGCTCTGTTTGAATTATCTTGCTTTCTTTATTTAAATCAGTTTGTTAGACAAGATATTGACAAAAGAACATTTTTCTGTTTAAGAATTGATTAAGCATCTTTGTGTATTCTTAGTGAGTTGATTAATGCAAATTGTGGATTGATAATATTTGATAGAAAAAGTACTACATCACAAACCAAGGGAGCCAGCCACCAATGAGCGCCAAGATCCGCGACGCAACACTAATGATGTCTGGAGCCGTGACATTGTTTGCTTCAAGTGTCAAGGGAGAGGACACTACGCTCGAGAGTGCCCAAATGCGCGCACCATGATCATTACTGAGTCGGGCGAGCTCGAGTTCGACAGTGAAGAGACCGAAGTCAAAGATCGAGTCGAGGGAGAACTTGAGGAGGCCGTAGCTGAACCTGAGGTGGGAGAGCTACTAATGATCAAGCGCATCCTCAACACCAGTGTAGCGGTCGCCGACGACACAAGCCAGCGCGATAACATCTTCCACACTCAGTGCACTGTAAGTGGTAAAGTTTGTGGATTGATTATAGACGGCGGATCTTGCACTAATGTGGCAAGCTCCAGTCTTGTCAAGAAATTGTCTCTTGAAACCACAAACCACCCCGACCCTATCGTTTAATATGGTTAAATGACAAGACAATGATCCATGTCAAGGAACAGGTCACGGTCTCGTTTAGTGTTGGTCCGTATAAGGACCAAATCCTATGTGATGTGGTGCCTATGCAACCTAGCCACCTTTTATTAGGGAGACCATGGTAGTTTGATAAGCGAACTACACATTGCGGCCACACAAACCAATACTATTTCGTCCATGACAATAAACACATTTTTTTGAAACCATTGAATCCCACTCAAGTGCACGAAATGCAATCAAAGTTGTCTAAGGATTCAGACGATAAAAATAACTTTTTAGTTCAATGTGATGTTAGGAAGTCCATTAGGGACTCTGGCCAAGTGTTACTGATGGTATTTCGAGATTTATTGCTTACAGGCCTCGAAGGATCGATAGACGCCCTACTGGAGGTGATACGCAACGTCCTTAGGCGCTTCGCCGATGTGTTCCCCGAAGAACTTCCTGAAGGTCTACCACCGATCAGAGGCATTGAGCACCAAATTGATCTCGTTCCAGGAGCACAGCTTCCTAACCGGCCAGCCTACCGAGTCAACCCCGAGGAGGCGAAGGAGCTTGAGCGCCAAGTAGCGGAGCTTATGTCACAAGGATACGTTCGAGAAAGCTTAAGTCCGTGCGCGGTTCCTGTTCTCCTAGTGCCGAAGAAGGACGGGTCGTGGCGAATGTGTGTTGACTGTAGAGCCGTCAAAAATATTACCATCAAGTACCGACACCCCATACCACGCCTCGATGATATGCTCGACGAACTAAGTGGCGCCAACGTCTTCTCAAATATCGACTTGAAGAGTGGCTACCATCAAGTTCGCATGAAGGAGGGCGATGAGTGGAACACAGCCTTCAAAACAAAACAGGGTTTGTACGAATGGTTGGTAATGCCATTCGGTCTCTCTAACGCTCCTTCTACATTCATGCGCCTTATGAACCATGTTTTAAGAGCTTACATTAATAAGTTTGTAGTAGTTTACTTTGATGATATTCTCGTATATAGTTCCTCATTTTCAGACCATGTCAAACACTTAGAATCTGTCTTGTTTACTCTCCGCGAAGAGAAATTGTACGTTAACTTGAAAAAGTGCATCTTTGCTGCTGATGAATTAGTGTTCCTAGGTTTTGTTGTGAGTTTGCAGGGCATGTCTCCGTACATGGAGAGAAGATACGCGCCATAGAGGAGTGGCCCACGCCTACAAGCATCTCGCACGTCCGATCTTTCCATGGTCTCGCAAGTTTCTACCGGAGGTTCGTGAAGGACTTTAGCACCGTTGCGACGCCTCTCACGGCTGTTATCAAGAAGAACCGGGAGTTCTCATGGGTAGAGGAACAAGATCAAGCGTTTAAGGAGCTTAATAAGTGACTCACTCAAGCTCCTCTCCTTACCTTGCCTGACTTCAACAAGACGTTTGAAGTGGAGTGCGACGCGTCTGGCGTACGCATTGGAGCAGTTCTGACTCAAGGAGGGAAACAGGTGGCCTATTTCAGCGAGAAGCTCAGCGGCGCCACCCTCAACTACCCCACATATGACAAAGAAATTTATGCGCTTGTTCGTGCTATGGAGGTTTGGCAACACTACTTGTTAGCTCGAGAGTTCGTGATTCACACTGATCACGAGACGCTGAAGCATCTTCGCGGCCAAACCAACCTCAAGAGAAGACACGCGAAGTGGTTGAAGTTTATAGAGTCATTTCCATACGTCATCAAGTACAATAAGGGGAAAGAGAACATAGTTGTCGATGCTTTGTCAAGGAGACACGCGCTGATCACTACGATGGACGCGCGAGTGTTGGGTTTTGAAAGCATCAAGGATGCATACGCTGGAGATGCTAAGTTTGGTGACTGTTTCCAGAACCATGGGAGAGAATTTACACCAAATTCTATCTTCATGAGGGGTTCCTATTCAAAGGGCGACGACTATGCATCCCGAACGGTTCTATTCGAGAGTTACTTGTTCGAGAAGCCCACAGCGGACGCTTATCGGGTCAGTTCGGCATCACTAAGACATTGGCCGTGCTTCGAGAGCACTTTTACTGGCCAAAAATGCACAGTATGGTGGAGAAGCATTGTGGTCGTTGCATCGTGTGTCGCGCCTCCAAGTCGACAACACATCCTCACGGCATCTACATGCCTTTGCTGGTGTCAACCGCGCCCCAGATCGATCTATCAATGGATTTTATTCTCGGACTACCTCTTTTAGCGCATAGGGATAGCATCATGGTTGTTGTGGACAAGGTTCTCGAAGATGGCGCACTTCATACCGTGCAACAAGAACTATGACACCGTGCAAATGGCGAATTTGTTCTTTAGTCAAGTGATCAGGCTACATGGCGTGCCCCGCACTATCATATCCAACCGAGATCTCAAGTTTCTGGGTCATTTCTCACGCACTATTTGGAGAAAACTCGGAGCAAAGCTCCTCTACTCCACCACCGCTCATCCGCAGACTGACGGCCAAACAGAGGTTGTCAACCAATAAATAGGTGCACTGCTCAGAAAGGCGTGCACTCATCTACAAAGAAGTCTCCTTTTGAAGTTGCCTATGGGTTCAAGCCGCTTACACCCGTGGATCTCCTTTCTTTACCACCAGACGACAACGAAAACCAAGACGGAGCCGCAAGAGCGGAGCAAGTCAAGACGCTGCACGAAGAGGTTCAAGCGAACATCAAGCGAAGGAACAAGCAGTATGCGCGCTTTCTCAACCACGGTCGCAAGCCGATGTTGTTCAAACCCGGCGATTGGGTGTAGTTGCATTGGAGGCCAAAACGGTTCCAGCAGAGGCGCAAGGATAAGCTCAGTCCACGAGGAGACGGCCCATTCCGAGTCGTTCAGAAAATCAATGACAATGCCTACCGACTTGAGCTTCCAGGTGAGTATACCACATCAAATTCTTTCAATGTCACTGACCTCGTTCCGTTTGATGTAGGTAAAGACGGAGATGTTTTGGGGACAAAACCTTTTCAAGGGGGAGGGAATGATGTGATCGTAGTACGGGAGCTCGACCAAGACGACCAAGACACGCTGGACGCGACCGAGATGCCTGACCAAGACGCACCGGAAGCGGCCAAGACTCCTACTTCGAATGCGTCCAAGGCACCAGCGATCCTCCCAAGAGCCACGACTCGATCAAGGAGCTCAGCAAAGGCGGCCAAACAGAGGATCAACCTAGTCATGCAATCATTCGTCCAACATCAACCGACCCATGAAGACCTCGAAGGTTCAGTTCGTTTGGTCTTCACTCTTTGGTCTTCACTCTTACCCAAGAGTGAAGACAACAAAGTCACTTAAGCAAGGATGTGTACTCTTTTTCCTTACTCTGGGTTTGTCCCATTGGGTTTACCGGAGAAGGTTTTAACGAGTCATTGAGCTTGGTGCAAAACGTCCTAAGGCTAAGGCGTTTCCCGCGTCAAGGCCAAAGGCAGATCTTTCTCCCTTTAGTCTTTTGGTTTAAATTCAAACATTGGAATATTCCTTTTAGAACGTTAAGAGTATTTGTGGCTAAGCTTCTTAGTCAAAGGAGGCGATGTGTTCTATTATCTAGAGAACACGTCAAAGGACGATGTGCAGACCAAGATGAGTCTGCGTGTCCTTAAGCCCCTTCCTTACCCTAGCTATTTAAACCATTCTTAGCTCTTTGTAGTTCCTTAGACTTGAATGAAAATTAAACCTTTTCTCAAGAGCGATTCTTGATCTTGTCTCACTCTTCTCTTTCCTTAATCCGGGATTGAATATCGAGAAATCCCTAACAAGACTCGAACCAGGTTCGACCTTGTTAGTGACCGTATCGAGTGGCGAGCCAAACCACTTGTGTCGTCAATCGATCCACCTTTGTTCCTTTCAAATCGTTTCCCTTTCGCCACCACTCGCTAGCTGCTCCGTATCCGTTCTATCTGTATCGCATCCATTCGAACCATTCACGGCCAAAAGCTCGATCTCAGGAACGGCTAGACTGTTTTCTGTCAATCCTCATTTCCCTCGTTTGTTTCTTCCCTAGTTTCGAATCCACGAGCCTTGTCCAAGGAATTCATCTTCAAGTTCATTCTGTCTGAGAACGCTTCTCCCGACCGTATCGCAAGTGCATCCAGCGGTCACATCACGAATGGTTACCTTAGGTGACCCGTCTGAGTCAAATGAAGAGCAAGCACTCGAGGAGGAGAATCAACCTGATAAGCCACTTATACATGACGATGATGATGATAATGAAGCACATGATCATGGGGAGGTTATCCCCTTACGGCAAAGTCAACGGCTACAACATGATCATGGGAAGGTTATTCCCTTACGACGAAGTCAACGGCTACAAAATGTTCCCCGCGTGTACTATAACAATGTTGCAGTTGCCCATCCAATTCAAGCTGTATGTACTCTTGCTCATTTCCCTTTGGAGCACCAAGCCTTCCTCGGCCAAATAGACAAACACTGGGATCCACAAACCTACAATGAGGCCAAGGACCACAAGGTGTCGAGAGATGCGGTTAGTGCGGAAACCACGGCGATGGAGAAAAACCATACATGGGATGAGGCTGACCTACCAAAAGGAAAGAAGGCAGTCACATCACGCTGGATCTTTACCATCAAATACAAGAGTGACAGGGAGATTGAACGCCATAAGGCCCGACTGGTTGCATGCCGCTTTACACAACGTACGGGGAGGACTATCGAGATACGATTGCTCCGGTGGCCAAGCTAAACATTGAACGGGTTGTCCTCTTGTTGTCCACTAACTTGGACTGGGAACTATGGCAAATGGACGTAAAGAACTTGCTCTTACAAGGAGAGCTTGAAGATGAAGTCTATATGAGGCCACCGCCCGGCTTAGAAGGCACCATCGGTTCGGGAAAAGTGTTTAAACTCAACAAGGCCATCTATGGTTTAAAACAGTCACCAAGGGCGTGATACCGCAAACTAAGCACCACCTTACTTGGGAGAGGTTTTCGCATGTCATAATCCGATCACACCCTCTTCACACTACCAAGCGACAAAGGTAGTGTAGTCATTCTAGTATATGTTGATGATATCATCATATCTGGAAATGACAAGGTGGGCATTCAAGAGACTAAAGATTTTCTTAAATCAGTTTTTGACATTAAAGATCTTGGAGAGCTTAAGTATTTTCTTGGGATAGAGGTATATCGGTCTAATGAAGGGTTATTATTATCACAAAGAATATATGCTTTTGATCTCTTAAGTGAAGCAGGAAAACTTGGTGCAAAGGCTGTGACAACACCACTTGAAGAAAACTATAAGGCAGGAGGAAAGGGAGAGCTTGAGGCAGCTCCATTCGAAGATGTCACACGATATAGGCGCCTAGTAGGTAAGCTTATATACCTTAATATCACACGGCCAGATATCTGTTTTGCTGTGAACCAGGTGAGCCAGCACATGCAAGATCCAACCGTACACCACAAGAACATGGTGAAACGAATACTCAAATATATCAAGGGCTCACCTGGACAAGGCATTTGGATAGGACGCAATGAAAGCACTGAACTTGTGGGATATTGCAATGCTGACTATGCCGGAGATCGCGAAGACCATCGTTCTACTACTGGATACTGCACGTTCCTTGGCGAAAACCTGGTCACATGGAAGAGCAAGAAACAAAAGGTGGTATCGCTATCAAGCGCTGAATCAGAATATTGAGCCATGAGGAAACTTACAACCGAACTGATGTGGCAAAAAGCTCTTCTCAAGGATCTTGGAATTAAATCTTCAAAGCCAATCACAATGCATTGTGACAATGAAGCTGCCATCCACATAGCTACCAACTCGGTGTTCCACGAGAGGACCAAACACATTGAAGTAGATTGTCATCAGGTTCGAGAACAAATTCAACTTGGAGTCGTCCTACCATGCAACACCGAAAGCTCCAAACAATTGGCCGATGTACTCACCAATGCAGCCAGTCCACAAGTATGTGAGTATATTCACTCCAAACTTGGTCTTAAAAACCTCACTCGGCCATAAGGTCTCAAACATGGCACCTACACTCTTTTTCCCTTATGTATAGTTTTTTTCCCAAGTGGTTTTATATACTAAGGTTTTTAATGAGGTGGGTGTGCATAAGTCCAATCTTGATCAATGCTCTTGATCAAGCTTGAGGGGGAGTATGAAAACACACACCACTGTTCGTACATGTCCATACGTCCGTACAATCAACATGGCAGGCCATCCGTACGGTTTAGAGGCCTAGAGTTAAGCCCATGAAGAGCAGCCTCTAACGGCCACAAGACTTTGAGATTCTTCCTCTTGGAGCCGTTGGTGAGTGTGTGCGCAAGTGGGAGGTCAAACAAAGATCACATGTGATCTTAAGGAAATGTCACTATCATTATGTGTAATTGTCTACAGCATATACTTAGAATATTCGATTATAAGTTTCTATATTTAGTTTGTATCTAGGAACCATATCAAGTAAAAAATACTAATTTCTTTTTCTACACTTCTATACTTCTACACTCTCTTGATTCGATACACTCATACTCTTTTACTTCTCATTACTTGCGACCTAAGCTAGAATTCACTCTTCTTCAAACTTACAGTGATTAGTATCAATACAGAGCAAACCTCACAAAGCAGACAATCAAGAAATAGAGAGGAGAGAGAAAATGACCGATATATACCTTATACTTAGCTTAAACCTTTCTTTCACATACAATTTCTGCACAACTGAAAAATGAAACACAATTCTTGTTCGACTATTGATACAAAAAAATATACATAAACAAATAAAACACGATGTACCTGCTTCCATAATGATTCCATAATTAGGAGTGCTCTAACAAGTCCATAAAACAACTGACAAAACCTACTATAGTGAAGCTATGGTACCTCTCAAACTGATTGAACCCTAGACTTCTAGTTTGACAAAAAAAAACCCTCAATTTCACTGATATTTCAGAAGTGATGCATTATCACAACCAATTGTAGAAACTTTGAACATAGCAGATCTCGATAGGGTCCTAATCTAGTTTCTCATAAATAAATTCTTTTACTATTTATTGGTATTTTATAATTTGGGTTTAGGAAAAATAGTTTGAGGAAAACATAAGAGCTCTTTTACAAGACTAAACTCTATTTAGGGCATGACTGGTTCAAACGCAGCGTTTGCGGTTGTGGTTGCGGGAGATTGCGGAAGCAGGTGGTTGTGGTTTCAAGCGTTATTAAGCGTTTTGAATGATTGGTTTAGTGTTTTAAAATATGTGTGTTTGCGAAAGTTTTATGACTGGTTGACTAGCTGGTGCAATAACGGTTAACACATAATGAATGTAATATATAATTATATAAATGTTCTTAAACACCAAAATTTCTATTAAACTTGATTTATAATTAAAATTCATTAAAAATACTAAAATAATTATTCAAAAAACAAATAAATTTCATATTGAAGCTAGAGTTGAGAAGAATCATTGGTGATTTGTTTTAATATTTTCATAAATAATCTTATTTTCTTAAATTTCTAATGAAATTTTATATTTATTTAGATTTTTTTGAACTTATGTGTGATGTGTCATTAAATTTACATCAAGTTTTCCGAGTTATTGTTAATTGAAATCTTATTTTCTTGTATAATTGTTTATTTTCTAATCTCTTCAATCATATCCGTACTTCATTTTCTCTCATTCTTAATGGATAAAATGGTTAGGTTAAAGATATATAAAAAAACAATTCAGTATCATTGATTTGTTGTAAGTTTAAGAAAAAAAAAATTCAACTGCAACCGCAAACACTCGCGGAAAACAGCTTTTGAAATTCAGTAGTTTTAAGCGGTTGGGAGCGATTGTGTGATTGGTACAAATCACTAGCAACCGCTACCACCCGCCGATCCTTAATCCAAAACAAACATAAAAACGAGTAGTACTAAAACGAAATGAAATTGAAACCAAACCAAACTAAATTGAATAACACACAAACAAATTAATATTTTTTGCCCACAAAAAAAAAAGATCGTATTAGTTTTAATTGGAATTTTATTTACTAAACTAAATTTAAGAAACTGAATTCCCAGTAAAAATAAAATAAAATAAAAAGATAAAAAAATTAACCAAAATGTCCAACCCGTAAATTGCATATAAAACAAACAAATTGAGTCAAAGAACTAACCAAGAAATTGGTATCAGAAAACACAAACTAAACCAAGACTGAATTGGAATGGTTTAAAGTTTAAACATAATGCTTATAACGCGTGCGACAACAAGTGCAACTTCTCTTGCTTGTTAATGCTCTCTCCCAATTCCTGAGTTCACGACGAGTATTAAATGCTCTTTGCTTATGGTTTTATCTCAAAGACTATTCCTTTTACGAAAATCTCACTCTTTTGCAAGTGCCCATGTTACCAAATCTCATAATTATATCCCCAACCCGGTTAAACATCTTGAATCGGATCTGCTCTGTAACGCACACCACGCGTTCGACGAAATTCCTGACATAAATGTCATTTCTGCTACAGCGGTGATTGGTCGCTTTGTGAAGCAAAAGAGGCATGTAGAGGCAAGTCATGCCTTCAAAAGATTGTTGTGTTTGGGCATAAGGCCAAACGAGTTCACGTTTGGCACCGTCATTGGGGCTTCTACATCTTTCAGAGATGTCAAATGGGGTAAGCAGCTACATTGTTATGCATTAAAGGTGGGGCTTTCGTCGAATGTGTTTGTGGGTAGTGCTGTTTTAAACTGTTATGTGAAGCTGAGTACGCTGGTAGATGCTCGTAAAAGTTTTGATGATACCAGAGACCCAAACGTAGTTTCTATGACCAATTTGATAAGTGGGTATCTTAAGAAACATGAGTTTGAGGAAGCCCTTTCGTTGTTTCGAGCAATGCCGGAGAAAAGTATTGTTACTTGGAACGCAGTTATTGGAGGGTTTAGCCAGACGGGGCAGAACGAAGAAGCTGTGAATACGTTTGTGGATATGTTAAGGGAAGGAGTGGTGATGCCTAACGAATCAACCTTTCCTTGTGCTATAACAGCCGTGTCCAATATAGCCTCTCATGGTGCTGGTAAAAGTATACACGCCTGTGTTATCAAGTTCTTGGGTCAGCAATTTAGTAATGTTTATATTGGCAACTCTCTGATAAGTTTTTACTCAAAATGTGGAAACATGGAAGATAGTCTTCTGGCTTTCAACAAGCTCCAAGAAGAAGAACGGAACATTGTATCTTGGAACTCTATAATATGGGGTTATGCGCATAATGGAAGAGGAGAAGAAGCTATAGCCATGTTGGAGAAAATGGTCAGCGACACAAACCTGAAACCAAACAATGTGACACTTCTTGGACTGTTATTTGCATGTAACCACTCGGGCCTAATCCAAGAAGGGTACACGTATTTTAACAAAGCAGTGAATGAATATGATGATCCAAACCTTCTACAACCAGAGCATTATGCTTGTATGGTGGATATGCTCTCGAGGTCAGGTCATTTCAAAGAAGCAGAGGAGCTTATCAAAAGTATGCCTCTTGACCCAGGAATTGGGTTTTGGAAGGCGTTGCTTGGGGGATGCCAGATTCACTCAAACAAGCGTCTGGCTAAGTTAGTAGCGTCTAAGATCTTGGAGATGGATCCCAGAGATGTTTCATCATACGTAATGCTTTCAAATGCTTACTCTGCTGCGGGAAAGTGGCAGAATGTGTCAGAGATAAGGAGGAAGATGAAGGAAATGGGTTTAAAGCGTGTCACAGGATGTAGTTGGATTGAAGTTAGAGACCAAGGTCGTGTCTTTGTGAATGCTGATAAGAAGAACGAACTCAAGGGTGAAGTGTATAGGATGTTGACACTTATTACACAACATCTTAGAGGAAAATGAATGTGGTTAAAAATTGCGAATGCAACTCGTAACATGTATAACACAATCTCCTTGAGGGCTTCTATGCCGATCTCGTAATAATTCTGTTAGTGTAAGTTATATTAATAGATTTTCTTATAAGAGTGAATTGCATAGAAATTACTTCAAACAAACAATTAAACAAGAATGTGTATCTCCCTACCCTATCTGTCTACTCCTCTCTCTCTCTCTCTCTCTCTCTCTCTCTCTCTCTCTCTCTCTCTCTCTCTCTCTCTCTCTATCTCTTTGCTAATGCTAAGAATAGAAAAACGCGTAACAAAATGTGATTTTTGTTAGGTCTCATTAATTTAAGGGATATTAGGCATTTTAGTACGTTTTCAAAACATAATTTGAAAAGTAGTACATGTACTATTTATAATTGGCAAAATAGGTGAGAGAGTGTTTGTGTGTGAGTGTGTGTGAGATAGGAAAGTTATGTAGGACCCATTTGTGAGATTGAAAAATTAGGATAATTATTTAAATAGTTGTTAATATAATCTTTTTTTGGAAAACTTTTCAGATACAAAAAAAATCTATATTTTTTTCTTTAGAATTTGATATGCATTTTGTTTAATAATTTTTAAATATATTCTATACATCTTTTTTACCCGTACATTTAATAAAGTGTACGGATGTCTGTACACATTATTACATCTATACACTTAATAATATATAGAGACATTTGTACACTGAATAAGATATGCAGATACCCATACATTTAATAAGGTGTACAGACATCCGTACACTTAATCAGTGTACAGTCCGTACACTTAATAATGTGTACAGACATCTGTACACTTAATAAAGTGTACGGGTAAAAAAGATGTATAGAATATATTTAAAAATTATTAAACAAAATGCATATCAAATTATAAAGAAAAAAATATAGATTTTTTTTGTATCTGAAAAGTTTTCCAAAAAAGATTATATTAACAACTATTTAAATAATTATCCTAATTTTTCAATCTCACAAATGGGTCCTACACAACTCTCCTATCTCACACACACTCACACACAAACAATCTCTTACCTATTTTGCCAATTATAAATAGTACATGTACTACTTTTCAAATTATGTTTTGAAAACGTACTAAAATGCAAACATACCCTTAATTTAAAGGGTGAAAGAGAAAAGTGGAACAATTTTGAAACTCCATTGACGTGTTTGCCCAACCTTAACACTACTCAAGAGTAGACTTAAATGTTTTTGTTCCATACATCAGAAAAAGAGTTTGAAAGTCACTGTTTCAAGTACAAAGCCTTTGGACAGACAAGTGCCTATAAAAATCAAGTACAGATGCCTTGTTTAAAAATTTATAGTTAAAGATTAAAAAAATAAAGGTTTATTAAAAAGATTTTGAAACCACATTAGTCACTTTTTCCCATGTAAAATAATTCGGTGGATGAATCGTGTGAGCCCTTTTCAATCTCGCTCGTCTACCCCAACCTGGCCACGGTGATCCGGCGCGCCCTAACCGTACCTCCCAGAACTTTCCAGTTTCCACCACCCGGTAGCGCGTGAGTACCACCGCCGAATCCCTCCCATGGCGTTCGAAGGATTCCCACCTCTAATCGCCGACCAGCTCCACCACTTACTCAATCACTCTCCTGATTCCATCAAGGTAATAATAACATGGCCCAAATTTCAAACCAGATTCAAGCTTCGAATCATCTCCTGAATTTGTGAATTAGGGTTTCATAAGTCGTAATAGTCTGATTTTGTTTACATGTAGATTGAAAATGTCTGGTCTGGTAACAAGATTAATCCCAAGATCCTCGATCGCTTTACTTTGGTGATACCTTACTGTCTTGAAACGATTAAATGTAAGTTGTTGTTTCTCTTGGGCGATTTTTTTGGTTAAATCGAAGCTGCAGATCTTTTTAAAATTTCGTGTTCATATCGTTGGCAGGGGATGTTATTTACAATTCAGAGTATGCGTTTGATCCTCCTGATTTTGTATTTGGACCCGACGATGAAGATTTTATGCCGTGTAGTAGCACTATTACTCCTGATGATGATCAAATATCGTTGCTGAAGAAGGCTTTGTCTGAGTGGGATAACGAGGATTCTACGCGGTTGCTTGTTCTCATTCAAGGATTGAGGTTGTTTCCTTCAAATCTAACCCTTTTTTTTTTTTTTTTTTTTTTTTTTTTTTGCGTTTGAGTAATCGATGTTTCTCTTTGAACGATGTATTGTTTAGGGATCAATATGTGGCCTACCAAAGAAGGCGCGTCGGCCAAGTTGATGATGATCGCGTCAAGTTTGAGATTAGTACCGTGTTAACTCGCAAGGTATCCTGCAGGCATTGACATCTTCATATCAAATGTTTGGTGTTATATTGTTTGAATGGTTATGGTTTCTCCAAGCATATTGTTTCCGATTAATGTTTAGGCTTGTCACTGTAACTGTAACCACCATTTTTAGTTACAACTTCCATTGTAATCATGGTTAATGTTCTTCTCGTTCCCCTATTCTCAGGGAATTGAAATGCAAATGGCTTCAGGAGTTGACAAGGTATATATTGCTCTTAAGTTTCTTTGTGAAGTAAGACGCATTGTGTGCATTTGACTTTCTATTACCTTTATTGTAGCCAGAGGAAGTCAAGTTTGCAGTACCTCTTGTGATGGATTTGAACATAAACAAAATGGTGGTTGGGTGCCCTTGGAAGCATCAACAGAAAATTTATCTTCAGGTTTTCTCCTCCTTCCTATATAAGTCGCTTTTATCTATTCTTCACTCTTTTAAAATTTGCTAGCATCTTCTTGATTCACTGGTTACGGATGCAGGTAGTGTACCCGATTCTTCGGAAATTTGAATCAACACCTTCAGCACCTCGTTTGAGATTAGTCTCATCTTCTGAATTAAAAGCGCTATTCTCTGTTGAGGATGTTAAACTCCCTCCATGGATGGACGGGATGTGAGTTACACGTATTTACGATACCTGCCAACAGTGCTTGTCCTAATCGCTATGTTTAACACCTCTTAAATTTCTATTTCAAAAGGTGCTTGGCTGAATATCTTCCCCATCTCGAAGAAACCCTTGAGAGACAAGTAAGTTGAACTAAATCTTCCCACACAAACTAAATTTCTTTTTCAAAGGGCCTTATCAAGCTTAGTTTCTAGATCCAGGAAGCTGTTTCTGCAATTGATTTAAGGAGGAGTTTTATTGAGGCATTGACTATTTTTCTTGGAAGACCTCTTGAAGCTAATCCTGTAAGCATTTCTTGGTGCGCCTTGGCATATGTTTAGAGATATTTCTGAGCTGCTTAACTTTCTTACTTGTTTTTTCTTGCCAGACCTTTTGCCGTCAGGCTACATTCCTTACTGCCTCTGGACAGTTTACTTTCATGGTAATTCAATCACTATTCAGGCCTTAATTTTTCAAAAACAAATTGAAGTCAAGCTTTTACCCAAGTGAATTTTGGGTTCAATTGCATTTATTCATGTTTCAAACATGTCTTCTTGAGAACTCTAAGTTTCAAAGTAATATGTAGCAGTGGATAATCTGGGGTTTCGGCTTTGTTTTAGGTTCATTTCTTCTTTTCAACTCAATTTCCAAAGCAGCAACCAACTCTAATGCTTCAGAGTTGTCAGGTATCAAACTATTTGTAAACGAACCAAACAAAAGGCTTTGGGCTTCTCTTTAAAACTTGAGGTTTTAAGAATTGACAAGCTTTTGTTTTGCAGCATTTAAACCAATCGAGTGTACCTGTAAAATCAAACCTCCTCAGTGAGTATCCATGGAGTCCAAGATGGGAAGTGGGTCGAATGGCTGAGCGACTGTGGTTAGACTCTTTGGACTCTTTCTTAGATGTCTCATTAGCTAATTCTCCATCCTAACATTCAAAAGCTTACTTTTGCAGCGATTTCTTGACCGATGAGGCTGTGAACTTCAAAAAATATTGTAACGAAGTGGTGCTCCAACATTAGAGTACTTGTTGCTAAAGTGAGTTTGTCTTAAATATCTTTGTCACACTTCCGCTATGATAACTCAAATGGAGTACATTTCTGTTTCAAGGGAAATACTGAATGACAGTTAAAAGCTTTTTTCCTTGATTTCAACGGTTTCTCGATTAGCTCTGTTTCCTTTTTCCATTCATAAAAGTTTTGAATTTAGAGACTTCAGTTGCATATTAGAAAAGAGAAATAAGGGACCGAGAGGGGCTTGTGGTTCGGAAGAGTTTGAAGTTTCTAGAATTAAGTCTTTGGTTTTCCATCGATTAAGAGAAAGTAATAGTTGAACTACCGGTTAAGAAGGTAATTGAGATATCGATGACGGATCGACCTGACATGTCTAGTGAAAGATACACAACATCATGTTTCATTACTTGACTCACAGATAAGTGTCTACGAGATCATCTTATCGGAGCTACATAATCTCTACCAAGTCACATTGACAGAAAAAAAAAAAAAGAACAATACTTAGGGTTCACCCTAGGGGTTATCCTATTCATTCACTCCTTATAAAATAAGGAAAGAAAATCTGTATACATTATTATAAAATTAAAAATTTAAACCGCTCTTTTTTAAACCTAAACCAATATATAATTTCATTCTAACTGTAAAATCTAAATCTTAACCATCTTATTTGTAAACCCAAACCGATATATAACTTCATCTCAATTGTAAAATTTAAACTCTAACCATCTCATTTGTAAACCTAACCAACATATAATTTTGTTCTAATTGTAAAATCTAAACTCTGATCATCGTATTTGTAAACCCAAAACGACATTTAATTTTGTTCTAATTGTAAAATCTAAACCCTAACCACCTCATTTGTAAACTCAAACCGATATATAATTCGTTTTAATTGTAAAATCTAAACCCTAACCACTTCATTTGTAAACCCAAACCAACATATAATTTTGTTTTCATTGTAAAATCTAAACTCTAATCAGCTTATTTGTGAACTCAAAACGACACATAGTTTTGTTATAATTTTAAAAATCTAAACCAAGCCAATATTTAACTTTCCTTAATTAAAAGTATACAGAATTTGTTTCCTTAATTTGTTTTGATTTTTAATTTAATTTTGCTTTATTTTTTAAATGAAATATTAGATCTACATCTCGAATATTTGGTTATGAAGACAAACATTAATATACACGATTAAATCAATTAGATTATATATTTGAGATTTATGAAAACTGCAATATTCATAATTTTAACAAAATTTGACACCAAGTTTTTAAAAATTTATCTTATTATCACAACTGATGTTTTTATTGAGATTTATGGAAACTATTATAGTGGTTATTTTGATTTATCATGTATTTAACTAATTTATTTACTTTTAAATAAAACAGAGACAAATAAAGAAAAAATAATAAATATGCCAACGAATGGGGTAACAAAATAAAATAAAATAACTTCTATTAAGCTTGTTAATTTAGAAAGAGTAAACAAATGGGGATGATATGTCTATATTTTGTCTCCCTTTAGCATATATTTATCATGCATTTTAGGTAGGACAACTGATTGTTTTGCAACATTTTCTAGTATTTTCTATACACTGTGCATGTTTAGGTAGTTCTTGCATCATCCTTGCATACATTGTGCATTTTGGAATATTTCAGGTATCTAGGAGACGTTGGGAACACATCGCTTAGCATCGCCGTTCGAGCCATCCTCCAAGGCGTCGCTCGAGTCGCCATTCGAGTCGTCCTTCGAGCCATCCTCCAAGACGCCGTTCCACCCGAGTGGGATTTAGCTTTCAATGTCTTCATCTTATATAGAATTGAGTCATCTTTCCAATGCCGTTTATTTCAAGCCAATCGGAGGTGTGGTTTAAAAGTTATCATCGTTTTAGTGGATGCATATACTCCCAGCTCGATTCGCTGCCCATCGACTCGACCCTCCAGCTCGAGTCGCTGCCCATCGACTCGACCCTCCACCACTCGAGCCAACACCATCACCAACTCGAGCCACCACTTGTTTGCACATGTCATGATAGGATTTCCCCTAGGATTGAACTCTGAAGAAGGCTGATATCCGAGTGATAAGGGATGTGGATGGAAAGTGATGAAGAACGGATGATTTTGGGTGATGATGTGTGAAGATCGAAGAAGAAAACAATGGTTTGATGGAGATAGATGTTTAGGTGGTTGTATGGAACGAAACCAAGTGAAGAGTTTCTGTGTCACAAAGTGTTTAGAAACCCAGAATTCAAGAACGCATTCAAGAAATCAAAGTGAGGAAGAAAGATCAACAATTCATGTTACAACATCATTCTTCGCTAAAGAACAAAGGAGGCGTGGCTGTGGTTTTATATTAACCCTAGGCTCGACACTCCAAACAACAAGAAGTTTAAAACCAAAACAACAAGACGTTTTAAGGAAATAAGAAAAAACAGCAAAACGTCCAGACGGCCTGGTTAAGACATTTCTCAGCCAGGCGGGTATCTTAGGTAGGCGGGTTTTGACGTGAAACTTGCCGGTTCAGACTTCGCTTCTCAGCCAGGCGGGTTCCTCAGATAGGCGGGTTTTAACGTCTAACATTATTCCCCATTGGTAATGATTTCTAGATAGCTCGACGTAGTGATCCATTTGCCTCATTAAAAACCATGCTGAGAAAACCCATTGGGACAAAACTCAGCTATGGGAAAAAGAGTACAAACTTCACACCTAAGTTACCTAGTCCTCATTACCGGGTGAAGTCTTCAGGTTGGATATGTTGAAGACTTGAATCCTTGGCAGGTTGAATGACCCGTCAACTATGAGTGCATGAGCTTCTTTGGCCATCTCCTTAGCTCTTGAACGAGTGATCCTTCCCACCACCTCCGGTTGCTCTGCAGCCTCTGGCTCCTTGCTTGCCACGATCATATCATCCTCCCCCTCTTCAAAAGGATTTGTCCTCAAATCGGAATCTGCATAAATAAAGAGCAACTCAGGAATATTGACTGTTGATGATGTGGTATACTTACCTTGAAGATCAGTCTGATATGCGTTGTCATTGATCCTTCTTATGAACTCCCTGAAAAACAAGTTAGCTTCAATAACATCATCACCCGTCTTGTGACTTGTAATGACGTGAGCCATCTTGCTAAACCTGTCAACCACAACAAAAACAGAATCTCTACCATTTCTGGTTCGAGGTAAGCCAAGAACAACATGCATAGAAATATAAGTCCAAGGTTGAGAAGGATTCGGTAGAGGAGTGTACAAGCCGTGAGGCTGTACCTTACCCTTCGCCATTTTGCAGATATGGCACCTAGAACAAACCTTCTCAACGTCTTTCTGCATTTGAGGCCAATAGAAGTGTTCTTGCAGTCCAAGTAGAGTCTTTGACACTCCGAAATGTCCAGCTAGTCCACCTCCGTGAGCTTCTCTGATCAGCATCTCTCTCATGGATCCTCTTGGTATGCACAATCTATCATTTAAGAACAGATACCCATCCTGCCTATAGTAGTTTTCAAAAGCAAACTTATGGCATTTGCCATAGCTCTCAGCAAAATCAAGGTCAGTCTCATAAAGTCCTACTAGCTTAAAAGATAAAGTAGAAATGAGAGTGTACCTACTGGATAATGCATTTGTGACTACATTATCCTTACCTGCACTTGGACTGAGGTTCTCTTTAATGTGTCCCTTACTCATCAGCTCTTCTTCTTGCTTCTGAAGCTCTTTAGTTTCTACTGGATTGGTGCTGTAAGCGGGTCTGTTCGATAGAGCTGAACCTGGTACCAACTCGATCTGAGGCTGTATCCCACGTAGTGGCTGCAAACATGGAGATATCTCTTCTGGAAACTCATCCTTGTACTCCTCTATAACCTCTATGATCTCGCGTGGAAGCTCTTCTGCTGGCTTAGTGCTGGTGAGTGTCTCTTTATACCCAAACTTGAATGTGGTCATCTCTGGCTCAAATAGCTTGTTGAACTCGCTGTGATTGATGTACAGGCTGTGAGACACTTTCTCTGTATCCTTGCGGTTCATGTGAAGCTGGTCCTTGTAAATTTCGCTGGGTGTAAGTGGTAGAAGAGTGACCTTGCGCCCTTTGAACTCAAATGACTGCTTGTTGGTGTAACCATCTTGAAACACTCTTCTGTCGAACTGCCATGGTCTTCCCAAAAGGATATGACTTGACTTCATTGGAATGACATCACAAAGCAGCTCATCCTCATACTTCCCAATCGCTAGTTTCACCATCACTTGCTGCGTGACTGTTAAAGCTCCCTTGTTGTTCAACCACTGTAGCTGATAAGGCCTTGGATGTGAAGTGGTTTTGAGATTAAGCTTCTGTACCATCTCTTCACTAGCTGCATTAGTACAACTACCACCATCTACGATCAAGGTGCAGACCTTTTCTTGAACCATACACCTGGTGTGAAATAGGTTCTCACGCTGACCTCTATCATCTGGATGCATCTGAACACTTAAAGCTCTGCGTGCTACTAACATCTCTCCCATGACTGCTGGTTCTTCATCTAGTTCAGGCTCTGGTTCACTTTTTGAACTGTCTACCGGTACAATCTCTCCTCCTTCTTGAAGAAGAAACATCTTCTTGTTAGCACAGTCTCTGGAATAATGTCCCATTCCTTGGCATTTGAAACACCGATATGACTTGTAGAGGTGCTACTCTTGGGCTTGTAATCGATCTTAACCTCCTCTTTGACTGTGGCTGTCACGGGTTTGCTGTCCTTGGTGAAGGCGGGTTGGCTGAGCTCTCTCGGATTGGACATGTTAGGCGTAAGCGTAGACCGCACTCCCTTTCTCTTGATCTGCGATTCAATCAGCTCTGCCTTATGCACCATTTCTTGCACATCTTCATAGTTCTGCAGCTCTATCTTGTCTTGAATCTCTCTGTTCAAACCTCCAAGAAACCTAGACATAACCATGTCTTCACTTTCCCTCAAATCAACTCTAATCATAAGCGTTTCCAGCTCCTGATAGTAGTCTCTTACAGACTTAGTGCCTTGAGTGAGATGCCTAAGCTTGTTAAGAATCTCCCTCTGGTAGTGTGTAGGCACAAACTTCTTTCTCATCTGCGTGACTAGCTGTTCCCATGTAGTGATAGCAGGCTCTCTCTGTCGATGTCTAGTAAGCCCCAACTGCTCCCACCACAACAAAGCATAACCACTGAATTCGGAGATGGCTATCTTCACCTTGTTCAACTCATAAGTACCTTGAATCTGAAAGTTGGATTCCATCTTCCTTTCCCAGTCTAGATAAGTTTCTGGATCATTGGTTCCATGGAAAGAAGGATACTGAATTTTAAGGTGCTTCACTGCTGCCTCAAAGGTTCATAATCCCTACCATGATCTCTATTTCGGTTTCTCCTCATTGTCTCTTGACTGTGATCCGAAACTTGATCTTCTTCGGAATACTCTCTATATGATTCAGTGTATATTCGATGCCCAGCTACTTGTTCAGCTCGTCGTGGGCGTACATGATCCCTGCCGGTTCTGCGTTGCTCTCTTTCTGTACTCTGAGTGCTTCTCCTCTGATTGAAACAAGTCTCTCTTCCACCAGTAGGTGACTTAGCTGTTCTAATCCGTGCATGCTTGGATGAAGCTCCCACGTGTGCCTTTCCTTTAGCTAAACGAAGGGCCTCATTAGGACTAGGCGGTTCTGTAGAACTCTGTTCTGAAGCACTAGATGCGTGAGCTATGTCTTTGAACTGTCTCTCAAACTTGTTACTGAGCTGCTCCATCTGTTGCTGAAACTGAGTAGACATTAACTTGTTTGCTTCTGCTATTTGCCTAGACATGGCTTGGTTTAAAGCTTCCATAGCTTCTGGAGATAGCTCCATTGTACCTGCAAATTAAAGAAGAAACTCGCAGTAAATTGTTCTTGGAATGAGAAAAACGAAAATAAACTCTAAGACTCTGAATTTTTAACAAGAAAATACGACTTGCAGACCTAATATCGAATAAAACTATAAGAAGAATCGAACAATACCAAACCTTATAGCTAACAAACTCGACCTAGACTCAAACGAACCACAAAACTAAAACCCTATTCGATCTAGACACACAGGAAACTCAAAAGTTCAAACCCTAAAACTAAACAAACGAAATTAAACAAAAGCCAAGAGATTAGGGTTTAGGATCGCTTAGCCTTGGCACAGAGTTGGCTCTGATACCACATGATAGGATTTCCCCTAGGATTGAACTCTGAAGAAGGCTGATATCCGAGTGATAAGGGATGTGGATGGAAAGTGATGAAGAACGGATGATTTTGGGTGATGATGTGTGAAGATCGAAGAAGAAAACAATGGTTTGATGGAGATAGATGTTTAGGTGGTTGTATGGAACGAAACCAAGTGAAGAGTTTCTGTGTCACAAAGTGTTTAGAAAAGAATTCAAGAACGCATTCAAGAAATCAAAGTGAGGAAGAAAGATCAACAATTCATGTTACAACATCATTCTTCGCTAAAGAACAAATAGTGGTGGCTGTGGTTTTATATTAACCCTAGGCTCGACACTCCAAACAACAAGACTACAACCAAAATAAAAAAAAAACTTCAAGCAGAGCCAGGGGGTATCTTATAGCACATGCTAGGACAACTGATTGCAACACGTCTATAGGCGGCATTTTAAGTTCTTATTCCCCATTGGTAATATTTCAGGTATCTCGACGTTACATTTGCCTCATTCATGCTCAAGAATTCAAGAAGTTCACCCTGGGATTTACCAAGTCTTCATCTGAGTCATCTTTCAATGTTGAAGCCTTGGAGGTTGGAGTTATCAAGTGGATGATAAGCTCGAATTGAAGCTCGAGTCCTCCCGACCACCTCTTCCTTGCTTGCCACGATCATATCATGTCGAAAGACGTTCCGTCTTACACGCTTCAGGAGATTCCCAAACCGACTGTTCATCTTGTCGTTTTAAGTTTTACAGATTTACATGTTTTTACTATAAATACATTTTGTTAAGTCTTTTCGGAGCATCTTATATTTTATCTCGTTTTCTTTTGTAAGGTTTACCTAGCCACCAAAAACGTACTCCGATCATGTATTCCAGATAGCTTTGATTTTATTGAGTTTTTGCATTGGATTTCTTCTAAAAAGTTGTTCTTCTCATTTTTATCTATCTACTATGCTTTGTTCAATGTTTTCTGGATTTGTATCCTTGACTATGATTTTTGGATCTGAGTAGTGCGGTAGTTCTTGAGGATGGGATAGATTAGGAGGATCTTAGGATATAGGGTGTTTAAGCTTGATTTGTATGATTCCCTTCCGGACTAGAGTTGGAATTATTGGTTTCTTTCTGATCAATTGGAACTAGGTGATATGCCAAATTTAACCCTGAGCTACTCTCTCAAATTAAGAGATCAATTGTAGTACTTAGGAATCGAATCCACAAGAACTCTAGATTCACACAATAGATTTAGTAATCTTTTAATTATGCTAAACAGAAATATTTTAATTAAATTGCAAAATAAAAATAAAAATAAAAGATATTTAAATTCAGATGGAATAAACGCTAGGCCTAGGGAAATTCTCAGGAAATCATGGAAAATCAGATCAATTAATTAAGAAGCAGGATTCAACAATTAAGCACCGTTCTTGAACTCTAAACACAATTATAAAATAAATCAGTCCTCACTGCAAATATTATCTAAAATTAAAACCAGAAAATCCAAATCTCTTTGCAAAATTCAAGTTGAAAACCATCAGTAAAATCAAGTTTAGATAAGTTCACAAAATCACTAATTCAAATCTCTTTGCAGAAAGTAATTTTGCTCACCAAAGGTTTTTGTCAGGAAAATCAATTATATTTTCATATCAATTAATAATCCTAAGATCTAAATCCAGGTGACTAATCAAAGATCTAGCATTAAGAACAACCTATGGTGAAGAACAAGAAAGATAATGAATCCTAAATTAACAGATCTAATAATCCATGAAATCTCTAATGAAAAACCCTAAACCTAACAAGCAATACTCAGACATAATTGTAAGAACACAAATAATGAATAAAAATAGATAGCATTAAGAGATTAAAGGGAGAAGAAAAGGAGTTCTGAATCTTCTCTAAAGGAGTCTTGAATCTTCTCTCCAAAAGCTCTCTAAAAATTTTCTCACAGGGTTTTGCTCTCAAAAGTTGCAGAGAAAAATAAAGCTCAGGTCTAAACAATGAGTCAATGACCATAAAAATCCTATTTATATTCCTAAAAACGTCCAGGGACTAATGATGCAAATATGGAAAGCTTTGGGGCAACTTTGTAAATCTTCAAAACTTGTGGGAAAACTTCCGATCTATAAATAAGACTTATATCATGACTAAAAACACCTAAAACCCATGATATATCACTAGGTTCGAGACATTTCCACACCCAAAAGGTGTTTGATGAAATGTCTGACCAACTAGTGTCAGAGACTTACGTTCCTAGCCTAAGAGATTAGTTGTCTAGGATGTTTGTTGACGTGAATGAACTTGTTTGTCATGCCTGCTCGACCACGTTTCTCTAGTGAGAGCTAGGTATGGAAGTGGTTGAGTCTGAGTAGCTTTTGCCAAGAGATTGGATTGGCTAAATTGTGATATTCATTGTTTAGGGATAGTTTGCTTGTGCTATGTTAAACACTCTGTAGACTAGGATACTCCACCGACATTGATTAGCCCATCCTTAGGACTTCTTTTTTCTGATTTTTATTACATTCCTGGAACTGTTTCGTTTGTTCATGCGTAGAATCATTTTCGGTTTCACTTATTCTTTTTCGGTTCTTGTCATACATTTTTGTTTATAATTCTGTGACTCGTTTCCGTTTTGTATTTTGACCATTCTAGGATTGTTAGAAAAACACTCGTTTTGAATTGGCTTAACTTGTGACTTCTTGATTGCATTTTGAGTGATAGTAAAGATTCTCAATTGGATTGACACCTTAAGTATTACAAACACATAAGGTTAATTGAGACCTACTAGGAGACACAAAAATCCTAGTATCAGGGGAACCGAATAAAACAAAAAAAACAACTAAGTTGACACCAAGTGGAACTGATCTTGGTACCTTTGACACAATTCCTAACTATATTTAACCACCAAACCATTTGTAATTTTTGCCACAAATGATGGAACTAAATTATCTTAAAGGCTTTGGGAGATAAGTAAAAGAATGGGAAAATGTAAGATCTAATCCGGTAACCGCGCATTTATCCGAATAAGATATGGGTAATTGATGTTTTTACCCTTTTCAAGAATCAATTAATTTGTCTTGTTTCCAATGGTATTGTGATGTAATTTTTTTAGAAAAGTAATGTTTCTTTTATAAACGACTTTTTAATTAAACAAATGGAGAACCAAATTAATGAAAAAAATTTTTAGTAATTTGGCATCAAGTGAAATCAATCTTGGTACCTTTGACACAAGTCTCCACTTTATTTAACCACCAAACCATTTGTAGTTCTCAGAGTAGATGGCGGAACTAAATTATTTTTAAGTCTTTGAGAGATAAGTAAAAAAGAGGGAAAATATAAGATCAGACCTAGTAACCTGCACGTTTATCCGAATAACATATGGGTAATTGACATTTTTACCCCTTTTGAGAATCAATTAATTTGCCATGTTTCCAATGACATTGTGATGTAAGTTTTTAGAAAAGTAATGTTTTTTTATAAACGACTTTTTGATTAATAGTAGGGATTTATCATTTTCTGTCTGTCTATATATAGTTTTTTGGAATTAGATTTTTTTCCTAAATATTTCTTAATAATATAGTAAATTAATATTTATGAGAAAATAAAATAAATGATTATTTATATAAAACATCTGCTACAACACAATTCTATAGAAAACATAAAATAATGTGTAAAACATACTATAATATGTAATTTGAATTTAAAATATTACCAAACGAAAAACCATTATATTCAATATATTGTTAATATAAATTTGATAATTATGCTACATATACAATTATTATCTCATATTTATAATATCTTGCAAATTATTATTCATAAATCACAATTTAAAATCCGAGTACCTTACAATTTTTTAAATTTGAATATGTTGACATTCGTCAACCATGAAATACTATGAAAATATTTCACGAGAAATCATTACAAATTAAGTTTAATCGTAAATTAGAAAATAATTTATACAATGCAATATTGTAGTACTGATTTTTATTCCCCTTTTTTTTTTCTTTTTGGTTCAAAATTATATAATTCGCCATTTTTTATCAACAGAATTAAAATTTCACAATTTCCTATAAAAAAAAAATTAATAAGAATTGTTGGATCAACAGAATTAAAATTGTTGGAGCTCCAAGGCTGTCTTCTTCAACTTGAGCTCTTTGATCTGAGATACCAAGGATCCCATTTCACATGGTCTAATAAGAACCACTCAAACCCCATCGCCAAGAAGCTTGACAGAGTTTTGGTTAACAACAATTGGCTTAGCTTGTACGCGGATAGCATCGTAACCTTTTTGGCCCCTGGAATTTCTGATCATTCTCCTTGTCTCCTAAACCTTTGTACCCCTCTGCCTATAGCTGGAACCAAACCTTTTAAATTCTTCAACTTCCTCACTAAGCATCCAAACTTTCTCAAAATGGTTGAAACTGCTTGGATTATGGCTGGAAACTCAGCTTCTCCGGAAACATGTTTGTC
The DNA here is from genome assembly GCA_023657505.1 of Camelina hispida. Classification (NCBI taxonomy): domain Eukaryota; kingdom Viridiplantae; phylum Streptophyta; class Magnoliopsida; order Brassicales; family Brassicaceae; genus Camelina; species Camelina hispida. The sequence continues at coordinate 28,055,000 of CP094637.1, forward strand.
TACTCTGAGTGCTAAACAGAAAAACATAAAAAGAGAGTTAAAAGCACTATCACGTGAGAATTTCTCAGACATCCAAAACCGAGTGAGAGAGACTAACATGCTGCTTCAATCTGTGCAGGTACAAGCTTTGGCAAACCCCTCCCCATCCCTGTTCCAACAAGAAAAGGAAATCAATTATAAATGGGAATTTTTAAGGAGAATCGAGGAAGCCTACTTTAAACAAAGATCTCGGATTAATTGGCTTAAGGAAGGTGATTTGAATACAGCATATTTTCATCATATTACACAGTTGAGGAATGCTTACAATGCTATCAGATCCTTTGCTTCTCCCACTGGTATTATCATAGACGACCCTTCGGAAATGAGTAGAATGGCTGTTGCTCATTTCCAGTCACTGATAGGACCTGCTAATATGCTGTCACTCTCTTCTCCTGTTCTTTGGTTCCATACTCTTTTGGGCTACCGGTGTCCAATTGAACTGAAACAGTCAATGGTTAAAATTCCCACTATGGATGAGATAAAAAGGGTTATGTTTAAGCTTAATGCAAATAAATCCCCAGGAATGGATGGCTTTACCTCAGCGTTCTACAAGGCTTCATGGGAAATTATAGGAGAAGAAGTATAGAGTAGTATCCTCAGATTCTTTCACACAGCTTTCCTGCCCTTAGCAATTAATGCCACTATTCTTACTCTAGTTCCCAAAGTCCCGGGTGTCACCTTGATAACTGATTTTAGACCTAAATCGTGTCTAAACACGCTTTACAAGGTGGTCTCTAAACTGCTTTGTCAAGACTAAAACCTGTTCTTCCGGAGCTTGTTCAGCGGAATCAAACTGCATTCATTAAAAGAAGGTTGTTAGTGGAAAACACCCTGCTTACTGTTGAGCTAGTTAATGGGTATCATAAATCAAATGGTCCAAAGAGAATTACTATCAAAGTGGATATCGCAAAAGCGTTTGACACTGTTAGATGGGAATTTCTGTTTAGTTGTCTTAGAGGGATTGAAGTTCCGGAATTATACATTCGGTGGCTAAAAGCATGCATCTGTACTCCTTCCTTCGCTGTAGGTTTCAACGGAAATGTCCACGGTTACTTCAAAGGTCGACGGGGCCTAAGACAAGGCGATCCACTCTCTCCATATCTTTTTGTCCTTGCCTGAACTGTCTCTCTATGTGTCTGGACAAAGCTGCAGAAGAAGGAAAGTTTCAGTATCATCATAAATACCAGGATTTGAAACTAACACACCTCTGTTTTAAGGATGACCTTTTGATTTTTACTGATGGCTCTGTCTCCTCAGTGCAGAACATTCTGCAGGTTCTGAAAGAGTTTTAAGCCGTTTCTAGTTTAGCCATTAGTCTTCCCAAGACAATTCTAAACGTCAGGGATCTCTCAAGCTGAAATTGATCACATTATAGGAATATCAGGAATAAGTCATGGTCAATTACCAATTCGGTACTTAGGGTTACCTCTGTGTACGAAAAAGCTCACCTTACTAGATTGTGCCCCCCTCATCCAGAAGGTGAAAAGTAGGCTGACCGCTTGGTCTTCAAAAACTCTCTCTTTTGCTGGCAGACTCCAACTCCTAAATTCAGTTATTGCAGGCACTTCAAATTTTTGGTGCTCTGCTTTCCTGCTGCCAAAAAAGTGTATAAAAATCATCAACTCTTTTTGCAGTGCGTTTCTCTGGAAAGGCTCAACTGAAGGTCACCACTCAGCAAGAGTAGCTTGGACAACAATTATAACAGATAAATCAGAAGGAGGATTGGGAGTTCGTGATTTGGAAGTCTGGAATAGAGCTTGTATGCTTAAACTTATTTGGTTGATTTTCTTCAAAGCAGGATCCGTTTGGGTAGCTTGTTTTAGAAGAGTAGTCCTATCAGAAAACCTTAGTAACTTCTAGATTACAAAGCCAAAAACAAAATTCTCGTGGTTAACCAACAAGCTATTAAAACTTTGAGATGCAGCTTTCAGTTGGATCAAGATTAAATTGGGAAATGGGGAAAATTGTATGTTCTTGACTGATCACTGGAGTAATTTGGGACGGATGACAACTTACTTGCAAGAAGAGGGTCTTTATCGGATAGACATCCCGATGGATGCAAGAATTGGAGACCTTTGGCATCGAGGATACTGGAACCTTCCACCAGCAAGATCGGACGCACAAGTTAGATACCACATTGAGTTGTCCACAATAAATTTGACAGAAGAGCCAAATACTTACCTATGGTTGATTGACGACCAACTTAAAGACAGTCATACTACTGGAACCATCTATCGTGCACTGAGGGAGAAGCTACCAGAGGTTCCATGGCATAGTACTGTATGGTTTACAGGAGTCCCGAAGCATAAATTTCTTACTTGGATGTTTGTTCTGAAACGATGTCCGACCCGTGACAGAATGACAAATTGGGGAATTCAGGTTGACCTGTTGTGTTTACTGTGTGCCAACGCAGCAGAGACTAGAGATCATCTTCTCTTTGATTGTGAGTTTAGCTGGGCGTTGTGGAGTGCTACTGCTCGGCGATGCTCACTCACTTCGCAAAGATCATGGTCCTCAACACTTCAAAGCCTACAAAACTATAGAGGGTCTCATGTTTCAAAGAAGCTTACACTACTAGCTTGGTAGGCCACGATCTATACTGTGTGGACAGAACGAAATCGGCTACATCGCAACAACTTCAAGTCCACAGACATACTTCTTCAGCAGATTGATACTCTAATCCGGAACAGAGCTTCAAGTTTTAGGAACTCAAACCCAAAGATCTCCTTAGCACTCCTTCATCTTTGGTTCTCTGGATTGACGGCAGCAGGTACTTGAAACCCTAATCAGCAATGGATCGGGAGAAGCGATTTGGTTCTCTGATTTTGGCATCACAGTTACGAAGCAATAATTAAAGGTGGTTTGAATGGGTATAATATCCCAACCGTTTTTCTGGTTTGATTTCAACTATTGGTTCAAGTTCTGGTTCTTTCATAACTATGGGTTTTCATTTGGTTAGTTCTTTTCTCGGATTGCTTCCAATCTGGGCCTTAGACCATGTGCAATGTCGTCTATTTGGGCCGTCCCCCGGCATTTTTCTTTTAAAAATAAATCAAAAAAGTCCCAATAATGAAGAAACGTATCTTTAAACGGGACATTTTTCGTCCGTCTACTTGGACACGTGGAAGCCGGTGACTGGGAGAAGATTTTGTGTAGGGTTAACACAAACCACTTTGTCGAGAGAAATTTCTTGAATTCTCTCTTCCATCTCGACGCCGACCCATTCTCGTCGTGTCTTTCTTCCTCCTTTCCGCCGATTTCAAGCCGAAAACGATCTGCTGTGTCTCCCGAAGCTTGTCCGGTGGTTCAATCGTGCGAAATAAGGTTCGTCTTCTTCCTCCAATTAGAGATTTCGTTAATTTGCTTCAGGGCTATCAATTATTCTCTGTGTGTATAGGGTTATCGAAATAAGGTTTGTCTCTGTGTATATGGTCTCTGTGTCTGTGTGTATGGTCGATTAGTCTCTGTGTATAAGGTCAATTAGTCTCTGTGTATATGGTCTATGTGTATAGGGTTATCAAAATAAAAGTTTTTCTTATTTCGCTGATTTGCTTAAGGGTTATCGTTTTGTCTTCTTCCTCCAATTTGAGATTTCGCTGATTTCGCTGATTTGCATCAGGGTTAGTCTCTGTGCATAGCTTGTTTCAATCGTTGTGTATAGGATTATCAATTTAGCTATAGTTTATTCTCCGGTAGTAACTCAACAAAAGTAGTTGTAACTCATAAAAGCTCAGATATAGATTTGGTAGTAACTTATACGAACTAGGTCATACGAACTAGGGAAAGAGACTATTAATGTCTAGTTAAATAGCCTGGTTAATTGATATGCTTGTTGTGTAATGTATACGAACTAGCTGTGTAATGTATACGAACTAGCTGGTCCTGGTTGGTGACATTTTGGTCTGGTTTGTTCATAGTTTCTTGTTTAGTCACATAAATTGAATGCTTTTGTGAAGTGTACTTGTCATAAATTGTGATTAGACTTTGGTTGTTAGGTCATTATGTTTTGTTACTTATTGCAAGTTACCTTTTAACCTATTAAACCCCAACCATCTTCTTTCTATTTCCATCATAAATTTCTTTCATTTTGTAACCCTTTCTCAGTTCTACTCGCGTCTCTTATCTTATCCACTCTCTTATCTAATCCCTCTCTTCTCTACTCATTCTCTAAGATTCTTCATATGGATTCTACGAATCCCTTTTATCAGTCTTCTTCTTACTTAAACCTGCTTAACAGTCAAGAAGAAGGTGGTATAAATGAAAACTTTCGTTGGCAAAGTTATCCACCTTCTGGACAGAGCAGCTCACAAATGCCTCCTCACAGCTCCTAACCTTTTGAGGCACCAACTCTTTCTCAAGAAACACCACTGGAGTGCAAGGAGAGAAAGACATGGGCACCTGCTGATGATGAAGTCTTGATCTCTGCATGGCTCAACACTTCAAAGGATGCAACTATTGCAAATCAACAAAAGGGAGGAAGCTTCTGGACAAGGATTAGCCGGTACTATGCTGACTCTCCTCATGCTAGAAATGGTGGTGAACAGATGCTGGTGACACATTGGAAGCAGCGTTGGCACAAGATAAATGACCAAAATAACAAGTTATGTGCGGCAATCGCAGCTGCAGAGAGACTGAACAGCTCTGGTCATTTTGAAAATGATATCTTAAAGAATGCACATGATATCTACTTCGCTGACCATAAGAAGAGGTTTAACCTTGAACATTGTTGGTGTCTGCTAAAGTTTGAGCAGAAATGGCTCAGCCTTAACACTATTAACATGCCTCCATCTTAACCTGCAACAAAGAGGAAACCAGCTGCTGAAGGTTCACAATCATCAAGCTGCAATGTTGAGGACTATGAGAAAAGGCTACAAGGGATCAAGGCTGCGAAGGCAAAGAGGAACAATGCTCAGTCCACAAACATGAAGACTCTTGCTGAGTATAAGAGCATGTGGGATGTCAAGAAAGAGGAATTGGCTGAAAAGGAGAAACTACAAAAGCTGGCCATCCTAGACACTCTCTTAGCCAAAAAGGAACCCTTGAATGCGAGTGAAGAAGTTATCATGAACAAGATAGTGACCCAGTATTTCTTATATTAACTATGTGTTTGTTGTTTGTATTTCTTGCTTAATTTCTATGCATTGTATTTCCTGTTTGATTTGTATTTCATGTTCTAGTAACTCGGCTTTTGTATTCCATGTTTTAAACTGAATTTATATAAGTCTATTTCATGTTCTACTAACTCGGCTTTTGTATTAACTCACTTAATCAGATTGTGATTTCTTTTTAACATTTGTTCTATTAAGTCTAATCTGCTTCTTCTTGTTTATCTTCAGGTTAACTCAGAAATGGGCCAAGACTATAGCTACTCTCAGCCTGAGTCATCCGATCAGTATGATAGGTACTCAGAGGACACTGCAGAGAGAGAAATAGAAGCTTTGATTCTTATGGATGAAGCAGATAGTACGTTCATCAATGCTGAGTCGAGGCAATATCCACCACAACCTGAGGTTGAGCATGGATTCCCCAAGGTATGCTACTGTGGTGCGCAGCCTATTCTATCCAACTGCTACAATAGAAGGTATGTGATTTTTGCTATTCTGTTTTTAATGTTATTGAAGTATAAGTTTCGCTATATATGATAACTCTGTTACTTATTGAGGTTCGTCACATGTCCAAATGTCGATGATGGAGAGATGCATATTCACAAGTGGTGGGATGTGGCTGTAATGGAGGAGCTGAGAGACAGTGATAGACGATATGAAGTGATGGCTGAGAAAGTAGATTACTTAACCTTCTTCAATGACTATGAATGAGACATCAATCAGGTTAGAGATCAGAGTTACGCAACTGAATAGAAGATGGTTATGTTAGAGAATGTAGTTTCTGAGCTACGTAAGGAAAATAGGTTTAGAAATGTAACTGATTTGATGGTTGTTGGTGTAATGGCTATTTTCGTAGGTCTTCTAGGTATCTTGTTCATGTCTACTTAAATCATATTGGAGACATTTAGTTAGGGTGCTCATGTAATTTAATTACTCGGATGTTCATGCTATGCCTTTTTAATGACTCAGATGTTCATTCTGTTTTGTAATGACTTTCTTTTTGTATTATATACTTGCTGTTACACTCTCTCGTCACAGGTTGAGGCTCACGGGTTGTTACACTCTGTTTTGTAATGATTTTCTCTTTGCATTATGTACTATGTTTCTTGGCAGTATTTAATATCACGGGTTACACCATAATGCAACACCAATTTTTAATATCACGGGTTACACATTGAAGCTCACTAGTCTTCCATTATATATATGCGACCATATCAAAGCAACAAAACATTCACACCAGACAATATCAAAGCAACAAAACATTTCCTTTCTCTTCAATACAAGATATCTCTTTCTCCTCAATACAAGATCTCTCTTGCTTTCTTTTTTTTTTTTTAATTGAAATGGGATCATCTTAGAACCATTATCACTACCAAGGAGATGATGATCATTATCACTACGAAGGAGATGATGGTGATAATCTTGATGCTTATTTACAATATATTTATGATGTTTCGCATATTATTCCGGAACCAAAGGAGCCAAACAAAAGGATTTTTATCGAGAGAAACCGGGAAGAAGGCCACAATAATCTTTGGAATGATTATTTCAGTGACACTCCAACATTTCCAGAATATTTATTCCAGCGACGGTTTCACATGCACAAGCCATTGTTCATGTGTATTGTGCAACGTCTCTCTACCAAAATCGAATATTTCCGCCAAACCCAGGATGCAATCGGGCGGGCTGGTTTATCACCTATACAAAATTGTACTGCAGCAATTCGTCAATTGGCATATGGTAGTTCGTCTGACAGTGTTGACGAGTATGTACGAATTGGTGCTTCAACAGCTCGGAAATGTTTGCTTGAGTTTACCGCCAACATCATCCAAGTGTTTGGAGATGAATACCTAAGACGTCCTACGCTGGAGGACCTAGAAATACTACTCTATCAAAATGCACAGTGTGAATTTCCTGGGATGATTGGGAGCATTGACTGTATGCATTGGGGGTGGAAGAATTATCCCACGGCTTGGAAAGGCATGTATTCACGATCAACCGGAAAACCTACTATCGTGTTGGAAGCGGTAGCTTCGTATGACCTCTGGATATGGCATGCCTTTTTTGGAGCTCCAGGTACTATGAACGATCTTAATATTCTTGATCGATCTAATGTTTTTGATGACATAATAACCGGTCAAGCTCCAGAAGTCAACTTCGTTGTCAACGGAAGGGAGTACAATTTGGTGTACTATCTCACCGATGGTATTTATCCAAATTGGTCCACTTTTATTCAATCTATCCGACTTCCACAAGGTATGAAAAAATCTCTCTTTCTGAAAAACAAGAAGCTGTTCGGTAAGATGTTGAGCGTGCCTTTGGAGTCTTGCAAGCTAGATTCGCCGTTATTAAAAATTCGTCTCGTTTATGGGATAAATACACAATGACAAATGTTATAAGATCATGCATAATACTCCATACTATTATTGTCGAAGATGAATGACATACATACAGTTACCGAAACATTGTTTATGAATTTTAACACGGAGAACATGTGGATCAAACATATACCATTGGTGCCTCCGGTGTGGGTTCAAATATCAGCACTGCGATTACTCGTCAAACAAGACTTCGGGATAAACAAGCCCATGACCAACTAAAATATGATTTTTTTTTTGTCAACAAGAGATCAGCTCAGACGAGCCAATTGGTAGGGAAATCGTTTACAAACAAAACTTGGTGCGGAGATGTACGCGCTTGGCGTGCCAAATAATCCGCCTTTACATTAGCATTTCTAGGAATTAAAGATAAAGAGAAAGAAGAGAATTCCTCCCTATCAGTTTTGATGTCGTCAAGGTACGCCGAGAACGCTGGCCAGTCGGAAGGGGAAGACACCATCTTCACCAAATCTGAGCAGTCGGTATAGAAAGCCACCTCTCTGAAGTCATGGTCGATCATGCAGCGCATCGCCCAAAGGAACGCTTCAACTTTTGTATGTAATGGAGAGAGGTTTTGCCGGAAATTCTTGGCTCCCAAAACGGCAACGCTGTCTGGACCGAGGTACAACACCATCCAGCACCTGCATACAAATCCCCTGCTTTCCAAGAGCCATCTATGAAACAACGGTATCCTGAATAGACCAAAGGAAAGGAAGCAGTAGCCACCCTAACTGGTATCTCTGAACCACCTGGGATTATGGGATAGGTCACTTGATCTTCCTCTAGCTGAGCCTGCTGCCACGCTGCAGCTTCTCCCTCTGCTACCCTAACAATATCCTCCGGCCGCTCAATAATATTGTCAAAGACACGTGCATTCCTTGCTTTCCAAATAAACCACATGAGCCAAGGGAAATCCGCAACATGAGCCCCAAGATTCTGCTGCCCTAAAAAGTGATCAACATTTCCATATACCGATTCTGTCGGGAAGTGATTGGGACCCACCGGCACATGTGCTAGGGCCCAAACCTGATGGGCCGGAGGACACACAAAGATAGCGTGATTTATGGTCTCCATATCCGCACCACATCGTGCGCACCTTAAATCACAAGCAATACCCCCTCGTCCCAAATTTGCCGAAACCGAAATACAACCAGATAAAACCTGCACATAAAATGCTGGATCTTAGGTGAACAACGAGCCCTCCACACGCTAGCGAGTAGGGGGTAATTTCCGGGCTAGAACCAGTGGCCGCAAAAGTCCGAACCACGTCATGATGTGCAGTGTGATAGCCTGATTTGACTGTATACAGCCCAGTTTTCGTGAAGTGCCAACTGAAAGGATCATCCTTTTGGTTATCACCCAATGGTATAGCCCTTATCAATGCAACATCAAGTGGATCAAAATGCTCATTAAGCATATCCATACGCCAAGTATTAGATTGTCGATCAATTAAATGATTCATTTGAAGAGAAGGGTCCTGTTGTAACACCCGCGAACCGGAATCCCGGTTTAGGGTGTGCATCGATTGATGCAGTGGTAGCATCGGTCGATGCTAGCTCAATTCCCTGCGTTTTGACTTAAGTCAAACGCTGCGTTTTGGTAAGAACAGAAGAGAAAACCCTTAGGGTCGTCCCTTTTGTCTCATTAGACGTGTGTGGCCGTTTTTGAGCGGAAAGAGAAGGGAGAAAGAGTTCTTGGAAGTTCTTGGAGTTTTCTTGGAGATTTGGTGCGTTCCTGAGGAAATTTGTAGCTGGGATTGTTGTAGGAGCTTCCTAGAAGCGTGTTCTTTCTTTGTTTTTGTTGGATTTCGTCTTGGCACAGGTAAGTGCAAGACCATGGCTTATCTAAGCTAGAGGAACCTTTAACTTGCTTGTTTTGTGTTGTTAGGCTTGTTAGATTGTTGGTGTGGACGTTAGGAAGCTTTCTTGTGGCTTGGGAATGAGTTTCTGTGGTTGTAGGAATGAAATCCGGCGAAAAGCTTTGGGGAAATCACGGTGCTCGACGTTGCGTCGATCGATGCATAGCTTGCATCGGTCGATGCAAGTGCGAGGACGGCGCGATAAACTTTAGGGTTTTCGTGTTGCGTCGAGCATGCGTCGGTCGATGCAGATTGGGTATTGGTCGATGCAAGTTGCTCTTGCATCGGTCGATGCAGCTTCTGCATCGGTCGATGCTTCCTCAACTGGCATCGGTAGATGCATGTTGGCATCGGTCGATGAAATGTCCTGGTCCTTTGTTTATTGCGTGGTGATTGTTACTTGTTGGTTATTGGTACTCTATTGCTTGTGTGTATAGCCCAGTAGATGGGAGGATTGCCTTACTGAGTGTTTATAAAATACTCATGCATTGCAATATGTGTTTGTGGTGCAGGTAAAGGCAAAGTATGATCGTGGAATCAAGGCAATGAAGAGGAGGATGTTCTAGGGACTCGGTTTTATGTTGTTTGGCATTGCTAGGTTGCTAGAGTTGGGTCATTAGAACATTACTAGGTTGCTGGTTCTGTGATTTATGTTATTGGTTATTGGATATTGTTGATGTTGAATATTGTTATATTTTATTATTGGATTATTACTGGTTATTGGTTGGTTATTTCCGCTGTTGAATGTGTTTGTGGTTAGGTGGCTAGTGGGTATGGGACCACTAGTTGTAGTTATTTTATTATTTTATTATATTATATTAATTATTTATTATTTAAAAAAAAAAGGGGGTCGGTCGTTTCATTTTGGTATCAGAGCCCTTACGGTTCTAGGTTTGGGTTCACTAGGCTTTGTGCTGTAGATGTTTGGGATTGCATGTCTTGATTGATTATGTGAGTTAGTCAATTGTGTGTGGCATAGAGTCCTAGAACATCCTCTTCGAGCCTACTTGTGATTCCTCGGTGAGTTTTTATTTCTGCGTTAATTAGAAATTGTGTGCTTAGCCTTCTGTTCATGGTAGTGCAGATGGCTAGAGAGGATGCTGTTGCTGGTCGAGGTCGTGGACGCGGTCGTGGTCGTGGACGTGGTCGTGGTCGGGGCAGAGCCCCAGTGGTTAGTGAGACCGAGGACCAGAGTGTGACAGCTGAGGGTGTTGGCGAGTCGCAGGGAGTACCGGGGAATTCTGTGAGTGTGGCCGGAGGGGGCGGTGTTGATGCTCCAGTGGCCGGTGATGTTAGGGTCCCGGGTGTGGGAGCCCCAGCGGGTGGAGTCCCTGGTGTTGACATTGCGGCTTTGCTAGCACAGGTGTTAGAGCGGTTACCACCAGTGGTACCGGCTCAGGCTCAGGTAGTGCCACCAGTGGTGGCGGAGGAGCGGCAGCCAGCGGCTGCGGATGTGGGGGTCCATGCTCGTTATCTCAGCATGTTGACAGAGATGGGTCGGTTGCGCACTGAGCAGTTTTCAGGAGGTGTAGATCCTACTGCTGCGGATGCGTGGAGGACGAGAGTGGAACATAACTTCCATACTCTGAGATGTCCTGAGAAGTTCTGAGTGGACATAGGGGTCTACTTTTTGAGTGGTGATGCTGAGTTGTGGTGGAGATCTGTGGCTGCTAGGAGGGTGCAGCGGGAGATGACTTGGGCTGACTTCATTTTGGAGTTCAACCGCAAGTATTTTCCTAGAGAGGCATTGGATCGTTTGGAGGTGCAGTTCCTTCAGTTGTCTCAGGGGACACGGTCAGTGCGGGAGCCGGATTTGGAGTTCAGTCGACTTCCTTGTTATGGGGGTCGGGCTATGGAGTCTGAGGAGGCTCAGATCAGGAGGTTTTTGAGGGCTCTACGTGATGATTTGAGAGTTCATTGTAGAGGGAGGTCTTATGCTACGCGTGCAGAGCTGGTTGAGACAGCAGCAGAGATTGAGGAGGATATCCGGGTACAGTCAATGTCGGTTACTCCAGTAGCTCAGCTTGGTAAGGCTCAGCAGTAGGGTGGTTCTAGCAGGGGCGGTAGGCATGCTCAGGGAACCAAGAGGAAGTGGGAGGCTACGCAGAAGCCGAGTGGTACGGGTTGCTTCGGTTGTGGGAGCAAGGATCACAAGGTTGCTAGTTGTCCCAAGAGGAGTGCTCCGACGGCATGGCCTCGGGTATGTTACCATTGTAGGGAGGCAGGGCACATCAGGCCTTTCTGTCCCAAGTTGCAGCCGGTAGCAGTGGCAGCGTTGCAGCAGGTGCAGCCTGGAGGTCAGCAGGTGGCACGGATTGAGCAGACGCCACGTGCTTACACGATAGCAGAGACTGGTGGAACCAGTGCCGGGGCGATCACAGGTATAATTTCTGGTACTTAAACTTTGTGAGTTTTTAGTAGGTACAGATTTTATGTTTTCCTGTGATAAAGTGTTAGGTTCTCAACACATGAGGTTTGTGTAGGGACCTTGTTGGTGGGCGGGTTTAAGTCTCACATTATGTTTGATTCTAGAGCTTCTCATAGCTTCATTACTCCGGAGTGTGCAGAGTGTGCGGGAATCTTAGGGGATCCCGGGGAGCGTACAGGAGTTGTTAGAGTTGCTAGGGGCAAGTTCCTGAGAGTTATTGGACGTGCTAGAGGGGTTGATATTCAGATCGCAGGGGAGTCATGGCCAGCGGATTTGCTTATCAATCCAGTGGAGCTATATGATGTTATCCTCGGGATGGATTGGTTCCATCGGCATGTGGTGCATTTGGATTGCCAACGGGGTAGAGTGGAGTTTGAGAGTCCAGGAGAGAAGTTGGTTTTTCAGGGTATTAGACCGACTTCGGGGAGTCTCGTGATCTCAGCCATTCAGGCCGGGAAGATGATCGAGAAGGGCCGTGAGGCTTATTTGGTTACTATATCTATGCCAGAGTCAGTAGGGAAGTCTACGGTTAGCGGTATTCTAATAGTGGAGGAGTTTGAGGATGTGTTTCAGTCTTTGCAGGGATTACCACCATCTCGGTCGGATCCTTTCACCATTGAACTGGAACCGGGGACGACACCGTTATCCAAGGCTCCTTACAGAATGGCTCCAGCAGAGATGACAGAGCTGAAGAAGCAGCTAGAGGATTTGTTGAGTAAGGGTTTCATCCGTCCTAGTGTATCACCGTGGGGAGCGCCGGTGTTGTTTGTGAAGAAGAAGGATGGGAGTTTCAGGTTGTGTATCGATTATCGGGGTTTGAACCGGGTCACTGTGAAGAACAAGTATCCTCTTCCTAGGATCGATGAGTTGTAGGATCAGTTGAGGGGTGCTACCTGGTTCTCTAAGGTGGATCTGGCGTCGGGTTATCATCAGATACCGATAGATGAGGCAGATGTGAGGAAGACTGCTTTCAGGACGAGGTATGGGTATTATGAGTTTGTGGTGATGCCTTTCGGGTTGACTAACGCACCAGCAGCGTTTCTGAGATTGATGAACAGTGTGTTTCAGGAGTTTCTGGATGTATCTGTCATCATTTTCATCGACGATATCCTGGTTTATTCTAAGAGTCCTGAGGAGCACGCAGTGCATTTGAGAGCAGTTATGGAGAAGCTGCGGGAGCAGAAGTTGTTTGCTAAGTTGAGCAAGTGCAGTTTTTGGCAGCGTGAGATGAGCTTTCTGGGTCACATTGTTTCTGCAGAGGGGGTTTCTTTGGATCCGGAGAAGATTCAGGCTATCATAGATTGGCCTAGACCGCAGAATGCCACAGAGATCAGGAGTTTCCTTGGATTGGCAGGATACTACAGGAGATTTGTGCAGGGATTTGCAAGCAGAGCACGTCCTATGACTAAGTTGACAGGGAAGGATGTTCCTTTTGTCTGGTCAGAGGAGTGTGAGGAAGGCTTTGCAAGCCTGAAGGAGATGTTGACTACTACGCCGGTATTGGCTTTGCCTGAGCAGAGAGAACCCTATGTGGTTTATACAGATGCATCTAGAGTTGGTTTGGGGTGTGTTCTGATGCAGCATGGGAAGGTGATAGCCTATGCATCGCGGCAGTTGCGGGTGCGTGAGGGCAACTATCCTACTCATGATTTGGAGATGGGTGCTATAGTTTTTGCCCTGAAGATTTGGAGATCTTATCTTTATGGTGCAAAGGTACAAGTGTTCACAGATCATAATAGCCTAAAGTATATATTCACTCAGCCTGAGCTGAATTTGAGACAGAGGCGGTGGATGGAGCTTGTGGCAGATTATGATTTGGAGATAGCCTATCATCCTGATAAGGCTAACACGGTTGCAGATGCTCTGAGTCGGAAGAGGGTAGCTTCGGCTCAGGAGCAGGAGATGGAGTCCCTGGTAGGGGAGATCAGTGCTTTGAGTTTGTGTGCTGTTTCACTGGAACCGTTGGGTTTGGAAGCAGTTGACAGAGCAGATCTTTTGAGTAGGGTGCGGTTGGCACGGGAGAAGGATTTGGGGCTGGTGAATGCCTCAAAGGATGTTGATTCAGAGTATCAGGTCTCAGATAATGGTACTATCTTGGTGCACGGTCGGGTTTGTGTGCCCAAGGATGAGGAGTTGAGGCAGAAGATTCTGAGAGAGGCTCATGCGAGCAAGTTATCCATTCATCCAGGAGCGACTAAGATGTACCGTGACCTCAAGAGGTATTATGATGGTATTATCATTGGGTCGGGATGAAGAAGGATATAGCTAGTTGGGTCGCGAGGTGCGATGTGTGCCAGCTAGTGAAGGCTGAGCATCAGGTTCCTGGCGGGTTACTGAAGAGTTTACCCATTCCTGAGTGGAAGTGGGATATGATTACCATGGATTTTGTGGTAGGATTGCCAGTGTCACGGACCTTTGATGCTTTTTTGGTCAATGTGGACCGGTTGACTAAGTCAGCACGTTTTCTGGCCATTAAGAAGACTGATGGAGCAGCGGTCTTGGCTAAGAAGTATGTGAGAGAGATAGTTAGATTGCATGGGGTGCCAGCGAGCATTGTGTCTGACAGAGATTCTAATTTCACTTCGGTGTTCTGGCAGGCTTTTCAGGCAGAGATGGGCACTAAGGTGCATATGAGTACAGCTTATCATCCCCAGACAGATGAACAGTCTGAGAGGACGATCCAAACGTTGGAGGATTTGCTGAGGATGTGTGTTTTGGATTGGGGTGGCCATTGGGCAGATCACCTGAACCTGGTAGAGTTTGCTTACAACAATAGCTATCAGGCGAGTATTGGTATGGCTCCTTATGAGGCTTTGTATGGGAGGCCGTGTCGTACACCGTTATGCTGGACTCAGGTGGGGGAGAGGAGCATGTACGGGGCAGATTTTGTTCAGGAGACCTCAGAGAGGATTCGGATTCTCAAGCTGAACATGAAAGAGGCTCAGGATAGGCAAAAGAGTTATGCTGATAGGAGGAGGAGAGATCTTGAGTTTCAGGTAGGAGACAGAGTGTACCTCAAGATGGCCATGTTGCAGGGTCCGAACAGGTCATTGACTGAGACTAAGTTGAGTCCGAGGTATATGGGTCCGTTCAGAGTGATTGAGCGAGTTGGACCAGTGGCATATAGACTGGAGTTACCTTAGGTTATGCGAGCTTTCCACAAGGTATTCCATGTGTCTATGTTGCGGAAGTGTCTCCGTGAGGATGATCAGTTGTTGGCTAAGATTCCTGAAGATCTTCAGCCTAACATGACTTTGGAGGCGAGACCAGTGAGGGTTCTCGAGAGGAGGATAAAGGAACTTCGGAAGAAGAAGATTCCTTTGATGAGAGTCCTTTGGGACTGTAATGGTGTGGAGGAGCAGACTTGGGAGCCTAAGGCGAGGATGAAGGCAAGGTCTAAGAAGTGGTATGAGAAGCAACCACGACTTGAGCTTGCCTAGTCTGGTTCCGTTTGTAATCCGTGGCTGGAGCGGGAATGGAGTATTCCAGCCCATCTCTCTTGTTATTCGGTCGCTTGGGATGGTTGGTTGTGCGACTCAGTAACAAGATGAGGTGGTGCTCGGGATACAAAGTTTTCCGTGAGGTGGGATTTGGGAAAGGTTTCCCGAATTAGAAGTTTCCTAAAGTGGAAAGGTTCCAGAAATGGAAAGTGCTATTTATGGAAAGTTTTTCGGGAGAGAGAATTTGTCCATTGTAGCGGTGGAAAGCCTTGGAGGGGGCTTTTGTGGCCTTTGTGGCGGACTTTCGAGTCAGTGTGCCCGTGTGTGGCGGTCTTTTTGGACAATGTGTGGTCTTTGTGACGGGCTTTTTAGCCAGAGTATCTTTGTGACGGTCCTCTTTAGGACATTTGTGTGGCCTTAGTGGTGGTCCTTTTTAGGACATTTGTTTGGCCTTTGTGGCGGGCTGTTTAGCCAGAGTGTCTTTGTGACGGTCCTTCGGGACAGATGGCCTTTGTGGCGGGCTGTTTAGTCAGAGTGTCTTTGTGAAGGTCCTTCGGGACAGATGGCCTTTGTGGCGGGCTGTTTAGCCAGAGTGTCTTTGTGACGGACCTTCGGGACAGATGGCCTTTGTGGCGGGCTGTTTAGCCAGAGTGTCTTCGTGACGGTCCTTCGGGACAGATGGCCTTTGTGGCGGGCTGTTTAGCCAGAGTGTCTTTGTGACGGTCCTTTGGGACAGATGGCCTTTGTGGCGGGCTATTTAGCCAGAGTGTCTTCGTGACGGTCCTTCGGGACAGATGGCCTTTGTGGCGGGCTTTTTAGCCAGAGTGTCTTTGTGACGGTCCTCTTTAGGACATTTGTTTGGCCTTGGTGGCGGTCCTCTTTAGGACATTTGTTTGGCCTTGGTGGCGGTCCTCTTTAGGACATTTTGTTTGGCCTTGGTGGCGGTCTTCTTTAGGACATTTTGTTTGGCCTTTGTGGCGGCCCTTGTGGCATGTATATGATCCTTGTGTGGTCATGAGGTATTCCAGTGAGGGGATATGTGGTTGGTAGGACATTGAGATGTTTTACGCGAGCCACAGGAGGGAAACCTGGATAGGGATAGGACTCAGACGTGTTCAGAATTGTTTGCTCGCGACTCTTGGAGGACTTTGGTTCTCCTAGTACTGCCATATTCGGAGACTTTGTGACTTTGGAGTATGGTTGGTATATCGACTTCGGACGACGGTCCGGAGGCGCGCTGTAGGGTGACGACCCGAGGGACGAGTTTGGATTTTTCCTTATATATATATTATGGCATGCGGGCTTAGGCCCGATAAGGAGCCAACATTGGCATGCAGACTTAGGTCTGATGAGGAGCCAATGAAACTCAAGGTTTAGGCCTATGAGGAAAAGGAAAGTCCAAAAGTTGAGAGCAAATGACGCTTGGAGCGTGAGTCTATCGCCTAGAGGTGACCTTCTGTAGATCAGTTAGAGGAGTGCGGGCCGTGGAGACGGTTTCACGGGAGTCCTTGGCTGATGGTTGTTCGGGATTCGAGGACGAATCCAGTTTGGTGGGGGAGAATTGTAACACCCGCGAACCGGAATCCCGGTTTAGGGTGTGCATCGATCGATGCAGTGGTAGCATCGGTCGATGCTAGCTCAATTCCCTGCGTTTTGACTTAAGTCAAATGCTGCGTTTTGGTAAGAAAAGAAGAGAAAACCCTTAGGGTCGTCCCTTTTGTCTCATTAGACGTGTGTGGCCGTTTTTGAGCGAAAAGAGAAGGGAGAAAGAGTTCTTGGAAGTTCTTGGAGTTTTCTTGGAGATTTGGTGCGTTCCTGAGGAGATCTGTAGCTGGGATTGTTGTAGGAGCTTCCTAGAAGCGTTTTCTTTGTTTTTGTTGGATTTCGTCTTGGCACAGGTAAGTGCAGGACCATGGCTTATCTAAGCTAGAGGAACCTTTAACTTGATTTTTTTGTGTTGTTAGGCTTGTTAGATTGTTGGTATGGACGTTAGGAAGCTTTCTTGTGGCTTGGGAATGAGTTTCTGTGGTTGTAGGAACGAAATCCGGCGAGAAGCTTCGGGGAAATCACGGTGCTCGACGTTGCGTCGATCGATGCATAACTTGCATCGGTCGATGCAAGTGCGAGGACGGCGCGATAAACTTTAGGGTTTTCGTGTTGCATCGAGCATGCGTCGGTCGATGCAGATTGGGTATTGGTCGATGCAAGTTGCACTTGCATCTGTCGATGCAGCTTCGTGTCGGTCGATGCTTCCTCAACTGGCATCGGTCGATGCTTCTGGCATCGGTCGATGCATGTTGGCATCGGTCGATGCAGTGTCCTGGTCCTTTGTTTGTTGTGTGATGATTGTTACTTGTTGGTTATTGGTACTCTATTGCTTGTGTGTATAGCCCAGTAGATGGGAGGATTGCCTTACTGAGTGTTTATAAAATACTCATGCATTGCAATATGTGTTTGTGGTGCAGGTAAAGGCAAAGTGTGATCGTGGAATCAAGGCAATGAAGAGGAGGATGTTCTAGGGACTCGGTTTTATGCTGTCTGGCATTGCTAGGTTGCTAGAGTTGGGTCATTAGAACATTGCTAGGTTGCTGGTTCTGCGATTTCGTTATTGGTTATTGGTTGTTGTTGATGTTGAATATTGTTATATTTTATTATTGGATTATTATTGGTTATTGGTTGGTTATTTCCGCTGTTGAATGTGTTTGTGGTTAGGTGGCTAGTGGGTATGGGACCACTAGTTAAAGTTATTTTATTATTTTATTATATTATATTTATTATTTATTATTTTTTTTTTAAAAAAAAGCGGATCGGTCGTTTCACCTGTAACGGGCCCTTGCTTAAAGCTGGTCTCGAGAATTGAGCTGGTACTCAAGGATCAGACCATATAGAGATGGTGTCCCCCTGAGCCAACCCGTTTAATAAGCCCTTTAATAACCAGAGAGCGAGCAGAACGTATACTCCACCATCCATAGGAGGGAGAGTATGACCTAATCGGATCCAACGGATTCGTATTCCTATAATACCTACTCTTAAAAACCATGGCAAACAAAGACTCTGAACGTCTATCAGACGCCATAGTTGCTTGGCCAGTAATGCCGAATTAAAGTCATCCACATTCCTAAAACCCAGACCACCCAACTGTTTGCTGACACATAATTTCTCCCAGGCCAGCCAATGCATGCCCCCTGTCGACCATTAGTACTCCACCAAAATTTTGCCACTTCACTGGTAAGCTTGGATGTAATTGTTTTTGGTAATCTAAAACAAGACATCACAAACGTCGGAACAGCGTAGCAACAGATTTAATCATCACTTCCCTTCCCCTTTTGAAAGCAAATTTGCAGTCCAACCAGTCGTCCGACTTTGAATCCGCTCACGAACAAAAGTGAATACCTTGGTTTTAGCCCCACCCAAACTTTCGGGTAGACCTAAATATGACCCCATATCATCCAGAGTTGTGAGGAAGACTGCTTTCAGGACGAGGTATGGGTATTATGAGTTTGTGGTGATGCCTTTCGGGTTGACTAACGCACCAGCAGCGTTTCTGAGATTGATGAACAGTGTGTTTCAGGAGTTTCTGGATGTATCTGTCATCATTTTCATCGACGATATCCTGGTTTATTCTAAGAGTCCTGAGGAGCACGCAGTGCATTTGAGAGCAGTTATGGAGAAGCTGCGGAGCAGAAGTTGTTTGCTAAGTTGAGCAAGTGCAGTTTTTGGCAGCGTGAGATGAGCTTTCTGGGTCACATTGTTTCTGCAGAGGGGGTTTCTTTGGATCCGGAGAAGATTCAGGCTATCATAGATTGGCCTAGACCGCAGAATGCCACAGAGATCAGGAGTTTCCTTGGATTGGCAGGATACTACAGGAGATTTGTGCAGGATTTGCAAGCGAGCACGTCCTATGACTAAGTTGACAGGGAAGGATGTTCCTTTTGTCTGGTCAGAGGAGTGTGAGGAAGGCTTTGCAAGCCTGAAGGAGATGTTGACTACTACGCCGGTATTGGCTTTGCCTGAGCAGAGAACCCTATGTGGTTTATACAGATGCATCTAGAGTTGGTTTGGGGTGTGTTCTGATGCAGCATGGGAAGGTGATAGCCTATGCATCGCGGCAGTTGCGGGTGCGTGAGGGCAACTATCCTACTCATGATTTGGAGATGGGTGCTATAGTTTTTGCCCTGAAGATTTGGAGATCTTATCTTTATGGTGCAAAGGTACAAGTGTTCACGATCATAATAGCCTAAAGTATATATTCACTCAGCCTGAGCTGAATTTGAGACAGAGGCGGTGGATGGAGCTTGTGGCAGATTATGATTTGGAGATAGCCTATCATCCTGATAAGGCTAACACGGTTGCAGATGCTCTGAGTCGGAAGAGGGTAGCTTCGGCTCAGAGCAGGAGATGGAGTCCCTGGTAGGGAGATCAGTGCTTTGAGTTTGTGTGCTGTTTCACTGGAACCGTTGGGTTTGGAAGCAGTTGACAGAGCAGATCTTTTGAGTAGGGTGCGGTTGGCACGGGAGAAGGATTTGGGGCTGGTGAATGCCTCAAAGGATGTTGATTCAGAGTATCAGGTCTCAGATAATGGTACTATCTTGGTGCACGGTCGGGTTTGTGTGCCCAAGGATGAGGAGTTGAGGCAGAAGATTTGAGAGAGGCTCATGCGAGCAAGTTATCCATTCATCCAGAGCGACTAAGATGTACCGTGACCTCAAGAGGTATTATGATGGTATTATCATTGGGTCGGGATGAAGAAGGATATAGCTAGTTGGGTCGCGAGGTGCGATGTGTGCCAGCTAGTGAAGGCTGAGCATCAGGTTCCTGGCGGGTTACTGAAGAGTTTACCCATTCCTGAGTGGAAGTGGGATATGATTACCATGGATTTTGTGGTAGGATTGCCAGTGTCACGGACCTTTGATGCTTTTTTGGTCAATGTGGACCGGTTGACTAAGTCAGCACGTTTTCTGGCCATTAAGAAGACTGATGGAGCAGCGGTCTTGGCTAAGAAGTATGTGAGAGAGATAGTTAGATTGCATGGGGTGCCAGCGAGCATTGTGTCTGACAGAGATTCTAATTTCACTTCGGTGTTCTGGCAGGCTTTTCAGGCAGAGATGGGCACTAAGGTGCATATGAGTACAGCTTATCATCCCCAGACAGATGAACAGTCTGAGAGGACGATCCAAACGTTGGAGGATTTGCTGAGGATGTGTTTTGGATTGGGGTGGCCATTGGGCAGATCACCTGAACCTGGTAGAGTTTGCTTACAACAATAGCTATCAGGCGAGTATTGGTATGGCTCCTTATGAGGCTTTGTATGGGAGGCCGTGTCGTACACCGTTATGCTGGACTCAGGTGGGGAGAGGAGCATGTACGGGGCAGATTTTGTTCAGGAGACCTCAGAGAGGATTCGGATTCTCAAGCTGAACATGAAAGAGGCTCAGGATAGGCAAAAGAGTTATGCTGATAGGAGGAGGAGAGATCTTGAGTTTCAGGTAGGAGACAGAGTGTACCTCAAGATGGCCATGTTGCAGGGTCCGAACAGGTCATTGACTGAGACTAAGTTGAGTCCGAGGTATATGGGTCCGTTCAGAGTGATTGAGCGAGTTGGACCAGTGGCATATAGACTGGAGTTACCTTAGGTTATGCGAGCTTTCCACAAGGTATTCCATGTGTCTATGTTGCGGAAGTGTCTCCGTGAGGATGATCAGTTGTTGGCTAAGATTCCTGAAGATCTTCAGCCTAACATGACTTTGGAGGCGAGACCAGTGAGGGTTCTCGAGAGGAGGATAAAGGAACTTCGGAAGAAGAAGATTCCTTTGATGAGAGTCCTTTGGGACTGTAATGGTGTGGAGGAGCAGACTTGGGAGCCTAAGGCGAGGATGAAGGCAAGGTCTAAGAAGTGGTATGAGAAGCAACCACGACTTGAGCTTGCCTAGTCTGGTTCCGTTTGTAATCCGTGGCTGGAGCGGGAATGGAGTATTCCAGCCCATCTCTCTTGTTATTCGGTCGCTTGGGATGGTTGGTTGTGCGACTCAGTAACAAGATGAGGTGGTGCTCGGGATACAAAGTTTTCCGTGAGGTGGGATTTGGGAAAGGTTCCCGAATTAGAAGTTTCCTAAAGTGGAAAGGTTCCAGAAATGGAAAGTGCTATTTATGGAAAGTTTTTCGGGAGAGAGAATTTGTCCATTGTAGCGGTGGAAAGCCTTGGAGGGGGCTTTTGTGGCCTTTGTGGCGGACTTTCGAGTCAGTGTGCCCGTGTGTGGCGGTCTTTTTGGACAATGTGTGGTCTTTGTGACGGGCTTTTTAGCCAGAGTATCTTTGTGACGGTCCTCTTTAGGACATTTGTGTGGCCTTAGTGGTGGTCCTTTTAGGACATTTGTTTGGCCTTTGTGGCGGGCTGTTTAGCCAGAGTGTCTTTGTGACGGTCCTTCGGGACAGATGGCCTTTGTGGCGGGCTGTTTAGTCAGAGTGTCTTTGTGAAGGTCCTTCGGGACAGATGGCCTTTGTGGCGGGCTGTTTAGCCAGAGTGTCTTTGTGACGGACCTTCGGGACAGATGGCCTTTGTGGCGGGCTGTTTAGCCAGAGTGTCTTCGTGACGGTCCTTCGGGACAGATGGCCTTTGTGGCGGGCTGTTTAGCCAGAGTGTCTTTGTGACGGTCCTTTGGGACAGATGGCTTTGTGGCGGGCTATTTAGCCAGAGTGTCTTCGTGACGGTCCTTCGGGACAGATGGCCTTTGTGGCGGGCTTTTTAGCCAGAGTGTCTTTGTGACGGTCCTCTTTAGGACATTTGTTTGGCCTTGGTGGCGGTCCTCTTTAGGACATTTGTTTGGCCTTGGTGGCGGTCCTCTTTAGGACATTTTGTTTGGCCTTGGTGGCGGTCTTCTTTAGGACATTTTGTTTGGCCTTTGTGGCGGCCCTTGTGGCATGTATATGATCCTTGTGTGGTCATGAGGTATTCCAGTGAGGGGATATGTGGTTGGTAGGACATTGAGATGTTTTACGCGAGCCACAGGAGGGAAACCTGGATAGGGATAGGACTCAGACGTGTTCAGAATTGTTT
The DNA here is from genome assembly GCA_023657505.1 of Camelina hispida. Lineage (NCBI taxonomy): Eukaryota > Viridiplantae > Streptophyta > Magnoliopsida > Brassicales > Brassicaceae > Camelina > Camelina hispida. Next base: position 28,077,302 of record CP094637.1, read on the forward strand.
GCTCGCGACTCTTGGAGGACTTTGGTTCTCCTAGTACTGCCATATTCGGAGACTTTGTGACTTTGGAGTATGGTTGGTATATCGACTTCGGACGACGGTCCGGAGGCGCGCTGTAGGGTGACGACCCGAGGGACGAGTTTGGATTTTTCCTTATATATATATTATGGCATGCGGGCTTAGGCCCGATAAGGAGCCAACATTGGCATGCAGACTTAGGTCTGATGAGGAGCCAATGAAACTCAAGGTTTAGGCCTATGAGGAAAAAGGAAAGTCCAAAAGTTGAGAGCAAATGACGCTTGGAGCGTGAGTCTATCGCCTAGAGGTGACCTTCTGTAGATCAGTTAGAGGAGTGCGGGCCGTGGAGACGGTTTCACGGGAGTCCTTGGCTGATGGTTGTTCGGGATTCGAGGACGAATCCAGTTTGGTGGGGGAGAATTGTAACACCCGCGAACCGGAATCCCGGTTTAGGGTGTGCATCGATCGATGCAGTGGTAGCATCGGTCGATGCTAGCTCAATTCCCTGCGTTTTGACTTAAGTCAAATGCTGCGTTTTGGTAAGAAAAGAAGAGAAAACCCTTAGGGTCGTCCCTTTTGTCTCATTAGACGTGTGTGGCCGTTTTTGAGCGAAAAGAGAAGGGAGAAAGAGTTCTTGGAAGTTCTTGGAGTTTTCTTGGAGATTTGGTGCGTTCCTGAGGAGATCTGTAGCTGGGATTGTTGTAGGAGCTTCCTAGAAGCGTTTTCTTTCTTTGTTTTTGTTGGATTTCGTCTTGGCACAGGTAAGTGCAGGACCATGGCTTATCTAAGCTAGAGGAACCTTTAACTTGATTTTTTTGTGTTGTTAGGCTTGTTAGATTGTTGGTATGGACGTTAGGAAGCTTTCTTGTGGCTTGGGAATGAGTTTCTGTGGTTGTAGGAACGAAATCCGGCGAGAAGCTTCGGGGAAATCACGGTGCTCGACGTTGCGTCGATCGATGCATAACTTGCATCGGTCGATGCAAGTGCGAGGACGGCGCGATAAACTTTAGGGTTTTCGTGTTGCATCGAGCATGCGTCGGTCGATGCAGATTGGGTATTGGTCGATGCAAGTTGCACTTGCATCTGTCGATGCAGCTTCTGTGTCGGTCGATGCTTCCTCAACTGGCATCGGTCGATGCTTCCTCAACTGGCATCGGTCGATGCATGTTGGCATCGGTCGATGCAGTGTCCTGGTCCTTTGTTTGTTGTGTGATGATTGTTACTTGTTGGTTATTGGTACTCTATTGCTTGTGTGTATAGCCCAGTAGATGGGAGGATTGCCTTACTGAGTGTTTATAAAATACTCATGCATTGCAATATGTGTTTGTGGTGCAGGTAAAGGCAAAGTGTGATCGTGGAATCAAGGCAATGAAGAGGAGGATGTTCTAGGGACTCGGTTTTATGCTGTCTGGCATTGCTAGGTTGCTAGAGTTGGGTCATTAGAACATTGCTAGGTTGCTGGTTCTGCGATTTCTGTTATTGGTTATTGGTTGTTGTTGATGTTGAATATTGTTATATTTTATTATTGGATTATTATTGGTTATTGGTTGGTTATTTCCGCTGTTGAATGTGTTTGTGGTTAGGTGGCTAGTGGGTATGGGACCACTAGTTAAAGTTATTTTATTATTTTATTATATTATATTTATTATTTATTATTTTTTTTTTTAAAAAAAGCGGATCGGTCGTTTCACCTGTAACGGGCCCTTGCTTAAAGCTGGTCTCGAGAATTGAGCTGGTACTCAAGGATCAGACCATATAGAGATGGTGTCCCCTGAGCCAACCCGTTTAATAAGCCCTTTAATAACCAGAGAGCGAGCAGAACAGATACTCCACCATCCATAGGAGGGAGAGTATGACCTAATCGGATCCAACGGATTCGTATTCCTATAATACCTACTCTTAAAAACCATGGCAAACAAAGACTCTGGAACGTCTATCAGACGCCATAGTTGCTTGGCCAGTAATGCCGAATTAAAGTCATCCACATTCCTAAAACCCAGACCACCCAACTGTTTGCTGACACATAATTTCTCCCAGGCCAGCCAATGCATGCCCCCTGTCTGACCATTAGTACTCCACCAAAATTTTGCCACTTCACTGGTAAGCTTGGATGTAATTGTTTTTGGTAATCTAAAACAAGACATCACAAACGTCGGAACAGCAGTAGCAACAGATTTAATCATCACTTCCCTTCCCCCTTTTGAAAGCAAATTTGCAGTCCAACCAGTCGTCCGACTTTGAATCCGCTCACGAACAAAAGTGAATACCTTGGTTTTAGCCCCACCCAAACTTTCGGGTAGACCTAAATATGACCCCATACCACCCAGAGTTGTGATCCCGAGAACATCCTGGAGCTCAGTTTTTGTATGGTCATCAATCTTGTGCCCAAACTGTACCGAGGATTTTAAAAATTTATTTGTTGACCCGAAACAGACTCGTATTGTTTTAAAATATCTAAAATAACCCGACATTGACCTCTGTCCGCCTTACAGAAAAAAAGACTATCATCGGCAAACAACAAATGCGTAATAGGCGGGCATTTGTTCGCCACTTTTATCCCTGTAATAAGCTTATCCCTCTCTGCTTTCTGTATATTAGCAATCAAAGCCTCTGTGCATAAGATAAACAAATAAGGAGACAGAGGATCACCTTGTCGCAACCCCCTTTGTGGAACTATCAAACCATTCGGCTGACCATTAATAAGAACCCTATATTCTACCGAAGTGACACAAAACATAATCCTAGAAACCCATGACTCTGCAAAACCCATCTTCTGTAACAAAGCTGCCACAAAATCCCACTCAACCCTATCGTAAGCCTTACTCATGTCTGTTTTGATGGCCATCAATTTCCCCTTACAAGACGGATTTGTACGTAAGCCATAAAACATCTCTTGAGCAATAAGAATATTATCTGAGATCAGCCGACCTGGAACGAAAGCCGATTGAGTCTCAGAGATAAGACCAGGTAAAACCCTCTTAAGCCTCTGACATAAAATCTTAGAAATGATCTTATATCCAACGTTGCACAAACTAATTGGACGTAATTCTGCCATTCGAGTAGGCTTGGCCACCTTTGGAATAAGGCAAATATGAGTTCGATTTAGGTCCTTATCAAAAACTCCCTCCACCAAAAAACCATTAACCAAAGTCACAAGGTCCGTCTTAACTATACCCCATGCTTTTTGGAAAAACAAAGCTGTCATCCCGTCCGGGCCAGGGGCTTTATCCGGATGCATCATAAACAAAGCGGACTTGACCTCCGCCTCCGTAGCGGGTCTTGTCAACTGCTCATTATCCTTGACTGTAATCACCGTATTGACCTCCCTTAGGACCTCCTCAAAATTGTCCGGGTTTGTTGAAGTAAACAAATCCTCAAAATATGATACCGCCATATTACAAATATCCATATCCTCAGTTGACCAGGTGTCATCCTTATTAAACAAACCAGTAATCCGATTACGAGCCCGTCTCTGTTTTGTTAAGGCATGAAAATATTTGGAATTTTTATCCCCCAATCTCATCCATTTACTTCGACTCTTTTGATACCAATAAATCTCTTCATCCCCATACGCCTGACGTAAGCGATTCTGTAAATCCGAGATTGTGGAAGGAGGAATTGAATCATCTGCCAGAGCTACCTCCAACTGCCGCTTTTAATCCTCAATGGTTTCCCTACCGTATGGGACTTGTGATTTACGCCACTGAGAAATCGCCTTCCGACAATTCCCAATTTTATGGACGAACGTATTTGAATCCTGGACCAAATCCCCGTCCCACCCTGATGCAATCGCATCCATTAGTCCCGCCTTACCAATCCAGCGGCGGTCAAACATAAAACTCCTTTTCCCCCGTGGCCTTTTTGCCCAACACTAACCACTAGGGGCTTGTGATCAGAGGCTATCATTGGTAAATACTCCGTCACAGTGTCCGGGAACAAATCATGCCAGTTCTCATTCCCTAAAGTCCTATCCAACCGACAACGAATAGGCTTTTTATCGCGCCAACCCCTCCAAGACAAACAATCCCCAAGATAGGGAAACTCCAAAAAACCACAGTCCTGAATCATTCCATTAAAAGAAAGAAATGAGGAAGGATGGCGTAATTTCCCACCACGCTTTTCATGATTACCTGTTAGCTCGTTAAAGTCACCAACCACAAACCAAGGGCTGGACCGAGTTGAACTAATTCTTAAGAGACGTTCCCAAACCAAATCTCGATTCTTAGGGACCGGATCACCATAAACAAAAGTTAAATGTATTATCCGACCTTTGAAAACCGCTTCAATGTCGATTAATCTGTTTGATTCAAACAAAATTGAGACCTGAAAATCACCTTGATTATAAAATAGAGCCATACCACCACTACAACCGAGAGGATCAATTGTTTTTAAATTCTTATATCCAAAATGACCAACAAACTTTTCCAAAATAAACTAAAATATGATTTGAGCATATTTGGACTAACTTTGGACATCTTCCAGATAATGAAGATTAATTGTAAAATTTCTATGAGTTGAATAAAATTTTCTTTTTTTTACTTTTGATGTTTTTATGTTTTTAATGTCTTAATTGTATGTTTTTGTTTTTCAACTTTTTGTAACTTTATAATTTTAAAATGTTTTCAATGTTAATGTTATATGTTTTATTTTTATTAAATCTTTACTGTGAATTTACTTTTTAATTTAAATAATTAATGTTTAAACTTTCAAAATATTATTATTTTATTCGGAGGACCAAATACAAATAGACACCAATGCTCATAATAAAAATAAGAACCTTTCAAAATAATACTATTAAATTTGGGGGACCAAAAACTAGGGGACACCAATGCCCATGCTCTTAGGACATCTCCAACTCATATCTCCATTTTTTCTTCAACATGGAGTAACTGTATTATGGAGTTAGGTTTTACTCCAATCCTACTCCATTTTGGAGTAAAAAATAGAGATCTCCAAATTGTAGTGTAAAGAAAAAAAAGAGGTCTTGAAATATAAAAAAAAAAATGAAGATTTCTATTTTGGAGATGAAAATGGAGATGAGTCAAAATTGACTTCAAACTCTATTATGCAGATGGAAATGAAGATGGGTTGGAGTTTGTCTTAATGCCTCTAAACTTTTTAACTTTCTTTTTCAAATTTCAGTCGAATGCCGTTTAACCATAAAAAAAAAAAAAAAAAAAAAGATTAATAATTATAAACAAAAGTACCATAAACCCTAAACGACCGACCCCTCTTTCTTCGGTATATGGAAACAAACAAACAAAGAAAATGAAATTTCGTAATTAGAGAGAGGACCTAAAAAGACTCTCCCATGGAAGCTCTGAGTCACGTCGGCATTGGCCTCTTCCCATTCCAATTATGTCGACTACCACCGGCGACGACGAAGCTCCGGCGTAGCCATAACACCTCCACTACTACTACTACTATCTGTTCGGCCAGCAAATGGGCCGACCGTCTTCTCTCCGACTTCAATTTCTCCTCCGATTCTTCCTCCTCCGTCGCCACCGCCACTCTCGTCTCTCCGCCACCATCTATTGATCGTCCCGAACGACACGTTCCCATTCCCATCGATTTCTACCAGGTATTGGGAGCTCAAACGCATTTCTTAACTGATGGAATCAGAAGGGCATTCGACGCTAGGGTTTCGAAACCGCCTCAATTTGGTTTTAGTGACGACGCTTTGATCAGCCGGAGACAAATTCTTCAAGCTGCTTGTGAAACTCTGTCGAATCCTCGGTCTAGAAGAGAGTACAATGAAGGTCTTGTTGATGATGAGGAAGCTACAGTCATCACCGAGGTTCCTTGGGAAAAGGTAATTTCTATTCAATTTGGAATTAATGTTTCTCTGTTTTGATTCCTTAAGTGGATAAAGGAAACAACTTCATCATGTTCTCTTTGGATATCTACTGAAGGTTCCTGGTGCTCTCTGTGTATTGCAAGAAGCTGGTGAGACTGAGGTTGTTCTTCGAGTAGGAGAAGCTCTGCTTACGGAGAGGTTGCCTAAGTCGTTTAAGCAAGATGTTGTTTTAGTTATGGCGCTTGCGTTTCTAGATATCTCTAGGGATGCCATGGCATTGGATCCACCTGATTTTATTACTGGTTATGAGTTCGTTGAGGAAGCTCTGAAGCTTTTACAGGTAATTTTACTTGTTTTTGGATAGTGTGATGAATTTGAATGCATTAGTTTTCGGGGGAGTTATAAGAACTCACTTTGATTGATGCTTTGTTCTTGAGTTTTGTGTAGGAGGAAGGAGCAAGTAGCCTTGCACCAGATTTACGTGCACAAATTGATGAGACTTTGGAAGAGATCACTCCACGTTATGTATTGGAGCTTCTTGGCTTACCGCTTGGTGATGAGTACGCAGAAAAAAGAGTAAATGGTTTAAGAGGTGTACGCAATATTTTGTGGTCTGTTGGAGGAGGTGGAGCATCAGCTCTTGTTGGGGATTTAACCCGTGAAAAGTTTATGAATGAGGCTTTTTTACGAATGACAGCTGTTGAGCAGGTGTACAATTCGATACCTTTTCTTCTTTCTCTATAACGACTCAACTAAGTTCCCCATTCTAATATATGTCCTTGGGTTGTAGGTTGATCTTTTTGTAGCTACTCCGAGCAATATTCCAGCCGAGTCATTTGAAGTTTATGAAGTTGCACTTGCGCTTGTGGCTCAAGCTTTTATAGGTAAGAAGCCACGCCTGTTACAGGATGCTGATAGACAATTCGAGCAACTTCAGCAGGCTAAAGTAATGGCTATGGAGATTCCTGCGATGTTGTATGATACACGGAATAATTGGGAGATAGACTTTGGTCTGGAAAGGGGACTCTGTGCGCTGCTTTTAGGCAAAGTTGATGAATGCCGTACTTGGTTGGGCTTAGACAGTGAGGATTCACAATATAGGAATCCAGCTATTGTGGAGTTTGTCTTGGAAAATTCAAATCGTGATGACAATGATGATCTCCCTGGACTCTGCAAATTGTTGGAAACCTGGTTGGCAGGGGTTGTCTTTCCTAAGTTCAGAGACACCAAAGATAAAAAATTTAAACTTGGGGACTATTATGATGATCCCATGGTTTTGAGTTACTTGGAAAGAGTGGAGGTAGTTCAGGGTTCTCCTTTAGCTGCTGCTGCAGCAATGGCAAGGATGGGAGCCGAGCATGTGAAAGCTAGTGCTTTGCAGGCACTGCAGAAAGTTTTTCCTTCTCGCTATGCAGATAGAACCTCAGATGAACCCAAGGATGCGCAGGAGACGGTGTATAGTGTAGATCTTGTTGGCAACAACGTAGGCCATGATGGTGAGCCTGCTGTCTTTATTACAGAAAACGAAAGACCCTCTGAGAACGTTGATACATACGATTATGTAGTTCAAGGTGGGGTCTCAAAGAGTAGCACTGATGCAGTTACTGTTGATAAGTCCATTGCCGATATGGTAAAAGAGGCAAGTGTGAAGATCCTAGCTGCTGGTGTGGCTATTGGAATGATTTCACTATTCACCCAGAAGTATTTGCCTCTAAGAAGCAGCTCATCTTTTCAACGCAAGGATATGGCTTCTTCTATGGAATCTGACATTGCTACCATAGGTATGGTTAGACGATGCAGTTTTCATTTAAGTTCACTACTCAAAATAATAATGTTTTGTGAGCTTAGAACATAGTTCCCAAGATAATTGAGTTGCCCCTGGAGTTGTTCAAAACTATTCCAATTTCTTGACAAGAAAGAAAGTTATTCATTTACTTACACACGTCCCAAAAGTAGTACCGAGATTAAGAAGTTACTGCTTGAATTTTTTGATGAAACTGTAGACAGAAATGTCTATTTCACTATCAATATATCTGTTTACAGAAATGTCTATTTCACTATCAATATATCTGTTTAGGATAACGTAGGATCACATATCTTACTGTGGCTTTGTACAATTTTTTTTCTAATTTAGGGTCAGCGAGAACTGAGGATTCAGAAGCACTTCCTAGAATGGATGCTAGGACTGCAGAGAGTATAGTCTCCAAGTGGCAGAAGATAAAGTCTCAGGCTTTTGGGCATGATCACCGCATAGAAATGTTGCCAGAGGTAAGGGAATAGATCCGCAATTCAATCATGATGCGAAAGATGTTGACCTGATTGTAGTGTTTGGAACTTGCCTGGTGCCTTTTATGATTCTGGTTATTTATAGGTTTTGGATGGGCGAATGCTGAAGATATGGACTGACAGAGCAGCTGAAACTGCGCAGCTTGGGTTGGTTTATGATTATACACTGTTGAAACTGTCTGTTGACAGTGTGACAGTCTCAGCAGATGGAACCCGTGCTCTGGTGGAAGCAACTCTGGAGGAGTCTGCTTGTCTATCTGATTTGGTTCATCCAGAAAACAATGCCACAGATGTCAGAACCTACACAACAAGATACGAAGTCTTCTGGTCCAAGTCAGGGTGGAAAATCACTGAGGGTTCTGTTCTTGCATCATAATATGCTATATATAGCATACTTAAGCTTGCAATATTCTCTTTGTTTTGTAAATTTTCTCTCTAAGTTAGTGTTTATAAATGAACACAAAAAAAGTAACGTTATTGGCACATTCTCATCCTTGATCTATTCTATAACATGAGTGATAAAATATGAATTCTTCCGCAATCAGGTACAAATTATGTCCGAAACTTTGACTTATCTTACATGCAAGCCTTTCACAATATAAGGATCAGTTTGGAGACTCCTGTCTGGTTTATGTAGAATAAACGTGTGCTACTTATCAGGTCAAACGTGCTCTAGAGAAGGATTTGGTAAATCTCCAGCCAGATGTTTTTACGTTCTCGGTTCTAGGTAACAAGCTGAGGCCAAACATTTCCTTTGGCATTCGACTTGGCTCAACAAATCCAAGCAGCTTAGCCACAAGAGAAGCACTCTCTTTTATGTGTTCCATGTCTTGGGTGTTGGTCCACAATTTGTTCGCCACCTGCAGGCTTCTCTGCTTTGAGTTCACCTCCACACCCCATTTTTGGTAAAGTTCTATTCTTTGGCTCCATGGAAACTTCTTTGGTATTTGTTTGGAAAGCCATTCCTTTTCGCGTGTGAGCGCCTTCACTGTTTGTATCCTGATTAGAAACCAAAGGAACTGGTTAGCATAATATGGCTAAATGATTGATATTGATGAGACTTGTTGAAAAAATGTTCCAGGAAAAACCTTGATGCTTCCATGTCATTAGACATCGTCTGCTTCAGAAAAAAGAGCCTTCTAAGTTCAACTTCCATATAAACATAGTCAGAAGGATCGCCTTTGAAGAGCAAGAAGAAGTAGGTTCTATGAACCAATGGTACATTGCACACTCCCCAAAGCTCAATTATTTGCCTTCGTTGTCTCTCGAAGTCTGAAGAATTGGTTGAATGTTGTCCATTAGATGCTATCTGTAGTTTCTCCAGGGAAGCCGCTGTAAAATCTGTTTCCTTAGGTTTTTCTTCTTCAACCTGCATTTCGTGATCATCCGAACTGTTGAGAAACGACACAAAATTTTGTCTCCCCTAGAAAATAATTTTTTGACTTACCAAATCATCAGCCTGCTCTCTCTCTGATTGATTATTGGTGGCATCTGTGGTTCCCTCATTTATATCCTGAGGATTTGGCAATGCATTCTTGTTTCCTCTAATGCTATATGTAGGGCTTTCCGGTCCGATCTCCATATTTTGGGTTCTTGTGGGGGCATATGAAATCCCAAAATCTAGATCCGGTGTTGAGTCAATTGAGTGGTGCTGCTTTGCCATTTCTTCAAGCCCTGCTACAAATTCATGGAAGCTATTGCCTGTCTCAGGATCATAGTCTTTCAGGCTACGAGCATCAATGGAGGTTGAACTCCCTGAATCAAAGGAAACGCTCGAAGTGTTGGAAGTCTTGCTTATTGTTCTTACAGGAGACGCTTTTAGCTCCATCATCCTCCAGGTAGGTGATGTGTTATTATTAACTTCCAAATTCTCAAACCAATGAGGAGACCTAACACTCAAGAGATTCTCTCTGCAACTTCGGCTTCTTTTGGTAGTAAAATATTCTGGACTCCTAAGTTCTCTTCTAAAGGATGGTGACTGTTGTTGTTCTGCTGTGTGCATGCTCATAAGGTATTCAATCTTCTTCTGCATCTCCTTAACTTTTTCTTTCAAAGCCATATAAGACGTGTTGTTGTCAATATCATCTGTCCCAATATTTTTGCAGACAGATGATTCGTTGTAATCTCTGTTGGTGTCTTGATGCAGTTCTCTCTCCCACTTATCTCCAGATGTCACATCCTCATCTAACTTAGCATCATCGGGTGTCAACTCCACTTCGACTGTCTCGTCTGATTGCTTCTTCGTAGGGAGTGAATTCAATTCACAGTCTTCCTTTGATTGTTGTTCTGACAGAGCATTTTCTTCTTTATTTGAGCACTGCTCAGCTTGCGTTGTGGAAGGACTCATTTCCCTTTCTGCTATCTTCATTTGTTCGTCTTCTTTTACCAATTCTTGTGATTCTTGAGCTTCAACTGATGAGTCCATCTCCAAATCCGAGTTCTTTAAATTTAACTCATATGTCTCAGGCTTAACGTCTAGACACAACTCTACATCTATAGTTATCAAGGATAAGTCAACATTTTCCTTTCCTGCAGATGTGCTAATTTTCATGTCTTCATCCTCTGCTTTCTCATTACCCATAGAAGAGTTATAGCTTCGTTCGTATTCCAGAGCTGATAAAGGTTCTTCCATTTCTGTAGGTGTGCTAATTTCCACGTCTTCATTCTTTTCTTTCTCATTACCCATAGAAGAGTTATAGCTTTGTTCGTATCCCGGAGCTGATATAGTTTCTTCCTTCTCTGGAGGTGTGCTTATATCCATGTCTTCATTCGCAGCTTTGTCATTACCCGTAGAAGAGTTATAGCTTTGTTCCAGAGCTGATAAGGGTTCTTCCTTTTCTGTAGGTGTGCTAATTTCCACGTCTTCATTCTCGGCTTTCTCATAACCCATAGAGTTATAGCTTTCTTCGTAATATAGAGTTGGTAATGTTTCTTCCTTCCTAGGTGAGAGAACTTCAGAGATAGCTTTCTTATCAACTATGTCGTCTAATGAGACATGGCTTTTGACTGCTGATGGTTGTCCACTACTCAGCTCAGCTTCAGGTTCAATGCATCTAACTTCTTTGCACACATCTTCCAGTTTTTCGTCAGTTATTTGAACCATCTCCTCCCAGCCATCGTACATGTTATGTCTCGGAAATTGAGGCGTATTATCATCAAGCAGGAAATCATCTTCTTCAGTATTTTCCAAAAACTCAAAGTTCCTCTTGGTTAAGTTATTCATGATACTAGGTTCTCCAAGATCTGTTAAATCATAGCTTCTTCTTCGGAGATCAGCATCAAAATCCATGGAGCTAAACATGGATTGTTCATCCATCCTAGAAGACCGCTCTTCTGCTGATGATTTAAGTAAATTCTCCACCTGGGATTGAGCTACATCACGTTGCCATTTTAATTCTTTCATTTGTTCCTCCATCTGCAGTTTATGGTCAGAAGTTTCAAGAATTAAATAGATTTCTTAGTGGGAAAAGGAGAGCAATGTATTATATTAAAGAAGCATTCAAAGAGAGTGGAATCACTTTTGCAATCACTTCCTCTTTCTGTTTCAGCAAAGAATAGAAGTCACAGTCTCCAGAAGCAGATCCTAGATTCTTCAACTCATTCTCCATTCGAGCCAGTTCTTTTTGCAATTGCCTCACCAAAGCCTTCTCAGATACAACTAGATTGACCTGAGCATTTGTTGTCACCTCTTTAGCGCAGATTGCAAAGAGAAGGGTGTTTCTCGACTGTTCAACATGACTACGTGCAGGGCTCATTGTGCATATGATAGCTGTTCTCGCATTTCCTCCCAAAGAGTTCTGAAGGATCCGAGTAAGCTTTGAGTCTCGAAACGGTATGTGCCCGTTTTTACCTTTACTGCACTTCGAAATAATTACACTGTCTGTTAAAATACCACTACTTTTGTAGAAGAGGATTTTGCTAATGACATATAACCGAACCTTAGTTTGCGGATGACTGTTCCAAGAGTAAGTAAACTCCTGTTTATATGACAACCTTCTTTCAATCTTGTACCAGCAGATAAAGTCTGAGAAGCACGTTCACTTCCAGCCAGATCAACGAAGCACTTGAGAAGCAAAGAATAAAAAAATATTGTCATCAGAGAAAGAAAAAGGTTAAAATCTCAGTCAATCTAAAACAATAATTGTACAATACCACAGACGCTGCAAGAGTGCTGGAGTTGTCAGGAGAATATTCTCGACCAGTGCTTTCTATTGTCTGCAGGAAATGCATCGTTTAGCATAGCGAGAATGAAAAGTTGGAACCAAAGGAAAAGGGATGGATTGATTAAGAGTACCAGCCGGAGTATTTGATGTGATCTTGAGCTTGTTTCATTCAAAGAAGTTTCTCCAATCTTCCTCTGAGCTGCAACAACACTGGTACATTAGTTAACGTTCAACTTAATTGAAATATTAGTAAGCCTGGCGTGTTACTTACTCTCACAGACTGTAAGAAGTTCCTCTAGATGTGTTCTGTCTTGGATGGTCTCCTCAATAAGTTTCTCAACGACGGTTCCTCTCTGGTAAAGCAAGCGGATGGAGATGAGTGGGTCTAACAAAATATGATAGATTGAGTAGCATAGTATCAAAAGTCAAAACACAAGTGATGTGTACCTCTGGATCATCGAGAAGCCTCAGTGGATTATTATCCCCACTTAGGAGATCCCTTACAGCTTCATTGTAGATCTCGATTGCAGAGAATTTGAGAGTGAATTCACGTTCTGTATGCTGAAGAAAATGAAAAAAAAAAAAAAGAGTGTTTATGTAGTAAGAACTACGAGACGGAGAGAAATATAGATCATATCAATGCCGTAGGGTTTGTGTTCAAACCTTTTGAATGTAACAAAAAATGTCATCCATTGCAAATTCAGTGATGCCACTCATTGTGTATGTCTTCCCACTACTTGTCTGTCCATATGCGAAAATGCTTGCTGCAAAACCAAATGTGTCGTCAAACCAAATTCATTGTTACAAAGAAAATTAGATTGAAATATTCAAGGTTGTGTTTTATTACAATTGATTCCATCGAGAACACAAAGAGCAACCTCCTTGGCTCCATCTTCATAGACTTGTTTCGTGGGGGAACTGAATCCAAACACTTTATCTGTAAAAATTCCAAAACTTGTTTTCTTAGCATCATTATATTTATTCCACAATGCTTAATTTAGCTTTGAATATTTATGAACATCCTACCAAATGTATATGTGGAGGGGAAGAGAGATCTCTCAGGCAAATTATTGTTGCATATTATTGTTGTGTTGTTTACACATTCCCAATCACATATATCATTCCTCGCCTTCTCCTTCTCATTCTGCGGCCTTACCCTTACCGAAACCAATATCTTCTCCCCCTTTCCGCTACTAGCCATTTTATAACGTCCCTCTCTTTCTTCAATACATTCCTACCGGAAAATGCAACAACAATTGGAACCCCTTCCTTGAGAGGGAGAGAGACAAAAGGTTTAGATTGAGAAGAAAATTTGATTTAAGAAAAACAAGAGTCAGGTAAAATCTGTAACTAGAAGAAAAACGAGTCAGGTAAAATCCCAAAATAGGTGAAAAGGCTTTTATTGGGGATTCTTCTTCCTCAAACAAACATCTATATATTCTCTGAAACCTAAAATAAGAATGTCTACAGATTGTACCCTTTTACTCTTCCGCTAACGGTACAAATCTATGACCTGTCGTAGCTCTTAACACAAATTAATCGCCACGAAGATCAAAATACAGATTAGACAAAATTGTATCCAGTCAAAATATTGAAAACAATTCTTATAACATGGCCTTGTCAAACACACAACTGAAGACGTTGGTGTCATCATTATTCTATCTCTCTATTGTTCTTCTACTTATAGTTTGAGATTATTCCACAAGCATACCCTAAGTGCGATTATTATTACCTCTATAAGTTATATAACACTTTAGCAGAATGTTCATGTTAAAATCCGTACCGGTATATGACGATATATAGATATATAGATACAAAAATTACGAATGCAACTGTTGTGTAGATACTGAAATAAATTTAGATGATAAGATTTCGAATGTATACCTGAATATATATTTTGCAGCGAAACGATTCAAGGTTATGTTAGCCCTTTAATTTTTGTACTTATACCGGTATCCACAACGCACACAAGTAGTAATTCGTCACACAGTGTCCCTCTCTTTCAGGAGATTTAGGGTTTTAAATGTTTACTTGTCACACAAGAAACACATAGACCTCACAATATTACGTCTCTGGTATGAGTTTTATCTTTTAGAACTCTCTGTTCTCGTCTATTTATATTTCTCTATGTATCTGAATCCATGAGATCGTATCTATATATATATATATATATATATATACACGCATGTAACCCTAGCTAGACTTACCCGGGTTAACGTGGAATGGGCTTTTCCAATTTCAAATTGGATTGGAACGTTTCCTCTTTGTTTTCTTTGATTTGAAATTTATATAAAATTTTAAGGTATCTATAAGATATTTACAAGGTATAAGATATTTATAAGGTTTTTATTTATTAGATATTTATCAGGAATTTATGGTTTTACACACATATAAATGTATTTTGTGTATGAGTCTATTATGGTTGATCTTATTTTTCTGGTTAAGTTAGCGGTATGAGTTTTATTCGCACATGTATTTATGATAAAATTTTAAAGATAAATATTTTTGAAAAGTGGTTTCAAAAAATGACTATTTTTTAAGTTTCTGGTATTTAAAAAAAAATTATATTTTGATCCAATGTACCTAAGTTTTTGACATATGCTCATTTAATAGTAGTGATAGACATCAAGACTCAAAAATTTTAATTGATATCTAACAAAACATTGTAACCACTTATATTATATGTCATATTTCTAATCGTTTACTCACTCAGAAAATTTCCAATCGTTTACTTATTCACCAATATCTACATCTTATATGTCCCGTACGGACCCTTAGTAAGAACAGAAATTTCCAATTACTACCAGACACTCAAACACACATCTCAATTCTCGACATATTCAAACTACTACACCTTTTAAACTTGGAACAACACAACAAAGACAGAACGATATATATAAGAAAACCAAAGTGAAACAAATTATTTTCGAAATACAGTAAACAGCAAATATCCGATCCCAAATATATAACTAATGTCAAATGAAGACATTAGGGCTGTTCGTTTGGTCGCCGCAGCTATCTGCGGCTGCGGTTGACGCGGATAACGATGTTCGTTTGGTTGCCGCAGCTACGTGCGTCATGACGCTGCGGTAGACGCTGCGTTTTGCGGCTAACATTTTTTGACGCGTAATAAAGTTAGCGATTAATGAGTAAAAGCTGCGTTATATGTGGTCAATTACAAAAATACCCTCGTTTTGTTTGTTGTTTTACAAAATAACTTTACCCTAATTTGGTTCGATTTTTCCGGAACTTAGTCCGTCGCTTAGAGAAGGAGAAGAAGAACAAAGCCGCAGATCCATACTCCATTTCTCTCTGTCACTTCGAGGAGCAGAAGAAAAACAAGCGAGAAGGAGCAGATCCAGGCTCGATTCTCTTCGTCTTCTTCCCTACTCTCATCTTTGTAAGTTCTTCTGCTTCTGCTTCTTTTATAGAACTCTCTCTCGATCTCTGTTTTAAGAAGAAGAAGAAGAAGAAGAAGAAGAAGAAGAAGAAGAAGAAGAAGAAGAAGAAGAAGAAGAAGAAGAAGAAGAAGAAGAAGAAGAAGAAGAAGAAGAAGAAGAAGAAGAAGAAGAAGAAGAAGAAGAAGAAGAAGAAGAAGAAGAAGAAGAAGAAGAAGAAGAAGAAGAAGAAGAAGAAGAAGAAGAAGAAGAAGAAGAAGAAGAAGAAGAAGAAGAAGAAGAAGAAGAAGAAGAAGAAGAAGAAGAAGAAGAAGAAGAAGAAGAAGAAGAAGAAGAAGAAGAAGAAGAAGAAGAAGAAGAAGAAGAAGAAGAAGAAGAAGAAGAAGAAGAAGAAGAAGAAGAAGAAGAAGAAGAAGAAGAAGAAGAAGAAGAAGAAGAAGAAGAAGAAGAAGAAGAAGAAGAAGAAGAAGAAGAAGAAGAAGAAGAAGAAGAAGAAGAAGAAGAAGAAGAAGAAGAAGAAGAAGAAGAAGAAGAAGAAGAAGAAGAAGAAGAAGAAGAAGAAGAAGAAGAAGAAGAAGAAGAAGAAGAAGAAGAAGAAGAAGAAGAAGAAGAAGAAGAAGAAGAAGAAGAAGAAGAAGAAGAAGAAGAAGAAGAAGAAGAAGAAGAAGAAGAAGAAGAAGAAGAAGAAGAAGAAGAAGAAGAAGAAGAAGAAGAAGAAGAAGAAGAAGAAGAAGAAGAAGAAGAAGAAGAAGAAGAAGAAGAAGAAGAAGAAGAAGAAGAAGAAGAAGAAGAAGAAGAAGAAGAAGAAGAAGAAGAAGAAGAAGAAGAAGAAGAAGATATTGCATATGAGCGGTGAATATGGTCAAGGCCGTTTACCTTATTAGAAATTTTTATTTATATTTTTATGACTTCGGCTATTCTTTTTGTTTATGACTTCGTTTATTATTTTAGTTATAAAGACTTCATCTTCCTTTTTTATAACTTTGTATTACTTTTCGTCTAATGTTTTGGTTTATTATTTTGTTTTAATTTAGCTCTTGATTTATCACAAAAATATGTTGTTATAACTATATATTTAACTGAAAATTATTACCAGCTAAAATTAAAAATATTTTCTGGTTGTAAAAGATTTAAATTACAATTTTTTGATTTAAAATATAATAATACAAATTTATAAAAATAAAATAAGAATTGAGTGTAAAATTGCCGCAGCGTCAGCAAAACGAACACAAAATCTGTGGTTGCGGTAGCGGCAGCGGCAACGGCAGCGGCAGCGTTAGTAAAACGAACAGAATATGTGCGGCAGCGGCAGCGTCAACCGCAGAAATAGCGGCGATGAAACGAACAACAATCTGCGGTAATGTTTGCCGCTGCCGCTGCCGCTGTCGCTGCCGCTGCCGCCTGCGACGACTAAACGAACAGGGCCATTATACTCGACCACGGCATCTTGATCAACAAGCTTATAAGTCTGAGCCTGTGCATAGCCTCTAGCAAACCTGAAAGCGCCGGTTCCACCGATGATCGGCATCTCTCTCAACTTCGTCATTATTGCATTCCGTCCATACATCGCGAGGGTGCTTCCGTTGTACTGTCCTTCCGTGAAAGCCAAGTTAAATACCATTGTGAACATCCCCTGAGCTCTCCCCACTTCCTTCGAGCTCGGGTCGGGTCCCTCAGTCAAAGGATCATCAGCGATCATAATCACGCCGAATTTGATGGCAGAGGAGTTTGTTCCGGGAGCTTCAGCCACTCTGATCGCGGTAGGTTTGTCACCGGAGATGACGTCATGGAAATAAAAGTGGAGGTGGGTGAATTTCTCCCGCTTATAGCCTTGATATGGCGTCGTTGTCGCGTACGCTTCGGATTCTGTAACTGTTACGGCAAGAAGAAGAATTGTTAAGAAGGGAGAAAGAAGAAGGAGAAAACGTTTAGCCATGTTCGTTTTTTGTATCTACAAAGGTAAAAACATATGATACTTGAGGCTGTTGTATATGAGAATGTGATTTATTTATACACAAAACAAGATCAGTACGCAACTATGGGTTTATATAACATTTGTGTATATGTCGTTTCCAGATTGGTGACAACAACATGTCCGTTGACGAGGAAGTAAACTAGGTTGTTCGATTTATAAACAACTAGATACTTCCACTTGTACAAATCTTGATATTATAAAAATATGTAAACAATAAGGTATATGTCGTTAAAAAAAAACAATAAGGTATATACAAGCAAATAAGAACGTTCCCACAATAAAAAAGACAGATAAGATTTTTTTTGTTTTAGTCAAAGACAAGATTCTATAGAAACTGATGTATCTCTGAAGAAAGATATATCTTATTAATCTTTATACTCTCTAAAGGTTACAATGAGTCTCTACATTTCTATTTATACAGAGACTGACACAATGCTAAACCTAGTTTTCCTGACACTTGTCATCATCAGGTAGAGAGCTGAGAACATCAAAGGCGTTCTTCGTTTTAACCTTCGAGTCTGTACAGTTGAAAATAGGCCTACCTGTCAGATATGTGGAAAAGCAGGGCATATAGCGTCTAAGTGCTGGCACCGGTTCAACAACACCTATCAGCCTACCCTTCCTGCAGCTCTAGCAGCTCTTCGCATCACCAATCTGACAGATCAGTCTGGTCAGGAGTGGGTAACAGATAGTGGAGCAACGGCTCATGTGACCGGGTCTCAGAACAACTTGCAGAACTCAAGACCATACAATGGGAACGACGCTATCATGCTCGGTGATGGGAATTGTCTCCCTATTACGCATACAGGTTCTGCTACTCTACCAACTACATCAGGTACTCTACCTTTAAATGATGTTTTAGTTGTTCCTGGCATTGCTAGATCCTTGCTCTCTGTTTCAAAACTTACCACAGACTATCTCTGCTCCATTAAATTTGATTCTGATGAGGTTGTTGTTAAGGACAAGGGAACAAAGAGGCTCCTCACAATCGGTCCGTATAGTAGAGGGTTGTACACGCTCAAGGGTCGACCGTTCCAAGCATTCTACTCATCAAGACAACAAGCTGCGTCGGATGAGGTGTGACATAGACGTCTTGGACATCCTAATAACAAGATCCTAGAGCAGTTAGTGAAGAATAAAGCCATTGTCATAAATAAAAGTACCAAGCAGATATGTGAGGGGTGTCATCTTGGGAAAAGTAGTCATCTTCCTTTTTCAGATTCTCAGTTTATTGCAACTAGGCCATTAGAGAGGATTCACTGTGATCTTTGGGGTCCTGCTCCTGTAACTTCTTGTCAAGGTTTCAGATATTATGTAATCTTCATAGACAACTGGTCTAGAAACTGTTGGTTCTATCCTTTGAAAAATAAATCAGATTTTTATTCCACATTCTGCAGTTTTTAGAAACTTGTCGAGAATTAGTTTAACTCCAAAATATCAAAGTTTCAGTGTGATGGTGGTGGAGAATTCATCAGTAATGCTTTTCTTACTCACCATGGTCAGTGTGGGATCCAACAACTCATCTCTTGCCCCTATACTCCCCAGCAAAATGGTCTTGCTGAAAGGAAACATAGGCATATCACTGAACTGGGTCTAGCCATGATGTTCTGCAGCAAGATTCCTCACAAGTACTGGGTTGAAGCTTTCTTCACAGCTAATTTTCTGAGTAACATCCTCCCATCTACAGCTTTATCGGATAACAAAAGCCCACATGAGAAGCTTCATCAATCACCGCCTGAGTATACTGCACTGAGAACTTTCGGCTGCACTTGTTACCCCACACTACGTGGCTACGCTATGAACAAATTTGATCCAAGATCACTCCGGTGTGTGTTCATGGGATACAATATCAAATACAAAGGTTACAGGTGCTTACATCCACCTACTGGACAAATTTATGTAAGCAGGCATGTCCTATTTGATGAAACCTCATTTCCCTTCTCTGATGTTTATCACCATCTTCAGAGTTTTGCCAAAACAAATCTTCTGCAAGCATGGCAGCAGGGTTTTCTACCTCCTAAAGCTCCACCAAACCTAAGTCAAAGTTTATTCACTGATGAGGACTTTCCTCCCTTAGGGACAGTCCTTCCTCGATCAATTATGCCGACAGCAAGCATCTTGTCTCAACCAAATAATTCTGAAATTCCTGTTGCAGTGTCTGTGGTGGATCAAGAATGCATTGAGCATAGACATCGATCATGCTTCTATTGGCGACAATGTTCTTGATTCACCTAAAAGACAGCTTCCACATGCGAAACAGAATATCGAAACTGAGACTTCAAAGGAACCACAACAGCTGAAACATCCAATGACCACACAGTCTCAGGTTGGAATATGAAAACCAAACCCTCGTTATGCGTTGTTAACTCAGAAAGCTTCGTATCCCAAACCGAAAACTGTCACTGATGCTTTAAAAGATGAGGGTTGGACAAATGCGATGGGTGAAGAAGTTGGTGAGTGCAAAGCAACAAACACTTTCTCTTTAGTACCTCGAGAGCCACATATGAATGTTATTGGATGTCAATGGGTTTTCAGAACAAAACTCCATGCAGACGGCTCCTTGGACAGACTGCCAGCAATACTTGTAGCAAAAGGATTTCATCAGGAAGAAGGTGTCGACAACTTCGAAACATATAGTCCTGTAGTCAGAACTGCTACTGTTTGCCTGGTTCTTCACGCTGCCACAGTGAAACAGTGGGAGCTAAAGCAATTGGATGTCAAAAACGCCTTTTTACATGGTGATTTAACTGAAGAAGTTTATATGCTTCAACCACCTGGATTTGTGGACAAATCAAAACCAGACCATGTTTGGAAATTGCATAAATCTCTCTATGGGCTAAAACAGTCACCAAAGGCTTGGTATGACAAGTTTAGCTCTTTCTTGCTGGATTTTGGATTCAAGTGTAGCATACCAGATCCCTCGCTGTTCGTTTATGAAAGAGGCTCTGATATGATTATACTCTTACTCTATATGGATGATATGGTGCTTACAGGGAGTAATCTAAGTCTTATTAACAGACTGCTTGAAAACATGAACAAAGAGTTCAGAATGAAAGACCTTGGGAAGCTTCATTACTTCTTGGGAATTCAAGCAACCTTCCACGATAAAGGACTGTTTCTCTCCCAGTACGCAGAAGACTTACTCGAAGTTGCAGGAATGTTTGATTGTGCTCCTATGCCTACACCACTGCCTGAACAACTCAATCAAGTGCCTCATCAAAAGCAACCCTTCTCAAATCCAACATATTTCAGGAGCTTGGCAGGTAAATTGCATTATCTCACTTTAACGAGACCAGACATTCAATTCGCAGTCAACTTTGTCTGCCAGAAGATGCACGAGCCATCAATGTCAGATTTTCAGCTTCTCAAAAGAATCCTAAGGTATGTAAAGGGAACAACCTCCATGGGAATCTCCTTCAACAAAGACACTGATTTCACACTAAGAGCTTACAGTGATAGCAGTTACGCAAACTGTAAGGATACAAGATGCTCCATCGCAGGATTCTGCACGTTTCTTGGTAACAACATTATATCTTGGTCCTCGAAACGGCAGCCAACTGTCTCCAAAAGCTCAACAGAAGCAGAGTATAGAGCATTATCAGACACAACATCTGAACTTGTTTGGATCAACAACATGCTTCGTGACTTACGCATCCCTTAAATGGAGCCTCCAGAACTCTATGGTGACAATGATTCCTCTATCTATCTTGCTGCTAATCCTATCTTCCATAACAAGACAAAGCACTTTGAAACACATTACCACTATGTAAGAGAACGTGTCGCGCTTTGAGCTGTGGTTGTGAAACATGTCCTTGCAAACAAACAACTGGCTGACATCTTCACAAAGCCTCTCCCACAAGGACCGTTTACATCGCTGAGACACAAACTCAGTGTAATTGTTCCACCCACACCAAGTTTGCGGGGGAGTATGAAGGTGAATAAAAAGCCCAGCTTTGAAACCGAGGCTTCTAAACCAAAGGCTTTGGATCAGTCAAGGCCCAACAACATTCAATCAAAGAAGCCCACCGAGACTGCAACTCTTCAACGGTCGAATGCAAAAGATAAGACAGGAGGAACCTTCGAGCAGCCACGTCACAGCTGAAGACAAAGAAGCAAGCTGGGCTTTTGATTCACCTTCATAGATTCTGCATTGTGACATTCTACATAAATTCCATAAAATAAAAATAATATTAATCGATTGTACTCACACATGAATGAAGATGCGAGACTAGTTGTATATAAGTGGGTTTTCGTTAGAAACGAAATTACGAGATATAATGCTTGTCTTGTGGTTCAAAGATCTAAAATTGATTACGAGGAAACACATTTCCATGTTGTGGATGCAATAATATTTAACCACTCATAGGCGGGGCAGTGGTAGGATGGATTTCGGGTTGAGGGTGAGATTCCCAATACTTCCGGGTTCGAATCCCCACGACTGCAAACACCTTAAGTGGCCACCGCAAAAAAAAATATAACATTGGGCTATGCGGCCTCCAGGAACAACTCTTGCCGCCTTCGGGACGCACGCCACCCTTCGGGCTAGTGGGCTAGTCAGGACCCAGTGGACTTTGGATACCTGGATTATCAAAAAAAAAAAATAGATTTTTTGATGAGTTTGATGGCCAGCAAGACGGCAAGAATCTAAAGATGTATCTAATGGGTCGTTACATCATATTTATATGAGTTTTATTGATAAGAGAGCACATGTGAAGAGTAAAGAGAAGCATGTGAAGGATAGA
The DNA here is from genome assembly GCA_023657505.1 of Camelina hispida. NCBI lineage: Eukaryota > Viridiplantae > Streptophyta > Magnoliopsida > Brassicales > Brassicaceae > Camelina > Camelina hispida. Next base: position 28,099,678 of record CP094637.1, read on the forward strand.
GTATAAATAGAGGTTGAGAGGAAAAATATAGGATCATCCTGCATGATTAGAGTTGTGAATTTCTCCTGCGTGAGGAAAGATAACAGAGCCTGCGTGCTCTGTTTGAGAGGATACGAGTTTGAGAACTGTAACTCACTCTTCTTATCAGTTAGGGTTCTTGTATTCACCATTGTTGATCAATAAAGACGTATTGAGAGTTATCGATAGAGTTTATAGTTCTTAACTCTATCAATTGGTGCGGTGAAACTGTGATTGGAGGGTCAACGCGAGTGAAGAATTAGGTTTTGTGAAATTGAGGATTTTGATTCCAATGTGTCTAGAGGGATTTCCCATCTTCGATGGTGTTTCCGGTGAACTACGACCATGGATTTTGTGGCTGGAGGAGTTCTTTGTTCAATAGAATTTCACTGCGGATGAGAAACTTAATCTTGCACAGAGTCTTCTTGAAGGTGAAGCTCTCTTGTGGTTTCAATGGCGAACAAGAGTATGTGGATATTTTGACAATTGGGGAATGATGGAGTTAGCTTTATTGTTGCGATTTGGTGATAAAGATGAAAGACTCAGACTCATTAAGGATCTTAAACAAAAGAAACAGATTGAAATCTTGCAAGATCAAACCAATCAGGTTAGAAATTATTTCTTGGAACCTTGCCATAGTGAAATTAGGCCTAGGATCAGAGAAAACCTTCTCAACAACGTGTAGATGGCCGTTTTTGAGGGAGTGGGAACTTACAGTTGGATTGCGACGGTTGAGAGATTCTTCAGGAATGGAGGATCCAATGATGCTGAGAAACTAGCCTTAGTTTCAGTGAGTTTTCAAGGAGAAGCCTTGAGCTGGTACAATTTGGAAGTGAATAAGAGGCAGCTTGAGAGTTGGAGTCAGTTTAAATCAAGATTGATTCTGCAATTTGGTCAATCGAAGATTAGAGGACCATGTCTAAGTCTTTTTCGTATCAAACAAACAGGAACTATATCTGATTATGTACAGAGGTTTGAAGATTTGTCTACTCAAGTGACAGGCTTGGATGACCAGCAATTAGAAGGGATTTTTCTCAATGGGTTAAACACATGCAACGATGGAGCTTGTTCGTATACAAAAGCCATGTAATTTGTCAGAGATGTTGGCTGTAGCTAGAGCTATGGGATGGAGCATAAAAGAATCTAGTCAAGAAAAGGAGGCTCACATAAGGAGAAGGACTCCTCTAAAGAGAAGCAATTGCTTCAAATTGAGGACTCTGTTGGTGTGAAGACATTATGTCAGCAGGAACGTGATTTGTGAAGCAGAATCGACTTTAATCTTGTCAATGATTGATTCTAATCTCAAAAAGGAATCACAAGAATCAGTAACTTCAAACTTAGCAACAAATGTTGTTCTCCAACCACATAAAAGTGAGGTTTCAATCTTTAATGATGATCAAGATGCATCTTTGACTTGTTATAATGCATGAGGGGATCGGTTTCAGTCACAACCTGGCGTTTTTTTTGTTGATCGGTTTGGCAGTGATACATTGAAAACTCAACAAAACGGTATATTAGAAAATTTAAGTGTCTCAGGAGTAGCGGATTACTACAAGGAGTCAATACATATGAAGGCAAAATCTTTTGTATATCAAATATTTGATGAAGTGTTTCTTAGTTTACATAAGAAGCTGCAAAAAGAAGAGGGTTCAAGAAACTAAAAGCACAGATGGAAATCTAAGGAGCTACAAGCAGTCCTGATAATTGGGAGGGATTCACGTGGAAGTGATGTTACAAGAGAGGGTATTTTTCTTTGTGGCATCGTTGGAGAGACAAGGGACAAAACAAAGAGCATGGACTCGTGATTGTTTACAAGTTCCATAATGAACAACAGATTAATTTGTGGTGGTCTCAGCTTGGGGAAGTCATTCAACCTGCAACTTTTGCATCTATGTTGTTGAAACTGTCAATCACCCCAACAACTCCGCAGCAGCCCGTCTACATGATGATCAAGCATGATTCTATCATTCAAAGGGCCATGGAGCAAATTCAAAGGGCCGTTCAGAGGATCCGTTTCTTGGGAGCAGCTCTACCAGTGCATCAACGATTCTATTCTCTACTTCAGTCACTGTTTTTCCATCTTCACTACAATTGTTATATCACAGCTTGAGGACAAGCTGTTTTGAAAGGGGGGAGTATTGATAAGAGAGCACATGTGAGAGGCACATGTGAAGAGTAAAGAGAAGCATGTGAAGGATAGAGTATAAATAGAGGTTGAGAGGAAAAATATAGGATCATCCTGCGTGATCAGAGTTGTGAGTTTCTCCTGCGTGAGAAAAGGGAACAGAGCCTGTGTGCTCTGTTTGAGAGGATAAGAGTTTTAGAACTGTAACTCACTCTTCTTATCTATTAGGATTCTTGTATTCACCATTATTGATCAAGAAAGACGTATTGAGAGTTATCGATAGAGTTTATAGTTCTTAAATCTATCATTTATATATTGATATCTAGCTATATATGTACGAGAGTTTCAGATGGGTTTAATATACAAGAAGTACTAAAAGATAAATCTAATATACAGAGTTTAAATATATCGGGGAGGGGAATTGTAATACCCCAGAGTTTGACCTAGTATACAGACGAAAAGTCGAGAGCGTAAATGTGAGACCAAGACTTGGAAAAATTTTCGAAAGAAAAATTTGATGGAGCCATGGGTAGATCATGCATTGCCTAAAGTATTGCTCGAGGAAAAATGGTTGGATTGATTTTTATATCAAACCATGAGAGAGTTACTGATGTGACCCCGGACTACGGTCGTGACCCACAAACGTACGAACGGAACTGGAACCAGCGGAACGGAACGTCGGCTATCTTGGTAAGGGAGCGGATCGATCAGGAAGTGGTAGGAACTACTAGAAACGGGTTCAAACAACACCAAAGAACGATAAGAACGGATGGGATGAGGTTCAAGAGGAGATGCTTGACTCGTTAATCACTCTGATCGGTGAAGATAGGGGTGGAAGCGAGGTAGCGACACGCAAGGGATGGATCTCCTTGTGATACGGCTAGCTAGAAGATTACAAACCCGGTTTGTGAAGCTTCTAGGGTCTCGTTTCAATCACTGAGAACGAGAGATAAAAGGAACACTTTGATTTTTATTACCAGTCTAACCTTTACATTATGGAGTGTAGGCCCTTTAAATAGGCTGGCCATTACAAGGGAACTCTAAACCCTAAACATGTGGGTTAAAACAAAACGCAGGATCCAGGAAATATATTTAAAAGACAATGGTCATAAAAGAAAGTAAGCGGAAGATAGGATGGCCACATGGACGAGAGTGGTCCACGGCCGTGGCCATGCACTAGGGTTCATAGCCTCATTAAAACCTCCTTGGTAAACCCATTGGGACAAACCCAAGGTAGGAAAAAGAGTATTACTTCCATAATGACTTGGAGGTCTTCACCCTTGTGTAATGGTGAAGACCAAGAAAGGAACCTCGGTCGGCTGTCCGGCTGGTTGAATGGCTCCATGCTCGAACTCCTCTTGTTCTCGGACGAAATCTTGGACAAAGATGAGACACTTCTTTTTGGCGGCCCTAGCTGCTGCTTGGCCCCTTGTGGTTGCTCCGGGCGTCAAATTTGGTGCTTGGGCCGATGGCCATCTTGATCCAGTTGCGGCCACGTCCGTAGCTCCTTGTGCGGTTCAGTTCTGGTACACGTTCTTGTTCTGGCCTTTGTCCAAGGTTACATCAGTTACCGTCAAGTCTAGAGAAGGGAAGGACCGGATACCGTAAAGTATGGGGAAGGACTGGTTATTAGTGACAATAAACAGTAAGGCTATGTGAAGATTATATGCATTCGGTCAAATGACATGATCAAAACAATTATCAGAAGAGTCAACATTTGGTTGATAGGCTATCGAGAGCATCAATGTTAGTTTGGTCAAAGGACAAAATCAAGCAATTATTGAGTGGTATTAACGAGCTATCAAGTTTAGTCAAGAGGTACATTTTGATCGAGGGAAAGATCAAGTCTGCCAAGGAATATTTATAGTTTATGGTTAAGAGAAGTGACTAGTTTCTATAGAGAAAACTAGCTTTACCAAAAAAGAGTTGTTTTGACTGAGACAAGTGAGCGATGATCGAATGGGCTTGGATACGGAGACAACATGGTTAAGTAAGTGTCTAATGACAAACTCTATTACATGAGTTTAGCCACAAAAATTGGTCGAAGAACTCTCGTTTCAGATTTGGCCGAGAAGCTACTTTGTCGTGGAGATGTTTGTGGTGTAATTAGGTGTGCCACCAGCTTGTAGTGTATCATCCTTATGATGCAACACATTTGATTGAGAATGACGTGTGTGCTGAGCGTAAGTTGGCACAAGTTTGAGTTTGGAAACAGATAAGCTTGAAACTAGATAAGCTTTTGGATAAAGCTTATCTTCCACCTCTTGCTTGCCTTAGCTTGGGCGCTAAGTATCCTCCCCCTATATAAGGCCACAAAATCTAGCTTAATTCATTAGCTTTCCACACCAAAATCCCACCTTACACTAGTTATGTCATTAGTTAGTTCGAGAAGCTTATGGGGACGAGTTGGGTAGAATTTGGTCGAGCCGAGAGTCGTGGTCGGGTAGCCGGTAAGTAAGTTCTGCCCCTAGTCTTTTTTTCTTTTAAGAATATTTTTCTAAGTTTTTGGTTCGGTCCGAAGCTTAGATCCATCGTTGGTATGCGTTGGAGAGAGCTAGTCGGATTGAGATCAATAGACGGGCAAGGGTAGAATGTCATGCTCTTAACGTTAAGGCTAAGGTGAGTACTGAAGCATGTGTAGTAGCACATGACTAAGTTTTTATCTGGTGTATGAGTTTAGGCTTGAGGTTGCATGTTTATACCTAGAGTATATTATGCATAAAAGTTAAATATGTGTTTCTACGTGAGATCATGTTGATTGTTTGGTTTAGACCTTGCATTCTTGCTTGATTTATTTTGAGATTGTGTTTGTGTGAGGTTTAGGAACTATACTTAGTATGGTTCTGATATCTATTGTCTGATGTGAGAATTTAATTATTGTATTTGCTTATGCGGTAATTGTTAAGGTTAGGCTTAACGTTAGTATAGCCGATATGCTGCTTGTTTGTTCATGGCTATTAATAGGTAATTATTGGCATGATAAGCTAGCATTTAGTTTGCGGTTGTTGGTTGTCGCATAGTTTTTCTTATTATGCAAGCATCTTGATTGTCTGATTGATGATTGATTGTTATTAGTTAATCTTGTTGTTGCTCGATTAACTTGTGTGTGAGGAGATTGTATTACGAGTAGTAATGTAGTACATTAGGCTCGTAATAGTAGAATAGTGTTAGTCATTTCTATGGCTAGTGTGCGGCGAAATCGTGATTTTCCCAACAGCTCAGAGCGGTTCGCTACCACCGGGCACCTATTGACAAAGTAGTAAATTTTACTGTAAGGGAATGAGTCCCTTGTACACGGTTTGGGGGGAAGGGATGTGATCCTTCTAGCCTTTGTGGCTATGGGTAGGAAGACATTGCCTTGTGGGAAATCAGACTCACATTATTAGTAAAGGCCTTAAAGTTTGGTACTGAGTGGTGTGATGGATGTGGTGCCATGTCGTTTGTGTTAGTTAGCTTTCGTTGTGAGTAATCTGTATGGAGTATGATTGCTTTTCTAACCATTGTTGTGTGTTGTGTGAATTGATTGCTTGTTTAAGCATTGTTGTGTGTTGTGTGCATTGTTGCTTGATTGGGAGGGTTGTTTGTTAAAAAACCAGACTGACCGAGTAATCTTAGATTACTCAAGGTTCTACTTTTGTCTTACAGGTAACCGTAGTTGGGAAACCTTTGGGAAAAGCAAAAGTACTAGACACTGGTGTAGAGTTTGTTGCCTTTGTAAAGATATATTTGAAATATATATAATATGACTTGATTTGGGCATTAGGCCTTGGCTAGCCAAACGTGTATGTATTTTAAGATTAATAAAATGAGTTCTCTTAAAAAGCCTTGTGTTCTGTTTGATATTAGTCTTGTACGGACTAACACAATTCGCTGAAATGGTACGGGTTGAAAAACCTTAGTCCATCTTCGAGAGGAACGATACCCGCGAATGGACAGACTAAAGTATTGGATTCGTTCTAATAACTTTGGTTGGATCATCTAATAATTATTCTAAATTTCCATAAAAAACCATATAAACTATTCGCTTTTGTAGTTTTGAACCAATCTAAACTTAAACTAAAAATTAAATAAAAATGACAATAAAATACGATTTTAAGCTGACTATTTCCGTCCGAGTTTGCGCACCAGATACTTATCTGGTGATCTCTTGTTTGTGTTTGATTTCAGATAAAAATAAAAATAATTAGTATCTGGTCTTCAACATCTCCTCTGTTTATTCATATTTCCCAAGAGCAAGCAGAATCTGAGAGAACGACCTTGATCAAATCTTTCCCCTTTCATGGGAGAATCGTATGAGAGGTGTTGGATATGGGCTTTGCCCCCAACATTTATAGAAGCCCAAGTAGAAGATTTCAAGAAGATTTGGGCTAAAAGTATTGGATCAGGCCCAACAGGCCGCAGGGGCAAAATCATCATTTTGCTAGGAGACAGAAGAAACCCTAGGTCAAGGTCCCACTATAAATACCTGATGTCATTGTCACGTCAAAGGATCCGAAATTCTGGGCAATTAAAGAGAGAAAAGCAATTATTTTCATATTAACTGCATTTAGCTCTGTAATCGCCATTTTCCTGTAAACCGTGCTACAAATTCGACGTTAAATAAAAGGACCAGATCCGATTCATCCCATTTTACTCTTATTATTTATATTGTCGATTTCCTACATCAACAAGAGGGTAGAACGAGATCCTTTCATTTTGACGAGAAGAATTTGAAGAACAAGGCGTTTTCGGAAAACCAGAAGCATGTCTCAGACCAATCACTCAAGCAACGAAGGCGTGAACTACTCCCCAGCCTACGACGTGTCTCCTCCACGCACCGCATGGGGGCGCACCCGTGCGAGGACCAACCAACTCCAAGGCGTCAATAGACCCGAAGCAGTAACAGGCGAGGACGCAACACTCACTGACCGCGCAGCCGTAGGCGCTACGCACGTCCCTCAAACCAATGGCGTAGCCGTAGGCGCTACGTCCCCTGCTCAAGAAACCACTGGAGTCAATCCAACCGATCGCGAAGCCGAAGGCGCTACGCGCGTCGCTCCGACAAACGGCTTAACCAATGGTGTAGTCCTTCCTGGTCGTGTAGCTGCTGGCGACACTCCAGATACCCGCGAAGCTGTGGACGCTACGCGCGACATCTACCCCCGTCGATCATCCAGACACGTGAAAATCAGTCAGGCTGCACTAGACAAAGCTGTACGAAGAACCTTGGATAAGATGAGCGGTCAACCGGCGCAGATAGAATCACAAGGGCGAACTGACCATGCAAGGCATCACTGGTGACAAGAGGATGACGCACTGGCACCACGCACTCCGCGAGCTGACCTCAAAGATCCGCGAGCTGACCTCAACGCTCCGCAAGCTGACCTCAACGCTCCGCGATCTGACCACCATGCTCCGCGAACTGACCACCATGCTCCGCGAACTGACCACCATGCTCCGCGAACTGACCACCATGCTCCGCAAGTCAACCATTATGCCGCTAACATACCACGAGCTGAGTACAACGCTAATGGGAGGCCTCGTCTCTCGTCAATCATCGTCGGACCCAATGGTGAGCATCCAAGAGTACATTTCCAGACCAACCAGGCGTTCGCAGATCAACATGCTGGTCCAGGTCACTCCGAGAATGCGGAGAATCGTGCACTACGACAAGAACTTCAGCAGATGCAAGCTCAGCTGAAAACGATCGCGACTCAGATGCACAGAGCAACGAGCGGAGCGCCAGAGCTCGAGACTGTGTTAGCAGAGGCGAGACGTTCGCCCTTCACGACAAGAGTATCAGGCGTCAGAGTAAGACGCAATCCCGATACCAACAAAAACAAGCCAATACCGTACGACGGCAAGGGAGATCCCACTATCTTCTTGAAGTCGATGTCCATCCATATTGGAAGCTCGTACTTTTCTCCCGAGGAGGAGGATGCGGGAAGTTGTCAACTGTTCGTCGAAAGCTTAACCGGGGAAGCATTGAACTGGTTTTCGAAGCTCAAGGCCAGTTCGATCGACAGTTATGAAGTACTCACAACCGCCTTCCTTCAACATCACCAATGTTTCATGCACGTCCCTGCGTCAAATGCCGATTTATGGAGAATGCGTCAGAAGCCCAACGAGTCGCTGCGAACTTTCATGGTAAGATTCAGAGGAGTCGTAACCCAGCTCGCCATCAGCAACGAATCCGCTATCGGAGCTCTAAGGGACGCACTCGCCCGCGGAACCAGGTTCAAGGAAGACCTAACAATCTTACCCGTCCAATCCCTGCGTGAAGTCTTTGCGCGTGCAAACCGATACATGCTGGTAGAAGAAGACCAGGGAAAAGAGAGCCACGATCAAACTAATGCAGCAGAAAAAGCAACCGAGAAAGCTCCGAGCTCGAAGAGCAAAGCTGTAGGCGAGTATCACGAACCAAGCCAACACTATGACAGGGACTACGCCCGAGGCGAGAAAGGAAGAAAAGCGACGATGTTCGCTATCGAAGGAAAAGAGCAGCAGAATAAATCTTGGAACAAGTGGAACCGCGAATCCGACAATCCCGGCTTCAAAGGCAAGCGTCAGTATTGCGAGTTCCACAGGTTCAACGGACATTCAACCAAAGAGTGTAAAACACTTCAAATGCTGCTTCTGGAGAAGTACAAGAAAGGTGACGTCGATGTAGAACGAGAGTGAAGAAAGGTTGTCACACACAAAGATAACCAGTATTGCCTAAGAGACGAACAACAGCACATGACGACCGAGCATGGGCTCAAAATGACCGACAACGGGAGGTCGCTCGCTTACCTTCGCCCCCAAAACGCAATCACGAAGCAGAAGAACGCGATGAACCACCAGCTCCTCGCCGAAGGATCAACATGATCATGGGTGGCTTGTCAACATGCCGCGATTCTGTTCGATCTATCCAAGCCTATTGTCGTGAAACAGAAACGAAGTGCAACATGCCGTCTCATAGCAACCTGTTCAAGACATCCACCGCACCAATTACGTTTACTGAGGAAGACGCGCGCAACGCAAGTCCAAACAACGACCCACTTGTCGTAGAAATGGTAATCGGGGAGAGCTCCGTGACGAGAATCCTTATTGACACCGGAAGCTCTGTCAACGTAATATTCAAGGACGTACTGATCCAGATGGAGATCGATCTGCGCAACACGGTGCACGAAACGCAGCCTCTAACGGGATTCGATGGGGATACTACCATGACTGTTGGAACCATCACACTACCGATCTATGTCGGCGGGACGATGCAATGCTTTAACTTCGCAATCGTGGACAAGCCCATCGTCTACAACGTCATTCTAGGAACACCGTGGCTCTAGAAAATGCGCGTTGTCGCTTCTACATACAATCAATGTGTGAAGTTCCCGAACGCATACGGAATCTATACGCTGCGCGGAGACCCTCTGATGGCGCGGACATGTTTCATCATCGAGAAAAAGATGCGGAACGCAAGGGCTTTTGTAATCGCCCAATCAGCACCACCACGAGATCCACTTACACCACCTCCAAAGGAGTCTGTGATTCAAGTCAACATCGATTTGTCTGATCCTAAGCGTTGCGTTGGAATAGGCGCCGAGTTACCAATGTCTCTAAGAGACGAGCTCGTCCAGTTTTTGCGCAAAAACGCAACCACATTCGCATGGACGATAGATCATATGACCGGAATCGATCCAAGCATTACCAGCCACAAGCTCAACATTGACCGGACTTACAAGCCCGTCAAGCAAAAGCGTCGAAAGCTCGGAGCAGAACGTACAACCGCGGTCAATGATGAGGTAAAGAAACTACTTGATGTTGGATCAATTACTGAGGTGCGCTATCCAGATTGGCTGAGTAATCCTGTGGTCGTTAAAAAGAAGAACGGTACATGGAGAGTCTGCGTTGACTTCACAGACCTCAACAAGGCTTGCCCGAAAGACAGTTTCCCTCTTCCACGCATTGACCAGCTCGTCGAAGCCACAGCAGGGAACGAATTACTGTCTTTTATGGATGCGTTCTCGGGTTACAATCAGATAATGATGCACAAAGACGACCGTGAGAAGACTGCCTTCATCACGGAGCAAGGCACTTTCTGTTACAGAGTCATGCCGTTTGGATAGAAGAATGCTGGAGCGACATATCAGCAACTGGTGAACCGCATGTTTGCAAGTCAACTTGGAAGAACAATGGAAGTCTATATTGACGATATGCTCGTCAAATCAGCTCAAGCCGCAGATCACGTCGCACACCTGAAGCAATGTTTTGAAATCCTCAACAAGTATAGCATGAAGCTGAATCCGGCGAAATGCACATTTGGGGTCACTTCCGGAGAGTTTTTGGGATACCTCGTTACAAAGCGCGGCATAGAAGCAAATCCAAAACAGATTTCGGCAATCATCAACCTCCCTTCTCCAAGGAATACACGCGAGGTTCAGCGTCTAACTGGACGCATTGCTGCACTTAACCGCTTCATCTCTCGCTCGACAGACAAGTGTTTGCCATTTTATCAGCTTCTTTGCGGCAACAAACGTTTCGAATGGGATGAGAAATGCGAGCTAGCATTCACGCAATTGAAGGATTACTTGTCATCTCCACCAGTCCTGTCTAAACCCGAGCAAGGAGAAACTTTGTATATCTACATCGCCATCTCCTGTTCAGCTGTAAGTGGTGTGCTCGTCAGAGAGGATCGTGGAGAGCAACATCCAATCTTTTATGTCAGCAAGACTCTCGATGGCGCAGAGCTTCGGTACCCAACTCTTGAGAAGCTCGCATACGCAGTCGTCATATCAGCTCGCAAGCTCCGCCCTTACTTCCAATCTCATACCATCGAGGTCCTGACCAACCAGCCGCTCAGAACAATCCTTCACAGCCCAAGTCAGTCAGGGCACCTTGCAAAGTGGGCAGTTGAGTTAAGCGAGTATGACATCGAGTATAAGAATCGCACATGCGCTAAGTCACAGGTTCTCGCTGATTTTCTCGTAGAGCTCTCTCCTGAACTCGAAGCTGACACCCCTCCACCCGAGATATGGTCCCTTCACGTTGACGGTGCTTCATCAAAAATGGGCTCAGGAGCAGGCGTACGCCTAACCTCGCCAACAGGTGAAATCTTGGAGCAGTCATTCCGCCTTGCTTTCACTGCCACAAACAACGATGCTGAGTATGAAGCGCTAATCGCTGGATTACGTCTCGCACACGGAATCGGAGTCAAAAAGATACAAGCCTACTGCGATTCACAGCTGGTCACGCACCAATTCAGTGGAGACTATGCAACAAGACACGCTCGCATGGACGCTTATCTGAAAGTCGTCTGTGACCTCTCACAACAGTTCGAGTTCTTTGAGCTCGTCAAGATTCCACGTAGCGACAATGCTCCAGCAGACGCACTTGCAACACTAGCCTCTACATCGGACCCAGACCTCCGCCCAGTGATTCCGGTGGAATGCATTGATCAACCAAGTATTGACGTCCAACTCCTTGAAGTCGCCCTTTCAACAGAAGCGTCAGCAAACCCAAGTGCTAGCTCAGCAGTCGTCTTAGCAATCACGAGATCAGCCTCAACAGCCACAAACGCGAGCACTTCCACCACGCCTATTCCAGCCCCAATAGCTGTGAATCCAAGCACTCCAGCCGCTCCAGCTACCACCGTACCTGCACCACCCGCCTCCAAAAGACAAATGGGAAGCAAGACGTCTTCGCGTCAAGAGCGCACATTACACGCTATTGGATGGTAGCTTGTTTCGTTGGGAGGCAAATGGCGCACTTCTTATCTGCGTTAATACAAAGGACGTCAACGACATCATGCGAGAGGTCCACGAAGGCGCTGGAGGTAACCACTCGGGGGGGGCGAGCATTGGCACTTTGAATTCGTCGCAATGGCCATTTCTGGCCGACCATGGTTGCCGATTGTACTGCATTCGCAAACAAGTGTGAAAAATGTCAGCGACATGCACCATTCATCCATTCTCCGACAGAACTCCTGAGGACCACATCCCCACCTTACCCCTTCATGCGATGGGCGATGGACATCGTCGGCCCCCTAACTCCGTCAAAGCAAAAGAAATATCTCCTCATTATGACGGACTACTTTACAAAGTGGGTTGAAGCAGAATCGTATGCCTCGCTCGAAGCTAATGAAGTCCAGAACTTTGTGTGGAAGAATATTATATGCAGGCATGGACTTCCATACGAAATCGTATGTGACAACGGCCCACAATTCATTTCTCTCTAGTTTGAAGGTTTCTGCGCTGGGTGGCGGATACGTCTTAGCAAGTCAACTCCACGATACCCGCAGGGCAACGGACAAGCAGAAGCAACAAACAAGACAATCCTCGCTGGGATTAAGAAACGTCTCGACGCGAAGAAAGGACTCTGGGCAGACGAACTCGACGGTGTTTTATGGTCTCACCGAACTTCCCCGCGTACTTCCACCGGACGAACCCCGTTCTCGCTCGCGTACGGTATGGAGGCACTCGCACCAGCCGAAGTGGGAATCCCGACACTCCGACGATCTATGCTTGTACACAATCCGGAGCTGAATGACAAAATGCTATGTGACAGACTCCTTTTCATCGAAGAAGAGCGCGATCAGGCTCTGCTGCGCATCCAGAACTACCAGCAAGCTGCCGCAAAGTTCTACAACAAAAAAGTCAAGTCTCGTTGCTTTGACGAGGGAGATCTCGTCCTCCGCAAAGTCTTCGAGAACACCGCGGAGAAGAACGCAGGAAAGCTTGGCGCGCATTGGGAAGGTCCCTACTTAGTCTCGAAGATCGTCAAGCCAGGAGTCTATCAGCTTCTCGAAATGAACGGCACGCCAGTCCCGCGATCCTGGAACTCCGCCAACCTTAAGCGCTATTACCATTAGTTCGCCCACGACGTCCACAAAAAAAAAAAAAAAAAAAAAAAAAAAAAAAAAAAAAACCAGCTCGTCACTGAGCATTTCTTTGTAATACGAACTACGAATGGTTTGATCCCTCTCGAGGGTACGTAGGCAGCCTTTCACGAGGTCCAACTATAACTTTAATAAAAAAATAAAATTTTCGAGCAAATCCTTCGTCTTCACACTGACGCCTTGGCCAGGTGCACAGTTCTACGTTCCACATGAATGTAATGGTGAAATAATCCAAGCTTTACTTCAGTAAAGAATAAAAGCCGAGTCCATACTCGCAAGCGCTCCGCATGGGTGCCGTGGTGAGATAATCCACGTCCTTACTTTAGTAAGGACTTATAAGCCGAGCCCAGACTCGCAAAGCTGACAGGGCGCAGAGTGAGTAAGCCGAAGACCCCGACTCGCACACTCTCGCGATTCCTGCAGCACCCACAGGGTAAGCCGCTCACGACTGAACGCACCTCACTAGTACGACAAGTCCGACTTGTCTACTCTCGCAGTTACGGGGAATAACATATCCAGGATAAGCCTGGAGACGTCCTGCACCGCAAAATATGCCCCGCAATGATAAAAGATAAAACGAAAGCAACTTCACAACTATGGAGTGAACAAAATTTGGCTATAATCAACATTCGTGCAACAAAGCGAATAAACAGGTTTATAAAGCAAAAGGAAACGAGTTCGTAAATATCCGAGAAAAGTACAGAAGCAATCAGCAACATAACAAGAGAAACACAAAAGCAAGAACGACAAGCAATAATACGAGGACAAATCACTCGTTTGCGACATCATCAGCGCCTCCACCAGCAACTTCCGGAAACGGTTCGAGATCATCATGATGAAGCGGCGGCACCACAACCCCGTTTGATTTTGCCGTATACTCCTTCTCGCCAGCAGCAAGACGTGCCATCCTATCTTCGGGAATAGCAATACCCCTACTGATCAACTTCGCCAAACATTGCCTAGTCCCGGTCACTTGGCTAAGAGTGAGTAAATGTGGCTGTTTCTCACGTGTTGCAATCACGTGCGTCCTCAAACGATCGATGCGTTCCTTGCGCGCCCTAATCACGACAGCGGCTTTGGCGCGCTCCTCCTCTCCGCGCTCATCCCTCGCTTTCCTGAGCCGCTCCGTCTCGGAGGTGAACTTGCGTTGAGATTGCTTAAGTGAAGCCGTGAGCTCCTTGACCATCGATGCGTTTTCTTTGCTTGACCGCTCAGCCCGAACACACCCATCCTGAGCAAGCAAGGCCTCCTTCCTAGCGGTGCGCACCTTATCATCACAATCGCCAGCGAGATGGTTGATCCAGCTCATCGCCTAAAGTACCGAACAAAAGAATCTGATTACGACTATGTAAAATCCGTATCGGGCGAACTGAGAGGTAGAATACAAACCTGATATTGTCGATGAACGGCTTGCTCGTAAGAGTCCTGACAAGCCAAATCATGAGAGGTAAGAAGCGGAACAGAGTCACCGTCAATCCTGCTGGCGAGGTCCGCATAAGCTCGCGGGTTCCCAACGAACGCCTGGTCCTTCACGCCGTAGCGAAACAAGAAGGAGTGATCATCTTCACGACCATCTTCCGTCTGCAGGTTGAATTCCCCGCGCCCATCTTCCACGTGATGAGAACGCCTAGAACTACCTCCAGCATCACTCCGAGGGCTCGAACGTAATGATCTTTTCCGGGAACGATCGCCACCAGCTGCTGAAACACTCCTACGAGACCCCGCGGAAGGCTTCTTCGCTGCACGAGCAGCAGCAACCTCGGCGGAACGGGATCTGCGGTCAGTCTCACCTGCGGGAGCAGGCACCTCGCCATCCTCAAGCTCCACAGCAACAACCTCCAAGCCGGTCTCAGCGTTTGGTGCAACATCCTCGGTAGCAACAGCTGGCACCTCCTCAGCATCGAACAGGTCGGCGTAACATGGCATCGGACAGTCCCCCATTTGTAATCCAGTCCGCAAACCTACAGGATAAATGTACGTCTTAGTCATGAAAGCACGTGAATCTCGAAAATGAGGATAAACCGCAAAACTCACAAGTCTTCAGATGAGAAAGAACTCTCGGCCACCGTAAAATCTTACACCCAATAAAAGCAGCACCTCTGTCAACAGTTCCCGAGTCGCGCGCAGCTGAAGATGGCCGTTTTCCTGCAAAGATAAAACATAGCATCAGAAAACAGAGTTAGAAATACCAAAACGATAGGAGCCCAACCCAGTAGCGGCTACCGGGGGTGAAGTTCCAAGCAGGAAGACAGGTCGTCCCGGGATCTTCAACCGAAGCGTCGTTAATCTCCACAAAGAAAAACCGCCTGCGCCAATCATGGATATGACTCCTCTGGCCACTCATAATCGTGAGTCCGATCGCACAACAAGCAACGCATTACCCCGATTACTCACGCAAGAATCGAGTCAGCAACTCGAAGAGGTTCGTGCTCATCTTGACTTTCATATGGTTACTAATTATCGCAAACCCCACTGCATTACGGACGCTGGAAATCGACAACTACGAGAGCGCAATCCCCCGACGCGCACAAAAGCTTGTCAGGAATTCCGGGATAGGGAACCACAGACCGCCATCGGTAAAATAATCTTCGTAAACGCAGAGATAACCTTCAGGGCAGTCCCACGGGCGCTCGTCTGCACTCGGTAGCACGAACTTCAGACCGTTTGGCGTTTGGAAGAGATCAAGGACGCGGGCTATGGAATCCTCATCACATAATGTACTCCCTGCGTCACGCGAAATGCGTTCCTTATTTCTCGTACGATCTCTGCGCGGTCTCGGAACTCCATCACCAACGGCTAGACCAGCGACTAGTGACCTAGGAGAATGTGCCGCAACAGTTCGTTCCTCATACGGGAGAACCTTCCCACGACGCCGACCTGGAGGGAGGGGAATCAAATTGAGCGCTTGGTCACCCGTCGGAAACATTACTTCGAGCTCCCGAACATCCTCGACCGAGAGATCCGCCAAATCCGTTACAATACCGTTTCCCTCTGACGGTTCCCACCAAGGAAATTCCCTTCCCGTCTCGTCAAGACCTCCTTCCGACGCGCCATACTGGTCGTCTTCAAGCTCCTCCGGAATATCACCAAAGAAGTCATCTCCCAAAGCCATGGTGCGACATCTGGCAAAACCAACCAAGCAACCGGTCAATACGGAAGTAAAGATCTCGAAAGCACCATAAAGTCCGGATAAGAACGATCACACCCGAGTGAACCACGTACTGCATACTGCGCACCACAAACCGCCAACTACACTTTTCAGCTTCATCACAATATGGATAGTGCCTTATTCCCGAGTTCACAACCTCCACTTCGCCAATGTGTGCAACTCGCCACACTCCATCTCGGCTCGTCATCCCGCAAGCACATCCAAGCCCCACAAACTACTTCACTGGCAAATCTCCAGCTCGCCAGCTTCATACGCACTTTAGCATGTCTCGCAATGTCGAGCTCGCCGCTCGTCATCTTCATCCCACCATCTTGTGGAGGCATCACAACATCAACGTTCCGCAAGTACACTCGCGAGCTCCCCATCATAAATTTCAGTCTCCCCACGATGTCACGCGAGCACAACTTGTCGAATACGCACATTAGCATCTCCGTATCTAATCCCGCGAGCTCAACTATCAACCTAAACTCGAGCTCGCCCTCCTCCATCTCGCAAAATCGAGCTCACCAGTCGCAGACATCTTGATCTCGAACAGCATACGAACCATCACCAAGCCAAAGTTCCCGTATCAAGACCAGAGAGCACGCTCTAGCGCCATGAACCGCTCACTGTTTAAGTCTCCAGCTCGCCCAAGAAACCAGCTCGCCCACGAACCCAGCTCGCCCACGAACCCAGCTCGCCCACGAACCCAGCTCGCCCGTAAATCCAGCTCGCAACGAATCATCTCGCCTCGTATAAAGACCAGCGTGCCCCGTATAAACCTCGAGCTCACCGCAACAAAATCTCCGCCACGACCTCGTCCACATCTCGCAAGCCTCACCTCGTCATGCTCACTCGATCTCGCTCACTTGGTCTCGATCTAACAAGCTCACAACAGCACCAAGCCTCAAGCTCCTCCGGCCTCGAACACAACTGACCATCACGCCAACTCGCCGCGCCATCACACCAAACTGTCTCGCCTCTCCACAACGGTCCCGGCCAGATCCGGCGATACGGCACAGAATTCTCGGCGGTGAGAAGAGGCAAGGTCGGGACGCCTCACGGTCCCGGCCAGATCCGGCAAACAGCACGAGTTCGGCAACGGCGGCGGCTTGGTGAGGCAGGAATTCGACCGGCAGGAAAGTAGCACTGGCGGAGCATACTGGCCGGTTCAGTCGACGGAAGCGCAGCGGAGAATGAACGGCGGCGAGACACCATGACCGGCAAAGAAACCACGGCAGGTGGCGAAGATCTCGAGAATCTCCAACACTCAGCATCACCGGTGAAGAGACCATGACGGCGGCGCCAGCAGTGGAGTTTTCTGGAGAACCGCCGGCGAAAACGGACGGCAGCCGGGAACCGAACCACCACGGCGGCAAGAAACGGCAAGGCCGGCGATCATGCGCGGCGAGATAGGGGACCAGAGACCATGGTCGGCGGCGAGACCATGGCCGGCGAGGAACAAGAACCACATAACCAAATCCGGCGAGGAAGCTCAGGCCGGCGGTGAAGGTCAAGTCGCCCAAGCACAAAAAAAAAAAAAAAAAAAAAAAAAGAGGAAGGAGATAAAGAAGAGAGAGGAAGAGAGTTTACCTTTTGGAGAAGAAGATTAATGAGTAAAAACTAGGTCAAAGACATATATATATATATGGGGGGACCAGCGCGTTGACCAAGGAAAACCCTAATTTTTAAGTTATCTCCACTTCCCGCGCCTCGGAAAACGTGCAGATCACACAAAACTCCCATAAAAGCCCAACGACCTCGAAAAACGTGCCCGACGCACTGTTCATCACGGAATCTCCCGGATACTTCGGAAAACGTTCCCGACGCGCGGTTCATCCCGGAATCTCCCGGATACCTCGAACAACGTGTGCAACACACTATTTATCCCGGAACCCTCCGGGAGGCGACGAAACTCTCGAAATCTTCTATCCTTCCCGTGAGACGGACCTGAAGACACATAGTCGGATCCGACGGGCTCAAGCAAGCCATCGCACATCAGACTAGGGGGGGACCATTGTTGGATATGGGCTTTGCCCCCAACATTTATAGAAGCCCAAGTAGAAGATTTCAAGAAGATTTGGGCTAAAAGTATTGGATCAGGCCCAACAGGCCGCAGGGGCAAAATCGTCATTTTACCAGGAGACAGAAGAAACCCTAGATCAAGGTCCCACTGTAAATACCTGATGTCATTGTCACGTCAAGGGATCCGAAATTCTGGGCAATTAAAGAGAGAAAATCAATTATTTTCATATTAACTGCATTTAGCTCTGTAATCGCCATTTTCCTGTAAACCCTTCTGCAAATTCGACGTTAAATAAAGGAACCAGATCCAATTCATCCCATTTTACTCTTATTATTTATATTGTCGATTTCCTACATCAACAAGAGGGTTCTCGTTTTGACGTTACAATGTATGGCTCCTCTTCGGTTGATGATTTTGTGTTGAATTCTTTTCTTTTCACGGGCCTGCTTGTGATAGTTAGGTTCGATATTTCTCATGGACTCTATCAAGCTTTTTAGAGCTTGTGTCTCTATCTTTGTTTCAATTTGCTTTAATCTTCAAGATTGTAATTTGGGTATATCCAAATGTGATCATCATTCATGTATCTTTGTAGTTTGATTTAAGACCATCATTAGTGGGAGTAATGGTGAACGTTTCTAAGAAAAAAATAAAAATAATTATTTTTATTACAGATTTTCTTTTTTTCATTTATTTTTTAATATATGATCTACTACATAAGTGACACTTGACTCATTTCTTATGAGAATCGATTTTCAAGTTGCTCTAGGGAGAATCGTTTCTCCTACTTTTCTCTACTCTCTGTTCTTTTTATTATTTTAATAAGAGTATTTGTATGAGCAATCTCCAATAATGATGCTCTAAGGAATTTGGTGCAAAAAAAAAATGTAAGCTTAACAGTTTTTTTTTCTTTTCCATATCAGGGTTAAAAGTTAAAACTCTTTGTATCAATAATTTTAAATTATTTTTTGTTCGTTTTCCAATTGGTAAAAAGGTTAGTAGTTACGTAAATTTGAACAACATTTATGTCTACAGTAAACCAATCAATTCAAAATTTACTTTATCATTTCCATTTCTCAGTTTACATGGAGTGTCATGTATGTGTGATACATTAACTCATTAAAATTCAAATTCACCGACTCACCTGATCCAGAACAGATCTCCCGACATGTTCCAACCGCCGACAGCAGGCTCTACGGTGATGGTCCCTTGCCTAGCCACACAACACACTCAGAGCTAACTTTCGTTTCGTTTCCATATCTGGGGACCTTCGTTATCGCAAAGGAAAGACCCAACCAACCAATCCGGAGTAAATCCAAAATGCGGCGATCTCAAGCTCCCTGGATGGTCAAGCGAGACAGATTAAAAGATCGGAAACCGCAACCGCCTACTAAGATCCAAAGGATCTAGAACTGACCTCCAAGATACCTTCGGAAAGCTTCTAGCGTCTTATACCAAGACCATTCACCTCGGTTCTCCTCAACATCCAAAATAATCCACACCGCATCGAATGGAGGAATCCCTTACCACCACTACCGCGAAAGGATCTTTGCTCACCCCTGCCTCTTTGAATACTCCAAGAACTACATGAAGCGCCGCCTGTCTTACCTAACAAACGCCAACAAACCAACCGCAAAGCACCGCCTCAGATGGAGTGAGAGAAGACAAATCTGATGCAAGTGCATCAAACCACCATCAGAGATCTCTAAGGATAAACCCCCAACCCCTCACTTCTCCTCCAAGCCAACGAACCCACCATAGAGACAAATCGACATACGAAGTCGCCAAACCCAGATCCGCCAGATCTATCCCCAGATTCGACGGTGTCCTCAAATCTCTTCACCGATCTTTCATCAGCGACCACCATCACAAGAGACTCCGCTTCACGAGCCGAGAAGCTCACCGGAAACCACCATCTAGAAAAACCCAACTGAAGTCGAAGAACGACTTTATATAGGCGAAGTCGACACTAGTAGGAACAAAGGAAACAAAAAAGAAGAAAAAAGAGCCCTCTCCGGCATCGGAAGGACTGACCACAGAGGCAATCCTCTCAAATGTAAGTTTTGGTTTTCTAGAGAGAAAGAGAGAAAAGTTTAAAGAGAAGGAAACTTTTAGTTTGGTTTGGTTTGAGTTGATCCATAAATTTCGATACTTTTTGACACCTATGCCTGTATGGGGGTAAAAAAAAAAGTGAATGATTTAGAAAAAATGTTTTACCAAACGGGAAGAAAACACTTTTTTCTTTTTTTTTTTTTGAACAACAAAGTAAAAACACATAAGAAAGAAAAAAAATCCATCTTCCTCTTCCTCGATCTGTTTCTTTCACAAAGATATTTTTCTTTATTATCTCGCAGTTCTCATTAGGGTTTCAATCTCTCTGCTCTGCTGTGCTCGTTATCACCAAAACCACCGTCGTCTCTTTGTATCTCCCGGCGGTTCCTCTCTTTACTTCCCTCCGGTAAAACTTTGCTTACTCTTTCACTATCTTCTCTTTCTCTATATCTCTCCGCCCCTTTTCATTTCACTTGTTTCCCGAAGCTTTTAGCAAGTTTCGAAGTTCATTTCCTAGTAATCGAAGCTCGTTTGTGTTCAATTAAGTTGTGTATTTGAAGTAATTAGGGTTTGGCTGAATCCTAATTGATGAATCAAGTTACTCGATTTGATTCATTTGTAGTCTCAAGCTAATTTTGTTGAGTTTTTGCCTTTTTCTTTAGCTATTAGATGAGGAGAATTTGGATTGATTATTTTTCTGGAGATTGTGTAAATCTAGATATGTGGTTTTAGAGTTGTTGCTGATCATCTTGAATAGGAAAGTTTTGAGTTGTGTTTTTTTTTAATCAAATTAGCTAGTGATTATGATTGGTACCATTGACTGAAACTGATGTTACTGTGTTTCTGTTGGCTGAGTTTGGAATAATTTGTGAGCAAATTCTATAAGAGACTCTATAGGATATTGTGTGAGTTGGCTGTAATTCCTGAAACAGACACAATTTATATATAGGAAATTTTTCTTTTACAATTTTGATATTTATGTTGCTATTTTGGTCATTTGAGTCTGGGTTTTGTTTTTGAAAATTGGCTACTTTTTCTCTGCTGAATCATATACTTTGGAACTCAAATGTAGAATTTTTTTGCTTCATAATCAGTTTATGCATGTATTGGTTACTAATACTAGGAGTACTTTGGTGGTGAATGAAATGGTATTTTGACACTGTTTGGTGATTGGGCTATGTGCAGGGTTTAAAGATGGATCAGTCTTTTATTTTGATTTTCTATTAGCAGTTATTGTTAATCCTATAGCGTGAAGACTTTATATATCTCAAATGGATGATGGTGGGCATCGTGAGAATGGTCGGCATAAAGCAGCTCAGGGCCAGGTACCTTGACAATATTTTTTCCAGAAATCATTTTTTGCGTACTTTTCTCTGTTGCATACATCTTATCAGTTTAACACTGTTTGTCATGCTGCTGAATACCTCAGCATTGATAGTTTTTGATGGAAATGTATTACTCTTCATGGTATGAAACAGTGGATGATGCAGCATCAGCCATCGATGAAACAAGTTATGTCAATAATAGCAGAACGAGATGCAGCGATTCAGGAGAGAAATCTGGCGATATCAGAGAAAAAAGCAGCAATAGCTGAAAGGGATATGGCGTTTCTTCAGCGAGACACGGCAATCGCTGAGCGCAACAATGCGATAATGGAGAGAGATAGTGCTCTTACAGCTCTTCAATACCGTGAGAACTCCATGGTTACTGCCGCTGCTGCCAATATGTCAGCATGTCCACCTGGATGTCAAATGTCACGTGGTGTAAAACACATGCACCATCCGCACATGCATCATCATCATCAACAACATCACATACCCCAGTTGACTGAAAATGCATATGAAACCAGAGAGATGGAGCCAAATGATGGCCTCCCGACATCACTACCTGCTGGTTCCGCCTTGGAATCTGCCAAACCAAAACGAGGTAAAAGAGTGAAAGACCCAAAGGCTACAACACAAACCGCTGCTAATAAGAGAGGGCCAAAAAATCAGAGGAAGGTTAAGAAAGAGAGCGAGGACGACTTAACCAAGATAATGTTTGTGAAGACGACCCATGAATACACAGAAGAAGATTCAAGTAAGCATATCTTAATAGGATCGAAATCTGATTGGAAAAGTCAAGAAATGGTGGGGCTGAACCAAGTGGTTTATGACGAGACAACGATGCCACCACCGGTATGTTCATGTACAGGAGTTCTCAGACAATGCTACAAATGGGGAAATGGAGGTTGGCAATCATCGTGTTGCACAACCACACTATCAATGTATCCTTTGCCAGCACTGCCCAACAAAAGGCATGCTCGAGTTGGTGGACGGAAAATGAGCGGAAGCGCATTCAACAAGCTTCTAAGCCGGCTTGCTGCAGAAGGGCATCATGATCTTTCAAATCCGGTCGATCTGAAGGATCACTGGGCAAAGCACGGTACAAACCGCTACATCACAATTAAATGATATGTGCATTTAGGTGTGGGTTGTTCTTATGACATTATCTGATTTTAAGTCACGTGTCTAAATTCAAATAAACTCGACAGGAAAAGGAATTGTATGTGGAGCCGATGTTATGTTGTATTATATAATTTGAAAATCATTAGCAACATCACAGAACGTAATTTATTTATTTTTTATTCACATCATCAAACAGAAATTAAACACACTTTTTCTAATTAACTGTATTCATTGAAATTAAATCATGGATGATTGATGGACATGTGAGCTGTTTTATTTACCCAGCACTCGTGCGATCAAATTGAACCAAATGGATCTGATCAGTTCCATCAAAGTGGAATCTTGGATAAAGAAGTTATCGATTGCATATTGAAGGAAACAATCACTTGGCTCTGAAGTAATCTTCCTCCCACGATCTTGGCATAAGTGCGGCTCTTGTTTTGGGATTTTTAACAGAGTTAATTAATAAAAATGCCATGAACAATAAAAAAATTTTAGTCAAAATGTCATTTTTTTTTCTTTTCCACAATGCCACAACCTCTACTTAAAAAGACATAAATATCTCTGATAAATACTATGTTGTTGATAGACAAAATACAAATGATGAACAAGATATGGATGATGGACAAGATGCGGATAATTGACAAAATGAGAATGATGGACAAGATGTGGATGATGAAAAAGATGCGAATGATAGACAAAATAAGGACGATGGATTAGATGCCGATGATCAACAAGATGCAGATGATAGACAATATACGGATGATAAACAAGATGCGAATGATGAACAAGATGTGGATGATAGACAAGATGTGAATGATGGACAAGATTATATGGAGAAAGATGCCGGCAAGAAAGCCAATCCTCCACATCATATTTTGGTCCACCCTCATCAACATCATCCTCTTTTGGTCCATCATCCTCTTTTAGTTCATCATCCTCAACATCTTCTTTTGGTCCACCATCCTCTTTTGGTTCATCTTCCTCGACATCTTCTTTTGGTCCACCATCTTCTTTTGGTCCACCATCCTCTTTTGGTCCACCATCTCGACAACTTTACCTTTTTTGTTTAATTATCTTTCATAGACAACTTATCTTTAATAATATAGATAACTAATTTGAACTCGTAGACAACTTCATTAGTATAATTTTTGTAGACAAGTTATAAAAATGAAATTCGTGGACAAGTCTATGACTTACTCTAATAATTTGTCCATCAGATCTCGTCCACGACAATCACTCTCTTTCATAAAAGGGTACTTTCGTCTTTTAATCACATGTGAACAGTAAAAATGTGGCATTTTTAGAAAGATGAGACAAATGTGGCATTCCCCAAAACTTTTCTTTAAAATGTGGCATATTTGGCAAAAATCCCTTTTTAACACCCTTTAAAAAAATAAAAATAAAATAAAAAGTAACTGCGGATATTTAATGATATGCCTAATCTTTTTTTTCTCCAAATGAATATTTTATTGATATAAACAACACACAATAATCGAGCAAAAAAAAACCCACAAAACATAAGACAGTTACAGAGACTAAAGAAAGTCCAAATGGCCCAACATTGCATCACTTAGAGAAGAAGATTGGATCGAATTAAAATATCTCAAGACACATGTCAACAACAAAGACACGTGTAATGTGAGAAGACTAAAAGTTTTCCGTCATCATCCTTCTCCGTTGAAGCCATTGATTCCGCCGGAGAATGAAACTAACGTCGAGTGAAGATCGAAGATAGATTCTTTTGTGTTTCTCCGACAACTGCAAAACAGAAGTGAAGATCTAATACGGATCCATTAATCTCAAAAGAGAAAAAGATCTCCGATTAATCCACCTCTGTTGACTAAAAACCAATCGAAGTTTAAACATAAAAGTACAGCTAAAGGCAATAGTAATAAGCTGAGGAAAAAGCTTTGAATCTTCAACTGAAATTGAAAATCGCCTAATCTTTATCCGTAAACCTCAAAACCAAAGGATAGGTTGGAATTAGACCCTTATGAGCAGAGATGCCACTGTTACGCTGCGTAACTTATGCACCATCACACATATCCGATGAGATTTTAACTAGAAACAATCAACGGTCTAAACGAAACCGTGATAAAAAAACCAAAAGAAAAGCAAACCGACATGCCGGAGAAGAAAGAAGGCAAAAAACAGAAAATAAACCGAACTACGTCGTGTTGAAACCTTAAGCTAGCCATCACCGCTGTATGAGCCGAGGATGCTAGACAAGAACTGACCATGGACTGCTGTGAAAGCCAATCCATGTCGGGCAAAAGCCGGATACCACACCAGATGGCAAGCCAAACATCACCGTTAAAGAAATCGGACAGTGATGGAAACGGAAGCCAGCCACCACTGTTAGAGAAACTAGATGATGCTGGATGAAAATCCAGAAAAAGATCTGGACGGTTAATCAAACGGGAAAAGCTTTCTCTCTCTTTGAAAGATTTTTAAAGAGAGAAAAGAGAGAGGTGATATGCCTAATCTAATAGACCAATTTATGCAACTTTTTTTTTTTGTGTGTGTTTTTTTCTTCGATTATGCTCTACGTTCCTCAATGAGTTAAATGCATAAGTAAGAAAAAAAAAGAAATCAATACAATGAAACTAACGAGTTTCCCCTTGAATTGACACATCAGCGGTAGGTTATCTTTTTTTTTTTTTTTTTCAATTATTAGACCATAATAGACCAGTTAGTCAAATCCCTATATTCGTAGAGAATAAGACTCGTTCCATGTTGTGATGATGTTTTCTGCAATTGAACTTGGAGATATTATGTTGACTGAAGATTTATAAGGTTTGAAACATACTGTGAAATCTTGCCTCAGTGATGGTGTACAGTCAGACAAAAACAACGAACATAATTGACACAGTGATTGACACATAGCAGAGAAAATAAGCTGGTGAATCAAGGACACTGCGATTAGATATATTAGAGGATGTATCAAATGTTTGAAACAGTACTTGTAGTACAGGAAATAAAGGAAGTAGTACAGGAAGCTGAATTGAAAAGTTTGAGAACAAAATCTTAAGGTCGACTTGGACAAGCCGAGTTATGGAGGATGTATCAAACGCCTAAAGCAGTTCTTGTACTAGTTCCGACGTTAATACATGAAATAGTACAAGATGATGAATTGAAAAGTTTAAGTACAAAAGCTTAAAAGGTCGACTTGGACAAGCCATGTGGCGGCTACTGAGCTGGATGAATATCTTGAATGGAAGATTCAAGATGGGATCATGGAGAGAGATTTTTCTGTTTGTTGTATAATTGGAAATTCTTATTTGTTGTATAATAGGAATATTGTCTAACTTTGGTTGTGCAATTGTTAATTTTTCAATTCCTAATTGTTATATAACAAGAAAGTTGCCAAGGGGTTGTGCAATTATTATAAATACCAAGAGGACGCTTCAAAGTATTCTCAAGAGATGCACACAAGAGGTGTGATGTTACCCCATCAGCAAAATAGAGAGATCTTTTGATGATCTATTCATCTTGAAAATAATGATAGGCATAATATTGATGGTATCATATGCAGTTGTAATTGTTATCTTGTTTTAGTGAATTTATTCTGAACTAGGTCCTACAAAAGTAGGAAAAGCTGAAGTCTGTTAAAAAAGCTCGTGCATTATTTACTTTGTGCTCATACAAACTCGAAGTCGATCATACACACTTAACCACAAATATGCGTTTGGTCATTACATTAAACTCACTTCACGTTATTAGTTATTTTATATATTAAAAAACGTAAAAAAAATTGTTTAGAAGGTAAAGTTAAAAAGAAAAATATTTGGAGGTTTTTTTGCACAAAACTATATAATTTCTATGTTTAATAGTTTTAAAAATTGAGAAATTATTGAAAACCAATTTGAACCACGACCCAATAATGAATCCGGGTCGGATTGCAAAATAGCAAGTTGTTTAATTCCTTCCCCTGACTGACCTAAAGGAGCGTTCACTCCAGCCGCAGCACCACTAAGTCTTGTGGCTACAACGTTGGGGTTTAAGGTCACAATCTCTACCTAGTTCCGATGGGAGTACCGTCGTTCTACAAATGGTTAATCGAAAGGTATCCGTTGATTCTACAAGAAGTCATTGAAGAAGAACCACTCGAGGTTAATGGCGGCGTCACGATCCCAATCGATACAAGCAAACCTAATCCTAATGGTTACGAGTATGACAATCTATATCTCGACATGAACGGAATCATTCATCCATGTTTCCATCCTGAAGACAAGCCTTCTCCTACTACGTTTACCCAAGTGTTTCAATGTATGTTCGATTACATTGATAGGCTTTTTGTGATGGTTCGGCCTCGGAAGCTCTTATTCATGGCTATCGGTGAGTCTCTTTTTTTTTTTTTTTTTGTTGGTTTGTCTCTATCTATGGCATTATATTGTATGTGTTGGGTTTTAGTTTTACTTGTGTTTGTGAAATTTGTTTCATTGTGTGTTGGTGTTGTGTAATTTGCAGATGGTGTTGCTCCAAGGGCTAAAATGAATCAGCAGAGAGCTAGACGGTTTAGAGCAGCAAAAGATGCAGCTGAAGCAGTATGTACCATCTCCTTTTTTATACACTATTTCACTTTATTTGTATCAATCGTGTGTTTTAACCGTTCACTTGATAGCCTATATACCACTCTAAGTATCATTGGTTATAGTTGCACCGATCCTGTTGTTGGGTTTGATTTACATTATGTCACTACGTTGGGAACAGTTGTTAGCATCGAGGAATGCCATAACTTCTAGATCATACAAGAGAAGTTGTCTGCTGAGTTTAGCGTTGTCCCTGTGATCGTATCCTTCTATGTTATATCATTATCAAAATTATCTCTGATGATAGTTGCACCGATTCTGTTAGTGTATTGTAGTTCAGTCTTGTATTGAACATAATATTCTACTAGTGAATGATGAATCGATTGCTGTGTCACTATGTTGAGAACAGTACTTTTACCCTTGAAATATTTTTAAACTATTACCTGCTGTTTTAGGCAGCTGAAGAAGAGCAGTTACGGCAAGAGTTTGAGAGAGAAGGGAAGAAGTTGCCTCCTAGAGTGGATTCTCAAGTTTTTGACTCTAATGTTATAACTCCTGGAACAGAGTTCATGTCTACTCTGTCATTTGCGTTGCGATACTACATTCACATTAGACTAAATTCTGATCCTGGATGGAAAAATATTAAGGTATCAATTAGGCTTTCTGATATTTTTCTTGTGGCTGTTTACAACATACTTCAGTTTATGCTCATGATTTCCTTATTCTGAAGGTTATACTCTCGGATGCTAATGTTCCTGGTGAGGGGGAACACAAGATCATGTCATACATACGTTGTAATAAAAACCATCCTGGTTATAACCCAAACACTCATCATTGTCTATATGGTTTGGTATATAAGCTTCCTTTAATTCTTATTATTTACATGCCTTTTTGTTTGATCTTGCAACAAGATTGTTCTGATCTTAATCGAGCAAGTTTGGCCATTCTACTTATTATTCTTAATAACAGGACGCTGATTTGATCATGCTGTCTTTGGCCACCCACGAAATTCATTTTTCGATCCTTCGTGAGGTTTGTACAATTGTTCCTTTGGGTTTTATTCCTAGCCAAGCACTGACCAATCTACCTTGTCTCTAATTCAACTGTATTTTCTCCTTGGTGACTTTATCTAGGTTGTTTTCTTTCCTGGAGAGCAAGACAAATGCTTCTTGTGTGGTCAGATGGGGCACCGAGCAGCAGATTGTGAGGGCAAGATGAAGAGGAAGGCAGGAGAAATGCTTGATAACACTGAGCCAGATGTTGCGGTGAAGAAGCCATATGAGGTACTTTACAGGGTTACACAATACTATATATTCTAAACTGCATGGTATGTCAAGTTCTCATTAATATCTTTTACCAGAATCATGAAGTACTCTTATCTTTTCGCAGTTTGTCAATATCTGGATACTTCGAGAGTATTTGGAACACGACATGCAGAAACCTAGCAAGCGATCGAAAAAAAATTTGGACCGCTTGATTGATGACTTCATCTTCATCTGTTTTTTCGTTGGGAATGATTTCCTGCCACATATGCCTACGCTTGATATACGAGAGGTTTGTAGTTTTATGATGTACAGTGTGCCCTTACATTTGTATGTTCATGTAGCATTATCTTAAATTCTTTTTAGTTTGTTGAAAATGGCATTTCTTAGAAATAGGAGATGTTCCTATATCATACTTTTCTACGCCAGTCATAAATCACTTCATAGAAATCTTCATTTCTAGTTGGTATTACTTTGGTATTTAATAACTTGGTACATATTTACTCATAGTTTGTGTTCTTATAAAAAAAAAAAAACATTAACTCATCTTTTTGTCATTGAAAGTCTATGAACGTACTTGGAAAATCTTGTTTCTTGTTGTCTTGCAGGGTGCTATAGAATTGCTGATGTCTGTGTATAGAAGTCACTTCAGTTCAGCAAAAAAATACTTAACCGATGCAAGCAAGGTACATAAATTGAATAACTTTATCTTAGTTCGTAAAACTGTTGGATTATATTAAACTTTTTTTTCCACTAAATTTCAGCTGAACTTAAGTAATGTGGAGCGTTTCATCCAGGCCGTTGGGATGTATGAAAGTAAAATATTTCTGAAAAGAGCACTAGTACATCAGGTAAATGTCCACCTTCAGTAATTTTGTTTTCTTTAGTTATCTGCATTTCACGTACATTTTAAGATATTATGATAGAAGCGAAGCGACTAGATTATAAATAACATTAGCCTCCAAAATTATTGAAGGTGACATGATTATAAATAACATCAGGCTATGGATGTGCTCATCTGTTACATGTCTGACCAGACTTTAATCACTTCTCTCTGAGACTCTGACATGTAGAAAATGTTGTTTGATTTTACAACTGTATATCCTCTAGGTGATGAGTAACTCATAGTGGATTTTTAGGCCAGGGAATGTTATAACTTCAAGTTGAGTGGGAGATACTTGAGATAAATTGTAAAATTAAGGAATGTTTAAATGAAGTGAATGTTTCGGAGTAACAACCCTGTAATTTTTAATAAGAATATAATATACGTGGCGGTTTTTTTTTTTTTTTTTTTTAAGATGGCCTTATGCCTCTCTTTTCCATGGGTTAAATTTTTTTCTTCACTAGCTAACGAATTTAAACCCCTCTGATACAGCTGTCTACGGAAAACATATAAATCTACAAATTCTGTTTCAGTTTTATGAGTTCTTTTTCATTGGTGCAAGTGTTATGTTTTCTGTTACAGAGGCAATCAGAAAGGTTTTGTCGTGACAAAGCTCGTGACAGTGCTCAAGCAAGCAGACAATTCTCTAGCAAGTTGGTGCAGTTAGATGCTGTAGATGAAGTGTCTGATTCATTGCATTCCTCACCACCAAAAAAATATTTGCGTCTGTCTATGGATGATAACACTGGTGTGACGAATGTTGAAACAGAAAATAGCATCAAAACAGAAGTAAGTCATCTTGTATCTGAGTAGAAATTTTAACAAATTATTAATTTTAACAAATAGCATCAAAACAGCTCAGCTGCAGTTCTTTTGTTTAATTTCATGGTTTAGTGTAAACTGTTGTTCTACTCCATTTCAAATTTTAGTAAAACTGTCAAGACTGAATTTTTTTGCGTGGTGTTCTTTTGGGATTTGAGCTTTTCTTTCTCATTTAAAGTGCACTAAAGTATACAGTGGTTTCCAGGAACTAGATAACAGAGAAGACTTAAAGTTTAAGCTTAAGAAACTGTTGCGGAATAAAGCTGATGTGTTCAGCTCAGGAAATGGAGAACAAGATAAGGTCATATATATATAGATATAATTTTTTTCAGCTGTGTTTCCGTCAATGGTATCATGAGTGCTTAATCGTCATGAGTTTGTCTTTTGATTTCCGTCTAATCAATCATTTAATCACGCTAACAAGTTCACATGGCTGTTCTATTATCAGGTTAGGCTAGGTGTATCAGGATGGAGGGAGAGATACTACGAAGAGAAATTCACAGCTAAGTCTGTTGAGGAAATGGAACAAATACGCAGAGATGTTGTGAGTTTCCCATTGTGTTTAATTTTATGAATTAAATTACGTTTATGTCACTATGTATACATCAATTTACTGTTTCTTTCTTCTATTTTTTTTTTGCTAGGTTTTGAAGTATACAGAAGGTCTTTGTTGGATAATGCATTATTATTATCATGGTGTTTGTTCCTGGAAATGGTCAGTTTCTGGTCATCCTAATACATATATGTTATACTATTCACATTTATTATTTTCTTGTGGTTCATTTCAACTGATATTGTGAAGCAGTATCTCGCTGAGTTTACTTACACAACATGCTACTTTTAGAGTTATTTAAAATAACAAATTTCGGTGCAAGACTCCAATTATAATTGAGCTATGCATCTTTTTTTATTCGAATCAGTCTTCTACTTAAAACAGACCCTATAGCAATCAAGCTAAGATATTTGAAATTCTGTATACGTCTGTTTATATGATTTTTATGCCTGTTGTGGTTTAATTTCAAAAGAGCCTAGTTTTAGTTGAAACGGACAAATTGATTCACACTTTTGTTTCTCCCATTACCTTTTCTGTGGTTAATTGCAGATTTATTTTGCAGGTTTTATCCATATCATTATGCACCTTTCGCATCAGATCTCAAGGGCCTTGATAGGCTAGATATCAAGTTTGAACTAGGTTCCCCGTTTAAACCTTTCAATCAGCTTTTGTCTGTTCTTCCATCTGCAAGGTATTCTATCTGTATATTTGAGCATTCGTAATGTCTATCTGCTGTCACTGACTTGCTTATTGGCTTCTTGTTCTCAGTGCACATGCTCTCCCAGAGTGCTATAGGACATTGATGACAGATCCAGAGTCCGCTATAGCTGATTTTTATCCTGCCGGTATGAAGTTGTTACAGATTGGTCCCTTTCGTTGCGGTATTGTGCAATCCATGCCTCTTATTTTAACTTTTTTGGTGTGCAGATTTTGAGATTGACATGAATGGAAAACGCTATTCTTGGCAGGTGTGATTGTCATTTCAAACTGATAAAGGCAAACTTGACTGTTTTGATGACCTGCATAATTTCAACAGTTAGATTTAATATTTTACGTCTCATATTTCTTATCTTTCCTTGTATAGGGTATAGCGAAACTGCCTTTTGTTGATGAAAGGCGTCTTCTGGAAACAGTTGCACTAGTGGAGAAATCACTGACGGTACATCCTATCTATGTTTTAGATAGAGTTTTTTTTTGTAATGGTTTTATTTATAAGACAAAATTGTTCAATCACATGTAACTTTGTTTTCTTCTATATGTTTTCTCCAGACCGAAGAAATTCGAAGAAACAGTGTGCTAGTTGACATGCTCTTTGTGGTTGCATCTCATCCTCTTGCTGAACTCATCCGTTCTCTTAATAGCCATACCAACAACTTGAGCAGTGAAGAACGAGCAACTATCATGGAGAAAATTGACCCTGCACTAAGGTTTGTGTCTGATAGTTGATTCAATAGGTAGTTATGGTTGTCGTTTCACGGTGATGTGATTTTTTTGTCTAGTTTTAAAAGTTATATTTATATTTGTTCCTTCTTGAATATATAAGAAAAGGGATAATTTAGTAAGGACCACATTTCTATTTCTTTTGCGCAAAATTTAGTGAGGAAGGCTCAGTCGAATATTTTCTATGCGTATGTCATGAATGGTCACATGTTTCTTGATGTATGCAGTGATGGGATGAATGGTTACATAGCTTCATGTGGTGGAGATAGTCAGCCTCCATGTTTCAGCTCCCCTGTCGAGGGCATGGAAGATGTTTTAGCCAATCAAGTCATGTAAGCCCTCAATGCAAGATTGGTTGTAATCACTTATTAGCGATCCCCTTGAGGCTTGAGCTTGATGAAGATGCCTGTCGGAACCTGATCTTCATCAGATTAATAACATTATTTTTTTTTTTTTTTTTTTTTTTTTTTTTTTTTTTCAGTTGTGCCATATATAAACTTCCAGAAGATATCAGAGGCAGCGAAATCACTCATCAAATTCCAAGTTTGGTAATCCCTAAAAAGGTATTGTTGAGTTTACCATTTGCTCTACTAGGCTTCCGATTTTGGTTTCAAGTTGTGCTCAAGAATAAAGAAACTGCTTTGTTGGGATTTACTACAACCAAAGTTATATAGTCCACTTGTTTTTAGTGAACTAATTAGACAGTGTTCTTCAATTATTGGCCTTCACAGACTATAAATCTAGTGGATTTGAAAGGTGAAAGCCTTCTATGGCATGAAGATGGTGACAAAAGACGAGCTCCTGCAAGGATTATGAAAACCAAGAGGTGAAGATTATGAATTGCTGTCATATGCAATGTTTTGGAAGGCCTCTTTATATACGGATTGGTTTTAAATGTCTCAATTCTTTTTTTATTTAATCCTGCAGGTATAATCCAGAAGGATCTATTTCCGGGGATAGGCTTGGGAAGGCAGCACACAGACTTGTGTTGCAAACAATAAATGCCCAGCCTGATAATGCGCACATTAATACGGAACCAGCATTGTGTCCAAACACTGTTTTCCAGAACCAAAGAGCGTCAGAAAAAATCCCAGCCTTTCAAGAAAATAAGATCCAATGGGTAAGCCCTCAGAGTCAAATCACTCCAAAGAAGATGAAAAGCTCTCAGAGTCAAAACACTTGGAAGAAAAAGAGAAGCTCTAAGAGGCTAGAAGATTTGAAGAAGAAAAACCCTCTGAGTGTAATCCCTCTGAAGATGAAGAAAAGTAAAAACCCTCGGGGGAAGAAGAAGGAAAATCAAATCCCTCAAACTAAACCCACTAAGAAGCAGAAGAAGCGGGCACTACACCTACGCATGGTGGAAGAGACGAGAAAGAGAAAAGAGCAGCAAAAAATAAAGATAGCCAAAAAGGCACAAATGGTTCCCAACACGCTTGAGCTTCGATCCAAAACGCTTCCTCGATCATCTTCAACAATATGATAAAATATGATCTTGAAAACAAAGGAGCAATCCGGATAATGCCTTTTATGTGATAAGTTAATTGTTAGACCCAAACAGTTTTGATACTCATCTTGTATTTCAGACAAATGTGATTTAGCCATCATTACATATGTATCTTTTGTTCCAGAGGCTACCTAAGTAGCCAAAGCAGGCATCCACTATAGTTGGTGTAAGTTAAATCATTTAAATTCCCTAGTTTGAGTTTGTTATAGGTCAACTAGGTATCTTGTTTGAAGAACAACTTGCTATTTCTACATTAAGTTTTATGATTATGAACGTATTCAGATACATATCTTTTCTTCCCCTGTTAGACACTAAATTAGTCGGATCGGATGGTATAGTACATATCGTGTTGCTTAAAGAGTAGTTAAGATTTCTCGTACATGTGTTTGCCTAAAAAAGTAACCAGAGTTGTGTTGTGCATACAATGACTAGACACGCCGACACGCCAGCCTTGGTTGTATAATTTGTATTGTATATGTAATGTGTTTGTAATTAAGGATAGGGTTCGAATCCTTACGTTGGATTAAACAAGTAGGTTTGCTTGTCCAAAACAAAATAAGATTTTGCTTTATAGAATAACAGACACGCTCATGTGTTTTGGAAGCAACATGCACAAAAGCTCGTTACGAACCTAACCAAAAGGTTCATAAAAAAGAAAACAAAAGCTAACATAGACATATGGATGCAGTCAGTGCCGGCCCACCCCTAAAGCAGCTAAAGCATGTGCTTTAGGCCACATAATATATTCTAATTATTTGGATTACTTTCACTAAAGATTTATTAGCTGAGTTGGTTATGTAGTATGAGAAGAAGTAATTGATCGAGGGTTCAAGTCACAGAATCGATAGATTTTGTATTTTTTTCTAAAGCTCAGTGAAGAGTCGACTCCATGTGAATGTTGTCATAAGCAAGAGTCCTTCTGCTTTCGTCCTACTCCTCGACCTGCTTACCAGTAAAGATAAGATAAGTCTCTGATGGAACGGAGGGATTCCTTGTCCTGTATCTTCCTTGATTCATTTACTTTTTTTCTATTTAGGGTAGCGAAAAAACATGAATTTTATTTGTGGCTGATTAAAATATAATTTTTATTCATTAAATGTTTGAAATGTTATAAACTTATTTGTGGCTGATTAAAATATAATTTTTATTCATTAAATTTTATTTGTGGCTGATTAAAATATCATAAAATTTTGATGATTTTTAGTTGATTTTGTCAAATAAAATACGAGTTTAAACGCTTTGACGCAAAAATTTTACAGTTTGATTATTTTTTTACAAATATTTGTTCAATAGTAAAAAAAATATTCGTGATTATTTAGAAATTCAATTTAATGGTTTAATTTCAGTTAATAAATTTTATATTTTATAAGTTAACAAAATAAAAATTAAAATCAATAAAAGTAAAACAGTTCATTCACCATAAGTAAGTTTCATGCTTTTTTTTTTGTTCTTTTTTTTGTGGTGCTATAATTACTTGACCAAAGATTTTTTTTTCCTTTTTAAAATATTTTTTTTGGTAAATTCATACTTATTTTTTTCTTTTTGATATTTTCCCAAAATCTAACGTGGAATGTGTGTGGTTTATTCACCAATTTTCACTTTGAAGTAAAAAAGTCAAGATGATTTTTTTTTTTGACAAAAAAAAAGTCAAGATGATGTAACATTAAATTTTTTTAAAAAATATCTAACATTAAAATTTTTTAAAAAATAGTCTTAGACTATCCTTATTGGTGTTTCTTATTAAAAACTTTTACAATAAAAAATCAAAAAATAATGAAAAATTATGAGAGAGGAAAGAAATGTTTCTTGATGAAGAAATATTTAAAACGTTTCTTGCATTATTAGACTATTCTCATTGGTTCAATTCTCTTTAAAAAATTAAATATAATCAAACAATTAAAATAAAGGACTATGGTTCTCCCTAGTAAGTTGTAGAGATTTGCTGAAATTTAGCGAGAAGCTCCTCTCAAAAGATATCACGATGGTGACTACTACTACATTGATGCTAGTCATGTTTATGTCGAAGAAAACTGCAGAGTTAAGATTTATTAGAAAGACTTTGGTACGGATGTATTGGTACCATTATGTCTATATTTCAGAGTTATGTTTGGACATGTCAGGTTTACAACTACGGTTCGCAAAAAAGAATGTCAGCCAGAAGATGCTGCAAGCAAATCGTAACAGAGAGAAATCAAATATGAAGTTGGACAATAACCAATTCGTACAATTGGTTAGCGAGTAAGGCTACTCTTCGGAAAGCATCGTCAATCTCCCTTCTGCTGTATTTTTCTCATTGTATACATCTGTGTATGTAATAATTATGTTCCAATAATTCTGTATAATGTCTGTAATTTTCTCTAAAATTAATGAAAGATTGATTTGCCGAAAAAAAAAAAAAATCAAACAATTAAAATATTAATTTATTTTGTTTCTAAACTCTGTGGGGTTTTTATTGATGAGGATAGTGTAACGGGGTGTGCTAGAATATTGTTTAAAAACAAAAGAAATTAAACCTAATATTTTATTAGCCCAAAATTGCTTTTTATATTTACGGGACTCAAAAATCCATACTATATTTTTCAAAGAGGCGTGATTTTAAAAGAAAAAAACCGAAGAGAGGAGGAGGAGAGAAAGAGAGAGGTGATTTTGAAATTTCAGATAACGCTGATCTTTTTTTAACTCTCGCCGGAGTAGTCTCTCTCGCCGCCGCCGTACACAGTTGGTTCTTCTTCTGCAGACAACAGTTTCCTCCGCCGGTAACTTTTACCTTCCCCGATCTCTCGAATCGGTGTTCGTTTTCTTATACTGAAAATTCGACAAGTCGTCGTATCTATAGCTCTCTAATTTAACTTTCGTTGCTTCAATCATCATCTAGTTCTTGCGTATTGATAAATCATTCGTGTGTTGTGTGATTGAGATTTTAGTTCTTCAATTTTGTTTTCCTTAGTTTTTTCTCTGTAACATATAGGGATTATGAAATAGCTGATTTCGTCACCAAACGTGTTCAATATGCTCAAATTCACTACTTCTATTGTGATTTTTCCAAAGCTAAGCTCATATTGAAAGGTTTTACTCAGTAGTTAGCATTTTGGAGCATCGGATTAAACCTTTTATTTGAAAATTTCGAGTAGTGGAGAATACAGCTTGTTGAATTAGCTTTATGATTTTACTTTATTCGCTTGCCACTTGAATTCTCCTCCATGTTAATTGATGTTTTTTTTCTTTTTTTTTTTTCTTCTTTTTGTTCTTTGCTTCCAGCTTGTTCAAGATGATTGGATCGTTTCTTACAAGAGGATTGGTGTAAGATAATCATACTATCCTTATATTTCTTTGCTTAACCAAGGATGTGGCAGTTACTGTTGTTGATTAGCTCTTTCTAAATTTCATATATTTGTTGCAGTATGGTGTTGGGTTATGCTTACCCTGCGTATGAATGCTACAAGACTGTTGAAAAGAATAGGCCTGAAATTGAGCAGCTTCGCTTTTGGTGCCAGTACTGGTATGTATTGTTAATTGCCTTTTTCTTCGTCTTCTCCCGTTCGCAAGGTTGAACGTTTGGAGTTTGTGTGTCAGAAATGACTTACTTTTAAGTAACTCATTATCAATCACAGGATATTGGTTGCTTGCTTGACAGTTTTTGAGAGAGTTGGTGATGCCTTTGTTTCATGGTTGGCACTCTAAACCAAAGCTGCTTAGTTTTCTCCAACTGCAACAATGTTTTTCCTCTGTTTGATGATTGTTTTGTCTTTCTTTCTCTCGTCAAGGGTTCCAATGTACAGTGAAGCTAAGTTGGCATTCTTCATATACCTGTGGTATCCTAAAACCAGGGTAAGTGTGTATATATATGATTCTGGGAAAAAAAAAACATAAGAGTCTTTTTATGGTGTACATGATTCTTTGTTGATGATTGTTTAGGGTACTACATATGTCTACGAGTCCTTCTTTAGGCCGTATCTCTCACAGCATGAGAATGACATAGACCATAGTTTGTTGGAGCTAAGGACAAGAGCTGGAGATATGGCTGTTATATACTGGCAACGAGTTGCAAGCTATGGCCAGACCAGAATCGTCGAGATTTTGCAGTATGTTGCTGCACAATCAACTCCAAGGCCGCAGCCACCTCAGGTACGTTTAAGAATCTGCTATGAGTATATCAATACTTGCTGCATTTTTTTCTAGAGAATCAGTCAATTCGTTGATGATACAATACCTAACTGATTTTGCATTCAATGATCTGTCATATTCGCATTCGTTTGTGATCCAGAAACGTGGAGGTAGAGCTAATCAAGCTCCTGCTAAGCCTAAGAAAGCCCCTATCCCCCAACCAGAATCTGACGAAGCATCATTGCCCTCGTCGTCTAGCTCATCTTCAAGTGAAAATGAAGGTAGTGAGCCAACCGGTAAAGCAGCATCAAGACCTAGACCAAAAGTGACATGTGTACCAGTCACAGATACCAAAACTGCTGGTATCACTCAGATAGCACAAAAATCAGTCTCTTCCCCGACTGTGACCCCAACCCAACCAACCACCCAAATGGAAGCGGAACCAATGCAGATAGAATCAGTGGAAGGAGAAGCAGAATCAGGAAATGAAAATCCGAATCCTGAAGGTCCAAAAGAGACGGTGATGGAGGAGACAATCAGGATGACTCGTGGGAGGTTGAGGAAGACGCGTTCTGAGGAAAGCCGTTAAAAGAAGACGCGCTCTGTTTTCAAAAAAATTGTTAATTACTTGCATAACAGTTGTCAGCTCTTCCTTCCTCTCTTTCCTGCTTCTAGAATTTGGTTGACATGAACTAACAATTAGTGGGAATGCTTGTATGAAAAGTAAATTTGTTGGTTTCGTTCTTTTTTCAGTTAGTTGCGTTGAAGTGTAAGAGATAACACTCCTGTTTTGTTTGTTTCTCTTGATAACTAATTCGTTAAAATAGGTACAACTACCTGAGAGTAGAAATGAAGCAAGATCAGTCATAACTTAAAGTTAGGAAGCAGTTCAAAGTTGGATTGCACCTAAATGCCTAATCAAAGACCACTTTAAAACGAAATTAAAGTGGTTAGAAAGAAGTGGAAGTAGGTGGTTGTTTGAAGCTCAAAAAGAAAAAGAAAAAAAAAGAGATGAAACAAGACTGAAGAAACAAACATTATTCTTTTTGTGGAGGTGGTTGATAATAATATTTGTTATCATGACTTATCCACATTGCAAAATATAATCTTCGGAAAACGTCGATGGATAGGAAGCATTTGGCGGCAATTTAAACCTTTATAACATCTGTTGTTACTTAACAACTTGTTACTATCAGACTCAGATTTTGGAAAAGCCCCAGAGGTGAACATTTTAAATCATTTGACTAAATGCAGTTTGCTAGTTCATGCCGTATGTAGTATCTATGTTGAGTGAATTAGGTAACTAAAAAGGATAGGAGATTTAGTTAGAAAACTAACAAATGCAGAAAAGTGTTAAAAGAAACCGTACAGTTGGAAAGACGTTACCCCTAGTGATGTCCAGATATGAATTTGAGTAGGCTAATCTTATATCGTGAAGCAAGAGGCAAAGCAAAGTTTTCGACACTTGTTGTATGTAATTATTATTTCTGTTTATCTATTTTATCTTAGAAATTTAATCTATCCAATATTTAGTTATTTACATTGCATAGGAACATAAATTATTCCCCTTATGGTTATTATGGTGCTTTTGGAAATTAAGAAATAATTTCATCTTTAAGAAAATAAGGTCTAGTCCTACTATTGTAATTCAATTCTTCAAGCACAAGCTGAAGTCCATGAGTGGCTATGGAATATTCCATCTAAAAGTGGGAAGGATCACACGGAGACACCACTGGAAGGCCCCTTCTCCACCATTTGTTTAATGGAACTATGATGCAGGTTTCAATTTACGCAACAGGTTTCGGGAGAATTAATGGATATTGCGCGTGTGTAATGGAGCCAAAAAATGTTGGGGATCTTCTATACTATACATAAAGCCAATTCACCATTAGAAGCTGAAGCTAAAATTTTACTATCATTGATGCAACAAACATGGACTAGGAGCTTCTCCTCAATCTGCTTTGAAGGAGATTGCAAGATACTCATTAGCATCATTAATGGTCATGGCGAGGACGATTTTAAGTTGATGGGATCTATACCAAAATATTATGTTATGATCTACAAAATTTCTTCAACTCAATTTGTATTTTCTAAACGCCATTGTAATATGGCTGCTCATTTACTAGTTAAACATGGATGTTCAAATTGTTATTTCTTTTCAGATAGTTTTTTATCCCTCCTATCTGGATAATTTGCAGAATATTTGTACTATATATGATTTTATAAGTTCATAATATAATACCATTGAGTTGCACTACAAGAAATATGAGCTTCGGTAGCAGACCTTTGTAGCACAAATTTACGAACTGCTACTAAAAGTACCAAAATCAGATGTGAACTCTATTGTAGCATTATTGTAGCGCTATTCTAGCATTTGGAAAGATTTTCAATAAGCGGGAATCCAAAAATCATTATTGTAGCTGGAAAATCATTGAAGAGGCAAAACACTTAACCAAATTTCTAGTTTGTCCGCCAAATTAAAACTTAGCTCATCTTCTTTTCCTCTAAGAACAACATTTATACAAAAAAAGAAAATTCAATTCATTTATCCCTAAATTAAAGAAAAGTTCCCCTCTTCTCTCCACTTCTCCTCTCTCTCCGATCTCTACTCTCCCTCTCAGTCCCAGTCTCCGTCTCTCCACGTCCGCTCGTCGGCAATTTCTCTTCCTTCGCCGCCACCACTTTCTCCTCCATCATCTCAGCCGCCGTCACCGGAGGTGGCCATTCACGGGGTTGCCAAACTGAGTCCATGACCAGAAACTCGCCAAATCCTTGACCTTTCCTCACTTAATCACAATTGGTACTCTTATTATGAACTAATCAATCTTCTCAAAGATACATATTTTTAGGAATCGATGTTTCTTTGTAAGTCAATGAATTTCTCAATCTGATTTTGTGTCTGTAATATCTGGGTTTATAAAGTCTGTAACTTTTTTTTTTTTGCTGTCTGAAAGTTAAATATTGTTTAGCTGTTTATTACTTTACTCATGATCTTGTCCTTATGTACGATATGATAATAAATTATGTGTCTTTTTTGTTTTTGGATGTGTTTTTCACTAAACCTCAGAGTTTTGGTTTGTAAACTTTTTAGGTGTTGGATCAAAAATTGGAGCAGGGGTTTATATTCTTGTTGGAACAGTGGCGAGAGAGCTTTCAGGACCTGCTCTAGCCTTTTCATTCTTTATAGCTGGTGTTTCTATAGCACTCTCTAGTCTTTCCTTCAGCTGGAAGTGCCAATCACTATACTCTTACATTTGCATTGGTGAAGGGTATCATTTCACTTGCTTGTTTAGTTATCTAGCAGTTTGTTGCGGTAAGGATTTGGAGCTTTTGAAGTTTTGTTTATGAATTTTGTGGGATTCTGCAGAGTTGCGTGGTTAATTGGCTGACACTGATTCTGGAATACGCTCTTGGTGGTTCAACTGTTGCTCGTGGCATATCTCTAGATCTGGTATTTTGATGCCCTTTGACTAATATATTCTGCAAACGGTTATGATGGATTTCTCTTATTTTCTTGGGCAGATTAGTACCTACAATGGCTTTTACTGTGACCAATTCACACCTAATTCGCCAGACAAACCCAAGATTTGGACTGAGAACTGGCCTAGATGGTAAGTAGATTGGTCTTTGGTTCCGCTAACATTTCCTTGAATTCAGTTTCCATACAAAGTTGGAGTCTTTTGGAGATTCTTGTTCATTAGCAGGTGAATCTGATTTTCGCGGTCTGAAAAGACTTGTTCTTTTCTTCTACGTTTAAAACTTTTGGAGGCAGAGACCCTCACAGACCAGCAGACGAGGAAGTTAGTTAGCTCTGTATCATTTTGTAATCTAAATGGATTTTGGTTGTATGTTAGTATCACGGAGGAACGAATTTTGGATGTACTTCAGGAGGACCTTTTATCACTACGAGCTATGACTATGAAGCTCCGATTGATGAGTATGGTGAGTTTGTACTTTGTAAAAAAGAAGATCACTATGTAATGAGATAACTCTTCAATGGTTCTAACTAATGTTTATGTCCTGTTCCTTTGTCAGGAGTGCCTAGATTTCCAAAATGGGGACACATTAAGGATCTTCACAAAGCTATAATGCTCTCTGAAAACTTGCTGATCAGTGGCGAGCATCAAAATTTTACATTAGGCCATTCACTGGAGGTACACTTTTTTGTTTTCAAACCCCCACGAAAGACTTCTGTTTCTGTCAGAATGTTCTTTCTGATGATCTGTTTTCGACTTTCAGGCTGATTGTGTACACAGACTCTTCGGGAACATGTGCTGCGTTTCTGTCAAACTTGGATGATAAAAGTGACAAGACGGTGATGTTTCGAAATTCTATGTAGTTTACTTTTGCCGCGACATAGCAGTTTCATCGATGGTGAGTGGTCACAAAAGCTTCAAAAATCGATTGGATGTTGTCTTGAGTTTGCTGGTCCAGTCACAGTTCTTTGCCTACATTGGATTTGATTCAGTTGCAAATATGGCAGACGAGGTGAAAGATTGTGATGCTAGAAACAGCTGAACGTAGATAGAATACTTCTGAGTTGTGGAACGAATTGGGGACTTGTGAGAGTTTATTATATGAGACTTCTGAGTTGTGACAATTTTTATTATATTTAGCATTTTGCAACTTTTTATAGGAAATGTATTCTGAATTATGCAAATTTTATACTGCAAACGGTTTGTGATAATTCAATGTTATAGATTTTCTTTTTTATCAATCTCTTAACATTCTCCAAAATCACTAAATTACATTATCAACTCACAACAACAAAAAGAATTCATGATATTTGATTTAAAGTTTATGAAATAGGATTTAGGGTTTA
Source organism: Camelina hispida (assembly GCA_023657505.1). NCBI lineage: Eukaryota > Viridiplantae > Streptophyta > Magnoliopsida > Brassicales > Brassicaceae > Camelina > Camelina hispida. Next base: position 28,142,271 of record CP094637.1, read on the forward strand.
TCTAGGGTATAGAGATTCATATGTAGAATATTTTCTATTTCAAAATTAAGAAAAAAAAATATAACGAATTATTATTTCATACTAAAAATATAAAATAAAATAAAAATTATTACAAAATACAAATAAGGATAAAAAGTTAGTTGAATTTTTGAATTAGGATTTAGGGTTTATGGTTTGGGGTTTAGGGTATAAGAGTATATAATGTTTGAAGTATATATAAATCTACTTATAATATAAATACAAATACTAAACGTTTAATTGTAAATTATTAAATTTTCTACTTATAATAGCAATGAAAATATAGAATATTTTTATATTGTTTTATTACAAAATAGAAATAAGAATGAAAGCAATAGAGTATTTGATGTTAGGGTATAGGGTATAAGGGTTGTGATTTAGGGTATAGGGTTTGAAACTACTAACTCTTAACCATAAACACTAAATTTTTAATTGTAAATAATTTAACACCAATATCATAAAATATATCAAAAATAAAAAAAGATTCAAGTATTAATCTAGTAATTTAAAAATATATATATATATATATTTCAAGTATTACAAATTTTAAAATTAAATAGAAAAGCTGGTTTCTGATTGGTTAATTTGTAGAGTTAAGGACCACCCCTTGTTTAATATACACCGTTGATTTTATTAAAATCAATGGATTAGCTTCCTTCTTTCTGATTGGTTAATCCGTAGAGTTAAGGATCACCCCTTATTTAATATACACCGTTGATTTTATTAAAATCAATGGATTAGCTTCCTTCTTTTTCACTGCCCTTCGCTGTCTCACGCTCCTCTTTTCTCTTCTTTTTTTTTTTTTTTTTTTTTTTTTTTTGTGTGTGTGAGAGAAACTCTTCCTCTTCTCTTCGTCGATAGCTTCTCTCTATGTCCACGATTTTTCATTAGCTTGTCTTCTTTGCCTTCGAGCTACCGTTCTCATCTGTATAGACGCAACCAAAGACCAAACCCAAGGCAAAATCGGATCAATCGTAGCAATCGGAGGAAGCGAAATCACAATACCACCACCAAAAATTACTTGTTCATCGGAATCAAACACACTCAGTATCATTCTATTATTGTCAGATTGTGACTGATTTTGGTTTCCGTTTGTTTTTCCCAGAGACAGATGCTGGTTCACTTTCTGGATTTTCAACCAAAAGCCTTTCTAATTTGAATTCTCCCTTCTCTTCAGGTCAGATTTGTTTCGTTCTAGCTTTTGTTGTTGTGATATTCGGTTAGGTTAATGACTTGAATCTTCTGCTAATTTTTTTTCTTTCTCGTTTAGGTTATTGATTAAGATCGAAGATGAGATTTAGTATGGCTTTTCTCAGATTGATTTTGAATCTGATTTATGTGTGTGTAGGAGCTGAAACGGAGACATCACATGTATATAACTCAGTTTTCCTCCTGACTTGTGAAGTTCTTGGTTCCTCTTCCTCTGATCCTTCTAATAGCTTGTGTTTGGTATTTCGTTTTGTTTATTTACGTTGTGAACTTTGCAGAGAAAAAAATCCAGCTGGTGATCCTGGGACCATATGTCTGTCTGCTTATGTTATTTCGGTTTCTTGATTTCAGGTTGTTCAACAAAAAACTGCTTCTTGCTTGTGTTTGACAACTGTCAAGAACGAAGACAAGCTTGAGTTCAGCAAGATCCTTGAGGCATGGCAATTGTTATTGGTCTCTGCATATGCGTTATGACTCTTATGAAGAAATAGAGAGTTCACACAAAGCCAAAGGTTCTAAGGTCATCTGCTGATGGAATGGCTTTGGCTGTTAAATGGTATGAGTTGGCGATTTACTAGAGCTGCTTCGGTTTCTTTATGACTTGGTTTGGTGAAGAAATGTACTTGTCTTTTTTTTTTATGACTTTGTTTGGTAATTCAAACATTTGTATTCTTTTGGGTATTTGATAGAATAATTCTATGTAAAATGTATGTTTTATAAATTCAATGTAATATTAATTTTATTTATGAATCAATTTGTAATTTATATTTTATTATTTTATGCAATATAGGTTTCAAATAATTGAAATATAGCACATAATATTATACATTACAACATCATTAACAAAATGATACAAAACAATATTTTACAGCACTAATAAAATGATACAAAACAATAGTTTATAGCACGAAATGTTTGCTATGAAAACAAACATAATAGCACGAACTAAACGCTAGTTAATAATATTAAATAGCGGAGTATTAGCGCTATAATAGGTCAATCTATCATAGCGCGTAAAAACTGCTATGGTAGAGGGGGGGTCTACTATAGCTCCTCATTATACAGCGTTTTCAAATGCGCTACGAAAGCCCTTTAGTAGCATTTTCCGTGTGCTAGTAATGTCCATATTTCTTTTAGTGTTGAAAAATAAGAAATTAAATTTTAAATAATAAATAAAATGTAAATTTGACATAGTCCCTATATTTTTCTGATATAATATTTTTAGCACCTCTCTATTAAGATGAAGTACATATAATTAAATTCCAGTTTATTATAATGAAATAGCAATACTGCATATATACTATGGATTTTTTCGTCCAATTTAAACAAAAAATTACGAGATTAAATCACCTGCATATTTGCGTATACCATTATCTAGTATAGTGTTTTCAAAAAAAAAATATACAGTAAACATTTAAAAATTCAAACAATTTCAGTTTTAAAAATTCAAAATATTTTCAGGTTTAAAAATTCAAATTTTTTTGAATGTTTACTATATATATGTTTTCAAAAATTTGCTTTTTCCATAATCAAGTAGCAGTACAGCAGAATGATAGCAAAACTGAAAGAAGTCGACTTCATGAATCATCATGATGAAAAATAACCCTAACGTTTATATACTTGTGTTGATTAATAATTGATGCTTCGAGTCGTACTATATTCTAGATGGCAAAGTTTTTGGCAGAACTTAAAGAGAAGCCCACATGATTTTAATTTACAAATTAAAGTTAAACAAGGCTGGTTGCACAAAATTGAATAAGTTGAATATATTAAGGATGCAAATGGTTGCACAGCTAAAGAAGTTGAAAATAATTATTCAACCAATTTTCACCATTTGAATTGAAGAGGTTGAACCAAAAATTACTCAACTCATTCAACTTAAAAAGTTTAAAAAATAAACAAGGTAAAAGGAAGAAGTGTTTAACTTGTTCATCCATATTTCTGGAGATGAATAGGTTAAATGATACTCATTCAACCTAATTTTATTTAACTTAATATTTTAAATTATTCAATTTCATGCAACCATTTTATTCAACTTACTATTCCTCTAAATACATCAAATTCCCAATATTGGGAGGAATTGGTCATGAAAATCTTTTCCCGACCTTCTAGCTTCCTGCATAATTTTAAATGATGACAACCCTTTTATAGTCTCATGTATCACAACCGTCATTCATAACAAGCTTTTACATCAACAAAATATTCAAAGCAGAGAATTTAATGATATATGCAAAATCTTACAAGAATTGGAGCGATGTGATGCCCGTTAGAACTTGTGGGAATGAGCCCATTCCTTTGGAATTGAACCAGTAAGATCAAGATCCTTCACCACTTGGTATGTGTTCAGAATATACTATAAATGTAACATTTTAAGAAAGTAGATAAAATCTAATATTATATACTCTTATATATATATTTACATATAAAGTCTATAATAATTTAAAATTTTTCGTAGGTTGTTGTGTTTTACACTTAGAGAGATTTCAAAAAAAAAATATTCTATGAAAATAAGAGGAAAATTATGATGATCAAATTTGAGGTAAAATCAAGAATGATATAAGCAAAAAACATAAGCAATGTATAAGCAAAAGTTATAAAAATATGTATAAAAATGACCCAAAGAAGAGTTGTATATATGTTCAAATTTGAATAACCAAAACAAAAGTAGATGCATATTAATCATAAACTACACAAAATTTGTATGTAGAATTATAAACATAAGTTATTTTACTTTTATAGTTGATATTAAAAGCGCTTTGTTGAGTCAAATTGAGCTAATCATCCTTGTTAGTTGATATTAATTACAATTCATACCATTATACATTTTATTAAAAAATAAATTTAAACAATTTCTTATTTTCCAAATTTAATAATGTCAACCTCTTTTCCTATCATATTTTTAAAAATATTTAACAACTTTGTCTTCCATGGAAAGCAAAGGTATATAAGAGAGTTGGTGGCTAAAGTTTATCATGATCATCTCAATAGATAGTAACACAAACTCTTTCTTTAAATTTGGATAAGCAATGTCAAATGAGGAAGTCTATTTTGGAGGTGAAATGGAGGAAGCCGGTAGTGGGCATTGTTAAGTGTAATGTTGGTTCATCATGGTATAACAAGTCTGTCTGGTGGTGCATGGATTGCGAGAGATGATCAGGAACAGGTTCTATATCATGCTAAAGACGCCTTTCAGTCTACAGATTCTCAGGTGCTAGCGGCTTTACATTGTACCCTGTGGTCGCTGGAGGCATTACAGACATTACATGTTACTCGGGTGGAAGTTGATATTGACAATTGAAACTAGACTTTTTTCAGTATTTACTTATGCAATGAATGTATGACAACATGCAAACAGAGACATAAGCAATAATGATCAGGTGGAATGCAAGAGGTTTCAATTTCTCTTATGATGTTGCAGTATAAGAGATGTCAATCCATAATGAGTGTGATGAAAACAATCAGGATGTGAACACTAATTCAAGTTAAGCCAGATATGATTATAATTTTGTACTAACAACCTAATGACAATAATGAAATGCAGAATGGTAAACTACTAAGAAAATAGACTAGATGCAAGATAAACAATAAGCTACAAAAATGCAATGACAACTACTAAGCAAGAGATAAACAGTGCAATGAATGAAACAATACAAATCAGGAATGAATGCAATGAAACAAGAATGAACAGAGCATAAACAAGTACACAGAGATGTACTCGAGCTAGCACTCGATCGAGCACATTATGAACTGTGGTCGAGTGAGTTGGTCGAGTTGCTTAAAACGAAGAACATAAGCAAGATTCAGCAACTTAAACAGAACAAAGCGCAAGGGAATCAAACAGGAAGGACAATTAATATGGGAGTGTCGTTAACCGCCACTGTTGCAGATGTGTTAGCCACTCATCACTGGCGACACCATCGACTCTCCATCCTCAACCAAGTTGAAGATCACATAAATGCCATTAGACACACTCGATCTGAGGTAACTGATTGCTCTGTTTGGCGTTACAATGATGAAAGCTATAAGAATAAGTTCTCGGCGAAGCACACATGGCAGCAGCTACGACAGCGGCATCCCTTGTGTGACTGGTCTAATAGTGTCTGGTTTGCTTTTTCCACGCCAAAATACTCATTCATCACTTGGTTGGCTTTTCTTGATTGCTTAGCTACGGGTGATCGAATTAGCCGCTGGCACTCGGGTGCTAGTGTTAGTTGTGTGTTCTGCGGTGATCGTCTAGAGACCAGAAACCATCTATTCTTCACCTGTCCGTATTCAGCTCAGGTCTGGTTCTCGCTTACCTCGGGAATCCTACAGAGTGGATATACAACCAGTTGGAATCAGCTCACAACCCGCTTACTAGACACTTCTCAGCCTAAGCTCCAATTATTCACCCTACGTTATGTCTTCCAGATCACACTTCACAGTCTGTGGCGGGAGCGTAATGGCCGACGACATGGTGACTCACCCACCGCCAGTGCTACTCTTGTCAAACTTATTGACAAAAATATCCGCAATCGATTCAGTACAATGAGTACGGGAGCCTTTGCTGATGGTCTCTGCTACTAGTTTCACACACGACAGCTCTAACCTACCTCTTGCTGTAATTTTTAGAGTTTTCATTTTATGAACTTATTGGTTTTTAACCCACAATGCTGCATTCATTGTAACAAAAGTTTTTTTTGATGAATAAATTTTACATTCATACAAAAAAAAAACAGACAAATCAATAAACAAAGTAGGTCCTCGAGATGGATTCATTGGCTGGTCTCAAGCTCTGACTACCTAAACTGATAAACAAAGAGCTATCCTTAGACAATGATCTCAGAAACTTGCTAACCCACTCTCATGTCAATAACAATCAAGTCTAGTAACATCCTAACCCAACTCTCATCGGTGAAACCATACTAAACATGCATTAAGATCCAGATTCAGTATTTGTCAAACAATCAAGCTTGATCAGTATAGATAATCATAACCCTAAACCAGTCTAATCCATCCCTAAGATCCTAACTCACTACTCAGACCCAGAAATCATGATGATGAACTCAAACCCAGAAAATGATGAAACAAGCATGATTAGATAGATAAGTAATGTTTATATATTTTACCTTGTTTTCCATTAGTATTTTCACTTCTTTTGCATAATTTACCATCTAGTTTAGCCATTATTGCATAGCTTTAGGACTGTTTGTGCATTTAGTATAGTTGCATTGCATTTGCATATTTTCTTGCATAAACAGGTGATTTTGGAGCCTAAGGAACATGGAAGGGATGCTGAAGAAGATTGGAGCTAAGAAGAGAAGAAAACAAGGGAGTTAGAGCTGAAGAATCAAGGCCCGGAGGTCAACTCGATCACTAACTCGACCAGGCACTCGACCGAGTACGGAGAGGGACTCGACCGAGTGGAAGGATCAGAAGAAGAGCCAACTCGACCGAGCACATGGTCGAGTTGACTGAGCCGCCCTTCTATTTTGTTTTTTAGCATTTTTAGGGCTTCCACTCCTTTTCTATATAAAGCCTTGTACTCTCAGCCACCAAAGAGTCCAGCTTTTTAGATATTCCTCAAACCTAGTATTTACCCTTTTGGGAATTTCTACTTTTTGCTTTTTAATATTTTAGATTCTCTCATCTACTTTTGAGGAAGAACAAAGAAATTCTTAGATTTTGTTGGTTCCATAACTTTCAAGATATTAAGAATTCGTGTTTGATTCCTTCTTCAATATTGTAGATCTCTGTTTCATCTATCTAATCATACAAGTTTCATTATTTTCTGGGTTTATGACTTTGTTGTTCATCATGTGTGATTGTGAGTAGTTTGCTTAGCTCTTAGGGATGGTTTAGGCTAAATGATGGTTGTGGTTGTTTGATCTGGTCAAGCTTGATTGTTTTAGATCTCTTCTAGGCTAAATATCCTCTATGCTGATCCTATAACCGAGAGGGTAGGGTTTGATCTTAAGCTTCTTAACATCACACCAATGTCTAGGTTGCTAGATAAGGCTAGATCTAGAGATTATCATTAGGCATGCTAAGAGATTAGATGTCTTGTTTGATTTTTAACATGAATGATCTGTCGTTTAATGCTTGCTTGTATAAGTTCTTTGCTATGTGAGAACTAGCCCAGAAATGTATAAGCTTGATTGTTTTCGCCATGAGAGTGGATTAACATGTGCTTTGAGATCATTGTCTAGAGATTAGCTCATATTGCTTGAGGTTTGTTGATCAAGTTAGATAACCACAATCCAAAGTCTAGTCCATGAATCCATCCCTAAGACCTTGCTTTTCTATTGATTTCCCAGTTTAAATCCTGTTGTTTGCTTGCTGTTTGATTTACTTTTGTGTTGCTCTGTTTTATTTGTTCTGTTCTGTTTTCCCGAATTCTCCAACTCGACCTAGTACTCGATCCCCATATGGTCGAGTGTTTGCTCGAGCTCAACCCAGATTTTCTTATTTTTGCTTTGCATTTGTCCTGTTTCATTCCCTGTTTCATTCTAGTCTTATTCTTGTTGCATTCATTTAGTTTATGTTCATCTTGTTCATCATTTATCTTGCATTATTTCATTAGTAATCTGTTATCTCTAGTTTGTTTCTGTTTAATCTCATCATATTAATCATCCTGTTCCATTTGCATTTAGTATCTTGTCCTTTACATTTTACATCTTGCATACTTGTCATTAGGTTGGTAGATCAAAGTCATCTTTACAATTGGCTCAACTTAGATTAATGTGCATGTTCTAATTGCTTGCAACCCACTCAGATTTGGATTGATACCCTTTATATTGCAACATCATAAAGGGAATTGAAACCCCTTGATCTCTTGCCATTCATTCATATCTCTTTCTTACCATCCATCATTTCACCACTGTTGGGAAAAGTTATTGTTTCAATAAGAAAGAGATCTACAACTTAATACATAGAAGCAAACTTAGATAATCAACATATCAAAAGTTATAAGGTTTACAAGACTCTGAAATCTGAGAAAAAGCAAGAACAAAGTACAAATTACTAAAAAGGGTAAAAACTAGGTTTATTGATGACTCACTAAGACTCAAAGATATTTTCTGACTGGGGTGGGGGGGTGGGGGGGTGCAGAGTTCAAGAGGTATTTATAGTGAGGGAAGGAAGCCCTGATTTAGCTAGCAGACAAACTACTAAGACAAACTACTCGATCGAGTGCATGGTCGAGTGGCTTTCTTCTTCTGATTTCCACTTGGTCGAGTCCCTCTCTGCACACGGTCAAGTGTCTGGTCGAGTGACCTCGAAACCTTGGTTTTCTTCCATTACAACGTTGATCTGCTTCACTGGATGTATTCTCTCCTTTCTCAGCTCACTTCCATGCTCCATAGGATCCAATTCACCTGTTTATGCATATAAAAATGCAAATGCAATGCAGATCCTACTCTAATGCACAAGCAGAGGCTAAACTACACAAAAATGACAAAACTAGATACTAAACTATGCAAAAGAAATGAATAAACTATGCTTGAATAGGGTAAAATATATACACATCAACTATGCTGCACCTACTGAAGCAATCAATAATCAATATATACACAACTAGAAGGAGTTGACTACTTTGATACCTTTTCTCCTGTTGTTAAGCTTGCTAGTGTGAAGATGATTTTAGGCTTGGCTGCTAAAAAAAGGGTGGAGCTTGACTCAAATGGATGTGACGAATGCTTTTTTACACAGTGATCTGGATGAAGAAATTTATATGAGCTTACTGGAAGGATATACACCACCTGAGGGTACAACTCTGCCTCCGAATCCAGTTCTACGTTTGCATAAGTCTATCTACGGTTTAAAGCAGGCTTCCCGGCAATGGTACAAGTGTTTATCCAAAGCTTCGACTGATGAAGGGTTTGAACAGTCTTACGCTGACAACACTCTATTCACAAAGATAACAGGTACCTCTTACACTGCTGTCTTGGTATATGTTGATGATATCCTCATAGCTAGTGATAATGATGTAGCTGTTAGTTCTATCAAAGCTGCTCTGGCTTGTCAATTCAAGATGAAGGATCTAGGACCAGCAAAATTCTTCTTAGGTCTTGAGATTGCTAGAAATTCTACTGGTATTTCAGTTTGTCAACGAAAGTATTGTCTCAACTTACTGGCTGATACAAGATTACTGGGTTGTAAACCCAAACCAGTTCCTATGGATCCTAAGGTACCTTTGAGCAAAGAAACAAGGACTTTACTTGATGATGGAAAACCTTACAGGAAATTGATTGGATGTCTATTGTACTTGCGCATTACTCGACCTGACATCACTTTTGCAGTCCATCGATTGAGCCAGTTTCTTTCTTGCCCGACTGATGTGCATTTACATGCGGCTCATCAATTGCTGAAGTATCTTAAGAATAATCCAGGACAAGGACTATTGTACTCCAAAGACACTGAGGTTTGTCTAAATGGTTTTGCTGATGCTGACTGGGGTACGTGCACTGACACAAGACGGTCCGTATATGGAGTTTTCGTTTTTCTGGGCTCTTCCTTGATCAGTTGGCAGTCTAAGAAGCAAGATGTGGCGAGTTCCAGCAGCACTGAAGCAGAATATAGAAGCATGGCTGTTGCGACTAAAGAACTTTTGTGGATGAATATGTTGTTGAAGGATCTACACATTCAGGTGGAAACTCCAGCTAAACTGTTCTGTGATAACAAGTCTACTATGCATATAGCCAATAATCCAGTCTTTCATGAGAGGACTAAACATGTTGAGATCGATTGCCAAATCACGAGAGACCAAGTCAAGGCCGGTTTCCTTTCGGTTCTACACGTCTCTACTATCAATCAACTTGCAGATATCTTGACGTAGCCTCTCCATCCAGGTCCCTTTCAGTCTATCCTCAATCGTCTATTAGTATCAAGCCTCTTCTTACAGGATGATTCGGCTTGAGGGGGGTCTATTAAGATATATGTAGTTTATAAATGTGCTAAGCTTCCTTTTACTTAGCTCATCCTATATTGTATATAAAGGACCAATGTACATTCTGATTCATTAATGAGAAAACATTCTTTCGAAGTTAATAGAAAGTTTTGTTTTTGATGCATCGTTTGGGGGTTTTTAGCTGATCGTGATCTGATATGATCTCTTTGCTTTATATCAGTTGAAAGGTTCGAGCTTTAGAAACAATGGTGGCCTTCCCCAACCTTAGCTCTGACGCTGTATTAAAGAAGCTAGCTCGTTGGTGTTGCAAATGCAGGCAGCTTGTATACCTTTAGCAGTTACAAGGTGTGATCTTTATGCCAGTGCCATCACTGGATCAGGAAAGGTGAGCACTAGTTCCCGAGGCTTCTGTGTAAGTTTCTGATTGTTTCACTAAAAATTATGGAGTTTTGGTGATGATTTCGATTTACATTGCGTTTTAATATGAGTCCACATCTATATGCAGGTTCGTTTATGTCCCAAGAGAAGGAAAACAATGCTCTTCACATTCACATTAGGAGGACAATCCCACTCACAAACAGACAATCAGACTAAGGTTTTGAATCATGCATACATGCTATTTATGTTGAGCATTTTGGTCACATTCTCTACTAAGGTTTAGAATTATCTTTATATGCTATTATGTATCATTCTCTAATCTATATATACATTTTTAAGTATATTTTGTGTTATGCCTTTTTAGTTTTAGTTATTTAAAAAATGATTTTTAAAAAGTACACAAAATTACCATAATTAAAATATGGCAAATCGAAATAGATTTCTAAAATAATATCAATACAATAAAAATAGAATGTTTTTCTCCAGGGCTTGACACCTCAGCTTCTGTATTGAAACATAGAGTGACACATCAGTTAAAACGAATATCCAATAAAATTATAACAAATAATACAGCTAAGATTTTTCTTAGCTAGGTGGACAAAGGAACTAAACATGGAGAAACAAAGAAATAAAGACGAGACGAAAGGGCTAGATACAGAACGGTGAAGGTGAAATTGCAATCACATTCAATAGTTTTCTCAATCTCTTCTAGATTCAATTTTGTCAGCTCTGTTGATTGAGAACTATTCTATTCAAACGTAGACTAGAGATAATCTATTTTTCTCTAAAGGTTTGTTATCATTGTTTTGAAGATTTCCATAATCGATTTTTAAATCTACTCTATGTGAGTTTGTTGCAGGTGAAGATGATAACTCCAGCAGTGAAGACCGGTTTGTTCGTTGGGTTGAACAAAGGACATGTCGTCACCAGATTTCTCGCAAAGGGGTATTATTCTAACTCTCCTTCTGATTACAAAGTTGATTGCTTGATTGGTTTTTTTTTTTTTTTTTTTTTTTTTAAGATATTGTTAATTTCTTCTCCTTCCTATCGATCGATTTCCGCTTACTTGTACATATACTTTTGGGAATTTTTGATAGTTTGATTTAGAGACCCGATTCGCAGTCCGATTTTTTGGGTAGTTTTGTGATTCTGGTTTTGGTTTTGGTGTCACAGATCTGAAAAAATTATCCTTGCGTGTATGAAACAAACATAGGAGTATGGCTGCGCTTGGCGATTCTAGGGTTTTGGGCTCAACCGGTGATGATGCTACTATGATGTATGTGGGTGTAAGAGAGCGACCTCCAGAGGATCCCCCGGATGGATCTCGTCTGTGGGTGCAGAAGGTGACGGGGAGTGCGGCAGGAGGGAGACCGGCACCGGAGGAGATACTGGCTACAGAGTACGTTGATGAAAGAGTAAGATTGGAATTCCCTGATGGAGAGGATGGGGAGCCAGTGGTTACTATAGAACTAGAAGTCTTGGAGGCGATGAATGGCTTATGGAAAAGGTGCATGATTGTGAAGGTGTTAGGTAGGCATGTCTCCCTCGCTGTTCTGAGCAATAAATTGAGGGAACTATGGAAGCCACGTGGTGCGATGTATGTGTTGGATCTGCCACGCCAGTTTTTCATGATCCGGTTTGAGGTTGAGGAGGAGTACATGGCTGCGGTTACGGGTGGACCATGGAGGGTTTTCGGGAGCTATCTTATGGTGCAAGCTTGGTCGCTGAAATTTGATCATCTACGGGATAAGATAGTGACAACGCCAGTGTGGGTTAGGGTGTCTAATATTCCACTGAATTTCTATCATCCGCGTATCCTAATGGGAAGCCACTTCGAGTGGACTTGAATACCCTGAATTTTGAGAGGGCGAGATTTGCAAGGGTTTGTGTGGAAGTAAATCTCCAGAAGCGACTTAAGGGTACAATTAGGATCAATGGTGACCGGTATTTTGTTGCTTATGAGGGTCTATCGAACTTTTGTTCTGGTTGTGGAATTTTTGGCCATATGGTCCACGCTTGTCCACAAGTGCTTGCAGCAAGGGTGACATCGGAGATGGAGGTCATGGGGGGAGTTGTGGCTCCGGGTCCAAAGGTTACACAAACGCGTACCAGGGAGAGTAATGGTGACCAGAATGCAGATGGCTTCACTTTGGTGCTGTGGGTGAAGGGGGAAGTACCTCGGGAAGGAAAGTCCGTGAGGCATTGCGTGATTCTGGGGTAGCGAATATTCCGGTATCGAATAGATTTGGGAACATTCCGGATGAATCAACTCCGGCAATTATTACGGGAGGTTCAGATTCTTTGGCGGCAAATAAGGAAAACGAATATATCCCAAATCGGGTGGTGACAGGGAAGAGTCTTCCGCAAGTGAAGTCTATTGTTGTGGGATTGAATGGGCCGAAGGAGAAAGGCTTTACACATTTTGAGGCCCAGGAACAAAGTTCTGGAGCGCGTAAGGGACTGAAGCAAGTAATTGGGCCTAGGTCCAAAAAGCCCACCAATTCTCAGCCGACACGGGGTTTGATCTTTGGTCCGACACGAGATACTATCGAGATGTCGTCCAATGGGAAGAGGCTTAGGGTTGAGAAGGGGACGATAAGTCGTGAAGGTGGTTTTTCAGTGGATGGCGAGAGGTTGGATATGTCTGTTGACACCGGTATGGTGGGTCCGAGTACGGGTGATGGTTCGATTGACCCGGAAGTGGAAACGAGGTTGAAGACTGATGGGATTGAGGCACAGAAGGTTCCTTTAGTGGAAGCGTCTGGTGATCGGGTCGCGTAACAGTCCTCCCTGGTGGTTCGAGTTTTATTGATTGTAGTCAAGATGAATTGCTTGCTCTGGAACTGCCGGGGGGCGAATAAACCCACTTTTCGAAGATCAATTTGTTATATTTTGAAATGTTTCCCTACGGACATTCTGGCTTTATTTGAGACTCATGCGGGTGGAAATAGAGCTAACCAGATTTGTCAAAAGTTATGGTTTGCGAATTCATTTAGAGTCGACGCTGTAGGACAGAGTGGAGGCTTGTGGTTGCTGTGGAGATCGGATATTGGTAGTGTGGAGATTGTTGAATCGTCTGAGCAGTTTATTCATGCAAAGATTGTGAATGGAGTGGAGGTGTTGCAGCTTATATTTGTCTATGCAGCTCCCACTGTTACTCGCCGGAGTGGTCTCTGGGCAAAATTGACGGAGGTCATTCATGGTCTTTCTGGTCCGCTGCTAATTGGTGGGGACTTTAACACTATTGTTCGCGTGGATGAGCGTACTGGAGGGAATGGTCGTCTCTCTGCGGATTAATTGGCGTTTGGAGAATGGATTAACGACCTGTCTCTGATTGATCTTGGTTTTGAAGGGAACCAGTTTAGATGGAAGAGAGGCAAGGTGGAATCGAATTTTGTTGCTAAAAGATTGGATCGGGTTCTGTGTTGTGCTCAAACTCGATTACAGTGGCAGGAAGCTACAGTGAAGCATCTCCCTTTTTTATCCTCTGACCATGCACCCTTGTACTTCAACTTTCACCGGAACTAAAAGGGGATCCAAGGCGACAGCCATTTCGGTTTGAAGCAGCTTGGTTGAAGCATGAGAGTTTCAAGGATTTGGTGTCAACTTCTTGGAAGAGGGAGTTAAAGACACCTGAGGCGTTGATGGAGTTACGTTTGATTCTACGCAAATGGAATAAGGAAGTTTTCGGTGATGTTCAGCGGCGGAAAGCGCAGCTGGTGGAGGAGATTCAAGCTGTTCAGGAATTATTGGATGTCTCTCAAACGGATGCTCTGTTACGTAAGGAAGAGGATCTGGCGAAAGAGTTTGATGTTCTACTTGAACAAGAGGAGGTCTTATGGTTCCAGAAGTCTCGAGAAAAATGATTGTCCTTGGAGATAGGAATACCAGCTTTTTCCAGACTTCCACGATTATTAGACGGAGAAGAAACCGCATTGAATGTTTAAAGAATGATGCGGGTATTTGGGTGTCGGATTCTCATGATCTAGAACTTCTGGCAATCGAGTACTATCGCAGGCTGTATTGGATGGACGATGTGGATGCGGTAGTTGATAGACTTCCACGTGAGGGTTTTATGAGGCTTACAGAGGCAGATTGTTTTCTTTTGAGTAAGCCATTCACTGGGGAAGAGATAGAGAAGGCAATACGTAAGATGGGGAGTTTTAAAGCTCCGGGACCAGATGGATATCAGCCAATTTTTTATCAGCAGTGTTGGGAGGTGGTTGGTGACTCTGTGGTAAGGTTTGTGCTTGAGTTTTTTGAAACTGGTGTTTTACCGCCTAGTACAAATGATGCTTTGTTGGTGTTGATCGCGAAGGTGTTAAAACCGGAACGGATTAGTCAATTTACACCAATAAGTCTGTGTAATGTATTGTTTAAGACTATCACTAAGACTTTGGTAGAACGGCTAAAGGATATGATCTCTAAGCTTATAGGTCCCGCTCAAGCTAGTTTTATCCCAGGCCGGCTAAGTACGGAAAACATTGTGGTGGTTCAAGAGGCTGTCCACTCGATGCGACGTAAGAAGGGCAGAAAGGGATGGATGCTTCTGAAACTTGATCTGGAGAAGGTCTATGACAGAATTCGGTGGGACTTCTTGGAGGATACGCTTCTCGCAACAGGATTTACAGAGACTTGGGTACGATGGATCTTACAGTGTGTATCTGGACCATCTATGATCCTGTTATGGAATGGGGAGAAGACTGAGGCTTTTACTCCGCAGCGAAGACTGCGTCAGGGAGATCCGCTGTCACCCTATCTATTTGTTCTTTGCATGGAAAGGCTGTGTCAGATGATTGACCTTTCGGTTGTGAATAAGAGATGGAAACCAATCCGCTTGTCGAGAGGTGGACCGCAACTCTCCCTTATTTGTTTTGCTGATGACCTTATCCTGTTTGCAGAGGTGTCAGTAGCACAAATAAGAGTGATTCGTGGCGTGTTAGAGGCCTTTTGTTCAGCCTCGGGACAAAAGGTAAGCCTCGAGAAGTCGAAAATCTTTTACTCAAATAATGTGTCTACTGAGTTGGGGAGATTGGTTAGTGTAGAGAGTGGTATTCAGTCTACTCGAGACTTGGGAAAATACTTGGGTATGCCAATACTTCTGGAAAGAGTTTCATCGAAACTAGCTGGTTGGAAGGGTAGAGTGCTCAGTTTTGCAGGGCGTTTGACATTGACGAAAGCAGTCTTATCTTTTATACTTGTTCACTCCATGTCAACTATAATCCTACCACAGTCTGTTCTCGCAGCCTTGGACAAAACTTCACGATCTTTCTTGTGGGGTAGTACACCAGAAAAGCGGAAGCAGCATTTAGTTGCTTGGGATAGGGTATGTTTACCTAAAGCAGAAGGTGGTTTGGGGATTCGAGTGGACAAGACCATGAACATAGCTCTTATTGCAAAGATTGGTTGGAGACTACTTAATGGCAGAGACAAACTTTGGGCTAAAGTGGTGATTAGTAAGTATAAAGTGGGTTATTTGCAGGATACGTCGTGGTCTGCAGTAAAGAGTAACTGGTCCTCAACTTGGAGGAGTGTAGGGGTTGGTTTAAGAGCGGTGGTTCTGCCTAGTCATAGTTGGGTAATTGGGGATGGGCGCACTATCAAGTTCTGGACAGACAAATGGCTCGCACGGGATAAGCTGGCTGATAAGTGTATAGGTGAGTTGGGACCTAATCATGAGTCAAGGCTGGTTCGAGATTTCTAGATTGATGGCAGGGGTTGGGATATGGATCGGATTGCACCGCATTTACCGGTACATATGAGGGAGGAGTTACTGTCTGTAGTTGTTGATAACTTCACTGGCGCGACCGATAGATTATCATGGGGAAGAACTAACGATGGGATTTTTACAGTAAGGTCGTCTTATGAGATGCTTATTCAGAATGAGACTCCACGACCAGACATGTCTGCTTTCTTTACACGAGTTTGGAGAATTGGTGTTCCAGAACGTGTACGTGTTTTCCTCTGGATGGTAGGGCATCAAGTGTTAATGGTGAATGCTGAAAGACATAGACGCCACATATGTTACTCTGATGTATGTACGGTATGTAAGGGTGGAGTGGAGACTATCCTACATGTTTTGCGTGATTGCCCTGCCATGTTAGATGTTTGGATGCGGCTTGTCCCGAGGCAGAGAAGGGGTGAGTTCTTTGGTCAAACCTTGTTGGAATGACTATATGCGAATCGGAATGGGGAAGGAACCAGGGATGGTTTACAATGGTCAATAACTTTTGCAATGACTGTTTGGTGGGGATGGAAGTGGCGGTGTATGAATGTTTTTGGTGAAACAAGTAAATGCAGGGATATAGTCCAATTCCTGAAAGATCTATCTCGGGAGGTGGTGAATGCTAATCGATCGTGTGCAGAAGGGAGAGTGAGGATAGCCAGAGTGGAGCGCATGATCTGTTGGAGGTTTCTGGAACCAGGCTGGTTAAAAGTAAACACAGATGGTGCTTCTCCGGGGAAATCTGGCCCAGCTACTGCAGGAGGTGTCTTGCATGATGCAGCAGGTGCTTGGAAGGGTGGATTTGCGCTTAATATTAGACGGTGTTCGGCTCCCTTAGCTGAACTATAGTTTGTGTCTGGCTTGGGAGCAGCGAGCGAATCGGATAGAATTGGAGCTGGATTCAGAGATGGTGGTGGGGTTTCTTAAGACAGGGATAAACAGGTATTATCTGCTGTCTTTCCTGGTACGGATGTGCCATGGCTTTATCTCAAAGGACTAGAATGTCTGGATATCTCATGTGTATAGGGAAGCAAACTGTCCTGTCTATGGTTTAGCAAACTATGCGTTTTCTCTTCCTTTAGGTTGTCATAATTTTGTTTCAGCTCCGGCTTGTATTATTCCTCTATTGGACGATGATCTTCGTGGTCTCTCACGACTTCGGAGAGTTTGTTTGTAATTTTTCTACATTTAAGTTCTAAATAAATCACGGGGGCTATTGCCACCCGGTCTTCTACCAGAAAAATAAAGACGAGACGAAAGGGCTAGATACAGAACGGTGAAGGTGAAATTGCAATCACATTCAATAGTTTTCTCAATCTCTTCTAGATTCAATTTTGTCAGCTATGTTGATTGAGAACTATTCTATTCAAACTTAGACTAGAGATAATCTATTTTTCTCTAAAGTTTTGTTATCATTGTTTTGAAGATTTCCATAATCGATTTTTAAATCTACTCTATGTGAGTTTGTTGCAGGTGAAGATGATAACTCCAGCAGTGAAGACCGGTTTGTTCGTTGGGTTGAACAAAGGACATGTCGTCACCATATTTCTCGCAAAGGGGTATTATTCTAACTCTCCTTCTGATTACAAAATTGATTGCTTGATTGGTTTTTTTTTAAAGATATTGTTAATTTCTTCTTCTTCCTATCGATCGATTTCCGCTTACTTGTACATATACTTTTGGGAATTTTCGATAGTTTGATTTAGAGACCCGATTCGCAGTCCGATTTTTTGGGTAGTTTTGTGATTCTGGTTTTGGTTTTGGTGTCACAGATCTGAAAAAATTATCCTTGCGTGTATGATGGAATTTCAGACCTGGTGGCGTTGATTCTGGGTTTTGGTTCGAGTTGGCTTTCATGGAAAATAGACTACATAACTCTAATGGAGTGGGAATTTCGAAGAAATCCATGTCCTTGGATCTTAAGACGTTGTATAAGTCTAGGATTTCCAAGGATTCAGTTAATAAGAGCTTTAAAAGGAAAAAAAGATCTGGGGATGATGGTTATCGGTTGAAGCAGGACAAGAAGAGCAGGAAAGTTGTTTCTCTAAGTAGCTTTAAGAAGGTTAGCGAAAACGAGAAAATTCTGGATAAGGCATGCAGTGGCACTACCATATTGCACAATTTGGAAGACTCCAAGCTGGGATTGGACGAGAAATTATGTGACAGTAGTGGACTTCAAAGGATTTCTGTCGGCTTATTCTATTCATTCTTGATTTGATTAGTTGGTTTGTACTTTTTTTTATCTATAATTGGCTTATTTTTAGGAAACTTTGGGATGCTTTGATCGAAGATGTCCTGCATTCTTTTATGCAAAATCATATTGCTCGAGCGTGCGCCTTCTCCCAGGTATATAAACAACTTCTTTGCTTGTTTAAGAGTTTTCTAGACAGAAGATTCATTAGACTATGTTGTATTGGTCTTGTTGTATATGTATCTGTTCATTGTTCTTTTGTTATGCTTAAGGAATTGTATTCTGTAAGAATCATGTAAATTTTATATGTACAACGGACATGATTTTGTATGCAATGGTTCTTTCTTCAGGATACGCAATTTATAATCACAAGAGGATTTGAGATAATTCTTCATGTTTTCGACTTGAATCTCACGTCTTTCTTCTCTTGAACAGGCTGTGGGTTGTGTGGACTGGTAAAATTGTGCATACATTAGAAACCAAGTCTCTTGTCACCAGTGATGAAGTGAGTCAAGATGGATGGTATATAACAACTCTCGATGGGTCAACTGTTAAATTCTGGGATGCGAATCAGTAAACTTCTCGCTTCAGGAAATCAGATTTATGTGCCTTCTCTAGAAAAAACAATATTTTGTTGGGAGAAGTAGGCTTGAGAATGGACCTGTGAGGTTTTACTAGCGGACAAGGTTATTACCGATACTAAATACATTATTGGTCGTCTACAAGGGTTATGGTGTGGGTGAAGAAGGGTAACAACGACGGAGCTGCTAGTGAAAATAGTGTCTGAATTATCATTTAAAGGTTGGAACTCTGGATCATTTGCTTTGAGGATGACTATAATGAAGGTTTGTCTTCTTGTTCCATGTAAAAGATAAAAATTACATGTATGACGTTAGTCTGAATTATAATGAATTATATACACGTTGTCTGTGACTATAATGAATGACTATAAAATTCAATAGAATTTTCAATTTATATATATTTTTTAAAAAAAAATTTCCTTATTTGTGGCATATTTAAAATTGAGTTCAAAATAAATTTGTATATTTAGAAAGGGGAAAATTCCTGGAAAAAACACCAACTAATTTTTATTTGGAAGAAAACTACACGAACTTTTAACGTTTCCAGAAAAATATACCAATTAATCTTTTTGTGTCAAACAATACACTAAGTATAAATTGTTGGCAGATTCATACATACGATTTCAAACCAAAAAAATTATTCCAATTGTTGGCAAATACAGAAAATTATTCCAATTTCTCCTCCTTGTTCATCTTTTTTTATAAACTAATTTTTTTCTTTCTCCTTCTTCATTTTTTTAGAAAAACTTTTTTTCTTCCTCCTTGTTTATCTTCTTTTTCAAAATACTTTTTTTTCTTCTTCCTTGTTCATCTTTCTTTTAGGAAGAAAAAAATGTTTTTTTTTAAATGTTTGTTCTATCAATTTATTATTTCTTTTGAATTTTAAACAAATATAATTAAAAATTTCAAAGGGTAAAATTGTAATAATATTTTTTTTGTTTGAATCGTATATTTGAATCTGCCAACATTTTATACTTTAGATATTATTTGACACGAAAAAATTAATTGATGTATTTTTCTGGAAGCGTTAAAAGTTCGCGTAGTTTTCTTCCAAATAAAAATTAGTTGGTGTTTTTTTTGGGAATTTTCCCATTTAGAAAGTAACATAATAAATTTTATCATAAATCCATAGTTTTTTTTCTTATACATAGTTATTGAAAAACAGTTGTAGATAATTTCACTCTCCAGGAAAATTGATTGTTAGTCTATACTAGGTTGAAGAAATCTGCACTACGCAGCGGATTGGTTTTTTAATTTTATGTTTTGTTATATATTTTTGTTTTGTTTTATTCAATTTCATAATTTAGTATAAATTTTTTGGAGTCAAGTTTCATAAATTTTGATAATTCCAATGCTAATTTTGTGTTGTTATTGTCCTCTTGTTTGGGGTTATTTGGTTTATGTAGTTGATGGATTGATTGACAAGAAAATGCAAATAATATTTTAGTTTATGATTTTATAAAAACAAATGCAGCAAAAATAATATAAAAAATAAAATAAAAACTAAAAACCAAAATATTATCAACAAACACGGATAAAATCTTTATTAAAGATGTAGTTAAAACTTTTTTTTTAACTATTGGGCCACAACTAGCCGGCCTCGATCCCGGGTGTAAATTCCTATATTCGTAGGAGCTAGAACTCGATCCCGGGTGTGATGGTGCCTTCTACAAATGGACTTACATTCTGCCACTGCACTAAGATCACTTCACATAGTTAAAACTTTTTTGAATATACTTTTATTTTTTAAATATACATTAATTTTATTGTTTTTATGAAAACTGAACATTTTGGATTCTCTGTATTTTACATCCAAAATCTTCAGTATTGTTTTAGACTTTTAGTAAGAGAACAATATCATTTTGAAAACAAGAAAACAAAACTTATTTTTAAGGTAATAAAATGAAAATATATTCAGAAACAAAATATATTAAATCAAAAACTCAAGCTAATAACAAACATAATTAAATTAGTATTGAAATTATGAAAAACTTATGAAACTTAATTCCAAACAACATATATTAAATTATGAAATAAAAAAACAAAACAATAAAATAAAATAAAAAACTCAATCCGCAGCGTAACACGAATTCTAACCTAGTGTCTATAAAATCGCATCATGTCGAGATGTTTTCCAAAAAAATGATCATGTTGAGATTTTGGTAATTTGGTACTCCCTCTGGTTTTTTTTAGTTGTCATTCTAGAGTAAAAATTTTGTTTTTCAATACTTGTCGTTTTAGGTTTCCAATGCATATGTTTTGTAAAAATACCAATTTTATCCCAACTATTTTAATGCTTTGACTAATGAAAAAATTAGAAAATGTATTAAATAAGGGGTATAATAGAACATTGATATATTTTCTTAATTTGTGTGCAAAGCTCTAAAATGACAAGTAAAAAAAACCGGAGGGAGTATTAATTTTACAATATTTAGTTAAGCTGAAATAATGCCTATAGTTAGTATTACTCTTATTAATTAATTTCGCAAACCTTATTTGGCGACCATTTCTTTGATTATAATAACAAATATATACTGAATCTCAACTAATGCTAATGTATAAAAAATTACTAATACTTACATACAGACGGCAATTTAGGAATATATTCCTTGTCTAGATTCTAAATCATAGTTGTACTTTCCAAGATATAAAGCTTGCTCACCAATTTTTACAACTATCAAACCTAATTCCATCCTAAATAAGTTACTATATAAATAACCTTAAGACCAAATGTACCAACGATCATAAGAAACTTTACCTTTCAAACAATCTTTACGCCTTCAATAGACAAATCGTTTTACTCTATATTATTTTGTTTCTGCAATTTAGATCATTGCTACTTTTTACACTCAACTCATTATTAACACTTTTTTTTTCCTATTTTACAACATCTTAAGCTTAAGAAAGGTACGTGAGACAAAGGTTAATATCAAACAAACAATTTTTTTAAGGTGTGTTGACTTTTGATTTTGGGGAACTAAAAGTATTTGAACACATATGTTTCTTTTGTTTTACCAACACAAGTCCATTGCATGATTGTACTCTAAATTGGTTTCATGTTTTCTTTGTAAGTAAGTGAAGAAAAAGGAAAAGAGACAAGAAATCTTATTTTCTGATTTGTCTATTTTTTTTTTTATTTTTTTACCTCAAAAGCACCATAATTTTATTACTCTGGTTCGAATTGGTTGGTTTCTAATGTCAACCACTCCGAAACCAAGGAGTTTACATGGGAGAACATAGTACCTCGTGCACAAGCACCTTTCGCAAGGCTGTCTGCACGAATGTTTACAGTTCTAGGAATATGCGAAATAGAAAACACAGAAAAACTTATCCCGTAAACTAAAGAAATTATTTAATTCCGTAGAAAAGTTTGACCAATCATCAAACTCCTCATTAAGTTTTGGGATGCTCGCGCAGTCCATCTCAAAGTGAACCGAGACCAAACCTTGTTGTAATGCAGATTCCATCGCCCATATCAAAGCCTCCAATTCCGCATGTAACACAGAAAGAAAATGCCTTGTACATTTCATCCCGAAACAAACATCGGCACTGTGCAGCACGAAACCCAGTCCCGCAAAACGATCATTTTCCTCCCAGGATGCATCTACTTGACACTTAATCTCCCCTAGCATCAACAGCTCTTCGCTCGGTACATCCTGAGTAATATCCTCTGATTCTTCGTACAACTCAACTATCTGTGCCATCTTCCACGCCATAGCTTCTGAAGAAGCAAGATTCAAAGTGTCCAGAGGTGTAGTGTCAGTCCAATTAAATAGTTTCTCGTTCCTCGCCTTCGTTGTACCATTTTATCTAGGGGAAGATTTCTAGCTGTTCGTCCGACACTCCTTGTTCCTTTGCTCGCCACAAGAAATAATCTAAATTTGCGAAAATAGACGCACACGGAAACGATTCCGGAGAAGTTGGGATGGAGCACAAAGCCCACACCTGCAGTGCAGGTGGACATTCAAAAATAATGTGGTTGGTTGTTTCCTCCAGACCACATCTGGGACACTCCCGCTCTGTACCACAATGTCGGTCTACAAGCCGACTGTTCGCCGCGACACAACCTGACATAGCCTGGCAAATAACGTGTTTGATCTTTCTTGACGTTTTAGTTTTCCATACCTGGCTCTTTAACTTATTTGTACTCGGCTCTAAGACCTCAGGGTTCAGTTGTGTTGCAATGGTGTATCCCGAGCGAACTGTGTATTGTCCTATCTTCGTATAGCACCAAACAAAATCATCAACCCGAAATTGTTTGCTAGGCTGGATGCCTGTTATGACAGGTACATCTGAGGGATCCATCAGATCATTTAGCATCTCCAATTTCCAGATCTTAGTCTCAAAATCAATAAGGTGGTTAACGTACAGGTTCGGGTCTCTATCAATGCCCCGGTCCTTCGCTGGTCTCACAGGTACAGTGGGAATCCAATTGTTTGTCCAAACGCGGGTATTAAAACTTGACCAAACATTTTTACATAGTCTCTGCGTGAGCAGAGGTTTTGCAGCGATCATGCTACGCCAGCTGAAGGAAGGAGAGTTTGTCTTTTTCACGTCTAGGGAGTTTGAATAACGAAAATATCGCCCTTTTACAACACGGCTGAGCAAAGAGTCTGGATAACGAAGCAGTCTCCATAACTGTTTGGCGAGTAAGGCTAAATTAAACTCCTTTAAATCTCGAAAGCCAAGCCCTCCTTGTGACAGAGGCACACAGATTTTATCCCATGCCATCCAGTGCAGAACTTTATTATTTTTTTTTGTGCTCCACCAGAAACGGGCAATAGCTCCTCTGAGCTTATTCACAATATGTTGTGGAAGTAAGAAACAGGACATGATGTAAGTCGGTAGTGCTTGTGCCACTGATTTGATGAGTACTTCTTTGCCTCCCTTCGTGAGAAATTTTGCCGACCATGAGTTTATCTTGGCATTTAACCTGTCCTGAACAAAGGCAAACACCTGTTGTTTAGAACAGCAAATGGTCTCAGGGAGTCCTAGGTAAGAGCCCATTCCGCCTTCTTTCAAAATTCCTATTGCCTGCTTCAGCTCCGTTCTTAAGTGTGTGTTCTACTCTATTGCCAAACAGGATTGCAGATTTCTCCTTGTTCAGTTGTTGTCCTGATGCGGCTCCATAACAGTTTATTATCTTTAAAAGCTCAGCACATTGCTGGATTTCGGCTCTGCAGAAGAACAGACTGTCATCAGCAAATAAGAGGTGTGAAACCGGTGGGCTTCCTTGAGCTCTTTTCAATCTAGAGACACGTCCTTCACTCTCGGCACCAGTTATTTGTGCTATTAACGCTTCAGTACATAAGATAAACAAAAAGGGGGATAGCGGGTCGCCTTGGCGTAATCCCCGAGTGGGAATTATATTTCCTTTCGCTTCCCCATTAATGAGTACCTTGTAAGACACTGAGGTTATACAACACAATATCAATTATATCCACTTCTCGTTGAATCCTAGCTTCCTCATCAGAATTTCTAAAAACGACCACTCTACCCTTTCATAGGCCTTACTCATATCCGTTTTTATTGCCACAAACTTCGATCCACAAGTTGCATTCATCCTTAATGCATGGAAGTTCTCTTGTGCAAGCAGGATGTTATCAGTAATCAACCGTCTAGCCACAAAGGTTGATTGTGTCTCCGAAATCAGCTTCGGGAGAGCTTTCTGCACTCTATTGCATAACACTTTAGAAATGATTTTGTAACTCACATTACAGAGGCAAATAGGCCAAAATTCACCCATTGCTCTAGGTCTTTCATTCTTGAGGATCATACAAATGTTTGTCTTATTAAGTCTTGGATCGAACTCGCCTGACACAAAAAAACTCCTTAACCATTCTAATGATGTCATTTCCAATAAGATGCCAAAACCGTTGAAAGAAGAGACTTGTTATCCCATCTGGACCAGGAGCTTTATCTGGATTAATGCTGAAGACTGCTTTTTAATCTCGCAGTTAGAAGGTGGTTGGATCAGAGATGCATTAACCTCTGGCGTAACTTTTGTAGTTACATAACGCAGTGCCTATTCGACTCTGGTAGTACTTGAGGCAGAGAATAACTCCTGGAAATAATTTGTCACCACCTTTTCAATCCCCGCTTCAGACTCCTCCAAGGTACCTTCTCGGTTCTGAATACTGATTATGCGATTTCTGGCCCGTCGTTTTTTTTTGGTGGCGCGGAAAATTTTTGTGTTACGGTCCCCCTCTCAACACCAGTTTGCTCTGCTCTTTTGTTTCCAATAAAGCTTTTCATCCCGAAAAGCTGCACAAAGCTGCCATTTCAGTTCAAGTTCCGCCTCAGTGGTGAGGGAATCGTCATCCTGTGCACGCTCTAGTTTTTCTTTTAGAACATCGATTTTCTAAAGTGCATTGCTTGGATTTTCTCGCTTCCAAATGGAGATTGCCTTTCGGCAGGCTACCAGCTTAGAGTGAATGTTTGTGGGGCCTTCGGTGGTAAGATCCCCCCAACCAGCCCTGAACACATTTTTAAAACCTTGTTTCCCAAAGCATCGTTTATCAAACTTAAAGCTCTTTTGCCGTCTGCGATTATTAGAGGAAATTCTAGCCAAAACAGGCCGATGATCTAATCCCCAGAGTTTCAGATACTCCACATTGGTGTCGGAAAAGAGGTTGTGCCAGTCTTCATTTCCAACTGCACGATCAAGTCTACAACGCACCCTCTTACGGTGTCTTCGTCTTCCGACCCAAAAGAGAAAATTCCCCTTATAGGGAGAATCTATCATTCCACAATTAGCCAGCATGTTTCTAAAAGGGAGGAAGGTCGATTCAGCCCGACGTTTGCCTCCTTGTTTCTCCTGGTTTCCAATGATCTCGTTAAAGTCCCCTATCATGAACCAGGGACCTTGTCTTGTGAGACTAATTCGCGTCAGACGCTCCCAAACATCCTCTCGGTTTGCAACAACCTGATCGCCATACACAAAGTTCATATAAACCTTGTTTCCCTCCACAGTGTTTTCAATGTCTATCATTCTGTTATCCGAGTAAATGATTATAACCTGAGGAGAATTCATGTAGAACAAAGCTAAACCTCCGCTTTTCCCTATAGGGTCCACGGTGAATAAATTGTCATAACCTAAAGAAAGCTGAATATCTTGCATAAAAGAAAATTTGTTTTTTGTTTCAGAAAGAAAAAGAAATGCAGGAAAAAAATATTTAGTGAGCTCCTTTAGATGCTCTGAAGTCAAGTAAGCTCCTGCCCCTTGAAAATTCCATGCAATTGTATTCATAGAGTACTGGGTGGTTTCTGGGACACCACCGAACCTGAAACAGCAGTAGACTTCTTGCTTATAGCAAGAGGAAACACCTCCGTACAATGGACAGTTATTGGTTTTGCACGTCCCGCACTCGGACGTTTCTTTGGGGATTGGGGAGCCCGCAGAGCATTAATCTTCCTGGACGCTGCACCTACAATATCTGGGCTCCTAGGGGGACGTTGCTTCTCATCTTTTTCTTCTTTCCGTTGGGTTTTTGATCGCTCTTCTGCTATGGTAGCATGAGTAATGGATTCACCAGTTTTGCCTTTGACTTGTGTCCCCTTATCCCTTCCTTTTGATCTCGTTGTGACCTTCTTCAATGATACTGAACCCTTTCGTATATTGACCAAAAAAAGTTGGGAAATAGCTTCAATTTGTTCAGTATCCTCTTGTGGAGTTTCCCCTTGTTCTTGAGATTCATATAGGATTCCTGCTTCTCAAAGATATTCATCGATTGGGGGGTCTTCCTCATTAAGGAGATCTATGTTGTCTATCATTTCATCGTCCATTATTAGGTCCTCCTCCATACCGGTGTACTGGATATTGGGCTCTGCCATTGTGTTCCTCTTATTTAAGTCTTTAGAACTCGGCGATGCCTGCCCCTGTTTCGCAGCTTCCTCTTTGTCAGCTATGTCTGGTGGTAATCTTCCTTTACGTCCTGCAGAACATGTAAGCATAACTTCCCTATACTTTCTTGCAGTCCGATTTTCTTCCTCCCGTAGATCTACTTGTAACGTCTGCGTCTCCAACTGAGGGAAATCTTGATTTAACTCTTTACTTGTCCCTTGTTTCTCATTCCGCTTCCATGAGGTCTGTCTAACCTCTTTTGCTTGATACCATTGCTTATCACCTGTGTTTCCCCTCTATGATCCATTAGTATCGTGTAATCGATACGCTGGAATTGGTTGTCTATCAAGTCTAAGGCGCTCCAGTTGGTCTCCTGTCCTCTGAATAACAGAAATTGTTCTTTTTGAATCCGGAGTGTCCAAAGGAGTCTTCAAAAAGGACGTTCATTTCTCTTCTCTCGATATCTATCATCGGATAATGGATTTTGGTAAAACCTCGGTTCTCTCGGATTATTATCATATTTTGCTGTTGGGAAGCCCTTTCCATCTGACTGTCTAGTCCTTGATCTTGCGTAAGGGTGGAACTCTCCCGATGTCGGGGAATGTCTTTAGATCTATGCCTCTCTAGTCTATGTCATACTCCTTTACTCCTCGAATCTCGTTCATCCTTTAGGTCCTGTCGGAGATCAGAGTAACGTCATTGCTCCCCTTGCTCAAGCTCCCTCGTCAAGTTTCTCCTCACATGTGACGATCATTCAGCCTGTACCTCCACTCTTCCTTCCTTCCAAGGCCCAGAATCTTGTTGATATTCAGATAATGAAGAGGCTGTTGTTAAGGATTTATTTCTCAGTCACTCCAATTCGGATAGTTTAGGGCAAGTTATTTCCTCATGTGAGATTCTTTTGCAGGTAAAACAATACCGATACAGGCCCTCATACCGCAATGTTACGTTCACCCCTCCATTGTCAAATACCACCCTGCTTTCAAATTGAAGCGGATTATCACCGTTGATTGAAACTTGTACCCTAGCCCCAGCAACGTCAATAGCTTCCACGGTCCCGAGAGCCTCTCCGATTCCCCTGTACGATTGTTCCTTTTTGTATAAAGAAGGTATTCCTTTAACATGTAACCAAAATAACATAGTTTTGGATAATCTTCCCTGATGCTTGCTTCCCATCTCTCAAGGGAGAAACTCCAACGGTTAAAATGACACGGACGACGTTGTAAAACCTTGAGAAGATCTTCTTCGTTGTCAAAATCAAATTGGAATTTGCCGTTTCCCAGATCTGTGCCATGAACTTGTCCTTCTACGTCCCAGATGCGTTCCTTTGGTATAAAGGTTAACAGAGCATCTATGCTTCTCCCCTCCACATGGAACATACGTCCCACCAAAGAATTTTTAAATTTATCAATCAAATCCGAAAAATGAATTTTTGGGATCCAAATCACTCCTTGTTCTTCCTCCTCCCCTTGTCGATCCGACATCGGCTCCTTACCGCTCCTTCACGAGATCCCCAGCTTAGACATCAGGCCAAATATCTAAAAGACAAACCAGAAATTCAGAAGCGTAACAACACCTAGAACAAAGAATCAACGGCCGAAACCACAGGAAACAAAACTTAGCAGTGTGCTAGAAAGGTTTAAAGATCTCCGATCCAAAAGAAAACGCCGATAGAAAAAGCTAAAGCGATGACTTGAGGAAATCGCCTTTAGAGTCGCCTAACCCTAGGTGCGCCGCCATTCTTTTTCGACTATTTTAGGTGTTTTGTCTAATTTTACTAACAATTTATATCTCTATTATAATTTCCAAGGTAATTTATAATAAATTGTGTGGTTTTAATAATTGAAAAATCAAACAATTGCCTATGCATTTATTGCACAATCAAAAATGTTAAATGCAATTAGACAAAAGTATTGCATGAATATGGTAGCCTGATCAATAATTTATGCATTTAATATATTTGAACATGAATATGGTAACCTCATCAAACTAATATGTTAAATGCATAAATTATGTAAATGTTAAAATGTTACCTAATACTTTTTTCTAATTGCATAAACTGTGTGATTTTAACATTTTTGATATACAATTTGTGTTTAACCTTTTTAGTTTTGCTTATGTAAAGTTAAATTTACAATCTTAATCCTACAAAATTACACAAAAATAAATAAGTGACATGGTAAATCGACCAAAATCAAGAAAGTTTATTCCCATACATTATCTTGACTTAATTGCTATTTTCCTTTTAAAATTAAGAAAGATTTTATTGTTTTATTTAAGAAACAAAAAATATTATCAGCCTAAAGCCATCCTAAAGTATATACATATTAATATTTTTGTAGTTGTTTCCATATCTTTATTGTGGCAAATTTGAGTTTAATTAGTACTATGAGCTTACCTTGAATGCATCCACTTGTTCGTCGAGATTTTGGACCATTTCTTCAGCAATGTCTGTGAGCTTGATTTGGTGTTTAATTTCCACAAGGTACCAAAAAACATGTTTCTGTCTTTTTATTTTCTGTGGACCGCGACATACAGTTTGAGATGTTTATATCCGCCTGTTAGGAACTTCTTGATGTAACTAGAAATGGCTTATCTGACCTTTCATTTGCATTATCGTGTGAGGGTCTGGTGAACTACTCTTTCACTGTCTCTAGCTACTATTGGATTTGAAATTTAGCTTAGGAGTCCTAAGTTAGGACTCCCTAGCAGGAAAACTGATTAAAAAGTCTTGGACCAATTGGTTAGAGGGGAGCCTTTAAGCTTTGAGAGATATGGGGATTTCTACAATAATGTTTTGGGGGGGGGGTTTTTTTCTCGTGTTCTTGATTGTAACCAAAGAATTCAGGATTAATAGAGGATGAATCGTTTCTCTTCATAGCAGATTGATTGTGTAATTTTTTCTTCTTTACCTATTGAGTATGATAAGGTAATTCTTCCTTATAAATTAAGGGCTTTTTTAGAAATGCGCAATGTGGTCCTTTTTGGCTTTATCATATCATGCTTGTGTCTATAATTGTTTGTTGGTTCATTTTAA
Source organism: Camelina hispida (assembly GCA_023657505.1). Lineage (NCBI taxonomy): Eukaryota > Viridiplantae > Streptophyta > Magnoliopsida > Brassicales > Brassicaceae > Camelina > Camelina hispida. The sequence continues at coordinate 28,172,140 of CP094637.1, forward strand.
AGGTTCACGGTTTGACAATGGTTATTTCATATAAGGTATACTTGATACTCGATGTATTCATTCTTGCCCTTGCCGGGGAACTTCAAGAAACAAGCTAGCGGGTGCGCATAAAAACCTTCTCTTTCAAGCTTTGTTTATCTTATTATTGCCACTTAACTGAAAATTTCCATCAACTCTTTGCTTGGAGGCGATCATCGAGAGGATATCAGAACTGGAGAAGCTAGAGTGATATCAGAACTTTAAGACTCCTCTTCTATTTTGCTCTTTTCTGTTATCTCTACATTAATCTCAAAAGATAGAAAACGAGATACACATTATTAGACAACTCAAGAAGAAAACTGGTGAGAGACACTGTACTGGGATCCTTGTTGCATAATGTTAAAAAAATCAAAGAATTGATGGAGAGCTTGTTTATATTAAATCTTGTGAATAAAGGCAGTCTCAGTCAAATACTTAATTGCATTTTACGACGTAGATTCGCACAAATTGCCATGTCCACATAGGTAGGGTGATGTTACCCTGTATGTATATGGTAAAAGATATTTCCGCAAATCATCGTCTTTCAAGTTCAAATCCACCTTGACATCGATGCCTATTCTCATATTGGAATCTCAAGTGAATAATGTTGTACCAAACTTGCTAGATTGTAATATAAGTAAAACACGGTCAACGATGAGACGTCATAGCATAATACATAAAGCAAGAATCAGCAAAGCCACATTTACTAAAGTTACTTTGTTCTCTACAAAACAGAATTCCTTACATTTTGTTTTTTTACATACCCTTCTTTCCTTCTGGACTATGGCCAATAGACTCCAACTGGTTCCTCAAATTCTGATTATCTTCAAGAAGCCTATCATACTCTAGAAGAAATCCATCGGCTTGCTTCCTCAATGCCTCTGTTTCACCTTTCGCCTCTTTTAGTTCTTTGCCTTTGCCTTCGTTCTCCGACTCTACTGTCTTTATCTTTGCCTTTAATGCTGCGATTTCTTCCCCGAGAGCTTTCACTTCTTCTCCACTTGTAGTTTTCCCATCCTCAAAACCTCTGTTCTGTTTCTTTGCAGTCTCCATTGTCTTCCTCAATAACCGAAGCTCTCTAATGTAATGGTGAAGGCGATCAATCATGAGCGAGAGAAACAGCACAAATCCTGTAATATCAGAACGTTAATAGAACTAACATAATCGAGAGATAAGTTATGAAATCCTGTTATTTCTTATTTCTTAATCCATACCTAACTTGATTCTAAACCAAACATTAAGTGAGAATAACCCTAAACTAAGATCTTTACTAGAATGGCAATAACATCAATATGATCAGATCTAATCTAATGATGTTAGTAGATAATTCATGAGCGAGACTGCGAGAGACATAACACGAATTTTGAAATGTAAAAAGTACATTAACATCAGGAGTAGCCCTAATCATATCAGATTCTTCTTAGAGTGGTCCTATGATCAGATCATAGGATCACAAATTTACCTAATCACACTCCTCAATTCAATAACTATACGTACAAATTTTTTTTTTTTACTGATTCAAGAGAGTAACTCTAAGCACACCAGATTCAAATGGTAATATGATGAAATCTACTCCTTTTGAAACTGAATAAGGGAATCAAGCTTTGGCCTATCTACACCCTTAATTACTGTTTTAAGACGCACCACAATTCTTGAAACTATGCAACATCAATCAATACTAAACGAAGAGTAAGCCCAAAGCAAAACAGATTCATATTAGAATTTGTAATATGATCAGATCTAAAGGATCATGATTCGTCGTAATAACACTCTTTAATCCTACAACTATTCCTTAAAAAATTAATTTCTGACTGGATCAAGAGATCGAAAAATTTAGTGATTTATTAATACCCATAAGAGAAGCTTCGAGGAGATGCTTGGAAGCGAGGACCTGATCAGTAGGATTAAGAACAGCACCATCTTCAGATCGGCGTCGTATATTAATCAAACTGTAAAGGCTCGACAAGAGCACGACGAACACGGTGGTTCCGATGGTTTTAACAACGACGGGGCCTCGGCCACGTTTGATTCGATCGAAGGTGAGGATGATTAACTTCCGGAGAGGCGTTTTGAAGAGGAGGAGGAGAATTAACGCCATTTCGGAGAAGATCACCGAGTAAAGGAGGTGAATCATCGTTCGTTCGTCGCCGGTGAGAGTATAAAACCCTAGATTTTGATCGGAGAAGGAGGAGTAGAGATAGAGATGAAGGTGTTGTTGTTGTTGTGTCGGTCAATGAATATATATGAAAAAGGCGTTAAGTAAAACCTCTACTCAGGTCTGGGCATTCGGGTACCCGTTCGGATACGGATAGAATTCGGATTGGTTTTGGCTTTTCGGATTTAGATGTATATGATCCGTTTAGATATTTCTAAACTTCGAGTTCGGATCGGGTCCGGTGCAGGTATTTCGTTCAGATTACCCGAAGTTCACAAAACTTAAAAGTTTAGTATCTAAAAGTTTAGTTTAGTCTAAATTTAATTTTTTTCTTTTCAAAAATTTAATCTTATTTTGCTATAGTTATTCCAATTCATAATTTTTAATAATTTAAACAATTAAAAATATATATATAAATTAATTATTAATTTATATATAAAATAGTAATAATTACTTTATAAGTAAATTAATATCATTATAAATTAATAAAATATTTTAATCCTAATATTATTAATTTATAGAGTTTTTATTGTATTACAAGTTTTAATATTTTTAAGTAAGCTTTCGATTTGATTTTCATTTTTTTTTTGTTGGGATGTTAATAAATGCCTCGTCATCGTACTTTCTTAAAACGTATTTGAAACACACATGTCGGCAACGAGACACGTATTTGGGAGGTACTTTACTTTGTATAAACAAAAACAGTTGTGGTCATTATTATTGTCTCATTTTATATCACATTTTTAATATATAGGGTGTATAGTATAGGTGTATAGTGGCAAGAGTCTCGGGAGAATTTGATGATGATATACACGTTTATTCATAAGATACGATGATCGACCGTATAAGGAGGTTGAAACCTCAAAAACTAGTATCGCAGATGTTTTCAAAGTTTTGGTTTTGGTTTTGGTTTTATTATTTTTTAGTTCGATAGATATTATTAAATTATGTAAGTATTTTGATTTTAGATGTTTTTTAGGATTTAATAGTCAGTGTTCATCCGGTGACTCATGGTTGCAACCTCTAGGGGCAACTTACGGTGGCGATGGTGTCGACGGCAAAAATCTTGTCTCGCTTCTCAATGTTCTCGGATTCTTTCAAACACGACACCACGACAGAGCAAAAACAACAACCACAGTGGCTCAGCTGTGTCTCTCCCACTCTCGATGGCTGCTGGTCTGGTTTTAGGGTTCATGTTTTTGTTTCTCTTTGACGGCAAATGAAGAAATACATGATCCACATAGTGATGTTAAAACGGGCATTAAGCCCGCGTGTCTAAACGGGCCTGGCTTATTTTTTAGATCCGAACCCACTTAAAAGATCTACAATAATAAACGGGTTTATACGGGCAGACCCATTAAGACCCGATTATTAACGGGTTTGAGCAAAATATTATCGGGTAGCCCGTTAATTTTATTTTCAGAATTTTCCAAGTAAACCGATGTCGTTTAGCTTTGTCCCTAAAAAAACATCTAACGCCGTTCTAGGTTTTTGACCTGTAAAAGAGATCCGGTGAATCTCAGTTCTTAATTATTTTCTCAGTCGTCGTATGCTCTATTATTTACAAAAACTAGTATCGCAGATGTTTTCAAAGTTTTGGTTTTGGTTTTGGTTTTATTATTTTTTAGTTCGATAGATATTATTAAATTATGTAAAGATTTTGATTTTAGATGTTTTTTAGGATTCAATAGTCAGTGTTCAATTTTTCTCTTTTCTCTCTTGTCATTTTTCAAAGAGAGAAAGTAATTTTCGAGTTACTTTCCGGTAACGACCGACCTTACCAACAGCGTTAGTCGGTTCATATCGTTTGACATCGCTTGCTCTCTTAACAGTGTTGGCTGGCTTATCGTCCAGCATCACTGGCTTTTTTAGTAGTGTTGGCTGACTCATCGTCTGGCACCGTCTGTCACTTGTGACAGCGTTGGCTGGCATCTGCCCAGCTCAGTCGATTACCATAACGACGGTGGCTGATTTCTCGTCCGGCATCGGTGGTTTCATCCCTTTTCGCTGGCTTTTTTCCAGAATCCTCTGACGTTGTGTGGCTGGCTTTTGGTTATCGTTCTGCAGCCGTAGATCGGCAATTTTCTTTTATTTGTTTTGTATCCGGGCTGTTCTGAATTCTTTTCGGTGCTCCTCGGTTTTATCTCTAGTCGGTTCTGGTTGGGTTTTATCTTGAAGAAGGCTTAACTGGTGATAGAGAAGATTGAGATTTGCTTGTAGCAGTGGAGAAATTTTGATTTGGTTATATCGAAATTAAAATCATAGGTTTTAAGATCTGTAGACTTTGGTGAACTTTACAAGTATGGACAGAACTATTTCATCTTGGTTTTCCCGGTGGGGTTGAGATGAGGAGGTGGAATTCCGGCGGGGGCCGGTGATACTCCTTTCATCACAAGCAAGACACGTAGCCAAGGTAATTTGTCCACGTATCCACTGTGCAATAAGAATTAAGAAACGTCTCCTAACTATACGTGCAGTCTTTGACTATTGGGCTTCTGTTTTGGCCATGGCCCAATAAAGATGATTTTAATTGTCGAAGCTTATCCTATCCCATCTTATAATAACATCTCGTCTGCCTATGTTAGTTGGTTTTGGGTTTGAGAAACAGTCGTAGTTGTTTCTTTTCCTTCAAGCTTGGGAAATTCGTGGTTGAATGTCTAGCATAAATTTTGGGTTAATTGGATTGCACTCATGGCTCCACTAGGTTGCGTGTTAAGTGTAATGGTTCCTGGGATGGGGGTTAAGTGAGAGATTAAGAGGGGGGTATTCAACTTATATTTTAAAGGATTTGGTAGGATTTTAACATTTTAGGACTTTGGAAGATTTAGGTGAGTTTTTAGGAGATTTGGTTGTGTTTTAGAGTTTTTATATTTTTAAAAAAGGAAATGAAATGTGATTCTATGAGATTTGATTGTTAAACTTTGGGTGATTTTAACATATTTTACAAATCCTTTAAAAATTCATTTAATCGCTTCTTCCCGTGAATTAACAAGCCTAGACTCGATCACTAAAGCTCTCATCATCCACCATTTCTCAGAAAGTATAGCTGGAGTGATGACGATCCGATCATTCAGGAAGCAGGAGTTGTTTATGCAAGAAAACGTGAAGCGTGTCAACGCCAATCTCAGGATGGACTTCCACAACAATGGCTCCAACGAATGGCTCTGAGATGGGTTCTGTTCCACTGATTGTCTACTTTGACCAAGCTGTTGGTGGAGTTAGCTCGTCGACTGTTACAATTGATTCTGTACTAAAAGGAAACGAGAACCTTGTTTGGGAACCAATTTCGAAATAAAAGCTCTCAAGTGTCATTGTGTCGTAGATTTTTTTATTTTTTTTTATCAAATCCTTTAAAATTCTACCTCAAAAGGTATGATTTTGAGATGGTATTTTTTAACTAGAAAACAAAAAAAAAGTTTTGTAGAATCATTCAAAATCTCAATTTTTTTAAAGTTGTGATATTTTGAATAACAGTATATTTTAAGTAAGTTTTATAAATAACTGATTGAATAACAAGAGATTTTAGATTATTTTAAATAATTTTACATAAATCCAAGTTGAATAACATAGTATTTTAAAAGATTTTTTAAAATCATCAATTGAATAACAAGTGATTTTAAGAATACTTTAGAATCTTTTAAAATATCAGTTGAATACCCCCCTCTAAGGTTTTCCTCTTTTAATATCTTATTAGGTAGTAATCCATGCTACACGGGACAAAATATTTTTATATAAATTTTAAATTTGTAAAATGACTAAAAATTATATTAATCCGGTGCTATAGTACATGTGCATTAGTGTTACATTAGAATGGGAAACACATCATAGTCCCACCCCATCCCCTCACGTTTTAATCCATCTCCTCTCGTCCTATCTCATCCCGTCTCATTTTATACCCGTCACAATTGTTTATCTTATGTTTGTTTCCTTTTAAATAATTACTCGTTAGACAAACTTTTACTATAAGAGATTGGGTAAGAAATTTAGATGGGATACCAGAGTTCTAAGTTGAATATTTTTCTATTTTGTTAGTTGAAATTATCATAAAAATTATATAATTGTTTTCAAAAACACTTCAATTCTCAAAGTGTCCGTACCAAAGTGATTAATTAAGTGTCGCATAGTCAATCCTTATCCATATTAGTGAAAGCTTGATACTTAAATTTTGTCTACCTATATTTTTTGATTTTGTACTTTAATATAAAATTTATGTCCTTTTTTTAAAAAACTGTTCAATATATTGTTTTCATTATTCGAATTTACCCGTTTCAGTTTACATGTACTTAAATTTTCTCAATTTAAGTAATTATGAAGTAATATATTTTAAATATATTCGTCTAATATATTGAACAGTTTATATGAACTCGATAATCTATTGAACAGTTCATATGAACTCGATAACCCTCTCATAACCATTCTCTTTTAAATTATTAGAAATGTGGTTTGGTTTTCTAATAATTTCCTTTTTTTTTTTCATAAGCTTTAAAAAAGTAAACTTTCTGGTCATAAATTGTCATCCCCAGTAGTAAGAATCGTGCAAGGTTGCTTTGTTGTATATCAGATTAGTACTAACTAATTAATATGGTTTGTTTTTATGCCATGTTTATTTGTTTAAGCTTTCGTGGTGAAAGAGAAACACATAGCAGAGATGTTATCTACCACAAGGACAATTCTCAAAAATTTCATCAGTTTGCTGCAACCTCAACTTACCCAACAACTAAGATCTTAATTGAAAACAAATGATGTATTGATTCAGATTAGAAACACATTTAAGTTGTCATCAAACCTTGATTCTTGCTACTGTTAGGTAGAAAAAGAATACAAAGAAATAAAATCTTATGAAAGAGAGTATACATAAAAAATGATTATTCAAATGAAGGATACCACTGATCACGTATCTTTCAGTGCAGCCCATACCATCAAATGACGCAATATTGAATTGGTTCTCAGATACCTCCCTACGAATCTTCACTCTTGTTCATTTTCTCAAGCCAGAACCCTCCTTACACATGTTACGGTGAGACTTCTTTTCTTCTGTAGCTAGCTTCTGCACGTCCAATTTCTGTTTCTGCTCCACGTATCGTCTTTCTGCATGCGTAAAGTGACCATTATACATTAGAATCAAAACAGACAATGAAATAAAATTCAATTACTAAACAAATATTCAGATGAGAAGTTTTCGCGCTTTAGTAATTCTTCCAACAGAGTCTACAGCTTTCAATACACATCGTGAGCCCTATTTATGTGTGTGCAAAATACTATTATCGTACCAGCTTGGTTTGGGGGAGAGTGCCCCACTTGCCTTCTCCATGAGTGGTGATGTAATCTATTAGATTGTCTTTATGATCAGTCCAAGCTCATCTATCATAAAAACAGAAACCATTGTTCTAATGTTAGTTTAATTTTGAGAACAATGATAAAAATAAACATTTTCAGAAGCGGAGTTGAGAATTCAACCAACATAAGAGTAGACAAAAGCAAAGCAACGTTTTTACTGAGTTTAAAATGCACAAGTACAAATTAAATCATCTAAAGTCAATTGTCACTCGTATATTCTGGGAAAACAGAACATGTAGCATAGAAAACAGAGCCTACAACTTATATAACCAAATTCTACAAATTACTTAAACAAAATATGCAATCTATAACTTGAACAAACCAAACCTGCAACTTAGACAATCATAATCTGCAAATTTAATTAATCAGAACCTGAAGGATCAACCAAAGGGACCACGCGAATGTACTAATGATAGGTAAGATGCAGACGACCAACTGGTGTTCTCTTGGTTGAGCAAGGCGTTGAGCAATTTGGGACCCCTAGAAAAGTCATCGCCAATTTTCCATGGCTCCTCCACCACACAGACGGTTCATGTTACTTTTGCAACACTTTTAAGTATTCTTGTTGAGTATATAATTAAATTAAATTTTGAAAAGTGAGACCAAACCTGGGAATCAAGTCTATAACATACGATGAGTGTATAAGATTAATCTACCTGTGAATCAGTGATTTAGTCGCCTGCTTGGTCCTAGGAGTCCCGATAACACCATCGCCTTCATCTTCTTGTTACGTAGATCTGCCATTGTTAGTACGTTAGAATCTCTCCGTCTCTGTCACACTACACGAACCCCTAAAAATTCCTGAGGTGCAATCCAAAAAAAAAAAATCAAAATGTAAAGCAAAACCGAGACCAAATATAGGAATTAAGAAAACTCCAAACCCAAATCTTGCAGAATGTAGATACAAAGAGACAAAAACAAAAACAAAAACTTACCCTTGCATAAGCTCCGATCATCGAACAGATACAACGAATCATTCATGATCAGAGAAGACATCGGAAAAATAATCAATATCAACTGACTCTACAGAGAAATAAAAAATTCTAAAAAAAAGGAAAAAAAAATACATACCTAAGGAATCAAAATCCGTGAAGCGATTAATCAACCAAGCGATTCTCGTCGGTGAAATCGGAAATGGTGAGCGATAAAACTTACTCGCCAAGTTGTCTCCAACTCGATAACCCTCTCTCCAGTTTTGGTTTTTTGGAGAATTTTTGGCGTTTCCCATAAGAAAAAGAAGGACGAAGAAAGAGGGAGAGAGTGGCGAAAGAAAAAAAATTTAGGTTTAGTAAAGTGTAAATGAATGAAAGGCTGAGATTTTTGCTCAGAAAACAATTGAACGGTTGAGAGTATAACATAAAACCGGGTTAAATTACAGGATCAATTAAACTAGTGATCCATACTTACTAACAACCTAAATCTAATCAAACAACAACAGGTAAAATAAAACGATATCATTAAACCAATAACTAATTCCTCACAAAATCATCCAACAAAGTCACAAAATATTAAGCCACCTATATAGCAACATTCTAACGACTCGACTTTAGAAACCTAAAATAGCCAGACAACACATCAACGAGCCACTAGAGCATCCTTCTCTTCATCGCCTTGATTCCACGATCACAATTTGCATTTACCAGCATCACAAACAACAATTGAAACGCATGAGTATTATCACAAATACTCAGTGAGGCAATCCTCCCATCTACTGGGCTATACACACAAGCAATTGAGGAACTCCATTCAACAAACAACAAATAAACAATCAAACCAGGAAAAGCAAGTATCAGCCGCCTGCTGAAGGGTTTGTGTCGACCGACACTCTCCTAGTGTCGACCGACACTCTCCTAGTGTCGATCGACACCCTCCTAGTGTCGATCAAAACGGACACATGGTGAAGGTTACGTAGACCGACACACTCCTTGTGTCGATCAATGCAAGCTCAACATTTCCCAAAAACCCTAACACTCCTCGATCAACATATCCACATGCATCAATTGATGCTTGTTAGGTTTCTCGCCCCGTCCTCGCACTTGTGTTGACCGACACACTCCTTGCATCAATCGACGCAACTGCCGAGCATCGTTTTCCTCGAAGCTCCAAGTCATATCCCAAATGCACCAAACTCCCTCCAGAGTCACATAAGAGTCTCACAAAGCCTCAAGTACCACGAAGAAACTCCAACAAACCAAGGAATACCACACAACACTTAAACATGAAAAATAAGAGAATCTCAAGCTTAGATAAGCCATGATCATGCACTCACTTTTGCAATAACAAGATTTGGCCAACAAAACGACGAGAACACACTCCTAGCACGCGTCTAACATGATCCCAGCCTCAAATCTCAAAAACAGCTAGAAATCTCCAAAAACTCTTAAGAACTCTCAGGAATACTTTTATCTCTTCTTTTTCTCTCTGGAACGACAAATGATCGGCTGTGTAAACCCTCAACTTAACTTCCAACTTATAGACCCCGGTTTAGGGCTTTTTTTTAACCAAAATCGCTCTAATTTGACGATTTAAAACAAACAGATCAAACCAGAATTTGGATGTGTCGATCAACACACATCCATAAACCAACAAATTTAGTTCGAAGATATTACAAGATCGGGCGACATGTAGAAGCAAAAATAAACAATACTTCGAATACAACTATACCCTTGGCAGAGACTTGATTCTCCAAACCAACATCCCCAGAGACATTCACTAGCCCCTCATCCTTCTCCTGAGCCAACCAAACTCTACTCAGAAAATCTGGCCGATCAGCTGCCGCTAAATGCAACGGCTCCTAAGAAGCATCACACAACCTCAATGTGATAATCTCTCCCACCCGAGACTCCATATCCTGCTTCTTAGCCGAAGCCGCTGAAACGTCCGCACCTAGATTCCCAATCCTCACTTTCGACACACGGGAAACAATCTCACTAGAACCCCATAATTCCGACGAGACAACCGGCATCAACCGCTCCTTACAAAAACTTCCAGAAATACTAGCTAGATCAAACTAACTCATACTCTGCAGCTATGAACAACAATCATACAAACATACTTCTGCTCCACAAACATCTTGCATATATAGACTCTAAGTCCTCCTCCAGCTGACCACTTTGTGATCGACCCGAACAAGCCACTTAAGCACGTATCCCTGACACCACCTCATCTAGTTACTGAGTCGCACAACCAACCATCCTAAGTGACCAAGTAACAAGAGAGGTGGGCTGGAATACTTTACTCCGTCCAGCCACAGAAACACTTCTCTGTAGAATCCATCGATTCACCATCTTAGCTTTAACCCATAAGCTTACAGAGATTACAGCTCAAACCGAGCTTGTTGGTTCAACCAACAACACAACTTAACACAAGTCAATTCAAACAAAAGATTATATAAACACTCAACTAAAACACAAACTAACTGTTAGAAACTCAATCCCACCGTTCATTACCTAGCCAGTAGTTTCATGCAACTCTGTACAAAATTTCGTGACGATCGGACAAGTTTTGAACTCTCAAATGTTGCCTCGAAGAGGCCAACACGAACTGTTTCTAGGCTTCTAGATATTCAATAACTGGACCAGAAAGAAACGTCCATAACTTACTGAATATAACCCCAAATACAACTCAGTCACCGCCTACAGATTCTTGACAGCGAGACCTTTCGATAGAGTCTTTAATCGTGAGCTGATTCCATCTGGTTCGACGAGAATCATCCTCACAAAACCGGAACTCAGAAACGCACATGTTCCATACTTATCATAAATTGCACCATTTACCAGCAATTACCTTTCCATTAATTACTTGTCCATGAAGTCGAGCATAACTCCTTCAATTTAAATCCGAATAAAAATCCATCAATTGCTATGCATGCTTGACTTGTTGGAGATCACGCCAATAACATCACCTTTCCAAAATAATGTGAGATCCGGAGCCGGTGAGCCTCCAAAGTCGACTCCTCCACACTGCCTTCATCTCCAGCTTTCTTCCACTTTCTTACTCTGCTTCAGCACTATTTACTCCGGGCTTGTTCTTTCACCACCAAAGAAGCTTCCCACAGCCATGGAAGGACTAACCCGATCCATTGAAGGTTTGCACCATCTCTGGAACGTAACTTCTCTCTCCTCTCAACATGGCTCTCTCTCTCTCTTCTCTTCCCCTTTCCCTCACTTTTCAATAACAACCACATCTCATTGAAAACTGCACCACATCAACCACAAACACTCACGATAACTGATAACATCATTATTTCACCCATATTAGCTATAGTTTTCATATGCATTTAAGAAGAGCTTGATAAAATTTCATGTATAAAAGGTCTATTATCAAGTATTTTAGGTTTCAAGAAAATTTTACAGGTTTTATAGCAAAAAAGACCAAAAGAAAATGAAAACATGTTTCAGGACAGATTCAAAGCTCTTCAGTGAGAGCCAGTTTTGAAGAACTTTCATAACTGAAATGATATTTTGTTTGGTGTCTGTGGAAATCTGAGAGAGTCATCTCTCTCCTTTAAGTTGACTCAAGTCAATCCGTTCAGCCATCCGGAAGATATGTCCATTTTACCAAGACGTGTTATAAACCGACGTAAAGAGAAGCATCCAGCCGATGAGATTTTAATGAAGGCCTTACCAGCAACCATCACGGCGGCCCAGTCCAAGTCTTCACCATGTTCCAGAACCTTCCTACGCTGCCACTTTTTCTGCACTCAAGAAGAATATACGCTTTTAGCCTTACAAACCCTAATCCAAGACAAAACCCTATAAATACTCTTCAAGACGTAGGGTCTTAAGGTGTGCTCTTCATTGACTCTTAAACTGCCTAGCCGTGCGACCCTAAACGACCCTAGACGACCAGAGAAGCTCTCTTGCTCGCCGTTCCATTGAAGCTGGAAGATCCACCATCTCTCTCTTTCTACTCTTTCTAGTTCTTCCATACTTTCATTGCTTTTTGGAGACAAGCTAATTTTTATGACAAATAGAGAAGTTTCCTTTGAACCCCTATTGTTTATTGATTCCTTTTTGATGCTATACTTTATAATATCAATGCCGTTTCTTTGCATCATGAGCGAGTAGTTTTATTTGGTGGGTTTTATGGGGTGATTCAAGGGGAATTCATGGTTCGCTTCAATTAGGTTGTTAGATCTTATTTTTGATTCTAAATTAGAGTTCTTTTGGGACATCATATTCTGAATGCATGTGCTTGGATTGATCACCAAGTGGTGATCTAGAGAACAGGAGCGCCAACCGCATTATCCTACTTCTTCGAACTAGTATTATACCAAAACCTCGCGTCGTAACCTGCGTAAGTTGAGTTGTGGAGTTTGGTGAATGTATCGAACTTATGTAACTAGCTGGTTGACATGCGTCGTTGTCTGCGAAACTTGAGTAACGGAGTATGAATACTTTAGACTTTCATTCTAAGATAATAGCTTTTTAGTTCATTAGTGTTTCTTAGTTGAGAACCTAGACCGAAATTAGTATTTACTTGTTAGATCTTGACAGTTAATATTGGTTAGAACCATGAAAACTCTGCGATGACTCCCAAATGCCCAACACCCAATGCTTTAGTCTTATAGTTTTAAACGCTTTTATTTACGATTTTTTTATTTGCAATATATATTAGGAAAACCAAAACCAAAACCAAAATCCCCAACTCTTATTTAGTCTTAGCCATAGTTTTTTATCTTTTCTTTCAATTCGTGTTAACTATTACTCTCTATGGGATCAATCCTAAAATACTACATTGAACCCAACTCTTGTGTGCATGTGGAGTCATTGTGTTGAATGAAGACCCAAATCTTGGTGCATGTTTCCTTCCTACAAAGTGACTCTTGGTGCATGTATCTCTATTTTCGTCACTCCTCTTTGTCCACAAAATAAAGTGATTATTTTGGGCTTTCTTAGGCTTGTATTGGGCTCAAAGTGGGCTGGACTTCATAAATCTAATCTCCAATATAATTTCCCATGTTCTCTTTCCTCCAAATATCTTCAAATATCAACTGAACAGCTCCAACAAGCTGTTTGGTCCTTGCCCTTATCATTGGTCCAACGGGTACAAGCATAGCATCCTCAGTTACAAGCTCAGCTTCCACTTGACCATCCACATTGCTTCCCGTTATCATATCATGCCCTCATCTTCAAAAGGATTTGTCCTCAAATCCGGACAATCTGCAACAAATGGAGCGAAATCAGAAACATTAAAAATGCAACTCACTTTGTACTTACCTTACAAATCAACCTTGTAAGCATTGTCACTGATTTTCGTCAAGACTTTGAATGGACCATGGGCCCTTGTCATTAGTTTAGACTCTCTTTCAGCTGGGAGACGTTCATTTCTCAAGTGTATCCATACTAGATCTTCCACTTCAAAAAACAGCTGACGTCTTCCTTTGTTTGCTTGCTTCATATAATGCTTTGTCCTTGCTTCAATATTGAGTCGTGCCTTCTCATAAATCTGCTTAACAAGTTCAGCTTTCTTTTTCCCATCTATACTAAATATTTCACTCAAAGGTAAAGGAATTAAATCCAAAGGTGTTAAAAGGTTAAAACCATAAATAATTTGGAAAGAGGAATACTTAGTAGCAGAATGAACTGAATGATTATATGCAAACTCAACATGAGGCAAACAATCTTTCCAAGATTTGATGTTCTTCTTAATGATAGCACGAAAAAGTGCAGACAAAGTTCTATTCACTACTTCAGTTTGTCCATTAGTTTGAGGATGACAAGTAGTTGAAAACAACAACTTAGTCCCTAACTTAGACCACAAAGTTTTCCAGAAATAGCTTAAGAACTTAGTATCCCTATCAAAAACAATAGTTCTAGGCATGCCATGTGATAACTCTCTAATTTACATGTTTTAAGCATCCTTTTTTGTCCATATTTTACATTGTTTATACCCTTACCTTAGCATTTTTAGGTCATATACTATATGAATTCACATTTAGGCCATTTAGGGTGTTGCATTCTCGCATTTGCATACTTTGGATGAAAACAGGTGCTTAGAGCCTAAAATGGGGAAAACAAGATAAAATCCGAGCATGTACCCGAAGGAGCTATTGAGCAGGAAGAACAGTCCGAACCACAACCTGAACGAGAAGGATCCAAGAGGAGGAAGAACAACCCAAAGACCTACCCGAGGAGTAACCCGACCTCATCCTCATGCACCCCATCGAGCAGACCCTCGGGCAGGACTGGGAAGCTAGGTCAAAGGGGTTTCCATATATAAACCCCCCTCTTCTTCCTCTCGCCCTAGCACGCCGCAGACCCTCAAACCAAAGAGCGATAGCTTCTGAGAGAGATCTTGAGCGAGTCAAACACTTTTCTATCTTTGTTAGGATTTATTTTACTTCTTTTTTGCTATCCTTTTAGAGTTCTATTATGTACTCTTCTCTTCTACTTTATATTTTAATACAATGCAATTTTTGTTTATCTATGCTTTTATGTTTTCTGCAATGAAATCTGAGTAGTGAAACAATGTTTCTAGGGATGGGATAGACGATTTTGTGTTCTTGATCGGTTAGGATGTCTTAGCTTGATGGTTTATGTTTAATAAATTCCCTTCTAGATTGGTGTTCTTAATGCTATCAACAAATCGAGAGGGTGAGATTAGATCTAGGGTGTTTTATCATCAAGAGGTGTAGATGAAATGCTTGAATCAATCAATGCTAGAGATTTACTCACTTAGCCTAAGAGATTAGATGAGTAAGGGGTTTATTAACAATAATGAATTGGTTTGTATTGCCTGCTTGGTCATGTTTCTCCAACGAGAGTTGGGTAGGGAAGTGATCAAGGTTGATTGTTTCTATCACGAGAGTGTTTTAGCAAGATTTTAGAGATTCATTGTCTAGGGAATATTTGCTTGAGGAATGTAGGACATCCATATTGGTCAGGAACACTTAGGAGTCGATTACCCCATCCTTAGGAGCTTTCGTATTTTGATTGTTTACATTTTTATTTATTACTCGATTCCTTACCCGAGCAGGTGCACAATCACCTGCTTCGAGTATACCTTTTAGCTGTTCATACTTTCTTTGTTTACTTGATCACCCCACCCGATCCTGTACTCAAATGCTTGCATCGAGTGCTTAGGTCGTGTGGTTCTTGTTTATTTTCTTTCTTTTATTTATTTTAGGATTGTTAGATCAAAACCATTTATTGCTTGGCCTGACTTGCTTGCTTCTGATCATATCTTATATGCTAGCATAACAACCATTTGGATTGATAACCTTTTGTACTACAACTGCGTAGAGAATTGATACCCTGGGTGAAAATCCTGTTATGAATTTGGCGCCGTTGCCATTTGGTTGATTTTTATTTGCTACGTTTAAGATTTCAGCACTTGCTAGATCAAGTTCTATTATCTACATTGGTTCGGAACCTAACTTGTTTGCTTTCATGTTTGTTTGTTTTGCATTTCAGGTAAAACACGAGTACCCACCCGACCCGTCACTCGATCACATGGATCGGGTTGACCTTCGGTTACTCACTCGGTCAACCGATTGTGCATGCAAATACGATCCAAGGGTAGCCAAAACTTGAGTCCTTTCATCGACAACATCAACAGACCAAGGTTACTCCATCAACAACAAGTTTAACAACCGCAACCAGCAACTATTGAGGAGACAATGAACAATCAGAATGGTCCACCAGCTCCCTCTGTGAGGACCATCATAGGAGCAGGGGATGCTCCATCTACTCATACTCAAAGAAATGGCATTGCCAACAACTTTGAGATAAAGAGTAGTCTCATCCAAATGATACAAAGCAACAAGTTTCATGGATTGACAATGGAGGACCCATTGGACCATTTGGATGAGTTTGATAGGCTTTGTAGCCTAACCAAGATTAATGGAGTTAGTGAAGATGGATTCAAACTCCGGCTTTTCCCATTTTCCTTGGGAGACAAAGCGCACCTCTGGGAAAAATCACTCCCCAAGGAGTCCATCACCACCTGAGAAGCATGCAAGAAGGCTTTTCTAGCCAAATTCTTCTCCAACTCCAGAACCGCAAGGCTGCAAAATGAAATCTCCAGCTTTGTTCAGAAAAACAATGATACGTTCAGTGAAGCTTGGGAACGTTTCAAGGGATACACTACCAGATGTCCTCATCATGGCTTCAGCAACGCTTCATTGCTAAGTACACTATACAGAGGAGTGGTTCCTAAGATACGGATGTTGCTGGACACCGCAAGCAATGGTAACTTCCTCAACAAAGATGTCGATGAAGGTTGGGATCTAGTGGAGAACTTGGCTCAATCTGACAGCCATTACAATGAGGAGTACAATCGTACTGTCCGATCTACTGGAGAGGATGATGCTAAGTACAAGAGGGACATAAAGCCCTCAGTGACAAGCTAGATAGGCTACTCAACCATCAACATCATGTCCATGCAATCTCCAAGGAAGAGCAGTTTCTGCAACAAGATGGGGAGCATGCTCAGCTAGAGGATTTGGACTACATCAACAACCAATAAGGTTACAACAAAGGGTACAACAATTACAAACCGAATCCGAATCTATCCTACCATAACCCGAATGTTGCAAATCCTCAAGACAAAGTCTACCCGTCCGCAGTTCAAGGAATCCAGCAATAGCCTTTTGTCCAATACAATCAAGGCTATGCCCCTAAGCAGCAATATTCTAGCAATTACCACCAACCAATTGCACCACCTGGATTCCAACTACGGCAAGGCCCGCAGAACCAGTCCCAAAAAGCTGAACTCCGCGGCCTAATTCAGCAAATGATACAAAACCAAGCATCAAATACTATGGACAATGCAAAACGGTTCGTGGCAATGAGCAACAAGATCGATTCTGGATATAATGACTTGAATGCCAAGTATGATTCCCTCAACACCAAGCTGAGGTACCTAGAGGGCCACCACAACAACCAACCACCTCCAAAGATTAACCAGCTTCCAGGTAAAGCTGTTCAGAACCCCAAAGATTTTGCCACTTCCCAAGCCATCTTCCTTGATGATGATTATGAGGACTACCTCACTGAGGACAGCGATGCTCAAGATGGGGAGGATATGGATCATTATGGGATAAATGAGTCCCAATACTACATATCCGAGTATGAACCCGAGCCTTCACCCGAGGAGACTGATCAAGTTGATGATCGAGCACTAGTTCGAGAATCACAAACCGAAGAACCACCCGAGGTAGAACCCGATGACACACCCGATGATGGTGATCGGATGATACATCGGGTAGATGTTCATATGACAGATCAACCTCAACTTCCTCAAGCTGAAGAAGGAGAATTAGTGGAAAGGTTCAATGCTGCTCTTGACATCTAATTAGAGGCGCTTGTAGAGCATATGGCCAAGCGAAAAGCTCCACCTCCTAAACTCTTGCCACCACACGAAATTCAAGAGGAAATTGCCAAGGAAGCAGCTCAGCTGGAGATTGAGGTTAAGGAAGCTTTCCAGGAGATTGGGTATGAAATTCTCAGGAGTGGAGTGCGCTTAGATCCTGAACTACGAATCGAGGAGAAATTGGAGGATCCTGGCTCTTTTACTTTGCCATGTTCAATAGGACTTAGAATTTTCAACAACTATTTGTGCGATTTGGGAGCTTCAGTCAGCATCATGTCACTATCAGTTGCTAACAAAATGGGTTTCAGCAGTTTTAAACTGAGTAGTCTGTATTTGGTTCTAGCTGATCGAACAATCAGACATCCCATTGATATCCTGGAAAATTTGCCTCTCAGGATTGGAAGAGTGGAAGTTCTTACTGATTTTATGATCCTTGATATGGAGAAAGAACCGGACGATCCAATGATCCTAGGGAGACCATTCTTGGCAACGGTAGGAGCAGTGATTGATGTGAAACAAGGCAAGATCATAATTGAGTATGGGGAGCATTTCAAGATGGAGTTTGGCGACAAGAAAGGAATTAAAAGGCCAACCATTGATGGTGAAGTCTTTTCTACCAAGACAAAGCAAAGAAGAGTCAAGAATCTTAAAGAAGTCAACACTACATTTGCTGTGGAACCAGGACAAGACCAAGAAGATTGGTTGAGCCAGTCTGTTCCAGTAGAGATGATTCCAGAACCTCTCCCTCCTAAGACCCATGCTTGAAGAGCATGAAGAGTCAAGCTTAGTGACTTAAAACAAGCTCACTTGGGAGGAAGTCCCAAAGGTATCCTTTTTATTTTTCTTTTCTTTTATATTTTATTTATTTATTTTGTCTTATTTTTGATTTTACATTTTTATATATAAAAAAAAGGAAAAAGAAAAATTTGGAGAACCCGAGACTCTACCCGTATCCGTACCCAATGCGCCTGATCGTAATCCTACTCGGGTGGCGAGTGGAGTCCGAATTCCACAAACCATAGCCCACTCTCGGAGAAGTCCGAGAAGCCAACCCTCTCTATTTAAGGAGACTCAACCTCACAACCTCCTAAGTTTTCTCAAAACCCTAAAACTCCTTGTCTCGCAAACTTCTTCTCTCTACCTAGATATCGAGTTTTTCAATCTTTGTAGATTAACCCTATTAATCTCAACTTAGTTTATGTTTTTACCTTCAAAGATTCAGAAATGGCCCCAAAGATGAAGACCTACCAAAAGAAAAGGAGCAGATCACTGCCTCTGCTAGAACCGGAGGTGATGCCGACGAACCTCACGAATCTCAAGGAAGAGGAGACGTTCCGCATTCCCAACCGTTGGCTGGATGTTTAGCATCTCCAACCCGATGCTCAACCTGATCCATCACCCGAGCAGGAGCTCGAGCAACCGATCGTGCAGATCCCCGAGTTCGCTCACCAAGTCTGGTGGCGAGTGCTGTTCGCCGATCTCCTCGATGTAGGGACCTGTCTACGTCCAAGAGAACCATCACCGACCCCATGGAGGTCGATCCTGATGCTGGTGGAGGAGAACCAGAGGAGATCCAAACCTCCAGGCTGAGGAGAAGAGCTGCGATTGCAAGAGGGAAGAGACCAGCCTCTGAAAGGGCTGAGACGGTGGCAGAGAGAGCAGCTAAGGAAGAGGATCGAGACACAGAGGAGGAGAGCCATGACTGAGAGGAGTAGCAAAGAGAACACACACGCCAGGCTTCGCAGAGGCAAAAGCAGAAAGAGGTGGAGACTCCGGCCAAACTTTTCAAAGTCCTCCGCAAGATGAGCTTTGTAGGAACCTGTTTCCCTCACCGTGAAACAATGAAGCAGTTGGGCATCGCTAGAGACGTTGAGTTCCTGTTCGACATGTGCTACCTGGGTGAGATGATGCGAACCAACCTCGAAGCTTATGAGGAGGAGACGGTTCACTTCCTCTCCACGCTGCGGTTGCACTAATTTGAAGACCACCCGACTCTACTACCCGATGGGGGGATCGCGTTCATCACTTTCTCCGTGCGCAACAAGGAGTACCTAATCACCTTCAAGGAGATGGAGAAGCTGTATGGTTGTAAGGCTGGGAGTGGAGAAAGCATGGAGGTGAGAAAGGAGGAGATGAAGTCCCTATGGCTGACAATAGGAGACAAGCTCCCCTACAAGTCTACAAGCTCTAAATCAGCTCAAATAAGGAGCCTTGTTTTGAGGTATTTTCACAAGTCCCTTGCCTGCACTCTTTTTTCTATAAAGGAGACTGGAAATGTGAATGATCATGAGGTCTAGCTGCTAGACATTGCCTTGTGTGGAGTCTTATACAATGCTAGGGATGGTACACCGCTGGTAGGAGATGTTGTAGATACTAGCATGATCTTTGTGCTGCTCGAACAGTTCCTCTACCTAAAGTCTTGGGCAATGAAAACCGAGAGAAGAGATGGAGCTGGAGAAATCTCAATAGGCGGATTGGTCACACCAATTTTAATAGCACCCATAGAGCACATATTCGGGTGAACACTCGGGTCCATTCTCTCCGACCTATCAGATGCCATATCCAATGCCGTATTCGATTCACCCTGCGAGTGGCTATACGGGTGATCGTTCCGGACCTCTTCCACCATACCCATCGTACTATCCGATGACCTACCCGATGAGCTACGCGATGCCATACCCGATCAACCCCTCAGATGCTGGTCCGAGCAAGTCGTCCGTGCACATAACCGAGCTCTCTGATGAGCGAATCCCGGCACCTGCTGAAGCCGGTGACGACCCTGGCTACACGTTGGCAAGCATGGAGGCTGCTACAACTTCCTTCTTCACCAACCCATGAGGTAGCACATTCATCCAACCTTTGTAAATAACATTGCATATAGATTTATTTCATTTTGTGTGATTCTTGGATTCTTTTTCAGACTTTTATTTACACAGGGACTTTGTAATTTAAGTTTGGGGGAGGGTCCTAGAATGTATATAACATTGTGTTTTATTTTCTTATTTGCTTCTTTCAAATTTTTGCATGCTAGTTTTATTCATTTGAGACTGCATCTATTTGCATTGAAAAAACCCAAAAATTTGATTTTTTTTAAATATATATAAAAAAGAGTGGTTATGTAAATGCATTCACATATTAGGATTGAGTCTAGATTGCTTCATATAGGATTGTTGCATATG
This sequence comes from Camelina hispida, assembly GCA_023657505.1. Classification (NCBI taxonomy): domain Eukaryota; kingdom Viridiplantae; phylum Streptophyta; class Magnoliopsida; order Brassicales; family Brassicaceae; genus Camelina; species Camelina hispida. The sequence goes on from CP094637.1 coordinate 28,193,146, forward strand.
CATCTTAGGGGGCAATGATTAAAACTACCTTGTTTAAAATCAAACATTAGGATTGAAGCTATAGCCCTTAATCACAGTTCAATGTTCCTAGATCAATCTTTGGAATAAAATGAAAAATCTTTGTTTAGAACCTTGTGTCTTTTGAATGCTTCCTTCTCTTGCTTGAACATTGAATCATATCTATATTATTGGACTTAACTTCAACTTAAATTGTCTTGCTTATGGAATTTGAATACTTTCCATTGGTAACTCTAAACTCGGGTTAGCACTCCATTTTTACCAATCTTTTCGTTTAACCCGATTTGTTTTTCCTACCCTTGAACCCAAATCTTTCTCTCAAACCTTGTTGTGAATCGTTGAGTGAGGCCTTTTCATTGTGCTATAGGTTGTGAAACCTTGAGAGTATTGAGAACGACAAAGAACTGGCTCTTGATTTAGCTAAGTTAGAATCATTTGAACTAGCTAATAGACTCAGTTTTGAAAGATAGGTGGTTGACATGATTATTTGGGGTTGGGGTTAAGTAATAAGAAGAGAAATTCCCTAAGGTTCAGTTTAATTAGCTCTAAGTCTCTAAGTAAAAAAAAAGAGAAAAAGATCTTGCTAGAGTCTCCTAGAAAAAGAAAGAAAATATATATATATATATATATATATATATTATTAGGAGTTTAGCAAAGAAAAAAAAAAGAAGAAAAAAGAAAAGAGCTAGATGTTTAAAGTTTAGACCTTAGGGATTATTAAAAAAAAAGAGTAAAATCAAGGTTGTGGTTGGTTTTATTCTAGGGGGTTTGATAAAAAAAAAAAAGGTGAATGAGAAAAAGGTAGATTATCAAGAGTTAAGCTTTGTATGCCCAAATTATTCTCAGTCTTAGATAGTTTTCACAACTGTCTAGCATTCCATCTTTTGAGAGAAAACCACCCAAATATAATGTTTGAAACCACCTTACCAAAAAGCCTTACCCATGAAACCCATTGAGCTTGATTCACCTTCCATTTGCAAGAATTCGCCAAACACTTACATGAATGTGAAACATATGTTCTTTGGAATTGCAAGTCTTTACTTTTAGTTGGAGGTTGAACTAGATCGATGCATGGTAATAAGCATAGAAAAATATTTGTAAGTATGTTGATTGATCTTAGCACCATAAAACTATCTTTAAGGACTATAGCTTGCATCCTTCACTTAGCATAAAAAGGTTATAAGTCCCCATTTTCAAACCGCATCCTCCTACTTCCTTGCTAGAGGACTAGCAAGATTTAAGTTTGGGGGTCTGATAACTCTCTAATTTACATGTTTTAGGCATCATTTTTTGTCTATTTTTGCATTGTTTATACCCTTACCTTAGCATTTTTAAGTCATTTAATGTAGGAATTCACATTTTGGCCATTTAGGGTGTTGCAATCTTGCATTTGCATGCTTTGGATGAAAACATGTGCTTTAGAGCCTAAAATGGGGAAAAACAAGATCAAATCCGAGCATGTACCCGAAGGAGCTATTGAGCAGGAAGAACAGTTCGAATCCCAACCCGATCGAGGAGGATCCAAGAGAAGGAAGAACAACCCGAAGACCTACCCGAGGAGTAACCCGACCTCATCCTCGTGCACCCCATCGAGCAGACCCTCGGGCAGGACTGGGAAGCTAGGTCAAAGGGGTTTCCATATATAAACCCCCCTCTTCTTCCTCTCGCCCTAGTACGCCGCAGTCCCTCAAACCAGAGAGTGAGAGCTTCTGAGAGAGATCTTGAGCGACTCAAACACTTTTCTATCTTTGTTAGGATTTATTTTACTTCTTTTTTGCTATCCTTTTAGATTTCTACTCTGTACTCTTCTCTTCTACTTTATATTTTAATACAATGCAATTTTTGATTATCTATGCTTTTATGTTTTCTGCAATGAAACCTGAGTAGTGAAACAAAGTTTCTAGGGATGGGATAGACGACTTTGTGTTCTTGATTGGTTAGGATGTCTTAGCTTGATTGTTTATGTTTTATAAATTCCCTTCTAGATTGGTGTTCTTAATGCTATCAACAAAGCGAGAGGGTGAGATTAAATCTAGGGTGTTTTACCATCGAGAAGTATAGATGAAATGCTTGAATAAATCAATGCTAGAGATTTACTCACTTAGCCTAAGAGATTAGATGAGTAAGAGGTTTATTGACAATAATGAATCGGTTCGTATTGCCTGCTTGGTCATGTTTCTCCAACGAGAGTTGGGTAGGGAAGTGATGAAGATTGATTGTTTCTATCACGAGATTGTTTAAACAATATTTTAGAGATTCATTTTCTAGGGAATATTTGACTGAGGCATGTAGGACATCCATATTGGTCAGGAACACTTAGGAGTCTATTACCCCATCCTTAGGAGCTTTCGCATTTTGATTGTTTAAATTTTTATTTATTACTTGATCCCTTACCCGAACAGGTACACACGATCACCTGCTTCGAGTATACCTTCGAGCTGTTCATACTTTCTTTGTTTACTCGATCACCCCACCCGATCCTGTACTCAAATGCTTGCATCGAGTGCTTAGGTCGTGTGGTTCTTGTTTATTTTCTTTCTTTTATTTATTTTAGGATTGTTAGATCAAAACCATTTATTGGTTTTCTTGACTTGCTTTCTTCTGATCATATCTTATCTGCTAGCATAACAACCATTTGGATTGATAACCCTTTGTACTATAACTGCATAGGGAATTGACACCCTGGGTGAAAATCCTGTTATCACCATGCAATCGAACAACCTCTCTAAAGAACAGTTCAACAACGTTTCAAGCATCATCAGTTTTGTGACATGGAATGAAGTGTGCTATCTTAGAAAACTATCGACAACCACAAAGACAGAATCTCTCCCTCTCTTGGTTCTAGGCAGTCCTATCACAAAATCCATTGAAAGATCAGTCAAAGGCTCAGTAGGAATGGGTAAAGGAGTATACAAACCATGGGGTTATACTTTTAAACTTGGATTGCTTGCAAGTGACACACTGTCCGCAAATCCTTTCCACATCTCTCTCTTCATATGCGGCTAGTAGAAGTGATCCTGCATAACACTAAGCATTTTGGAAACTCTAAAATGTCTCATTAATCCTCCTCCATGAGCTTCTCTGACAAGAAAATCTCTCAAAGAACAATTAGGCACAAACAAATGATTTTGATAGAATAAAAATCCTTCATACATCTCCTCATAATTAGTATCATACATCTCCTTAAGTTTCTCAAAGCCTAACAACTTAGCATCAAGAGAGATAAGCACACACTTTCTTGACAAAGCATTGGCAACAACATTATCTTTACCTTGTATTGATCATGAACCACCTTGGGACTGAGTCGTGTCCGTACGGTTGTCCGTACAGTGTTCGATAAGGCCATGTTCTATCAAGACATATGGAAGAGAATAGATGCCTGGTCGTCTAAGGACCATGAGAAGGATCTAGAATGCCTATTGTAGCCGTTAGGAGATAAGGGGGAACATAGTCACGGGTTGGCTTCGTCTTAGGAGACCATGACCGGTCACTATCACTATTGGAATCACCCCTATCTCTCTCTTTATGTCTCTATCACCAAGTTGTCGATTCAAAAGTATGTAACCCTAGTTGTTCTCCTATTTAAAGGTTGTAGGTAACATTGTAAAAGATATTATAATGGAATATCATTCTATCATTATTCTCTTTGTTCCTCACTCGTTTCACTCAGTCAACTCTCACATTTCTATCTCTAGTTCCGCTTAAACTAACATGGTATCAGAGCAAGTTTCTCGATCCGTGACTCTCTAAACTCACTCTTCTTCTACTTTGCTAGTCTTATACTCTTATACTCTCTATTCTCGATTCTACTCTCTCTACTCTTTTTTTATTCTCAACACTTTGGCTATGGATAACAACAAACCAATTGTTACTCTAGTGGTGCTCAAAGGAGCAAATTACTTATTGTGGAAAAGAACCACAAAGACCGCACTTAGTGGTCGGGGTTTATGGATCCATGTTGAAATGGACCAACTCCCCAAGAAAGCTATCAAAGAAGACGGTAAGGAGGAAAAGGAAGAAGACAAGGAGGCAGATCTCGAGAAGGAAGTCAAGTGGTTCCAAGAAGATTGGACCGTGCTTGCCATTCTCCAAAACTCGCTGGACGCACCAATCCTTGAAGCCTACTCATACTGCAAGATGACCAAGGAGTTATGGGAGACACTGGCGAACATCTATGGGAACGTGACCAACTTGACCCGAGTGTTTGAAGTCAAGAAGGCAATTAACGGTCTCCACCAAGAAGACTTGGAGTTCACGAAGCATTTTGGGAAGTTTAGGTCTCTATAGGCCGAACTTGAGATGCTCCGACCGAGTGCAATCGATCCGGCCATCCTCAATGAGAGAAAAGAAGAAGACAAGGTCTTTGGTCTCCTGCTCACTTTGAATCTGGCCTTTAATGATCTCATCAAGCACATCCTTCGAGGCGACAAGTTAACTACACTTGATGATGTATGTTCACAAGTTCAAAAGGAACAAGGTTCACTGGGCCTTTTTAGCAGTAAGGAGGACTTAGCCACAGCCAACAAGGGTGTTTACAAGCATGAGGACAAGAAAGAGGCGGTATGCGACCATTGCAAGAAGAGGGGCCATATCAAGGAAAAATGTTGGATTCTTCATCCCCATCTCAAGCCAGCCAAGTTCAAGGCCAATCTTTCGCAAGAAGGACCAAGTGGTCAAGGTACCGGTGCGGCAAACCAAGGAGGTGCTATGGCTATGGCAAAATGAAATCTTAAACGTAGCAAAATGAAATCAACCAAGTGGCAACGGCGCCAAATTGATAAACAGGTTTTCACCCAGGGTATCAATTCCCTTTGTAGTTGTAGTACAAAGGGTTATCAATCAAATGGTTGTCTATTGCTAGCAGGAAGGATATGATCAGTACAATACAAGTCAAGCCAAGCAGATAGGGTTTTGGTTCTAATAGTCCTAAAATAAACAAAAAAAAAAGAATATAAACAAGAAACAACACGACCTAAGCACTCGATGCAAGCAATCGAGTACAAGATCGAGTGGGGTGATCGAGTATGTAAGTGAGATATAAACAGCTCGAGGTATTACTCGATACAGGTTATCGTGTATCTGATCGGGTAGGTGGTCGAGTAAGTAAATAAAATGCAAATAAAGGAAATACGAAAGTTCCTAAAGATGGGGGTAATCGAATCCTAAGTACTCTAGACCGGTACAGATGCCTTACATGCCTCAAGCAAATATTTCCTAGATAATGAACCTCTAAAACCTTGTCACCACACTCTCGCACTAGCGACAATCAACCTTGAACACATTACCACACTCTCGCACTAGCAATATGAACAAGCATGCATTAAGATCGATCCATTATTGTCAGTAGACTCGAACTCATCTAATTTCTTACTCAGAGTCAAGTAAACCTCTACCATGGGCTAAATAGAGCATTTCAACTACTCCTTTCGGCCTGTAGCTTTGGTAAATGCCCTAGATCTAATCTCAACCTCTCGGTCTGTTGACAGCATTAAGAACACCAACCTAGAAGGAAATCTATCAATCATTTACAATCAACTAAGGCATCCTAACTGATCAAGAACACAAAATTATCTATCCCATCCCTAGAAACTTTACTACACTACTCGGACATAGAAACGAATAACAAAGCAATGAAAATGAATGAAAATGACATTGTATTAAAAGATAAAGTAGAGTAGAGGGAGTACAAGATAGAAATCTAAGAAAACTACAAAATAAAAATGCAAAACAAGAAGGAAAATGTTTGAGTCGCTCAGTTCTCTCACAGAAGCTCTCGCTCTCTGGTTTGAGGGTCTGCGGCGTGCTCGTTTGCGAGCTAGGGCAAGAGGGGGTTTATATATGGAAACCGTTTGACCTAGCTTCCCAGACCTACCCGATGGTCTACTCGATGGGTTACACGAGGATGAAGTCGGGTTACTCCTCGGGTGGATCTTCGGCTCGCTCTTCATGCTCTTTGTTCCTCCTCGATCGTGTTGGGGTTCGGACTTGTTCTTGCAGCTCGATGGCTCCTTCGGGTACATGCTCGAGTTGTCCTTTTTTTTTTCTCATTTTTTTGGCTCTTTAGCACCTGTTTTCATCCAAAATATGCAAATGCAGAAATGCAACACCCTAAATGCTCTAAAAGTGAATTCCTGCATTTAGTGACCTAAAAATGCTAAGTTAGAGGTATGAACAATGCAAAATATGGACAAAAATGGATGCAAAAAACATATAAATTAGAGAGTTATCAGTTGCATTTCCAAAAATAAAGGCGATTATATCCAAGGCACAGTGAAGAGATATTTTGTAACACCCGCAAACCAAAACTGTGCGTTTTGCGGGAGGGCGGCGATCGACACCAAGGGTGGTGTCGGTTGACACCAACATTCTTTCAATTTATTTATCGATTTGGACCGGTTTGGTTTAAGGAAAACCATTGAACCGAGATATTAAAGTGAGAAAACGACCTAGGTCGTGTTTTGTTTTGTCTCACGCCGTTTTTGAGAAAACAAAGAGAGAAAAAGTGTTCTTGAGCTTTTGGGAAGAGATTGGTGAGATTCATGGCTATACTTGAGAGATTTGATGCTAGGAAGGATCTAGAAGCTTGCTGTGAAGGTTGGATTTCTTGCTTCTGGTCAGAATCTTCCTACAGAGAGGTGAGTGCATGACCATGGCTGATCTAAGCCTGTGATTCCTTGTTCTTTCTTGTTTGTCCCTGTTTTTATGTGTTTTTCTTGTTGGGATTGATTGCTATAGGTTCCTACGGACGTATATGGCTTGGGTTTTGAGTATTGGGCGATTTGGTAGAGTTTTGGAGCGAGATTCGACTCTCGGCTTCATGCGGATCGCGGTTGCAGAAGTAGTGTCGAAACTGAACCTCAAACAAGCAATAGAACACTCCTAGCAAGCTCCTACAACGTTTTAAGCCTCAGATCTCACCAGGAAACGCCACAAATCCACATAAAACACCAAGAACACTCTTTCTCTCTTTTGTTTCTCTCAATAGCGGTCAAAGTCGACTAATGAGACAAAACAATCGATTTAAGGGTTTTCCTAACCCAAAACGCAGCGTTTAACTTAAGTCAAAATGCAGATAACTGAACCTGCATCCACCGATGCACCATATGCATCGACCGATGCAATCCCCCAAACCATGATTTTGGTTCACAGATGTTACAATTCTCCCCCACCAATCTAGATTTGTCCTCGAATTTCGAACATCCATCAGCCAAGGACTCCCGTGCAACCGTTTCCACGGCCCGCACTCCTCCGACCGATCTACAGAAGGTCACCTCTAGGCGATAGACTGACGCTCCAGGCGTTATTTGCTCTCGACTTTTGGACTTTCCTTTACTCATAGGCTTAAACCTTGAGTTTTTATTGGCTCCTCATCAGACCTAAGTCTGCATGCCATAATGTTGGCTCCTCATCGGGCCCAACCCGCATGCCATAATATATAAGGAAAATCCAATACTCGTCTCTCGGGTTGCCACCCTACAGTGCGCCCCCAGATCGTCATACAAAGTCGACATACCAACCATACTCCCAAGCCACAGAGTCTCTGAATATGATAGTACTAGGAGAACCAAAGTCCCCCAAGAGTCGCGAGCAAACAATTCTGAACACGTTTGAGTCCTATCCCTATCCAGGTTTCCTTCCCGTGGCTTGCGTAAAACATCTCAATGCCCTACCAACCACATATCCCCTCACTGGAATACCTCATGACCACACAAGGATCATAAACATACCACAAGGCTAAACAAATGTTCTAAACTGGACCGCCACCAAGGCCAAACAATCTGTCTTAAACAGGACCGTAACAAAGACCAAACACCCGCTCACCCTTACGGAGACACTTCCGCAACATAGACACATGGAAAACCTTATGGAACGCGCGCATAACCTCAGGCAACTCTAGCCTATATGCTACCGATCCCACCCGCTCAATCACTCTGAACGGACCCATAAACCTCGGACTCAACTTAGTCTCTGTCAATGACATGTTCGGACCCTGCAACATGGCCATCTTGAGGTAGACTCTATCTCCTACCTGAAACTCAAGATCTCTCCTCCTCCTATCAGCATAACTCCTCTGCCTATCCTGAGCCTCCTTCATATTCAGCTTGAGAACCTGAATCTTCTCTGAGTTCTCCTGAACAAAATCCGCCTCGAACATGATCCTCTCCCCCACCTGAGTCCAGCATAACGGTGTACGGCATGGTCTCCCATGCAAAGCCTCATATGGAGCCATCTTAATACTCGCCTGGTAACTGTTGTTGTAAGCAAACTCTACCAGGTTCAGGTGATATGCCCAATGGCCACCCCAATCCAACACACACATCCTCAGCAAATCCTACAGCGTCTGGATCGTCCTCTCTGACTGTCCATCGGTCTGGGGATGATAAGCTGTACTCATATGCACCTTAGTGCCCATCTCTGCCTGAAATGCCTTTCAGAATACCAAAGTGAACTTATAATCCCTATATTGATTGTTGTTTGTGGCATGTAGAGATCTTATTGCTTGTGTGTATAGCCCAGTAGATGGGAGGATTGCCTCACTAAGTATTTGTGATAATACTTACGCATCTCAATTGTTGTTTGTGGTGTGCAGGTAAAGGCAAAGTGTGATCGTGGAATCCAGGCAATGAAGAGGAGGATGTTTTAGGGACTTGATTAGTTGTTGTCTCGCATTGTTAGGTTGCTAGAGTTGAGTCCTAGAAACATTGCTAGGTTGCTGTTTTCATGTTCTTGATGATTGATTACTGGATATTGCTTATGCTATGGTATTGGTTTATTATTGGTTTATTATTGGTTATTATTGGTTATTGGATATTGAGTTTTCCGCTGTTGTAGTTTATTATTATTAATATTATTATTTGTTATTTATAAAAAAAAAAAGGTCGGTTGTTTCATTTTGGTATCAGAGCCCTTACGGTTCTAGGATTGGGTTCACTAGGTTTCTGTTGTAGATGTTTGGGATTGCATGTCTTGATTGATTATGTGAGTTAGTCAATTGTGTGTGGCATGGAGTCCTAGAACATCCTCTTCGGGCCGAGTGTGTGATTCCACGGTGAGTTTATGTTTCTGTGTTATAATAGAAATTGTTTGCTTAGTATACTGTTCATGGTAGTGCAGATGGTTAGAGGGAATGCTGTGGCTGGTCGAGGTCGAGGTCGTGGTCGCGAACGTGTTCGTGGACGCGGACGTGGTCGTGGTAGGGGCAGAGTCCCAGTGGTTAGTGAGGCCGAGGACCAGAGTGTGACAGCTGAGAGTGTTGGCAAGTCGTAGGGTGCTCCGAGGGATTCCGTGAGTGTGGCAGGAGGGGTGGTGTTGATGCTCCAGTAGCCGGTGATGCTAGGGTCCCGGGTGTGAGGGTCCCAGCGGGTGGAGTCCCTGGTGTTGACGTTGTGGCTTTGCTAGCACAGGTGTTAGAGCGGTTACCACCAGTGGTACCGGCTTGGGCTCAGGTAGTGCCACCAGTGGTGGCGGAGGAGCGGCAGCCAGTGGTTGCGGATGGGGGAGAGCATGGGCGTTATTTGACTATGCTCAAGGAGATGAAGGGTCTGTTCACTGAGAGGTTTGTGGGTGGTACAGATCCTACTGCTGCGGATGCATGGAGGACGAGTGTGGAACGTAACTTCCATACTCTGAGATGTCCTGTGGAGTTTTGGGTGGACATAGGGGTCTACTTTTTGGGTGGTGATGCTGAGTTGTGGTGGAGGTCAGTGGTTGCTAGGAGGGTGTAGAGGGAGATGACTTGGGCTGACTTCGTCTTGGAGTTCAACCGCAAGTATTTTTCTAGAGAGGCATTGGACCGGTTGGAGGTGCAGTTCCTTCAGATATCTCAGGGGACACGGTCAGTGCGGGAGCTGGATTTGGAGTTCAGTCGACTTCTATGTTATGGGGGTCGGGCTATGGAGTCCGAGGAGGCCCAGGTGAGGAGGTTTATGAGAGCTCTACGGGATGATTTGAGAGTTCACTGTAGAGGGCGGTATTATGCTACGCGTGCAGAGCTGGTTGAGACTGCAGCAGAGATCGAGGAGGATATCCGGGCACAATCAGTGTCGGTTACTCCAGCAGTTCAGCCTAGTAAGGCTCAGCAGCAGGGTGGTTCTAGCAGGGGCGGTAGGCATGCTCAGGGAACCAAGAGGAAGTGGGAGGCTACGCAGAAGCCGAGTGGTGCAGGTTGCTTCGGTTGTGGAAGCAAGGATCACAAGGTTGCTAGTTGTCCCAAGAGGAGTGTTCCGACGGCAGGGCCTCGGGTATGTTACCATTGTAGAGAGACGGGGCACATCAGGCCTTTTTGTCCCAAATTGCAGCCGGCAGCAGTGGCAGCGTTGCAGCAGGTGCAGCCTGGGGGTCAGCAGGTGGCACGGATTGAGCAGGGGCCTCGGGTTTACACGACAGCTGAGACTGGTGGAACCAGTGCCGGGGCGATCACAGGTATATTTTCTGGTACTTTAACTTTGTGAATTGTAGTAGGTTCAGATTGTATATGTTTCCTGTGATAAAGTGTTAGGTTCTCAACACATGAGATTTGTGTAGGGACCTTGTTGGTGGGCGGGTTTAAATCCCACGTTATGTTTGATTCTGGAGCTTCTCATAGCTTCATTACTCCGGAGTGTGCAGAGTGTGCGGGAATCGAGGGGATCCCGGGAGCGTACAGAGTAGTTAGAGTTGCTGGAGGCAAGTTCCTGAGAGTTATTGGACGAGCTAGAGGGGTTGATATTCAGATCGCAGGAGAGTCAAGGCCGGCGGATTTGCTTATCAGTCCAGTGGAGTTGTATGATGTGATTCTCGGGATGGATTGGTTGCATCGGCATATGGTGCATTTGGATTGCTATCGGGGTAGAGTGGAGTTTGAGCGTCCAGGGGGGAAGTTGGTTTTTCAGGGTATTAAACCGACTTCGGGGAGTCTCGTGATCTCAGCCATTCAGGCTGGGAAGATGATCGAGAAGGGCCGTGAGGCTTATCTGGTTACTATATCGATGCCAGAGTCAGTGGGGAAGTCTACGGTTAGCGGTATTCCGGTAGTAGAGGAGTTTGAGGATGTGTTTCAGTCTTTGCAGGGATTACCACCATCTCGGTCGGATCCTTTTACCATTGAACTGGAACCGGGACGACACCGTTATCCAAGGCTCCTTACAGAATGGCTCCAGCAGAGATGGCAGAGCTGAAGAAGCAGCTAGAGGATTTGTTGAGTAAGGGATTCATCCGTCCTAGTGTATCACCGTGGGGAGCGCCGGTGTTGTTTGTGAAGAACAAGGATGGGAGTTTCCGGTTATGCATAGATTACCGGGGTTTGAACCGGGTCACTGTGAAGAACAAGTATCCTCTTCCAAGGATTGATGAGTTGTTGGATCAGTTGAGGGGTGCTACTTGGTTCTCTAAGGTGGATCTGGCGTCGGGTTATCATCAGATACCGATAGATGAGGCAGATGTGAGGAAGACTGCTTTCAGGACGAGGTATGGGCATTATGAGTTTGTGGTGATGCCTTTCGGGTATACTAACGCACCAGCAGCGTTTATGAGATTGATGAACAGCGTGTTTCAGGAGTTTCTGGATGTGTCTGTCATCATTTTCATCGACGATATCCTGGTTTATTCTAAGAGTCCTGGGGAGCACGCAGTGCATTTGAGGGCAGTTATGGAGAAGCTGCGGGAGCAGAAGTTGTTTGCTAAGTTGAGCAAGTGCAGTTTCTGGCAGCGTGAGATGGGCTTTCTGGGTCACATCGTTTCTGCAGAGGGGGTTTCTGTGGATCCAGAGAAGATTCAGGCTATCAGGGATTGGCCTAGACCGCAGAACGCCACAGAAATCAGGAGTTTCCTTGGTTTGGCAGGTTACTATAGGAGGTTTGTGCAGGGGTTTGCAAGCAGAGCACGTCCTATGACCAAGTTGACAGGGAAGGATGTTCCTTTTGTCTGGTCAGAAGAGTGTGAGGAAGGCTTTGCAAGCCTGAAGGAGATGTTGACTACTGCGCCAGTGTTGGCTTTGCCTGAGCAGGGAGAACCCTATGTGGTTTATACAGATGCATCTAGAGTTGGTTTGGGTTGTGTGCTGATGCAGCATGGGAAGGTGATAGCCTATGCATCGCGGCAGTTGCGGGTGCATGAAGGCAACTATCCTACTCATGATTTGGAGATGGGTGCTGTAGTTTTTGCCCTGAAGATTTGGAGATCTTATCTTTATGGTGCAAAGGTACAGGTGTTCACAGATCATAAGAGCCTGAAGTATATATTCACTCAGCCTGAGTTGAATTTGAGACAGAGGCGGTGGATGGAGCTTGTGGCGGATTATGATTTGGAGATAGCCTATCATCCTGGTAAGGCTAACACGGTTGCAAATGCTCTGAGTTGGAAGAGGGTAGCTTCGGCTCAGGAGCAGGAGATGGAGTCTCTGGTAGGAGAGATCAGTGCGTTGAGCTTGTGTGCTGTTTCACTGGAACCGTTGGGTTTGGAAGCAGTGGACAGAGCAGATCTTTTGAGCAGGGTGCGGTTGGCACAGGAGAAGGATTTGGGGCTTGTGAATGCCTCAAAGGATGTTGATTCAGAGTATCAGGTCTCAGATAATGGTACTATCTTGGTGCATGGTCGGGTTTGTGTGCCCAAGGATGAGGAGTTGAGGCAGGAGATTCTGAGAGAGGCTCATGCGAGCAAGCTGTCTATTCATCCAGGAGCGACTAAGATGTACCGTGATCTCAAGAGGTACTATCATTGGGTCGGGATGAAGAAGGATGTAGCTAGTTGGGTGTCGAGGTGTGATGTGTGTCAGCTGGTGAAGGCTGAGCATCAGGTTCCTGGCGGGTTACTGAAGAGTTTACCCATTCCTGAGTGGAAGTGGGATATGATCACCATGGATTTCGTGGTAGGATTGCCAGTGTCACGGACCTTTGATGCTATTTGGGTCATTGTGGACCGGTTGACTAAGTCTGCACATTTTCTTACCATTAAGAAGACTGATGGAGCAGCAGTCTTGGCTAAGAAGTATGTGAGAGAGATAGTCAGATTGCATGGGGTGCAAGCGAGCATTGTGTCTGACAGAGATTCCAAGTTCACTTCGGTGTTCTGGAAGGCATTTCAGGCAGAGATGGGCACTAAGGTGCATATGAGTACAGCTTATCATCCCCAGACAGATGGGCAGTCTGAGAGGACGATCCAGACGCTGGAGGATTTGCTGAGGATGTGTGTGTTGGATTGGGGTGGCCATTGGGCAGATCACCTGAACCTGGTAGAGTTTGCTTACAACAACAGCTATCAGGCGAGTATCGGTATGGCTCCTTATGAGGCTTTGTATGGGAGGCCGTGTCGTACCCCTTTATGCTGGACTCAGGTGGGGGAGAGGAGCATGTACGGGGCAGATTTTGTTCAGGAGACCTCAGAGAAGATCCGGGTTCTCAAGCTGAACATGAAAGAGGCTCAAGATAGGCAGAGGAGTTATGCTGATAGGAGGAGGAGAGACCTGGAGTTTCAGGTAGGAGACAGAATGTACCTCAAGATGGCCATGTTGCGGGGTCCGAACAGGTCATTGACAGAGACTAAGTTGAGTCCGAGGTATATGGGTCCGTTCAGAGTGATTGAGCGAGTTGGACCAGTGGCATATAGACTGGAGTTACCCGAGGTTATGCGTGCTTTCCATAAGGTATTCCATGTGTCTATGTTGCGGAAGTGTCTCCGTGAGGATGATCAGTTGTTGGCTAAGATTCCTGAAGATCTTCAGCCTAACATGACTTTGGAGGCGAGACCAGTGAGGGTTCTCGAGAGGAGGATCAAGGAACTTCGGAAGAAGAAGATTCCTTTGATGAGAGTCCTTTGGGACTGTGATGGTGTGGAGGAGCAGACTTGGGAGCCTGAGGCGAGGATGAAGGCAAGGTTTAAGAAGTGGTATGAGAAGCAACCACAACCTGAGCTTGCCTAGTCTGGTTCCGTCTGTAATCCGTGGCTGGAGCGGGAATGGAGTATTCCAGCCCATCTCTCTTGTTACTCGGTCGCTTGGGGTGGTTGGTTGTGCGACTCAGTAACAAGATGAGGTGGTGCTCGGGGTACAAAGTTTCCGTGAGGCGGGCTTTGGGGGAAAGTTTCCTGAAATAGAAGTTTCCTAAAGTGGAAAGGAAAGTTTCCGCTATTTATGGAAAGTTTCTCGGAAGAGAGAATTTGTCCATTTCTTTTGCGGTGGGAAGCCTGGGAGGGGCTTTTGTGCCTTTGTGGTGGACTTTCGAGTCAGAGTGCCTGTGTGTGGCGGGCTTTTAGCCAATTGTGTGGCCTTTGTGGCGGGCTTTTAGCCGTTTGTTGGCCTTTGTGGCGGGCTGTTTAGCCAGAGTGTCTTTGTGACGGTCCTTCGGGACAGATGGTCTTTGTGACGGTCCTTCGGGACAGATGGTCTTGGTGACGGTCCTTCGGACAGATGGTCTTTGTGACGGTCCTTCGTGACAGATGGTCTTCGTGACGGTCCTTCGGGACAGATGGTCTTTGTGACGGTCCTTTGGGACGAGTGGCCTTGGTGGCGGTCCTTTTTAGGACATTTGTTTGGCCTTGGTGGCGGTCCTCGTGAGGATATTTTGTTGGCCTTTGTGGCGGCCCTTGAGGCGAGTAGATGATCCTTGTGTGGTCATGGGGTATTCCAGTGAGGGGATATGTGGTTGGTAGGACCTTGAGATGTTTTACGCGAGCCACGGGAGGGAAACCTAAATAGGGATAGGACTCAGACGCGTTCAGAATCGTTTGCTCGCGGCTCTTGGAGGACTTTGGTTCTCCTAGTACTGCCATATTCGGAGACTTTGTGACTTTGGAGTATGGTTGGTATATCGACTTCGGACGACGGTCTGGAGGCGCGCTGTAGGGTGACGACCCGAGAGACGAGTTGGATTTTTCCTTATATATTATGGCATGCGGGCTTAGGCCCGATGAGGAGCCAACATTGGCATGCAGACTTAGGTCTGATGAGGAGCCGATGAAATTCAAGGTTTAGGCCTATGAGAAAAAGGAAAGTTCAAAAGTCGAGAGCAAATGACGCCTGGAGCGTGAGTCTATCGCCTAGAGGTGACCTTCTGTAGATCAGTCGGAGGAGTGCGGGCCGTGGAGACGGTTGCACGGGAGTCCTTGACTGATGGTTGTTTGAGATTCGAGGACGAATCTAGATTGGTGGGGGAGAATTGTAACATCCGCGAACCAAAATATGCGTTTTGGTATGGGTGTCGATCGATACCCTTGTAGCATCGATCGACACCACTTATTCTGGGTTCGTCGGGTTTGTTTCAATCGTCGATTTGGACCGGGTTGGTTAGGGAAAACCAATGAACCGGGTCTTAAAAGGGAGAAAACGACCTAGGGTCGTGTTTTGTGGTTGTGTCGCCGCTTTCAGAGAAAAGAAAAGAGAGAAAAACAGTTCCTAAGATTCTTGAGAGAGTTTGTGAGATTTCAAGGCGTTTTTGGTGAGATCTTGCTGTGGGATTGAAGATCCAAGGCTAGGAACGTGTTGGAAGGGTGCTAGGAGTGTTGGATTCGTTTCTGTTGGTCTAAATCTTCCTTCCAAGAGGTGAGTGCATGACCATGGCTTATCTAAGCTAAGATCTCTAGATTCTATGTGATTTGGTGCTTATGTGGTTGTTTCTTTGAGTTTTCTATGATATTTCGTTGCTGTCTGGGCTGGGTTTGGCTTCTGGGAGTGCAAGGAGCGGATTGGAGAAGAATGGAGGCGAGATTCGGAGTTTCTGATCGAGGGAAATCGCTGCTCGACATCGGTGTCGGTCGACACCAGGTTGGGTGTCGGTCGACACCAACGCGAGGACGGCTCGGAACTTTAGCGAGTGTCGATTGATGCCATGTGGAGGTGTCGCTCGACACCAACTAGGGTTTTCGGGAGTGTCGGGCAGGGTGTCGGTCGACACCAGATAGTCAGTGTCGATCGACACCATCTGGTGTCGGTCGACACCCCTTGTTCAGTTACGATGGGTGTTGCATGCTATGTATATTGCCTGGTTTGTTTTATTGATTGTTGTTTGTGGCATGTAGAGATCTTATTTCTTGTGTGTATACCCCAGTAGATGGGAGGATTGCCTCACTAAGTATTTGTGATAATACTTACGCATCTCAATTGTTGTTTGTGGTGTGCAAGTAAAGGCAAAGTGTGATCGTGGAATCCAGGCAATGAAGAGGAGGATGTTCTAGGGACTTGATTAGTTGTTGTCTCGCATTGTTAGGTTGCTAGAGTTGAGTCCTAGAAACATTGCTAGGTTGCTGTTTTCATGTTCTTGATGATTGATTACTGGATATTGCTTATGCTATGGTATTGGTTTATTATTGGTTTATTATTGGTTATTATTGGTTATTGGATATTGAGTTTTCCGCTGTTGTAGTTTATTATTATTAATATTATTATTTATTATTTATAAAAAAAAAAGGTCGGTTGTTTTATTGTTTTTGGAAATGCAACCATGAATGATACTTGCTGCCACGATCTTGTTCAAGAAGGAAAAGTGTGTCACGATACTCTCATTAAATATATTGCTGACAGACCAGCCTTAATTGCCCGTGAAGCACTATATTTGAAGAAGAGGGACGACTTGTGGAGTCATTGTGTTGCAATCTCTAAAACTGCTTAAATTATTTTGATTAAAAACTTGATAGTTTTGTTGTAACATTTAATTTATCAGAAATATCCACTTCAGTACTTTTACAAAAAATAAAGGCAAAGTAAATCTCTATGAAGATTTTCAAAACAACTTTGTATTTCTAACAAAAAAAACAAAAAAGAAAAAACTTATCTCATATGAATTTTAAACCAAAAATTCAGATATTAATAGGATATATATTTTTGTTGACTGAACTCAATTTATATATATATAAATATATTAAATTTACAACAACTGTATAATCCTATCAAGTTTCCTAATTTTTATTATAAATAATGACATATTATTTTAGTCAATTTCAAGAGACAGGTATATATACAATTTTTATCTTTATGCCTAAGCTCTAATTCATCCAATAAAAAATATAAAATTACGAAAACTGATTAGAAAAAAAATTAAAAATAAATCAATTTTGAATTCGAAACTGAAACAGGAACTTAAAGAGGTTTTTGAACATTAGAATAAACTGCCGACTGAATCATGTAAGAACAATATTTGTATATTAGTATTTTAACCATAGACTAATAGTGCTAAAATTTGATTAAAATCCTTACCCACAAGTGGATTAGGTTGACAATGAAAATATAGTCCACATAACCATTAACCTCACTTACATTTAATATGTTTCTCTTTTTGCCATGGTTTTAATCTATATATCTATGTTTATTTATTTCGTAATTTGGTTATCAAATTTTGTTTCTATTCTATTTAATAAGAGATCCTTCAAACATTTTTTTACATCTATTTAAATGAAATAACTTCTCTAGTTTACGAATATTTTTTCTTTTTTTTTGTAATTATTAGTCATCTACCTATAATATATCCATTTTTTACAAACTTATCAATAAGGTTTCAACCTTTTTATTTATGTTAAAAAATGTGCACATTTCATATATACAGCTCTAGTGAATCTCAGATTCTTTAATAAAAAATTATATTGAAATGTTGTAATAGAAACATACTAGTGGCATTTATTTGTCATTTAGATAAGAACTTTATTATTGTGACTTAGAGCTTTTATACATTAAAAATAAAATATATTTATATGTCAAACTACTAAAAAATAGATTAATATATTTTTAAAACTCTAAATATTTCAGTTTGTATATAACCTCATATTCAAAAATTTGGCTTAGAAGTTTGCATGATTCAAAACAAAATTATAACGTTTTCCGTTTAAAAAGATATCTTTAATTGTTTTAAATTTGTCGTTATAATTTTTTTAAAAATATATTAAAACGAGAAAATTAAACGCTCTTAGTGTATTTATTTACCAAGAAAATAAACTCTTTCTCATTAATTATTTAAGTTCTTTAATATGTTATGATAGTTACGTTAGGTTTTCAATTACATATAAATAGCTTGTGTAGCTTTGTGTCTATAATATCAAATACAAAACACACTTCATTATATTCTTTTCATATAAGAAATATTAGTCAGTAAAATTCACGTATAAGCACATATGGCTAAGTTTACCACTCAGATTTCTATGCTATTCATTGTTGTAGCTTTGGTTTGTGCATTTGTTCCTGTATTTTCTGTCGACGAATCTGAAGCGAAATCGTTATGGGATACTTGTCTTGTTAAAATCTCTCCTCATTGTGCCTTGGATATGATCGCCGTTGTTTTTGGAAATGCAACCATGAATGATACTTGCTGCCACGATCTTGTTCAAGAAGGAAAAGTGTGTCACGATACTCTCATTAAATATATTGCTGACAGACCAGCCTTAATTGCCCGTGAAGCACTATATTTGAAGAAGAGGGACGACTTGTGGAGTCATTGTGTTGCAATCTCTAAAACTGCTTAAATTATTTTGATTAAAAACTTGATAGTTTTGTTGTAACATTTAATTTATCAGAAATATCCACTTCAGTACTTTTACAAAAAATAAAGGCAAAGTAAATCTCTATGAAGATTTTCAAAACAACTTTGTATTTCTAACAAAAAAAACAAAAAAGAAAAAAATTATCTCATATGAATTTTAAACCAAAAATTCAGATATTAATAGGATATATATTTTTGTTGACTGAACTCAATTTATATATATATAAATATATTAAATTTACAACAACTGTATAATCCTATCAAGTTTCCTAATTTTTATTATAAATAATGACATATTATTTTAGTCAATTTCAAGAGACAGGTATATATACAATTTTTATCTATATGCCTAAGCTCTAATTCATCCTATAAAAAATATAAAATTACGAAAACTGATTAGAAAAAAAAAAATAAAAATAAATCAATTTTGAATTCGAAACTGAAACAGGAACTTAAAGAGGTTTTTGAACATTAGAATAAACTGCCGACTGAATCATGTAAGAACAATATTTGTATATTAGTATTTTAACCATAGACTAATAGTGCTAAAATTTGATTAAAATCCTTACCCACAAGTGGATTAGGTTGACAATGAAAATATAGTCCACATAACCATTAACCTCACTTACATTTAATTTGTTTCTCTTTTTGCTATGGTTTTAATCTATATATCTATGTTTATTTATTTCGTAATTTGGTTATCAAATTTTGTTTCTATTCTATTTAATAAGAGATCCTTCAAACATTTTTTTACATCTATTTAAATGAAATATTTTCTCTAGTTTACGAATATTTTTTTTTTTGTAATTATTAGTCATCTACCTATAATATATCCATTTTTTACAAACTTATCAATAAGGTTTCAACCTTTTTATTTATGTTAAAAAATGTGCACATTTCATATATACAGCTCTAGTGAATCTCAGATTCTTTAATAAAAAATTATATTGAAATGTTATAATAGAAACATACTAGTGGCATTTATTTGTCATTTAGATAAGAACTTTATTATTGTGACTTAGAGCTTTTATACATTAAAAATATAATATATTTATATGTCAAACTACTAAAAAATAGATTAATATATTTTTAAAACTCTAAATATTTCAGTTTGTATATAACCTCATATTCAAAAATTTGGCTTAGAAGCTTGCATGATTCAAAACAAAATTAGAACATTTTCCATTTAAAAAGATATTTTTAATTGTTTTAAATTTGTCATTATAATTTTTTTAAAAAATATTAAAACGAGAAAATTAAACGTTTTTAGTGTATTTATTAACCAAGAAAATAAACTCTTTCTCATTAATTATTTTAGTTCTTTAATATGTTATGATAGTTACGTTAGGTTTTCAATTACATATAAATGGCTTATGTAGCTTTGTGTCTATAATATCAAATACAAAACACACTTCATTACATTTTTTTTCATATAAGAAATATTAGTCAGTAAAATTCACGTATAAGCACATATGGCTAAATTTACCACTCAGATTGCTATGTTATTCATTGTTGTAGCTTTGTTTTGTGCATTTGTTCCTGTATTTTAAGTCGACGAATCTGAAGCAAAATTGTTATGGGATACTTGTCTAGTTAAAATCACTCCTCATTGTGCCTTGGATATAATCGCCGTTGTTTTTGGAAATGCAACCATGAATGATACTTGCTGCCACGATCTTATGCAAGAAGGAAAACTGTGTCACGATACTCTCATTAAATATATTGCTGACAGACCAGCCTTAATTGCGCGTGAAGCACTATATTTGAAGAAGAGGGACGACTTGTGGAGTCATTGCGTTGCAATCTCTAAAACTGCTTAAATTATTTTGATTAAAAACTTGATAGTTTTGTTGTAACATTTAATTTATCAGAAATATCCACTTCAGTACTTTTACAAAAAATAAAAGCAAAGTAAATCTTTTTGAAGATTTTCAAAACAACTCTGTATTTCTAACAAAAAAAAGAAAAAAGAAAAAAATTATCTCATATGAATTTTAAACTAAAAATTCAGATATTAATAGGATATATATTTTTGTTGACTGAATTCAATTTCTATTTATATAGATATATTAAATTTACAACAACTGTATAATCCTATCAAGTTTCCTAATTTTTATTATAAATAATGTCATATTATTTTAGTCAATTTCAAGAGACAGGTATATATACTATTTTTATCTTTATGCTTAAGCTCTAATTCATCCAATAAAAAAATATAAAATTACGAAAACTGATTGGAAAAAAATAAAAATAAATCAATTTTAAATTCAAAACTGAAACAAGAACTTAAAGAGGTTTTTGAACATTCGAAAAAACTGCCAACTGAATCATGTAAGAATAATATTTGTATATTAGTATTTTAACCATAGACTACTTGTAACATCCGCAAACCGGAATCCCGGTTTGGAATGTGCATCGATCGATGCAGTAGGAGCATCGGTCGATGCTGGTTCAATTCTCTGTGTTTTGGCTTAAGTCAAATGCTGCGTTTTGGGCAAAAAGGAAGTGAAAACCCTTAAGTCGTTCCTTTTGTCTCATTGCACGATTTTAGCCGTTTTTGAGAAACGAAAAGAAGAGAGAGCTGTTCTTGAGAGTTCCTGGTGTTTTCTGAAGATTTGTGGCGTTTCTTGGTGAGATCTGTAGCTGGGATCGTTGTAGGAGCTTCCTAGGAGCTTGTTCTTGATTGTTTGAGGTTCAGATTCTTCTGTGGCAAAGGTAAGTGCATGACCATGGCTTATCTAAGCCAGAGGACTCTTTAACCCGTTTTTTGTGTGTTGTTAGACTTGTTAGATCGTTGCTGTGGACGTTAGGAAGCTTTCTTGTGGCTTGAGATCGAGTTTTGTGGTTGTAGGAACGAAGATCCAGCGAGAAGCTTCGGGGAAAACATGGTGCTCGACGTTGCGTCGATCGATGCATATCTTGTGTTGGTCGGTGCAAGTGCGAGGACGGGGCGTAAAACTCTAGGGTTTTCGTGTTGCGTCGAGCATGCGTCGGTCGATGCGGATTGGGTATCGGTCGATGCAAGTTACACTTGCATCGGTCGATGCAGCTTCTGTGTCGATCGATGCTTCCCCATTTGGCATCGGTCGATGCATGTTGGTATCGGTCGATGCATGTTGGCATCGGTCGATGCATGTTGGCATCGGTCGATGCATGTTGGCATCGGTCGATGCATGTTGGCATCGGTCGATGCCGAAGTCCTGGTTCGTTATTTGTTGTTTGTTGATTGTTGTGTGTTGGTTATTGATACTCTATTGCTTTCGTGTATAGCCCAGTAGATGGGAGGATTGCCTTACTGAGTGTTTATAAAATACTCATGCATTGCAATATGTGTTTGTGGTGCAGGTAAAAGAAAAGTGTGATCGTGGAATAAAGGCAATGAAGAGGAGGATGTTCTAGTGGTTTGCTTGGTTGTTTGGCTTCTGTTAGGTTGCTAGAGTTGAGTCCTAGAATTTTGCTTAGGATTGCTGGTTCATTGGTTTATGTTGTTTTGGTTCATTAGTTAAGATTGGAATTAATACTGGATATTGTTGATGTTATGGTTATTGGATATTATTGGAGTATTATTGAATATTTAATTGGTGTCGTTATTTCCGCTGTTGAATGTGATTGTGGTTAGGTGGCTAGTGGGTATGGGACCACTAGTTGTAGTCTATTATTATTATTATTTTATTATTTATTATTTATTAAAAAAAAAAGGTCGGTCGTTTCATTTTGGTATCATAGCCCTTACGGTTCTAGGTTTGGGTTCACTAGGTTTCTGTTGTGATGTTTGGGATTGCATGTCTTGATTGATAATGTGAGTTAGTCAATTGTGTGTGGCATGGAGTCCTAGAACATCCTCTTCGAGCCTACTTTGTGATTCCACGGTGATTTTATATTTTCTGTGTTAAATAGTAATTGTTTGCTTAGCCTTCTGTTCATGGTAGTGCAGATGGTTAGAGGTGATGCTGTTGCTGGTCGTGGTCGTGGGCGCGGACATGGTCGTGGACGCGGACATGGTCGTGGTAGGGGCAGAGTCCCAGTGGTTAGTGAGACCGAGGACCAGAGTGTGACAGCTGAGGGTGTTGGCGAGTCGCAGGGTGCTCCGGGGGATTCAGTGAGTGTGGCCGGAGGGGGCGGTGTTGATGCTCCAGTGGTCGGTGATGCTAGGGTCCCGGGTGTGGGAGCCCAAGCGGGTGGAGTCCCTGGTGTTTACTTTGCGGCTATGCTAGCACAGTTGTTGGAGCGGTTACCACCAGCGGTACCGGCTCAGGCTCAGGTAGTGCCACCAGTGGTGGCAGAGGAGCGGCAGCCAGTGGCTGCGGACGCAGGAGTTCATGGACGTTATTTGTCTATGCTCAGGGAGATGAAGGGTCTGTTCACTGAGATGTTTTCCGGTGGTACAGATCCTACTGTTGCAGATGCGTGGAGGACGAGTGTGGAACGTAACTTCCATACTCTGAGATGTCCTGAGGAGTTTTGGGTGGACATAGAGGTCTACTATTTGAGTGATGATGCTTAGTTATGGTGGATATCAGTAGCTGCTAGGAGAGTGCAGCGAGATATGACTTGGGCTGACTTCGTCTTGGAGTTCAACCGCAAGTATTTTCCTAGAGAGGCATGTGACCGGTTGGAGGTGCAGTTCCTTCAGTTGTCTCAGGGGACACGGTCAGTGCGGGAGCTGGACTTGGAGTTCAGTCGACTTCTATGTTATGGGGGTCGGGCTATGGAGTCTGAGGAGGCTCAGATCAGGAGGTTTTTGAGGGCTCTACGTGATAATTTGAGGGTTCACTGTAGAGGGCAGAGTTATGCTACGCGTACAGAGCTGGTTGAGACTGCAGCAGAGATTGAGGAGGATATCCGAGCACAGATAGTGGCGGCTAGTACAGCAGTTCAGCCTAGTAAGGTTCAGCAGCAGGGTGGTTCTAGCAGGGGTGGTAGGCCTGCACAGGGAACCAAGAGGATATGGGAGGCTACGCAGAAGCCGAGTGGTGCGAGTTGCTTCGGTTTTGGGAGCAAGGATCACAGGGTTGCTAGTTGTCCCAAGAGGAGTGCTCTGACGGCAGGGCCTCAGGTATGTTATCATTGTAGGGAGACAGGTGCAGCCTGGAGGTCAGCAGGTGGCACGGATTGAGCAGGCGCCACGGGTTTACATGACAGCAGATACTGGTGGAACCAGTGCCAGGGCGATCACAGGTATAATTTCTGGTACTTAAACTTTGTGAATTTTTAGTAGGTTCAGATTTTATATTTTTCCTGTGATAAAGTGTTAGGTTCTCAACACATGAGGTTTGTGTAGGGACCTTGTTGGTGGGCGGGTTTAAGTCCCACGTTATGTTTGATTCTGGAGCTTCTCACAGCTTCATTACTCCGGAGTGTGCAGAGTGTGCGGGGATCAGAGGGGATCCCGGGAAGCGTATAGGAGTTGTCAGAGTTGCTGGGGGCAGTTCCTGAGAGTTATTGGACAAGCTAGAGGGGTTGATATTCAGATCGCAGGAGAGTCATGGCCAGCGGATTTGCTTATCTGTCTAGTGGATTTGTATGATGTTATTCTCGGGATGGATTGGTTGCATCGGCATATGGTGCATTTGGATTGCCATCGGGGTAGAGTGGAGTTTGAGCATCCAGGAGAGAAGTTGGTTTTTCAGGGTATTAGACCGACTTCGGGGAGTCTCGTGATCTCAGCCATTGAGGCTGGGAAGATGATCGAGAAGGGCCGTGAGGCTTATTTGGTTACTATATCCATGCCAGAGTCAGTGGGGAAGTCTACGGTTAGCGGTATTCCGGTAGTGGAGGAGTTTGAGGATGTGTTTTAGTCTTTGCGGAGATTACCACCATGTCTGATCCTTTTACCATTGAACTGGAACTGGGGACGACGCCGTTATCCAAGGCTCCTTACAGAATGGCTCCAGCAGAGATGGCGGAGCTGAAGAAGCAGCTAGAGGATTTGTTGAGTAAGGGATTCATCCGTCCTAGTGTATCACCGTGGGGAGCGCCGGTGTTGTTTGTGAAGAAGAAGGATGGGAGTTTCAGGTTGTGCATCGATTACCGGGGTTTGAACCGGGTTACAGTGAAGAACAAGTACCCTCTTCCTAGGCTCGATGAGTTGTTGGATCAGTTGAGGGGTGTTACTTGGTTCTCCAAGGTGGATCTGGCGTCAGGTTATCATCTGATACCGATAGATGAGGCAGATGTGAGGAAGACTGCTTTCAGGACGAGGTATGGGCATTATGAGTTTGTGGTGATGCCTTTCGGCTTGACTAACGCGCCAGCAGCGTTTATGAGATTGATGAACAGCGTGTTTCAGGAGTTCCTGGATGTGTCTGTCATCATTTTCATCGATGATATCCTGGTTTATGATATCCTGTGTTTTTATGTGTTAATTCTTCATTGTTTTGTGCATATTCATGAGTATTTAGGTTGTTTAGGCTACATTTTGCATCAAGTTTGGTATCTCAGGTGTTGGAGTAGAGATATACAAGGAAAGTATGCTTTGGAGCCAAATAAGTAAAGAATTTGCAAGAAAATGGATGAGAAGGCAAGAAGGCCAAACGATCGACCAACCGATCGACCATTTGGTCGATCAATGCAATTTCGGAACCAATCTGCAGTTCCTCAAAGATAAACTCGTATGAAGACTTTTCCGTGGGATTTAGCTCCAGAGTTCTTCACAAACGTTATTGGCAATTGTTAAGCTTTGCAATGGAGGTAATTTCAGGCCAATCGGAGGAGTGGATAAAACGTTATACATGTTTTAGTGAATGTATATAGAGCCAGAGCGAAGACTGGAGACACAGGACAAAACGATAGACCAAATGGTCGATCGTGTGGTCGATCAACTTGAGCTAGACCTCACCAGACCTCCAGACTTCATCAATCGACCAAATGGTCGATCATGCAGTCGATCAAGCACTATTTTTAGATTCAAACCCGGTTTGTTCCAGTTATATCTGATTTGATTAATTGCAATCTGGTTTGTTCCGGTTTAGTTTCTATTTTCGTATAAATACTCTAACCCTATTAAGGGGAGACTTTCATCTTTGCCTCAGATTTCCAAGTCTGCTCCTCAACACCATCACAGTCCCACAGGACTCTCATGTGACAACCAGTACCGCGGACCCCACTAGCCCACTGCTAGCTGCCCCAACGGACCGTCCGTGGACCCTGCTAGCCCACTGCTAGCCGTCCCAACGGACTCCAAGCTGGCCCTGCAGGGCATCGATCCTAACCCCTCACTGGGCAAATGGAACTATTCATCGAAATCCACAGTACTTTATTGGTGCAACAGGCGTTCCTCGAACCCTGGTCCCCACCCTTTAACAACCTTCCCACATGACAAGCTGTCACCAATTGAGCTGCAGGTCAATTGGTTGCAACTTGTCCTGTGGGAAGGTTGTTAAAGGGTGGGGACCAGGGTTCGAGGAACGCCTGGCGCACCAATAACCTACTGGTGGATGTGGATTTCCACAGTGATGGGTTAGGATCGATGCCCTGCAGGGCCAGCTTGGGGTCCGTTTGGGCGGCTAGCAGTGAGGCTAGCGGGCTAGCATAAGGCTAGTGGGGTCCACGGGATGGGTTGTTACATCTCATCACAGGAATCTTCTTCTTCCGAAGTTCCTTGATCCTCCTCTCGAGAACCCTCACCGGTCTCGCCTCCAATGTCATGTTAGGCTGAAGATCCTCAGGAATCTTAGCCAACACCTGCTCACCCTCACGGAGACACTTCCGCAACATAGACACATGGAAAACCTTATGAAATGCACGCATCACCTCAGGTAACTCCACTCTATATGCCACTGGTCCAACCCGCTCAATCACTCTGAATGGACCCATATACCTCGGACTCAACTTAGTCATTGACAATGACCTGTTCGGACCCCGCAACATGGCCATCTTGAGGTACACTCTGTCTCCTACCTGAAACTCAAGATCTCTCCTCCTCCTATCAGCATAACTCCTCTGCCTATCCTGAGCCTCCTTCATGTTCAGCTTGAGAACCCGAATCTTCTCTGAGGTCTCCTGAACAAAAATAGCACCAAACATGCTCCTCTCCCCCACCTGAGTCCAGCATAATGGTGTACGACATGGTCTTCCATACAAAGACTCATAAGGAGCCATCTTAGTACGCGCCTGATAACTGTTGTTGTAAGCAAACTCTACCATGTTCAGGTGATCTGCCCAATGGCCACCCCAATCCAACACACACATCCTCAGCAAATCCTCTAGCGTCTGGATCGTCCTCTCTGACTGTCCATCAGTCTGGGGATGATAAGCTGTACTCATATGCACCTTAGTGCCCATCTCTGCCTGAAATGCCTTCCAGAACACCAAAGTGAACTTAGAATCCCTATCAGACACAATGCTCGCTGGCACCCCATGCAATCTGACTATCTCTCTCACATACTTCTTAGCCAAGACCGCTGTTCCATCAGTCTTCTTAATGGCCAGAAAATGTGCTGACTTAGTCAACCGGTCCACAATGACCCAAATAGCATCAAAGGTCCGTGACACTGGCAATCCTACCACAAAAATCCATGGTGATCATATCCAACTTCCCCTCAAGAATGGGTAAACTCTTCAGTAACCCGCCAGGAACCTGATGCTCAGCCTTCACCACCTGACACACATCACACCTAGAAACCAAACTAGCCACATCCTTCTTCATCCCGACCCAATGATAGTACCTCTTGAGGTCACGATACATCTTAGTCGCTCCTGGATGAATGGACAACTTGCTCGCATGAGCCTCTCTCAGAATCTACTGCCTCAACTCCTCATCCTTGGGCACACAAACCCGACCGTGCACCAAGATAGTACCATTATCTGAGACCTGATACTCATAATCCACATCCTTAGAGGCATTCACCAGCCCCAAATCCTTCTCCTTAGCCAACCGCACCCTACTCAGAAGATTTGCTCTATCTACTGCTTCCAAACCCAACGGTTCCTGTGAAACAGCACATAAGCTCAAAGCACTGATCTTCCCTACCAGAGACTCCACCTCCTGCTCCTGAGCCGAAGCTACCCTCTTCCTACTCAGAGCATCTGCAACCGTGTTAGCCTTACCAGGATAATAGGCTATCTCCAAATCATAATCTGCCACAAGCTCCATCCACCACCTCTGTCTCAAATTCAGCTCAGGCTGAGTGAATATATACTTCAGGCTCTTATGATCTGTAAACACCAGTACCTTTGCACCATAAAGGTAAGATCTCCAAATCTTCAGGGCAAAAACTACAGCACCCATCTCCAAATCATGAGTAGGATAGTTGCCTTCATGCACCTGCAACTGCCGCGAAGCATAGACAATCACCTTCCCATGCTGCATCAGAACACACCCCAAACTAACTCTAGATGCATCTGTATAAACCACATAGGGTTCTCCCTGCTCAGGCAAAGCCAACACTGGCGCAGTAGTCAACATCTCCTTCAGGCTTGCAAAGCCTTCCTCACACTCTTCTGACCAGACAAAAGGAACATCCTTCCCTGTCAACTTAGTCATAGGACGTGCTCTGCTTGCAAACCCCTGCACAAATCTCCTCTAGTATCCTGCCAACCCAAGAAAACTCCTGATCTCTGTGGCATTATGCGGTCTAGGCCAATCTCTGATAGCCTGAATCTTCTCTGGATCTACAGAAACCCCCTCTGCAGAAACAATGTGACCCAGAAAGCCCATCTCACGCTGCCAAAAACTGCACTTGCTCAACTTAACAAACAACATCTGCTCCCGCAGCTTCTCCAGAACTGCCCTCAAATTCACTGCATACTCTTTAGGACTCTTAGAAAATACCAGGATATCGTCGACGAAAATGATGACAGACACATCCAGAAACTCCTGAAACACACTGTTCATCAATCTCATAAACGTTGTTGGTACGTTAGTTAACCCAAAAAGGCATCTCCACGAACTCATAATGCCCATACCTCATCCTGAAAGCCGTCTTTCTCACATCTGCCTCATCTATCGGTATCTGATGATAACCCGATGCCAGATCTACCTTATAGAACCAAGTAGCACCCCTCAACTGATCCAACAACTCATTGATCCTAGGAAGAGGGTACTTGTTCTTCACAGTGACCCGGTTCAAACACCTATAATCAATGCAAAACCGGAAACTCCCCACAATGATACACTAGGACGGATGAATCCCTTACTCAACAAATCCTCTAGCTGCTTCTTCAGCTCTGCCAAACAAACACTCAAGTATGCCGACATCAACTCGAAGCCACCTGAATGTCAACCCTCTTGTTCGTCCAAGAACCTCTAGTAACTTGTCTCTTAGGGAAAACTTCCACAAGATAGATTAATCCAAAATTAGCTTTCCGCTAGCTATTCTCCACAGCAAATAATCAATACGAGCGTAATAAAACAAACAAGTACCATACGTTCGCATATTCCGATTCACTGTATCAAATGCTTTGCACTCCGCCAACTTAACCTACTTGACTTGTTTCCTCCCAGCAAGCTTACCAAAACCTTCAATCTAGTAACCATGTCCATCTCCAATTAACTTTATCCACCATCGTCGCAATGATTAGTTTATCCTGCCATGAAGGCTTCTCGTGAATCTTATGTACCTGGTAACCATGCCCTCAGGACCCACCCGACAATGACCACGACCACGTCCCCGTTCACGACCAACAACTCAAACACCTTAACCACTGATCTTCCAAGAACAGAGGCTAACAAGCATAAAAAAAATTAATACCACACAAAGAAACATAAACTCACCGTGGAATCACACTGTAGGCTCGAAGAGGATGTTTTAGGACTCTATGCCGCACACAATTGACTAATTCACATAATCAATCAAAGCATGCAAATCCCAAACATCTACAGCACAAAACCTAGTGAACCCAAACCTAGAACCGTAAGGGCTCTGATACCAAAATGAAACGACCGACCCTTTTTTTTTTTTTAATAAATAATAAATAATATATATATATATATATATATATATAAACTACAACTAGTGGTCCCATACCCATTAGCCACCTAACCATATTCACAATCAACAGCGGAATAACATAAATCAATATCCAATAATAAACCAATAATAACCAATAACAATCCGATATTATAGCAAAGGCAATATCCCAATACCAAACAACAAGAAACATGAAACCAGCAACCTAGCAATGTTTCTAATGACTCAACTCTAGCAACCTAAAATTGCCAGACAACATCCAATCGAGTCCCTAGAACATCCTCCTCTTCATTGCCTTGATTCCACGATCACACTTTGCCTTTACCTGCACCACAAACACAAATTGAGATGCATGAGTATTTGATAAACACTCAGTGAGGCAATCCTCCCATCTATAGGGCTATACACACAAGCAACAATGATTCCAAAATTCCAAAACAACCAACAACCAAACACACAAACCAGGAAATCAAACATCGTCTCGCTGGAAGGGAGGTGTCGACCGACACCAGCCTAGTGTCGACCGACACTGGCTCAATGGTTTCGACTGACACTACCCCACAGTGTCGATCGATGCCCAATTTGCTGGTGTCGACCGACACCAAGTGGTATCGATCGACACTCCCTCTGCAACTGCGATCCGCGCGAAGTCGAGAGTCGAATCTCGCTCCCAAATCTCCTCCAAAACTCCCAATACTCAATACCCAAGCCTTATACCTCCTTAGGAACCTGTATCAACCAATCCTAGCAAGAAAAACACACAAACAAGCAACAACAAGCAAGAACAAGGGAATCAAAGGCTTAGATTAGCCATGGTCATGCACTCACCTTCCAAAATGAAAATGAACCGTTAACTATCAAATCCCTCCGGTGAAAAGCTATTCCTAGGCGTCCCGAAGCTTCCCACAAAATTTCAGCACGATCAGATCTCAGACGAAACCGCAATCGATCCCGAAACTCCCGCTGGTCTCAATCCGCGACTGAGAAGAAACGCCCCACGAAACTGCCGATATCTCCTAAAATATTAACCTAAATTCACTTCTATAAAAAGGAGAGTGTACGAAAATCTCTTAGCTACAACCCAACCAAAACTCAATACCTTTCAAAACGATTCATGTATACAGATTCTCCTTCTCCCAAATCCTGACGATTCTGTTGCTTTTTGCTTTGAACACCAAAATCAAGTTTACTCTTCCTTCTCCTCTTTCTCTTTGTTTTCAGCGGCTAGGCAACAACAAAACACAACCTAGGTCGTTCTCCCACTTAAATATCACGGTTTAATGGTTTTCCCTAAACCAAACCTGTCCAAATCGATTAAAAACTCAATCTGGTCGAACCAGAAAATCAGTGGTGTTACAGATTGCAATGCTATTGAAAGGACCGACTTTTTTTTTTAATAATAAATATATAAATACAATATAATAAATAAACTACAACTAGTAGTCTCATACCCACTAGCCACCTAATCATAATCACAACCAACAGCGGAATAACAATACCAATAAATATCCAATAATAACCAATATCATAACATAATCCATATCAAACAACCAATCATCCAAAAACATGAAACCAGAAACCTAGCAATGTTTCTAATGACTCAACTTTAGCAACCTAGCAATGCCAGACAACATCCAATCGAGTCCCTAGAACATCCTCCTCTTCATTGCCTTGATTCGACGATCACACTTTGCCTTTAACTGCACCACAAACACATATTGCAATGCATGAGTATTTTTTAAACACTCAGTAAGGCAATCCTCCCATCTACTGAGCTATACACACAAGCAATAGAGTCATCTCTAACCATCAACAACAATCAACAAACAACAATAAACAAACCAGGACTATGCATCAACCGACACCAACATGCATCGACCGACACCAAATGGAGGTTGCGTCTACCGACGCGAGATTTGCATCGACCGATGCAAGGTTAACTTGCGTCGACCGATGCAAGGTTAACTTGCGTCGACCGATGCAAGGTTAACTTGCGTCGACCGATGCAAGGTTAACTTGCGTCGACCGATGCTGCCAATGCATCGACCGACGCATACTCGACATAACACGAAAACCTTAGAGTTTATGCGCCATCCTTGCATCTGCATCGACCAACGCAAAAAGTGCATCTACCGATGCAATGTCGAGCATCGATTTCCTCCAAAGCTTCTCGCCGGATCTTTGTTCCTACAACCACAAAACTCGATCACAACCCACAAGAAAGCTTCCTAACGTCCAGAGCAACGATCTAACAAGTCTAACAACACACAACAAGCAAATTAGAGAGTTCTCTAGCTTAGATAAGCCATGATCTTGCACTTACCTTTGCCAAGAAGAATCTAAACCTAAACACAAGAAGAAAACGCTCCTAGGAAGCTCCTACAACGTTCTAAGCCTCAGATCTCACCAAGAAACGCCACAAATCACCCAAAATCACCAAAACTTCTCAAGAACTTTTTCTCTCTTTCGTTCTCTCTCAAAAACGGCCACAAGACCACGAATGAGACAAAAATCGTGTTAAGATTTTTCCTTCTCCCAAAACGCAGCATTTGACTTAAGTCAAAACGCAGGAACTTGACCTTGCATCGACCGATGCAACATCTGCATCGACCGATGCAACTCCCAAACCGGGATTTTGGTTCACGGATGTTACAATTCTCCCCCACCAATCTAGATACGTCCTCGAATCTCAAACAACCATCAGCCAAGGACACCCGTGCAACCGTCTCCACGGCCCGCACTCCTCTGACCGATCTACAGAAGATCACCTCTAGGCGATAAACTCACGCTCTAGACATTATTTGCTCTCGACTTTTTGGACTTTCTTTCACTCATAGGCCTAAGCCT
The DNA here is from genome assembly GCA_023657505.1 of Camelina hispida. Lineage (NCBI taxonomy): Eukaryota > Viridiplantae > Streptophyta > Magnoliopsida > Brassicales > Brassicaceae > Camelina > Camelina hispida. The sequence continues at coordinate 28,225,355 of CP094637.1, forward strand.
TGAGTTTTTCATTGGCTCCTAATCAGACCTAAGTCTGCATGCCAAATGTTGGCTCCTCATCGGGCCTAAACCCGCATGCCATAATATATAAGGAAAAATCCAAACTCGTCTCTCGGGTCGTCACCCTACAGCGCGCCTCCGGACCGTCATCTGAAGTCGATATACCAACCATACTCCCAAGTCACAAAGTCTCTGAATATGGCAGTACTAGGAGAACCTAAGTTCCCCAAGAGCCGCGAGCAAACAATTCTGAACACGTCTGAGTCTTAACCCAATCCAGGTTTCGTTCCTGTGGCTCGCGTAAAAAATCTCAATGTCCTACCAACCACATATCCCCTCACTGGAATACCTCATGACCACACAAGGATCATATACATGCCACAAGGGCCACCACCAAGGCCAAACAAAATGTCCTAAAGAAGACCGCCACCAAGGCCAAACAAAATGTCCTAAAGAGGACCGCCACCAAGGCCAAACAAAATGTCCTAAAGAGGACCGCCACCAAGGCCAAATAAATGTCCTAAAGAGGACCGCCACCAAGGCCAAACAAATGTCCTAAAGAGGATCGCCACCAAGGCCACTCGTCCCGAAGGACCGTCACAAAGACCATCTGTCCCGAAGGACCGTCACAAAGACACTCTGGCTAAACAGCCCGCCACAAATGCCACGCAATTGGCTAAACAGCCCGCCACAAAGGCCACACAATGACTAAACAGCCCGCCACAAAGGCCACACACGGCTAAACGGCCCGCCACAAAGGCCACACAACTGGCTAAACAGCCCGCCACAAAGGCCACACAATGTCTAAAAGTCCGCCACACACGGGAACACTGACTCGAAAGTCCGCCACTAAGGCCTCACAAGCCTCTCCAAGGCTCTTCACCGCTAAAATGGACAAATTCTAACTCCCGTAAAACTTTCCATATTTAGCACTTTCCATTTTTTGGAAATTTTCAACTTTAGGAAACTTCTATTTCAGGAAACTTTCCCCAAAATCCCGCCTCACGGAAACTTTGTACCCCGAACACCACCTCATCTTGTTACTGAGTCGCACAACCAACCAACCCAAGCGACCGAGTAACAAGAGAGATGGGCTGGAAAACTCCATTCCCGCTCCAGCCACGGATTACAGATGGGACTAGGCTAGAAAAGTTCAAGTACCGCCTTGCTTCTCATACCACTTCTTAAACCTTGCCTTCATCCTCGCCTCAGGCTCCCAAGTCTGCTCCTCCACACCATAACAGTCCCAAAGGACTCTCATCAAAGAAATCTTCTTCTTCCCAAGTTCCTTGATCCTCCTCTCGAGAACCCTCACTGGTCTCGCCTCCAAGGTCATGGTAGGCTGAAGATCTTCAGGAATCTTAGCCAACAACTGATCATCCTCACGGAGACACTTCCGCAACATAGACACATGGAAAACCTTGTGGAATGCACGCATAACCTCAGGTAACTCCAGACTATATGCCACTGGTCCAACTCGCTAAATCACTCTGAACGGACCCATATACCTCATAATCGACTTAGTCTCAGTCAATGACCTGTTCGGACCCCGCAACATGGCCATCTTGAGGTACACTCTGTCTCCTACCTGAAACTCAAGATCTCTCCTCCTCCTATCAGCGTAACTCCTCTGCCTATCTTGAGCCTGCTTCATGTTCAGCTTGAGAACCCGAATCTTCTCTGAGGTCTCCTGAACAAAATCTGCCCGGTACATGCTCCTCTCCCCCACCTGAGTCCAGCATAACGGTGTACGACATGGTCTCCCATACAAAGCCTCATAAGGAGCCATACAAATACTCGCCTGATAACTGTTGTTGTAAGCAAACTCTACCAGGTTCAGGTGATCTGCCCAATGGCCACCCCAATCTAAAACACACATCCTCAGCAAAACCTCCAACGTCTGGATTGTCCTCTCAGACTGTCCATCTGTCTGGGGATGATAAGCTGTACTCATATGCACCTTAGTGCCCATATCTGTCTGAAATGCCTGCCAGAACACCGTAGTGAACTTAGAATCCCTGTCAGAAACAATGCTCGCTGGCACCCCATGCAACCTGACTATCTCTCTCACATACTTCTTAGCCAAGACAGCTGCTCCATCAGTCTTCTTAATGGCCAGAAAATGTGCTGACTTAGTCAACCGGTCCACAATGACCCAAATAGCATCAAAGGTCCGTGACACTGGAAATCCTACCACAAAATCCATTGTGATCATATCCCACTTCCACTCAAGAATGGGTAAACTCTTCAGTAAACCGCCAAGAACCTGATGCTCAGCCTTCACTAGCTGACAGACATCGCACCTCGAGACCCAACTAGCTACATCCTTCTTCATCCCGACCAAGTGATAATACCTCTTGAGATCACGGTACATCTTTGTCGCTCTTGGATGAATAGAAAACCTGCTCGCGTGAGCCTCTCTCAGAATCTCCTGTCTCAACTCCTCATCCTTGGTCACACAAACCCGACCGTGCACCAAGATAGTTCCATTGTCTGAGATGAAATCACAATACCAATAAATATCCAATAATAACCAATATCATAACATAATCCACATCCAATAACCATCCAAAAACATGAAACTACCAACCTAGCAATGTTTCTAATGACTCAACTCTAGCAACCTAGCAATGCCAGACAACATCCAATCGAGTCCCTAGAACATCCTCCTCTTCATTGCCTTGATTCCACGATCACACTTTGCCTTTACCTGCACCACAAACACATATTGCAATGCATGAGTATTTTATAAACACTCAGTAAGGCAATCCTCCCATCTACTTGGCTATACACACAAGCAATCGAGTCATCTCTAACCATAAACAACAATCAACAAACAACAATAAACAAACCAGGACTCTGCATCGACCGACACCAAATGGAGGTTGCATCGACCAACGCAAGATCTACGTCGACCGATGCAAGGTTAATTTGCATTGACCGATGCTCCCAATGCATCAACAAACGCATGCTCAACATATAAAACGACCGACCTTTTTTTTTTAATAATAAATAATAAATATATATATAATAACAACTAGTGGTCTCATACCCACTAGCCCCCTAACCACATTCACAATCAACAGCGGAAAAATCAATATTAATAACAATATCCAATAATATCCAATAATAAAACTAATATAATAGCATAAGCAATATCCAATAATCAATCATCAGAAAACATGAAACCAGCAACCTAACAATGTTTCTAAAGACTCAACTCTAGCAACCTAACAATGCCAGACAACATCCAATCGAGTCCCTAGAACATCCTCCTCTTCATTGCCGGGATTCCACGATCACACTTTGCCTTTACCTGCACCACAAACACTAATTGAGATGCATGAGTATTTGATAAACACTCAGTGAGGCAAGCTTCCCACACGATCCTAGCCTTGAATCCTCACTCCCACAGCAAGATCTCTCCCACAAAGCTTAGAAATCTCACAAACTCTCTCTAGAACCTCAAGAACAACTCTCTCTTTTGTTTTTCTCTCAAACCGGCGAGACAAACACAAAACCACGACCTAGGTCATTTTCTTCCTTTTAAGATTCTGTTCAATGGTTTCCATAAACCAAACCGGTCCAAATCGAAGATTAAAACAATCTGGTTGAACCGGAATTAGTAGTGTCGATCGACATCACCTTGGTTTCCATCGACACCCATCCTCAATAACCAATTTTTGGTACGCGGATGTTACAATTCTCCCCTACCACTCTAGATTTGTCCTCGAATCTTGAATAACCATCAGTCAAGGACTCCCGTGCAACCATCTCCATGGCCCGCACTCCTCCGACCGATCTACAGAAGGTCACCTCTAGGCGATAGACTCACGCTCCAGGCGTCATTTGCTCTCGACTTTTGGATTTCCCTTTACTCATAGGCCTAAACCTTGAGTTTTTTTTGGCTCCTCATCAGAGCTAAGTCTGAATGCCATAATATTGGCTCCTCATCGGGCCTAACCCCGCATGCCATAATATATAAGGAAAAATCCAACTCGTCTCTCGGGTTGCCACCCTACAGCGCGCCCTCGGATCGTCATCTGAAGCCGATATACCAACCATACTCCCAAGCCACAAAGTATCTGAATATGGCAGTACTAGGAGAACTTAAGTCCTCCAAGAGTCGCGAGCAAACGATTCTGAACACGTCTGAGTCCTATCCCGATCCATGTTTCCTTCCCGTGGCTCGCGTACAACATCTGTATGTCCTACCAGCCACATATCCCCTCACTGGAATACCTCATGACCACACAAGGATCATATACATGCCACAAGGGCCGCCACAAAGGCCAAACAAAATATCCTAAAGAGGACCACCACCAAGGCCAAATAAATGTCGTAAAGATGACCTCCACCAAGGCCAAACAAATGTCCTAAAGAGGACCGCCACCAAGGCTAAATAAATGTCCTAAAGAGGACCGCCACCAAGGCCACTCATCCCGAAGGAACGTCACAAAGACCATCTGTCCCGAAGGACCGTCACAAAGACCATCTATCCAGAAGGACCACCTAAACAAGCACTCTGGCTAAACAGCCCGCCACAAAGGCCAAACAGTTGGCTAAACAGCCTGCCACTAAGGCCACACACGGCTAAACAGCCCGCCACCAAGATCACACAATGTCTAAAAAGACCGCCACACACGGGAACACTGACTCGAAAGTCTGCCACTAAGGCCACACACTAGCCCTTCCAAAGCTCTTCACCGCTAAAATAGACAAATTCTAACTCCCGTAAAACTTTCCATATTTACCACTTTCCACTTTAGGAAACTTTCCACTTTAGGAAACTTCTATTTCAGGAAACTTTCCCCCAAAATCCGGCATCACGGAAACTTTACACCCCGAGCACCACCTCCTCTTGTTACTGAGTCGCACAACCAACCACCCCAAGTGACCGAGTAACAAGATAGATGGGCTTGAATACTCCATTCCCGCTCCAGCCACGAATTACAGATGGGAACAGTCTAGACAAGTTCAAGTCGCGGCTTGCTTCTCAGATCACTTCTTAAACCTTGCTTTCATCCTCGCCTCAGGCTCCCAAGTCTGCTCCTCCACACCATCATAGTCCCAAAGGACTCTCATCAAAGGAATCTTCTTCTTCCGATCCTCCTCTTGAGAACCCTCACTGGTCTAGCCTCCAAAGTCATGTTAGGCTGAAGATCTTCAGGAATCTTAGCCAACAACTGATCATCCTCACGGAGACACTTCCGCAACATAGACACATGGAAAACCTTGTGGAAAGCACGCATAACCTCAGGTAACTTCAGTCTATATGCCACTGGTCCAACTCGCTAAATTACTCTGAACGGACCCATATACCTCAGACTCAACTTAGTCTCAGTCAATGACCTGTTCGGACCCCGCAACATGGCCATCTCGAGGTACACTCTGTCTCCTACCTGAAACTCAAGATCTTTCCTCCTCCTATCAGCATAACTCATCTGCCTATCCTGAGCCTCCTTCATGTTCAACTTGGGAACCCGAATCTTCTCTGAGGTCTCCTGAACAAAATCTGCCCCGTACATGCTCCTCTCCCCCACCTGAGTCCAGCATAACGGTGTACGACATGGCCTCCCATACAAAGCCTCATAGGGAGCCATCCCAATACTCGCCTGATAGCTGTTGTTGTAAGCAACCTCTACCAGGTTCAGGTGATCTGCCCAATGGCCACCCCAATCCAACACACACATCCTCAGCAAATCCTCCAGCGTTTGGATCGTCCTCTCAGACTGTCCGTCTGTCTGGGTATGATAAGCTGTACTGATATACACCCTAGTGCCCATCTCTGCCTGAAATGCCTGCCAGAACACCAAAGTGAACTTAGAATCCCTATTAGACACAATGCTCGCTGGCACCCCATGCAACCTGACTATCTCTCTCACATACTTCTTAGCCAAGACCGCTGCTCCATCAGTCTTCTTAATGGCCAGAAAATGTGCTGACTTAGTCAACTGGTCCACAATGACCCATATAGCATCAAAGGTCCGTGAAACTGGCAATCCTACCACAAAATCCATGGTGATCATATCCCACTTCCACTCAGGAATGGGTAAAATCTTCAGTAAACCGCAAGGAACCTGATGCTCAGACTTCCCTAGCTGACACACATCGCATCTCGCGACCCAACTAGCTACATCCTTCTTCATCCCGACCCAGTGATAGTGCCTCTTGAGATCACGATACATCTTAGTCGCTCCTGGATGGAAAGAAAACCTTCTCGCATGAGCCTTTCTCAGGATCTCCTGTCTCAACTCCTCATCCTTGGGTACACAAACCAGACCATGCACCAAAATAGTACCATTATCCGAGACCTGATACTCTGAATCAACATCCTTTGAGGCATTCACCAGCCTCAAATCCTTCTCTTGTGCCAACCACACCCTACTCAGAAGATCTACTCTGCAACTGCTTCCAAACCCAACGGTTCCTGTTAAACAGCACACAAGCTCAAAGCACAGATCTCTCCTACAAGAGACTCCATCTCCTGCTCCTGAGCCGAAGCTACCCTCTTCCGACTCAGAGCATCTGCAACCGTGTTAGCCTTACCAGGGTGATAGGCTATCTCCAAATCATTATTTGCCACAAGCTCCATCCACCGCCTCTGTCTCAAATTCAAGTCAGGCTGAGTGAATATATACTTCAGGCTCTTATGATCTGTAAACACCTGTACCTTTGCACCATAAAGATAAGATCTCCAAATCTTCAGAGCAAAAACTACAGCAGCCATCTCCAAATCATGAGTAGGATAGTTGCCCTCGTGCTTCCACAATTTCCGCGAAGCATAGGCAATCACCTTCCCATGCTGCATCAACACACACCCCAAACCAACTCTAGATGCATCTGTATAGACCACATAGGGTTCTCCCTGCCCAGGCAAAGCCAACACCGGCGTAGTAGTCAACATCTCCTTAAGGCTTTCAAAGCCCTCCTCACACTCCTGTGACCAAACGAAAGGAACATCCTTCCCTGTCAACTTAGACATAGGGCGTGCTCTACTTGCAAAACCCTGCACAAACCTCCTGTAGTAACCTGCCAACCCAAGGAAACTCCTGATCTCAGTGGCATTCTGCGGTCTAGGCCAATCCCTAATAGCCTGAATCTTCTCCGGATCTACAGAAACTCCCTCTGCAGAAACAATGTGACCCAGAAAACCCATCTAACGCTGCCAAAAACTGCACTTGCTCAACTTAGCAAACAACTTATGCTCCCGTAGCTTCTCTAGAACTGCCCTCAAATGCACTATATGCTCTTCATGACTCTTAGAAAATACTAGGATATCGTCGATGAAAATGATGACAGACACGTCCAGAAACTCCTGAAACACGCTGTTTATCAATCTCATAAACGCTGCTGGCGCGTTAGTGAACCCGAAAGGCATCACCACAATCTCATAATTCCCATACCTCATCCTGAAAGCAGTCTTCCTCACATCTGCTTCATCTATCAGTATCTGATGATAATCCGACGCCAGATGTACCTTGGAGAACAAAGTAGCACTCCTCAACTGATCCAACAACTCATCGATCCTGGAAAGAGGGTACTTGTTCTTCACAGTGACCCGGTTCAAATCCCGGTAATCAATACACAACCGGAAACTCCCATCCTTCTTCTAAAACAATAACACCGGTGCTCCCCATGGTGATACACTAGGACAGATGAATCCTTTACTCAACCAATCCTCTAACTGCTTCTTCAGCTCCGCCATCTCTTTTGGATCCATTCTGTAAGGAGCCTTGGATAACGGCGTCGTCCCTTGTTCCAGTTCAATCGTGAAAGGATCAGACCAATATGGTGGTAATCCCTGCAATGACTGAAACACGTCCTTAAATTCCTCAACTACCTGAATACCGCTAACCGTAGAATTCCTCGCTGACTCTGCCACAAATATAGTAACCAGATAAGCCTCACAGCCCTTCTCGATCATCTTCCCAGCCTGAATGGCCGAGATCACGAGACTCCCTGAAGTCGGTCTAATACCCTGAAAAACCAACTTCCCTCCTGAACGTTCAAACTCCACTCTACCCTGATGGCAATCCAAATGTACCATATAACGATGCAACCAATCCATCCCGAGAATAACATCATACAACTCCACTAGACTGATAAGCAAATCTGCTGGCCACGATTCTCCGGCGATCTGAATATCCACTCGTCTAGCTCGTCCAATAACCCTCAGAAACTTGCCTCCCGCAACTCTGACAACTCGTGTACGCTCCCCCGGATCTCCTTTGATATTCGCACTCTCGGCACACTCTGGAGTAATGAAGCTATGAAACGCTCCAGAATCAAACATAACATGGGACTTAAACCCGCCCACCAACAATGTCCCTACACAAACCTCATGTGTTGAGAACCTAAAACTTTATCACAGGAAAAACATAAAATCTGAACCTACTCAAATTCACAAAGTTTAAGTACCAGAAATTATACCTATAATCGCCTTGACACTGGTTCCACCAGTCTCTGTAGTCGTGTAAACCCGTGCCACCTACTGCCCTCCCGGCTGCACCTGCTGCAACGCTGCCACTGCCACCGGCTGCAACTTGGGGCACAAGGGCCTGATGTGCCCTGGCTCCCTGTAATGATAGCATACACGAGCTGCTGCCGTCGGAGCACTCCTCTTGGTACAGCTAGCAACCTTGTGATCCTTGTTCCCACAACCGAAGCAACTCGGACCACTTGGCCTCAGCATAGTTTCCCACCTCCTCTTGGTTCTCTGTGCAGGCTTGCCGCCCTTGCTAGAACCTCCATGATGCTGAGCCTTACCAGGCTGAACTGCTAGACTAACCGCCATTGTCTGTGCCCGGATGTCCTCATCGATCTCTGCCGCACTCTCAACCAGCTCTGCACGCGTAGCAAAACTCTGCACTCTACAGTGAACCCTCAAATCATCACATAGGGCCCTAAAAAACCTCCTGATCTGAGCCTCTTCAGACTCCATAGCCCAACCCCCATACCTCAGAAGTCGACTGAACTCCAAATCAAGCTCTTGCAATGACCAAGTCCCCTGAGCTAGCTGAAGGAATTGCACCTCCAGCCTATCCAGTGCCTCTCTAGGTAAATATTTGCGGTTGAACTCCAAGACGAAGTCAGCCCAAGACATCTCCCTCTGCACCCTCCTAGCAGCCACAGAACTCCACCACAACTGAGCATCCCCAGAAAGGTTGTGGACCGCTATATCAACTCAAAACTGCTCTGCACATCTGAGAGACTGGAAGTTACGTTCCATTCTCGTCCTCCACGCATCAGCACCAGTGGGATCAGTACCTCCCGAAAACCGCTCGGTACCAATATGGTTCATCTCTCTCAACATACTCACATAACGAGAGTGAACCCCTACATACGCAGCCAATGGCTGCTGCACCCCCGCCGCCACTGGCAGAACTACCGGTGCCTGAGCCGTAACCTCTCCCGGTAACCGCTCTATCAACTGTGCCAACAAGCCCGCAAGATCAACACCAGGGACTCCCACACCCGGGACCCTAGCATCACCGACCACTGGAGCATCAACACCGTCCCCTCCGGCCAAACTCATGGAATCCTCCTGGACGCCCCGCGACTCGCCAACATCCTCAACTGCCACACTCTGGTCCGCGGTCTCACTAACCCCTGGGACTCTGCCCCTACCACGACCACGTCTGCGTCTACGACCACGACCAGCAACAGAATCCTGTCTAACCATCTACTCTACCATGAACAGAAGGCTTGAAGAGGATGTTCTAGGACTCCATGCCACACACAATTGACTAAACCACATAATCAATCAAGACATGCAATCCCAAACATCTGCAACACAAAGCCTAGTGAACCCAAACCTAGAACCGTAAGGGCTCTGATACCAAACTGAAACGACCTGACCCTTTTTTTTATAAATAATAAATAATAATAATAAATAAACTACAACTAGTGGTCCCATATCCACTAGCCACCTAACCACTAGCCACCTAACCACAGTCTATCCACCGCCTCTGCCTCAAAATCAGCTCGGGCTGAGTGGATATATACTTCAGGCTCTTATGATCTGTAAACACCTATACCTTTGCACCATAAAGATATGATCTCCAAATCTTCAGGGCAAAAACTACAGCAGCCATCTCCAAATCATGAGTAGGATAGTTGCCCTCATGCTTCCGCAACTGCCATGAAGCATAGGCAATCACCTTCCCATGCTGCATCAACACACACCCTAAACCGACTCTAGATGCATCAGTATAAACCACATAGGGTTCTCCCTGCTCAGGCAAAGCCAACACTGGCGTAGTAGTCAACCTCTCCTTAAGGCTCTCAAAGCCCTTCTCACACTCATGTGACCACACAAAAGGGACATCCTTCCTGGTCAATTTAGTTATAGGGCGTGCTCTACTTGCAAAACCCTGCACAAACCTCCTGTAGTATCCTGCCAAACCAAGGAAACTCCTGATTTCTGTGGTATTCTGCGGTCTAGGCCAATCCTTGATAGCCTGAATCTTCTCCGGATCTACAGAAACCCCGTCTGCAGACACAATATGACCCAGAAAGCTCATCTCCCGCTGCCAAAAACTGCACTTGCTCATCTTAGCAAACAACTTCTGCTCCCGCAGCTTCTCCATAACTGCCCTCAAATGCACTGCATGCTCCTCAGGACTCTTAGAATAAAGCAGGATATCATCGATGAAAATGTTGACAGATTCATCCAGAAACTCCTGAAACACACTGTTCATCAATCTCATAAACGCTGCTTGTGCGTTAGTTAACCCGAAAGGCATCACCACAAACTCATAATGCCCATACCTCGTCCTGAATGTAGTCTTCCTCACATCTGCCTCATACATGAGGTTTGTGTAGGGACCCGACGCCAGATCTACCTTGGAGAACCAAGTAGCACCCCTTAACTGATCCAACAACTCATCGATCATGGGAAGAGGGTCCTTGTTCTTCACTGTGACCCGGTTTAAACCCCTGTAATCAATACACAACCAAAAACTCCCATCCTTCTTCTTGACAAACAACACCGGTGCTCCCCACGGTGATACACTAGGATGAATGAATCCCTTACTCAGCAAATCCTCTAGATGCTTCTTCAGCTCTACCATCTCTACTGGAGCCATCCTGTAAGGAGCCTTGGATAACGGCGTCGTCTCTGGTTCCAGTTCAATAGTAAAAGGATCTGACCGAGATGGTGGTAATCCCTGCAATGACTGGAACACATCTTCAAACTCCTCCACTACCGGAATACCGCTAACCGTAGAATTCCCCACTGACTCTGGCATAGATATAGTAACCAAATAAGCCTCATGGCCCTTCTCGATCATCTTCCCAGCCTGAATGGCCGAGATCACGAGACTCCCCGAAATCGGTCTAATACCCTGAAAAACCAAGTTCCCTCCTGGACGCTCAAACTCCACTCTACCCCGATAGCAATCCAAATGCACCATATGCCGATGCAACCAATCCATCCCGAGAATAACATCATACAACTTCACTTGACTGATAATCAAATCTAAATATCAACTGGCCTGATAAGCAAATCCGCTGGCCATGACTCTCCTGCAATCTGAATATCAACTACTCCAACTCGTCCAATAACTCTCAGGAACTTGCCTCCCGCAACTCTGACAACTCTTGTATGCTCCCCGGAATCCCCTCTTATTCCCGCACTCTCTGCACACTCCGGATTAATGAAGCTATGAGAAGCTCCAGAATCAAACATAACGTGGGACTTAAACCCGCCCACCAACAAGGTCCCTACACAAACCTCATGTGTTGAGAACCTAACATTTTATCACAGGAAAAACACAAAATCTGAATCTACAATATTCACAAAGTTTAAGTACCAGAAATTATACCTACGATCGCCCCGACACTGGTTCCACCAGTCTCAGCAGTCGTGTAAACCCGTGGCGCCTGCTCAATCCGTGCCACCTGCTGACCTCCAGGCTGCACCTGCTGCAACGCTGCCTGAAACATGAATATTTGTATGTGGTAAGATGAATGATGATGGATGTATGCAATTGTGAGATATGAATGGATGGATGGTAAGGTGTTTCAATTCCCCTTATGCAGTTGCAATATAAGAGGTGTCAATCCTAAATGAGTGTTTGTGAACAATTAAGATATGTATATGAATCTAAGTCAAGCCAAATGTATGAATGTTTGTCACTAACAATCCTATAATGAAAATGCAAAATCCAGAAAGTAAAACTACAAGAACTAGATGCTAAATGCAAATGGAACATAATGATTGTAACAATAATGAACCAAGAACAGAAATAGAAACTACTGCTAATGAACTAATGCAAGACAAGTAATGAACATGACACTGAGTAAATGCAACAGAAATGCAACTAGAATGAAGCAAGACAATCACAAATCATAAACACAAAGTTATGGGGAAGAAATCGAGCAAGCACTCGATCAAGTGTAGATTGAGTGTAGGGTCGAGCTGGACTAAACGCAAAAACAGAGCAACACAATAAAAACAGAGCAATGCAAAAACGAATCAAACAACAAGCAAGCAATAGGATTAAGACTCAAAAATCAATAAACAAAGAAGGTCCTGAGGAGGGATTCATGGGCTGAACTAATCATTGTGGTTATCTAACTTGGTCAACAAACCTCAAGCAACATGAGCTAATCTCTAGACATATTATTCTAAAACAAGTTTCATCCACCCTCATGGCAAGAAACAATCAAACCTATGCATCTCTAGACTTGTTCTCACAAAGTAAAGAATCTACACAAGCAGGCATTAAGCAATACATCTCAAACCAAACAAGACCTCTAATCTCTTAGCAATCCTAATGGTAAGCTCTAGATCTAGCCTTATCTATGCTTCTTAAACATTGGTGTGATGTTAAGATGCTTGAGATCAAATCCTACCCTCTCAGATATAGGATCAGCATTAAGAACATCTAGCCTAGAAGAGATCTACAACAATCAAGCTTGACCAAAGCAAAAAAACCACAAGATCAATCCAGCCTAACCCATCCTCAAGATCCTAGAGAACTACTCACAAGAACACATGATGAACGAAGTCAAAAACCCAGAAAATATTGAAAGTTGCATTATTAGAAAGATAAAACAGAGATCTACAATATTGATGAAGAAATGAAACTCGAAATCTTTATATCTGGAAAGTTATGAATCCAACAAAATACAAGAATCTAGTATTTTCTCTCGTGCATTCTCCACTCGGTCGAGAGAAAATAGGAGAGGGAGTGGAAGCCCTAAAAATACTAAAAGACAAAAAAGTCAATGGCTTGGTCAACTCGACCTGTGGTCGGTCGAGTGGCTGGTCGAGCTGGCTTCTCTCGTGCATTCTCCACTCGGTCGAGTCCTTCTCAGCACACGGTCGAGTGTCTGGTCGAGTGTGCGGTCGAGTTGGACTCCGGACCTTGGTTCTTCAGCCTTAACTCTCTTGCTTTCCCTTCATGATTGCTTCACTTCTCCTCAGCATTGCTTCCATGCTCCTTAAGCTCCAAAATCACCTGTTTATGCATGAAAAGATGCAAATGCAATGCAACTAAACTCTAATGCATGATTAGTCGTAAAGCTACACAATAATGGTGAAAATGGCTAGCAAAAGATGCAAAAGATGTGAATATACTAAGGGAAAACATGGTAAAATATATGAACATCACGGCCACTGCTGCCAGCTGCAACTTGGGACAAAAGGGCCTGATGTGCCCTTTCTCCCTACCATGATAAAATACCCGAGGCCCTGCCGTCGGAGCACTCCTCTTGGGACAGCTAGCAAACTTGTGGTCCCTGCTCCCACACTTGAAGCAACCCCCGCCACTCTGCGTCTGCGTAGCCTCCCACCTCCTCTTGGTTCCCTGCACAGGCTTGCCGCCCCTACTGGAACCTCCATGATGCTGAGCCTTACTAGGCTGAACTTCTGGACTAACCGCCACTGACTGTGCTCGGATATCCTGCTCAATCTATGCTCAAACTATGTCCTCTACAATGGACCCTCAAGTCATCACGAAGAGCCCACATAAACCTCCTGATCTGGGCCTCCTTAGGCTCCATAGCCTGACCCCCATAACAAAGAAGTCGACTGAACTCCAAGTCCAGCTCCCGCACCGACCGTGTCCCCTGTGACAACTGAAGGAACTGCATCTCCAACCGATCCAATGCCTCTCTAGGAAAATACTTGCGGTTGAACTCCAAGAGGAAGTCAGCCCAATTCATCTCCCTCTGCACTCTCCTAGCAGCCACTGATCTCCACCACACCTCAGCATCACCACTCAGATGGTGAAACCCTATGTCCACCCAAAACTCCTCAGGACATCTCAGAGTATGGAAGTTACGTTCCACACTCGTCCTCCACGCATCCATAACAGTAGGGTCTGTACCACCCGAAAACCTCTCACTGAGAAGACCCTTCATCTCCTTGAGCATGGACAAATAACGTCCATGTGCTCATGCATGCGCAGCCACTGGCTGCCGCTCCTCCGCCACCACTGGTGGCACTACCTGAGCCTGAGCCAGTACCACTAGTGGCAACCGCTCTAAAAAAATGTGCTAGCATAGCCGCAAAGTCTGCACCAGGGACTCCACCCACTAGGACACCCACACCCGGGACCCTATCACCACCGGCCACTAGAGCATCAACACCGCCCCCTCCGGAAACACTCACAGAATCCCCCAGAACACCCTGCGACTCGCCAGCACCCTCAACTGTCACACTCTGGTCCTTGGTCTCACTACCCTCTGGGACTCTGCCCCTACCACGACCACGTCCGCGTTCACGACCACGCCCGCGTCCACGACCACAAGCAGCAACAGCACCATCTCTAGCCATCTGCACTACCATGAACAGAAGACTAAGAAAACAAATTTTTATTATAACACAGAAAGCATAAACTCACCGTGGAATCACACAGTGGGCTCGAAGAGGATGTTCTAGGACTCCATGCCACACACAGTTCACTAACTCACATAATCAATCAAAGCATGAAAATCCCAAACATCTACAGCACAAAGCCTAGTGAACCCAAACCTAAAACCGTAAGGGCTCTGATACCAAACTGAAACGACCCAACCCGTTTTTTTTTTTAAATAATAAATAATAAATATATAAATATAATATACATAAACTAGTACTAGTGGTCCCATACCCACTAGCCACCTAACCACAATCACAATCAACAGCGGAATCACAATACCAATAACAATATCCAATAATAAAACCAGAACTATAGCATAAGCAATATCCAATAATCAAATAACAGGAAACATAGAACCAGCAACCTAGCAATGTTCTAATGACCAAACTCTAGCAACCTAGGAATGCCAGACAACATCAAACCGAGTCCCTAGAACATCCTCCTCTTCATTTCCTTGATTCCACGATCACACTTTGCCTTTACCTGCACCACAAACACAAATTGCAATGCATGAGTATTTTATAAACACTCAGTAAGGCAATCCTCCCATCAACTAGGCTATACACACAAGCAATAGAGTCATCCCTAACCATCAAGCAACAATCAACAATCAAAAATAACAAACCAGGACTCTGCATCGACCAACACCAACATGCATCAACCGACGCCACATGGGGATGCATCGACCGACATAAGGGCTGCATCGACCGATGCAAGTTACACAAGCATCGACCGACACCCAAACTGCATCAACCTATGCATGCTTGACATCACATGAAAACCCTAGAGTCTTATGCGCCGTCCTCGCACTTGCATCGACCGATGCAATGCCGAGCATCGTGTTTTCCTTGAAGCTTCTCACCGGATCTTTGTTCCTACAACCACAAAACTCGATCTCAAGCCACAAGAAAGCTTCCTAACGTCCAAAGCAATGATCTAACAAGTCTAACATCACACAACAAGCATATTAAAGAGTTCTCTAGCTTAGATAAGCCATGGTCCTGCCAAACCGGGATCTCTGTTCACGCAAGCAAGAAAACACTTCCAGGAAGCTCCTACAACGATTCCAGCTACAGATCTCTAAATCCTAAAGAACGCTCAAGAACAGTTTTCTCTCCTTTCTTTCTCTCAAAATCGGCTACCCACGACTAATGAGACAAAAGAATGATTTCAGGGTTTTCCTTTCCCCTTTGCCCAAAACGCAGCGTTTAATTTAAGTCAAAACGCAGAAACTTGAACCAGCATCGACCGGTGCAACTCCCAAACCGGGATCTCGGTTCACGGATGTTACAAAACTTCTTATCTAAATGACAAAGAAATGGCACTAGTATGTTTCTATTACAACATTTCAATATAAGTTTTTATTAAGGAATCTGAGATTCACCAGAGCTGTATATATGAAATGTGCAACATTTTTTAAAATAAATAAGAAGGTTGAAACCTTATTGATAAGTTTGTAAAAACTGGATATATTATAGGTCAATGACGAAAAATTACAAAAAAAGATTTATTCGTAAACTAGAGAAAATATTTCCTTAAAATAGATATAAAACAATGTTTATAGGTTCTCTTATTAAGGAGAATATAAACAAAATTTGAAAACCAAATTACAAAATAAATAATCATAGATATATTGATTAAAATCATGGCAAAAAGAGAAACAAATTAAATGTGAGTGAGGTTAATGGTTATGTGGACTATATTTTCATTGTCAACCTAATCCACTTGTGGGTAAGGACTTTAATCCAATTTTAGCCCTAGTAGTCTATGGTTAAAATACTAATATACAAATACAGTTTTTACATGATTCAGTCTGCAGTTTATTCGAATGTTCAAAACCTCTTTAAGTTTCTGTTTCATTTTCAAATTTAAAATTGATTTTTTTTTGTTACGCTTTCCTAATCAGTTTTCATAATTTTATAATTTTTTTCTTGGAGGAATTAGAGCTTAAGCATAAAGATAAAAATTGTATATATACTTGTCTACTGAAATTGACTAAAATAATATGTCATTTTTTATAATAAAAATTAGGAAACTTGATAGGATTATACAGTTATTGTAAATTTAATATATTTATGTATATAGAAATTAAATTCAGTCAACAAAAATATATATCCTATTAATATCTGAATTTTTGGTTTAAAATTCATATGTGATATTTTTTTTTGTTTTTTGTTTTTTGTTAGAAATACAAAGTTGTTTTTAAAATCTTCAAAGAGATTTACTTTGCCTTTATTTTTTGTAAAAGTACTGAAGTGGATATTTCTAATAAATTAAATGTTACAACAAAACTATCAAGTTTTTAATCAAAATAATTTAAGCAGTTTTAGAGATTGCAACGCAATGACTCCACAAGTCGTCTCTCTTCTTCAAATAAAGTGCTTCACGGGCAATGAAGGCTGGTATGTCAGCAATATATTTAATGAGAGTATCGTGACACACTTTTCCTTCTTGAACAAGATCGTGGAAGCAAGTATCATAGATTGTTGCATTTCCAAAAACAACGGCGATTGTATCCAAGGCACAATTGAAAGACCCCGACCCCGGCCATCTATGGCCGGAGAGGTTCTCTCGTCCCATTTTTCTACTTAATCATATTTTACGGCCCATCCTTTCGACAAGTTCATTTGTACATTCTGAGATTCGATATTTAGAGTCTATATGATATAAACTTAGAGTAAAGCAAATGATTCATTGTATTAGATAACCAAAGGATTCGATACAACTTATGAGTTTGCATAATAAGCTAGTACAAGTTGTAT
Source organism: Camelina hispida (assembly GCA_023657505.1). NCBI lineage: Eukaryota > Viridiplantae > Streptophyta > Magnoliopsida > Brassicales > Brassicaceae > Camelina > Camelina hispida. Next base: position 28,242,990 of record CP094637.1, read on the forward strand.
AATCGATCCTAGCTACCCTTAACAACACCACTCATCTTCCCGGCGATGAGTCTCGCGCCTACGCTTTTCCTTTCCTGCGATCACTCTCATATCCTGAAATCCAAGTAGTCATCAGTAACTTTTCCCTTAAGCCGTACAAGGTCATGCAATGCACGCTAAGTTCTATTCATCCGTCCAGTACAACGGTAGGCCGGTAGAGAGTTATTCGCCGTCTCTCGGCTTCAGAAATCCTTTCTCTCGATTTCTCTCTCGATTCTACCGAGAGTTTCTGTATATTTTTCCTGGTTTCCATGTCTCGAAATATGAGCTTCTCGCCCTCTATATATAGGGTCTGGCCGAAGTCTAAGCCCGAAAATGTGCCTATCGTCGAGACCCTTCGATCACACCCGTTCGATCGTACATGTTCTATCGCACCGATTCGGTCACCGAGTCCCATAACAGTCCGCGTGCTTCCCAGCTGACCTTCACACTGTCCACTACCGTCTAGCTGGTCGAGCTTGGTCGAGCTCCGCGGCAGCTGATCGAGCTAGTGGTAGCTGACTGGCAGCTGGTCGAGCTGACGCTAACTACCGAGAGCTGTCCGCAGCTAATCGAGAACTGTCGGCAGCTGATCGAGAACTGTCGGCAACTGTCCGCATCTGACCGAACTTTTCCCACACCTGATGCATTTTCCCTTAATGTCGAAGCTAACGAGTAGCTCCTCCCCAACTTATCCGAGATCCCTCTTTCCTCTCTAACCAAGCCACGGCCTACGATCCTATTCAGGATCGCAGGTGATGTGATCGTAGGACAGGAGCCCGACCAAGACGACCAAGAGACGCCGATCATGACCGAGGCACAAGACCGAGACGTATCGGAGGCAGCCGAGACACAAGCAACCAACGGCCAAGGCACCAGCGATCCTCCCGGGAGCCCCAACACGATCAAGGAGCTCAGCAAAGGCGGCTAGACAGCGGATCAACCTTTTCGTTCGATCATTTGTCTAGCATCGACCGACCCATAAAGACCTCGAAGGTTCAGTTCGTTTGGTCTTCACTCTTACCCAAGAGTGAAGACAACAAAGTCACTTAAGCAAGGATGTGTACTCTTTTTCCTTACTTCGGGTTTTTCCCACTGGGTTTACCGGAGAAGGTTTTAACGAGGCTTTGAGCTTGGTGCAAGACATCCTAAGGCTAAGACGTTTCCCCCATAAAGGCTAAAGGCGGATCTTTCTTCCTTTTGTCTTTTGGTTTAAATTCGAACATTGGAATATTCCTTTTAGAACGTTGAGAGTGTTAAGTTGAAAGTCTTAAGAGGCGACATGTTCCATTTACAAGGAGAACACGTATAAGGACAAATGTGCGGATAATTATGAATCCGTGTGTCCCTAAACCCTCTCTTGACCTATGTATTTAAACCCTCTCTTAGCTTTTTGTAGTCTTCAAACTTGAATGAAATTAAACCTTGTCTCACTCTTCTCTTTCCTCAATCCGGGATTGAATATCGAGAAAACCCTAACAAGCCTCGAACCGGGTTTGATCTTGTTAGTGACCGTATCGAGTGGCGAGCCAAACCACTCGTCTCTTCAATCGATCTACCTCTGTTCCTATCGATTTGTTTCTCCTTCGCAACCACTCGCTAGCCGCTCCGCATCTGTTCCATCCGTATCGCATCCATTCAAACCGTTCACGGCCAAAAGCTCGATCTCTCGAACGGCTCGTTTGTTTTCTGTCAAACCTCGTTTCCCTCGTTTGTTTCATCCCTAGTTTCGAATCCATGGGCCTTGTCCGAGGAATTCATCGTCAAGTTTGTTCTGTCCGGGAACGCTTCTCCCGACCGTACCGCAAGTGCGTCCAGCGGTCAGATCAGCTGGTATCAGAGCTTAAAGGTTCCTAACCTAAAGGTTGTGTCTTTTTAACCAAGAAATTCATCCCCTTTGTTTAAAATTTTGGTTTTTCAGCTTGTTTGGTAGTCTAGTTTAAATTCAAAGCCAAACCGCAACACTGCGACACGTCACCATAGAATGTACGGACGATGGCCGATCATCAACCACCTGCAAACCCTCCACCGCCACCCGAGATAGGAGTCACTCTCGCAGCATTACGCAATGGCATTGAATACCTGGCGGAGCGCTTGACACGCATCAAACTATTGAACCCTCCAAGGGAAGATCCTTTGTCTATGAGGTGACCACGCCATGAACCGGAGCACATCGACCAGTCCGGAGAGGACTACAAGCCAAGGCCTAGACGACGTCACCGTTGAGACGAGCAACATGACGATGCTCCGAGATATCACGAGCCTAGCCACAAGATGGTAGCACCTACGTTCGCTGGTAAATCTGATCCGGAAGCTTTTTTTGAATGGGAGAGTCGCATAGAGCACTTATACTCGTGTCATGCCTATCCGGAGTTGCGAAAAGTCCATTACGCCGTAGCTCAATTCACCGACTACGCTCTTACCTCGTGGGATCGCCTCGAAGATGAGCAACGTCGTAACCGCGACCGACCGATCACCGTGTGGGAAGTCTTGAAAGCTGAAATGCAAAGACGATACGTGCCACCATATTACCATCGCAAACTTCAAAAGAAGTTCCAAAGACTCATGCAAGGGACGCGTACCGTGGAGTAGTATTATAGGGAATTCGAGCACTTGCACAACCGGCTTCAAGTCGATGACTCAGAAGAGTCCCTTATGGTCCAGTTCCTAGACAGACTACAAGATTGTGTAGCGCGCAAGGTTGAGCGCCAGCCTTACCAAGGATTCGAGGAACTGTTGCACCTATCGATTGAAATTGAAAGTCATATCAAGAAGAAGAACGCCTCGGCGAGTCGCACCAGATCCTAAGGAGTTCCAAACTAGTCTCCTAGTGCAACAACATTGAACCGGCCCCAAGAGAAGCCAAAGGCGATCAATGTCGACACAAGGTTCAAACCAAGGGAGCCGGCCACCAACGAGCCAGAAGACCCGCGACGTAACACCACTGACGTCCGGAGCCGTGACATTATATGCTTCAAATGTCAAGGGAGAGGACACTACGCTCGTGACTGTCCAAACGCTCGCACCATGATCATTACCAAATCAGGCGAGCTCGAGTCTAACGGTGAAGAGGCTGAAGTCAAAGATCGAGTCGAGGAAGGACTTGAGGAGGCCGTAGCTGAACCTGATGTAGGAGAGCTCCTAATGATCAGGCGCATCCTCAACACTAGTGTAGCGGTCGCCGACAACAGAAGCCAGCGCGACAACATCTTCCACACTCGGTGCACTGTAAGTGGGAAGGTTTGCGGCTTGATTATAGACGGTGGATCTTGCACTATCTCTTGAGACCACAAACCATCCTCGACCCTTTCGATTAAAATGGTTAAATGACAAGAAAGTGATCCATGTCAAGGAACAGGTCATGGTCTCGTTTAGTGTAGCTCCGTATAAGGAGCAAGTCTTATGTGACGTGGTGCCTATGCAAGCTAGCCACCTCTTATTGGGGAGACCATGGCAGTTTGATAAGCGAACCACTCATTGCGGCCACAGAAACCAATACTATTTCGTTCATGACAACAAACGCATTTGTTTGAAACCCTTGAACCCAAATCAAGTGCACAAAATGCAAAACAAGTTGTCAAAAGACTCGAACGATAAAAAGAAATTTTTAGTTCAATATGGTGATGTTAGGAAGTCCATTAGGGACTCTGGCCAAGTGTTACTGATGGTCTTTTGAGATTTATTGCTTACAGGCCTCGAAGGATCGATAGACGCTGTACCGGAGGTGATACGCGACATCCTTAGGCGTTTGGCAGACGTGTTCCCTGATGAACTCCCGGAAGGACTACCACCGATCAGAGGCATTGAACACCAAATCGATCTTGTCCCTGGAGCATAACTACTGAACCGGACAGCGTATAGAGTCAACCCCGAAGAAGCAAAGGAGCTGGAGGGCCAAGTGTCGGAGCTCATGTCACAAGGATACGTTCGGGAAAATCTAAACCCGTGCGCTGTTCCTGTTCTCCTAGTGCCAAAGAAGGACGGTTCGTGGCGAATGTGTGTCGACTGTAGAGCCGTCAACAATATTACCATCAAATACCGGCATCCTATACCGTGACTTGACGATATGTTCGACGAACTATGTGGCGCCAACGTCTTCTCAAAGATCGATTTGAAGAGTGGTTATCATCAAGTTCGCATGAAGGAGGGTGACTAATGGAAAACAGCCTTCAAAACAAAACAGGGTTTGTACGAATGGTTGGTAATGCCATTTGGACTTTCTAACGCTCCTTCTACATTTTTGCGTCTCATGAACCATATTTTAAGAGCCTATATTAATAAGTTTGTGGTAGTATACTTTGATGATATCCTTGTCTATAGTTCTAGTTTGTCCGACCATGTTAAACATTTAGAATCTGTCTTGCTTACTTGATGTTCATATATTTTACCTTGTTTTCCGTTAATATATTCACATCTTTTGCATGATTTTCCATCTAGTTTGGTCTTTATTACATAGCTTTAGGACTGTTTGTGCATTTAGGATAGAGTTGCATTGCATTTGCATATTTCTTGAATAAACAGGTGATTTTTGGAGCCTCAAGAACATGCAAGGGATGCTAAAAAAGATTAGAGCTAACAAGAGAAGAAAACAAGGGAGTTAGAGCTGAAGAGTCAAGGCCCGGAGGTCAACTCGATCACTTACTCGACCGAGTGCAGAGAGGGACCCGACAGAGTAGAAGGAGCAGAAGAAGAGCCAACTCGACCGGTCACTCGACCGAGCACATGGTCGAGTTGACCGAGCCGCCCTTCTATTTTGTCTTTTTGCATTTTTAGGGTCTCCACTCATTTTTTATATAAAGCCTTGTACCCTCAGCCACCAAAGAGTCCAGCTTTTTAGTTATTCCACAAACCTAGTATTTACCCTTTTGGGGATTTATGCTTTTTGCTTTTTATTATTTTTAGATTCTCTCTTCTACTTTTGAATAATAACAAGGAATTCTTTGATATTGTTGGTTTCCTAATGATATCTTGTGTTTTTATGTGATTTTAAAGCTTAATTATTCATTGTTTTGTGCATATTCATTAGCATTTAGGTTGTTTAGGCTGCATTTTGCATCAAGTTCGATATCTCAGGTGTTGGAGTAGAGATGTACCAGAAAAGTGTGCTTTGGAGCTAAATAAGTCAAGAATTAGCAATATAATGGAAGACACACATTTGGATGCGCACAAGATGATTGATGATCCGGAACCAGTCTGCAGTCCCTCAAAGATCGACTCGTATGAAGATCTTTCCTTGGGATTTAGCTCTGGAGTTCTTCACCAAAGTTATTGGCAATTGAGTAATCTTTGCAATGGAGGCAATTTCAGGACAATCGGATGTGTGTGTAAGGAGATATACCTGATTTAGTGACCGTATATATAGTCAGAGGACGTGCATTGAGCGTATGGAGCAGCGGCCAAGGACCATCGGCCAAGAGCTGGCCGCGTGATGAGTTTAGGCTTGGAGCGAGTACACCACCGGCCAAGGACCATCGGCCAAGAGCTGTCCGCGTGATGAGTTGACGCTTGGAGCGAGTACACCAGCGGCCAAGGACCATCGGCCAGGAGCTGGCCGCGTGAGGAGTTGAGGCCTGGAGCGAGTACACCAGCGGCCAAGGACCAGCGGTCAAGAGGTGGCCGATGGAGTTCACAAAGAGGCAAGCGGATGCACCAGCGGCTAAGACAAGCGGCCAAACCATGGCCGCTGGAGCCATCTCCACACTTGTTTTAATGTTGACCTGGGTTTGACCCAGTTTGTTTTGGGTTGACCTAGGTTCTTTTCTACTTTCCTATAAATACTTTAAACCTATTAAGGGATATGATATATATATATATATATATATATATATCTTATCTTATCTCTTCTTTTAGCAGCCACTGAGGGTTCTTAAGCTTGTTTACTCTTGGTTTATTGGATTCTTGGTGGATTTTCCAGTTTTTGATAGCACTTTATCTTTCATATCTCCTAATCTACAATCTCTAATTATGATTTCACAAAGATCAAACCTCTACCTTTGTGTGATCATAACCATGAGTGAGTAGATCCTTAAGAACTTTGGGCTTGGTAGATTAGGGAGATAGATGATTGATCTTTGATGTCTAGGGCTTTATTTATGTATTTCCTATCTTGATTAGTGTTAATAATGCTAGATAGGGCGCTTGGGAGGGGACCATATAAAATGCTCTGGTCCCTGGCCCGAGAGGATGTACGGTCCTAGGCCCGGAACCTCTTAGTAATTCAAAAAAAATAATAATGCTAGATAGCCTTGACAAAGCTTGAATCTAGACATTAGGATTTTCATGCCCAGAAGGTGTTTGATGAAATTCCTTAACCAAATTAATCAAGAGCTTTGCATACCTAGCCAATGGAAATTGATGATTAAGATGCTTAGTGGTATTTAGACTTGATATTAATGCATGCTTGCCTTGTGATTGCCTTTGGAAATTGTTGATTATCACTTGATTAGCATAGAATCTCTATCATGGAAATGGATTGATTTGCATAAGTGTTCTTAGCCATAGGATTGTTCTTGATTGTTGCTTAGACATATAGGATTGATTAGCTATCTCCCAAGTCAGTTACCTTGCCCAAGGTTCTCTTGTTAATTCTTGATTTTCAATATTATTGCTAGTTGTGTTCTATTTGCCTTTAATTGCATTTTCTTGTTTCCTTTATTTGAGTCATTTAATTAGTTAAGTTGGAGACAAAAGAACTTTTATTTGATTAAGAATAGATTAAGCATTTTTTGTATTCTTGGTGTGTTGGTTGATTGCAAATTGTGGATTGATAAATAATTGATACTGAAAATTACTACATCACCTAACTTTCAAGATATTAAGAATTCGAGTTTGATTCCTTCTTCAATACTGTAGATCTCTGTTCTGTCTATATAATCATGCAAGTTTCATCATTTTCTGGGTTTATGACTTTGTTGTTCATCATGTGTGATTGTGAGTAGTTTGCTTAGCTCTTAGGGATGGTTTAGGCTAGATGATGGTTGTGGTTGTTTGATCTGGTTAAGCTTGATTGTTTTAGATCTCTTCTGGGCTAGATATTCTCTATGCTGATCCTATAACCGAGAGGGTAGGGTTTGATCTTAAGCTGCTTAGCATCACACCAGTGTCTAGGTTGGTTAGATAAGGCTAGATCTAGAGATTATATTAGGCATGCTAGGAGATTAGATGTCTTGTTTGATTTTTGACATAAATGATCTGTTGTTTAATGATTGCTTTTATATGTTCTTTGTTATGTGAGAACTAGCCCAGAAATGTATAAGCTTGATTGTTTTTCCCATGAGAGTGGATTAACATGTGCTTTGAGATCATTGTCTAGAGATTAGCTCATGTTTCTTGAGATTTGTTGATCAAGTTAGATAACCACAATCCAAAGTCTAGCCCATGAATCCATCCCTAAGACCTTGCTTTTCTATTGATTTCCTAGTTTAAATCCTGTTGTTTGCTTGTTAATTGATTTACTTTTGTGTTGCACTGTTTTGTTTGTGTTGCTCTGTTTTCCCGAATTCTCCAACTCGACCTAGTACTCGATCGTGATCCGGTCGAGTGCTTACTCGAACTCAACCCAGAGTTTCTAATTTTTGCTTTGCATTTGTCTTGTTTCATCCCCTGTTTCATTCTAGCTTCATTTCTGTTGCATTTCATTTAGTTTATGTTCATCATTTGTCTTGCATTAGTTGATTAGTAGTCTAGCATCTTTAGTTTGTTTCTGTTTAATCTGATCATCATCTTAATCATTCTGTTCCAATTGCATATAGTATCTTGTCCTGTTAGTTTCTATATTTTGCATTTCATACTTGTCATTAGGATCTTAGTTTCAAATCATATATACAGTTGGCTCAACTTAGATAAATGTACATGTTCTAATTGCTTGCAATCCACTCAGATTTGGATTGATACCCTTTATACTGCAACATCATAAAGGGAATTGAAACCCCTTGATCTCTTCCCATTCATTCATATCTCTTTCTTACCATCCATCATTTCACCACCATAGGGAAAAGTTCTTGTTTCAATTTGGCGCCGTTGCAATTTTTGAGTGTTTATTTGTGACATTTAGAATCCACATAGGTCTAAGATTGAGTTCTGTATCTACTTTGATCGCTACTGATTAAGATTCTTTCTCTGCTTGGTTGTTTTGAGTTTCAGGTACCAACTCGACCATCAACTCGACCCCCACTCGACCAAGTGTTTGACCGAGTTCTTGATCGAGTCAGACGCAGGATACCAATAGACATCTCTTCTCAGTCGACTCGACCACCCACTCGTCCCTGTGCTCGACCGAGTGCCTGTCCGAGTCTGTACTCAAGTCTGTTGATGCAAACAAGATCAAAGGGTCATCAGAATCTTCAAAGGCTCCTTGAGATTTGAGACAGCAGAAAACAAGAATCTATCAGGAAAAAGAACAACAGTTGCTAATGGAGCAACAAGATCAACAAGTCCAAAGGCCAAGGAACATTGATGCTGGAGATGCACCAAACACACACAACCAAAGAGCTGGTATTGTTCCTCCTTTAGTTGCTAACAACAACTTTGAGATCAAGAGTGGATTGATCTCTATGATTCAAGCCAACAAGTTCCATGGTTTGCCAATGGAAGATCCCCTAGAACACCTTGATGAGTTTGATAGGATATTTGGTCTCACCAAGATCAAGGGTGTGAGTGAGGATGGCTTCAAGCTCAGGATGTTTCCTTTCTCATTATGAGACAAAGCTCACCTCTGGGAGAAGACCCTTCCAACTGGAGCAATCACCACTTGGGATGCTTGCAAGAAGGCTTTCTTGGCTAAGTTCTTCTCCAATGGTAGAACTGCTAGATTGAGGAATGAAATTTCTGGATTTGCTCAAAGGAATAATGAGAGCTTTTGTGAAGCTTGGGAGAGATTCAAAGGCTTCCAGACTCAGTGTCCTCACCATGGCTTTAGTAATGAGTCTTTGCTCAGCACCTTGTACAGGGGAGTCCTCCCAAAAATAAGGATGCTTCTTGACACAGCCTCCAATGGAAACTTTCTCAACAAGAATTTGGAAGAAGGCTGGGAATTGGTTGAAAATCTTGCTCAGTCCGATGGCAACTATAATGAACACTATGACAGAACAGTAAGGTTTGTCTCCAAAGACCATTAATTTTATGGGTGAAGAAGTGGTTCCAGTTCAAGATGGGGAGAGTGAGTTTGCTGAGCTCTGTTATATGCAAAACCAGGGAGGATTCAAAGGTTACAACCAAGGAGGAGGATTCAAGAACAACAATCTCTCCTATAGAAGCACTAATGTACCTTTGGGTAGACAAGGTTTTGCTCATGTGGCTTGAGGTTTGTTGATCAAGTTAAATAACCACAATCCAAAGTCTAGCCCATGATTCCTTCTTCAATATTGTAGATCTCTGTTTTATCTATCTAAACATGCAAGTTTCATCATTTTCTGGGTTTATAACTTTGTTGTTCCTCATGTGTGATTGTGAGTAGTTTGCTTAGCTCTTAGGGATGGTTTAGGCTAGATGATGGTTGTGGTTGTTTGATCTGGTCAAGCTTGATTGTTTTAGATCTCTTCTGGGCTAGATATTCTCTATGCTGATCCTATAACCGAGAGGGTAGGGTTTGATCTTAAGCTGCTTAGAACCACACCAGTGTCTATGTTGCTAGATAAGGCTAGATCTAGAGATTATCATTAGACATGCTAAGAGATTAGATGTCTTGTTTGATTTTTGACATAAATGATATGTTGCTTAATGCTTGCTTTTATATGTTCTTTGCTATGTGAGAACTAGCCCAGAAATGTATAAGCTTGATTGTTTTTGCCATGAGAGTGGATTAACATGTGCTTTGAGATCATTGTCTAGAGATTAGCTCATGTGGCTTGAGATTTGTTGATCAAGTTAAATAACCACAATCCAAAGTCTAGCCCATGAATCCATCCCTAAGACCTTGCTTTTCTATTGATTTCCCCGTTTAAATAATGTTGTTTGCTTGTTAATTGATTTACTTTTGTGTTGCTCTGTTTTGTTTGTGTTGTTCTGTTTTCCCGAATTCTCCAACTCGACCTAGTACTCGATCGTGATCCGGTCGAGTTCTTGCTCAAGCTCAACCCAAGTTTCTAATTTTTGCTTTGCATTTGTCCTGTTTCATCCCCTGTTTCATTATAGTTTCATTTCTGTTGCATTTCATTTAGTTTCTTCATCATTTGTCTTGCATTAGTTTATTAATAGTCTAGTATCTATAGTTTATTTCTGTATAGTCTCATCATCATCTTAATCATTCTGTTCAAATTGCATTTAGTATCTTGTCCTGTTAGTTTCTATATTTTGCATTTCATACTTGTCATTAGGATCTTAGTTTCAAATCATCTATACAATTGGCTCAACTTAGATAAATGTGCATGTTCTAATTACTTGCAACCCACTCAGATTTGGATTGATACCCTTTATACTGCAACATCATAAAGGGAATTGAAACCCCTTGCACTCTTCCCATTCATTCATATCTCTTTCTTACCATCCATCATTTCACCACCATAGGGAAAAGTTCTTGTTTTCCCATTCATCCATGGGCTGGATCCATAAAGTATTGGGGTGGGAAGGAAGGGTAACCTGGATATTCTGGATAGCCTGCTGGAGCTGGGATGCCATAGGGAGCTCTGGGTATTGACTCGGCCGAGTACATCGGAGGTACTCGGTCGAGTGACTGGCCGAGTGAACCGGTCGAGTGCCTTGAAGATTGGTGTTCTCGGCAACTTGAACATCTCCTCCTCTGAATTGGCTCGTTCATTGAAGCTCTAGCTGGTTCCACAGGGTTTTCAACTCTTGAAAGTTCTCTAGTTGAGCTACTCCTCCTTAAAGGGCTAGAATGGCTTGGTGATGAGTTTGCACTCTTCAGTTCAGCAATCTCCTTCTTTAAGCCCTTGATGGACTTAGTCATTCTTCCCATCTTCTTCTTTAGCTTGTCAAGTTTATTCCCATGCCATTTTCTCCATTTTTGTAGAAGTGTCAGCCTCTTGCTAGTCTCCTTCACTCCTCTACTATCTCTAGGGGTTGGCTCATAATCTTCAAAGTAGAATTGCTCTTCCCCATCAGCCATTTCTACATCCCTAGCTTCATCAACTCTAACTTGAGCTGTCCCATCAAACAAGAACTCTTCAGCTGGCAAAAAGTCAATATTTGCTCCTCCTTGTATGGTGGTGAGCTCTTGATTAGGTAGGACAAGCTGTCTTTTCCCAACTGTTGGAAGCTCAAAATTGAAAAGGTGATTTCCTTGATGCATCTCCTTGGCTAGTATTGGGGTAGAGGTGAGATAGTTGGAATCAATCCTCCTTGGCATGACCTTCTTTCCTCTAAATGGCACCTTAGCAGCTAGTAGGATTAGAGTGATGATACCTCCAATGGTTAGGGCTACCATTGATCCTTTCTTGTGCAACTTGCTCACCCAGCTCCTATAATACATCATTTGGTCAATGAAGACCATAGCAAGATGAGTCCCCACACTGCTTCCAAGGATGATGATTCCATCCCTTGCTTGAACTATAATGCCATTGAGTGTCATATCAATCATCTTGAGCTCACCCTCATTCACATTTCTAGTCTCCTTCCTAGCAAAGAATGTGTTTGTTAAGGCCTTGTGGAAGTACCTTAGGACTGGGCTCCTCTCACTACCTTCTTCAAAACCAAAGACATTGGCTATCTTCCTTAAGGAAAGCTCATACTTCTTTCCCTTGATAGTGAAGTCAATATGACCAAGCCCAAACTCTCTTTCCTTCCTCAAGTAGCAATGCATCTTGACAGTGGCTAGAAACTCACAGCTTACTTCTTTGTAGCCTTCCATAAACAACCCCATGAACTTACTTAGGTTGCACTTCTCAAAAAGAAATTCCACATCTTCATCAATACCCAACATTTCCATGGTTTCCTTGTGTGGGTATCTAGTCCCCAGGAACTGCATCCTCATGAATGCCTCATAAAACTGTTTTGGTGTTAAGCCACAAGATTATTCTTCTTCCTCAGCCATTTCCTCTTCTTCTTCATCTTCTTCTTCACTCTCACTTTCCACCTCCTCTTGTGGAGCTTCAACTGATGGCCTCTTGCCTTTGGCTTTGTTTCTCCTCATGATCTCCCTAAGAGTTGGCTCCCTCTCTTCTTCACTCTCAGTTCTCTTAGGATCTTCCTTAGCTGACTGATGTCTTGAACTCGGCACGCCACTCGACCTCCTACTCAAACCAGCACACGGTCGAGTGGCCGCTCAAGTAGTTGGTCGAGTACTTCCTCTAGCTTCCTTTCTTGATGCAAGCTTGCCATCACGTCGATCTAGGGAGCGATCAGCAGCTTGTTGGGATGCTCTTGTAGACCTTGAAGACATTTTGAAGGGAACTTGAAAGGAATAAACTCAAAACTCAAAGTCAATAGGTTAGTAACCCAAAAACCAAAAGAACAAAGCTTGGACCCATCTGCTAGACTGACATAGAAGTTGTTGGCCATGAAATCTTCATAACCCAACTTCTCCGCCACTGAGTATGGCATCAAGCTCACTGAAGCCACATAAAAGCCTTGTCTACCTTGAACAATTAGACATATACAAGAACAAAACCTTGTCTACCCAAAGGTACCTTAAGTATTTATCCTATAATTCTAAACCCAAACTGTCCTAGTTCTACCCTTTATCTTCTTCACTTCTCTTTTACCCTTTTCTCTTTTGATTTTAAGCCTTAGGAGAGGTTTCTTATTTGATCTTTCTAGTGGAATGGGGGTTTCTTTCTTATTTTCTATGGTTCCCTTTTCTTCTTATAAAAGCCTTTTGCTATACTCTTCTTTTCTTACTTTCTTTTTTTTTGACCAGAACCATCTTTACAATTTCACACTTCCCATTCTTTCACTAGACTTTGGTTTTTACTTAAACACATTCCCCTCCTAAAGACTCTAACCTTTTCTTTCCCTTTTTCCTCTTTTCTTTTCTTTTCTTTTCTTTTCAAAATAGGCAAGTCCCAAACCCAACAAGTAAACCACCTAGTCCTATCTAGTTTGAAAATTGCAAACTAGAACTACACAAGGCTTTATTCTTGTCAGTTCAAACCTAACACTTTCTACCAAGCTCAATCTCAAAAAAGGCCTTACACATTCAAGAACAAACATGGCTTGAAAGAAGGGTTGGTTAAGGGTAGGGGAAACTGATTTAAAAGTGAAATCAGCTACTTGGATCAACAAGAGTGGTAAAAAGGAGAAAGCTGATCCAAATATGTATATGGTACCCATGAGTTTAAAGCAATGCACAAACTGATAATTAACAATCAATATTAGGTTCTTATAAATAGGAAATGGCATCAAATCACAACATGTTTCAGTTTAGACCATAATACAGTTTAGGAATTCAAGGCTTGGTTCAATCTTATTCTTCTAACTACTCAACTAGCATCAAAGTGCTATTAACTTGGGCATTGATCCTAGTTTGGTGAATTAAACAAGCTAACAAGGCAAAACTCATCATAGATCCCTAATGCAAATACTAAACAGTCTAAATGAAACATGCTAAACAAGAATCTAATATGCAATGCAAAGTACATGAACTCTCTTTTTTTATAAAGATTTTTGCAAAGTTTTTCAAATTTTAGGTTTTTTCTATGTCTTAGATGCAATGCAAATACTAACATGATAATGCTAAAAATTTGAAATAAGAAAAAAAAAACACAGCATCAAATACTATCTCAAACCCTCCCCCAAACTTAAACTACACAGCCCCTTGTGTAAGAAAATTTTAAAAGAGGATTGAAGACTAAAAACAAAACACAACATGATATGCAATGGTATTTACAAGGATAGGTGATAGTGGTACCTCATGGATATTGGAAGAAGCTGTCTACATCCTCATTCATGCTTTCATATGTGTAGTGGGGGTCTTGTGGTTGACTTGGAGGTGGGGATTGAGGCAACTCGACTATAGCCATCGACTGGTACTCGGTCGAGTGGGGTGGTCGAGTTGACTTGCGAGTCCATTTCTACAAGTCCAAATCTTTCCAAACCCATCTACACTCTCATTAATTAGCCCGCCAACACAAACATAAAAGAAAAGAAATCAAAACTACAAGGAAAATTAAGCATATATACAATGATACCTTAGGGACTTCCTCCCCAGTGAGCTTGTTTAAAGTCACTAAGCTTGTTTAAAGTCATTAAGCTTGAATTTTGATGCCTTTCAAGCTTGGTTTAGAGACCAAGGAGGTGATGAAATCCCCTTGGTTCTACTTGATAACCTTGGTGTTCCTTCTTGATCACTACTTCCTTAACACATGAACCATGTTTCTTCTTAAACTTGAGTCTTGGTCTTGCCTTCTTCAAAGACCTCCTGTTGAGCTGAACTTGAAGGTTCTTCACCAGATCAGTCAACTCTTGAATAGAACCCTTGAGCTTTTCCATTGATTGTTCTTGAGGGGAGAGCTTAGCTTTTGAAGTTGCCACTTCACTTGAGACCTCATGACCACCTTTGCTCTTGATAGTAAAAGGTTGGCCTTTGATGGAGGGCAAGTTGGTTGGGTTATTGATATCAAACTTCATGGTCAAACCCTCAGCTATGTTCAAGGTTATCAGGCCTTCCTTGACATCAATAACAGCTCCAGCAGTGGCTAAGAATGGTCTCCCTAGAATGATAGGGTCTTCAAGCTTCTTATCCATCTCTATAACAGCAAAGTCAGTAGGGATTCTTGCTTTGCCTATCTTCACTGGAAGGCTTTCCAATTTCCCCACCACATCCTTGTTTTATCCATCAGCAAGACTTATGTGGAGGTTGGTGGACTTGAATTCAGTATGCCCAAGCTTTTGTGCTATAGAGTATGGCATTACACTGATAGATACTCCCAAGTCACACAAGCATTTGTTGAAGTGGAGATATCTAAATGAGCAAGGCAGGTTCAAAGGACCTGGGTCTTCAAGTTTAGTTGGGATAATAACTCCCTCAATCTCCTCAAGATCCTCCTTATCTTGATTTTGAGCCCTTGCCTTTGACATTTCAAGTAGCATATTCTGATAGAGAGGATATGGAGCATACTGTTCCAAGGTAGGTCCTCTCTCTTCTTCTTTGAATGCTATGACAACCTCTTCCTTCAAGGCCATCACTTCCTCTTTCTTCTCAATAACAACCTCTTCTTGTGAAGCCTTCACTTCCTCTTGTTGCAAAGCCATCATTTCTTTAATGCTTGCTTTTATATGGTCATATTGATCTGTTGTTTAATGGTTGCTTTTATATGTTCTTTTCTATGTGAGAACTAGGCCATAAATGTATAAGCTTGATTGTTTTTGCCATGAGAGTGGATTAACATTTGCTTTGAGATCATTGTCTAGAGATTAGCTCATGTTGCTTGAGATTTGTTGATCAAGTTAGATAACCACAATCCAAAGTCTATCCCATGAATCCATCCCTAAGACCTTGCTTTTCTATTGATTTCCCAGTTTAAATCATGTTGTTTGCTTGTTAATTGATTTACTTTTGTGTTGCTCTGTTTTGTTTGTGTTGCTCTGTTTTCCCAAATTCTCCAACTCGACCTAGTACTCGATCGTGATCCGGTCGAGTGCTTGCTCGAGCTCAACCCAGAGTTTCGAATTTTTGCTTTGCATTTGTCCTGTTTCATCCCTTGTTTCATTCTAGTTTCATTTCTGTTGCATTTCATTTAGTTTATGTTCATCATTTGTCTTGCATTAGTTTATTAGTAGTCTAGCCTCTCTAGTTTGTTTCTGTTTAATCTCATCATCATCTTAATCATTTTGTTCCAATTGCATTTAGTATCTTGTCCTGTTAGTTTCAATATTTTGCATTTCATACTTGTCATTTGGATCTTAGTTTCAAAATCATATATACAATTGGCTCAACTTAGATAAATGTGCATGTTCTAATTGCTTGCAACCCACTCAGATTTGGATTGATACCCTTTATACTGCAACATCATAAAGGGAATTGAAACCCCTTCATCTCTTCCCATTCATTCATATCTCTTTCTTACCATCCATCATTTCACCACCATAGGGAAAAGTTCTTGTTTCATTACTCTCCACGAAGAGCAACTATACGCCAACTTGAAAAAGTGTGTCTTTGCTGCTGATGAATTAGTATTTCTAGGTTTTGTTGTAAGTTCGCAGGGCCTTAAGGTTGATGGAGAGAAGACACGCACGATAGAGGAGTGGCTCACGCCAACAAGCATCACACAAGTCCAATCGTTCCACGGTCTCGCAAGTTTTTACCGGAGGTTTGTGAAGGACTTCAGTTCGATCGCCGCGCCCCTCACCGCCGTGATCAAGAAGAATCAGGAGTTTTGATGGGGAGAAGAACAAGACCAAGCGTTCACTGAGCTCAAGCGCCGCCTCACGCAAGCCCCTTTGTTGACCTTACCCGACTTCAACAAGATCTTTGCAGTTGAATGCAACGCTTCGGGAGTTGGGATCGGTGCCGTCCTTACTCAAGGAGGCAAGCCCAAGGCGTACTTCAGTGAGAAACTTAGTGGTGCAGCGCTCAACTACCCGACCTACGAGAAAGAACTATATGCTGCGTCCGTGCAATGGAGGTCTGGCAACACTACTTGTTAGCGCGATAGTTCGTGATTCATACTAATCATGAAACGTTGAAGCATCTTCACTGCCAAACCAACCTCAAAAGAAGACACGCAAAGTGGTTGGAGTTCATAGAGTCATTCCCATATGCCATCAAGTACAAGAAGGGGAAAGAGAACGTAGTCGCCGATGCTTTGTCAAGGAAACATGCGCTGATCACTACAATGGATGCGCGAGTGTTGGGTTTCGAAAGCATCAAGGATGCTTACGCTGGAGACGCTGAGTTTGGTGACTGTTTCCTGAACCATGGGAAGGGAATTTACACCGAATTCCATCTTCATGAGGGGTTCCTAATTAGAGGGCGACGGCTATGTATTCCGAACGGTTCTATTTGAGAGTTGCATGTTCGAGAAGCCCATAGCAGAGGCTTATCAGGACACTTCGGCATCACTAAGACATTGGCCGTGCTTCGAGAGCATTTCTACTGGCCAAAAATGCGTAGTATGGATGAGAAGCATTGCGGTCGTTGCATTGTGTGTCGTTCCTCAAAGTCAACAACGCATCCTCACAGCCTCTACATGCCTTTTCCGGTGTCAACCGCGCCCTCGATCGACCTGTCAATGGATTTCATCCTCGGCCTACCTCTCTTAGCGCATAAGGATAGCATCATGGTTGTTGTGGACAGGTTCTCAAAGATGGCGCACTTAGTATCGTGCAACAAGAACAATGACGCCGTGCAGCTGGCGAATCTGTTCTTTAGTCAAGTGATCAGGCTACTCGGCATGCCCTGCACTATCATATCCAACCGAGATCCAAAGTTTCTGGGTCACTTCTGGCGCACCATCTGGAGAAAACTCGGAACAAAGCTCCTCTACTCCACCGCCGCTCATCCGCAGACTGCCGGCCAAACGGAGGTTGTCAACCGTTCAATAGGTGCATTGCTCAGAACGGCGATCGCAAGTAACAAGGATTCATGGCTTGAATGCATTCCCATCATAGAGTTCGCCTACAATCAAGTCGTTCACTCGTCTACGAAGAAGTCTCCTTTTCAAGTCGCCTATGGGTTCAAGCCGCTTACACCATTGGATCTCCTTCCTTTACCACCAGACGAGACCGAGAACCAAGACGGAGCCGCAAGAGCAAAGCTAGTCAAGACGCTGCACGAGGAGGTTCGAGCAAACATCGAACGGAGGAACGAGCAGTATGCGCGCTTCCTCCACCGCGGACGTAAACCAGTGTTGTTCAAGCCTGGCGATTGGGTTTGGTTGCACTTAAGACCAGAAAGGTTCCAGCAGAAGCGAAAGGATAAGCTCAGCCCGCGTGGAGACGGTTCCTTCCGAGTCATTTAGAAGATCAATGACAATGCCTACCGACTCGAACTCCCAAGTGAGTTTGGTACATCTACCTCCTTTAATGTTACTGATCTCGTCCCATTTGATGTAGGTGACAACGAGGATGTTTTGGGGACCAAAATCTTTCAAGAGGGAGGGAATGATGTGATCGTAGGACGCGAGCCCGACCAAGACGACCAAGAGACGCCGATCTTGACCGAGGCACAAGACCGAGACGCATTGGAGGCAGCCGAGACACAAGCAACCAACGCGGCAAAGGCACCAGCGATCCTCCCGAGAGCCACAACACGATCAAGGAGCTCAGCAAAGGCGGCCAGGCAGCGGATCAACCATTTCGTTTGATCATTCATCCAGCATCGACCGACCCATGAAGACCTCGAAGGTTCAGTTCGTTTGCTCTTCACTCTTACCCAAGAGTGAAGACAACAAAGTCACTTAAGCAAGGATGTGTACTCTTTTTCCTTACTTCGGGGTTTTCCCACTAGGTTTACCGGAGAAGGTTTTAACGAGGCATTGAGCTTTGTGCAAGACGTCCTAAGGCTAAGGAATTTCCCGCGTCAAGGCCTAAGGCGGATCTTTCTTCCTTTTGTCTTTTGGTTTAAATTCGAACATTGGAATATTCCTTTTAGAACGTTGAGAGTGTTAAGTTGAAAGTCTTAAGAGGCGACGTGTTCCATTTACAAGGAGAACACGACTAAGGACAAATGTGCGGATCAATATGAATCCGCGTGTCCCTAAACCCTCTCTTGACATAAGTATTTAAACCCTCTCTTAGCTCTTTGTAGTCTTCAGACTTGAATGAATTAAACCTTTCTCAAAGAGCAATTCTTAGATCTTGTCTCCCGCTTCTCTTTCCTCAATCCATGATTGAATATCGAGAAAAACCTAACAAGTTTCGAACCGGGTTTGATCTTGTTAGTGACCGTATCGAGTGGCGAGCCAAACCACTTGTGTCGTCAATCGATCCACCTCCGTTCATATCAATTCGTTTCCCCTTCGCAACCACTCGCTAGCCGCTCCACATCCGTTCCATCTACATCACATCCATTCGAACCGTTCGCGGCCAAAAGCTCGATCTCTCGAACGACTCATTTGTTTTCTGTCAAACCTCGTTTCCCTCGTTTGTTTCATCCCTAGTTTCGAATCCACGGGCCTTGTCGAGGAATTCATCGTCAAGTTTGTTTTGTCCGAGAACGCTTCTCCCGACCGTACCGCAAGTGCGTCCAGCGGTCACATCAGCGGGCGTTACAAGTCTCCCCCCTTGAAAGGGATTCTTCCCCGAATCCGGATCAAGTTGATCTTCACCCATCTCCTTAAACCACTTAGGATAATCCGCCTTCATCTTGTTCTCGGTCTCCCAAGTAGCTTCTTCGCGTCCACCGCAATTCCACAAGATCTTTACCATGGAAATCTTTTTCCTGTGCATCCCTTCTTCCATTCGATCAATTCTCTGAATAGGCGTTGCTTCCACCTTCAAGTTTTCTTGCAACTTGGGTGGGACATCCTCGACTACCTTGTCTTCTTCATTTAGGCATTTCCGTAGTTGTAATGCATGAAAAACCTTATGAAAGGCGTCTAACTTTGGTGGTAACTCAAGTTTGTACGCCACCGTACCTACTCGTTCGATCACCCTGTACGGACCAACATACCTTGGGCTCAACTTCTTTCTCTTTGTAAACCGCCCTTTTCCCTTATAGGTTGTTGCCTTAAGATATATTAGGTCGCCCACTTCAAATTCATATTCCTTCCGTCGTTTGTCCCCATAACTTTTCTGTCGGTTTTGGGCTTCCTTCATCTTGATTTTCAAGAATTTCAACTTCTCGGCCGTCTCATCCACAATCTCGGGTTCGAACAGCGTCCGTTCCCCAACCGTCGTCCAGCACAAAGGCGTCCGACATGCCCGGCCATACAGCACTTCATAAGGCGACATCCCGAAACTAGCTTGGTAACTATTGTTGTACGCGAATTCCACCAAGTTTAAGTACTTTTCCCAGCCTCCGCCCCAATCCAATACACAAGCTCGCAACATGTCTTCGAGTGTTTGAATTGTCCTCTCGGACTGTCCGTTAGATTGTGGGGGGTAGGCCGTACTTAGGTTCACCCTTGTTCCCAGCACTTTTTGAAACGCCTTCTAGAAATGCACGGTGAATCGCGTATCACGGTCCGAGGCGATGCTTACCGGCACTCCGTGCAACCAGACAATCTCATCGATGTATCTGACCGTGATTACCTCGGCACCATCTGTTTCCGCGATTGTGATGAAGTGTGCAGATTTGTTCAATCTATCCACCACAACCGAGACCGCATCATGCTTCTGGTTACTCATAGGCAATCCGGTCACGAAGTCCATCGTCACATGATCCCACTTCCATTCCGGCATTGGTAGACTTTAGACTAGTCAGCTGAAACAATAACTTTTTCAAGGTCTACTTATGCAATGAATGTATGATGCAATCAAGCAAACAAACATAAGCAGAGATGATCAGAGTGTATGCAAGGTGTTTCAATACCCTTTATGATGTTGTAGCATAAAGGATGTCAATCCATAAAGAGTGTGATATGTAAGCAATCAAGATGTGATTAAAGCATTCAAGTTAAGCCAAATATCAAGTAGATTTGTTTCTAACAACCTAATGACAATAATGAAATGCAATGATCTAGGGCAACTTAAGACAATACTAATGCTGAATTAAACTGTAGAACAATTGCAGTAAACAATACTAAGCAGAATTAACTAATAATCAGAAGAAAACAAGAACAGAACAATGCATAAACAAGAAAGTAAAATGGAGCTTGACCTAGCACTCGGTCGAGTGCGTGGTCGAGTGGATGGTCGAGTTGACAAGCGAATGAACATAAACAGAGCAAATAAGGAAAACAGAGCATACATCAAGCAATTAACAATACTCAAACATGGAAATCAATAAACAAAGAAAGGTCCTAAGGATGGATTCATGGGCTGGATACAAGCTATGATTATCTAAAACTGGTCAACAAACCTCAATCAAACATGAGCTATCTCTAGATAATGATCTCCTAATACAAGTTAATTCAATCTCTTGGCAATAACAATCAAGATAAGATACTCCCAGTCTAGCTCTCACTAGCAAAGATCATATAAAAGCAGGCATTAAACAACAGATCATTATAGTCAAAAATCAAGCAAAACATCTAATCTCTTAGCATGCTTAATGATAATCTCTAGATCTAGCCTTATCTAACAACTTAGACATTGGTGTGATGCTAAGAAGCTTAAGATCTAACCTTACCCTCTCAGATATAAGATTAGCATATAGCATATATAGCCTAGAAGAGATCTAAAACAAACAAGCTTGAACAATTTTAACAACCACAACCATCATCCAACCTAACCCATCCTTAAGATCCTAAGCCACTACTCACAATCACAAAACATGATGAACAAAGTCATAAACCCAAAAATCAATGAAACTTGCATGATTATAAAGATAAAATGAAGATCTACAACAATGTTCAAAGAAATAAACTTAGATTCTCAATATCTAGAAAGTGACAAAAGCAACAAAGTATGAAAACCTAAGGAAAAAGCTTAAAAGTGGCTAATGATGTAATCATAAAAACTAAAATCCCAAAAAGGGTAAAAACTAGATTTTCTGATATTTTTCCTCTATAAAGTGGCTTCTTTTCGGCCATAGAGTACAATAGGTTTATATAGGAAGGAAGGGAAGCCCTAAAATGGCTAGAACACAAAATAGAGAGGCGGCCCGGTCAGCTCGACCATGTGCTCGGTCGAGTGCATGGTCAAGTGGTTGGTCCGTCAAGTAGCTCGAGTGTTCGATCTGGGATGATATCTGTTCAGTAAAATTGGGATAACTCTTGAACTACACCTCCGATTGATTTGAAACCACCGGAATTCGAAAGGTAACTAAATTTACTACAACTCCCATGAACGATGATGAAGCTGAATCGTAACGGCAAATCTTCATACGGATCGATCTTTGAGGAGCTCGTTATGAACCCAACCATGTACTCGACCGTGTGCCTGCTCGAGTGGTATGGTCGAATGCCTTCTTTTCCTTTTCTGATACTTCCAATCTTCTTGTTTAGCTCCATAAATAACAACAAGTCCTTCATTACCCTTTTAGAGCTCCATAACACCTAATCATACTCCAAATGCACAAATGTATGCAATGCATGCTTTTAAACACCCTAAGTGAATATTTGGACATAAGTGGCTATAAAACCTAAGGAATCACTTCTGTATGATGCAAAACATGAACTAAACAAGGCCTTAAATATGGTAAAATATAGTGACATCAACACCCCCAAACTTAGTCTTTGCTTGCCCTCAAGCAAACAAACAAGACAAAGAGAGGGAAGTGAGGTTTGAAAGTGGGATCTCAGCACCTAAAGCTTGATAATAAATTAGCTAGAATCAATGTCCAAGTTACTAGTACTATGATGCAAGGTGAATGAGCTGTACTTAAAAATTTTAGACAAGCCTATCACAACGTTAACTGATTCATGCCTTAGACATCCACATGCATTCAGTTCAACCATTTCTTTTAACATTCATTAAGCAAAAAAATGAATCAACGTATGCAATGCTTAAACTCATTTGGCTTGGTAATAAAGGTTTAGAGACAATGACGGTCTCTCTTTAGAGTGGGGCTTATCATATCAAGGTTCTCTTATAAAAAATGGTTTGAGCTTTAGAAGAATGCTATAGGTAAGAACACTTAGACACATACAAGAACAAAACCTTGTCTACCCAAAGGTACCCAAAGTATTTATCCTATCAATCTAAACCCAAACTGTCCTAGTTCTACCCTTTATCTTCTTTACTTCTTTTTTATCCTTTTCTCTTTTGATTTTTAAGCCTTAGGAGAGGTTTCTTATTTGATCTTTCTAGTGGAATGGAGGTTTCTTTCTTATTTGCTATGGTTCCCTTTTCTTCTTATTCTTAAGACATAAAAGCTTTTTGCTATACTCATCTTTTCTTACTTTCTTTTCTTTCACTAGAACCATCTTTATAATTTCACACTTCCCATTCTTTCACTAGACTTTGGTTTTTACTTTGAACACATTCCCCTCCTAAAGACTCTAACCTTTTCTTTCTCTTTTTCCTCTTTTCTTTTCTTTTCTTTTCAAAACAGTCAAGTCCCAAACCAAACAAGTAAACCACCTAGTCCTATCTAGTTTGAAAATTGCAAACTAGAACTACACCAAGCTTTACTCTTGTCAGTTCAAACCTAACACTTTCTACCAAGCTCCATCCCAAAAAAGGCCTTACACACTCAAGAACAAACATGGCTTGAAAGAAGGGTTGGTTAAGGGTAGGGGAAACTGATTTAAAAGTGAAATCAGCTACTTGGATCAACAAGAGTGGTAAAAAGGAGAAAGATGATCCAAATATGTATATGGTATCCATGAGTTTAAAGCAATGCATAAATTGATAATTGAAAGTCAATATTAGGTTCTTATAAATAGGAAATGGCATCAAATCACAACATGCTTCAATTTAGACCAAATGCAATGCAGGAATTCAAGGCTTGGTTCAATCTTATGCTTCTAACCACTCAACTAGCATCAAAGTACTATTAACTTGGGCATTGATCCTAGTTTAGTGAATCTAAACAAGCTAACAAGGCAAAATTCATCATAAATCCCTAATGCAAATATATGAAACAGTCCTATATGAAACATGCTAAACAAGATCCTAACATGCAATGCAAACTACATGAACACTCTTTTTTTTTTTTAAAGAATTTTGTAAAATATTTCAAATTTTTATGGTTTTTCTCTTCCTTAGATTCAATGCAAGTATTAACTTGATTATGTTAAAAATTTGAAATAAGAAAATAGAAAAAATGTCAAATGTCATCTCAAACCCTCCCCCAAACTTAAATTCCACAGTCCCTTGTGTAAGAAAAATTTGGAAAAGGATTCAAGAATCAAGAAAAAAAAAAAACAAGAAATGCAATGGTATATACAAAGATAGAGTTGGAGTATTACTTGGGATGGGCTGAGGGTGGGATTCATTTATGAAAGTGTTACCAAGTGATTAAACTCCCTTCCTAGTACCTGAACCATAATACTAAAGAAAGCAAGATCAAAATAACAGGAAACTTGAACCAATATGTACGAGGATACCTTTGGAACTTCCTCCCAAGTGAGCTTGTTTAAAGTCTCTAAGCTTGAATTTGCATACTTCTTATGCTTTGGAAAGTGTATAGAGAGGTGATGAAGTCCCCTCTGTTCTTAAAGATTACATTGCTCCTATTATTCCTGGGTCAAAGCTAAAAGAGTTGTTTCTGCTAATAATACTCAGACCTTGCCTTGCTTTCTTTGGAGAGGAACTTCTTTCTTTACTATGGACCTTCTTGATTTTCCCACTTATCTCCTCATCCTTAGTTTTTAACTCCCTAACTGAATCATGTAGGATGTTGACAGTTTGAAGCTCAGACAAATCATCAGAGGAAGGATTTCTTGGCTCTTGTTGTTGGTGAAGCTTGGGGATGAAGTCTGGGCATTTTGGGTGACTCGGTACCACTCGGTCGAGTGATTTAAGGTGCTCGGTTGAGTGGTAGGTCGAGTGGTAAGTCGAGTTGAACACCGAGTGACCTAAAATCTATGTTTTAACCCCATTCACACCCTCAAAGATTTCAGACTTAGTTTCATGACCTTTCTCTTCAGTCATGAAGATAAGCCCATCAATAGTTTTCTTCTTCTGCTCAAGCTCTTTAACTTGTGGCTTAACCTTCATTTCAACATCTTTTAACAAAGGTTCATGACTCAAGATCATCATTGCTTGCTGATCAATAGAAGCCTTGTACTTTTTCAGCATTTGCTCTTTAAACCGTCCTGGAAATGGCAAAGGTTGCTGAAAGGGAGGAGGAATTAACCGAACCTGTTTGCTAGATTCTTGAGCAATGACTCGCTCAGGCACTTGACCAGGAACTCGAACAGGCACTTGACCGTGTGCATGGTCGAGTGTATGGTCGAGTTGGGTCCCAAACTCAGTTTTCTTCTCATTCGGCACCTCTGGTTGAAGAAAATCCTCCCCATATTGGTTTTCACTGTCCTCAGGGAGCTTTGAAGGTAGTTCTTTGAGAGAGATAGCTTGGGCAGTGGCAAACTCCTTTAGATTGTTAATTGCTGTCCCATGGAGTTGTCTAGAAGAAGAAGATTCACTCTTGCTCTCTAGATGAAGCAGTCTGCAAGTTAAAGCTTCAATCTTGATATTAAGGGCACCATATGTGGAGTCCATCTTGTTTTTCATCTCTGTGAGCTTCTTACTTTTTTCATTAGTTTGGCCATGTAGGAGTTGCTGAAGCATACTCTTCCTCTCTTTATCTAGAGCAGGAGGTTGTTAGGGCTGTTGTGGAGGATAAACGTAGACCATAGATTGCTCATCTTCACAAACAACATGTACCTTCTTTTGCTGGGAATCACCTCTTTTCTGTAGAAAGAGCTTATCTATCTTCTCAAGCTTCTCATTCAAGGCTTTTAGTTCCTTTCTATGCCCTTCCTCAGAATCAGCACCTCTCCTTAAGCTTCTATCATATTCCTCACAATAATTTCCATTGGACTGAGCAAGGTTCTCCACTAACTCCAAACCTTCATCTACATCTCTATTCATGAAGCTTCCATTGGAGACTGTGTCTAGGAGCATCCAGATCTTGGGAAGAACACCTCTATACAAAGTACACAACAAATATTCACTGATGAATCCATGATGAGGGCATTGTCTCTAGTAGCCTTTGAACCTCTCCCATGCTTCACTAAAAGATTCACCATTCTTTTGGAGAAATCCTGAAATTACATTCCTCAAATGTGCAGTCCCTGAGCTAGTGAAGAACTTTGCTAGGAATACCTTCTTACATTCAACCCAAGAGGTGATTCTTCCAGGAGGTAGAGTCTTCTCCCACTGATGGGCTTTATCTCCTAGAGAAAAAGGAAACACTCTCAGCTTCAATGCATCCTAAGTAACTCCATTTATATTGGTGAGGCTACAGAGCCTGTCAAACTCATCCAGATGTGCAAGGGGGTCTTGAGTAGGCAGGCCATGAAATCTGCTGCTCTTAACCATTGAGATCAGACTAGTTTTGATTGTGAAGGTTGTGTTGTGGATAGGAGGAGGTACAATCCCAAATCTCTTAGTATGTGTAGTAGGATCATCACTATCACCAATCTTCCTTCTCATTTGAGGTTCATTCTGATCCTCTGAGAGTTCCATTTCCACCTTTTCTTCTGTGTTTTTGAGACTCTGAACAGGTGCTCGACCGGGTGCTCGAACAGGCAGTCGACCGTGTGCCTTTGGGTGCTCGAGCGAGTGCCTGGTCGAGTGGTACCTGAGAATCAAAACAGAACACGAGAAAAACAAAGAGGTGAGTAATAGAAGAAAATGTAACATAGCTTAATCTTGAAACATTGAAATCTCGAGTGGAACATATAAACACCCGAATGGCAACGACACCAATTGAAACAAGAACTTTTTCAAGGTCTACTTATGCAATTAATCTATGATGCAAACAAACAAACAAACATAAGCAGAGATGATCAGAATGTATGCAAGGTGTTTCAATACCCTTATGATGTTGTAGCATAAAGGATGTCAATCCTTAAAGAGTGTGATATGTAAGCAATCAAGATGTGATCAAAGCATTCAAGTTAAGCCAAACATCAAGTTGATTTGTTTCTAACAACCTAATGACAATAATGAAATGCAATGAACTAAGGCAACTTAAGACAATACTAATGCTGAATTAAACTATAGAATAAGCGCAGTAAACAATACTAAGCAGAATTAACTAATAATCAGAAGAAAACAAGAACAGAACAATGCATAAACAAGAAAGTAAAATGGAGCTCGACCTAGCACTCGGTCGAGTGCATGGTCGAGTTGACAAGCGAATGAACAGAAACAGAGCAAATAAGGAAAACAG
The DNA here is from genome assembly GCA_023657505.1 of Camelina hispida. Taxonomy (NCBI): domain Eukaryota; kingdom Viridiplantae; phylum Streptophyta; class Magnoliopsida; order Brassicales; family Brassicaceae; genus Camelina; species Camelina hispida. Next base: position 28,269,790 of record CP094637.1, read on the forward strand.
AGCAAACATCAAGCAATTAACAATACTCAAACAGGGAAATCAATAAACAAAGAAAGGTCCAAAGGATGGATTCATGGGCTGGATTCAAGGTATGATTATCTAAAACTGGTCAACAAACTCAATCAAACATGAGCTATCTCTAGACATTGATCTCCTAATACAAGTTAATTCAATCTCTTGGCAATAACAATCAAGCTAAGATACTCCCAGTCTAGCTCTCACTAGAAAAGATCATATAAAAGCAGGCATTAAACAACAGATCATTATAGTCAAAAATCAAACAATACATCTAATCTCTTAGCATGCTTAATGATAATCTCTAGATCTAGCCTTATCTAACAACTTAGTCATTGGTGTGATGCTAAGAAGCTTAAGATCTAACCTTACCCTCTCAGATATAAGATTAGCATAGAGCATATCTAACCTAGAAGAGATCTAAAACAAACAAGCTTGGCCAATTTAAACAACCACAACCATCATCCAGCATAACCCATCCTTAAGATCCAAAGCCACTACTCACAATCACAAAACATTATGAACAAAGTCATAAACCCAGAAATCAATGAAACTTGCATGATTATAAAGATAAAATAAAGATCTACAACTTTGCTCAAAGAAATAAACTTAGATTCTCTATACCCAGAAAGTTACAAAAACAACAAAGTATGAGAATCTAAGGAAAAAGCTTAAAAGTGGCTAATGATGTAAACATAAAAGCTAAAATCCCAAAAAGGGTAAAAACTAGGTTTTCTGATATTTTTCTTCTGTAAAGTGGCTTCTTTTCGGCCATAGATTACAATAGGTTTATATAGGAAGGAATGGAAGCCTTAAAATGGCTAGAAGACAAAATAGAGAGGCGGCCCGGTCAGCTCGACCTTGTGCTCGGTCGAGTGCATGGTTGAGTGGTTGGTCCGTCAAGTAGCTCGAGTCTTCGATCTAGGATGATATCTTTTCAGTAAAATCGGGATAACTATTGAACTACACCTCCGGTAAGTCAATTTACTACAAATCTCATGAAGGATGATGAAGCTGAGTCGCAATGAAAAATCTTCATTCGGATCGATCTTTGAGGAGCTCGTTATGAACCCGACCATGTACTCGACCGTGTGCCTGCTCGAGTGGTATGATCGAGTGCCTTCTTTTCCAATCTTCTTGTTTAGCTCCATAAATAACAGAAAGTCCTTCCTTACCCTTTTAGAGCTCCATAACACCTAATCATACTCCAAATGCACAAATGTATGCAATGCATGCTTCTAAACATCCTAAGTGCATATTTCGACATAAGTGGCTATGAAACCTAAGGAATCACTTCTATATGATGCAAAAAATGAACTAAACAAGGCCTTAAATATGGTAAAATATAGTGACATCATCCGCTCGACACTTGATGTTCATCCTTGACAAGTTGACAGGTTTTACACGTAGCAACCCACGCGGCAACATCTCTTTCATTCCTTTCCAGTGATAGTATATTTTCAGGTCGCGATACATCTTGATCGAACCAGGGTGGATCAAGAACTTAGACTGGTGTGCCTCCCTTAGAATTTCTTCCCTTAACTCCTTACTGTTGCGGCACACATACTCGTCTGTTCACCACAATGGTACCATTGTTCGATGTTTGGAACTCGGTCTTATTGTTCTCCGGCCAACCCTCAAGTTCCTCGTCCTTTTCCTGAGCCAACTGAATCCTACTAAGTAAATCCGCTTGATCGGCTGCTCTTAAGCCCAATGGCTCAACTTCTCTCGACAATGCATTCAAATGCAAATTCCCCATCATAAAAACCAACGCTTCTTGGTTCTTCTCCGCCTCTAAATCGAAGCGTCTCCTACTCAAGGTATCCGCGACTTGATTTTCCTTTCTTGGATGATAGGCAATATCTAGATCGTAGTCCGTGACAAATTCCATCCACCTTCTTTGCCTTAGATTTAGCTCTTGCTGGGTGAATATGTATTTTAGACTCTTATGGTCGATGAAGATTTGAACTTTGTCTCCATAGAGATATGAACGCCAAATCTTCAACGCGAACACCACCACGGCCATCTCCAAGTCGTGCGTTGGGTAATTCCCCTCGTGTTTACGCAACTGCCTTGTAGCATATGAGATTACACTACCCTTTTGCAATAACACACAACCCAGCCCCGTGATGGAGGCATCGGTGTGCACCACATATGGCTCGTCCGCCTCCGGTAGCACCAATACCGAGGCACTTGTGAGCATCACCTTCAAGTCCGAGAAACTTTTCTTGCATTCCACTGTCCATAGGAACTTCGTATCTTTCCCCGTCAATCGCGTCGTTGGCTGAGACATACTCGCGAAGCCCTTGACGAATCTTCGGTAATAACCGGCCAACCCGAGAAAACTTCTTATCTCGGTGGCATTCTTTGGACGTGGCCAGTCCTTTATCGACTTGATTTTCTCTGGATCCACGGAAACTCCCTGGTCCGAGACAATGTGTCCGAGGAATCCGACACTCCTTTGCCAGAACGAGCATTTGCTTAACTTTGCGTAAAGCTTGTGCTCCCTTAAACGCTCCAAGACTGCCCTCAAGTGACTTTGATGAGTCTCCCAATCCTTTGAGTAAACAAGTATGTCATCGATGAAGATGATGATAAACTCGTCTAAGAACTCTCGGAACACACCATTCATCATCTTCATGAAGGCTGCCGGTGGATTGGTCAGTCCGAACGGCATGACCACAAACTCGAAGTGGCTGTACCTGGTTCGAAAAGCTGTCTGCCGAATGTCCGATGGCTCTATCGGAATCTGATGGTACCCCGAGGCCAAATCTATCTTTGAGAACGACTTTGCCCCTTGGAGATTATCCAACAACTCGTCTATCCAGGGAAATGGGTATTTATTTTTCACCGTAACCTTATTCAGCCCCCAGTAATCGATGCATAGTCTGAAGCTACCATCCTTTTTCTTGACAAACAAGACTGGTGCACCCCATGGTGAACTACTCGGTCTAATAAATCCTTTCTCCAAAAATTCTCTCAATTGTTTCTTTAACTCCGCCATTTCCGCCGGTGCCATCTGGTAAGGCGCCTTAGATATCGGGTTTTTTCCCGGTTCCAGCTCGATGGTGAACGGATCTGACCGATCTGGCGGCACTCCCCGTACCGCTTCAAACACATCGACAAATTCCTTGGCTATTGGAATATCGTCCAATGCCGCACTTTCCCCGAATTCCTTTGTTGTGATTGTGGCTAGATATGCCTCACAACCTTTCTAGCATCCTTTCCGCCTGGATTGCCAAGATAATCAAACTTCCCAAAGTTGACCTTATTCCCTGGAATCTCAACGTTCCTTCCTCTCTCTCAAAGTTTACTCGCCCTCGGTGACAGTCAATGTAACGCCCCCAAACCGTCCTATGACCACGCAGGCCAACGGACAGCCACAGAACGCCACTATGGGAACTGCACCGAGGTGGTCCAGTCAAAGGAAGGAAGCTGCAAACTTCCCGACCGGTCCTCCTAGCACAATTCCACCCGCAACCGAGACTTCTTAGGCTTTGCAACCCTCGCGGCCTGGTGTGTTGTGTTGGCCCGGACAAGGCTGGAACCATTTGAAAATAAAACAACTTAAATAAAAAGACTTTCAACTTTAATTACTTCATAAAATAGTTAATAAAACATTAATACGAAAATGGCGCCAAGCATAATGCCAAAATACGATTAACTAAATTTTACAAAGACGAGAAAAACGACTTGCAAAGGCAATGCAACTCTACATCGGCTGGCCTAACGTCCTGTGCTCCCCGCTAAGGCTTTTCCCCACTAAGGTTACCTGCAACACAAAATATGGAGTCTTGACTGCTAATCACTCAGTGAGTTCGGAAACCTAACAAGAAACCAAAACCCAACCCCAACCCCAGCAAGCAACACACAACATGCAAGCAAAGCAAATATGAGAGCCTAAGCTAACAACATGCAATGGTAAGCTATCAACATGCAAGACAAAGCTATCAACATGCAAGCCTAAGCAACAATCAAACAATCAGAGATAGCAATGCGGAAGATAGTGAGCTAAGCAAACTAATCTAGCAAGCAATCAACAATCTAGCAAGCAAGCAATATAAGCAATCAAGCAAATAAATATGCAAGCAAGCAATAACAACAACTACAACAATTAACTTGAATAAAAGAGAAAAATTAAATTAATCTTTTAAACAAGTTTTAGTTATGGGCCCGGTATGCTTCCTCTCCTCAACACCCTCGTGAACACCCGCGCTGCCGCCACAAAGGCACGCAACCGGAACATCACTCAAGCTACACCGTCGTGTAGACAGCATCGGCCAGGGTAGGGAGCCCAGTAACCTCCGAGCTCTTTGTAACCAACCCTACAAACACACGAACATGGGTTGCATGTTGCGGCTGCATGTGGTACGGAATATGAGGACAGCCATACCAAGTCTTACTACGCTAGCCGGAATTTCTCGCGGACTAATCACATTAAAACCAATAACCAATTTTGATACCTTGAATTCTTATGGTTTTAAGCACATAAATTTATAAGTATCCTTACCTCTTGAAGCTCTCCGGTACTATGATCCAGAGTACGGGCATTTCACCTCGCACACGGCCTAGTTCCGAGACTAGCCTTTTAGCATGCGCAAATTTTAAGCAAGAAATTCAAGCAAGAAAATCAAGTAAAATGCAGCTATGCTACATGCAACTTCAGAAACTAGAATGAAATCTAGAGACTAAGCTAAGCATACAAACAAACCTAACATACAAAGCACAAAGCCGTTATGCAACACAAATAAACAACATGCAAGCATAAGAAACTAGAGAAATATCTAGAGACTATGCACACAACAACACTAACATGCAACTTAAGAAACTAGAGGTTATCTAGAGACTAAGCGCAAATTAACTACATGCAATGCACACAAGCAAACATGCAACAACAATCAAGCAACTTAAGAAATTAGAAAGTAAATTCTAAAGACTAAACGCTAGACACAGCCTCACTCTAACATGCACACAAGCAATAAGCGAAACTTAACTTCCTAGTAATTCAATCTAGAAAGAAAGAAACAAATCTACTTAACATCAACGAATTTGCCTAGATTTAACTTAGAAATCCTATGCAAAAACGAATAAGACTTCACTTAACATGTGCCATATCACATGCATTGAAACTCACCTGGCTTGGAAGAATTGATCTAACAGCTTCTAGTCCTAGCTTGAGACGCGGAAGAGAAAGCTTCAAAGGAAGAACACCTTCTCCCTAACTCTCTCTAACTCTCTAGCTCACTAACTCTCTAACTTTCTCTCTAACTCTTTCCCTAACTCTCTCTCTCGCTCTTATTTTTCTCTAAGGGAAAGAAGGCAACGAAAATGGCTTCTAAGGACCCCAAGGCACTTATTTATAGTGAAGTGTGAGTGTTTCGGGCGGTGGAGATGGCCAATGCATGTTGAGCGAGTGTTCACTTGATTGCCACAAAATTTTGCAAGGCAAAAATGCACAAGACTTGTCACAATAGTGTCCTCTTCTTTCTCTTGAAACACTTGGTAAAAATTAGTGAGACTTGGCCGATTTATGCTCCATTCCTCCTCTTGAGATTTATTTTGTATAGAATTGCAAGACTTGGCCACTTTGCATACCACTTCTTCATTGGATTAATTTAATCCTCCACTATCTTCCACTAACTCTCTTTTTTTTTAATTAAATAATTCCCACTAACTCCATTAGATTAAAATAATCCTCCACTTAGAATTAGTTAATCTTTTAATTTTGGGAAATTATTTCTTGATTAATTCCTTGGTAAACAAGAGTGTCTTATCTCCTGAATTTGCTTGCTGGGTCGACCCGCAGTTCTCGATCGTTCGCGGGTCGTCGCTCGGTCACTATCCGACAGCTTTGGACATCTCTCGATCCTACGGATGACTCGGTCGATGCGACACGGCCATCACGGTTATTGGTCGATCGGATAAAATTTCCCAGGACTTCTCTTCAACAATTCGTCTAATCTCCTTGTTGTCTTCCCTTCTTGGTCTTTTGGCCTTGGGTTTTCATTTCGAAAATTTATCCCTTGGTGAGGGTCACTACATTCTCCCCCCCCTTATAAGAATTCGTCCTCGAATTATAAGGTCTTCTCCTTCTTTTCTGGTGATGTTAATGCTTCTTGACATCTGCGTCCTCATCTTGCTATCACCGTGATCACCATCACATTAATACCTCGATTGAATGTTTTTGGAAGATTGAACTTCCTCTCCTCTCCTTGGTCATTACTAGTCTTCTTGACTTATTCGATCTTTGATTGTTCTTCTCACCATTAATTGATCTTCTTCCTTCCCTCCTTGGCTATCTTGTTGACCAGGTCTACTTCTTTAAATACTTGTTCCATTCACGCCATTGGCTGGTGCCATTGGTAAGCTTCTTCATCTCCATCATCCGCTTAGTTCTTCATACGTCTAATTCTTTGGGTACTAGAGTTCGTTTCTTTTTGTACCATAGCTCGACCACCTCCTTAAATCTTTGTCTTGACTATTCTCTTTCTTCAGCTTTTTCTTGACTCCTTGTCTTCGCTGTGTATTCTTGGTTCACTCCAACTTCTAAGCTCCGCGCGTTCGTCACACAATTTCGTATTCTCCAATTCATTGGTGTCGCACTCCATATAACTTTACTCCTTCGGTTCTCTTGGTCTCCACACTTTGGTCCGATACTATATCTTCTCTGGTTCCTTTAGTCTCCACCACTGGTTCGACATAAAGCCTCCTCTGACCTACTTGGTCTCATCTCCAAAGATTGGAACTTCCATATCCTTGATTGACTTGATCATTGGACTTGATCAAAAGATCTTGGTCCCCACCAACAACTTCTTCATCTTCATCGTTTTTCTCCGTCTCCAAACTCCTTGGTCGTCTCCCACACTTCATCTAACTCCTTCGCTTATGATGTTTGGTTGAATAAACCTCACTCATCTCGTCACTTAGCACAATAAGGCTTTATCTCCTTCGCCATCCATGTCCTCCACACTTTGCCGCATTCTTTGCTCATTCACCAAGTTTGGTTCGGTTGAACCGCATTGGTTTTGCCATAGAACATAAAATTTGCTTCACCTTCTCCACCGTTCATTATTTTCTTGCACCCTCTTGTTCATGCTTAATTGGTTTTCTCCTTGATTTCCTTCGCCATTAACTATCCTCTTCTTCTTCGCGCTTCAACTTGGCCAGTTCTTCTTGAACACGATCTCGCCTTCACCAAACTCAACACTCACAGATTCCACTATACGGCTAGGAAAAGGGTTCAACCTAGAACACTAAGGTTTCCCTACACGGCCTAACACTAAGGGTTCTTCAAAACGCTTAGCTAGAAGGCTTCCTACACACAACACCTAGAACTTGGACTAGCACTAACAAAATGCTAAAACAAGCCTAGACAAGCAACAAACACGGCAAGCAGACAAAACAACAAACCAACAAACACACAAACACACAAAGAGGGAGTTGCGCACATACTTACCTTCCTGATCGCCGCACGGTTCTGAAGGCCTAAAAGCTAACTACCTAATAGGAAGGATACACACTATTCTTTCCTGCTTGCTGCTTCGACGGTTGCTCTCCTTTGGGACTGGTCAGTGGGGAATCTCTTGCTTCTTGCGCTGCTTCTACGGCATTGATCGATGGGAAGGCTGCCATGTAATGGCCATTCTTGCCACAGTTGAAACACATGAAGTGAGATGGAACTGGTCGATGACTCTTTCCTCTCCTCTTACACTCACGAAGATAATGGCCTTGCTTTCCACATAAGTGCCTCACAACTCCTCTTTTCACCAATTTCGAACTCCGCCCTTCCTGGTCGGATCGACTCCTCTTCCGGGTTGCACCACCACTTGTCATCATGTTCGCCTTGTTCTTCGCATGGTCTTGGCGCATGGCTTTCTTCTATTTTCTCGATCTTTCTTCCACGTTCAGAGCTCTTTCAACCAATCCATCGGTTGGCTGTTCAGTTACAGACCTTAGTCTCTTCCGGATGTCTTCTAGCAGGTGTTACATAAGGTGATTAGTGATTAACCATAGCTATCTTGTCTTGTCCTCCTTGGTACACATACCTTCGAAGTTGATTAAAAATTGACTCCAGCTCTTGAACACTCCTCTCGCCTTCTTTCAAGTTCGTGAACTCAACGTCCAATTTATCTCCGGCCTCTGGTAGAAAATATCTCCGTTCGAACTCCTTTTTGAAACTCTATCCATGTTGGACCCCTTTGACCATAGTGTCTATTCACAATGGTCCACCAATCACTTGCCTCTTCCTTCAAGTAGTACACTGCAATATCCTTCTTGGAGTCTTCTGGGCATCGAGTTCCATCGAAATTCTTCTCCATGTTATGCAACCAGTGAATTGCTTCAAACACGTTTGATCCTCCCTTAAAATACTCGGTTCTCAATTCATTCATATCCATCACAATCTTCAAGAAGCTCGGGCCCTCTGATTCTCTTGGCTGTGGCACTTGTTGTTGCATAAACGTTAGCATCTCTTGGAACATAGCTAGCGTAAGATCTCTTGGCCCAATCTCTTGACCTCTTGGCTCCTTGGGTGCACTCCTTTTTCTCGGCTCCACTGGTACACTCCTTTATCTCGGCTCTTCAGGGACATTCGTTTGTTTTGGTGGCATTGTCCTTGCCTCAGAAAGTTCATGATTTGTAGCTCGCACTCCAACTTGTGTTTGACCAACCCTTAAAGGCTGTCGAACAAGATTACTATCCCGCGCATAACGCCAATCTCCTTCATTGAGAGCATCAAACTTCTTTCCTTTCATGTATCTTGATCTTGCTTCAGAACTTGATTGATATAAGGATTCTCGCGATTCACTTCTTTCAGAACTCGACCTTTCTGTCGCTCGCTCGTCATTCTCTCTTAGTTTTGTCTTTCTTTTGACATCATGCAGATCACCTTCTAATGGTTATTCCCTTTGTTCTCCATCACCACACTGATCTTTCTCCATCAGTTTTTGCCTTTGCTCCTCCGTATCATGTTGATCACCCTCCACCGGTTCTTGACGTTCTTCCCCATCAGCTCTTGAATCACCCCACGACCATCCCTCTTGACTTCCCTGATCTGACATCTGCACCAGCATCCAAGGGTAAGTCCTAATCCCATATACCTAAAATGCACAAGGACGTACCGGTTTCCTAAAATTGCCTTTGCGACCCATTTACTCGATAAAACATTTGAAAACGTGTGTTCCATGACCATCATAACCATGCTCTGATACCACCGTTGTAACGCCCCCGAACCGTCCTATGACCACGCAGGCCAACGGACAGCCACGGAACGCCACTATGGGAACTGCACCGAGGTGGTCCAGTCGAGGGACGGAAGCTGCAGACTTCCCGACCGGTCCTTCTAGCACAATTCCACCCGCAACCGAGACTGCTTAGGCTTTGCAACCCTCGCGGCCTGGTGCGTTTTGTTGGCCCGGACAAGGCTGGAACCATTTGAAAATTAAACAACTTAAATAAAAAGACTTTCAACTTTAATTACTTCATAAAATAGTTCATAAAAAAATTAATATGAAAATGGCGCCAGCCCTAACGCCAAAATACGATTAACTAAATTTTACAAAGATGAGAAAAACAACTTGCAAAGGCAACTCAACTCTACACCGGCTGGCCTAACGTCCTGTGCTCCCCGCTAAGGCTTTTCCCCACTAAGGTTCCCTGCAACAAAAAATACGGAGTCTTGAGTGCTAATCACTCAATGAGTTCGGAAACCTAACAAGAAACCAAAACCCAACCCCAACCCCAACAAGCAACACAAAACATGCAAGCAAAGCAAATATGAGAACCTAAGCTAACAACAGGCAATGCTAAGCTATCAACATGCAAGACGAAGCTATCAACATGCAAGCCTAAGCAACAATCAAACAATCAGAGATAGCAATGCGGAAGATAGTGAGCTAAGCAAACTAATCTAGCAAGAAATCAACAATCAAGCAAGCAAGCAATATAAGCAATCAAGCAAATAAATATGCAAGCAAGCAATAACAACAACTACAACAATTAACTTGAATAAAAGAGAAAAATTAAATTAATCTTTTAAACAAGTTTTAGTTATGGGCCCGGTATGCTTCCTCTCCTCAACACCCTCGTGAACACCCGCGCTGCAGCCACAAAGGCATGCAACCAGAACATCGCTCAAGCTACACCGTCGTGTAGACAGCATCAGCCAGGATAGCGAGCCCAGTAACCTCCGAGCTCTTCGTAACCAACCCTACAAACACACGAACATGGGTTGCATGTTGCGGCTGCATGTGGTATGGAATATGAGGACAGCCATACCAAGTCTTACTACGCTAGCCGGAATTTCTCGCGGACTAAACGCATTAAGACCAATAACCAATTTTGATACCTTGAATTCTTATGGTTTTTAAGCACATAAATTTACAAGTATCCTTACCTCCTGAAGCTCTCCAGTACTAGGATCCAGAGTACGGGAATTTCACCTCGCACACGGCCTAGTTCCGAGACTAGCCTTTTAGCAAGCGCAAATTTTATGCGAGAAATTCAAGCAAGAAAATCAAGTAAAATGCAGCTATGCTACATGCAACTTCAGAAACTAGAATGAAATCTAGAAACTAAGCTAAGCATACAAACAAACCTAACATGCAAAGCACAAAGCAGTCATGCAACACAAACAAACAACATGCAAGCATAAGAAACTAGAGAAATATCTAGAGACTAAGCTATGCACACAACAACACTAACATGCAACTTAAGAAACTAGAGGTTATCTAGAGACTAAGCGCAAATAAACTACATGCAATGCACACAAGCAAACATGCAACAACAATCAAGCAACTTAAGAAATTAGAAAGTAAATTCTAAAGACTAAGTGCTAGACACAACCTCACTCTAACATGCACAAAAGCAATAAGCAAAACTTAACTTCCTAGAACTTCAATCTAGAAAGAAAGAAACAAATCTACTTAACATCAACGAATTTGCCTAGATTTAACTTAGAAATCCTATGCAAAAACGAATAAGTCTTCACCTAACATGTTCCATATCACATGCATTGAAACTCACCTGGCTAGGAAGAATTGATCTAACAGCTTCTAGTCCTAGCTTGAGACGTGGAAGAGAAAGCTTCAAAGGAAGAACACCTTCTCCCTAACTCTCTCTAACTCTCTAGCTCTCTAACTCTCTAACTTTCTCTCTAACTCTTTCCCTAACTCTCTCTCTCGCTCTTATTTTTCTCTAAGGGAAAGAAGGCAACGAAAATGGCTTCTAAGGATCCTAAGGCACTTTTTTATAGTGAAGATGGCCAATGCATGTTGAGCGAGTGTTTACTAGATTGCCACAAAATTTTGCAAGGCAAAAATGCACAAGACTTGTCACAATAGTGTCCTCTTCTTTCTCTTGAAACACTTGGTGAAAATTAGCGAGACTTGGCCGATTTATGCTCCACTCCTCCTCTTGAGATTATTTGGTGTAGAATTGCAAGACTTGGCCACTTTGCACACCACTTCTTCAATGGATTAATTTAATCCTCCACTATCTTCCACTAACTCTTTTTTTTTAATTAAATAATTCCCACTAACTCCATTAGATTAAAATAATCCTCCACTTAGAATTATTTAATCTTTTAATTTTGGGAAATTATTTCTTGATTAATTTTAGGAAATGGACGACAATTTCCTTTTGATACTCCTCCGGGCAGCGAGTGGAATTGAAATTTCTTACAAGTCGGCTCCTCCACTCATCAGCCACGAGCGGATACGTACTCCCTGGAAAATGTTTGGTTTTCAGTCTCATAATATGGTCCAACGCATCCAAGTAATCCCTTCTCTTTCTCGAAGAATCTTTAGGATCCACTTCAATGGTCCCCGTAACAACTTTGCTACGTACCGCTGGTACCACAGGATCCGGTACCAACACCTTTGTGAGCACGTCCAACTGTGCCATCATTGCCTTCATCATTTCCCACTGTTCCTGGGGCGATGGTACGGCATTAGGTTGCCCATTTACGTCCGTTGCACCCCTACTTTCCGGCTTATCATTATCCGATTGTTTCTCTCCAGCCACAGGTTCGACTAGATTATGGGTGTCCGTGTTCCTTGTCCCCGCATCGACCAGCGTCTCCGCGGGTTCAATGGTCTCATCGGCCACCTCCTTACCCTTTCGCTTCTTCTCCTTGCTGCTCTTACCCATCTGCAAAACTCATGCACTTTAGTCACGGTTTAAGATAAATAAACCTCTAACAGTAAAAGCAACTACAGCGAGATGCCATAAGCCGATGAGTGGTGTGACCCAAAACCCGAACTACCGGTCCTAGAACCAAGCATGCTCTGATACCAACTTGAAAGACCCCGACCCCGGCCATCTATGGCCGGAGAGGTTCTATCGTCCCATTTTTCGACTTAATCATACTTTAGGGCCCATTCTTTAGACAAGGTCATTTGCACATTTTGAGATTCGATATTCAGAGTCTATATGATATAAACTTAGAGTAAAGCGAAAGATTCATTGTATTAGATAACCAACGGATTCGATACAACTTATGAGTTTGCATAATAAGCTAGTACAAGTTGTATAATCGATCCTAGCTACCCTTAACACCACCACTCATCTTCCCGGCCATGAGTCTCGCGCCTACGCTTTTCCTTTCCCGCGGTCACTCTCCTTTCCTGAAATCCAAGTAGCCATCAGTAACTTTCCCCTTAAGCCGTACAATGCCATGCAATGCATGCTAAGTTCTATACATCCGTCCAATACAGCGGTAGGCCGGTATTGAGTTATCCCGCGCATCAGTTTGGAAGGTGTAGCGAGGAATCCAAACGGATCCCCATCCAACCGCCAAGCCGCGTTTACTTTTCTCCGGCCGAGCCGTCCGTACTCGGAAACTCCGGATGGTACGATGATCGGTAGGGAGGTAGCGTGCGCATCAGTTCGGTCATATCAAGGTGAACCTGGCGGTTCCCAAACCACTTCCGAGCCACACCCTCTTTTCTCCGACCAACTGGACCAACCAAAGCATAGTATATGCTTATGCTCGATGATGCAACTACCCAATCTCTCAGAACCCATAAGGATGGTACTTCACCATCCCTCCGTCGATCCAACCTTATTCGCCGTTTCTCGGCTTCAGAAACCCTTTATCTCGATTTCTCTCTCGATTTCTACCGAGAGTTTCTGTATATTTTTCCTGGTTTCCGTGTCTCAAAAAATGAGCGTCTTGCCCTCTATATATAGGGTCTGGCCGAAGTCTAAGCCCGAGAAGGTGCCTATCGTCGAGACCCTTCGATCACATCCGTTCAATCGTACACGTTCTATCGCACCGATTCGGTCACCGAGTCCTATAACCATCCGTGAGCTTCCCGGCTGACCTTCACACTGTCTACTACCGTCCAGTTGGTCGAGCTTAGTCGAGCTCCGCGGCAGCTGATCGAGCTAGTGGTAGCTGAGTAGCAGCTGGTTGAGCTAACGCTAACTACCGAGAGCTGTCCGCAGCTGATCGAGAAATATCGGCAGCTGATCGAGAACTGTCGGCAACTGTTTGCAGCTGACCGATCTTTTCCCACACTTGACGCATTGCCCCTCAATGGCCGCGCTAACGACTAGCTCCTTCCCGACTTGTCCGAGATCCCTCTTTCCTCTCGGACCAAGCCACGGCCTACGATCTTATTCAGGAAAGGAGACGTTACAACAATGAGGACAGATTTTAACAAGACAAGTATCCCATAACGATTTTGCTTCAGATTCGTAGACTGAAAATACAGGAACAAATGCACAAACCTGAGCTACAACAATGAATAGCATAGCAATCTGAGAGGTAAATTTAGCCATATGTGCTTATACATAAATTTTACTGACTATTATTTCTTATATGAAAAGAATGTAATGAAGTGTGTTTTGTATTTGATATTATAGACACAAAGCTACATAAGCTATTTATATGTAATTGAAATTCTAACGTAACTATGATAACATATTAAAGAACTAAAATAATTAATGAGAAAGATTTTATTTTCTTGGTAAGTAAATACACTAATAGCGTTTAATTTTCTCTTTTTAATAATTGTTTTTAAAATTAAAATGGAAAATTAAAAACAATTAAAGATATTTTTTTAATTGGAAAACGTTATAATTTTGTTTTGAATCATGAAAATTTCTAAGCCAAATTTTTGAATATGAGGTTATAAAAACTGAAATATTTGGATTTTTAAAAATATATTAGTCTATTTTTTAGTAGTTTGACATATAAATATATTTTATTTTTAATGTATAAAAACTCTAAGTCACACTAATAATGTTCTTATCTAAATGACAAAGAAATGCCACTAGTATCTTTCTATTACAACATTTCAATATAATTTTTTATTAAATAATCTGAGATTCACTAGAGCTGTGTATATGAAATGTGCAACATTTTTTAACATAAATAAAAAGGTTGAAACCTTATTGATAATTTTGTAAAAAAATAATATATTATAGGTCGATGACTAATAATTACAAAAAATAATTTTTTGAACTAGTGAAAAATAATTCCTTTAAATAGATGTAAAACAATGTTTAAAAGATCTCTTATTAAAGAGAATAGAAACAAAATTTGAAAGCCAAATTACGAAATAAATAAACATTTACATATAGATTACAATCATGGCAAAAAGAGAAACAAATTAAATGTGAGTGAGATTAATGGTTATGTGGACTATATTTTCAATGTCAACCTAATCCACTTGTGGGTAATCACTTTAATCAAATTTTAGCCCCAATAGTCTATGGTTTAAATACTAATATACAAATACAGTTCTTACATGATTCAGCCTGCAGTTTATTCGAATGTTTAAAACCTCTTTAAGTTCCTGTTTCGTTTTCGAATTTAAAATTGATTTTTTTGTTGCACTTTTCTAATCAGTTTTCGTAATTTTATAACTTTTTTTTGTTACACTTTTCGTAATAGTATATATACCTGTCTCTTGAAATTGATTAAAATAATATGTCATTATTTATAATAAAAATTAGGAAACTTGATAGGATTATACAGTTGTTGTAAATTTAATATATTTATATCTATATATATATATATATATATATATATATATATAGAAATTGAATTCAATCAACAAAAATATATATCCTATTAATAAATTTTTGGTTTAAAATTCATATGAGATAATTTTCTTCTTTTTTGGTTTTTTGTTAGAAATACAAATTTGTTTTGAAAATCTTCAAAGAGATTTACTTTACCTTTATTTTTTTGTAAAAGTACTGAAGTGGATATTTCTGATAAATTAAATGTGAAAGGACCAACCTTTTTTTTACAATAATAAATAATAAATATAATAATGTAAATAAACTACAACTAGTGGTCCTATACCCACTAGCCACCTAACCACAATCACAATTATCAGCGGAATAACCAATCTCAATATCCAATAATATAACCAATAAATATAACACCAACAATATCCAATAATCAAATAACAAGATACATAAAACCAGCAACCTAGCAATGTTCTAATGACCCAACTCTAACAGCCTAGCAATGTCAGACAACATCAAACCGAGTCCCTAGAACATCCTCCTCTTCATTGCCCTGATTCCACGATCACACTTTGCCTTTACCTGCACCACAAACACGTATTGAGATGCATGAGTATTTGATAAACACTCAGTGAGGCAATCCTCCCATCTACTGGGCTATACAAACAAGCAATAGTAATTCCAAGTTCCAAACAATCAACAAAACAAAGCGCACAAACCAGGAAAACGAACATCAACTCTCTGGAAGGGAGGTGTTGAACGACACCAGCCAAGTGTCGATCGACATTGGCTCTTGGTGTCGACCGACACTACCCCACAGTGTCGATCGATGCTTGCTTCACTGGTGTCGACCGACACCATGTGGTGCCGATCGACACTCCCTCTGCAACCGCGATCCGCTCGAAGCCGAGAGTCGAATCTCGCTACCCAAACTCCACCAAATCGTCCGATACTCGAAACCCAAGCCTTATACATCCGAAGGAACCTAGAGCAACCAATCCTAGCAAGAAAAACACACAAACAAGCAGCAAACAAGCAAGAACAAGGAATCAAGGGCTTAGATAAGCCATGGTCATGCACTCACCTCTTTGCAGGAAGTTTCTGACCGACAATGGACGAATCCACACTCCCAGCAAGCTTCCCAAACGATTCTAGCCTTGAATCCTCACTCCCATAGAAAGATCTCTCCCAAAAAGCTTTGAAATCTCACAAACTCTCTCTAGAACCTCAAGAACCAACTCTCTCTCTTTTGTTTCTCTAAAAGCAGTGAAACAACACTAAAACAAGACCCTAGTTCGTTTTCCCCCTTTTACAACTCGGTTCAATGGTTTCCTTAAATCAAACTTGTAACGCCCCTGAACCGCTCTATGTCCACAAAGGCCATCGGACGGCCACAGGACGCCACTGTGGGAACTGCACCAAGGTGATCCGGCCGAGGGACGGAAGCTGCAGACTTCCCGACCGGTCCTCCCTAGCACAATTCCACCCTTGCGGCCGGGTGCGTTGTGTTAGCCCGGACAAGGCCGAGTATCATTTGCAACTTGCCATGTTTTCCTGAAAACCGTATATATTACTTTAATAAAATATTTCATTAAAAATAAATCATCAAAGCAATATATAAAGATAGTCGGATAATTTTTACATAACCATTTACGAAATTATAGGGTTTTACAAAGAACAAAAGAAAACCCTATCCGATACCCTAATGTTTGCTCCGGCTCTAGACTCACTTAGGCTTTCCTGCAAGACCAAAATAATATCATGAGTAATCTAAGATTACTTGGTGAGCCTGGATACCCCCTTTTTCCTAGACAGAATTCTACTTCCCCAACCCGACTATCCCAGCAAGCAAAGAAAACAAGCAAGTAAAACAAACTAGCAAGTTATCAAAGCAACGCAACAAAAGCAATAGCGGAAGCAGTCAAACAACAAACAAGCAAGAGAGGTTAGATCACTACAACTCAATTCGAACGATCTAGACTTGCTACTCTATGAGAAAGACAACCAAAGGGAACAAGGAACTACTTGGACGCCTTAGACTCTTATCTCCTACGCGACTTGCTAAGATGACTAGAATAGAACAAAGGACGCTTGAAATACCCTAGACTCTTAGACAACACACAACATGCAAAGACGAATAGACATAGACAAGGGACACTTGAATACTCTAGACTCTTTACACCTAGGACCCTTCGATAATCTGTTCCATTCCAACATTTCCCATGCCAAGACCACAAAGTTCACCGGCATGAGCCCACAAAGAGCTACATCGTCATGTAGAGGTCACGCTAGTAGCTAGCTAGCCGTGACTTTGTCTCGCGCGAGTGGTCGTCGAGAACTCTCGCGAGACATCCGCTTTTGGAAACAGAATATCGACAAACTATTCTAGCTAAGACTCGAGAAACAAATTCAGGAGAATCACTAGAATACACCTACGACTCAAGCAAGAAGAGCAAGCAAACAAGCAAGGATTCAAGCAAGAGTACAACATGCAATAATCAATCAAGAAGCAAGAACACAATCAAGCAACCTATGATTATTCTACATGCATGCATCCGTTTATGATTTAACCATTTAAATCCCTAAGTCCAATTTTACATGCAACCTATTCGATTTAATCATTTAAATCCCTAAGGTTCATTTAAGCATGTTCTAACCTCGATTAAAATTATGCAATACAATGCAAAATACTTAATCATTTAATCATGCACGAAACCGGATTTTAAACAAGAATAAATTAAAGTAAAAACTAGGTTCGATCATGCATGCAACTATATCCAAATTTTATGTATGTCCAAATTTACTTAAAATGCATCCCATATTAATTTGGTGATCCCTAGCTCAAATTCTATGTGCTTTTAAACATGAATCTAGCATGCAACC
This sequence comes from Camelina hispida, assembly GCA_023657505.1. Classification (NCBI taxonomy): domain Eukaryota; kingdom Viridiplantae; phylum Streptophyta; class Magnoliopsida; order Brassicales; family Brassicaceae; genus Camelina; species Camelina hispida. Next base: position 28,287,670 of record CP094637.1, read on the forward strand.
TACCAAATTTCACATGCACCAATTTTAAATAATTCTACATGCATCTACTCTACATGCACTACCGCAGACTCACCTCTCACGCGTCGATGATGATTACCGGACTTCACTGCACCACTCGATCAGACAACTCCTCCCTCTTCGCGACAAACAGCTTCCCTCTTCCTTTTCCGCTTTCAATCTGTAACCACTCCCTTCTCTTGGTTAGTTCTCGATCACTCTTCGACACTATCACAAGTTTTTCTCGACAGTCTCTTCGACTCGACTCCCGTCTATTCTCGATGATCTCTTCGACAGAATCTCCTTCTTCTTCTCGATAATCTTCTCTCTCGATGAAGTCTCCTTTTCTTCGACAATCTCTTGACAATCTCTCGACAATCTCTCGACGATCTCTCTCTTGTTTCTCTCTTGACTTTGAGAGAAAACAAAGCTTTTGGTGTTTGGAAAATGAGAGAAATGAGAGAAAATTGAACAATGAAGTCTCACACCCTCTATTTATAAACTCGAACTCCTCCTCTTTTCCCTTAGTGCTTCCTCCTTGCTTGCATGTGAGGCGTGATTAGCACTCTCCAATCACTAATCGCCATTAAGCCCACTAACTCAATTCCATTAGTGCATGAATGCATGCAATCCAATTGGCTTATTTTGATTAATTTAATCTTCCACTTCATCTATTTTTGATTAATTTTATCTCCACTTCGTCTATTTTTGATTGGTCGAAATTTAAAGGAAATAAAAATTTCCGAAAAATTCGATCCTTCGTCTGGCACCTTCGACGTCTCCCCGGAAACTCTCGTCTCACTCAGACACTCCTCCCGATCGTTCAGTCAATCACTATCGGTCCTCTCAGCAATACGCGTCTCGATCGAGCACTCCTCTCGACCATTGGTCGATCGTTAACGGTTCTCTCGGCAATACACAGACAGCTTCTCTCGGTCTCTTGGACAGCTTTCTCGATCTCTCGGACAGCTTTCTCGATCCTTCCGGGCAAGTCTCTCGATTGTTCAGACACTAAGGGTCTTCCCAGCCACTCTCGATCATTTTCTCGGTCATCTCCGAATACTCCGATACTCCTTCTCGAACACTTCCGGACACTTCAACACACCTCTCGGACACAAATTTCCACGTACCCTGTCGACTCTCGATCAGTCTTATGGTCTTAGCCGTACTCCTGGTCACTCCGCCTTGGCTCTGTCTTTTTTCGACTCACAAATATTTCCTCGGACTTCTTTCGGTCGTTATTCTTTGTTTTACATCGTCTTTCTTTTTACGTCTTTCCCGCGTCATTTCTTTGAATTTTTGTTTTGGGATTTTTGCCCTTGGTGAGGGTCATTACAAAACCGGCCCAAAATCGAAGATTAAATCAATTCGATCGAACCAGAAAAACAATGGTGTCAAGCGACACCCTCACCCAAAACGCACAATTCGGTTTGCGGGTGTTACAATTTTCCCCCACAATTCTTGATTCGTCCTCGAATCTCGAACAACCATAAGCCAAGGACTCCTGTGCAACCGTCTCCACGGCCCGCACTCCTCCGACCAATCTATAGAGGGTCACCTATAGGCGATAAACTCACGCTCCAGGCGTCATTTGCCCTCAACTTTTGGACTTTCCTTTACTCACAGGCCTAAACCTTGAGTTTTTATTGGCTCGTCATTAGGCCAAAGACTGCATGCCATAATGTTAGCTCCTCATCGGGCCTAAGCCCGCATGCCATAATATATAAGGAAAATCCAATACTTGTCTCTCGGGTTGCCACCCTACAGCGCGCCCCCGGATCGTCATCCGAAAACGATATACCAACCATACTCCCAAGCCACAAAGTCTCTGAATATGGCAGTACTAGGAGAACCTAAGTCCTCTAAGAGCCGCGAGCAAACAATTCTGAACACGTCTGAGTCCTATCCTTATACTGGTTCACTTCCCGTGGCTCTCATAAAATATCTCAATGTCCTACCAACCATATATCCCCTCATTGGAATACCTCATGACAACACAAGGATCATATACATGCCACAAGGGCCGCCACAAAGGCCATGTCATAAACAGGACCGCCACCAAGGCCAAACAAATCTCCTAAACAGGACCGCCACCATGGCCAAACAAATGTCCTAAACATGACCGCCACCAAGGCTCAACAAATGTCCTAAACAGGACCGCCACCAAGGCCAAACAAATGTCCTAAACAGGACCACCACCAAGGCGAAACAAATGTCCTAAACAGGACCGCCACCAAGGTCAAACAAATGTCCTAAACAAGACCGCCACCAAGGCCACTCATCCAGAAGGACCATCACAAATACCATCTGTCCCGAAGGACCGCCTAAACAGGCACTCTGGCTAAACAGCCCGCCACAAAGGCCACATAATTGGCTAAACAGCCCACCACAAAGGCCACACAATGGCTAAACAGCCCGCCACAAAGGCCACACACGGCTAAACAGCCCGGAACAAAGGCCACACAATGTCTAAAAAGACCGCCACACACGGGCACACTGACTCGAAAGTCCGCCACTAAGGCCACACAAGCCCCTCCAAGGCTCTCCACTGCTAAAATGGACAAAATCTAACTCCCGTAAAACTTTCCATATTTAGCACTTTCCATTTTTGGAAACTTCTATTTCAGGAAACTTTCCTCCAAAAACTCCATCACGGAAACTTGCTACCCCAAGCACCACCTCATCTTGTTACTGAGTCGCACCACCAACCACCCCAAGCGACCGAGTAACCAAGAGAGATGGGCTGGAATACTCCATCCGTGCTCCAGCCACGGATTGCAGATGGGACCAGGCTAGAAAAGTTCAAGTCGCGGCTTGCTTCTCATACCACTTCTTAAACATTGCTTTCATCCTCGCCTCAGGCTCCCAAGTCTTCTCCTCCACACCATCACAGTCCCAAAGGACTTTCATCAAAGGAACCTTCTTCTTCCGAAGTTCCTTGATCCTCCTCTCGAGAACCCTCACTGGTCTTGCCTCCAAAGTCATGTTAGGCTGAAGGTCCTCAGGAATCTTAGCCAACAACTGATCAGCCTCACGGAGTCACTTCCGCAACATAGACATATGGAAAACCTTGTGGAATGCACGCATAACCTTAGGTAACTCCAGTCTATATGCCACTGGTCCAACCCGCTCAATCACTCTGAACGGACCCAGATACCTTTAACTCAACTTAGTCTCAGTTAATGACATGTTCGGACCCTGCAACATGGCCATCTTGAGGTACACTCTATCTCCTACCTGAAACTCAAGATCTCTCCTCCTCCTATCAGCATAACTCCTTTGCCTATCCTGAGCCTCCTTCATGTTCAGCTTGAGAACCAGAATCTTCTCTGAGGTCTCTGAACAAAATCTACCCCGTACATGCTCCTCTCCCCCACCTGAGTCCAGCATAACGGTGTACGACACGACCTCCCATACAAAGCCTCATAAGGAGCCATCCCAATACTCGCCTAATAACTGCTGTTGTAAGCAAACACTACCAGGTTCATGTGATCTGCCCAATGGTCAACCCAATCCATCACACACATCCTCAGCAAATCTTCCAGTGTCTAAATCGTCTTCTCAGACTGTCCATCTGTCTAGGGATGATAAGTTGTACTTATATGCACCTTAGTGCCCATCTCTGCCTGAAATGCCTTCCAGAACACCTAAGTGAACTTAGAATCCCTGTTAGACACAATGCTCGCTGGCACACCATGCAATCTGACTATCTCTCTCACTTACTTCTTAGCCAAGACCGCTGCTCCATCAGTCTTCCTAATGGCCAGAAAATGTGCTGATTAGTCAACCGGTCCACAATGACCCAAATAGCATCAAAGGCCCGTGACACTGGCAAACCTACCACAAAATCCATCGTGATCATCTCCCACTTCCACTCAGGAATGGGTAGACTCTTTAGTAAACCGCCAGGAACCTGATGCTCAGCCTTCACTAGCTGACACACGTCGCACCTCGATACCCAACTAGTGAAACAAGGATTTTTTCTAGGTCTACTTATGCAATGAATGTATGAAGACATGCAAACAGAGACATAAGTAGTGATGATCAGAATGTATGCAAGGTGTTTCAATACCCTTATGATGTTGTAGCATAAAGGATGTCAATCCATAAAGAGTGTGATATGTAAGCAGTCAAGATGTGATCAATGCATTCAAGTTAAGCCAAATATCAAGTTGATTTGTTTCTAACAACCTAATGACAATAATGAAATGCAATGAACTAAGGCAACTAATTAAGACAATAGTAATGCTGAATGAAACTGTAGAACAAGTGCAATAAACAATACTAAGCAGAATTGACTAACAAGTAGAGGAAAACAAGAACAGAACAATGCATAAACAAGAAAGTAAACTGGAGCTCGACCTAGCACTCGGTCGAGTGCATGGTCGAGTGGGTGGTCGAGTCGACAAGCGAATGAACAGAACTGAAACAGGGCATCAAACAAAACAGAGCAGAACGAAAGTAAACAAACAGCAAGCGATTAAACAGGATTCAAACAGGTAAATCAATAGATAAAGAGGGTCCTAAGGATGGATTCATGGGCTGGACTCAAGCTATGATTATCTAAACTAGCCAACAAACCTCAATCAAACATGAGCTATCTCTAGACAATGATCTCCTAATACAAGTTAATCCAATCTCTTGGCAATAACAATCAAGCTAAGATACTCTCAATCTAGGTCTCACTAGCAAAGATCATATAAAAGCAGGCATTAAACTCAGATCATTATAGTCAAAAATCAACAAAACATCTAATCTCTTAGCATGCTTCGTGATAATCTCTAGATCTAGCCTAATCTAACAACTTAGACATTGGTGTGATGCTAAGATGCTTAAGATCTAACCTTACCTTCTCAGATATAAGATTAGCATAGAGAATATCTAGCCTAGAAGAGATCTATAACAAACAAGCTTGACCAATCTAAACAACCACAACCATTATCCAGCCTAACCCATCCTTAAGATGTAAGCAAACTACTAAGAATCACAAAACATGATGAACAAAATCATAAACCCAGAAATTAATGAAACTTGCATGATTAGAAAGATAAAACAAAGATCTACAATATTGAAGAAGAAATCAAACTCAGATTCTCAATAATCAGAAAGTTATGGAACCAACAAGTATGAAAAATCTAGAGAAAAAGTGATAAAAAGTGGCTGATGATGAAAACAAAAAGCTAAAAATCCCAAAAGGGTAAAAACTAGGTTTTGGTGGCTACAAGATATTATTTATGACTCTCTCTGACTTGGTGGCGGCCATAAGGTACATTAAGTATATATAGGAAGGAAGGGAAGCCCTAAATCTGCTAGCAGACAAAATAGAGAGGCGGCTGGAAGTGCTCGACCATGCTCGGTCGAGTGGCATGGTCGAGTGGCTTCTTCTTCTGTTTCTTTCACTGGTCGAGTCTTCGATCTGGGATGATATCTGGTCAGTAAAACAGGTATAACTTTTGAACGACAGCTGCGATTGACCTGCTACCACCGGCATTGGAAAGATAACTCGATTTCCGACAACTCTCATGAAGGACGCTGAAGCTGAATCGCAACGGAAAATCTACATTCGGACCGATCTTTGAGGAGCTCGTTATGAACCCGACCATGTACTCGACCGTGTGCCTGCTCGAGTGGTATGGTCGAGTGCCTTCTTTTCCCTTCCTGATACTTCCAATACTCTTGTTTAGCTCCAGAAATAACATCAAGTCCTTTCTTACGCTTTTAGAGCTCCATAACACCTAATAATACTCCAAATGCACAAATGTGTGCAATGCATGCTTCTAATCATCCTAAGTGCATATTTGGACATAAATGGCTATAAAACCTAAGGAATGACTTCTAAATGATGCAAAAAATGAACTAAACAAGGCCATAAATATGGTAAAATATAGTGACATCAACTAGCTACATCCTTCTTCATCCCGACCCAGTGATAGTACCTCTTGAGGTCACGATACATCTTAGTCTCTCCTGAATGAATAGAAAACTTGCTCGCATGAGCCTCTCTCAGAATCTCCTGCCTCAACTCCTCATCCTTGGGCACACAAACCCGACCGTGCACCAAGATAGTTCCATTATCTGAGACCTGATACTCTGAATCCACATCCTGAGAGGCATTCACCAGCCCCAAATTCTTCTCCTGAGCCAACCGCAACCTACTTAGAAGATCTGCTCTATCAACTGCTTCCAAACCCAACAGTTCCTGTGAAACAGCACACAATCTCAAAGCACTGATCTGTCCTACCAGAGACTCCATCTCCTGCTCCTGAGCCGAAGCTACCCTCTTCCGACTCAGAGCATCTGCAACTGTATTAGCCTTACCAGGGTGATAGGCTATCTCCAAATCATAATCTGCCACAAGCTCCATCCACCGCCTCTGTCTCAAATTCAGCTTAGGCTGAGTGAATATATACTTTAGGCTCTTATGATCTGTAAACACCTTTACCTTTGCACCATAAAGATAAGATCTTCAAATCTTGAGGGCAAAAACTACAGCAGCCATCTCCAAATCATGAGTAGGATAGTTGCCGTCATGCTTCCGCAACTGCCGCGAAGCATAGGCAAATCACCTTGCCATGCTGCATCAACACACACCCCAAACCAACTCTAGATGCATCAGTATAACCCACATAGGATTCTCTCTGCTCAGGCAAAGCCAACACTGGCGTAGTAGTCAACATCTCCTTAAGGCTTTCAAAGCCCTCTTCACTCTCCTCTGACCAAACAAAAGGAACATCCTTCAAAGCTCTCAAAAGAACTGTATGCTCCTCAGGACTCTTAGAATAAACCAGGATATCGTCAATGAAAAAGATGACAGACACGTCCAGAAACTCCTGAAACACGTTGTTCATCAATCTCATAAACGCTGCTGGCGCGTTAGTCAACCCGAAATGCATCACCACAAAATCATAATGCCCATACCTCGTCCTAAAAGCATTCTTCCTCACATCTGCCTCATCTATCGGTATCTGATGATAACCCGACGCCAGATATACCTTAGAGAACCAAGTAGAACCCCTCAACTGATCCAACAACTCATCAATCCTGGGAAGAGGGTACTTGTTCTTCACAGTAACCCGGTTCAAACCCCGATAATCAATGCACAAACGGAAACTCCCAACCTTCTTCTAGACAAACAACACCGGCGCTCCCCATGGTGATACACTAGGACGGATAAATCCCTTACTCAACAAATCTTCTAGCTGCTTCTTCAGCTCTGCCATCTCTGCTGGAGCCATTCTGTAAGGAGCCTTGGATAACGGCGTCGTCCCTGGTTCCAGTTCAATAGTAAAAGGATCAGACCAAGATGGTGGTAATCCCTGCAAAGACTGAAACACATCCTAAAACTCCTCCACTACCGGAATACCGCTAACCGTAGAATTCCCCACTGACTCTGGCATATATATAGTAACCAAATAAGCCTCACGACCCTTCTCGATCATCTTCCCAGCCTGAATGGCTGAGATCACGAGACTCCCCGAAGTCGGTCTAATACCCTGAAAAACCAACTTCCCTACTGGACGCTCAAACTCCACTCTACCCCGATGGCAATCCAAATGCACCATATACCGATGCAACCAATCCATCCCGAGAATAACATCATATAACTCCACTGGACTGATAAGCAAATCCGGTGGCCATGACTCCCCTGTGATCTGAATATCAACTCCTCTAGCTCGCCAATAACTCTCAGGAAGTTGCCTCCCCCAACTCTTACAACTCCTGTACGCTCTCCGGGATCCCCTCTGATTGCCGCACACTCCGGAGTAATGAAGCTATGAGAAGCTCCAGAATCAAACTTAATGTGGGACTTAAACCCGCCCAGCAACAAGGTCCCTACACAAACCTCATGTGTTGTGATCCTAACACTTTATCACAGGAAAACATAAAATTTGAAGCTAATAAAAAAAATTCACAAAGCTTAAGTACCAGAAATTATACATGTGATCGCCCCGGCACTGAGTCCACCAGTCTCCGCTGTCGTGTAAACCTGTGGCGCCTGCTCAATCCGTGCCACCTGCTGTCCTCCAGGCTGCACCTGCTGCAACGCTGCCACTGCTACCGGCTGCAACTTGGGACACATGGGCCTGATATGCCTTGGCTCCCTGCAATGATAGCATACACGAGCTGCTGCCGTCATGGCATTCCTCTTGGGACAACTAGCAACCTTGTGATCGCTCCCACAATTGAAGCAAATCGCACCACTCGGCCTCTGCGTAGCCTCCCACCTCCTCTTGGTTCCCTGTGCAGGCCTACCGCCCCTGCTAGAACCACTCTGCTGTTGAGCCCTACTAGGCTGAACTGCTGGACTAGCCGACACTGACTGTGCCCGGATATCCTCCTCAATCTCTGCTGCAGTCTCAACCAGCTCTGCACGCGTAGCATAACTCCGCCCTCTACAGTGAACTCTCAAATCATCACGTAGAGCCCTCAAAAACCTCCTGATCTGAGCCTCCTCAGACTCCATAGCCCGACCCCATAACATTGAAGTCGACTTATCTCCAAGTCCAGCTCCCGCACTGACCGCGTCCCCTGACATAACTGAAGGAACTGCACCTCCAACCGGTCCAATGCCTCTCTAGGATAATACTTGCGGTTGAACTCCAAGACGAAGTCAGCCCAATTCATCTCCCGCTGCACTCTCCTAGCAGCCACTGATCCCAGCACAACTCAGCATCACCACTCAAATGGTGGACCCCTATGTCCACCCAAAACTCCTCAGGACATCTCAGAGTATGGAAGTTACATTCCACACTCGTCCTCCACGCATCCGGAACAGTAGGTTATGTACCACCCGAAACTTCTCAATGATCATCTCCTTGAGCATAGACAAATAACATCCATGAACTCCTGCATCTGCAGCCAATGGCTGCTGCTCCTCCGCCACCACTGGTGGCACTACCTTAGCCTGAGCCGGTACCAGTGGTGGTAACCGCTCTAACACCTGTGCTAGCATTGCCGCAAAGTCAACACCAGAGACTCCACCTATTGGGACTCCCACACACGGGACACTATCACCGCCGGCCACTGGAACATCAACACCGCCCCCTCTGGCCACACTCACAGAATCCCCGGGAACACCCTGCGACTCACCAACACCCTCAACTATCACACTTTGGTCCTCGGTCTCACTAACCTCTAGGACACTGCCCCTACCACGACCACGTCCGCTTCCACGACCACATCCGCGTCCATGACCACGACCAGCAACAGCACCATCTCTAGCCATCTGCACTACCATGAACAGAAGACTAAGCAAACAATTTCTATAATAACACAGAAACATAAACTCAACATGGAATCACACAGTCGGCTCGAAGAGGATGTTCTAAGACTCCATGCCACACATAATTGACTAAGTCACATAATCAATCAAGAAATGCAATCCCAAACATCACAACAGAAACCTAGTGAACACAAACCTAGAACCGTAAGGGCTCTGATACCAAACTGAAAGGACCGATCTTTTTTTTTAAAACTAATAAATAATAAATATAATATAGTAAATAAACTACAACTAGTGGTCCCATACCCACTAGCCACCTAACCACAATCACAATCATCAGCGGAATAACCAATCTCAATATCCAATAAATATCCAATAGTATAACCAATAAATAAAACATCAACAATATCCATTAATCAAATAACAAGAAACATAGAACCAACAACCTAGCAATGTTCTAATGACCCAACTCTAGCAACCTAGCAATATCAGACAACATCAAACCGAGTCCCTAGAACATCCTCCTCTTCATTGCTCTGATTCCACGATCACACTTTGCCTTTACCTGCACCACAAACACATATTGAGATGCATGAGTATTTGATAAACACTCAGTGAGGAAATCCTCCCATCTATTGGGCTATAAACACAAGAAATAGTGATTTCAAGTTCCAAACAATCAACAAAACAAAGCACACAAACCACGAAAACAAACATCAACTCGCTGAAAGGGAGGTGTCAACCGACACCAACAAAGTGTTGATCGACACTGGCTCTTGGTGTCGACCGACACTACCCTACAGTATCGATCGATGCTTGCTTCACTGGTGTTGACCGACACCGTGTGGTGTCGGTCGACACTCCCTCTGCAACGCGATCCGCTCGAAGCCGAGAGTCGAATCTTGCTCCCCAAACTCCACCAAATCGTCCAATACTCGAAACCCAAGCCTTATACATCCGAAGGAACCTGGAGCAACCAATCCCAGCAAGAAAAACACACAAAAAAGCATCAAACAAGCAAGAACAAGGAATCAAGGGCTTAGATAAGCCATGGTCATGCACTCACCTCTTTGCAGGAAGTTTCTGACAACAATGGGCAAATCCACACTCCCAGCAAGCTTCCCACACGATCCTAGCCTTGAATCCTCACTCCCACAGAAAGATCTCTCCCACAAAGCTTTGAAATCTCACAAACTCTCTCTAGAACCTCAAGAACCAACTCTCTCTCTTTTGTTTTTTTTAAAGCGGCGAAACAACACAAAAACGCGACCCTAGGTCGTTTTCCCCCTTTTACAACTCGGTTCAATGGTTTCCTTAAACCAAACCGGTCCAAAATCGATGATTAAATCAATTCGATCGAACCAAAAAAACAATGGTGTCCACCGACACCCCCTTGGTGTCGATCGACAACCTCACCCAAAACGCACAATTCGGTTTGCGGGTGTTACAAAACGTTACAACAAAACTATCAAGTTTTTAATTAAAATAATTTAAGCAGTTTTAGAGATTGCAAGGCAATGACTCCAAAAGTAATCCCTCTTCTTCAAATATAGTGGCTCACGGGCAATTAAGGCTGGTCTGTCAGGAATATATTTAATGAGAGTATCGTGACACACTTTTCCATCTTGAACAAGATCGTGGCAGCAAGTATAATTAATGGTTGCATTTCCAAAAACAACGGCGATTATATCCAAGGCACAGTGCGGAGAGATTTTGTAACTCCTACAAACCAAAACTGTGCGTTTTGGGGGAGGGTGTCGATCGACACCAAGAGTCGTGTCGGTCAACACCAACATTCTCTGGTTCGACCAGTTTGATTTAATTATCGATTTGGACCGGTATGGTTTAAGGAAAATCATTGAACCGAGATATTAAAGTGAGAAAACGACCTAGGTCGTGTTTTGTTTTGTCTTACGCCGATTTTGAGAAAACAAAGAGAGAAAAAGTGTTCTTGACCTTTTGGGAAGAGATTGGTGAGATTCTTTGCTGTTCTTGAGAGATTTGAAGCTAGGGAGGATCTAGAAGCTTGCTAGGAAGGTTGGATTCGTTGCTGTTGGTCAGAATCTTCCTGCAGAGAGGTGAGTGCATGACTATGGCTGATCTAAGCCAGTGATTCCTTGTTCTTGCTTGTTTGTTGCTGTTTTTGTGTGTTTTTCTTGCTGGGATTGATTGCTACAGGTTCCTACGGACGTATATGGCTTGGGTTTTTAGTATTGGGCGATTTGGTGGAGTTTAGGAGAGAGATTTGACTCTCGTCTTCGTGCGGATTGCGGTTGCAGAAGTAGAGTCGATCAACACCAATTGGTGTCGGTCGACACCAGTGAAGCGGCATAGATCGATACTCTGGGGTAGTGTCGGTCGATACCAAGGGCCAGTGTCGGTTTTGGGTTGGTGCAGCAGCTAGTGGCTACGGATGTAGGGGTTCACTCTCATTATGTGAGTATACTGAGAGAGATGAACCATATTGGTATTGAGCGGTTTTCAGGAGGTACTGATCCTACTGGTGCTGATGCATGGAGGAAGAGAGTGGAACGTAACTTCCAGTCTCTTAGATGTCCTGAGGAGTTTTGGGTGGATATAGCGGTCCACAACCTTTCTGGGGATGCTCAGTTGTGGTGGAGTTCTATGGCTGCTAAGAGGGTGCAGAGGGAGATGTCTTGGGCTGACTTCGTCTTCGAGTTCAACTGCAAGTATTTTCCCAGAGATGCACTGGATAGGCTGGAGGTGCAGTTCCTTCAGCTAGCTTGATAACATGATTTTCACCCAGAGTTCAATTCCCTATGCAGTTGTAGTAGAAAGGGTTATCAATCCAAATGGTTGTTATACTAGCAGATAAAATATGATCAGAAGCAAGCAAGTCAAGCCAGGCAAGAAATGGTTTTGATCTAACAATCCTAAAAGAAATAAAAGAAAGATTATAAACAAAAAACCACACAACCTAGGCACTCGATGCAAGCATTTGAGTACAGGATCGGGTGGGATAATCGAGTAAGCAAAGGAGGTATGAATAGCTCGCAGGTATACTCGAAGCTGGTGATCGTGTACTTGTTTGGGTAAGGGATCAAGTAAAGAATAAAAATGTAAATAATCAAAATGCGAAAGCTTCTAAGGATGGGGTAATCGACTCCTAAGTGCCCCTGACCAATAGAGATGCCTTACATGCCTCAAGGAAATATTCCCTAGACAATGAATCTCTAAAATCTTGTTAAAATACTATCGTGATAAAAACAATCAACCTTGACCACTCTGATAACTCTCTAATTTACATGTTTTTAGCATCTTTTTTTTGTCCATATTTTGCATTATTTATACCCTTACCTTAGCATTTTTTGGTCATTAACTGTAGGAATTCACTTTTAGGCCATTTAGGGTGTTGCATTCTTGCATTTGCATACTTTGGATGAAAACAGGTGCTTTAGAGCCAAAATAGGGAGAAACAAGGACAAATCCGAGCATGTACCTGAAGGAGCCATCGAGTTGGAAGAACAGTCCGAACCCCAACACGATCGAGGAGGATCCAAGAGCAGGAAGAACAACCCGAAGATTTACCCGAGGTGTAACACGACTTTATCCTCGTGTACCCCATTGAGTAGACCCTCGGGCAGGACTGGGAAGCTAGGTCAAAGGGGTTTCCATATATAAATCCCTCCATTTCTTCCTCGCAAACAAGCACGCCGCAGACCCTTAAACCAGAGAGCGGGAGCTTCTAAGAGAGAACTGAGCGACTCAAAACACTTTTCACTTTTTATTAGGATTTATTTCATATCTTTTTATCATTTCTTTAGATTTCTACCTGATATTCTTACTTCTCTACTCTATCTTTTAACACAATGCAATTTTCGTTCATATATTCTTTTATGTTTCTTGCAATGATTTTTGAGTAGTGTAGTAAAGTTTCTAGGGATGGGATAGATGATTTTGTGTTCTTGATCGATTAGGATGTCTTAGTTTGATTATATATGTTTTATAGATTCCCTTCTAGGTTGGTGTTCTTAATGCTGTCAACAAACCGAGAGGGTGAGATTAGACCTAAGGTGTTTTACCACCGAGAGGTGTAGATGAAATGCTTGAATCAACCAATGCTAGAGATTTACTCACTTAGCCTAAGAGATTAGATGAGAAACGGGTTTATTGAAAATAATGAATCGGTTCTTATTGCATGCGTGGTCATATTTCTCCAACGAGAGTTGGGTAGGGGAGTGATCAAGGTTCATTGTTTCTATCACGAGAGTGTTTTAACAAGATTTTAGAGATTCATTGTCTAGAGAATATTTGCTTGAGGCATGTAAGTCATCTGTATTGGTCAGGAACGCTTAGGATTTGATTACTCCATCCTTAGAAGCTTTCGTATTTTAATTGCTTGCATTTTATTTCATCACTCGATCCTTTACCCGAACAGGTACACGATCACCTGCTTTGAGTAACCCCTCGAGTTGTTCATACTTCATTTTTTTACTCGATCACCCCACCTGATCTTGTACACGAATGCTTGCATCGAGTGCTTAGGTCGTGTGGTTTCTTGTTTATATTCTTTTCTTTTATTATCTTAGGACTGTTAGACAAACCCCATTATTGCTTGGCTTGAGTTGCATTGTTCTGATTGCATCCTACCTGCTAGTATAAACAACCATTTGGATTGATAACCCTTTGTACTATAACTGCATAGGGAATTGATACCCTGGGTGAAAATCCGCTTATAAATTTGGCGCCGTTGCCATTTGGTTGAATTGTTTTTTGCTACGTTTAGGATTTCAGCACTTGCTAGATCAACTTCTTTTAGCTATATTGGTTCGGCATCTGACTTGTTTGCTTTCATTTTCGTTTGTTTTGAATCTCAGGTCCACCCGAGCACCCACCCGACCCTTCACTCGATCACCTGTATCGGGTTACCCTCATGTACACACTCGGTCACCTACCTGTGCATGCAAACACGATCCAAGGGTAACCAAAACCTGAGTCCATTCATCGACAACATAGACAGACCAAGGTTACTCCGACAACAACAAGTTCACCAACCGCAACCAGCAACCATTGAGGAGACAATGAAAAATCAGAACGGTCCACCAGCTCCTCAAGCAAGGACCAACATAGGAGCAGGGGATGCTCCATCCACTCTTACTCAAAGGAATGACATTGTGCCACCTGCTGTCCAAAACAACAATTTTGAAATCAAGAGTAATCTCATCCAGATGATACAGAGTAACAAGTTTCATGGATTGCCAATGGAGGACCCATTGGATCATCTGGATGAATTTGATAGGCTCTGTAGCCTCACAAAGATAAATGGAGTTAGTGAGGATGGATTCAAACTCCAGCTTTTCCCATTTTCCTTGGGAGACAAAGCGCATATCCAGCTTGGGAAGCGTGCAAGAAGGTGTTTCTGGCCAAATTCTTCTCCAACTCCAGAACCGCAAGGCTGCAAAATGACATTTCCAGCTTTATTTAGAAGAACAATGAGACGTTCAGTGAAGCTTGGGAACGTTTCAAGGGATACACTACCATATGTCCTCATCATGGCTTCAGCAATGCTTCATTGTTGAGTATACTTTAGAGAGGAGTGGTCCCCAAGATACGGATGTTGCTGGACACCGCAAGTAATGGTAACTTCCTCAACAAGGATGCTGATGAAGGTTGGGACCTAGTGGAGAACTTGGCTCCGTCTGATGGAAATTACAATGAGGAGTACTATCGCAATGTGCGATCCATTGGAGAGGAATATGCCATGTAAAAGAGGGATATGAAAGCCCTAAATGACAACCTCGACAAGCTCCTTAACCAGCAGCAGCATGTTCATGCAATACCAGAGGAAGAACAGTTTTTACAACAAGATGGAGAGATTGTTAAGATAGAGGATGTGAACTACATTAACAACCAAGGAGGCTACAGCAAAGGGTACAACAATTACAAGCCGAATCCGAATCTGTCTTACCGTAACCCGAATTTTGCCAATCCTCAAGACCAAATCTACCCATCTACAGTTCAAGGGAACTAGGTCCAACAGAAGACTTATGTCTAATACAATCAAGGCTATGCCCCTAAGCAGCAGTATTCTGGAAATTACCACTAACCCATTGCACCACCTAGATTCCAACAACACCAAGGCCCGCAGAACCAATCAAGAGAAGCTGACCTACGCGGCCTACTTCAGCAGATGATTCAAAATCAGGCATCCGCTGCTATGGACACCGCAAAACGTTTTGTGGAGATTATGGATACAATGACTTGACTGCCAAGTACGATTCACCCAATACTAAGCTAAGGTACCTAGAGGGCCACCACAACAAACAACCAGCTCCAAAGATCAACCAGTTCCCAGGTAAAGCTGTTCAGAACCCAAAGGATTATGCCACTGCCCAAGCCATCTTCCTTGATGATGACTATGAGGATTACCTCACTGAGGATAGTGATGTTCAAGATGGGGAGGATATGGATCACTATGGGATAAATGAGGCCAAGTACTACATATCCGAGTATGAACCATAGCTTTCATCCGAGGAGACGATCGAGTTGATGATCGAGCACTGGTTCGAGAATCGCAAATCGAAGAACAACCCGAGGTAGAACCCGATGACCTACCCGATGATGGTGATCATATGAAACATCGAGTAGATGTTGAGATGAGAGATCAACTTCAACTGCCTGTAGCAGCAGAAGGGGAACTAGAGGAAACGTTCAATGCTGCACTTGACATCCAACTGGAGGCGCTTGTAGAGCGTATGGCCAAGCGTAAAGATCCAGCTCCTAAGCTTTTGCCACCACACAAACTTGAAGAGGAAACTACCAAGGAGGCAACTCGGCTGGAGAATGAGGTTAAGAAAGCTGTCAAGGAGATTGGGTATGAGATTCTCAGGAGTGGAGTGTGCTTAGATCCTGAGCTGCGAATCAAAGAGAAATTGGAAGATCCTGGATCTTTTACTTTGTCATGCTTGATAGGACTTCACATTTTCAAAAATTGCTTGTGCGACCTAGGAGCCTCAGTCAACATCATGTCACTGTCAGTTGCCAACAAGTTGGGTTTCAGCAGTTTTAAACCAAGTAGTCTGTATTTGGTTCTAGCTGATAGAAAAATCAGACATCCGATTGGGATCCTGGAAAATTTGCCCCTCAGGATTGGAAGGGTGGAAGTCCTTACTGATTTTATGATCCTTGATATGGATAAGGAACCAGACCATCCGCTGATCCTAGGGAGACCATTCTTGGCAACAGTAGGTGCAGTGATTGAGGTGAAGCAATGCAAGATCAGAATTGAGCATGGGGAGCACTGCAAGATGGAGTTTGATGTCAAGAAGGGAATTAAGAGGCCAAATATCGATGGTCAAGCTTTTTCCACCAAGACAAAGCAGAGTAAAGTCAAACATCTTGAAGAAGTCAACACCACATTTGCTGTGGAACCTGGACAAGACTTGGAGAATGAATTGAATCAGCCTGCTACAGTGGAGAGGATTCCAGAACCTCTCCCTCCTAGATCCCATGCTTAAGGAGCATGAAGAGTCAAGCTTAGTGACTTTAAACAAGCTCACTTGGGAGGAAGTACCAAAGTTATCTTCTATTTTATTTTAATTCTTATTTATCTGTTTCAAATCTTATTTTATGTTTTCACATATTTGCATTTATAAAAAAAAACAAAAAAAGAAGTGAAAGAAGGAAAATTTGGGGAACCCGAGGCTCAACCCGACACCATACTTGACGCGCCTGATCTTGTCTCTACTCCGGTGGCGAGTGTGAAGCCCAAGCTGCTAACCCTACTCTATTTAAAGGATTCGAACCCTTCTCCCTCAGCAGCACAAACCGATAAGTCTCTCACCCTAAAAGCTTTTTGTTTTCCTACTTTCTATTCTCTCTCAAACTCGAGTGATCTTTGATTTTTTGGGAACTAACCCTATTAATCTAGAAGTTTAGCTTTTCTTTCTTCTCAAGGATTCGATAATGGAATCGAACATGAAAACCTACCAAAGGAAGGGAAGAAGATCAACCTCCACCGCTGCTTGAACCGGAGGTGATACCATCGAACCTCAAGAATCCCAACAAAGAGGAAACATTCCGCATTCCAAACCGCTGGCTGGACGTTTCGCTTCTCCAATCTGATGCTCAACCCAATCCGTCATCCGATCCGGTGCTTGAACATCCGATCGTGTAGACCACCGAGTTCGCTCACCCGATGCCCTACCCGATGAGCTACGCGATGCCCCCCCCATGATCAACCCTCCAGATGCTAGTCCGAGCAAGTCGTTTGTGCATATCACCGAGCTCTCTAACGAGCAAACCCCGACACCTGCTGAAGCCGGTGACGACCCTGGCTACACGTTGGCGAGTATGGAGTCTGCTACAACCTCCTTCTTCACCAACCCATGAGGTACCAAATTCATCCAATCTTTGTAAATAACATTGCATTTAGTTTTATTTCATTTTGTGTGATTCTTGGATTCTTTTTCCGACTTTTATTTATATAGAGACTGTAATTTATGTTTGGGGAGGGTCCTAGAATGTATATACAATTGTGTTTTATTATCTTAATTTTCTTATTGCATGCTAGTTTTATTCATTTGAGTCTGCATGTATATGCATTGAAAAACCCAGAAAAATTTGAAAAAAAAAAAAAAGAATGTTCATTTAGTTGCATTTAAATATTAGGATTGAGTCTAGTTTGTTTCATATAGGATTGCTGCATATGCATCTAAGGGTACTATGATTAAAACCACCTTTTTAAAAATCAAACCTTAGGATTGAAGCTAGACTCAATCCGAAGCGGATTGGACAAACATGTTTCTCCAACATAAACATCCGCTTATCACACTCCCCTACCCAACTCTCGTTGGAGAAACATGACCAAGCAGGCAATACGAACCGATTCACTATTGTCAATAAACCTCTTACTCATCTAATCTCTTAGGCTAAGTGAGTAAATCTCTTGCATTGATTGATTCAAGCATTTCATCTACACCTCTCGATTGTAAAACACCCTAGATCCAATCTCAACCTATCGGTCTGTTGATAGCATTAAGAACACCAATCTAGAAGGGAATTTATAAAACATAAACAACCAAGCTAAGACATCCTAACCGATCAAGAACACAAAATCGTCTATCCCATCCCTAGAAACTTTATTTCACTACTCGGAATTCATTGCAGAAAACATAAAAGCATAGATAAACGAAAATTGCATTGTATTAAAATATAGAGTATAAGAGAAGAGTACTGAATAAAAATCTAAAAGGATAGCAAAAAGAAGTAAAATAAATCCTAACAAAGATAGAAAAGTGTTTGAGTCGCTCAAGATCTCTCTCAGAAGTCCCTTTGACCTAGCTTCCCAGTCCTGCCCGAGGGTCTGCTCGATGGAGTGCACAAGAATGAGGTCGGGTTAGTCCTCGGGTAGGTCTTCGGGTTGTTCTTCGTTCTCTTGGATCCTCCTCAATCGGGTTGGGGTTTGGACTGTTCTTCCTGCTCAATAGCTCCTTCGGGTACATGCTCGGATTTCACCTTGTTTTCCCCATTTTAGGCTCTAAAGCACCTGTTTTCATTCAAATTATGCAAATGCAAGAATGCAACACCTTAAATAGCCTAAATGCGAATTCTTACAGTTAATGACATAAAAATGCTAAGGTAAGGGTATAAACAATGCAAAATATGGACAAAAAAGGATACTTAAAACATGTAAATTTGTAACATCCGTGAACCGAAATCCCGGTTTGGGAGTTGCATCGGTCGATGCAACTGTTGCATCGGTTGATGCAAGGTTGAGTCTCTGCGTTTTGACTTAAGTCAAACGCTGCGTTTTGGGTAAAGGAAACCCTTAAGTCGTTTTTGTCTTATTCGTTTTGGGGTGGCCATTTTTTAAAGAGAACGAAAGAGAGAAAAAGTTCTTGAGAAGTTTTGGAGATTTTGGGTGATTTGTGGCGTTTCTTGGTGAGATCTGTAGCTGGGATCGTTGTAGGAGCTTCCTAGGAGCTTGTTCTTGTTTGTTAGAGGTTCAAATTCGTCTTGGCAAAGGTAAGTGCAGGACCATGGCTTATCAAAGCTAGAGAACTCTCTAATTTGCTTGTTATGTGTTTTTAGGCTGGTTAGATTGTTATTGGGGACGTTAGAAAGCTTTCTTGTGGCTTGAGATCGAGTTTCGTGGTTGCAGGAACGAAGATCCGGCGAGAAGCTTGGGAGGAAAACGATGCTCGGCATTGCATCGGTCGATGCACTTTGTGCGTTGGTCGATGCAGATGCGAGGACGGCGCGTAAACTCTAGGGTTTTCGTGTTATGTCGAGCATGCGTCGGTAGATGCATATCTTGCATCGGTCGATGCAATTTAACCTTGCATCGGTCGACGCAACCTCCATCTGGTGACGCTTGCTGCATGTTGGTATCGGTCGATGCAGAGTCCTGGTTTGTTATTGTTGATTGTTGAATGTTGTTTGATGGTTAGAGATGTCTCTATTGCTTGTGTGTATAGCCCAGTAGATGGGAGGATTGCCTTACTAAGTGTTTTTTAAAATACTCATGCATTGCAATATGTGTTTGTGGTGCAGGTAAAGGCAAAGTGTGATCGTGGAATCAAGGCAATGAAGAGGAGGATGTTCTAGGGACTCGGTTTGATGTTGTCTGGCTTGCTAGGTTGCTAGAGTTGAGTCATTAGAACATTGCTAGGTTGCTGGTTCTATGATTTCCATTATTGGATATTGTTGATGTTATGATTATTGGTTATTAATTGAATATTATTTGGATATTGAATGGTATTGGTTTTCCGCTGTTGGTTGTGATTGTGATTAGATGGCTAGTGGGTATGGGACCACTAGCTGTAGTTTATTTATTTATTATATTATTATTTATTTTTTTTTTTTAAAAAAGGTCGGTCCTTTCATTTTGGTATCAGAGCCCTTACGGTTCTAGGTTTGGGTTCGCTAGGTTTCTGTTGTGATGTTTGGGATTGCATGTCTTGATTGATTATGTGAGTTAGTCAATTGTATGTGGCATGGATTCCTAGAACATCCTCTTTGAGCCTTCAATGAGATTCCACGGTGAGTTATTGTTATGTTTCTTTGTGTGGTATTGTTTTGTTTTATGCTTGTTAGCCTCTGTTCTTGGAAGATCAGTGGTTAAGGTGTTTTAGTTGTTGGTCGTGGATGGGGACGTGGTCGTGGTCATGGTTGGGCGAGTCCCGAGGCCAATGAGTGTGTGGTCCAGAGTTCCACGGGGAGGTACGTCAGAGGGTCGCAAGCGTATCAGGAAGGACCAGAGTGTTAGCCGGTGAGTGTGCCGGGGGTGCTGGGAACCCAGTTTTGGGGTTGCAGTGGGTGGAGCCCAGGGTCGAGATGATCGCTTGGCGGATCTGTTTGCGTGTCGTTGGAGCAGTTACCGAGAGGGGTACCAGCATAGGCTCCAGTTGTGCTGCATGTGGCGGGGTGCAGGTGAGGGCTGCGAATGTTGAGGACTTTCCACCTTATGTTAAGAGGATGGAGCGGTTGTAGATGACCGGTATGAGATTATTCTCAAGGGGTATCGGGGCTAGAGAGGCGGATAGGTGGACATATAAGTTGAGTGGGCAGGTGTAACATTGCAATGGTATACTTGGATCACATGAGGTACTTGTGTCGAGAGATGTTTATATTCGTTAAGGATTGTTGCTCCCGAGGGGATGGTGATTCCCCTGAATACCGATAGCTCAAGGGGTTGAGGGCTCCGAGAGTGGCACAGGGGATGTTGTTCTCCTGAGGGGATGAGTAGTTCCCCTGATATCGAGATCTTGAGGATTGTGGTCCAAGAGTGAGACGGTATAACTCGAAGACGCTGGTCTGAGAGTGAGATCGGTATAACTCGAAGGTTGTGACCTAAGAGTGGAAGAGCTGGGAGCAAGCAATGTATAGAACGTGAGTGTAAACATAACGATTGAATGTAGACCTCAAGAGATTGACGGTGGTTTAATCTCGGGTTTTGGATGTGCTGACAATTGGGACAGGGTTTTATGACCAGAGCGGTTATGAATGTTTGGCTGTGCGGCAGGATTGTGAGGCCGGTGGTGCTGGAGTCCCGGGAAGGGGAGTTACAGCACGTTTGAGCCGGGAAAGGCATGTTTGCCAGATACATAAGTTCACGAGAAGCCTTCATGGCAGGATAAACTAATCGTTGCGACGATGTTGGATGAAGTTCATTGGAGATGGACAGGGTTGCTAGATTCAAGGTTTTGGTAAGCTTGTTGGAGGGAATAAGTCAAGTGGTTTGAGTAAGCGGCCTGCAAAGCATTTGAAGCGGTGATTCAGAATATGCGAACGTATGGTACTTGTTTGTTTTATTACGTTCGTATTGATGATTTGCTGTGGAGAATTGCCAAGCGGAAAGCTATCTTTGGAATAAGCTAAATTGTGGAAGTTTCCCTAACTGGCAAGTTACTAGAGGTTCTTGGAGGAACAAGAGGGTTGATATTCAGGTGGCGGCGAGTTGATGTCGGCATACTTGAGTATTTGTTTAGTTGAGCTGAGTAAGTAACTAGAGGATTTATGGAGCAAGGGATTCATACGCTCTAGTGTATCACCGTGGAGAGCACCGGTGTTGTTTGTTGAAAAGAAGGACGGAAGTCTCCGCTTGTGTATAGATTAATGAGGTTTGAACCGTTACTGTGAAGAACAAGTACCCTCTTCCCAGGATTGATGAGTTGTTGGATCAGTTGAGGGGTGCTACCTGGTTCTTTAAGGTATATCTGGCGTCGAGTTATCACCAGATACTGATAGATGAGGCAGATGTGAGGAAGACTGCTTTCAGGACGAGGTATGGGCCTTGTGAGTTTGTGGTGATGCCTTTCGGATTGACTAACGCGCCAGCAGCGTTTATGAGATTGATGAACAGTGTGTTTCAGGAGTTTCTGGATGTGTCTGCCATCATTTTCGTCGACGATATCCTGGTATTTTCTAAGAGTCCTAAGGAGTATGCAGTGAATTTGAGGGCAGTTCTAGAGAAGCTGCGGGAGCAGAAGTTTTTGGCAGCTTGAGATGGGTTCTCTGGGTCACATTGTTTCTGCAGAGGTGGTTTCTGTAGATTCATAGAAGATTCAGGCTATTAGAGATTGGCCTAGACCGCAGAATGCCACAGAGATCAGGAGTTTTCTTGGGTTGGCAGGATACTACAGGAGATTTGTGCAGGGGTTTGCAAGCAGAGCACGTCCTATGACTAAGTTGAGAGGGAAGGATGTTCCTTTTGTCTGGTCAGAAGAGTGTGAGGAAGGCTTTGCAAGCCTGAAGGATATGTTGACCACTGCGCCAGTGTTGGTTTTGCCTGAGCAGAGAGAACCCTATGTGGTTTATACAGATGTATCTAGAGTTAGTTTGGGGTCTGTTCTGATGCAGCATGAGAAGGTGATTGCCTATGCTTCGCGGCAGTTGCGGGTGCATGAAGGCAACTATCCTACTCATGATTTGGAGATGGGTGCTGTAGTTTTTGCCCTAAAGATTTGGAGATCTTATCTTTATGGTGCAAAGATACAGGTGTTTACAGATCATAAGAGCCTGAAGTATATATTCACTCAGCCTGAGCTGAATTTGAGACAGGGGCGGTGGATGGAGCTTGTGGTGGATTATGATTTGGAGATAGCCTATCATCCTGGTAAGGCTAACACGGTTGCAGATGCTCTGAGTCGGAAGAGAGTAGCTTCGGCTCAGGAGCAGGAGATGGAGTCTCTGGTAGGGGAGATCAGTGCTTTGAGCTTGTGTGCTGTTTCACAGGAACCGTTGGGTTTGGAAGCAGTAGATAGAGCATATCTTCTGAGTAGGGTGCGGTTGGCTTAGGAGAAGGATTTGGGGCTGGTGAATGCCTCTAAGGATGTGGATTCAGAGTATCAAGTTTCAGATAATGGTACTATCTTGGTGCATGGTCGAGTTTGTGTGCCCAAGGATGAGGAGTTGAGGTAGGAGATTCTGAGAGAGGCTCATGCGAGCAAGTTGTCTATTCATCCAAGAGCAACTAAGATGTACCGGGACCTCAAAAGGTACTATCATTGGGTCGGGATGAAGAAGGATGTGGCTAGTTGGGTTTCGAGGTGCGATGTGTATCAGCTAGTGAAGGCTGAACATCAGGTTCCTGGCGGGTTACTGAAGAGTTTACCCATTCCTGAGTGGAAGTGGGATATGATCACCATGATTTTGTGGTAGGATTGCCAGTGTCACGGACCTTTGATGCTATTTGGGTCATTGTGGACCGGTTGACTAAGTCAGCACATTTTCTGGCTATTAAGAAGACTGATGGAGCTACGGTCTTAGCTAGGAAGTATGTGAGAGAGATAGTCAGATTGCATGGGGTGCCATCGAGCATTGTGTCTGATAGGGATTCTAAGTTCACTTCGGTGTTCTGGAAGGCATTTCAGGCAGAGATGGGCACTAAGGTGCATATGAGTACAGCTTATCATCCCCAGACAGATGGACAGTCTGAGAGGACGATCCAGACGCTGGAGGATTTGCTGAGGTTGTGTGTGTTGGATTGGGGTGGCCATTAGGCTGACCACCTGAACCTGGTAGAGTTTGCTTACAACAACAGTTATCAGGCGAGTATTAAGATGGCTCCTTATGAGGCTTTGTATGGGAGACCATGTCGTACACCAATATGCTGGACTCAGGTGGGGGAGAGGAGCATGCTTGGTGCTAGTTTTGTTCAAGAGACCTCAGAGAAGATTCGCATTCTAAAGCTGAACATGAAGGAGGCTCAGGATAGGCAGAGGAGTTATGCTGATAGGAGGAGGAGAGATCTTGAGTTTTAGGTAGGAGACAGAGTGTACCTCAAGATGGCCATGTCGCAGGGTCCGAACAGGTCATTGTCAGAGACTAAGTTGAGTTCGAGGTATATGGGTCCATTCAGAGTGATTGAGCGGGTTGGACCAGTGGCATATAGATTGGAGTTACCTGAGGTGATGCGTGCATTCCATAAGGTTTTCCATGTGTCTATGTTGCGGAAGTGTCTCCGTGAGGGGGAGCAGGTGTTAGCTAAGATTCCTGAGGATCTTCAGCCTAACATGACATTGGAGGCGAGACCAGTGAGGGTTCTCGAGAGGAGGATCAAGTAACTTCGGAAGAAGAAGATTCCTTTGATGAGAGTCTTGTGGGACTGGGACGGTGTGGAGGACCAGACTTGGGAGCCTGAGGCAAAGATGAAGGCAAGGTTTAAGAAGTGGTATGAGAATCAAGCTGCGACTTGAACTTGTCTAGCTTGGTCCCACCTGTAATCCGTGGCTGGAGCGGGAATGGAGTATTCCAGCCCATCTCTTTTGTTACTCGGTCGCTTGGGGTGGTTGGTTGTGCAACTCAGCAACAAGATGAGGTGGTTTTTGGGATACAAAGTTTCCATGAGGCGGGGTTTGGAGGAAAGTTTCCCAAAAATGGAAAGTGCTAAATATGGAAAGTTTTACGGAAATTAGAATTTGTCCATTTTAGCAGTAAAGAACCTTGGAGGGGCTTGTGTGGCCTTTGTGGCAGACTTTCGGGTCAGTGTGCCGTGTGTGGCGGTCTTTTTAGACATTATGTGGCCTTCGTGGCGGGCTTTTTAGCCAATTGTTTGGCCTTTGTGGCGGGTTTTTTAGCCAGAGTGTCTTTGTGACGGTCCTTCGGGACAGATGGTCTTTGTGACGGTCCTTCGGGACAGATGGCCTTTGTGGCAGGCTTTTTAGCCAGAGTGTCTTTGTGACGGTCCTTCGGGACAAATGGTCTTTGTGACGGTCCTTCGGGACAGATTGCCTTTGTGGCGGGCTTTTTCCCATAGTGTCTTTGTGACGGTCCTTCGGGACAGATGGTCTTTGTGACGGTCCTTTGGGACAGATGGCCTTTGTGGCGGGCTGTTTAGCCAGAGTGTCTTTGTGACGGTCCTCTTTAGGACATGTGTTTGGCCTTGGTGGAGGTCCTCTTTAGGACATTTGTTTGGCCTTGGTGGCGGTCCTCTTTAGGACATTTGTTTGGCCTTGGTGGCGGTCCTCTTTAGGACATTTGTTTGGCCTTGGTGGCGGTCCTCTTTAGGACATTTGTTTGGCCTTTGTGGCGGCCTTTGTGGCAGGTATATGATCCTTGTGTCGTCATGTGGTATTCCAGTGAGGGGATATGTGGTTGGTAGGACATTGAGATATTTTACGCGAGCCACGGGAAGGAAACCTTGATAGGGATAGGACTCAGACGTGTTCAGAATCGTTTGCTCGTGACTCTTGGGGGGACTTAGGTTCTCCTAGTACTACCATATTCAGAGACTTTGTGACTTGGGAATATGGTTGGTATATCGACTTTGGATGACGATCCGGGGGCGTGCTGTAGGGTGGCAACTCGAGAGACGAGTTGGATTTTCCTTATATATTATGGCATGCGGGTTTCGGCCCGATGAGGAGCCAACATTTGGCATACAGACTTAGGTCTGATGAGGAGCCAATAAGAACTCAAGGTCTAGGCCTATGAGTAAAGGAAAGTCCAAAAGTCGAGAGCAAATGACGCCTGGAGCGTGAGTCAGTCGGAGGAGTGTGGGCCGTGGGGACGGTTGCACGGGAGTCCTTGGCTGATGGTTGTTCGAGATTCGAGGACGAATCTAGTTTGGTGGGGGAGAATTGTAACATCCGTGAACCGAAATCCCGGTTTGGGAGTTGCATCGGTCGATGCAAATGTTGCATCGTCGATGCAAGGTTGAGTCTCTGCGTTTTGACTTAAGTCAAAAGCTGCGTTTTGGGTAAAGAAAATCCTTAAGTCGTTTTTGTCTTATTCGTTTTGGGGTTGCCGTTTTTGAGAGAGAACGGAAGAGAGAAAAAGTTCTTGAGAAGTTTTGGAGATTTTGGGTGATTTGTGGCGTTTCTTGGTGATATCTGTAGCTGGGATCGTTGTAGGAGCTTCCTAGGAGTTTGTTCTTGTTTGTTAGAGGTTCAAATTCGTCTTGGCAAAGGTAAGTGCAGGACCATGGCTTATCTAAGCTAGAGAACTCTCTAATTTGCTTGTTATGTGTTGTTAGGCTGGTTAGATTGTTATTGGGGACGTTAGTAAGCTTTCTTGTGGCTTGGGATCGAGTTTCGTGGTTGCAGGAACGAAGATCCGGCGAGAAGCTTGGGAGGAAAACGATGCTCGGCATTGCATCGGTCGATGCACTTTGTGCGTCGGTCGATGCAGATGCGAGGACGGCGCGTAAACTCTAGGGTTTTCGTGTTATGTCGAGCATGCGTCGGTCGACGCAGATCTTGCGTCGGTCGACGCAACCTCCATCTGGTGACGGTCGATGCATGTTGGTATCGGTCGATGCAGAGTCCTGGTTTGTTATTGTTGATTGTTGAATGTTGTTTGATGGTTAGAGATGTGTCTATTGCTTGTGTGTATAGCCCAGTAGATGGGAGGATTGCCTTACTGAGTGTTTTGTAAAATACTCATGCATTGCAATATGTGTTTGTGGTGCAGGTAAAGGCAAAGTGTGATCGTGGAATCAAGGCAATGAAGAGGAGGATGTTCTAGGGACTCGGTTTGATGTTGTCTGGTTTGCTAGGTTGCTAGAGTTGAGTCATTAGAACATTGCTAGGTTGCTGGTTCTATGATTTCTGCTATTGATTATTGGATATTGTTGATGTTATGATTATTGGTTATTAATGGAATATTATTTGGATATTGAATGGTATTGGTTCTCCGCTGTTGGTTGTGATTGTGATTAGGTGGCTAGTGGGTATGGGACCACTAGCTGTAGTTTATTTATTATATTATATTATTATTTATTTAAAAAAAAAAAGGTCGGCCCTTTCAAAATTAGAGAGTTATCAGACCCCCAAACTTAAATCTTGCTAGTCCTCTAGCAAGGATGTAGGAGGGTGAGTTTTAAAAATGGGGACTCATAACCTTTTTTTGCTAAGCGAAGGATTCAAGCTATAGTCCTTAAAGATAGTTTAATGGTGTTAAGATCAATCAACATACTTACAAATATTTTTCTATGCTCATTACCATGCATCGATCTAGTCCAACCTCCAACTAAAAGTAAAGACTTGCAATTCCAAAGAACATCTCTTTCACATTCATTAAAGCGTTTGGCGAATTCTTGCGAATGGAAGGCGAATCAAACTCAATCGGTTTCAAGGGTAAGGCTTTTTGGTAAGGTGGTTTCAAAGAACTTCTTTGGGTGGTTTTTTCTCAAAAGAAGGAATGCTATACAGTTGTGAAAACTATCTAAGATTGAGAACAATTTGGGCATACAAAGCTTAACTCTTGATAATTTACCTTTTTCTCATTCACTTTTTTTATTTTCTTTATTTAAGCCTCCTATAATAAAACTACTCACATCCTTGATTTTAACTCTTCTTTTTTTTTTTTTTATAATCCCTAAGGTCTAAACTTTAAACATCTAGCTCTTTTTTTTTTATTTGCTAAACTCCTAATAATATTCATATATATATTTTTCTCTCTTTTTTTTTCTTTTCTATCTTTTCTAAACTCCTAATATGTATATATATATATATTTTTCTTCCTTTCTAGACTATAGCAAGATCTTTTCTCTCTCTCTTTTTTTTAGTAAGAGACTTAGAGCTACTTGATTCGGGCTGTAGGAACTTCTTTTTTTTATTATTATTATTTCTCAACCCAACCCAAAATAAACATGCTAACCATCTATCTTTCATAACCGATTCTATTAGCTAGTCCAAATGATTCTAACTTAGCTAAATCAAGAGCCAGTTCTTTGTTGTTCTCAATACTCTCAAGGTTTCACAACCTATAGCACAATGAAAAGGTCTCACTCAACAATTCACAACAAGGTTTGAAAGAAAGTTTTGGGTTCATGGGTAGGAAAAACAAATCGGGTTAAACGAAAAGATTGGTAAAAATGGAGTGCTAACCCGAGTTTAGAGTTACCATGAGCAAGTATTCAAATTCCATAAGCAAGACCATTTAAGTTTAGGTTAAGTCCAATAATATAGAGATGATTCTATGTTCAAGCAAGTGGAGGAAGCTTTCAAAAGACACAAGGTTCTAAACAAAGATTTTTCATTTTTTCCTAAGATTAATCTAGCAAGAATGAACTGTGATTAAGGGCTATAACTTCAATCCTCAGGTTTTGACTTTAAACAAGGTAGTTTTAATCATTGCCCCTAAGATGCATATGCAACAATCCTATATGATTCAAACTAGACTCAATCCTAATATGTAAATGCAACTACATGAACACTCTTTTTTTTTTTTTTTTTTTTTAGATTTTCAAATTTTTTTTGTTTTTTTTTATGCAAATAGATGCAGACTCAAATGCATAAAACTAGGATGAAAAAATTTGAAATAAGAAAATAAGAAAATAAAACACAATGTTATATACATTCTAGGACCCTCCCCCAAACTTAAATTGCACAGTCTTGTGTAAATAAAAGTATGAAAAAGAATCCAAGAATCACACAAAATGAAATAGAACTAAATGCAATGGTATTTACAAAGGTTGGATGAATGTGGTACCTCATGGGTTGGTGAAGAAGGAGGTTGTAGCAGCCTCCATACTCGCCAACGTGTAGCGAGGGTCATCACCGGCTTCAGCAGGTGTCGGGATTCGCTGATCAGAGAGGTCGGTTATGTGCACGGAAGACTTGCTCGGATCAGCTCGGTTGTGTGCACGGACGACTTGCTATGAATCAAACTAGAGTCAATCCTAATATGTAAATGCAACTACATGAACATTCTTTTTTTTTTTTTTTTTTAGATTTTCAAATTTTTTTTGGTTTTTTTATGCAAATAGATGCAGACTCAAATGCATAAAACTAGGATAAAAAATTTGAAATAAGAAAATAAGAAAATAAAACACAATGTTATATACATTCTAGGACCCTCCCCCAAACTTAAATTGCACAGTCTTGTGTAAATAAAAGTCTGAAAAAGAATCCACGAATCACACAAAATGAAATAAAACTAAATGCAATGGTATTTACAAAGGTTGGATGAATGTGGTACCTCAGGGGTTGGTGAAGAAGGAGGTTGTAGCAGCCTCCATACTCGCCAACGTGTAGCGAGGGTCGTCACCGGCTTCAGCAGGTGCCAGGATTCGCTCATCAGAGAGCTCGGTTATGTGCACGGATGACTTGCTTGGATCAGCATGCAAGGGGTTGATCGGGTATGGCATCGTGTAGCTCATCGGGTAGGGCATCAGGTAGTATGATGGGTATGGTGGGAGAGGTCCGGAATGATCACCCGTATAGCCACTCGCAGGGTGCATCGAATACGACACTGGATATGGCATCTGATAGGTTGGAGAGAATGGACCCGAGTGTTCACCCGAATGTGTGCTCGGTGGGTGCATCGGATAAGATATCGTGTACCCCATCGGGTTAGGCGTCGGATAGACATCTGAGTGGCTTCTCCGCGATCTGTCCTGTCTGGTGACACCCTCCTCTGGTTGGGGCTCGTAAGATGATGCTCTGTGAGGCTCCGAAGGTGCTAATTCTCAAATTCCTCCTAGTGGTCCGCTCCTCCCCATCCATGTGGGTGCATATGCCGAAGTGGGAGCTGAGGCACAGCTTGCCTTGTCTTGCAGCTCATTAATCTGACCTCCCATCATCTTCACTGACCCGGTAAGATCCCTCACTTTCCTTGCCAGGAACTTGTTCATCCTCTTCAGCCATCTGATCCTCTTGTGAGCTTCCCTGACCCCAAATGGCTGCTTTTGAGAGCAAACATACTCCTCAAAGTCATAATCTTCCGAGTTGTCTCCCTGTTCTTTCCTAGTCGGCTCTCTCTCTCTTCAGCTTTGGATTCCTCCTCCAGATTGTACAGCTCCTCTAGAGGCGATGCGAAGTCTATGTTGTCCCCCACCCGGACCTTGGTGCACACGACATTGGGCAGGATCATTTGGGTGGCTCCAGCAGCTGGATGGAAAAACTTGAAGAGTAACATGTCGTTTGGCCTCTCATAGGCTAAGAATCTCGCCAGTGTCAGGTACTCGATGTCCAGCCATCTCGGGTCATGTACCACTCCCTTCAAAGGCACATCGCAAGCCACCAAAATTGGTGTAACCAGTCCTCCTATGGAGATCTCTCCAGCTCCCTCTTTTCTCTCAGTTTTCATTGCCAATGACTTGAGATAAAGGAAATGATCGAACAGCACAAAGACCATGCTAGTATCCGCAACATCTCCTACTAGCTGTGTACCATCCCTAGCATTGTCTAACACTCCACACAAGGCAATGTCTAGCAGCTGGAGCTCATGGTCATTCACATTTCTAGTCTCCTTTCTAGCAAAAAGAGTGCAAGAAAGGGACTTGTGAAAATACCTCAAAACAAGGCTCCTTATTTGAGCAGATTTGGAGCTTGTAGACTTGTAAGGGAGATTGTCACCTATTGTCAGCCATAGGGACTTCATCTTCTCCTTGCTCACCTCCATGTTCTCTCCACTCCCAGCCTTAAACCATACAACTTCTCCATCTCCTTGAAGGTAAGCCGGTACTCCTTGTTGCGCACGGAGAAAGTGATGAACCCGATCCCCGCATCGGGTAGTAGGGTCGGGTGGTCCTCAAAGTAGTGCAACCGTAGCGTTGCAAGGAAGTGAACCGTCTCCTCCTCATAAGCCTCGAGACTGATTCGCATCATCTGGCTCAGGTGGCACATATCAAACAGGAACTCGACGTCTCTAGTGATGCCCAATTTCTTCATTGTTTCACGGTGAGGGAAACAGGTTCCTACAAAGCTCATCTTGTAGAGGACCTTGAAAAGCTTGGCCGGAGTCTCAACCTCTTTCTGCTTCAGCCTCTGCGAAGCCTGGCGTGTGCGCTCTCTCTGCTCCTCCTCTCAGTCACGGCTCTCCTTCTCTGTGTCTCGATCTTCTTCTTCAGCCGCTCTCTCAGCCTTTTTAGAAGCTGGTCTCTACCCCCTCGCAACCGCATCTTTTCTCCTCAACCGTGATATTTAGATCTCCTCTGGCTCTCTTCCTCCAGCATCAGAATCAACCTCCATAGGATCGGTAACAGTTCTCTTGGACGTAGACAAGTCCCTACGTCGAGGACATTGGTGAACAGCACTCGCCACCGGGCTTGGTGAGCGAACTCGAGGGTCTGCACGATCGGTTGCTCGAGCAACGGATAGGGTGATAGATCGGGTTGAGCATCGGGTTGGAGATGCGAAAAGTCCAGCCAATGGTTGGGAATGCGGAACGTCTCCTCTTCCTTGGGATTGGCGAGGTTCGACTGCATCTCCTTCGGTTCTTGCAGCGGTGGCGGTTGATCTGCTTCCCTTGTTTTTGTAGATTTTCATATTCGGTGCCATTGTTGAATCTTTGAAAGTAAAAACAGAGACCAAACCAAGATCAATAGGGTTAGTTCCTGATGTAGTAACTTTCAGTATCAATTATTTATCAATCCACAATTTGCAATCAACCAACACACCAAGAATACACAAAAAAAATGCTTAATCTATTCTTAATCAAGCAAGAGGTTCTTATGCTACTACTTAACTAATCAAAGTTACTCAAATAATGCAAACAAGACAATGCAAACTCAAGGCAAACCACACACAAATAGCAAATATACTGAAAATCAAAAATTAATAAGGGAACCTTGGGCAAGGTAATTGACTTGGGAGATAGCTAATCAATCCTAGATGTCTAAGTAACAGTCAAGAACAATCCTATGGCTGGAACACTAATGCAAATCAATTCATTTCCATGATAGAGATCCTATGCTAGTCAAATGATAATCAACAATTTCCAAAGGTAATCACAAGACAAGCAAGCACTAAGAACAAGTTCAAATACCACTAAGCACCCTAATCATCAATTTCCATTGGCTAGGAATGCAAAGCTCTTAAAAAGTTTGGTTCAGGAATTTCATCAAACACCTTGTGGGTATGGAAATCCTAAAGTCTAGATTTAAGCTTGATCAAGGCTATCTAGCAATATTATCACTAATCAAGATAGGAAATGCATAAAATAAGCCCTAGACATCAAAGATCAACCATCTATCTCCCTAATCTACCAAGCCCAAAGTTCTTAAGAGATCTACTCACTAATCATCATGATCACACAAAGGAAAGAGGTTTGTCTTTGTGAAATCATAATAAAAGCTTGTAGATTAAGAGATTAGAAAGACAAACTACTATTAAAACTGGAAAAATCCACCAAAGATTCAACAAAACCAAGTATGGAAAAGCTTAAGAACCCTAGGTGGCTGCTAAAACAAAAACTAATCCAAGAGATAATAGATAAGATAAGAGATAAGTCTCCACAATTAGGGTTGGAGTATTTATAGGAAAACATAAACTAAACCGGAACAAACCGGATTGAAATTAAACAATTCTGAGAAAACCGGAACAAACCGGGTTTTGGTCTCAAAATGGCACACGATCGACCACATGATCGACCATTTGGTCGATTGGTCCTCCTCCGCGATCGACCATTTGGTCGATCAGTAAGTCGATCGCTCAAGTCTCCGAAGTCTCGCACCTTGAAGGCTGAAGTCTCGCATGCGTCACGATCGACCATTTGGTCGATTGTCTTGGTCGATCGTTTTGTCTTGTGTCATGTCCGAGGGATCCTATAGAGCTTTGATCGACCAAATGGTCGATTGATTGGTCGATCTGCTGAAGTCCGAGAATCTGATGATGCGTTGATCGACCATTTGGTCGATCGGCTGGTCGATTGGCTGAAGTCCGAGAATCTGATGATGCGTTGATCAACCATTTGTTCGATCGGCTTGTCGATTGTTCGGCCTTCTTGTCCTCATTTCCATTTCTTTGCAAATTCTTGACTTATTTGGCTCCAAAGCACACTATCCTTGCATATCTGCACTCCAACACCTGAAATACCAAAATTGATGCACAATGCAGCCTAAACAACCTAAATGCTCATGAATATGCACAAAATAATGAAGAATTAAGCTTTAAAAACTCATAAAAACACAAGATATCAACTCCCCCAAACTTATACTTTGCTAGTCCTCTAGCAAAGACCAAGTGAAAAGCAAGGGAGAGAGGTTTAAAGATGGGACTCAGAGCCACAAGGCATGAGACAAAGGATTCAAACCAAAGTCCTAAGATGTAGTTCAATGGTGCTAAAATTTATCAAAGTCCTTACAAATATTTTTCTATGCTTAAAACAATGCATCACTCTAGTTCAACTTCTATCTATTGGCAAAGACTTGCAATCCTATTAAACATCTCTTTCACATTCATTAAAGTGTTTGGTGTGATCTTGCAAATGGAAAACAAATCAAGCTCAATTGGTTTAAGGGAAAGGCTGTTTATAAAGTGGTTGGATAATGGTGTTTTTGGGTGGTTAACTCTCAAACAAAGAGGAATGCTAGACAGTCATGAAATCTATCTAAGACCAAGAATAATTTGGGCATACAAAGCTTAGCTCTTGATGTTCTACCCACCTAAAAGCTTTTCTACCCCTTATTCTCATCTTTCTTATCTTCCTTTTAAACCCAAAAACTCAACTTTATTCAACTCAACCCCTTTTTCTTCTTTACTTATGGTCTTATACCTTTATTTTTATTGAATCTCTAAGGCTGTTCTTGCTTTAAACACTAGCTCATTTTTTTTCTTATTCATTTTTTTTGCTATACTCCCAATCTTGTTTGATTTTTCTTTACTCTTTTCATTTTGATTCTAGGAGACTATAACAATACTTTCTATCCCTTTTCTTTGAGACTTAGAGCTTATAATTAACTTAACCTTAGAGACTTTTCTTTTCTTTTGACCAAGTAAACCTTTATTTCCCTTCTTATTCTCTCTTGCTCCTAAATTTGAATCCAAATCAACATTCTAACCACCTATTTCTTTCAAAACCAGTCCTATCAGCTAGCTATAAAGATTCCAAGCCTAGCTAAAACAAGAGCCAGTTCTTTGTCATTCTCAATACTCTCAAGATTTCACAACCTATAGCATTATCAAGAAGAGGCCTCACTCAACAAATCAATACAACGCTTGAAAGAAAAGGCTGGGGTTCAAAGGTGTGGCAAGAGATTGGGTTAAACGAAATAGAGTGGCAAATGGAGATAGTTAACCCAAATGAAAGTTCCATGAGCAAGCATTCATAGTCCATATGCAAGATAATTTTAAGATCAAATTAAAGTCCAAATAATATAGAGATGTAACAATTATCAAGCAAGCTTTGCACTAGATGAAAATGCTTTCAAGTGACACAATGCTTTTGAGCCTAGATTCTTCATTTTTTCCCAATGATTAAACAAGCACCAATGAACTATAAATGAGGGCTTTGGGTTCATTCCTAAAACTCAACCTTTACAAGGCACTTTCATTATTATCCCAAATGCAAATAAAAAATGCATACTAAATGCTTCTAGACTCAAGCCTAAACACAAGAATGAATATGCAAAGCTACATGCATTTGTTTTTTTTGTTTTTGAAAATTTTCAAAATTTTTTTGATTTTTCTCAAAACATAGCTATTAACAATGCATCACACAAAACATGAAAATCAAAACAGAACACAATGTTAGATGGCTAGTCTCTCCCCCAAACTTAATTCACACAGTCCCTGTGTGAGAAAAGTCCAAGAGAAAGACTAATAAATAAAGAAAACAAGACTCAAATGATATATACAATGGGAAGTGAGGACCATACCTGGGCCCTAGTTGTGAACTTTAGGGAATGGAGTGATAGGAGGAGCTTTAGTGCTCCCTTGAGATCCTGTTGAATTGGTTGAAGGAGATTGGAAGTTGAAAGTAATGTCACTTGAGAGAAGTTCATGAAGCTTATCCTTGTCATAATGATAGTTGGGAGCTAGCTTGGCTTTGACACTTGCAAAGGGTGAAGAAGAACCTTTGTGCTTCACTTTATACTCTATTGCTCCATCAACAAGCCCCAAGGGATACAAACACAAAGTCATAGGAGAAGAAACAAAGGTGGGAAGGTGGTTTTGTTTCTTCTTCCTCTTCTTCTTGTCAACAACTTGATTTGCTTCACCCAAATCCCCTTCTCTTGAATCTCCTTTGAGGTCATCAAATAAAGAGTCTAAACACTCACCATCCAAAATGTCCTCATCAAGCTTTGTAGTCTCTTTAATCCCCACTTTATCAACTTGGAGCTCTTGATGTTGATTATTCAAGTCTCTATGCTCTTCCTTAGTTGCCACTTCTTCACTAGTGATGGTTCCACAAAACATTGTAGAGGAAGGCTTGATAGGATATGATATGTTGGGGTTCACATGAATAAGAGTTACTCTCTTATTTGGGAAATCAATGCTTGCACCCACAGTGTTGAGAAATGGAGTTCCTAGTATGAGAGGGAGCTTGTTGGTTTCTTTCATCTTAACTACCATGAAGTCTGTTGGAACTGTGCAATCACCAACCTTGAGTGGATAGTTCTCAATCAAACCAAGTGGAGATTTTGAGGAGGCATCTCCAAATGTGATGGAAGAAGAGGGTTGTTTCATATCTTTGATCCCAAGACTCTTTACCATCTCAAGTGACATCACATTAACACTTGCTCCTGAATCACACAAGGCATCATCAAGTTGTAAAGCACCAAGTGAGCAAGGTATAGTGAATCTGCCTGGATCTTCAAGCTTGGAAAGTGTTTTTGGACTTGGTTGTTCTTCACTTGGTGAATCAAAAATTCCCATGATCTCTTCCACCTTCTCTCTGTTTGCTAGAATAGCTTTGATGAACCCTATATGGCTAGGAACTTGAGACAAGCTATCCACATGAGGCAGAGGTGCTCCAACTCTATTCATATTAGCTTTGAAACTTGAGAGAACTTTCTTTTTGGCCTTTGTATGAACCCTTTGGGGAAATGGAATTGGAGGACTATAAAGAGGAAGAGCAACACTTGGTTCATCTTTCTTTTCAACCTCCTTGGCCACTATCTCCTTACCCCTTGATCCCTTTTCAGATTTCTCAACTTTAGCAACCACCAAACTCTCAGCAGCAGAACCATATAGGAGAGAAGAGATCTCTTCAATAGACCTCTCATTCTCATCAGCATGGCTATCCATTTTTGATTTTTCTCAAAACATAGCTATTAACAATGCATCACACAAAACATGAAAATCAAAACAGAACACAATGTTAGATAACTCATACTATTAACCATGTTCACTTCTTCCTTGAAGATGGCATTGCAAAACGCCTTTTGGTTTTGTTCTGATTTTCCCGGTAGAGAACCCATTTGTTTTGTTGAAGAGGAAGAAGCTTGTCCCTGGACCTGTGTTTGCAACCTTTCAAACTTAGCATTTAACTCACCATAGACATTGTCAACCTTGTTGTGTATGGCTTTCATTTGTGTAGCAAGTTCAATGGCTCCTCTTCCTTGTCCTTCTAGGAGTTGTCTAAGTAGAGCATTTGTGTCATCTACTTGACCTTGAGGATGTGGTGCAGTTAGTTGTTGTTGAGGTTGGGAATAGCTTTGAGGCTTGGCTTGGTAGTTTCCTTTAGGTTGAGGCTGATAGTTGGGTTGGGAAGGGAAACCAGGTGGTTTTTGGGGTGGATAAGACTGATCTTGTGGGTTCTCCACATTGGTGCTGCGGTAAGAGAGGTTTGGGTGGTTGCGGTAATTAGGATTGAACTTGTTATAGCCTTGGTCACCAACATAATTGACTTCCTCTTGTCTCTCAACACAAGCTTCCATACCTTCTTGATAAAGTTCACATTCATTGACAAAGTGGACTGGCTTTTGAGTGGCAAGAAGCATCTTATCCATCTTTTCATTCAATGCTTTGATCTCCTTGCGGTGATGCTCATTCATATCAGAGTGATCTCTTGGTGTTCTATCATAATCCTCCCCATAGTTACCATCACTTTGAGCAAGATTCTCCACCAAAGTCATACCAACATCAACATCTTGGCCAAGGAAGTTGCCATTACTTGCTGTGTCAAGCAACATTCTTATCTTTGGTAGCACTCCTCTGTACAATGTGCTAAGAAGAGACTCCTTGGAGAAACCATGATGAGGACATTGCATAGTATAGCCCTTGAATCTCTCCCATGCTTCACAAAAACTCTCATTTCCCTTTTGTGCAAAGCTTGATATCTCATTTCTCAACCTTGCTGTTCTTGTAGTTGAGAAGAACTTGGAGAGGATGGCTCTCTTGCATTGATCCCACGAAGTAATGGATCCCACTGGTAGGTTTTTCTCCCATGTCCTAGCTCTATCTCCAAGAGAAAACGGAAAGAGGCGGAGTTTGAATGCATCGTCCGAGATACCATTGATTTTAACTGTCCCACACATCATGTCAAACTGATCCAAGTGGTCAAGAGGGTCTTCCATAGGCAGACCATGGAACTTTGAGCTTTGCACCATGTTGATAAGACTAGACTTGATTTCGTAGTTGTTGTTCTCAACAGCGGGTGCTCTGATTCCTTGGCGGTTCCCATGAATGTTCGGCTGATCAAAGGCTCCAATGACTCGTGGTTGTCTTGGAGGGTGGATAGGAGCTTGGTTTTGGTTGGGCTGCTCATTTCCATTATGAGCAGCGGCTGGAGGCGGATTGTTGTCCATGGCTTGGCGGGCTAAACGGTGGTTCTCTCGTTCAAGTAAGTGAATGTCGTCCACAGGCAGAAACAAGTTGGCTTGGCCGTGGCTCCTCAAGTTCATACAACCTGAAAATCAAAGACAACCCACCAATCCAATCCAAGTAACAAACAGTGCAAAGTAAATGAATAGTCTCAAGCAAAGTTGAAATCCTAATGGTCAATAAGAATGCAAACGGGCAACGGCGCCAAATTGATGTAGTAACTTTCAGTATCAATTATTTATCAATCCACAATTTGCAATCAACCAACACACCAAGAATACACAAAATGCTTAATCTATTATTAATCAAGCAAGAGGTTCTTATGCTACTACTTAACTAATCAAAGTTACTCAAATAATGCAAACAAGACAATGCAAACTCAAGGCAAACCACACACAAATAGCAAATATACTGAAAATCAAAAATTAATAAGGGAACCTTGGGCAAGGTAATTGACTTGGGAGATAGCTAATCAATCCTAGATGTCTAAGTAACAGTCAAGAACAATCCTATGGCTGGAACACTAATGCAAATCAATTCATTTCCATGATAGAGATCCTATGCTAGTCAAATGATAGTCAACAATTTCCAAAGGTAATCACAAGACAAGCAAGCATTAAGAACAAGTTCAAATACCACTAAGCACCCTAATCATCAATTTCCATTGGCTAGGAATGCAAAGCTCTTAAAAAGTTTGGTTCAGGAATTTCATCAAACACCTTGTGGGTATGGAAATCCTAAAGTCTAGATTTAAGCTTGATCAAGGCTATCTAGCAATATTATCACTAATCAAGATAGGAAATGCATAAAATAAGCCCTAGACATCAAAGATCAACCATCTATCTCACTAATCTACCAAGCCCAAAGTTCTTAAGAGATCTACTCACTAATCATCATGATCACACAAAGGAAAGAGGTTTGTC
Organism: Camelina hispida; assembly: GCA_023657505.1. Classification (NCBI taxonomy): domain Eukaryota; kingdom Viridiplantae; phylum Streptophyta; class Magnoliopsida; order Brassicales; family Brassicaceae; genus Camelina; species Camelina hispida. The sequence continues at coordinate 28,326,210 of CP094637.1, forward strand.
TTTGTGAAATCATAATAAAAGCTTGTAGATTAAGAGATTAGAAAGACAAACTACTATTAAAACTGGAAAAATCCACCAAAGATTCAACAAAACCAAGTATGGAAATGCTTAAGAACCCTAGGTGGCTGCTAAAACAAAAACTAATCCAAGAGATAATAGATAAGATAAGAGATAAGTCTCCACAATTAGGGTTGGAGTATTTATAGGAAAACATAAACTAAACCGGAACAAACCGGATTGAAATTAAACAATTCAGAGAAAACCGGAACAAACCGAGTTTTGGTCTCAAAATGGCACACGATCGACCACATGATCGACCATTTGGTCGATTGGTCCTCCTCCGCGATCGACCATTTGGTCGATCGGCTGGTCGATTGGCTGAAGTCCGAGAATCTGATGATGTGTTGATCGACCATTTGGTCGATCGGCTGGTCGATTGGCTGAAGTCCGAGAATCTGATGATGCGTTGATCGACCATTTGGTCGATCGGCTGGTCGATTGTTCGGCCTTCTTGTCCTCATTTCCATTTCTTTGCAAATTCTTGACTTATTTGGCTCCAAAGCACACTATCCTTGCATATCTGCACTCCAACACCTGAAATACCAAACTTGATGCACAATGCAGCCTAAACAACCTAAATGCTCATGAATATGCACAAAATAATGAAGAATTAAGCTTTAAAAACTCATAAAAACACAAGATATCAGTTCCCAAAAAATCAAAGAGTCTCGATTCCCTTGAGAAAAAATAGAAATTTGGAAAGCGAAAAGCTTTTACGGTTGAGAGACTTATCGGTTTGTGTTGCTGGGGGAGAAGGATTCTAGTCCCTTTAAATAGAATAGGGTTGGAAACTTGGGCTTAGCCGAGAGTGGGCTTGGTTTTGTCGAATTCGGACTCCACTCGCCACCCGAGTAGGAACACGATCAGGCGAGTAGAGTCTCGGGTTCCCCAAAATTTCCTTTTTTTTTTATAAATGTAAATATGCAAAAATAGAAAATAAGATAAAATAAATATATAAGAATTAAAGTAAAATAAAGGATACCTTTGGGACTTCCTCCCAAGTGAGCTTGTTTTAAGTCACTAAGCTTGACTCTTCATGCTCTTCAAGCATGAGTTTTAGGAGGGAGAAGTTCTGGAATCCTCTCCACTGTAGCAGGCTGATCCAATGGATTTTCCAAGTCTTGTCCAGGTTCCATAGCAAATGTAGTGTTGACTTCTTCAAGTTGCTCGACTCTTCTTTGCTTTGTCTTACTGGAAAAGACTTCACCATCAATGGTTGGCCTTTTAATTCCTTTCTTGATGCCAAACTCCATCTTGAAATGCTCCTCATGCTCAATTATGATCTTGTCTTGTTTCATGTCAATCATTGCTCCTACTGTTGCCACTCTTCCAATCATGAGAGGCAAGTTCTCCAGACTACCAATGGGATGTCTGATTGTTCTATCAGCTAGAACCAAATACAGTCTACTCGGTTTGAAACTGTTAAAGCCCATCTTGTTGGAAACTAACAGTGGCATGATGTTGACTCAAGCTCCCAGATCGCACAAGCAGTTCTTGAAAATTCTAAGGCCTATTGAACATGGCAGAGTAAAAGAGCCAGGTTCCTCCAATTTCTCCTCGATTTGCAGTTGATGTTCATATATTTTACCCTGTTTTCCCTTAGTATTTCCACTTCTTTTGCATCATTTACCATCTAGTTTAGCCCTTTTTGCTTAGCTTTAGGACTGTTTATGCATTAGTGTGTAGTTGCATTGCATTTGCATATTTTCTTGCATAAATAGGTGATTTGGAGCCTAAGGAGCATGGAAGCAATGCTAAAGAAGATTGGAGCTAAGAAGAGAAGGAAGCAAGGGAGTTAGAGCTGAAGAATCAAGGCCCGTAGTTCCACTCGACTGCCTACTCGAGCACTCACTTGACCTGTGCTAAGGAGGACTCGACCAAGTGGATGGAGCAGAAGGAGAGCTAACTCGACTGGTCACTCGACCGAGCACCTGGTCGAGCTGATGGAGCCGCCTGGCTATTTTGTCATTTAGCATTTTTAGGGCTTCCACTCCTTTCCTATATAAAGCCTTGTACCCTCAGCCACCAAAGAGTCGAGCTTTTTAGATATTCCTTATACCTAGTATTTACCCTTTTAGGGAATTCTACTTTTTGCTTTTTATATTTTTGAGATTCTTATCTACTTTTTGGGAAGAACACAAGGAATTTCTCAGATTTTGTTGGTTCAATAACTTTCAAGATATTGAGATTTCGTGTTTGATTCCTTCAATATTATAGATCTTTGTTTCATCTATCTAATCATGCAAGTTTCATCATTTTCTGGGTTTATTACTTTGATGTTCATCATGTGTGATTGTGAGTAGTTTGCTTAGATCTTAGGGATGGTTTAGGCTAGATGATGATTGTGGTTGTTTGATCTGGTCAAGTTTGATTGTTTTAGGTCTCTTCTAGGCTAGATATTCTCTATGCTGTTCCTATAACCGAGAGGGTAGGGTTAGATCTTAAGCTTCCTAGCATCACACCAATGTCTAGGTTGTTAGATAAGGCTAGATCTAGAGTTCTTCTTTAGGCATGCTAAGAGATTAGATGTCTTGTTTGATTTTTGACTTGATTGATCTATTGTTTAATGCTTGCTTTTTCATGTTCTTTGCTATGTGATAACTAGCCTTGATCTGTATAAGCCTGATTGTTTTTGCTATGAGAGTGGATCAACATGTTATTTGAGATCATTGTCAAGAGATTAGCTCATATTGCTTGAGGTTTGTTGATCAAGTTAGATAACCACAATCCAGAGTCTAGCCCATGAATCCATCCCTAAGACTTTGCTTTTCTATTGATTTTCTAGTTTAAATCCTGCTGTTTGTTTGCTGTTTGATTCGTTCTTGTATTGCTCTGTTTTATTGGTTCTGCTCTGTTTTCCGGTTTTAGCCATCTCGACCCTGCACTCGATCTACACTCGATCGAGTGCTTGCTCGAGTTCATCCCCATAATTTCTTGTTTCTGTTTGCATTGTCCTGTTTCATTTCTTGTTCCATTCTAGTTATATTTCAGTTGCATTAATTTAGTTTTCAGTTCAATCCTGTTCATTACTTGTCTTGCATATTTACAGTTTCTGTTTCATTGCATTGTAGCTTAGATCATTCTGCTATCTTTACATTTAGCATCTATCTTAGTAGCTTTCACTTTCTGCATTTTACATTTCATCTGTAGGATCTCAGAACCAAAACATTTTTATATTTGGCTCAACTTAGATGCATGTGCATGTTCTGATTGCTTGCATACACTCAGATTTGGATTGATACCTCTTATACTGCAACTGCATAAGGGGAATTGAAACCCTCTATTGTTTTCCCATTTATTCATATCATCTTCCATATCATTCATCATCACACCACCATAGGGGAAAAACCTTGTTTCAATTTGGCGCTGTTGCCACTTTTGAGTGTTTATTTGTGACAAATAGAGTCCATATAAGTCTAAGATTGAGTTCTATATCTATTGTGATCACTACTGATCAAGATTCTTATTCTGCTTGGTTGTTTTGAATTTCAGGAACCCACTCGACCATCAACTCGAACCCCACTCGACCGAGTGCTTGTTCGAGTACCTTATCGAGTCTGTTTCCGGATACAAATAGCCATATCTTCTAAGTCGACTCAACCACCTAATCGAGCCTGTACTCGACCGAGTGTCTGTCCGAGTATGTACTTGAGTCTGTTGATGCAAACAAGATCCAAGGGTCATCAGAATTTTCAAAGGCTCCTTGACCACATCAATAGACCACCAAGAGATCTGAGACAGCAGAAAACAAGGATCTATTAGAAAAGAGAACAACAGTTGCTAATGGAGCAACAAGATCAACAAGTTCAAAGGCCAAGGCACATTGGTGCTGGAGATGCACCAAACACACATAACCAAAGAGCTGGTACTGTGCCTCCTTCTGTTGCTAATAACCACTTTGAGATCAAGAGTGGATTAATCTCAATGATTGAAGCCAACAAGTTCCATGGGTTGCCAATGGAAGACCCCTAGACCACCTTGATGACTTTGATAGGATTTGTGGTCTAACCAAGATCAATGGTGTAAGTGAGGATGGCTTCAAGCTCTGGCTGTTCTCTTTCTCACTTGGAGACAAGGCTCATCTATGGGAAAAGACTCTTCCAACTGGAGCAATAACAACTTGGGATGCTTGCAAGAAGGCTTTCTTAGCTAAATTCTTCTCTAATGCTAGAACTGCAAGATTGAGGAATGAGATTTCTGGTTTTGCTCAAAGGAATAATGAAACCTTTTGTGAGATTCAAAAGCTTCCACACTCAGTGTCCTCACCATGGGTTTAGTAATGAGTCCCTTCTAAGTACCTTGTACAGTGGAGTCCTCCCAAAGATTAGGATGCTTCTTGACACTGCCTCTAATGGCAACTTTCTGAATAAGAATGTGGAAGAAGGATGGGAGTTGGTAGAGAACCTTGCTTAGTCAGATGGCAACTATAATGAAGATTATGACAGAACAGTAAGGATTGTCTCCAATGATCAAGAGGACAAGTACAAGAAGGACTTTAAGATGGTCAATGAGAAGCTAGATAGGATCCTCCTGAGCCAACAAAGGCTTATTTCTTTTATTGGTGAAGAAGTGGTTCCTGTTCAAGATAGGGAGAATGAGTTTGCTGAGCTCTGTTATATGCAGAACCAGGGAGGATACAAAAGCTACAACCAAGGAGGAGGATTCAAGCAAAACAACCTCTCTTATAGGAGCACTAATGTGGCCAATCCTCAAGACCAAGTCTACCCTCCTCAACAGCCTCAATAGCAACAAAGCTATGTCCCCAAGCAACAACAACAAATGTTCCAGCCTCCATTGGGTCCACCTCCTGGGTTACCAACCTCTTAAGGCCAGGAACAAGACTTAAGAGAAATGATGCAGCAGTTTTTGATTGGGCAAGATAATGGGCAAATGGATGATGCCAAAAGATTTGCTGAACTTAATCAGAAAATAACCTCTCAGTACAATGATCTTAACCAGAGGTTTGACACTCTTAACTCAAGAGTGAAGTATATGGAGAGCAATCTTGCCTCAACTTCAGCTCCTAAGACAAACCAACTCCCTGGAAATGCTGTTCAAAACCCAAGGGAGTTTGCTGCAAAACCTGTTCTTATCCATGAGAAAGATGTCAGTGGGCACAGTGAAGATCAAGCTGGGGAGGATTGGTCATTTCTTGAAGCTCAGAGTGAAGTTTGTGCAAAGCAGACTGGATCCGGCATTGAACTCAACCACGTGCTCGAGCAAGCACTCGACCGAGTGCATGATCGAGTGGTCGATCGAGCTGAATGAATTGCAGCTGTTAAGCCCACTAAGTACATTCCTCCTGCTTACAAACCGCCTCTACCATTCCCAGGACGTTTCAAAGCTCAAAAGATAAAGGAGCTAAGGGAAATCATTGAGAAGAGAGAAAAGATGGCTTTGCAACAAGAGGAAGTGAAAGTTTTGAAGGAAGTAATAGCTATACAAGAGATTACCATTGCTTACAAGGAAGAGGAGAGAGGGCCTGATTTGAATAAATTTATTCAAAATCCTTTCTTCAAGGACATGTTGCTTGAATTATCCAAGATGAAAGCTCATGAACAAGACATGAAGGATTTAAAAGAGATTGGGGAAGCTGTTATACCAACAAAACTTGAAGACCCAGGATCATTTAATCTACCTTGCTCCATTAGTTACATGCAATTCAACAAATGTTTGTGTGATCTGGGAGCTTCAGTGAGCTTAATGTCATACTCAGTGGCTGAAAAGTTGGGGTATGAATACTTTAAGCCTTGCAATCTCTATATTGGCATGGCAGATGGATCCAAGAGGGATGTGCTTGGGATAATTGAAAATTTTCCAGTCAAGATAGGAAAGGCAAGAATCCCAACTGATTTTGTGATCATGAACATGGACCAAGAGCCTGAAGGCCCTCTCATATTGGGGAGACCATTCTTAGCCATAGTTGGGGCTGTAATAGATGTTAAGATGGGAACCATAAAGCTTCACCTTGCTAAAGACTTCACTATGAAGTTTGACATCAAGAATACTACTCATCAGCCTACTATTGAAGGTCAGCACTTTATGATAGGGAAAAAGGCTAGTTGTGAAGTTTTTGAAGGAGGGAATCCTGGGATTAAAGTTCAGCCCAAGACAGGACTATCCAAAAGCTCAAGGGTTTAGTTCAAAGGTTGGCTGGTCTAGTGAAGAATTTTCAAGAGCAGCTCAACAAGAGGCTTTTGAAGGAGGTAAAACCAAGTTTAAGCTTAAAAGGAAACAAAGTTCAAGTTTTCTGGGTAAAGTGATTAAGGATCAAGGTCACAGTGATCAGGGTATACCAGGGAGGATCTCATCACCTCCTTGGTCTCCAACTCAAGACTGAAAAGGCATCAAAGTCAAGCTTGGTGACTTTAAACAAGCTCACTAGGGAGGAAGTCCCTAAGGTATCCCTGTAAATATTGCTTTGGAATTTTGGTTTTTTTATTTTTTTTTAGTGTTTTCATGGTCAGGGAAGCAAGGGAGTCTGAATAAAAAACGAAAGGAAGACTCGCAGTCGAGCTCGACCCCCCTCCCCCCCCCCCACTCGACTGGGCACTCGACCGAGTACTAGTCGGTACCCCAGTCCCCACCTCCAAGTGCACCAACAAACCTCCACTACACATTTGACAGCATGAATGAGGATGTGGACAGCTTCTTCCACAATCCATGAGGTACCACTATCACCTTTCCTTGTAAATACCATTGCATATTGTGTTTTGCTTTTCGTCTTGAATTCTCTTTCAAATTTTTATTACACAAGGGACTGTGTAATTTAAGTTTAGGGGAGGGTTTGAGATAGCATTTTACATTGTGTTTTGTTTTCTTAATTAAAATTTTTAGCATTATCATGTTAGTATTTGCATTGCATCTAAGGCATAGAAAAACCCTAAAAATTTGAAAATGTTTGCAAAAATCTTTATAAAAAAAGAGTGTTCATGTAGTTAGCATTGCATATTATGTTCTTGTTTAGCATGTTTCATGTAGTACTGCTTTATATTTGCATTAGGGATCTATGATGAGTTTACCTTGTTAGCTTGTTTAGATTCACCAAACTAGGATCAATGCCCAAGTTAATAGTACTTTGATGCTAGTTGAGTAGTTGGAAGCATAAGATTGAACCAAGCCTTGAATTCCTGCATTGCATTTGGTCTAAATTGAAGCATGTTCTGATTTGATACCATTTCCTATATATAAGAACCTAATATTGATTGTTAAATATCAGTTTGTGCATTGCTTTAAACTCATGGGTACCATATACATATTTAGATCATCTTTCTCCTTTTTACCATTCTTGTTGATCCAAGTAGCTGATTTCACTTTTAAATCAGTTTCCCTACCCTTGACCTATCCTTCTTTCGAGCCATATTTGTTCTTGAGTGTGTGAGGCCTATTTTTGGGATTGAGCTTGGTAGAAAGTGTTAGGTTTGAACTGACAAGAGTAAAGCCTTGTGTAGTTCTAGTTTGCAGTCTTTAAACTAGATAGGACTAGGTGGTTTACTTGTTGGGTTTGGGACTTGACTGTTTTAAAAAGGAAAGAAAAGAAAAGAGGAAAAAGAGAAAAAAAGGTTAGAGTCTTTAGGAGGGGAATGTGTTTAAGCAAAAATCAAAGTCTAGTGAAAGAATGGGAAGTATAAGATTGTAAAGATAGTTTTGTTCAAAGAAAAGAAAGTAAGAAAAGATGAGTTTAGCAAAATGCTTTTATGTCTTACAAATAAGAAAGAAAGAGAACCATAACAAATAATAAAAGAAACCCCCATTCCACTAGAAAGATCAAATAAGAAACATCTCATAAGGCTTGAAACAAAAGAGAAAAGGGTAAAAGAGAAGTGAAGAAGATAAAGGGTAGAACTAGGACAGTTTGGGTTTAGATTGATAGGATAAAATCCTTGGGGTGCCTTTGGGTAGACAAGGTTTTGTTCTTGTATGTGTCTAAGTGTTCTTACCTTTAGCATTCTTCTAAAGCTCAATCCATTTTTATGAGATAACCCTTATATTTATAAGCCTAACTCTAAAGAGAGACCACCATTGTCTCCAAGCCTTTATTACCAAGCCAATTAAGAATTGCATAAGATTGATTCATGTTCTTGATTAATGAATGTTAAAGGAAATGGTTGATTTGAATGCATGTGGATAACCAAGGCTTAAATCAGTAAAGGTTCTGATATGCTTGTCTAAATTTTTTAAGTACAGCTCATTCACCTTGCATCATAGTACTAGTAACTTGGACATTGATTATAGCTGGTCTAAAAGCAAGCTTTAGGAGCTGAGATCCCACTTTCAAATCTCACTTACCTTCTTATGTCTTGTTTATTTGCTTGAGGGAAAGCAAATACTAAGTTTGGGGGTGTTGATGTTCATATATTTTATCATGTTTTCCCTTAGTATTTCCACTTCTTTTGCATCATTTACCATCTAGTTTAGCCCTTTTGCTTAGATTTAGGACTGTTTATGCATTAGTGTGTAGTTGCATTGCATTTGCATATTTTCTTGCATAAACAGGTGATTTTGGAGCCTAAGGAGCATGGAAGCAATGCTAAAGAAGATTGGAGCTAAGAAGAGAAGGAAGCAAGGGAGTTAGAGCTGAAGTATCAAGGCCCGGAGTTCCACTCGAGTGCCTACTCAAGCACTGACTCGACCGTGTGCAAAGGAGGACTCGACCGAGTGGATAGAGCAGAAGGAGAGCCAACTCGACCGGTCACTCGACCGAGCACCTGGTCGAGCTGACCGAGCCGCCTGGCTATTTTGTCATTTAGCATTTTTAGGGCTTCCACTCCTTTCCTATATAAAGCCTTGTACCCTCAGCCACCAAAGAGTCGAGCTTTTTAGATATTCCTTATACCTTGTATTTACCCTTTTAGGGAATTCTACTTTTTGCTTTTTATATTTTTTGAGATTCTTATCTACTTTTTGGGAAGAACACAAGAAATTTCTCAGATTTTGTTGGTTCAATAACTTTCAAGATATTGAGATTTCCTGTTTGATTCCTTCAATATTATAGATCTTTGTTTCATCTATCTAATCATGCAAGTTTCATCATTTTCTGGGTTTATTACTTTGATGTTCATCATGTGTGATTGTGAGTAGTTTGCTTAGATCTTAGGGATGGTTTAGGCTAGATGATGATTGTGGTTGTTTGATCTGGTCAAGTTTGATTGTTTTAGGTCTCTTCTAGGCTAGATATTCTCTATGCTGTTCCTATAACCGAGAGGGTAGGGTTAGATCTTAAGCTTCCTAGCATCACACCAATGTCTAGGTTGTTAGATAAGGCTAGATCTAGAGTTCTTCTTTAGGCATGCTAAGAGATTAGATGTCTTGTTTGATTTTTGACTTGATTGATCTATTGTTTAATGCTTGCTTTTTCATGTTCTTTGCTATGTGATAACTAGCCTTGATCTGTATAAGCCTGATTGTTTTTGCTATGAGAGTGGATCAACATGTTATTTGAGATCATTGTCAAGAGATTAGCTCATATTGCTTGAGGTTTGTTGATCAAGTTAGATAACCACAATCCAGAGTCTAGCCCATGAATCCATCCCTAAGACTTTGCTTTTCTATTGATTTTCTAGTTTAAATCCTGCTGTTTGTTTGCTGTTTGATTCGTTCTTGTATTGCTCTGTTTTATTGGTTCTGCTCTGTTTTCCGGTTTTAGCCATCTCGACCCTGCACTCGATCTACACTCGATCGAGTGCTTGCTCGAGTTCATCCCCATAATTTCTTGTTTCTGTTTGCATTGTCCTGTTTCATTTCTTGTTCCATTCTAGTTATATTTCAGTTGCATTAATTTAGTTTTCAGTTCAATCCTGTTCATTACTTGTCTTGCATATTTACAGTTTCTGTTTCATTGCATTGTAGCTTAGATCATTCTGCTATCTTTACATTTAGCATCTATCTTAGTAGCTTTCACTTTCTGCATTTTACATTTCATCTGTAGGATCTCAGAACCAAAACATTTTTATATTTGGCTCAACTTAGATGCATGTGCATGTTCTGATTGCTTGCATACACTCAGATTTGGATTGATACCTCTTATACTGCAACTGCATAAGGGGAATTGAAACCCTCTATTGTTTTCCCATTTATTCATATCATCTTCCATATCATTCATCATCACACCACCATAGGGGAAAAACCTTGTTTCAATTTGGCGCTGTTGCCACTTTTGAGTGTTTATTTGTGACAAATAGAGTCCATATAAGTCTAAGATTGAGTTCTATATCTATTGTGATCACTACTGATCAAGATTCTTATTCTGCTTGGTTGTTTTGAATTTCAGGAACCCACTCGACCATCAACTCGAACCCCACTCGACCGAGTGCTTGTTCGAGTACCTTATCGAGTCTGTTTCCGGATACAAATAGCCATATCTTCTAAGTCGACTCAACCACCTAATCGAGCCTGTACTCGACCGAGTGTCTGTCCGAGTATGTACTTGAGTCTGTTGATGCAAACAAGATCCAAGGGTCATCAGAATTTTCAAAGGCTCCTTGACCACATCAATAGACCACCAAGAGATCTGAGACAGCAGAAAACAAGGATCTATTAGAAAAGAGAACAACAGTTGCTAATGGAGCAACAAGATCAACAAGTTCAAAGGCCAAGGCACATTGGTGCTGGAGATGCACCAAACACACATAACCAAAGAGCTGGTACTGTGCCTCCTTCTGTTGCTAATAACCACTTTGAGATCAAGAGTGGATTAATCTCAATGATTGAAGCCAACAAGTTCCATGGGTTGCCAATGGAAGACCCCCTAGACCACCTTGATGACTTTGATAGGATTTGTGGTCTAACCAAGATCAATGGTGTAAGTGAGGATGGCTTCAAGCTCTGGCTGTTCTCTTTCTCACTTGGAGACAAGGCTCATCTATGGGAAAAGACTCTTCCAACTGGAGCAATAACAACTTGGGATGCTTGCAAGAAGGCTTTCTTAGCTAAATTCTTCTCTAATGCTAGAACTGCAAGATTGAGGAATGAGATTTCTGGTTTTGCTCAAAGGAATAATGAAACCTTTTGTGAGATTCAAAAGCTTCCACACTCAGTGTCCTCACCATGGGTTTAGTAATGAGTCCCTTCTAAGTACCTTGTACAGTGGAGTCCTCCCAAAGATTAGGATGCTTCTTGACACTGCCTCTAATGGCAACTTTCTGAATAAGAATGTGGAAGAAGGATGGGAGTTGGTAGAGAACCTTGCTTAGTCAGATGGCAACTATAATGAAGATTATGACAGAACAGTAAGGATTGTCTCCAATGATCAAGAGGACAAGTACAAGAAGGACTTTAAGATGGTCAATGAGAAGCTAGATAGGATCCTCCTGAGCCAACAAAGGCTTATTTCTTTTATTGGTGAAGAAGTGGTTCCTGTTCAAGATAGGGAGAATGAGTTTGCTGAGCTCTGTTATATGCAGAACCAGGGAGGATACAAAAGCTACAACCAAGGAGGAGGATTCAAGCAAAACAACCTCTCTTATAGGAGCACTAATGTGGCCAATCCTCAAGACCAAGTCTACCCTCCTCAACAGCCTCAATAGCAACAAAGCTATGTCCCCAAGCAACAACAACAAATGTTCCAGCCTCCATTGGGTCCACCTCCTGGGTTACCAACCTCTTAAGGCCAGGAACAAGACTTAAGAGAAATGATGCAGCAGTTTTTGATTGGGCAAGATAATGGGCAAATGGATGATGCCAAAAGATTTGCTGAACTTAATCAGAAAATAACCTCTCAGTACAATGATCTTAACCAGAGGTTTGACACTCTTAACTCAAGAGTGAAGTATATGGAGAGCAATCTTGCCTCAACTTCAGCTCCTAAGACAAACCAACTCCCTGGAAATGCTGTTCAAAACCCAAGGGAGTTTGCTGCAAAACCTGTTCTTATCCATGAGAAAGATGTCAGTGGGCACAGTGAAGATCAAGCTGGGGAGGATTGGTCATTTCTTGAAGCTCAGAGTGAAGTTTGTGCAAAGCAGACTGGATCCGGCATTGAACTCAACCACGTGCTCGAGCAAGCACTCGACCGAGTGCATGATCGAGTGGTCGATCGAGCTGAATGAATTGCAGCTGTTAAGCCCACTAAGTACATTCCTCCTGCTTACAAACCGCCTCTACCATTCCCAGGACGTTTCAAAGCTCAAAAGATAAAGGAGCTAAGGGAAATCATTGAGAAGAGAGAAAAGATGGCTTTGCAACAAGAGGAAGTGAAAGTTTTGAAGGAAGTAATAGCTATACAAGAGATTACCATTGCTTACAAGGAAGAGGAGAGAGGGCCTGATTTGAATAAATTTATTCAAAATCCTTTCTTCAAGGACATGTTGCTTGAATTATCCAAGATGAAAGCTCATGAACAAGACATGAAGGATTTAAAAGAGATTGGGGAAGCTGTTATACCAACAAAACTTGAAGACCCAGGATCATTTAATCTACCTTGCTCCATTAGTTACATGCAATTCAACAAATGTTTGTGTGATCTGGGAGCTTCAGTGAGCTTAATGTCATACTCAGTGGCTGAAAAGTTGGGGTATGAATACTTTAAGCCTTGCAATCTCTATATTGGCATGGCAGATGGATCCAAGAGGGATGTGCTTGGGATAATTGAAAATTTTCCAGTCAAGATAGGAAAGGCAAGAATCCCAACTGATTTTGTGATCATGAACATGGACCAAGAGCCTGAAGGCCCTCTCATATTGGGGAGACCATTCTTAGCCATAGTTGGGGCTGTAATAGATGTTAAGATGGGAACCATCAAGCTTCACCTTGCTAAAGACTTCACTATGAAGTTTGACATCAAGAATACTACTCATCAGCCTACTATTGAAGGTCAGCACTTTATGATAGGGAAAAAGGCTAGTTGTGAAGTTTTGAAGGAGGGAATCCTGGGATTAAAGTTCAGCCCAAGACAGGACTATCCAAAAGCTCAAGGGTTTAGTTCAAAGGTTGGCTGGTCTAGTGAAGAATTTTCAAGAGCAGCTCAACAAGAGGCTTTTGAAGGAGGTAAAACCAAGTTTAAGCTTAAAAGGAAACAAAGTTCAAGTTTTCTGGGTAAAGTGATTAAGGATCAAGGTCACAGTGATCAGGGTATACCAGGGAGGATCTCATCACCTCCTTGGTCTCCAACTCAAGACTGAAAAGGCATCAAAGTCAAGCTTGGTGACTTTAAACAAGCTCACTATGGAGGAAGTCCCTAAGGTATCCCTGTAAATATTGCTTTGGAATTTTGGTTTTTTTATTTTTTTAGTGTTTTCATGGTCAGGGAAGCAAGGGAGTCTGAATAAAAACGAAAGGAAGACTCGCAGTCGAGCTCGACCCCCTCCCCCACTCGACTGGGCACTCGACCGAGTACTAGTCGGTACCCCAGTCCCCACCTCCAAGTGCACCAACAAACCTCCACTACACATTTGACAGCATGAATGAGGATGTGGACAGCTTCTTCCACAATCCATGAGGTACCACTATCACCTTTCCTTGTAAATACCATTGCATATTGTGTTTTGCTTTTCGTCTTGAATTCTCTTTCAAATTTTTATTACACAAGGGACTGTGTAATTTAAGTTTAGGGGAGGGTTTGAGATAGCATTTTACATTGTGTTTTGTTTTCTTAATTAAAATTTTTAGCATTATCATGTTAGTATTTGCATTGCATCTAAGGCATAGAAAAACCCTAAAAATTTGAAAATGTTTGCAAAAATCTTTATAAAAAGAGTGTTCATGTAGTTAGCATTGCATATTATGTTCTTGTTTAGCATGTTTCATGTAGTACTGCTTTATATTTGCATTAGGGATCTATGATGAGTTTACCTTGTTAGCTTGTTTAGATTCACCAAACTAGGATCAATGCCCAAGTTAATAGTACTTTGATGCTAGTTGAGTAGTTGGAAGCATAAGATTGAACCAAGCCTTGAATTCCTGCATTGCATTTGGTCTAAATTGAAGCATGTTCTGATTTGATACCATTTCCTATATATAAGAACCTAATATTGATTGTTAAATATCAGTTTGTGCATTGCTTTAAACTCATGGGTACCATATACATATTTAGATCATCTTTCTCCTTTTTACCATTCTTGTTGATCCAAGTAGCTGATTTCACTTTTAAATCAGTTTCCCTACCCTTGACCTATCCTTCTTTCGAGCCATATTTGTTCTTGAGTGTGTGAGGCCTATTTTTGGGATTGAGCTTGGTAGAAAGTGTTAGGTTTGAACTGACAAGAGTAAAGCCTTGTGTAGTTCTAGTTTGCAGTCTTTAAACTAGATAGGACTAGGTGGTTTACTTGTTGGGTTTGGGACTTGACTGTTTTAAAAAGGAAAGAAAAGAAAAGAGGAAAAAGAGAAAAAAAGGTTAGAGTCTTTAGGAGGGGAATGTGTTTAAGCAAAAATCAAAGTCTAGTGAAAGAATGGGAAGTATAAGATTGTAAAGATAGTTTTGTTCAAAGAAAAGAAAGTAAGAAAAGATGAGTTTAGCAAAATGCTTTTATGTCTTACAAATAAGAAAGAAAGAGAACCATAACAAATAATAAAAGAAACCCCCATTCCACTAGAAAGATCAAATAAGAAACATCTCATAAGGCTTGAAACAAAAGAGAAAAGGGTAAAAGAGAAGTGAAGAAGATAAAGGGTAGAACTAGGACAGTTTGGGTTTAGATTGATAGGATAAAATCCTTGGGGTGCCTTTGGGTAGACAAGGTTTTGTTCTTGTATGTGTCTAAGTGTTCTTACCTTTAGCATTCTTCTAAAGCTCAATCCATTTTTATGAGATAACCCTTATATTTATAAGCCTAACTCTAAAGAGAGACCACCATTGTCTCCAAGCCTTTATTACCAAGCCAATTAAGAATTGCATAAGATTGATTCATGTTCTTGATTAATGAATGTTAAAGGAAATGGTTGATTTGAATGCATGTGGATAACCAAGGCTTAAATCAGTAAAGGTTCTGATATGCTTGTCTAAATTTTTTAAGTACAGCTCATTCACCTTGCATCATAGTACTAGTAACTTGGACATTGATTATAGCTGGTCTAAAAGCAAGCTTTAGGAGCTGAGATCCCACTTTCAAATCTCACTTACCTTCTTATGTCTTGTTTATTTGCTTGAGGGAAAGCAAATACTAAGTTTGGGGGTGTTGATGTTCATATATTTTATCATGTTTTCCCTTAGTATTTCCACTTCTTTTGCATCATTTACCATCTAGTTTAGCCCTTTTTGCTTAGATTTAGGACTGTTTATGCATTAGTGTGTAGTTGCATTGCATTTGCATATTTTCTTGCATAAACAGGTGATTTTGGAGCCTAAGGAGCATGGAAGCAATGCTAAAGAAGATTGGAGCTAAGAAGAGAAGGAAGCAAGGGAGTTAGAGCTGAAGTATCAAGGCCCGGAGTTCCACTCGAGTGCCTACTCAAGCACTGACTCGACCGTGTGCAAAGGAGGACTCGACCGAGTGGATAGAGCAGAAGGAGAGCCAACTCGACCGGTCACTCGACCGAGCACCTGGTCGAGCTGACCGAGCCGCCTGGCTATTTTGTCATTTAGCATTTTTAGGGCTTCCACTCCTTTCCTATATAAAGCCTTGTACCCTCAGCCACCAAAGAGTCGAGCTTTTTAGATATTCCTTATACCTTGTATTTACCCTTTTAGGGAATTCTACTTTTTGCTTTTTATATTTTTTGAGATTCTTATCTACTTTTTGGGAAGAACACAAGAAATTTCTCAGATTTTGTTGGTTCAATAACTTTCAAGATATTGAGATTTCCTGTTTGATTCCTTCTTCAATGTTATAGATCTTTATTTCATCTATCTAATCATACAAGTTTCATCATTTTCTGGGTTTATTACTTTGATGTTCATCATGTGTGATTGTGAGTAGTTTGCTTAGATCTTAGGGATGGTTTAGGCTAGATGATGATTGTGGTTGTTTGATCTGGTCAAGCTTAATTGTTTTAGGTATCTTCTAGGCTAGATATTCTCTATGCTGATCCTATAACCGAGAGGGTAGGGTTAGATCTTAAGCTTCCTAGCATCACACCAATGTCTAGGTTGTTAGATAAGGTGATGTTCATATATTTTACCATGTTTTCCCTTAGTTTATTCACATCTTTCTTATCCATTTTCACCATTATTGCATAGCTTTAGGACTAATCATGCATTAGAGTATAGTTGCATTGCATTTGCATCTTTTCATGCATAATCAGGTGATTTTGGAGCTCAAGGAGCATGGAAACAATCCTGAGGAGAAGTGAAGCAATCATGAAGGGAAAGCAAGAGAGTTAAGGCTGAAGAACCAAGGTCCGGAGTCCAACTCGACCCCTCACTCGACCAGACACTCGACCGTGTGGGGAGATGGACTCGACCGAGTGGAGGATACACGAGAGAAGCCAACTCGACCTGTCACTCGACCGAGCACAGGGTTGAGTTGACCGAGCCGTTGACTGTTTTGTCTTTTAGCATTTTTAGGGCTTCCACCTCCTTTCCTATATAAAGCCTTGTACCTGCAGCCACCAAAAAAATCCAACTTTTTAGAAAAGTCAGAAACCTAGTTTTTACCTTTTAGGGAATTATTCCATTTGCTTTTTATTTTTATTAGATCTTTTACTTTTTCTTAAGAAAACTCTTAGATTTTTCAATATTGTTGGTTCCATAACTTTCAATATATTATGAATTTGGGTTTGATTCCTTTTGCAATATTTTAGATCTCATTCTTATCTTTCATTTGATGCAAATTTCGAGATTTTCTGGGTTTATGATTTTGATGTTCATCATGTGTTCTTGTGAGTACTGGCTTAGGATCTTGAGGATGGGTTAGGCTGGACTGTTTTTGAGGTTTGTTTGGTTTGATCAAGCTTGATTGTTGTAGATCTCTTCTGGGCTAGATGTTCTTAATGCTGATCCTATATCTGAGAGGGTAGGATTTGATCTCAAGCATCTTAGCATCACACCAATGTTTAAGAGGCATAGATAAGGCTAGATCTAGAGCTTACCATCTTGCTTGCTGATGTAGTAGCTTTCAGTATCAATTATTATCAATCCACAGTTTGCATTAATCAACTCACTAAGAATACACAAAGATGCTTAATCTATTCTTAAACAGGAAAAGTTCTTTTGTTTCAAACTTAACTAACAAAATGATTCAAAGAAAGGAAACAAGACAATGCAAACTCAAGGCAATAGAACACAACTAGCAACAATACTGAAAATAAAGAATGAAAAAGAGAACCTTAGGCAAGGTAATTGACTTGGGAGATAGCTAATCAATCCTATATGTCTAAGCAACAGTCAAGAACAATCCTATGGCTAAGAACACTTATGCAAATCAATTCATTTCCATAATAGAGATCCTATGCTAATCAAGTGATAATCAACAATTTCCAAAGGCAATCACAAGGTAAGCATGCATTAATATCAAGTCTAAATACCACTAAGCACCCTAATCATCAATTTCATTGGCTAGGTATGCAAAGCTCTTGATTAATTTGGTTCAGGAATTTCATCAAACAACTTATGGGCATGGAAATCCTAATATCTAGATTCAAGCTTGATCAAGGCTATCTAGCATTATTATCACTAATCAAGATAGGCAATACATAAATAAGCCCTAGACATCAAAGATCAACCATCTATCTCCCTAATCTATCAAGCCCAAAGTTCTTAAGGATCTACTCACTCATGTTTATGATCACACAAAGGTAGAGGTTTGATCTTTGTGAAATCATAATTAGAGATTGTAGATTAGGAGAAATGAAAGATAAACTTGCTATTAAAACTGGGTAATCAACCAAAGATTCAATAACCAATAGTAAACAAGCTTATGAACCCTAAGTGGCTGCTAAAAACCAAAGATAAGGTAAGTGATTAGTCTCCTTAATAGGTTTAAAGTATTTATAGGAAAGTAGAAGAGAACCTGGGTCAACCCAAAACAAACTGGGTCAAACCCGGTTTGAAAATAAAACAAGTGAGCAGATGGCTCCAGCGGCCATGGTTTGGCCGCTTGTCTTGGCCGCTGGTGCACTCGCTCTTCATGCTTGTAAACTCCATCGGCCACCTCTAGGCCGCTGGTGCTTGGCCGATGGTGTATTCGCGCCAGAATGACCTACATCCACTAAAACTACTATAACTATTTCATAGTATCTCGTATTTGCTTGAAATAACCTCCATTGGAAAGATAACTCAAATGAATACAACTTTGATGAAGATAGTGGAAGCTAAGTCTCAATGTAAGATCTTCATCCGAGTCGATCTTTGAGACGTTTTTGACCGGTTCTGAATCTTCCATCCGAGAAATTGAGCCGGGCAAGCTTTGGCCGATTGAGATGGCCGATTGGGATAACCGGGCACACTTTGGATGATTGTGGTGGCCGCTGATGATGGCGCTCAAGTGCCCTTTCTCCACTTCACTCTTTTTTGCTTCTTTGCATCAAAACAAATCTAAATGCTCCAAATGTGTTGAGATTACTCCAAGAACCTGAGAGATAACACACTAGATGCAAATGCTCCTAAAACAGCCTAAAATGACAAGAATATGCAACAAACTTATGCAAAAACAAGGCTTAAAACCCAACAAAAACAAAAGATATCAACTCCCCCAAACTTATCTCTTGCTAGTCCTCAAGCAAGAACCAAACAAAAGTGAGAGAGAGAGGTTTGAAAAAAAAGGATTCAGAATCAAAAAGCATCATCAAAGGATTCAAACCACAGTCGTTAAATGTAATTCAATGGTGCTAAGATCAATCAAAGTCCTTACAAATATTTTTCTATGCTTTTCACAATACACCACTCTAGTTCACTTTCTATCTATTGGTAAAGACTTGCAATCCTATTGAACATCTCTTTCACATTAATTAAATTGTTTGGTGTGATCTTGCAAATGGAAAATAAATCAAGCTTAATTGGTTTAAGGGAAAGGCTTTTTACAAGGTGGTTGGCAATGGTGTTTTTGGGTGGTTTACTCTCAAACAAAGAGGAATGCTAGACAGCTGTGAAACCTATCTAAGACTGAGAATAATTTGGGAACACAAAGCTTAGCTCTTGATGTTCTACCCACCTAGAAGCTTTTCTACCCTTTTTCTCATCTTTCTTTCCTTTCTTTCAAACCCAAAAACTCAACTTTATTCAACTTAAACCCCTTCTCTTCTTTACTTATGGTCTTAAACTTTTGAATATCTCTAAGGCTTCACTTTAAACACAAGCTCTCTTTCCTTTTACTTCATTGATCTTCTTTTAATGAACTCCCAATCTTATTAAACTATGCTTTAACATTCTCTTTTTTTTTATGAGACTATTCTAGGAGACATCAGCTAGACTTTTTCTTTCTCTTTTTCTTCTTAAGAGACTTAGAGCTTTTAACCAAACTTAACCTTAGAGAAAAAAAATTTCTTTTCATTTGAACAAGTAATTCTTTCTTTTCCCCCTTTAATGTCTCTTGTTTCCAATTGAAAAGACCGACCTTTTTTTTTTTAATAAATAATAATTATATAATATAATAAATAACTACAACTAGTGGTCCCATACCCACTAGCCACCTAACCACAACACAACCAACAGCGGAAATAATAATACCAATAATCCAGTAAATATCAATCCAATAAATAGAAATAACCAATATAAATTCCAATCTTAACTAATGATCCAAACATCATAAACCAAATAACCAGCAATCCTAAACAATGCTCTAAGACTCAACTCTAGCAACCTAACAATGCCAGATCAACAATCAACCGAGTCCCTAGAACATCCTCCTCTTCATTGCCTGGATTCCACGGTCACACTTTGCCTTTACCTGCACCACAAACACATATTGCAATGCATGAGTATTTTACAAACACTCAGTAAGGCAATCCTCCCATCTACTGGGCTATACACACAAGCAATAGAGACATCTCTAACCATCAAACAACATTCAACAATCAACAATAACAAACCAGGACTCTGCATCGACCGATACTAGCATGCATCGACCGACGCCAGATTGGAGGTTGCGTCGACCGACGCAAGATCTGCGTCGACCGATGGAAGGTTAACTTGCATCGACCGATGCAAGATATGCATCGACCGATGCATGCTCGACATAACACGAAAACCCTAGAGTTTACGCGCCGTCCTCGCATCTGCATCGACCGATGCACAAGGTGCATCGACCGATGCAATGCCGAGCATCGTTTTCCTCCGAAGCTTCTCGCCGGATCTTCGTTCCTGCAACCACGAAACTCGATCCCAAGCCACAAGAAAGCTTCCAAACGTCCCCAATAACAATCTAACCAGAATAGCAACACATAACAAGCAAATCAGAGAGATCTCTAGCTTAGATAAGCCATGGTCATGCACTTACCTGTGCCAAGACGAATCTGAACCACAAACAAGCAAAAAAACGCTTCCTAGAAGCTCCTACAACGATCCCAGCTACAGATCTCTACAAGAACGCACCAAATCTCCAAGAAACTCTCAAGGATTCTTTCTCTCTTTCGTTCTCTCCCAAAAACGGCCAAACTCGCCGAATGAGACCAAAAGTCGACTTAAGGGTTTCCCTTAACCCAAAACGCAGCGTTTGACTTAAGTCAAAACGCAGAGAAACAACCTTGCATCGACCGATGCACAACTTGCATCGACCGATGCAGATCCTAAACCGGGATTTTGGTTCACGGATGTTACAATTCTCCCCCACCAAACTGGATTCGTCCCCGAATCCCGAACAACCATCAGTCAAGGATCCCCGTGCAACCGTCTCCACGGCCCGCGCTCCTCCGACCGATCTACAGAAGGTCACCTCTAGGCGATAGACTCACGCTCCAGGCGTCATTTGCTCTTGACTTTTGGACTTTCCTTTACTCGTAGCCTAAACCTTGAGTTTCATTGGCTCCTCATCAGACCTAAGTCTGCATGCCAATGTTGGCTCCTCATCAGACCGAAGCCTGCATGCCATAATATATAAGGAGAAGCCCAAACTCGTCTCTCGGGTTGCCACCCTACAGCCGCCCCCGGATCCGAAGTCGATATACCAACCATATTCCCAAGCCACAAAGTCTCAGAATATGGCAGTACTAGGAGAACCTAAGTCCTCCAAGAGTCGCGAGCAAACGATTCTAAACACGTCTGAGTCCTATCCCTATCCAGGTTTCCTTCCCGTGACTCGCGTAAAAACATCTCAATGTTCTACCAGCCACATATTCCCTCACTGGAATACCATATGACCGCACACGGATCATATACACGCCACAAGGTCCGCCACAAAGGCCAACAAAATGTCCTAACGAGGACCGCCACCAAGGCCAAACAAATGTCCTAAAGAGGACCGCCACCAAGGCCACTCGTCCCGAAGGACCGTCACAAAGACCATCTGTCCCGAAGGACCGTCACAAAGACCATCTGTCCCGAAGGACCGTCACAAAGATCATCTGTCCCGAAGGACCGTCACAAAGACCATCCGTCCCGAAGGACCGTCACAAAGACCATCCGTCCCGAAGGACCGTCACAAAGACCATCTGTCCCGAAGAGACCGTCACAAAGACACTCTGGCTAAACAGCCCGCCACAAAGGCCAACAATCAGCTAAAAGCCCGACACAAAGGCCACACAATTGGCTAAAAGCCCGCCACAAAGGCCACACAATTGGCTAAAATCCCGCCACAAAGGCCACTCAATGTCTAAAAGACCGCCACACACAGGCACACTGACTCGAAAGTCCGCCACAAAGGCGACACAAGCCCCCTGCAAGGCTTCCCACTGCTAAAATGGACAAATTCTAACTCCCGTAAAACTTTCCATATTTAGCACTTTCCATTTCTGGAAACTTTCCACTTTAGGAAACTTCTATTTCGGGAAACTTTCCTCCAAAACCCTGCCCCACGGAAACTTTGTACCCCAAACACCACCTCATCTTATTACTGAGTCGCACAACCAACCACCCCAAGCGACCGAGTAACAAGAGAGATGGACTGGAATACTCCATTCTCGCTCCAGCCACGGATTACAGATGGGACCCGGCTAAACAAGCTCAAGTTGCGGCTTGCTTCTCATACCACTTCTTGAACCTTGCCTTCATCTTTGCCTCAGGCTCCCAAGTCTGCTCCTCAACACCATCACAGTCCCACAGGACTCTCATCAAAGGAATCTTCTTCTTCCGAAGTTCCTTGATCCTCCTCTCGAGAACCTTCACTGGTCTCGCCTCCAAAGTCATGTGAGGCTGAAGATCCTCAGGAATCTTAGCCAACACCTGCTCACCCTCACGGAGACACTTCCGCAACATAGACACATGGAAAACCTTATGGAATGCATGCATCGCCTCAGGTAACTCCAGTCTATATGCCACTGGTCCAACTCGCTCAATCACTCTGAACGGACCCCTATACCTCGGACTCAACTTAGTCTCCTACCTGAAACTCCAGGTCTCTCCTCCTCTTATCAGCATAACTCCTCTGCCTATCCTGAGCCTCTTTCATGTTCAGCTTGAGAACCCGAATCTTCTCTGAGGTCTCCTGAACCAAAATCTGCCCCGTACATGCTCCTCTCCCCCACCTGAGTCCAGCATAATGGTGTACGACACGGTCTCCCAAACAAAGCCTCATAAGGAGCCATACCAATACTCGCCTGATAGCTGTTGTTGTAAGCAAACTCTACCAGGTTCAGGTGATCTGCCCAATGGCCACCCCAATCCAAAACACACATCCTCAGCAAACCTCCAACGTCTGGATTGTCCTCTCAGACTGTCCATCTGTCTGGGGATGATAAGCTGTACTCATATGCACCTTAGTGCCCATCTCTGCCTGAAATGCCTGCCAGAACACCGAAGTGAACTTAGAATCTCTGTCAGACACAATGCTCGCTGGCACCCCGTGAAATCTGACTATCTCCCTCACATACTTCTTAGCCAAGACCGCTGCTCCATCAGTCTTCTTAATGGCCAGAAAATGTGCTGCCTTAGTCAACCGGTCCACAATGACCCAAATAGCATCAAAGGTCCGTGACACTGGCAATCCTACCACGAAATCCATGGTGATCATATCCCACTTCCACTCAGGAATGGGTAAACTCTTCAGTAACCCGCCAGGAACCTGATGCTCAGCCTTCACTAGCTGACACACATCACACCTCGAAACCCAACTAGCTACATCCTTCTTCATCCCGACCCAATGATAGTACCTCTTGAGATCACGGTACATCTTAGTCGCTCCTGGATGGATTGACAGCTTGCTCGCATGAGCCTCTCTCAGAATCTCCTGCCTCAACTCCTCATCCTTGGGCACACAAACCCGTCCATGCACCAAGATAGTACCATTATCTGAGACCTGATACTCTGAATCAACATCCTTTGAGGCATTCACCAGCCCCAAATCCTTCTCCTGTGCCAACCGCACCCTACTCAAAAGATCTGCTCTGTCCACTGCTTCCAAACCCAACGGTTCCAGTGAAACAGCACACAAGCTCAACACACTGATCTCTCCTACCAGAGACTCCATCTCCTGCTCCTGAGCTGAAGCTACCCTCTTCCGACTCAGAGCATCTGCAACCGTGTTAGCCTTACCAAGATGATAGGCTATCTCCAAATCATAATCCGCCACAAGCTCCATCCACCGCCTCTGTCTCAAATTCAACTCAGGCTGAGTGAATATATACTTCAGCTCTTATGATCTGTGAACACCTGTACCTTTGCACCATAAAGATAAGACCTCCAAATCTTCAGGGCAAAAACTACAGCACCCATCTCCAAAACATGAGTAGGATAGTTGCCTTCATGCACCCGCAACTGCCGCGATGCATAGGCTATCACCTTCCCATGCTGCATCAGCACACAACCCAAACCAACTCTAGATGCATCTGTATAAACCACATAGGGTTCTCCCTGCTCAGGCAAAGCCAACACTGGCGCGGTAGTCAACATCTCCTTCAGGCTTGCAAAGCCTTCCTCACCCTCTTCTGACCAGACAAAAGGAACATCCTTCCCTGTCAACTTAGTCAATGGACGTGCTCTGCTTGCAAACCCCTACACAAATCTTCTGTAGTAACCTGCCAAACCAAGGAAACTCCTGATCTCTGTGGCATTCTGCGGTCTAGGCCAATCCCTGATAGCCTGAATCTTCTCTGGATCCACAGAAACCCCCTCTGCAGAAACAATGTGACCCAGAAAGCCCATCTCACTCTGCTAAAAACTGCACTTGCTCAACTTAGCAAACAACTTCTGCTCCCGCAGCTTCTCCATAACTGCCCTCAAATTTACTGCGTGCTCCTCAGAACTCTTAGAATAAACCAGGATATCGTCGATGAAAATGATGACAGATACATCCAGAAACTCCTGAAACACCCTGTTCATCAATCTCATAAACGCTGCTGGTGCGTTAGTCAACCCGAAAGGCATCACCATAAACTCATAATGCCCATACCTCGTCCTGAAAGCAGTCTTCCTCACATCTGCCTCATCTATCGGTATCTGATGATAACCCGACGCCAGATCCACCTTAGAGAATCAAGTAGCACCCCTCAACTGATCCAACAACTCATCAATCCTTGGAAGAGGATACTTGTTCTTCACAGTGACCCGGTTCAAACCCCGATTATCAATGCACAACTTGAAACTCCCATCCTTCTTCTTCACAAACAACACCGGTGCTCTCCACGGTGATACACTAGAACGTATGAATCCCTTGCTCCATAAATTCTCTAGTTACTTCCTCAGCTCAACTAAACATATACTTAAGTATGCCGACATCAACTCGCTGCCACATGAATATATCAATCCTCTTGTTCGTCCAAGAACCTCTAGTAACTTGCCTCTTAGAGAAACTTCCACAAGATAGCTTAATCCAAAATTAGCTTCCCGCTTAGCAATTCTCCACAGAAAATCATCAATACGAGCGTAATAAAACAAACAAGTACCATACGTTCGCATATTCCGATTCACCGTATCAAATGCTTTGCAGGCAGCTAACTCAAACCACTTGACTTATTCCCTCCAACAAGCTTACCAAAACCTTGAATCTTGCAACCCTGTCCATCTCCAATGAACGTAATCCAACATCGTCGCAACGATTAGTTTATCCTGCCATGAAGGCTTCTCGTAAACTTATGTATCTGGCAAACATGCCTCTCCCGGCTCAAAACTGCTGTAACTCCCTTCTCGGGAATCCAGCACCACCGGCCTCACAATCCTGGCGCAAAGCCCAAAAATTCATAACCGCTCTAGTCATAAAATCCTGGCCCACTGGCCAACATAGTCCTAAAATCTAAGATTAAACCACCGTCAATCTCTCGAGGTCTACATTCAAACGCTATGTTTATACTCACGTCCTAGGAACTGCTTGCTCCCAACTCTTCCACTCTTAGGTCGCAACCTTCGAGTCATACCGATCTTACTCTCAGACCAGCGTCTTCGAGTTATACCGTCTCACTCTTGGACCACAATCCTCAAGATCTCGGTATCGGGGAACTACTCATCCCCTCAGGAGAACAACATCCCCTCTGCCACTCTCGGAGCCCTCAGCCCCTCGAGTTATCGGTATTCAGGGGAATCACCATCCCCTCAGGAGCAACAATCCTTAACGACTATAAACATCTCTCGACACAAGTACCTCCTGTGGTCCGAGTATAACTTTGCAATGTTACACTTGTCCACTCAACTTACATTACCCAACTGGAATAACCACCAAACAGAGAAATATCTGCTCCAACTGCATATGTCCACCTATCCGCCTCTATAGGCCCGATACCACTTGAGAATAATCTCATACCGGTCATCTACAACCGCTCATCCTCTTAACATAAGACAGAAACTCCTCAACATCCGCAGCCCTCGGCTGCACCCCGCCACATGCGGTACAACTGGAGCCTGCACTGGTACCCCTCTCGGTAACCGCTCCCACAATACGCCAATAGATCCGCCAAGCGATCATCTCGACCCTGGGCTCCACCTGCTGCAACCCCACACCTGGGTTACCAGCACTCCCGGCATTCACACCGGCTAACCCTCTCTGGTCCCTCCTGATACGCTTGCGACCCTCGGACGTACCTCCTTGTGGAACTCTGGACCACACACTCGCTGGCCTCAGGACCCGCCCGACCATGCCCACGTCCCCGTCCACGACCAACAACTCAAACACCTTTAACCACTGCACTTCCAAGAACAGAGGCTAACAAGCAATCTTAATATAACACAAAAACACAAAAACACAAACTCACCGTGGAATCACACAGTCGGCTCGAAGAGGATGTTCTAGGACTCCATGCCACACACAATTGACTAACTCACATAATCAATCAAAGCATGCAATCCCAAACATCTACAACAGAAACCTAGTGAACCCAAACCTAGAACCGTAAGGGCTCTGATACCAAAATGAAAAGACCGACCTTTTTTTTTTTAATAAATAATAATTATATAATATAATAAATAACTACAACTAGTGGTCCCATACCCACTAGCCACCTAACCACAACACAACCAACAGCGGAAATAATAATACCAATAATCCAGTAAATATCAATCCAATAAATAGAAATAACCAATATAAATTCCAATCTTAACTAATGATCCAAACATCATAAACCAAATAACCAGCAATCCTAAACAATGCTCTAAGACTCAACTCTAGCAACCTAACAATGCCAGATCAACAATCAACCGAGTCCCTAGAACATCCTCCTCTTCATTGCCTGGATTCCACGGTCACACTTTGCCTTTACCTGCACCACAAACACATATTGCAATGCATGAGTATTTTACAAACACTCAGTAAGGCAATCCTCCCATCTACTGGGCTATACACACAAGCAATAGAGACATCTCTAACCATCAAACAACATTCAACAATCAACAATAACAAACCAGGACTCTGCATCGACCGATACTAGCATGCATCGACCGACGCCAGATTGGAGGTTGCGTCGACCGACGCAAGATCTGCGTCGACCGATGCAAGGTTAACTTGCATCGACCGATGCAAGATATGCATCGACCGATGCATGCTCGACATAACACGAAAACCCTACAGTTTATGCGCCGTCCTCGCATCTGCATCGACCGATGCACAAGGTGCATCGACCGATGCAATGCCGAGCATCGTTTCCTCCGGCTTCTCCCCGGATCTTCGTTCCTGCAACCACGAAACTCGATCCCAAGCCACAAGAAAGCTTCCAAACGTCCCCAATAACAATCTAACCAGCCTAGCAACACATAACAAGCAAATCAGAGAGATCTCTAGCTTAGATAAGCCATGGTCATGCACTTACCTGTGCCAAGACGAATCTGAACCACAAACAAGCAAAAAAACGCTTCCTAGAAGCTCCTACAACGATCCCAGCTACAGATCTCTACAAGAACGCACCAAATCTCCAAGAAACTCTCAAGGATTCTTTCTCTCTTTCGTTCTCTCCCAAAAACGGCCAAACTCGCCGAATGAGACCAAAAGTCGACTTAAGGGTTTCCCTTAACCCAAAACGCAGCGTTTGACTTAAGTCAAAACGCAGAGAAACAACCTTGCATTGACCGATGCACAACTTGCATCGACCGATGCAGATCCTAAACCGGGATTTTGGTTCAAAGGTATGGCAAGAGGTTGGGTTAAACAAAATAGAGTGGCAAATAGAGTTAGTTAACCCAAATGAAAGTTCCATGAGATAGCATTCATAGTCCATATGCAAGATAATTTAAAAATGTAACATCCGCGAACCGGAATTCCGGTTTTGGGTGTGCATCGATCGATGCAGTAGGAGCATCGGTCGATGCTGGCTCAATTCTGTGCGTTTTGACTTAAGTCAAACGCTGCGTTTTGGGGAAAAGAGAAAGGGAAAACCCTTAACTCGTTTTCTTTTGTTCTCATTCGTGTTTGGCCGTTTCTGGGAGAGAAAAGAAATGAGAGAAAAGTTCTTGAGAGTTCTTGGTGATTCTTGGAGAGTTGGGGTTGCTGTAGGAGCTTCCTGTAAGCGTGTTCTTGCTTGTTTATTGTTCAGTTTCGTCTTGGCACAGGTAAGTGCAGGACCATGGCTTATCTGAGCTAGAGAATTCAGTGATTTGCTTGTTGTATGTTGTTAGACGTATTAGATTGTTGTTATGGACGTTAGGAAGCTTTCTTGTGGCTTGGGATTGAGTTTTGTGGTTGTAGGAACGAAATCCGGCGAGAAGCTTCGGGGAAATCACGGTGCTCGACGTTGCGTCGATCGATGCATAGCTTGCATCGGTCGATGCAAGTGCGAGGACGGCGCGATGAACTTTAGGGTTTTTCGTGTGCGTCGAGCATGCGTCGGTCGATGCAGACTGGGTATCGGTCGATGCAAGCTACACTTGCATCGATCGATGCAGCTTCTGTATTGATCGATGCTTCTCCATTTGGCATCGGTCGATGCAAGTGTGGCATCGATCGATGCTACGTCCTGTTTTGTTATTGTCGTGTGTTGATTGTTGTGTGAAGATTACAGATACTCTATTGCTTGTGTGTATAGCCCAGTAGATGGGAGGATTGCCTTACTGAGTGTTTGTAAAATACTCATGCATTGCAATATGTGTTTGTGGTGCAGGTAAAGGCAAAGTGTGATCGTGGAATCCAGGCAATGAAGAGGAGGATGTTCTAGGGACTCGGATTTTATGTTGTCTGGCATTGCTAGGTTGCTAGAGTTGGGTCATTAGAACATTGCTAGGTTGCTGGTTCTATGATTTATGTTGTTTTGGATATTGGATCATGTGGAATATTATTATATTTTATTAGTGGATTATTATTGGTCATTGGTTGGATATTTCTGCTGTTGAATGTGTTTGTGGTTAGGTGGCTAGTGGGTATGGGACCATTAGTTGTAGTTTATTTTATTATTTATTATATTATATTATTATTTATTACAAAAAAAAGGGTCGGTCGTTTCATTTTGGTATCAGAGCCCTTACGGTTCTAGGTTTGGGTTCACTAGGCTTTGTGCTGTAGATGTTTGGAATTGCATGTCTTGATTGATTATGTGAGTTAGTCAATTGTGTGTGGCATGGAGTCCTAGAACATCCTCTTCGTTCCTATTGGTGATTCCACGGTGAGTTTCTATTTCTGTGTTAATTAGTAATTGTTTGCTTAGCCTTCTGTTCATGGTAGTGCAGATGGTTAGAGAGGATGCTGTTGCTGGTCGAGGTCGTGGACGCGGTCGTGGTCGCGGACATGGTCGTGGTAGGGGCAGAGCCCCAGTGGTTAGTGAGACCGAGGACCAGAGTGTGACAGCTGAGGGTGTTGGCGAGTCGCAGGGTGTTCCGGGGGATTCCGTGAGTGTGGCCGGAGGGGGCGGTGTTGATGCTCCAGTGGCCGGTGATGCTAGGGTCCCGGGTGTGGGAGCCCCAGCGAGTGGAGTCCCTGGTGTTGACATTGCGGCTTTGCTAGCACAGGTGTTGGAGCGGTTACCACCTGTGGTACCGGCTCAGGCTCGGGTAGTGCCACCAGTGGTGGCGGAGGAACGGCAGCCAGTGGCTGCGGATGTGGGGGTCCATACTCGTTATCTCAGTATGTTGACAGAGATGGGTCGGTTGCGCACTGAGCAGTTTTCAGGAGGCGTAGATCCTACTGCTGCGGATGCGTGGAGGACGAGAGTGGAACGTAACTTCCACACTCTGAGATGTCCTGAGGAGTTCTGGGTGGACATAGGGGCTACTTTCTGAGTGGTGATGCTGAGTTGTGGTGGAGATATGTGGCTGCTAGGAGGGTGCAGCGGGAGATGACTTGGGCTGACTTCGTTTTGGAGTTCAACCGCAAGTATTTTCCTAGAGAGCTTTGGATCGTTTGGAGGTGCAGTTCCTTCAGTTGTCTCAGGGGACACGGTCAGTGCCGGAGCTGGATTTGGAGTTCAGTCGACTTCTGTGTTACGGGGGTCGGGCTATGGAGTCTGAGGAGGCTCAGATCAGGAGGTTCTTGAGGGCTCTACAGGATGACTTGAGGGTTCACTGTAGAGGGCGGAGTTATGCTACGCGTGCGGAGCTGGTTGAGACAGCAGCAGAGATTGAGGAGGATATCCGGGCACATTCAGTGTCGGTTACTCCAGCAGTTCAGCCTGGTAAGGCTCAGCAGCAGGGTGGTTCTAGCAGGGGCGGTAGGCATGCTCAGGGAACCAAGAGGAAGTGGGAGGCTACGCAGTGGCCGAGTGGTGCAGGTTGCTTCGTTTGTGGGAGCAAGGATCACAAGGTTGCTAGTTGTCCCAAGAGGAGTGTTCCGACGGCAGGGCCTCGGGTATGTTATCATTGTAGGGAGGCAGGGCACATCAGGCCTTTCTGTCCCAAGTTGTAGCCGGTAGCAGTGGCAGCGTTGCAGCAGGTGCAGCCTGGAGGTCAGCAGGTGGCACGGATTGAGCAGACGCCACGTGCTTACACGACAGCAGAGACTGGTGGAACCAGTGCCGGGGCGATCACAGGTATAATTTCTGGTACTTAAACTTTGTGAATTTTTAGTAGGTACATATTTTGTGTTTTCCTGTGATAAAGTGTTAGGTTCTCAACACATGAGGTTTGTGTAGGGACCTTGTTGGTGGGCGGGTTTAAGACCCACGTTATATTTGATTCTGGAGCTTCTCATAGCTTCATTACCCCGGAGTGTGCAGAGTGTGCGGGAATCAGAGGGGATCCCGGGGAGCGTACAGGAGTTGTGAGAGTTGCTAGAGGCAAGTTCCTGAGAGTTATTGGACGAGCTAGAGGGGTTGATATTCAGATCGCAGGAGATTTGAGGCTAGCGGATTTGCTTATCAGCCCAGTGGAGTTGTATGATGTTATTCTCGGGATGGATTGGTTGCATCAGTATATGGTGCATTTGGATTGCCATAGGGGAAGAGTGGAGTTTGAGCGTCCAGGAGAGAAGTTGGTTTTTCAGGGGATTAGACCGACTTCGGGGACGACACCGTTATACAAGGCTCCTTACAGAATGGCTCCAGCAGAGATGGCAGAGCTGAAGAAGCAGCTAGAGGATTTGTTGAGTAAGGGATTCATCCGTCCTAGTGTGTCACCGTGGGGAGCGCCGGTGTTGTTTGTGAAGAAGAAGGATGGGAGTTTCTGGTTGTGTATCGATTATCGGGGTTTGAACCGGGTTACTGTGAAGAACAAGTACCCCCTTCCTAGGATCGATGAGTTGTTGGATCAGCTGAGGGGTGCTACTTGGTTCTCTAAGGTAGATCTGGCGTCGGGCTATCATCAGATACCGATAGATGAGGCAGATGTGAGGAAGACTGCTTTCAGGACGAGGTATGGGCATTATGAGTTTGTGGTGATGCCTTTCGGGTTGACTAACGCACCAGCAGCGTTTATGAGATTGATGAACAGCGTGTTTTAGGAGTTTCTGGATGTGTCTGTCATCATTTTCATCGATGATATCCTGGTTTATTCTAAGAGTCCTGAGGAGCATGCAGTGCATTTGAGGGCGGTTATGGAGAAGCTGCGGGAGCAGAAGTTGTTTGCCAAGTTAAGCAAGTGCAGTTTCTGGCAGCGTGAGATGGGCTTTCTGGGTCACATTATTTCTGCAGCGGGGGTTTCTATAGATCCAGAGAAGATTCAGGCTATTAGGGATTGGCCTAGACCGCAAAATGCCACAGAGATCAGGAGTTTCCTTGGATTGGCAGGTTATTACAGGAGATTTGTGCAAGGATTTGCAAGCAGAGCACGTCCTATGACTAAGTTGACAGGGAAGGATGTTCCTTTTGTCTGGTCAGAAGAGTGCGAGGAAGGCTTTGCAACCCTGAAGGAGATGTTGACTACTGCGCCAGTGTTGGCTTTGCCTGAGCAGGGAGAATGTTTATACAGATGCATCTAGAGTTGGTTTGGGGTGTGTTCTGATGCAGCATGGGAAGGTGATTGCCTATGGTTCGCGGCAGTTGCGGGTGCATGAAGGCAACTATCCTACTCATGATTTGGAGATGGGTGCTGTAGTTTTTGCCCTGAAGATTTGGAGATCTTATCTTTATGGTGCAAAGGTACAGGTGTTTACGGATCATAAGAGCCTAAAGTATATATTCACTCAGCCTGAGTTGAATTTGAGACAGAGGCGGTGGATGGAGCTTGTGGCGGATTATGATTTGGAGATAGCCTATCATCCTGGAAAGGCTAACACGGTTGCAGATGCTCTGAGTCAGAAGAGGGTAGCTTCGGCTCAGGAGCAGGAGATGGAGTCTCTGGTAGGGGAGATTAGTGCTTTGAGTTTGTGTGCTGTTTCACTGGAACCGTTGGGTTTGGAAGCAGTTGATAGAGCAGATCTTTTGAGGAGGGTGCGGTTGGCACAGGAGAAGGATTTGGGGCTGGTGAATGCCTCAAAGGATGTTGATTCAGAGTATCAGGCCTCAGATAATGGTACTATCTTGGTGCACGGTCGGGTTTGTGTGCCCAAGGATGAGGAGTTGAGGCAGGAGATTCTGAGAGAGGCTCATGCGAGCAAGTTATCCATTCATCCAGGAGCGACTAAGATGTACCGTGACCTCAAAAGGTATTATCATTCGGTCGGGATGAAGAAGGATGTAGCTAGTTGGATCGCGAGGTGCGATGTGTGCCAGCTAGTGAAGGCTGAGCATCAGGTTCCTGGCGGGTTACTGAAGAGCTTACCCATTCCTGAGTGGAAGTGGGATATGATTACCATGGATATTGTGGTAGGATTGCCAGTGTCACGGACCTTTGATGCTATCTGGGTCATTGTGGATCGGTTGACTAAGTCAGCACATTTTCTGGCCATTAAGAAGACTGATGGAGCAGCGGTCTTGGCTAAGAAGTATGTGAGAGAGATAGTCAGATTGCATGGGGTGCCAGCGAGCATTGTGTCTGACAGAGATTCTAAGTTCACTTCGGTGTTCTGGCAGGCTTTTCAGGCAGAGATGGGCACTAAGGTGCATATGAGTACAGCTTATCATCCACAGACAGATGGACAGTCTGAGAGGACGATCCAGTCGTTGGAGGATTTGCTGAGGATGTGTGTTTTGGATTGGGGTAGCCATTGGGCAGATCACCTGAACCTGGTAGAGTTTGCTTACAACAACAGCTATCAGGCGAGTATTGGTATGGCTCTTTATGAGGCCTTGTATGGAAGGTCGTGTCGTACACCGTTATGCTGGACTCAGGTGGGGGAGAGGAGCATGTACGGGGCAGATTTTGTTCAGGAGACCTCAGAGAAAATTCGGGTTCTCAAGCTGAACATGAAAGAGGCTCAGGATAGGCAGAGGAGTTATGCTGATAGGAGGAGGAGAGATCTTGAGTTTCAGGTAGGAGACAGAGTGTACCTCAAGATGGCAATGTTGCGGGGTCCGAACAGGTCATTGACTGAGACTAAGTTGAGTCCGAGGTATATGGGTCCGTTCAGAGTGATTGAGCGAGTCGGACCAGTGGCATATAGACTGGAGTTACCTGAGGTTATGCGAGCTTTCCACAAGGTATTCCATGTGTCTATGTTGCAGAAGTGTCTCCGTGAGGATGATCAGTTGTTGGCTAAGATTCGTGAAGATCTTCAGCCTAACATGACTTTGGAGGCGAGACCAGTGAGGGTTCTCGAGAAGAGGATCAAGGAACTTCGGAAGAAGAAGGTTCCTTTGATGAGAGTCCTTTGGGACTGTGATGGTGTGGAGGAGCAGACTTGGGAGCCTGAGGCGAGGATGAAGGCAAGGTTTAAGAAGTGGTATGAGAAGCAACCACGACTTGAGCTTGCCTAGTCTGGTTCCGTTTGTAATCCGTGGCTGGAGCGGGAATGGAGTATTCCAGCCCATCTCTCTTGTTACTCGGTCGCTTGGGGTGGTTGGTTGTGTGACTCAGTAACAAGATGAGGTGGTGCTCGGGATACAAAGTTTTCCGTGAGGCAGGATTTGGGAAGAGTTTCCCGAATTAGAAGTTTCCTAAAGTGGAAAGGTTCCAGAAATGGAAAGTGTGGTCTTTGTGCGGACTTTGTGCGGACTTTCGAGTCAGTGTGCCGTGTGTGGCGGTCCTTTTGGACAAAGTGTGGTCTTTGTGACGGGCTTTTTAGCCAGAGTGTCTTTGTGACGGTCCTCTTTAGGACATTTGTGTGGCCTTAGTGGCGGTTCTTTTTAGGACATTTGTTTGGCCTTTGTGGCGGGCTGTTTAGCCAGAGTGTCTTTGTGACGGTCTTTAGGGACAGATGGCCTTTGTGGCGGGCTGTTTAGACAGAGTGTCTTTGTGACGGTCCTTCGGGACAGATGGCCGTTGTGGCGGGCTGTTTAGCCAGAGTGTCTTTGTGACTGTCCTTCGGGACAGATGGCCTTTGTGGCGGGCTGTTTAGCCAGAGTGTCTTTGTGACGGTCCTCTTTAGGACATTTGTTTGGCCTTGGTGGCGGTCCTCTTTAGGACATTTTGTTTGGCCTTGGTGGTGGTCCTCTTTAGGATATTTTGTTTGGCCTTCGTGGCGGCCCTTGTGGCAGGTATATGATCCTTGTGTGGTCATGAGGTATTCCAGTGAGGGAATATGTGGTTGGTAAGACATTGAGATGTTTTACGCGAGCCACGGGAGGGAAACCTGGATAGGGATAGGACTCAGACGTGTTCAGAATTGTTTGCTCGCGGCTCTTGGAGGACTTTGGTTCTCCTAGTACTGCCATATTCGGAGACTTTGTGACTTTGGAGTATGGTTGGTATATCGACTTCGGACGACGGTCCGGAGGCGCGCTGTAGGGTGACGACCCGAGAGACGAGTTTGGATTTTTTTTTTCCTTATATATTATGGCATGCGGGTTTAGGCCCGATGAGGAGCCAACATTGGCATGTAGACTTAGGTCTGATGAGGAGCCAATGAAACTCAAGGTTTAGGCCTAGGAGAAAAAGGAAAGTCCAAAAGTCAAGAGCAAATGATGCCTGGAGCGTGAGTCTATCGCCTAGAGGTGACCTTCTGTAGAACAGTCGAAGGAGTGCAGGCCGTGGAGACGGTTGCACGGGAGTCCTTGGTTGATGGGTGATCGGGATTCGAGGACGAATCCAGTTTGGTGGGGGAGAATTGTAACATCCGCGAACCGGAATTCCGGTTTGGGGTGTGTATCGATCGATGCAGTAGGAGCATCGGTCGATGCTGGCTCAATTCTGTGCGTTTTGACTTAAGTCAAACGCTGCATTTTGGGGAAAAGAGAAAGGGAAAACCCTTAACTCGTTTTCTTTTGGTCTCATTGTGTTTGGCCGTTTCTGGGAGAGAAAAGAAAAGAGAGAAAAGTTCTTGAGAGTTCTTGGTGATTCTTGGAGAGTTTGGGCGTTCTTGTGGAGATCTGTAGCTGGGATTGCTGTAGGAGCTTCCTGGAAGCGTGTTCTTGCTTGTTTATTGTTCAGTTTCATCTTGGCACAGGTAAGTGCAGGACCATGGCTTATCTAAGCTAGAGAATTCAGTGATTTGCTTGTTGTATGTTGTTAGACGTATTAGATTGTTGTTATGGACGTTAGGAAGCTTTCTTGTGGCTTGGGATTGAGTTTTGTGGTTGTAGGAACGAAATCCGGCGAGAAGCTTCGGGGAAATCATGGTGCTCGACGTTGCGTCGATCGATGCATAGCTTGCATCGGTCGATGCAAGTGCGAGGACGGCGCGATGAACTTTAGGGTTTTTCGTGTGCGTCGAGCATGCGTCGGTCAATGCAGACTGGGTATCAATGCAGCTTCTGTATCGATCGATGCTTCTCCATTTGGCATCGGTCGATGCAAGTGTGGCATCGGTCGATGCTACGTCCTGTTTTGTTATTGTCGTGTGTTGATTGTTGTGTGAAGATTACTGATACTCTATTGCTTGTGTGTATAGCCCAGTAGATGGGAGGATTGCCTTACTGAGTGTTTGTAAAATACTCATGCATTGCAATATGTGTTTGTGGTGCAGGTAAAGGCAAAGTGTGATCGTGGAATCCAGGCAACGAAGAGGAGGATGTTCTAGGGACTCGGATTTTATGTTGTCTGGCATTGCTAGGTTGCTAGAGTTGGGTCATTAGAACATTGCTAGGTTGCTGGTTCTATGATTTATGTTGTTTTGGATATTGGATCATGTGGAATATTATTATATTTTATTAGTGGATTATTATTGGTCATTGGTTGGATATTTCTGCTGTTGAATGTGTTTGTGGTTAGGTGGCTAGTGGGTATGGGACCACTAGTTGTAGTTTATTTTATTATTTATTATATTATATTATTATTTATTACAAAAAAAAAGGGTCGGTTGTTTCAAAAGATCAAATTAAAGCCAAATAATATAGGGATGCAGCAATGATCAAGCAAGCTTTACACTAGAAGAAAATGCTTTCAAGTGACACAATGCTTTTTAACATAGATTCTTCATTTTTTCCCAAAGATTAAACAAGCACCAATGAACTATAAATGAGGGCTGTGGGTTCAATCCTAAGACTCTACTTTTAAGAAGGTAGCTTCATTATTATCCCAAATGCAAATGCAAATGCATACTAAATGCTTCTACACTCAATCCTAAACACAAGAATGAATAAGAAAAGCTACATGCAATTGTTTTTGGTTTTTGAAAATTTTCAAAAATTTTTGATTTTTCTCAAAACATAGCTATTAACAATGCATCACACAAAAGATGAAAATCAAAACAAAACACAATGTTAGATGGTTAGTACCTCCCCCAAACTTAATTCACACAGTCCCTGTGTGAGAAAAGTCCAAGAGAAAGACTAACAAAACAAAGAAAACAAGAAAAAAAAAAACAAAAACGAAATGATATGTATAAGGAAGGAGTGATACCCGTAGTAATGAAGGAGGCCTGAAGAGTTTATCGAAATGAGTGAGATGAATCCGTGTATCACCTGAATCATATTCATCGTAGAACCAACCCCTAAACTCTCCCATCCTAATCTCCGCAAAGAGTATCTTCTTAGGTTCATCAAAGCTCACTTCTTTGGTGGAGAGTATACTAAGATGATTTGTGACCATATATTCAACAACCAAATAACCTTCACAATGATCTTCAAATGGTTTCCAAACAACACCTATTATATCTTCATTGCTCTTGGTTGAATAGCTCATGATGAGTTCCATGGGTTCAACTTGTTCTTCATATCTTACCACAAGCTTCTCATCAACTATGCATCCAAGAAGTAATTCAAATTCTTTTATAGACTCTTTGGCTTGTTGGAGGAATGCATCCTTGATTTGAGCATTCTCCTCAAAAATTCCTCCAATATGATTGGGAAGTACCAGTTTTGTCTTGAATTCGCAAAGAGGGATGAATTCTTCTTCTTGTTCCTTAATCCATTGTGTTGGCTTGGTGGTGATAGATTCCACACGTGTTGTCTCAACAACTCTTGAACCTTTCATGTAGGAAGACATCTGCTTTCTCCCTTGTGATTGCACCTTGCAAAAGAGAATTCAAAACACCAAAGCAAACCAAAAAAGTAACAATGCAAAATAAATGAATAGGCTCAAGCAAATTTGAAATCCTAATGGTCAAACTGAATGCAAAGGGGCAACGGCGCCAAATTGATGTAGTACTTTTTGTATCAAATATTATCAATCCACAGTTTGCATTAATCAACTCACTAAGAATACACAAAGATGCTTAATCTATTCTTAAACAGGAAAAGTTCTTTTGTTTCAAACTTAACTAACAAAATGATTCAAAGAAAGGAAACAAGACAATGCAAACTCAAGGCAATAGAACACAACTAGCAACAATACTGAAAATCAAGAATGAACAAGAGAACCTTAGGCAAGGTAATTGACTTGGGAGATAGCTAATCAATCCTAGATGTCTAAGCAACAGTCAAGAACAATCCTATGGCTAAGAACACTTATGCAAATCAATTTATTTCCATGATAGAGATCCTATGCTAATCAAGTGATAATCAACAATTTCCAAAGGCAATCACAAGGTAAGCATGCATTAATATCAAGTCTAAATACCACTAAGCACCCTAATCATCAATTTCCATTGGCTAGGTATGCAAAGCTCTTGATTAATTTGGTTCAGGAATTTCATCAAACAACTTATGGGCATGAAAATCCTAATATCTAGATTCAAGCTTGATCAAGGGTATCTAGCATTATTATCACTAATCAAGATAGGAAATACATAAATAAGACCTAGACATCAAAGATCAACCATCTATCTCCTTAATCTACCAAGCCCAAAGTTCTTAATGATCTACTCACTCATGGTTATGATCACACAAAGGTAGAGGTTTGATCTTTGTGAAATCATAATTAGAGATTGTAGATTAGGAGAAATGAAAGATAAACTTGGTATTAAAACTGGGAAATCAACCAAAGATTCAATAACCAAGAGTAAACAAGCTTATGAACCCTAATTGGCTGCTAAAAACCAAAGATAAGGTAAGTGATTAGTCTCCTTAATAGTTTTAAAGTATTTATAGGAAAGTAGAAGAGAACCTGGGTCAACCCAAAACAAACTGGGTCAAAGCCGGTTTGAAGATAAAACAAGTGAGCAGATGGCTCCAGCGGCCATGGTTTGGCCGCTGTGCACTCGCTCTTCATGCTTGTAAACTCCATCGGCCACCTCTTGGCCGCTGGTGCTTGGCCGATGGTGTATTCGCGCCAGAATGACCTACATCCACTAAAACTGCTATAACTATTGCATATTATCTCGGATTTGCTTGAAATAACCTCCATTGGAAATATAACTAAAATGAATACAACTTTGATGAAGATAGTGGAAGCTAAGTCTCAATGTAAGATCTTCATCCTAGTCGATCTTTGAGACGTTTTTGACCGGTTCGGAATCTTCCATCCGAGAAATTGAGCCGGGCAAGCTTTGGCCGATTGGGATAACCGGTCACACTTTGGATGATTGTGGTGGCTGCTGATGATGGCGCTCAAGTGCCCCTTCTCCACTTCACTCTTTTTTGCTTCTTTGCATCAAAAGAAATCTAAATTCTCCAAATGTGTTGAGATTACTCCAAGAACCTGAGAGATAACACACTAGATGCAAATGCTCCTAAAACAGCCTAGAATGACAAGAATATGCAACAAACTTATGCAAAAACAAGGCTTAAACACAAGATATCACTCTCTAAGAGATTAGAGGTTTTGTTTGGTATGAGACATATTGCTTAGTGCCTGCTTGTGTAGATTCTTTACTTTGTGAGTACAAGTCTAGAGGATGCATAGGTTTGATTGTTTCTTGCCATGAGAGTGGATTAAACATGTCTTAGATATGTCTAGAGATTAGCTCAAGTTGTTTGAGGTTTGTTGATCAAGCTAGATAGCCTCAATCATTAGTCCAGCCCATGAATCCCTCCTCAAGTCCTTCCTTGTTTATTGATTTTCAAGTCTTAATCTTGCTGTTTGATTGTTGTTTGATTCGCTTTAGTATTACTCTGTTTTTATTGCATTGCTCTGTTTTCCGGATTTGTCCAGCTCGACCCTGCACTCGATCTACACTCGATCGAGTGCTTGCTCGAGTTCATCCCCAGAACTCTTGTTTATGTTTTGTGTTTGTCCTGTCTTACTTTCTGTCTCATTCTAGTTGCATTCCAGTAGCTTTCATTTAGTACTTTGTTCATTACTTTCTTGCATTAGTTCAGTTCTTGCATATTAATAGTTTCTATTTCTGTTCTAGATTCATAATCATTCTGTTCCATTTACGATTAGCATCTAAATCCAATAGCTTTTACATTCTGCATTTTAGATTTCATCATAGGACTGTTAGTGATAAACATCCTTTGCATTTGGTTAGACATAATAAGTACATCCTTAGTGATTACAGAACACTCAGATTGGATTGACACCTCTTATTCTACAACTACATAAGGGGAATTGAATCACCCATCCATCCATTCATTCATCATTGCATTCATCACACTTGCATCATCACCCACCAAAATATTCTTGTTTCAATTTGGCACCGTTGCCAATTTGAGTGTGTTTTGTGACATTTCGGATCATTAAAAGTCTAAGATTAAGTTTGTTTATCCACTTGTGAAGTTGTTGTACTCGAATCTTCTGTTGCTTGGCTGAGTTGAATTTCAGGTACCAACTCGACCAACCACTCGACCACCACTCGACCGAGTAGTGATCGAGCACCTGATCGAGACAGACGCCGGATCTCAGTAGCCATCAGTTTCCAGTCGACTCGACCGCCTACTCGAGCCTGTGCTCGATCGTGTGCCTATTCGAGTCAGTTTGTGTTTGTTGATGCACACAAGGTCTAAAGGAAAAGACCATCTCCATAGGCCTCTTGACAACATCCACAGGCTGCAAAAGAGCTTGGGACATAAGCAAAAAAGGGTTGTTCAGCAACAACAAGAGGATATAGTAGTTATGGATCACCAAGATCATGTTCCAAGACCAAGGAACATTGGTGCTGGAGATGCACCAAACACACATAACCAAAGAGCTGGTATTGTGCCCCCTATTGTTGCCAACAACAACTTTGAGATCAAGAGTGGATTGATCTCAATGATTCAGGCCAATAAATTCCATGGGTTGCCAATGGAGGATCCACAGATCACCTTGCTGAGTTTGATAGGATATGCAGCCTCACAAGAATCAATGGTGTAAGTGAAGATGGCTTTAAGGTAAGGCTGTTCCCTTTCTCACTTGGGGACAAGGCTCACTTATGGGAAAAGACTCTTCCTACTGGAGCCATCACTACTTGGGATGCTTGCAAGAAGGCTTTCTTAGCCAAGTTTTTCTCTAATGCTAGGACAGCTAGGTTGAGGAATGAAATCTCTGGGTTTGCTCAAAGGAGTAATGAAAGCTTTTGTGAAGCTTGGGAAAGATTTAAGAGGTTCCAAACTCAGTGTCCTCACAATGATTTCAATGTTGAGTCCTTATTGAGTACCTTGCATAGAGGAGTGCTTCCCAAATTCAGAATGCTTCTTGACACAGCCTCTAATGGAAACTTCCTCAATAAGAATGTGGAAGAAGGCTGGGAGTTGGTTGAGAATCTAGCACAGTCTGATGGGAACTATAATGAGGATTATGATAGGACAATAAGATCTTCATCCACTGATAATGAGGAGAAATACAAGAAGGATCTGAAAATGGTGATTGAAAAGCTTGATAAGATATTGCTAAGCCAGCAAAAGTCCATTCACTTCATTAGTGAAGAAGACCCTCCAGTTCAAGAAGGAGAAAGGGAGTATGCTGAGTTGTGCTACATGCAGAACCAGGGTGGTTTCAAGGGTTACAACCAAGGAGGGTTCAAGAACAATAACCTTTCCTATAGAAGCACCAATGTGGCTAACCCACAAGATCAAGTTTACCCCCCTCCTCAGCCTCCTCAACAGAATAACTATGCACCCAAACAACTACATCAGGTGTTCCAGCCCCAGTTGCGTCCCCCACCAAGGTTTCAGGCTAACCAAGGCCAGGAACAAGACCTTAGAGCCATGATACAACAGCTGTTGATTGGTCAAACACAAGGGAAGATTGAGGAAGCCAAACAGTTTGGTGAGTTAAACCAAAGGCTCACATCCCAGTATAATGATTTGAAAATGAAGTTTGAGGGTCTGAATTCCAGAGTCAAGTACATGGAGAGCAACATTGCATCCACTTCAGCCCCAAAGACCAACCAACTCCCTGGAAAAGCTATCCAAAACCCCAAGGAGTTCACTGCCAAGGCCATTCATATCTTGGAAGAAGAGGTCACTGAGGACAGTGAAGTTCAAGGTGGGGAGGATTGGTCAATTACTGATGATCAGAGGGTTGATTGTGCAATGAAGCAAAGATCCGGCATCGAGCTCGACCAGGTACTCGAGCAAGCACTCGACCGAGTGCCTGATCGAGTGGTCGACCGATCTGAAGGCTCAGATGTTGTCAAGCCAGCTAATTGAGATGCGTAAGTATTATCACAAATACTTAGTGAGGCAATCCTCCCATCTACTGGGCTATACACACAAGCAACTGAGAAACCAATGCTTAACAAATGACAACCAAACACAAACAAACCAGGAAAAATCACGAAACAAGCAACTTGGTGTCGACCGACACCAGAGAGGTGTTGATCGACACAGGCCAAACATGGTGTCGACCGACACCTAACTTGTGTGGATCGACACTCCCTTCGCAGACGAGAATTGCACGAATCCGAACGACGAACCTCCGTTTCAATCCGCCTACAATCTGTCCCAAACTCTCCCAAAAGCCTCAGGAACCTATAATAACCATAACACAACCACCACAAGCAAGAACAACATCACAAAACACAACAAATCAAGCAAACAAAGGATTCTCAGGCTTAGATAAGCCATGGTCATGCACTCACCTTATCAACTGATTATAACAACCAATACAACCAGTTGAGACCCTCCTAACGTCTGAAACAGCCCAGAAACGCCCTACAACAAGCCACACAACCAAAAAACGACTTATAGCAAAACTGGACAGAAACATCAGAAAAGAAAAGTCCCAAAGACGAAACCCTAAAATGAAAACCAACCGTTTACTACCAAATCGCTCCGGTGAAAAGCTATCCCTAGACGTCACGAAGCTGCCCACAAAATTTCAGCACGATCCGGAACCAGAAGAGAACACGATCTCAATTACAATCCCCGATGGTTCCAACTCGTGTCTGAGAAAACGTGACTCACGAAACTGCCAATAACTCATCGAGTTTAAATCCAAAACTACTTCTGTAAAAAGGAGAACGACGATGAAAGACTTGGGAATAAACCTACCAAATTTCATTACCTTTAAGAACGATTTGATACGCCAAAACTATTTCCTCCCAAACCCTAACGATTCTGCTCTTTCTCCTTTAATCTCCTTCACACCACAATAGGCTCTATCCTCTCTCTCTAACTCTGCAAACGGCGACCAGACACCCTAAAACCCTTTATTTTTCGCTTCTCCACTTATATACTCGGTTTAGTTAACTAAACCAAACCAACCAAACCAAAATCGCGATTAAAACAAACCCGACGAACCCAGAAATAGTGGTGTCGATCGATGCCACAAGGGTGTCGATCGACACTCCTACCAAAACCGCATAATCCGGTTCGCGGATGTTACACTAATCATGCATTAGAGTATAGTTGCATTGCATTTGCATCTTTTCATGCATAATCAGGTGATTTTGGAGCTCAAGGAGCATGGAAACAATCCTGAGGAGAAGTGAAGCAATCATGGACTCGACCGAAAGCAAGAGGGTTAAGGCTGAAGAACCAAGGTCCGGAGTCCAACTCGACCCCTCACTCGACCAGACACTCGACCGTGTGGGGAGATGGACTCGACCGAGTGGAGGATGCACGAGAGAAGCCAACTCGACCTGTCACTCGACCGAGCACAGGGAATTATTCCCTTTGCTTTTTATTTTTATTAGATCTTGTACTTTTTCTTAAGAAAACTCTTAGATTCTTCAATATTGTTGGTTCCATAACTTTCAATATATTACGAATTTTGGTTTGATTCCTTTTGCAATATTTAGATCTCATTCTTATCTTTTATTTGATGCAAATTTCGAGATTTTTTGGGTTTATGATTTTGATGTTCATCATGTGTTCTTGTGAGTACTGGCTTAGGATCTTGAGGATGGGTTAGGCTGGACTGTTTTTGAGGTTTGTTTGGTTTGATCAAGCTTGATTGTTGTAGATCTCTTCTGGGCTAGATGTTCTTAATGCTGATCCTATATCTGAGAGGGTAGGATCTGATCTCAAGCATCTTAGCATCACACCAATGTTTAAGAGGCATAGATAAGGCTAGATCTAGAGCTTACCATCTTGCTTGCTGATGTAGTAGCTTTCAGTATCAATTATTATCAATCCACAGTTTGAATTAATCAACTCACTAAGAATACACAAAGATGCTTAATCTATTCTTAAACAGGAAAAGTTCTTTTGTTTCAAACTTAACTAACAAAATGATTCAAAGAAAGGAAACAAGACAATGCAAACTCAAGGCAATAGAACACAACTAGCAACAATACTGAAAATCAAGAATGAACAAGAGAACCTTAGGCAAGGTAATTGACTTGGGAGATAGCTAATCAATCCTAGATGTCTAAGAAACAGTCAAGAACAATCCTATGGCTAAGAACACTTATGCAAATCAATTCATTTCCATGATAGAGATCCTATGCTAATCAAGTGATAATCAACAATTTCCAAAGGCAATCACAAGGTAAGCATG
Source organism: Camelina hispida (assembly GCA_023657505.1). Classification (NCBI taxonomy): domain Eukaryota; kingdom Viridiplantae; phylum Streptophyta; class Magnoliopsida; order Brassicales; family Brassicaceae; genus Camelina; species Camelina hispida. Next base: position 28,370,230 of record CP094637.1, read on the forward strand.
CATTAATATCAAGTCTAAATACCACTAAGTACCCTAATCATCAATTTCCATTGGCTAGGTATGCAAAGCTCTTGATTAATTTGGTTTAGGAATTTCATCAAACAACTTATGGGCATGGAAATCCTAATATCTAGATTCAAGCTTGATCAAGGCTATCTAGAATTATTATCACTAATCAAGATAGGAAATACATAAATAAGCCCTAGACAGCAAAGATCAACCATCTATCTCCTTAATCTACCAAGCCCAAAGTTCTTAAGGATCTACTCACTCATGGTTATGATCACACAAAGGTAGAGGTTTGATCTTTGTGAAATCATAATTAGAGATTGTAGATTAGGAGAAATGAAAGATAAACTTGCTATTAAAACTGGGAAATTAACCAAAGATTCAATAACCAAGAGTAAACAAGCTTATGAACCCTAATTGGCTGCTAAAAACCAAAGATAAGGTAAGTGATTAGTCTCCTTAATAGGTTTAAAGTATTTATAGGAAAGTAGAAGAGAACCTGGGTCAACCCAAAACAAACTGGGTAAAACCCGGTTTGAAAATAAAACAAGTGAGCAGATGGCTCCAGCGGCCATGGTTTGGCCGCTTGTCTTGGCCGCTGGTGCACTCGCTCTTCATGCTTGTAAACTCCATCGGCCACCTCTTGGCCTGTGGTGCTTGGCCGATGGTGTATTCGCGCCAGAATGACCTACATCCACTAAAACTGCTATAACTATTGCATAGTATCTCGGATTTGCTTGAAATAACCTCCATTAAAAAGATAACTCAAATGAATACAACGTTGATGAAGATAGTGGAAGCTAAGTCTTAATGTAAGATATTTGTCCGAGTCGATCTTTGAGACGTTTTTGGCCGGTTCGGAATCTTCCATCCGAGAAATTGAGCCGGGCAAGCTTTGGCCGATTGAGATGGCCGATTGGGATAACCGGGCACACTTTGGATGATTGTGGTGACCGCTGATTATGGCGCTCAAGTGCCCCTTCTCCACTTCACTCTTTTTTGCTTCTTTGCATCAAAACAAATCTAAATTCTCCAAATGTGTTGAGATTACTCCAAGAACCTGAGAGATAACACACTAGATGCAAATGCTCCTAAAACAGCCTAGAATGACAAGAATATGCAACAAACTTATGCAAAAACAAGGCTTGAAACCCAACAAAAACACAAGATATCACTTGCTAAGAGATTAGAGGTTTTGTTTGGTATGAGACATATTGCTTACTGCCTGCTTGTGTAGATTCTTTACTTTGTGAGAACAAGTCTAGAGGATGCATAGGTTTGATTGTTTCTTGCCATGAGAGTGGATTAAACATGTCTTAGATACATATGTCTAGAGATTAGCTCAAGTTGTTTGAGGTTTGTTGATCAAGCTAGATAGCCTCAATCATTAGTCCAGCCCATGAATCCCTCCTGAAGTCCTTCCTTGTTTATTGATTTTCAAGTCTTAATCTTGCTGTTTGATTGTTGTTTGATTCGCTTTAGTATTACTCTGTTTTTATTACATTGCTCTGTTTTCCGGATTTGTCCAGCTCGACCCTGCACTCGATCTACACTCGATCGAGTGCTTGCTCGAGTTCATCCCCAGAACTCTTGTTTATGTTTTGTGTTTGTCCTGTCTTACTTTCTGTCTCATTCTAGTTGCATTCCAGTAGCTTTCATTTAGTACTTTGTTCATTACTTGCTTGCATTAGTTCAGTTCTTGCATATTAATAGTTTCTATTTCTGTTCTAGATTCATAATCATTCTGTTCCATTTACATTTAGCATCTAGTTCCAATAGCTTTTACATTCTGCATTTTAGATTTCATCATAGGACTATTAGTGACAAACATCCTTTGCATTTGGCTTGAGTTAGACATAATAAGTACATCCTTAGTGATTACAGAACACTCAGATTGGATTGACACCTCTTATTCTACAACTGCATAAGGGGAATTGAAACACCCATCCATCCATTCATTCATCATTGCATTCATCACACTTTCATCATTACCCACCAAAATATTCTTGTTTCATAAGTCTAGATCTAGAGTTCTTCATTAGGCATGCTAAGAGATTAAATGTCTTGTTTGATTTTTGACTTGATTGATATGTTGTTTAATGCTTGCTTTTACATGTTCTTTGCTATGTGAGAACTAGCCTTGATCTGTATAGGCCTGATTGTTTTTGCCATGAGAGTGGATCAACATGTTATTTGAGATCATTGTCAAGAGATTAGCTCATATTGCTTGAGGTTTGTTGATCAAGTTAGATAACCACAATCCAGAGTCTAGCCCATGAATCCATCCCTAAGACCTTGCTTTTCTATTGATTTTCTAGTTTAAATCCTGCTGTTTGTTTGCTGTTTGATTCGTTCTTGTATTGCTCTGTTTTATTGGTTCTGCTCTGTTTTCCGGATTTAGCCAGCTCGACCGCATTTGTCCTGTTTAATTTCCTGTTCCATTCTAGTTATATTTCAGTTGCATTAATTTAGTTTTCAGTTCAATCATGTTCATTACTTGTCTTGCATATTTACAGTTTCTGTTTCATTGCATTGTAGCTTAGATCATTCTGCTATCTTTACATTTAGCATCTATCTTAGTAGGTTTCACTTTCTGCATTTTACATTTCATCTTTAGGATCTTAGAACCAAAACATCTTTATATTTTGCTCAACTTAGATGCATGTGCATGTTCTGATTGCTTGCACACACTCATATTTGGATTGATACCTCTTATACTGCAACTGCATAAGGGGAATTGAAACCCTCTGTTGTTTTCCCATTCATTCATATCATCTTCCATATCATTCATCATCACACCACCATAGGGGAAAAAACCTTGTTTCAGCAGTTCAGAATCTAAGCACACTCCACTCCTCAATATTGCATCCCCCATCTCCTTCACAGCTTCCTTAACCTTAATCTCCAGCTGAGCTGCCTCCTTGGTGATTTCCTCTTGAAGTTTGTGTGGCGGCAAGAGCTTAGGAGGTGGAGCCTTTCGCTTGGACATACGCTCTGCAAGCGCCTCTAACTGGATGTCAAGAGTAGCATTGAACCTTTTCTCTAATTCCCCTTCTTCTGCTGCAAGCAGTTGAGGTTGATCTGTCATCTAAACATCTATCTGATGTATCATTTGATCACCATCATCGGGTGTATCATCGGGTTCTGCCTCGGGTGGTTCTTCGGTTTGTGATTCTCAAACTAGTGCTCGATCATCAACTCGATCAGTCTCCTCGGGTGAAGGTTCAGGTTCGTACTCGGATATGTAGTACTGGGACTCATTTATCCCATAATGATCCATGTCCTCTCCATCTTGAACATCACTGTCCTCAGTGAGGTAGTCCTCATAATCATCTTCAAGAAAAATGGCTTGGGCAGTGGCATAATCCTTTGGGTTCTGAACAGCTTTACCTGGAAGCTGGTTGATTTTTGGAGGTGGTTGGTTGTTGTGGTGGCCCTCTAGGTACCTCAGCTTAGTGTTGAGGGAATCATACTTGGCAGTCAAGTCATTATAGCCTGAATCGATCTTGTTGCTCATCTCCGCAAACCGTTTTGCGTTTTCCATAGCACCCGACGCCTGATTTTGAATCATCTACTGAATTAGGCTGCGTAGGTCAGCTTCTTGGGATTGGTTCTGCGGCCCTTGTTGTTGTTGGAATCCAGGTGGTGCAATTGGTTGGTGGTAGTTACCAGAATACTGCTGCTTAGGGGCATATCCTTGATTGTATTGGACAAAAGGATTTTGCTGGACCTGGTTCCCTTGAAATGCTGATGGGTAGAGTTGGTCTTGAGGATTGGCAACATTCGGGTTACGGTATGCCAGATTCGGATTCGGCTTGTAGTTTTTGTACCCTTTGTTGTAACATCCTTGATTGTTGATGAAGTTCACATCCTTCAGCTGAGAATTCTCCCCATCTTGTTGCAAAAACTGCTCTTCCTCTGAGATTGCATGAACATGCTGCTGCTGGTTGAGGAGCCTATCTAGCTTGTCATTGAGGGCTTTCATGTCCCTCTTGTACATAGCATCATCCTCTCCAGTAGATCGCACAGTGCTATCGTACTCCTCATTATAATGCCCATCAGATTGAGCCAAGTTCTCCACTAGATCCCAACCTTCATCGACATCCTTGTTGAGGAAGTTTCCATTGCTTGCGGTGTCCAGCAACATCCGTATCTTAGGGACCACTCCTCTGTATAGTGTACTTAGCAATGAAGCATTGTTAAAGCCATGATGAGGACATCTGGTAGTGTATCCTTTGAAATGTTCCTAAACTTCACTGAACGTCTCATTATTTTTCTGAACAAAGCTGGAGATGTCATTTCGCAGCCTTGTGGTTCTGGAGTTGGAGAAGAATTTGGCTAGAAACGCCTTCTTGCATTCTTCCCAGGTGGTGATGGACTCCTTGGGGAGTGATTTCTCCCATATATGTGCCTTGTCTCCCAAATAAAATGGGAACAGCCGGAGTTTGAATCCATCTTCACTAACTCCATTGATCTTGGTTAGGCTATAAAGCCTATCAAACTCATCCAGATGGTCCAATGGGTCCTCCATTGGCAATCCATGAAACTTGTTGCTTTGAATCATCTGAATGAGACTACTCTTGATCTCAAATAGTTGTTCTGGACAGCAGGAGGTACAATGCCATTCCTTTGAGTATGAGTAGATGGAGCATCCCCAGCTCCTATGTTGGTCCTTGCTTGAGGAGCTGGTGGACCGTTTCGATTGTTCATTGTCTCCTCAATTGTTGCTGGTTGTGGTTGTTGAACTTAATGTGGACGGAGTAACCTTGGTCTGTCGATGTTGTCGATGAAAGGACTCAAGTTTTGGCTACCTTTGGATCGTGTTTGCATGCAAAAGTAGCTGACCGAGTGTGTACACGAAGGTCAACCCGATCCAGGTGATCGAGTGACGGGTCGGGTGGGTGCTCGAGTTGTACCTGCAATGCAAAAAAAACAAACACGAAAGCAAACAAGTCAGATTCTGAACCAATGTAGATAATAGAACTTGATCTAGCAAGTGCTGAAATCCTAAACGTAGCAAATTAAATTCAACCAAACAGCGCCAAACGTATCAATTCCCTATGCAGTTGTAGTACAAAGGGTTATCAATCCAAATGGTTGTTATGCTAGCAGATAAGATATGATCTGAAGCAAGCAAGTCAAGCCAGGCAAGAAATGGTTTTCATCTAACAATCCTAAAAGAAATAAAAGAAAGAATATAAACAACAAACCACACGACCTGGGCTCTCGATGCAAGCATTTGAGTACAGGATCGGGTGGGGTAATTGAGTAAGCAAAGGAAGTATGAACAGCTCGAAGGTATACTCGAAGCAGGTGATCATGTACCTGTTCGGGTAAGGGATCGAGTAAAGAATAAAAATGTAAACAATCAAAATCTGAAAGCTTCTAAGGATGGGGTAATCGACTCCTAAGTGTCCCAGACCAATATAGATGCCTTACATGCCTCAAGCAAATATTCCCTAGACAATGAATCTCTAAAATCTTGTTAAAACACTCTCGTGATAGAAACATTCAACCTTGATCACTCCCCTATCCAACTCTCGTTGGAGAAACATGACCCAGCAGGCAATACGAACCGATTTATTATTGTCAATAAACCCCTTACTCATCTAATCTCTTAGGCTAAGTGAGTAAATCTCTAGCATTGATTGATTCAAGCATTTCATCTACACCTCTCGATGGTAAAACATCCTAGATCTAATCTCAACCTCTCGGTCTGTTGATAGCATTAAGAACACCAATCTAGAAGGGAATTTAAAAAACATAAACAACCAAGCTAGGACATCCTAACCGATAAGAACACAAAATCATCTATCCCATCCCTAGAAACTTTATTTCACTACTCGGAATTCATTACAGAAAACATAAAAGCATAGATAAACGAAAATTACATTGTATTAAAATATAGAGTAGAAGAGAAGAGTACAAAATAGAAATCTAAAAGGATAGCAAAAAAAAGTAAAATAAATCCTAACAAAGATAGAAAAGTGTTTGAGTCGCTCAAGATCTCTCTCAGAAGCTCTCGCTCTCTGGTTTGAGGGTCTGCAGCGTCCTCTAGCAAGAGGAAGAAGAGGGGGGTTTATATATGGAAACCCCTTTGACCTAGCTTCCTAGTCCTACCCAAGGGTCTGCTCGATGGGGTGAACGAGAATGAGGTCGGGTTATTTCTCGGGTAGGTCTTCGGGTTGTTCTTCCTTCTCTTGGATCCTCCTTGATCAGGTTGGGGTTCGGACTGTCCTTCCTGCTCAATAGCTCCTTCGGGTACATGCTCGGATTTGACCTTGTTTTCCCCCATTTAGGCTCTAAAGCACCTGTTTTCATCCAAAGTATGCAAATGCAAGAATGCAACACCCTAAATGGCCTAATTGTGAATTCTTACAGTTAATGACCTAAAAATGTTAAGGTAAGGGTATAAACAATGCAAAATATGGACAAAAAAGGATGCTTAAAACATGTAAATTAGAGAGTTATCATAGCTCAAGGGACTCGGTCGGTGCGAGAGCTTGACTTGGAGTTCAGTCGACTTCTGAGGTATGGGGGTCGGGCTATGGAGTCTGAAGAGGCTCAGATTAGGAGGTTTTTGAGGGCCCTACGTGATGATTTGAGGGTTCAGTGTAGAGAGCGGAGTTATGCTATGCGTGCAGAGCTTGTTGAGACCGCGGCAGAGATCGAGGAGGACATCCGGGCACAGAAAGTGGCGGTTAGTCCAGCAGTTAGGCTATTAAGGCTCAGCATCATGGAGGTTCTAGCATGGGTGGCAAGCCTGCGCAGGGAACCAAGAGGAGGTGGGAGGCTATGCTGAGGCCAAGCGGTGCGAGTTCCTTCGGTTGTGGGAGCAAGGATCACAAGGTTGCTAGCTGTCCTAAGAGGAGTGATCCGACGGCAGCGGCTCGTGTATGCTATCATTGTAGGGAGCCAGGGCACATCAGGCCCTTGTGCCCCAAGTTGCAGCCGGTGGCAGTGGCAGCGTTGCAGCAGGTGCAGCCGGGAGGGCAGCAAGTGGCACGGGTTTACACGACTGCAGAGACTAGTGGAACCAGTGTCGGGGCGGTTACATGTATAATTTATGGTACTTACACTTTGTGAATTTTAGTAGGTTCAGATTTTATGTTTTTCCTCTGATAAAGTGTTAGGTTCTCAACACATGAAGTTTGTGTAGGGACCTTGTTGGTGGGCGGGTTTAAGTCCCACGTTATGTTTGATTATGGAGCGTCTCAAAGCTTCACTACTTCGGAGTGTGCCGAGAGTGCGAATATTAGAGGAGATCCCGGGGAGCATACAGGAGTTGTCAGAGTTGCGGGAGGCAAGTTTTTAAGGGTTATTGGACGAGCTAGAGGAGTGGATATTCAAATCGCCGGAGAGTCGTGGCCAGCGGATTTGCTTATCAGTCCAGTGAAGTTGTATAATGTTATTCTCGGGATGGATTGGTTGCATCGCCATATGGTACATTTGGATTGCCATCAGGGTAGAGTGGAGTTTGAGCGTTCAAGAGGGAAGGTGGTTTTTCAAGGTATTAGACCAACTTCGGGGAGTCTCGTGATCTCGGCCATTCAGGCTGTGAAGATGATCGAGAAGGGCCGTGAGGCTTATCTAGTTACTACATCTATGCCAGAGGCAGTGGGGAATTCTACGGTTAGCGGTATTCAGGTTGTTGAGGAATTTGAGGATGTGTTTCAGTCATTGCAGGGATTACCACCATCTCGGTCTTATTCTTTCACGATTGAACTGGAGCCGGGGACGACGCTGTTATCCAAGGCTCCTTACAGAATGGCTCCAGCGGAGATGGCGGAGCTGAAGAAGCAGTAGAGGATTTGTTGAGTAAGGGATTCATCCGTCCTAGTGTATCACTGTGGGGAGCGCCGGTGTTATTTGTTAAGAAGAATGATGGGAGTTTCTGGTTGTGTATTGATTACCGGGTTTTGAACCGTGTCACTGTGAAGAACAAGTACCCTCTTCCCAGGATTGATGAGTTGTTGGATCAGTTGTCGGGTGCTACTTGGTTCTCAAAGGTAGATCTGGCAGATGTGAGGAAGACTGCTTTCAGGATGAGGTATAGGCATTATGAGTTTGTGGTGATGCCTTTCGGGTTGACTAATGCGCCAACAGCGTTTATGAGATTGATGAACAGCGTGTTTCAGGAGTTTCTGGACGTGTTTGTCATCATTTTCCTCGACGATATCCTGGTATTTTCTAAGAGTCCTGAAGAACATGCAGTGCATTTTAGGGCAGTTCTAGAGAAGCTGCGGGAGAAGAAGTTGTTTGCTAAGTTGAGCAAGTGCAGCTTTTGGCAGCGTGAGATGGGTCTTCTGGGTCACATTGTTTCTGGAGAGGGAGTTTCTATAGATCCGGAGAAGATTCAGGTTATCAGGGATTGGCCTAGACCGCAGAATGCCACAGAGATCAGGACTTCCTTCGTTTGGCAGGTTACTACTGGAGGTTTGTACAGGGTTTTGCAAGTAGGGAACGCCCTATGACTAAGTTGACAGGGAAGGATGTTCCTTTTGTTTGGACAAAGGAGTGTGAGGAGGGCTTTGAAAGCCTTAAGTAGATGTTGACTACTACACCAGTGTTGGCTTTGCCTGAGCAGAGAGAACCCTATGTGGTTTATACTGATGCATCTAGAGTAGGTTTGGGGTGTGTGTTGATGCAGCATGGGAAGGTGATTGCCTACGCTTCACGGCAGTTGCGGAAGCATGAGGGCAACTATCCTACTCATGATTTGGAGATTGCTGCTGTAGTTTTTGCCCTGAAGGTTTGGAGATCTTATCTTTATGGTGCAAAGGTACAAGTGATTACAGGTCATAAGAGCCTGAAGTATATATTCACTCAGCCCGAGCTGAACTTGAGGCTGAGGCGGTGGATGGAGCTCTTGGCGGATTATGATTTGGAGATAGCTTATCTCCCTTGTAAGGCTAACACGGTTGCAGATGCTTTGAGTCGGAAGAGGGTAGCTTCAGCTCAGGAGCAGGAGATGGTGTCTTTGAGGTTATGTGCTGTTTCTAAGGAACCGTTGGATTTTGAGGAAGTTTATAGAGTAGATCTTCTGAGTAGGGTGCGTTTGAATTAGGAGAAGGATTTGGGGCTGGTAAATGCCTCTAAGGATGTTAATTCAGAGTATCAGGTCTCAGATAATGGTACTATCTTGGTGCACAGTCGGATTTATGTGCCCAAGGATGAGGATTTGAGGCAGGAGATCCTGAGAGAGGCTCATTCGAGCAAGTTTTCTATTCATCCAGGAGCGACTAAGATTTACCGTGATCTTAAGAGGTACTACCACTGGGTCGGGATGAAAAGGGATATGGCTAGTTGGGTCGCGAGGTGTGATGAGTGTCAGCTAGTGAAGGCTGAGCATCAGGTTCCTGGCGGCTTACTGAAGAGTCTACCCATATTTGAGTGGAAGTGAGATATGTTCATGATGGACTTTGTGGTAGGATTGCCAGTGTCTCAGACTTATGATGCTATTTGGGTCATTGTGGACTGATTGACTAAGTTAGCACATTTTCTGGCCATGAAGAAGACTAATGGAGCAGCGGTCTTGGCAAAGAAGTATGTGAAGGAGATAGTCATGTTGCATGGCATGCCAGCGAGTATTGTGTCTGATAGGGACTCCAAGTTCACTTCGGTGTTCTGGAAGGGATTTCAGGCAGAGATGGGGACTAAGGTGCATATGAGTACAGCTTATCATCCCTAGACCGATGGACAGTCAGAGAGGACGATCTAGACACTGGAGGATTTGTTGAGGATGTGTGTGTTGGATTGGGGTGGCCATTGGGCAGATCACCTGAACCTGGTAAAGTTTGCTTGCAACAATCAGGCGAGTATTAATATGGCTCCTTATGAGGCTTTGAATGAGAGACCATGCCGTACACTGTTATGCTGGACTCATGTGGGGGAGAGGAGCATGTTCGGGGCAGATTTTGTTCAGGAGACCTCAGAAAAGATTCGGGTTCTCAAGCTGAACATGAAGGAGGCTCAGGATAAGCAAAGAAGTTATGCTGATAAGAGGAAGGGAGATCTTGAGTTTCAGGTAGGAGACAGAGTGTACCTCAATATGGCCATGTTGCAGGGTCCAAACAGGTCATTGACATAGACTAAGTTGAGTCCAAGGTTTATGGGTCTGTTCAGAGTGATTGAGCGGGTGGGACCGGTAGCATATAGGCTGGAGTTACCTAAGGTTATGCGTGCGTTCCACAAGGTTTTCAACATTTCAATGTTGCGGAAGTGTCTCCGTGAGGATGATCAGCTGTTGGCTAAGATTCCTGAAGATCTTCAGCCTAACATGACTTTGGAGGCGAGACCAGTGAGGGTTCTTGGGAAGAGGATCAAGGAACTTCGGAAAAAGAAGACTCCTTTGATGAGAGTCCTTTGGGACTGTGATGGTGTTTAGGAGTAGACTTGGAAGCTCGAGGTGAGGATGAAGGCAAGGTTTAGGAAGTGGTATAAGAAGCAAGCCGCGACATGAGCTTGCCTAGCCTGGTCACATATGTAGTATGTGGCTGGAGCAGGAATGGAGTATTCCAGCCCATCTCTCTTGTTTACTTGGTCACTTAGGGGTGGTTGGTTGTGCGACTAAGTAACAAGATGAGGTGGTGCTCGGAGTACAAAATTTTCGTGAGGCGGGGTTTTGAGGGAAAGTTTCCTGAAATAGAAGTTTCTAAAAGTGGAAAGTTTCCAAAAATAGAAAGTTCTAAAAATGGAAAGTTTTATGTGAGTTAGAATTGCCCATTTTTAGTGGTTGTGAGTCTTGCAGGGGCTTGTGTGGCCTTAGTGGCGGACTTTTGAGTCATTGTGCCCGTGTGTGGCGGTCTTATGAGACATTGTGTGGCCTTTGTGGCGGGCTGTTTAGCCAATTGTGTGGCCTTTGAGGCGATCCTTCGAGATGTATGGTCTTTGTAACGGTCCTTTGGGACGAGTGGTCTTCGTGAAATTCCTTCGGGATAAGTGGTCTTTGTGACGGTCCTGTTGAGGACATTTGTTTGGCCTTTGTGGCGGTCCTGTGAAGGAAATTTGTTTCGCCTTGGTGGCAGTCCTGTTTAAGACATTTGTTTAGCCTTGGTGGCGGTCCTGTTTAGGACATTTGTTTGGCTTTGTGGCATGTATATGATCCTTGTGTGGTCATGAGGTATTCCAGATAGGGGATATGTGGTTGGTAGGACATTGTGATGTTTTACGCGAGCCACGGGAAGGAAACCTGGATAGGGATAGGACTCAAACGTGTTCAGAATTGTTTTCTCGCGACACTTGGGATTGGTTCTCCTAGTACTACCATATTCTAAGACTTTGTGGCTTGGGAGTATAGTTGGTATATTGACTTTGGATGACAATCCGGGGGCACGGTGTAGGGTGACAACCCGAGAGACGAATATTGGACTTCCTTTTATTTATGGCATGCGGGCTTAGGCGCAATGAGGTGCCAACATTATGGCATGCGGACTTAGGTCTGATGAGGAGCCAATAAAAACTCATGAGTCTATTGCCTAGAGGTGACCTTCCGTAGATCGGTCGGAGGAGTGCGGACCATGGAGACGGTTGCACGGGAGTCCTTGGCTAATGACTGTTTGAAATTTGAGGACGAATCTTTGTTGGTGGGGGAGAATCGTAACACCCGCAAACCAAAACTATGCGTTTTGGGGGAGGGTGTCGATCGACACCAAGGGTGGTGTCGGTCGGCAGCAACATTCTCTGGTTCGACCAGTTAGATTAAATTGTCGATTTGGACCGGTTTGGTTTAAGGAAAACCATTGCACCGAGATATTAGAGTAAGAAAACAACCTAGGTCGTGTTTTGTTTCGTCTCATGCCGTTTTTGACAAAACAAAGAGAGAAAAGGTGTTCTTGAGCTTTTGGGAAGAGATTGGTGAGATTCATGGCTGTTCTTGAGAGATTTGAAGCTAGGAAGGATCTAGAAGCTTGCTAGGAAGGTTGGATTTGTTGCTGTTGGTCAGAATCTTCCTGTAGAGAGGTGAGTGCATGACCATGGCTTATCTAAGCCTGTGATTCCTTGTTCTTGCTTGTTTGTTGCTGTTTTTGTGTGTTTTTCTTGCTGGGATTGATTGCTACAGGTTCCTACAGACGTATATGGCTTGGGTTTTGAGTATTGGGCGATTTGGTGGAGTTTGGGAGCAAGATTCGACTCTCGGCTTCGTGCGGATCGCGGTTGCAGAGGTAGTGTCGATCGACACCAATTGGTGTCGGTCGACACAGGTGAAACGGCATCTATACACACTGTGGGGTACTGTCGGTCGACACCAAGAGCCATTGTCGGTCGACACTTGGCTGGTGTCGGTCGACACCTCCCTTTCATCGAGATGATGTTTGTTTTCCTGGTTTGTATGCTTTGTTTGTTGATTCTTTGGAACATTGGAATTACAGTTTCTTGTGTGTATAGCCCAGTAGATGGGAGGATTGCCTCACTGAGTGTTTTTAAAATACTCATGCATCTCAATTTGTGTTTGTGGTGCAGGTAAAGGCAAAGTGCAATCGTGGAATCAAGGCAATGAAGAGGAGGATGTTCTAGGGACTTGCTTGTTGTCTGGCATTGCTAGGTTGGTAGAGTTGGGTCATTAGAAACAATGCTAGGTTGCTGGTTCTATGATTTCTGTTGGTTGAAATTTAGATATTGTTATGTTATAATTATTGGATTATTATTAGATATTTATTGGATATTGGTATTAGTTATTTCCGCTGTTGATTGTGATTGTGGTTAGGTGGCTTTTGTGTATGGGACCACTAGTTATAGTTTATTTATTCTTATTATTTATTATTTATTATTTCAAAAAAAAAAAACGGGTCGGTGATTTCAGATTTTAACAAGACAAGTATCCCATAACGATTTTGCTTCAGATTCTTCGATTGAAAATACAGAAACAAATGCACAAACCAAAGCTACAACAATGAATAGCATAGCAATCTGAGAGGAAAATTTAGCCATATGTGCTTATACATGAATTTTACTGACTAATATTTCTTATATGAAAAGAATGTAATGAAGTGTGTTTTGTATTTGATATTATAGACACAAAGCTACATAAGCTATTTATATGTAGTTGAAAACCTAACTTAACTATCATAACATATTAAAGAACTAAAATAATTAATGAGAAAGAGTTTATTTTCTTGGTAAATAAGTACACTACAAGCGTTTAATTTTCTCTTTTTAATAATTGTTTTTAAAATTATAATGACAAATTTAAAACAATTAAAGATATCTTGTTAAATGGAAAATGTTATAAGTTTGTTTTGAATCATGCAAACTTCTAAGCCTAATTTTTGAATATGAGGTTATATACTAACTGAAATATTTAGATTTTTAAAAGTATATTAATCTATTTTTTAGTAGTTTGACATATAAATATATATTTTATTTTTAATGTATAAAAACTCTAAGTCACACTGACAAATTTCTTATCTAAATGACAAAGAAATGCCACTAGTATCTTTCTATTACAACATTTTAATATAATTTTTTATTAAAGAATCTGAGATTCACTAGAGCTGTATATATGAAATATGCAACATTTTTTAACATAAATAAAAAGGTTGAAACCTTATTGATAAGTTTGTAAAAAATGAATATATTATAGGTTGATGACTAATAATTACAAAAAATAATTTTTCGTACACTAGAGAAAATATTTCCTTATAATAGATGTAAAACAATGTTTAAAGGATCTCTTATTAAATAGAATAGAAGCAAAATTTGAAAACCAAATTACAAAATAAATATACATATATATATAGATTAAAATCATGGCAAAAATAGAAACAAATTAAATGTGAGTGAGGTTAATGGTTATGTGGACTATATTTTCATTGTCAACCTAATGCACTTGTAGGTAAGGACTTTAATCAAATTTTAGCCTAGTAGTCTATGGTTAAAATACTAATATACAAATACAGTTCTTACATGATTCAGTCTGCAGTTTACTCGAATGTTCAAAACCTCTTTAAGTTCCTTTCAGTTTTGAATTTAAAATCGATTTTTTTTTACGCTTTTCTAATCAGTTTTCGTAATTTTATAATTTTTTTATTGGAGGAATTAGAGCTTAAGCATAAAGATAAAAATTGTATATATACCTGTCTCTTGAAATTGACTAAAATAATATGTCATTATTTATAATAAAAATTAAGAAACTTGATAGGATTATACAATTGTTGTAAATTTATTATATATATATATAAATCGAATTCAGTCAACAAAAATATATATCCTATTAATATCTGAATTTTTGGTTTAAAATTCATATGAGATAATATTTTTGTTTTTTCTTTTTTGTTAGAAATACAAAGTTGTTTTGAAAATCTTCAAAGAAATTTACTTTGTCTTTATTTTTTGTGAAAGTACTGAAGTGGATATTTCTAATAAATAAAATGTTACAACAAAATTATCAAGTTTTTAATCAAAATAATTTAAGCAGTTTTAGAGATTGCAAAGCAATGACTCCACAAGTCGTCTCTCTTCTTCAAATATAGTGCTTCACGGGCAACTAAGGATGGTCTGTCAACAATATATTTAATGAGAGTATCGTGACACACTTTTCCTTCTTGAACAAGATCGTTGCAACAAGTATCATCGATGGTTGCATTTCCAAAAACAACGGCGATTATATCCAAGGCACAGTGAGGAGAGATTTTAACAAAACAAGAATCCACTACAGAAAAATGTCACATATACAGCGTCCGGAAAGCGCTATAACAGGTTATTATAACAGTATTGTGAACGCTATATATGCGCCCGTTATAATAGATATGGCACTTTACATAGCGTTTTTTTGCTTATGCTATATTAGTTATCTTTTAGATTGCGTTTTCTTTATTGCTATTGTATACTTTATAATAGCAATTAATCTTCCTTATTATTTCTATTTCATAGCATTTGTTTTGTATTATTATTTTTATTGTACCCCAGATTTTCTTATGTATTGCTTATTAGATAAACATCCTATCATTTGTCAAACCAACAATATGTATAAGAAAAAGTTCATATAACCACAATCGTAAAATATAAGAAAAATGTTTCACAAGTACAAATACAAAAAGTTCTACTAGCTACAAGAATATTGACATATCATTACAAAGTAAAATTACATATTAGAAAATAAGTCTAGAAAACTCTTGTAAACTCCATGAATCTTCCACACTCTTAGACCTCTAATCTTTGAAACTTCTTTGATATCATCAGATAATCAACTTCAACATATCTTGAGTTCTTTAAACCACCTACTGTCCCAATAACCATATGAACACATCTGAAATTAAAGAGCCTGAAGATACGAGAGACTAAAGTAAATCTAAACTAACATGTACCATAGAGAGAAGAACACCACAAGTTCAGATCAGTATGAGACCTTCCCCCACCACAACCTCTTCCTCTGAAAACCAATCCAGTATTTGGCACCTAATTCCTTCTTTGCTTACTATGAAATCTGCAAAAAAAGACTAGTTAATACAACATGATACTTGACATAAACATGGCACAAAGTTAAATCAACAGAAAAAAAACTTGTAGAAGAGAAACTTCTAAGAAAACAAACTTAAGCAATCTGAGTTTCTCATTTAAGAACTCATCAATGAATCGACTTTGGCTTGTCTTCAGGAGTAATAGTGTCAAAGTACTTAGAAACCTCAATCCCTGCAGAAAACGAAATAACGACAATGGAAGATACAACTTAGCTTCTTAGAGAATCAAAATAAGGCAAGAAGAAGACATGCACATGATAATTACACCCAAACTAGTAGAAAGATTAAACCCTAACCTCGAATTTGACTTCACCTCAACTAGATCTAAAACAGTCTTCACGAACTGTCAATCCTCACCATATCGTTCCTCCCTTCCACCATCGAGAAGCCTAAGATCGCCCAACGCTCCGACGATATTTTTTTTCTCAAAACCATCCTTAGATGGAAAACTACATAACAAAGAATTAACAAAATCATAATATGAACGACCATTCCATTACAAAGCTTTGCCTGAGAATTAAAAAAAAAAAAAAAAAAAAAGAAAACGCAAACTGTAAAGGAACATATAAAGTATCACACCGTAAGCAAGACAATAGACTAAAGAGACAAGGATGAATGTTTAGTATCACTTGGTAATGTTTAGAGATTTAGCAACACCTTGGTCCTATTCATGGAGGTCAAAACTTTGAGAAGGTGGGCTTAACTCCTCATTCTCCATCTCTATTTTCATAACTGCAATGTAACCACAATACTTAAGGCCTTGTAGTCCGCATGCCATCTCTCTATTTTCCTCCATCTCCACAATACTCATTCTCCATCTCTATTTTCATAACTGCAATGGGATTTCAACGAGTATTCGATGAGGAACAAAGAAAGTGAGAAAAAGATTGAGAAGTGAAACAATAGAGTGAGAGGGAAACTAAACTAGGGTTAGTGGGAGAATAAAATTTGGAGAGCTACTTCTTTTTTCACTAAAAGTAGTTAGGGGGAAATAATTATTTTTTGTTCACATGAATGATGCATAGCGTTTTGAAACTTACTAGTGCTATATATTTTACATTTATTCAAAACATTTTTAACATTAAAATCTGACCAACCATACAAAGCGTTTGTACTTTGGCAAACGCTATCTAAAACTGAGAGATATATCAATTATAGCAGAGAGGTGTTAAATGCTATACTAATCCGCTATTAATACTCCAATTTCTTGTAGTGATCCCATAACGATTTTTTTTCAGATTCATCGACTGAAATTACAGGAACAAATGCGCAAACCAAAGTTACAACAACGAATAGAATAGCAATCTGAGAGGTAAATTTATCCATATGTGTTTATACGTGAATTTTACCGACTATTATTCTTATGTGAAAAGAATGTAATAAAGTGTCTTTGTATTTGATATTATAGACAAAAAGCTACATAAGCTATTTATATGTAATTGAAAACCTAACGTAACTATCATAACATATTACTGAACTAAAATAATTAATGAGAAAGAGTTTATTTTTTTTGTAAATAAATATATTGTGAGCATTTAATTTTCTCTTTTCATTTCTTTTTTAAATTATAATGACAAATTTAAAAAAATTGACGATATCTTGTTTAAATGGTGAATGTTGTAATTTTTATTTAATCATGCAAACTTTTAAGCCAATTTTTTGAATATGAGGTTATATACTAAGGGCATCTCTGAAATGACAGCACCCGGATTCCCAATCCTCACACAGGATCCACGTGAAACAATCTCATTGGAACCCCATAATTCCGACTAGACAACCGGCATAGAAATCGCTCCTTAAAAAAACTCCCACAATTACACCAAACATCACCTCATCTTGTTACTGAGTCGCTGTAACGTTCGTGTCCTGAAAAAAATGGAAACATTTGTGTATATGTCGGGAATTGGAGTGAAGCCAGTTTAATTTTAGTTGGTTTATTAGGTTGGTTGAGTTATTAATTAAATTAGAATTGGTTTAATTAATTATTGGTTTAGCTAAATTTTGATTTAATCGAATTAAACCAAGGAATCCCCATGAGATGGGAGAAACGATTGTTTGGAAACCCAAAGTTTTCTGGTAGTTGAGAGAACTGTTTGGGAGCTTTGGATAATCATGTTTGATGGGATCTCGTGAGCAGAAACTAAGGGAGTTTTCCGTGATGTTTTTATTGTGCCGGTTGCAGGAACTAGGGGAGTTCTCTATGACGTTTTTGATTGTGTCTTCTATGGAACTTGAGCGTTCGCCGGCGGGAACTTTAGAAGTTTAACGAGGCACGTCTATTGTATACGGTTGTTATGCTATGAGTGAGAGTATGACATGTTGATGTTGTACATGAGACTCATGTGGTGGATGGTGATCAATCTAAGTTTTGGTTGTGCGGTACTAAAAACAGAAAGTTTTATGAGTAGTTAGAACTTGTCTATTATTGGAAAGTGCATATGTAAATAACTTGAGAAAGTGATGTTTACGTTGTGGCTGGTGTTGGTCATGTTGTGATGAGGACATCAATAGTAAACTTTCGGAAGAACCCGTTCTACAATTTCCTGAAGAACCCGTTCTACCATTTCCTGAAGAACCTGTTCTGCCAACAATGATACACAAACCTATGACAAGGTTGGGAGCAAGCACATTAAGGGAGCAATTCAACAGGTCCATTGAATGTCTGATTACTCTCATTGAGCTAGAAGATTCCAAAGAGAAGGCTCCAAAAGCATCATTTTTGCCGGTTTTACAAGGAAGTAAAGAACCTGTTCTTTTCATCATTTCCGAAGCAATCAATGAAAGGCTGGAGCGTGCATGAGAGCTATTTCAAGGTGAGTGTTTGAATTCAAATAATAAATGTTGGTTCTTTCTTGTTTTGCAGGAATCGACCGTTGGGTCTTTATGAGTCTTTTTATTTATTGAAGTCCTAAAATCGAGTCTGTTATTTTTGCAAGTTTAGTCCTTTTATTTGTAATAAATTTTGACCCTTGAAGGTCCCCCGCTGCTGGATCATTATATAAGGTCCCTTCTCAGCATTGTAACCTTTCAAGTTTTTATGAAATAAAATGAGAGTTTTCTTAGGTTTTCTTCTGAGATAGAAGCAACCACCCTTTTCTCCTTCTTCTTGTGAGTGAATCCTTGAAGACTGAGATTTGACTTATCATAGATCCTTTCACAGATCTGTGTGGCGTCCCTCAATCCACCCATCTATCCTTTCATCTTCCACTGCTACCGAATAGACAGAACAGTGTTTTCAACCATTTGTCTATTCACCATCTCTTCACTGCACTCCATCTATCATCCACTGAATAGGCAGAACAGTGTTATCAACCATTTGCCTACTTCCATCTATCCACGTGGGTTCCCTCATCTGGGTTCCTACATCATGTTGATATTCCGAGAAGGGAGTATGGTGGTTGGTATGACACTGCGATGTTGTACGCGAACCATGAGAGGTAGATCTAGTCAGGAGATATGCTTGAGGCGTTTATACTTGTTTGCTCTAGGGACGTGTGGTCCTGAACAACTCATGTGATAGCTCGATGGACTTTGTGTCCGGAGAGTGGGAGTGGTATGGCGGCTTTAGATGACGATCCGAGAGCGCGCTTTAGGGTGATGACCCAAGAGTGAATTTTGCGACTCTCTGGATACCTTAGCTGTAGGCTGTGGCCTGGGAGTGAGCCGGTATGACTCAAAGGTTGCGACCTGAAAGCGGAAGGAGCGAGTGAGACTTCCTGGATACCGTAGCTGAAGGCAGCGTGCCTGACGGTGAGCCGGTATGACTCAAAGGTTGCGACCTGAGAGCAGGGGGAGTGTGTGTGACTTCCTAGATGCCGTAGCTGTAGGTAGTGAGCCTGACAGCGAGCTGGCATGTCTCATGGGTTGCAACCCGCGGGCGGGGGAAGTGATGAGTTGAGAGCAAATAATGTCTTGGGCGCAAGTATATTTACTAGAGGGAGACCTCAGAGGATCCGTTGGAGGATGTGCGGACTATGGTGATGGTTGCACAGGTGTCCAATGCTGATGGTGGCCGGTTTGGTCGGAGGATGTGTGGGTCGTAGTGATGGTTGCATGGAGGTCCTTTGCTGATGGTAGTGAGAGATTTGAGGAGTTGGTAAATTTTCCCAGGGGAGATGAGTCAAGTGGTTTGAGATGGCGGCTCGCAGAGTGTTCGACGCAGTGAATCAGAATATGCAGATGTATGGTACTTGTTTGTTTAATTACGCTTGTATGGATGATTCGCTGTGAAGAATTGTTGAGCGAAGGATAGCTTAGGTTAAGCTATCTTGATGAAATCTTTATTAAAATGCAAGTTTCCAATTGCTTCGTTATCTGGGTTGTGTCGTGGATATGTGTTCCATTAGGGAAGAGTGTGTAGTCGGAGAACCACAGTCGAGTTGGTCAGAAATTCATATACGAATCAGGAAGGGTGTGAGGGCGAGGCCGATGTGGTATCGCTGTAGCCGGTGTGGCTGGAGGCCTAGTAAAGATTGTATGTGCGGCAACAAGTTTTATCCCAGACCGAAGATGATCTTTTTGCAAATCTGTTGACCAGACTATTTGAGTAGTTGTCAGAGAGGACACTAGTCGTGAAAGTGCAGCCGAGGGTTGCGAGTGCAGAGGTTTATGAGGAACTTTCGTGTTGAATCGATCGTTATATCGATGGTGGTTGAAGTTCATTGAGAATGAGTTGTGCTGTTAGTGGGGGAGAATTGTAACGCCCGTGTCCGTAAAGAAATGGAAAAATTTGTGTGTATGTCGAGAATTGGAGTGAAGCCGGTTTAATTTTAGTTAGTTTATTAAGTTGGTTGAATTATTAATTAAATTAGAACTGGTTTAATTAATTCTTGGTTTAGCTAAATTTTGGTTAATCGAATTAAACCAAGGAAACAGTATCGTTCTCTTTAAGAGCAGTCTACGCCTATTTTTCTTCTCCTCACGTTGGTCGATGGTCGTCGCCACCATAGAGATGGAAGGAGAGAGAGAAGCTCGATGGTGGTAAGAGGAAGAGAGGGGATGAGTTCGGTTTTGGGGTTAGAGAAAGAGCTAAACCATGGGTTGTGAGAGGAGAGAGGGGCAAGGTTGTGTTGGCGTGTGATGAAGAGGGGATCGAGACTGGACCCTCGTTGCATACAGCTTGTGCCGTCGTGTGTAACGTTATCACCGGAGAGTAAACCGGTGATGCTGAGAAAGTTTTCAGTGAGATGCGGTTGTTATAGAAAAGTGAGGGAAAGGGGAAGAGAAGAGAGAGAGAGCCATGATGAGAGGAGAGAGAATTTACGTTCCGGAGATGGTGCAAACCATTGATGGATCTGGTTAGTCCTACCATGGCTGTGGGAAGCTTCTTTGGTGGTGGAATAATAAGGCCGGATAAATAGTACTGAAGAAGAGTAAGAAAGTGGAAGAAGGTTAGAGTTAAAGGCAGTGTGGAGGAGCCGACTTTGGGGGCTCGTCGGCGGCGGATCCGACATTGGTTTGGAAAGGTAATGTTATTGGCATGATCTCCAATAAGCCAAGAGTGCACAGAAATTGGCAGATTGTTATTCAGAGTTAAATTGAAGGAGTTATGCTCTTTACTTCCTGGACAAGTAATTGCTGGAAAGGTGACTGCTTGTAAATGGTGCAATTTATGCCAAGTATGGAACATGGGCGTTTCCGAGTTCCGGTTTTGCGAGGATGATTCCCGTCGAACCAGATGTAATCAGCTCAGGATTTAAGATTCTATGGAAAGGTCTCTCTGTCTAGAAACTATAGCTGCTGACGGAGCTTGATTTGGGGTTATAATCAGGAAGTTATGGACGTTTCTTTCTGGTCCAGTAATTGCATATCTAGAAGCCTAGAAACAGTACGTGCTGGCCTCGAATGGGAAATCAAAACTTGTCCGATCTCCACAAAATTTGGTACAGAGCTGCATCAAACTACTGGCTAGGTATTGAATGGTGGGATTGCGTTTCCAATGGTTAGTTTGTGGTTTATTTGAGTATTTATATAATCTTTTGTATGGATTGAATTATGTTGAGTTGTGTTGTTGGTTGAACCAACAAGCTAGGTTTGAGCTGGAACTTCCGTAAGCTTTTGGAGCAAGGTCATCGTGGTTGTAGAACCAAGTTAGAGCTCAGGAGTGTCGGGTTAAAGCTAAGACGGTGAATCGATGGATTTATCGGAGAAGTGTTTTCTGTGGCTGGACGGAATAAAATATTCCAGCCCACTTCTCTAATTAAACGGTCGCCAGAGATTGTTGGTTGTGCGACTCAGTAACTAGATGAAGTGGTGTTTGGGATACATGCTTAATTGGATTTTTCGGGTGGATCACGAAGTAGCCAGTTGGAGGAGTAATTAGAGTCAATAAATGTAAAATGCTTGTGTAGCTGAAGTACGTTTGTATGATTACTATTAGTAGTTGCAGAGTATGAAATAGTTTTCTTTAGCTAGCATTTGTGGAACTTTTTGAAAGAAATGGTTAACGCCGGTTGTCTTGTCGGAATTATAGGGTTCCGGTGAGGTTTTTTCTCGGGTGTCCGGTGTAAGAATTGGGAATCCGGGTGCGGTCGTCTCATTTTGGTATCAAAGCGTATACGGTTCTAGGACAGGTTCTTGAATGAAAAATAGAATTGTCTAGATCGTTTAAGACGCGGTAAGCGCTAAATAAAACATGAAGTGTTGGTGAAATATTGGATTCGTGAGTGGTCAAAAGTGAAGTTGATTATAAATGTTTGGGGTAATGGAATGCTTGGATAAGAATTGTTTTGTGGAGAATGTCGTGAGTGTTTAGATAGAGGTCTACCATTCAGACGATTGTGTTTTGAAGTTCGAGGAATTTGCGTTTTCAGAAAAGTTCTTGTAAGAATGATTCTCTAATTGACACCAACCCAGAAATAACGATATCAGCCTCCTTTCAAGCTCCTTCTCGCTGCAAATCCCTAATTCACCACAACCATCGATTCTCTAATCGATCTAGCACTAAAACAACACAACTTACATGGATTACAACCATGAGAAATCCTCCTTATGTCTTCTAATCCACCACCAATTTCCCATCTTTCCCCTCACACATGAAGAAGACGGATCTCCCTTTTTCTCCTCTTATTCCCCCAAACAATCCTCTTTCTCCCTCTATTTCTCTCTGAAAACAACAGTAAGCGGCTCCCAACCCTAAAGTCGATTCCCACTTAAATAGTCCGGTTTAAGGCTTCCCAAACTGAGCCAATTCACATTTCAATGATTTAAAACAAACCGGTCGAACCGAAAATGGTTGGTATTGACCGCCACCCTCCTTGGTGATGATCGACACCCACCCCAAAAACTGACAATTAGGTTTGCGGATGTTACAATCTCCAACCCCACTCTATTTTAAAGTCATAACTATATTATAGAGCAACATTTGCTCCAACCTTACTCTATATTTTACTCTAAAATAGAGAAAATGATAGGATTGCTCTATATATATAGCAACTCTATTCTCACCTCTATTTTTTTTACACTAACTCTATTTTAGAGTTGAAAATAGAGTAATACATTGGAGTACAACAATACTCTATTTTGAAGTTACTCAATTTTAGAGAAAAAAAAATAGAGATATACATTGGAGATGGTGTAACTAAAATATATAAATTTTAAACTATATTAAACTATTTTTTAGTAGTTTGATATATAAATGTCCTCAAGAGGACCGCCACAAAGGCTAAACAAATGTCCTCAATAGGACCGTCACGAAGACCACTCGTCCCGAAGGACCATCATGAAGACCACTTGTCCCGAAGGACCATCACAAAGACCATACATCCCGAAGGACCGTCACGAAGACCACTCATCCCGAAGGATTGCCTAAATAGGCCACACGTCCCGAAGGACCGTCACGAAGACCACACATCCCAAAGGACCGCCTAAACAGACACATTAGCTAAACAGCTCGCCAGAAAGGCCACACAATTGGCTAAACAACCCGCCACAAAGGCCACCCAATTGGCTAAACAGCCCGCCACAAAGGCCACACAATGTCTCAAAAGACCGCCACACATGGGCACAATGACTCAAAAGTCCATCACTAAGAACTTTCCACTTTAGAAACTTCTAGTTCAGGAAACTTTCACTCAAACCACTGCCTCATGGATATTTCGTACCCCGAACACCACCTCATCTTGTTACTTAGTCGCACAACCAACCACCGCTAAGCTACCAAGTAAACAAAAGAGATGAGCTGGAATACTCCATTCCCGCTCCAGCCATGGATTACAGATGGGACCAGGCTAGACAAGCTCAAGTCGCGGCTTGCTTCTCATACCACTTCTTAAACCTTGTCTTCATCCTTGCCTCTGGTTCCCAAGTATGCTCCTCAACACCATCATAGTCCCAAGGAACTCTCATCAAAGGAATCTTCTTCTTCTGAAGTTCTTTGATTCTCCTCCCGAGAACCCTCACTGGTCTCGCCTCCAAACTCATGTTAGGCTGAAGATCTTTAGGAATCTTAGCCAACAACCGATCATCCTCATGGAGACACTTCCACAACATAGACACATGAAAAAACCTTGTGGAACGCACGCATAACCTCAGGAAACTCTAGCCTATATGCTACCAGTCCCACCCGCTCAATGACCTGTTCGGACCCCGCAACATAACCATCTTGAGGTACACTTTGTCTCCTACCTGAAACTCAAGATCTCTCCTCCTCCTATCGAACTCCTCTGCCGATCTTTAGCTTCCTTTACGTTCAGCTTGAGAACCTGAATCTTCTCTGAGGTCTCCTGAACAAAATTCGCCCTAACATGCTCCTCTCCCCCACCTGAATCCAGCATAATGGTGTATGACATGGCCTCCCATACAAAGCCTCATAAGGAGCCATCTTAATACTCGCCTGATAACTGTTGTTGTAAGCAAAATCTACCAGGTTCAGGTGATCTGCCCAATGGTCATCCCAATCCAACACACACATCCTAAACAAATCCTCCAGCGTCTGGATCGTCCTCTCTGACTGCCCACCGGTTTGGGGATGATAAGCTATACTCATATGTACCTTAGTGCCCATCTCTGCCTGAATCACTCACCAGAACACCGAAAATGAACTTAGAATCCCTATCAGACACAATACTCATTGGCACCCCATGCAACCTGACTATCTCCTTCACATATTTCTTAGCCAAAACCGCTGCTCCATCAGTCTTCTTAATAACCAGAAAATGTGTTGACTTCGTCAACCGGTCCACAATGACCCAAATAGCATCAAAATTCCGAGACACTGGAAATCCTACCACAAAATCCATCGTGATCATTTCCCACTTCCACTCTAGAATGGGTAGACTCTTCAGTGTCCGCCTAGAACCTGATGCTCAGCCTTCACTAGCTGACACACTTCGCACCTCGCAACCCAACTAGCTAGATCCCGACCCAGTGATAGTACCTCTTAAGAAAACATGCTCGCATAAGCCTCTCTCAGGATCTCCTGCCTCAACTCCTCATCCTTAGGCAAACAAATTCGCCCGTGCACCAATATAGTACCATTAGCTGAGACCTGATACTCTGAATCATGATCCTTAGAGGCATTCACCAGCCCCAAATCCTTCTCATGAGTCAACTGCACCCTGCTTAGAAGATCTACTCTATCAGCCGCCTCTAAACCCAACGGCTCCTAAGAAACAGCACACAACCTCAACACACTGATCTCTCCTACCAGAGACTCCATCTCCTGCTCCTGAGCCGAAGCTGCCCTCTTCCGACTCAGAGCATCTACAACCAAATTAGTCTTACGAGGGGATAGGCTATCTCCAAATCATAATCTGCCTCAAACTTCATCCACCGCCTCTGCCTCAAGTTCAGCTCAGGCTGAGTGAATATATACTTCAGGCTCTTATGATCTGTAAACACCTGTACTTTTGCACCATAAAGATAAGATCTCCAAATCTTCAGGGCAAAAACTACAGCAGCCATCTCTAAATCATGAGTAGGATAGTTGTCCTCATGCTTCCGCAAACTTCCGCGAAGCGTATTCAATCACCTTCCTATGCTGCATCAACGCATACCCCAAACCAACTTTGATGCATCTGTATAAACCACATAGGGTTTTCCCTGCTCAGGCAAAGCCAATATTGGCGTAGTAGTCAACATCTCGTTCATGCTTGCAAAACCTTCCTCGCACTCTTGTGACCACGCAAAAGGAACATCCTTCCCTATCAACTTAGTCATCGGACATGCCTTACTTGCAAAACCCTGCACAAATCTCCTGTAGTAACCTGCCAAACCAAGAAAACTCCTAATCTCTTTACCGTTTTGCGGTCTAGGTCAATCTCTAATAGTCTGAATTTTCTCCGGATCTACAGAAACCCCCTCTGTAGAAACAATATGACCCAGAAAACCCATCTCACGCTGCCAAAAACTGCACTTTATCAATTTAGCAAATAACTTCTGCTGCCGCAGCTTCTCCAAAACTGCCCTCAAATGCACTGCATGCTCCTCAGGACTCTTAGAAAATACCAGGATATTGTTGATGAAAATAATGACAGACACGTCTAGAAACTCCTTAAACACACTGTTCATCAACCTCATAAACGCTGCTGGAGCGTTAGTCAACCCAAAAAGCATCACCACAAACTCATAATGCCCATACCTCGTCCTGAATGTAGTCTTCCTCACATCTGCCTCATCTATCGGTATTTGATGATAACCCGACGCCAGATCCATCTTGGAGAACCAAGTAGAACGTTTCAACTGATCCAACAACTCATCGATCCAGGGAAGAGGGTACTTGTTCTTCACAGTGACCCGGTTCAAACCCTAATAATCAATACACAAACGGAAACTCCCATCCTTCTTCTTAAAAAATAACACCGGCGCTCCCCACGGTGATACACTAGGACCGATGAATCCCTTGCTCAACAAATCCTCTAGCTGTTTCTTCAGCTCTGCCATCTCTACTGGAGTCATCCTGTAAGGAGACTTAAATAACGACATCGTCTCCCGTTCCAGTTCAATCGTGAAGGGATCAGACCGAGATGGTGGTAATCCCTTCAATGACTGAAACACATCCTAAAACTCCTCAACAACCTGAATACCGCTAACCGTAGAGTGCCCCACTGACTCTGGCATTGACATAGTAACCAAACACGCCTTACGGCCCTTCTCGATCATCTTCCTAGCTTGCATGGCCGAGATCACGAGACTCCCCAAAGTCGGTCTAATACCATAAAAACTCCCCTCCTGGACGCTCAAACTCCACTCCTGGCCACTCAAACTCCCCTCCCGGACGCTCAAACTCCACTCTATCCTGATGGCAATCCAAATGTGCCATATGTCGATGTAACCAATCCATCCCAAGAATAACATCATACAACTCCACTGGACTGATAAGCAAATCCGTTGGCCATGACTCTCCTGTGATCTGAATATCCACTCCCCTCGCTCATCCAATGACTCTCAGAAACTTGCCACCCACAACTCTGACAACTCTTGTAAGCTCCCCGGGATCTCCTCTGATATCTACACCTTCTGCACACTCTGGAGTAATGAAGCTGTGAGAAGCTTCAGAATCAAAATAACATGGGACTTAAACCCACCAACCAACAAGGTCCCTACACAAACCTCATGTGTTGAGAACCTAACACTTTATCACAAGAAAACATAAAATATGAACCTACTGAAATTCACAAAGTTTAAGTACCAGAAATTATACTTGTGATTGCCCCAGCACTGGTTCCACCAGTCTCGACCGTCGTGTACACCTGTGGCGCCTGCTCAATCCGTGCTACCTGCTGCACTTCAGGCTGCACCACATGCTGCACTGTTACCACTACTATCTGATGCAACTTGGGACACTTAGGCTTGACGTGCGCAGACTCCCTGCAATGATAGCATACATGAACCGCTGCCGTCGTAGCACTCCTCTGGGGACAGCTAGCTACCTTGTGATCCATGCTCCCTCAACCAAAGCACCCTACACCACTCGGTCTCTGCGTAGCCTCCCACTTCCTCTTGGTTCTCTGCGCAGGCTTGCCGCCTTTGCTAGAACCTCCCTGATGATGAGCCTTCCTAGGCTGCCCCGCCGGACTAACCGTCACTGTCTGTATTCAGATATCCTTCTCAATCTGTTATGCAGTCTCAACCAGCTCTGCATGCGTAGCATAACTCCGTCCTCTACAATGGACCCTCAAGTCATCACGAAGAGCCCTCATAAACCTCCTGATCTGGGCCTCCTCAGACTCCATAGCACGACCCCCATAAGACAGAAGTCAACTGAACTCCAAGTCCAGCTCCCGCACTATCCGTGTTCTCTGAGATAACTGAAGGAACTGAACCTCCAACCGGTCTAATGTCTCTCTCGGAAAGTACTTGCGGTTAAACACCTCCATGAAGTCAGCCCAATTCATCTCGCTCTGCACTCTCCTAGCAGCCACTGATCTCCACCTCACCTGAGTATCACCAATCAAGTTATGGACCCCTATGTCCATCCAAAACTCCTCAGGACATCTTAGAGTCTGGAAATTACGTTCCACACTCGTCCTCCACGCATCTGCAGCAGTAGGATCTGTACTACCCGAAAACCGCGCAGTATCAATGCCACACAGCTCCCTCAACATAGACACATAAGCCAAGAGTGCACAGCAATTGGCGGATTGTTATTCAGAGTTAAATTGAAGGAGTTATGCTCGTTACTTCCGGGACAAGTAATTGCTGGAAAGGTGACTGCTGGTAAATGGTGCAATTTATGCCAAGTATGGAACATGTGCGTTTCCGAGGATGATTCCCGTCGAACCAGATGGAATCAGCTCAGGATTTAAGATTCTATGGAAAGGTCTCTCTGTCTAGAAACTATAGCTGCTGACGGAGCTTGATTTGGGGTTATAATCAGGAAGTTATGGACGTTTCTTTCTGGTCCACTAATTGCATATCTAGAAGCCTAGAAACAGTACCTCGAATGGGAAATCAAAACTTGTCCGATCTCCACGAAATTTGGTACAGAGCTGCATGAAACTACTGTCTAGGTACTGAACGGTGGGATTGCGTTTCCAATGGTTAGTTTGTGGTTTATTTGAGTATTTATAAAATCTTTTGTATGGATTGAATTATGTTGAGTTGTGTTGTTGGTTGAACCAACAAGCTAGGTTTGCGCTGGAACCTCCGTAAGCTTATGGAGCAAGGTCATCGTGGTTGTAGAACCAAGTTAGAGATCAGGAGTGTCGGGTTAAAGCTAAGCGGTGAATCGATGGTCGGAGAAGTGTTTTCCGTGGCTGGACGGAATAAAATATTCCAGCCCACCTCTCTAATTACACGGTCGCCAAGGATGGCTGGTTGTCCGACTCAGTAACTAGATGAGGTGGTGTTTGGGGTACATGCTTAATTGGATTGTTTGGGTGGATCACGAAGTGGCCAGTTGGAGGAGTAATTAGAGTCAATAAATGTAAAATGCTTGTGGAGCTGAAGTACGTTTGGATGACTACTATTAGTAGTTGCAGAGTATGAAATAGTTTGTTTTGGCTAGCATTTGTGGAACTTTTTGTAAGAAGCGGTTAACGCCGGTTGTCTTGTCAGAATTATACGGTTCCGGTGAGCTTGTTTCCCGGGTGTCCGGTCTAAGAATTGGGAATCCGGGTGCGATCGTCTCATTTTAGTATCAGAGCGTATACAGTTCTAGGACAGGTTCTTGAATGAAAAAATATAATTGTCTAGATCGTTTAAGACGCGGTAAGTTCTAAATAAAACATGAAGTGTTGGTGAAATACTGGATTCGTGAGTGGTCGAAAATGAAGTTGATTCTAAATGTTTGGGGTAATGGAATGCTTGGATAAGAATTGTTTTGTGGAGAATGTCGTGAGTGTTTAGATAGAGGTCTACCATTCAGACGTATGTGTTTTGAAGTTCGAGGAATTTGCGTTTTCAGAAAAGTTCTTGTAAGAATGATTCTCTAATCAAATCCAACCCTTAAGTAACGATATCACCCTCCTTTCAAGCTCCTTCTCGCTGCAAATCCGTAATTCACCACAACCATCGATTCTCTAATCGATCTAGCACTAAAACAACACAACTTACATGGATTACAACCATGAGAAAGCGCCCTTATGTCTTCTAATCCACCACCAATTTCCCATTTTCCCCCTCACACATAAAGAAGACGGATCTCCCTTTTTCTCCTCTTATTCTCCCAAACCATCCTCTTTCTCCCTCTATTTCTCTCTGAAAACGACAGTAAGTGGCTCCCAACCCTAAAGTCGATTCCCACTTAAATAGTCCGGTTTAAGGCTTCCCAAATTGAGCCAATTCCAATTTCAATGATTTAAAACAAACCGGTCGAACCGAAAATGGTTGGTGTCGACCGACACTCTCCTTGGTGACGATCGACACCCACCCCGAAAACCGGCAATTTGGTTTACAGATGGTACAATCTCTAACCCACTACAGGAAATAAGGGTATTAATAGCAGTATATAATAGCGTTTTTGATGATTCTGCTATAGTTGAGTTTCGAGAAATTTTTCATAGCGGTTTCTAAAAAGACAAACGCTACGATATGATGACCGCCAAAATATTTTTTATTGGCGCCTAAGTTTTAGTTTTACAATAGCATAGATGAAAAAAAAAACGTTATCATAGAGTAACCCAGAAGGTGAAAATTTCATTGCCTCTAAAATGTTTCTAAATAGTTTTAAAAAATAATTAAAAAAAATATAAGATAGATAAGATCAATTAGGTTAATTTAGTTTGGCTATCTCTTTACTCTTCTCCTCTCTTTCTTTCTTCTTCTTCTCCGACTTGAGTATATCTGCGATGGAGACGAGAAGCCGGCGATTATTATGGCCAATCTTGAAGGAGATCAAGTGCTTTTGACTCCCGTGGCTGATTCCGACGACAAAGACGATGGTTCTTCTTAACTCGAAGCCACGAGGTCTAGTTTTCTTTTCACCTAATTTAGAATCTTGTTATATTTTTCCTCATTTCAAGAGATATGTGAAATTAAAAGTAGAACTGGACTAATATTAAGCTCTTAGTTCCTTTCAAGATTTATTCTTCAGAGATTTGGCCGATTTTGTTTTCCCTTAAGTATAAATCTTGGAACTTGTTTTACCCTAGATTCAATCTATTCATAAGAACACTTCTTTAGATAAGTTGGTTAGCGTGTGAATTAGCCATTCATATAATGATCTTTATTCTGCGTATGCTGATAAAAATTTGACCTCTGAGGATTAAGTAGAGTATGAATTTGCATCCCAAGTGTTTTGGTTAGAATCCGTCGATTATTGAGTCTTTATGTTATGGTCATTCATGTTGTCTTGTGGTCTGATGCTTTAGCTATTTTCTGCAAACTTACAGTGCTTGTTGTTCATTAGGGGGTTGGGCGTCGAAGAAGTTCATGACAGGCTGGTAACAAAACCTTGAAATTTTGCATTTGATGAAGTTTTCTTCAGTTAACATCTTCCTCTTTCTCTCTCATTTGAATTACCATCTTCCTCTTTCCCTCTCAGATCACTGGCAGCTCCATCTCGATTTCTAAATCATCCGCCATGTCCTCACAAGCTTCTCTACTTCAGAAACAGATCAAAGGTATACACAAAACCACATGAATCTTTAAAATATCTGTTTGGTGTTGTTCTTTGTTATTGAATTCGATTTGTTTTTTGATTTGTTCAGATCTTTGTAAGCATCCTGTAGATGGATTCTGCTGGTCAATTTCCTGATATTTTGTTTTTGATTTGAGAGACTTACTGTTTTCTGTGATGAATACAGGTTGGTTTTCCATAGATGTATTTAAGTTATAGTGCTGAATTCCTGACTCCCCATGGGACAATGTGTAGCCAGCTTGATCTATAGCCTGATTTCAAGTAAGTTTCTTCGTCAGGTTTTTGCTTAGTTTCTTTGAATATATACACAATAAAGAGTAAAAGTACAGTTTTGTGTGTTTGGTTCGGTAATTTGACATGAAAAAAAAAAAGAATTTTCTCGGGTCTCTTGTGAACACGCCGGGTGATCTTTTTAGTACAGTCTAATTAATGTAATGGTTGATGTGTTGGGGGTATTCAACTTGATTTAATATAGGCTTCTAAATGTTCATAGATTGATGTAAAGACATTCAAATAGTTTGCACAAAAGAAAAAAAAGACTTTTAAATAGTAATTATTATTATGTCTGCAATTCGTGAGTTTTGTTTAATTTGGGATTTGTGCTTAATGGCTATTGTGTTATAAAGGTAGTGTGGTTATTGGTACTCTTTAGTTTATTTGATTTTTTTATATATCATATTGCTTCTATCTTTGTATTGAATTGAAAAACTTGATTGCAGGAGCTATGAAGTCAAGCATCGACAAGAAAGAAGAATGAGTTCTCATATACTATGTACAGTGGAGAAAACACATTTGAATAGTAAATTCTATGAGTCTGATAGTTTAATAAATCTCAAAGCTTCTTAATGAATGTAAATACTAATTAGTCAATTTCTTCTTGTTTCTGCAATTTCTTATGTGAAAGTGAAACCCATCGGCTTGCAAAGAAGTTTTTATTGTTATGATAATTGGAATAAAATGGATTGTTTTCGTAAATATCATTCTCTAAATATGTTATTGTTATCCAAAATAAATAAATAAGATTATCAATACGCAACCAAATAATTAAGATTTTGATTTACAAAAATAAATTAAAAAAGACAACCAATAAGATAGATTTATTCTCAAGGTATATATATAAATTTAAAAATACTCGATACATAACTATAACTGCAAATAAAACTTTTATTTTGTTCATAATTATTCTCATACATTCATTTGTTAATTATACATTATCAAGTAATATTCTCAAATGTTAAAACATTCATTTGTTAATTATACATCACTGAATAATCAAATGTAATAAAGTTCTTTTTCCTCATTTTTCTGTTAATTGATAAATACTAAAATATGTTTTAAAAATTGAACTCTATACCCTAAACCATTTAGGGTTTAATCTTGAAGCATATTTGACTATTTATCAATTAACTTAATAAAAATGCAATATATATATATATATATATATATATATATATATATATATATATATATATTCTCATACATATTTTACTATTCTATTTTATTTTCATTGAAAATAATGAAATGTGTTTCAAAATTGAACCCTAAACCCTATACCCTAAAGGGTTTAGGGTATAGTATTTATGACTTAGACTTTAGAGTTTGACCAAAAAAAAAGACTTTAGAGTTTAAGCTTTAAACATAACTTTTTATCTATAAATTAACAATGTAAATGTAAAAGAAATTTTTGTAATAATAACATACATAGGAATAAAGATAATATTAATAATATACAAATTGATAATAAAAAATTGTTAGTTGTTGTAAGTTTACATCAATAGTTTTACATTATGCTATATGGTTTCATTTGTTAAACTTTTTAACTTACAATTAAATCTTTGTAAATTTTTTTTTGATCATATTGTCATTATTGTAACTTTTTAAATTAAGCAATATGATTAAAATGTGATAATAAACGAGAGCCAATAAAAAGAGATCACTCGGATAACTGACGTGGCATACTTTTAAACCGCAAGATCTATAAGAATCTAAGGGATACAAATGTTTATGTCTCTTTATTATTTCATTGGCTAAGCAATTAAAGTATGGATCACATTATTTTTAATATCAACCGTTGATTAAAATGAATCTAACAGACACAATCACAAAAAATTAACCCTTTTTTATCATTTCTTCCACTCTTTCTCTTTTTTTTGTCGTATCTTTCATCTTCTTCTTCTTCGGTAGATTATCCAACTAGGTTTAGCCGTCAGACTACTTCGGTGGCCAAGATCCGGCGAAGGTACCCATAACAAAAAACTAGGCGACCTAAAACCTCTCGTCCACCGGTTTCTCTCCTTCTGGAGTCGAGAATTGCAGATCTTGAGAAGGGAAGAGTGAGGAAGGACGATGATGGTGCTTGGGGTGGAGAGGAGCCTTTCTCGTTTATACGACAGATCCGATAATGGTATTTTTTCTAATTCTTTCGAATTTCATCGGCAGCTACCCAAAAGAAATTAGGGTTGTGTTGCATTTTTGTTTATTTTTTTCTCAGATAATGAATCTTATTCTGTTTTATTGATACCCAGAAGCCAAGATTACAAAAAGGTAGCAGCTTTAAGCTAGACAACTATTTCGGTTAGTCGTTCTCTTTTGATTCAATTATGTGATATTAGCTTGGAATTGAAATATATTAAACTTTGTGTGTTTATGTATGTATGTGTATCTGAATCTTGGAGATTGTTTCTATGCAGAAAAGAGGAAGGCTGGAAGCTGAAGAAAAATAGAGCGAAGAAACGGTGAAGAAGAAGAAGTCACCGGAGCTGTCGTGACTAAAGTTCAAGGACAAAGAGAGACAGGTCAATAAAAGAGATTGTGGGCTTAGAGTTGATGTTGTTGTGATGGGCTACAGATGAATTAGGCCCAAATTTTTTGTATTGTGCTTACATATAATATAATAAAATATGATATTTTAATAATTTGTCCAGAAAACCTAAAAAATTATAAATTTAATATAATTAAAATTTAATAAACTGAAATAATGTATGTACTTTGTACAAATACTGTATAATTACAATATTGTATAAATACACAAATACTGTATAAATACAATTTTGTATAAAATACAAACTACCTACAAATTATAAATCTCTATATATATAATTTACAAATATATATTAACAGCAAATAATAATTGCTATTGTTTATTTAGTTATTGCATACCAAAAAACGCTATGTTATCAAAAAAATAAATAGCACTTACAAAAACCGCTATATAAAGTGTTGGACCTATTATAACGGGAGCAGACATAGCGCTTTCTACATCGCTGTTGTATCGTTAGATAGCGGTTTTCGGACGCTAAGAAAACTCTTATTTCCTGTAGTGACCCCACTCTATTTTAAAGTCAAAACTATATTATATAGCAACATTTGCTTCAACCTTACTCTATATTTTACTCTAAAATAGAGAAAATGCTAGGATTGCTCTATATATATAGCAACTCTATTCTCACCTCTATTTTTTTTTATACTAACTCTATTTTAGAGTTGAAAATAGAGTAATACATTGGAGTACAGCAATACTCTATTTTTGAGTTACTCTATTTTAAAGAAAAAAAAATAGAGATATTCATTGGAGATGGTCTAACTAAAATATATAAATTTTAAACTTTATTAAACTGTTTTTTAGGTCCTCAAGAGGACCTCCACAAAGGCCAAACAAATATCCTCAACAGGACCGTCACGAAGACCACTCTTCCCGAAAGACCGTCATGAATACCACTTGTCCCGAAGGACCATCACAAAGACCATACATCCCGAATGACCGTCACGAAGACCACTCATCCTGAAGGGTTGCCTAAACAGGCCACACGTCCCGAAGGACCGTCACAAAGACCACACATCCCAAAGGACCGCCTAAACAGACACATTAGCTAAACAGCCCGCCAGAAAGGCCACACAATTGGCTAAACAACCCGCCACAAAGGCCCACCAATTGACTAAACAGCCCGCCATAAAGGCCACACAATGTCTCAAAAGACCGCCACACACGGGCACAATGACTCAAAAGTCCGCCACTAAGAACTTTCCACTTTTATAAACTTCTAATTCAGGAAACTTTCACTCAAACTATTGCCTCACGGAAATTTCGTACCCCGAAAACCACCACATCTTGTTACTTAGTCGCACAACCAACCACCCCTAAGCGACCAAGTAAACAAAAGAGATGGGCTGGAATACTCCATTCCCACTCCAGCCACGGATTACAGATGGGACCAGGCTAGACAAGCTCAAGTTGTGGCTTACTTCTCATACCACTTCTTAAACCTTGGCTTCATCCTTGCCTCTGGTTCTTAAGTCTGCTCCTCAATACCATCACAGTCCCAAGGAACTCTCATCAAAGGAATCTTCTTCTTCTGAAGTTCTTTGATCCTCCTCCCGAGAACCCTCACTGGTCTCGCCTCCAAAGTCATGTTAGGCTGAAGATCTTTAGGAATCTTAGCCAACAACCGATCATCCTCACGGAGACACTTCTACAACATAGACTCATGAAAAAACCTTGTAAAACGCACGCATAACCTCAGGCAACTCTAGCCTATATGCTACAAATCCCACCCACTCAATGACCTGTTCAGACCCCACAACATAACCATCTTGAGGTACACTTTGTCTCCTACCTGAAACTCAAGATCTCTCCTCCTCCTATCGGCATAACTCCTCTGCGGATCATGAGCTTCCTTCACGTTCATCTTGAGAACCCGAATCTTCTCTGAGGTCTCCTGAACAAAATTCGCACCGAACATGCTCCTCTCCCCCCCCCCCACCTGAATTCAGCATAATGGTGTACGACATGGCCTCCCAAACGAAACCTCATAAGGAGCCATCTTAATACTCGCCTGATAACTGTTGTTGTAAGCAAAATCTACCAGGTTCAGGTGATCTGCCCAATGGCCACCCCAATCAAACACACACATCCTGAACAAATCCTCCAGCGTCTGGATCGTTCTCTCTGAATGCCCACCTGTTTGGGGATGATAAGCTATACTCATATGTACCATAGTGCCCATCTCTGCCTAAAATGCTCGCATGCTCGCATGAGCCTGTCTCAGGATCTCCTGCCTCAACTCCTCATCCTTGGGAAACAAATTTTCCCGTGCACCAATATAGTACCATTAGCTGAGACCTGATACTCTGAATCAACATCCTTAGAGGCATTCACTAGCCCCAAATCCTTCGCCTGAGTCAACCGCACCATGCTCAGAAGATCTACTCTATCAGCCGCCTCCAAACCCAACGGCTCCTAAGAAAAAGCACACAACCTCAACACACTGATCTCTCCTACCAGAGACTCCATCTCCTGCTCCTGAGCCGAAGCTACCCTCTTCCGACTCAGAGCATCTACAACCAAATTAGTCTTACCAGGGTGATAGGCTATCTCCAAATCATAATATGCCTCAAGCTTTATCCACCACCTCTGCCTCAAGTTCAGCTTGGGCTGAGTGAATATATACTTCAGGCTCTTATGATCTGTAAACACCTGTACTTTTGCACCATAAAGATAATATCTCCAAATCTTTAGGGCAAAAACTACAGCAGCCATCTCCAAATCATGAGTAGGATAGTTGTCCTCATGCTTCCGCAACTTCTGCGAAGCGTATTCAATCACCTTCCTATGCTGCATCAACACATACCCCAAACCAACTTTGATGCATCTGTATAAACCACATAGGGTTTTCCCTGCTCAGGCAAAGCCAATATTGGCATAGTAGTCAACATCTCGTTAAGGCTTGCAAAACCTTCCTCGCACTCTTGTGACCACACAAAAGGAACATCGTTCCCTATCAACTTAGTCATCGGACGTGCCTTACTTGCAAAGCCCTGCACAAATCTCCTGTAGTAACCTACCAAACCAAGGAAACTCCTGATCTCTTTAGCATTTTGCGGTCTAGGCCAATCCCTAATTGCCTGAATTTTCTCCGGATCTACAGAAACCCCCTCTGCATAAACAATATGACCCCATCTCACGCTGCCAAAAACTGCACTTTATCAACTTAGCAAACAACTTCTGCTGCCGCAGCTTCTCCAAAACTTCCCTCAAATGCACTGCATGCTCCTCAGGACTCTTAGAAAATACCAGGATATTGTCGATGAAAATAATGACAGACACGTCTAGAAACTCCTTAAACACATTGTTCATCAACCTCATTAACACTGCTGGCGCGTTAGTCAACCCAAAAGGCATCACCACAAACTCATAATGCCCATACCTCGTCCTGAATGTAGTCTTCCTCACATCTGCCTCATCTATCGGTATCTTATCCATCTTGGAGAACCAAGTAGAACCTTTCAACTGATCCAACAACTCATCGATCCAGGGAAGAGGGTACTTGTTCTTCGCAGTGACCCTGTTCAAACCCTGATAATCAATACACAAGCGGAAACTCCCATCCTTCTTCTTAAAAAATAACACCGGCGCTCCCCACGGTGATACACTAGGACGGATGAATCCCTTGCTCAAAAAATCCTCTAGCTGTTTCTTCAGCTCTGCCATCTCTGCTGGAGTCATCCTGAAAGGAACCTTAAATAATGGCATCGTCTCCCGTTCCAGTTCAATAGTGAAGGGATCAGACCGAGATGGTGGTAATCCCTTCAATGACTGAAACACATCCGAAAACTCCTCAACAACCTGAATACCGCTAACCGTAGAGTTCCCCACTAACTCTAGCATTGATATAGTAACCAAATACGCCTCACGGCCCTTCTCGATCATCTTCCCAGCTTGCATGGCCAAGATCACGAGACTCCCCGAAGTCGTTCTAATACCTTGAAAACTCCCCACCTTGACGCTCAAACTCCCCTCCCGGATGCTCAAACTCCACTCTATCCCGATGACAATCCAAATGTGCCATATGTCGATGTAACCAATCCATCCCAAAAATAACATCATACAACTCCACTGGACTGATAAGCAAATCCGTTGGCCATGACTCTCCTGTGATCTGAATATCCACTCCCCTCGCTCGTCCAATGACTCTCAGAAACTTGCCTCCCATAACCAATAACATTAAACCAATAAATAACCAATATTCAAATATCCAGTACTAATTCATAACAATTAAACCAATATTCCAAACAACATGAATCATAGAACCAGCAACCTAAACACATTCTAATGACTCAAATCTAGCAACCTAGCAAGCCAGACAACAACAATTTGAGTCCCTAAAACATCCTCTTCTTCATTTCCTTGATTCCACGATCACACTTTGCCTTTACCTGCACCACAAACACAAATTGAGATGCATGTGTACTTGACAAACACTCAGTGAGGCAATCTTCCTATCTATTGGGCTATACACACAAGCAATAAGATCTCTACATACCACAAACAACAAATAAATAAACAAACCAGGCAATATACAAAGCATCGCATCATTCGTCGTAACTCAAGAAGGGTGTCGACCAACACCAGATGGTGTCGATCGACACTGACAATCTGGTGTCGACCGACACCATGCTCGACATACCTGAAACCCTAGTTTGTGTCGACCAACACCTCCACATGGCGTCAATCGACAGTTGCCAATGATAACGGGCCGTCTTCGCGTTGGTGTCGACCGACACCCAAACCGATGCCAAACATTGATTTCCTTCAATCAGAAACTCCGAATCTCGCCTCCAAGATTCTGCAATCCGTTCCAAGCATCCTCAGAAGCAAAACCCTGCAATACCAGCCACAAAAAACCAGAGAGAACACATAGGAAACAATCACATAAGCACCACACTCCCAGCAAGCGTCTAACACCTTCCTAGCTTCAGAGCTCTCATGAACAGCCAAGAAATCTCACCAATCTTCCCAAAAACTCAAGAACGCTTCTTTTCTCTCTTTTCTCTCAAAAACAAGGAAAGACGATAATAGAACTTTCCCAAAACCCTTTCTGTTGACTTTTCACTTAAATAGTCTGGTTCTATGGTTTTTCTTAAACCAAACCGATCCAAATAGATAATTAAATCGAACTGGTCGAACCGGAAATTAATGGTGTCGATCAACACTACCCTTGGTGTCGATCGACACCCATCCCCAAAATGCATAGTTTTGGTTTGCGGTTGTTACAATTCTCCCCACCAACATAGATTCGTCCTTGAATCTCAAACAACCATCAGCCAAGGACTCACGTGCAACCGTCTCCATGGTCTGCACTCCTCCAACCGATCTACGAAGGCCACCTCGAGGCGATAGACTTACGTTCTAGGCATTACTTGCTCTTGACTTTTGGACTTTCCTTTACTTATAGGTCTTAACCTTGAGTTTTTATTCGCTCCTCATCAGGCTTAAGCCTGCATGCCATAATGTTGGCTCCTCATTGGGCCTAAGTGTAGTGACCCGCTTCCACGGTACCAGGGTCGATAGCGGTATGGTACCAGGGTTGATAGCGGTACGGTACGAGGACCGATATAGGTACGGTACAAAAGACAGTAGCGATACTGTATCCAATGACGGTAACAATATGGTATCCAGAGCCGATAAGATACGATATCCAGTGA
Source organism: Camelina hispida (assembly GCA_023657505.1). Classification (NCBI taxonomy): domain Eukaryota; kingdom Viridiplantae; phylum Streptophyta; class Magnoliopsida; order Brassicales; family Brassicaceae; genus Camelina; species Camelina hispida. Next base: position 28,409,698 of record CP094637.1, read on the forward strand.
TGGTAGCATTACGGTACCCATAGCCGATAGCGATACGGTACTAAAGGATCAACTAAAGGATAAACTACAGATCGATCATAGGAGTTCGAGATTACCGAAGTAGTGAACAGATGTTTGAATTGAAGAAACATAAGCCTTAGTTGCTTGTAAATGATGCATGCATGTAAGTATCTGGATGAAACGGGATGTTTCGGTATTTAGTCTAAGTGACAGTCCGAGTGATAGTGATAGTGATAGTGATAGTTAGAGTGAGAGTGACAGTGGGGACTGTCGGGAACGGTTGCATCGATGAGCGATGAATCGGGTCGATGGACAAGGATGGATCAATATGAATATGAGCCGATAGGTGGCCTGGGAACTCGAAATCTCTGCAGAAATTGAAGCCGACTCACGGGGATGGAAACCCGAGAGAAATGGAAACTCGCGGAAAAGGCAAAATTGATTGGATAAGGATAGTAGCGAATAAAAAGGGAATTTAGGAGACGATAGGACTTATCGTTTTGAGGAAACTTAAGGCGGTTTAGTCGACCCTATATATAGGATAGAAACCCTTAAGCTCTCACGAGCATTTGCATACACATCCGAGAGCCGCCGCGAGAGAAGGAGTTCCATCGAGCTTAAACCGAGAGAGATCCTAGTCATAGTCGAGAATAGGATGGTAAGCGTTCTTCCACCTTAATCTGTTGATGGTTATGGTTAAGATATCGGTTGTTAACAATGATGATCTGATCTTGTAGAGACAGAGATTGGATTTGAACGGGGGAACCGAGAGACTTAACTTAGGTTGAGACGAAAGGTGAGTGCGTGACTGTGGCCGAGTTCTGTGGTCGGTCTCTCGACTCGTGATTTATTTAATTAGTGTATGTTGCTTGTCATGATTGGGGGATATTGCAATATGAGTGATGGTTGGTCTATGTGATTTAGACAACTATCGTATGTGTTATTTGACTTGCGTGACTTGATTGGAATAGACCCTATGTCGGATAGAGATTATTGAACTAGGCCTAGTGAGACGGGATGACCGCTCCACTAAGTAAACTAGTTTGCTTACGCCTCCTTTTTTATGGACGCAGGGAAAGAAAGGTCGGATGACCAGGAGTTGTGTGGCTGAGCAGCTCGGGTGACAAATGTAAGGAGGGGAGAGGATGGTGGCTTTGGGTAGATTAATTATATTTCAATATTTTGCTAAGTTGTTTAGCTTATGGCATGGATTTGGGATGTTCGAACCTCATGTTTAATTTGAATGCATATTTTTAAGTTATTTCACCTGTTTTACTTCTTCGTTGTTGCATATTGTTAAACGAACGAGTTAAAAACTAATAGGCCCTAAACATTTTACTTAGTATATACGGCTATGTCCAGAACCTTAGAGTATGGGTCTTACATTTGGTATAAGAGCGCGGTTATAGTTCTAGGACGGTAAGTATAACGGGTGCATGGGTTATTATTGTGAAATCCATCCTTCCTTGCCATGAAAACGTCTCGCGGTAAGACTGCTCCTATTTATAATTGCTAGGTGCACAAGACTAAGTTGGTTTGGAAGCTAACATAGAATTAATTGTGGTGTTTTTAAATGGCTGAGAACACTCGAAATTCAGCTAACACTACGGCTAGACAGGCAGCTGAAGGGAATGATGACGCTCTGAACCCTGCAGCTGTGAACGTTGGACAAGTAGGAGTGGGAGCCGGTACAGAAACCAGTACAAGTGCCAAAGGAGTCGGTAGGGGGACAATGCATGCACCAGGTACGAGTGCTAATGCGCTGCACCGGTGGAGATGGGGCAATTGCTAGGAGCGCTAGCGTAGATTTTGGAAAGAATCGCCCAACCACCAGTCGCAAACCCGCCTGTGCCAAATCTGGTGCCAGTGAAAGTAGGTGCTCCTTCGTATGTGACCATCATGGATCATATGCTGAAATTGGGTACGTAGTAGTTCAGTGGTGGAGCAAACCCGACCGAGGCTGATGAATGGAAAAGTCGCCTTGAGAGGAACTTTGAGTCCATACGCTGTCCGTTGTAATATCGAAAGGATATTGCAATCCCATATCTGTGCGGAGAAGCTCATGCGTGGTGGAAGAGCATGGTGAATCGCATGGCTAATCCGAATTTTTTGTGGGAGATTTTTCATGGATTGTTCCTTGCAAAGTATTTTCCACAAGAAGCTTTTGACCGCCTTGAACCAAAATTCTTGGACTTGAGGCAGGGGACTCGGACCATGCGAGATTATGAGACCGAGTTTAACCGACTCAAAAGGTACGATGGTCATGAGATGGAGGAAGAACAAGTTCAGGTGCGTTGGTTCTTGTGGGGCTTGAGGGTGGATGTCCGCAACCGATGTATGATACAGAACTATGGGAGTCTTGTGGAGCTGGTTGAGAATGCCGCCATGTTGGAAGATGGGTTGTCCAAGGAATCTAAACAGCACTCCGAAGGGACCTCGGTACAGCAGGTACCGCAGGTGAAACCTGAACCTGGTACCAGGCCAAAGCAGACCATGGGACGAAAACCCGCGGGAAGGGCTTTGGGTAGTGTACGGGTGTGCCAGAGCTCTCGTAAGAGGCACTCGGGACCGTTTCAACCATATCATGGTCCGTGTTTTGTGTGTGCTCGAAAGGACCATAAGTTCAATAGCATTCCTTAAAAAGGGAACAACCCACAGATAAGCTACCTGTGTGGCCAGCCTGGACACATTCGACCGGACTGTCCACAGTTAGGAACATCAGGGTAGAAACAGGTCCACGAGGTGTTGCCGTTGCCACCACCACCGAAGCGACCATCTATTATGCCTAGGGTGTACTCGATCGTGGACGGGCAGGTGGAGGCAAGCACGTCTCGGCATATCACTGGTAAGTTTTGATCCTGCCTTAGTAGGAATTTTGTGTGAGAATTGTGTGTTTGTTTGGTTAGGTCCTTAGCAAGTAGGAATTATGTAGGGACCATACTCATGGGTGCTGTGGAAACTCATGTGATGTTCGATACCGGGGCAACGCACTGCTTTGTGAACCCGTATATGATTGGGAAAGGTGGATTTCAAAAGGAACCCGGTGATTACGTTGGATTGGTACAAGCAGTGGGTGGGCAAGTGATGATGACGTACAGAGTAGTACGGAACATCTCGGTCATGATGTGCAGTATGGATATGCCAGCTGACATGGTCATTTGTCGAGTAAAGTCGCACGATGTGATACTAGGAATGGACTGGCTCGGTAAACACATCGTTCATTTGGATTGCCACCGCGGACAAGTTCTCTTTGAAACCACGAAGGGAATGCTGGAATATCAGGGCATCTGGCCAATCTCAGGAAATATGTTGGTATCGTCAGTTCATGCCAAGCAGTTGATCAGTAACGGATGCGAAGCTTACATAGCTTCGATCACCATAGAGGAAGTAGGCACGGATGTGGTGATAAAAGACATATCGGTCCTACAAGAGTTTGAGAGTGTATTTGGACCACTGTCCGGATTACCACCAGCAAGATCAGATCCGTTCACCATTGAACTAGAACAATGTACGGCTCTGATATCTAAGACTTCGTACCGTATGGCACCGGCGGAGATGGCCTAGCTGAAGAAGCAGCTGAGTGAATTGATGGAGACAGGATTTGTGAGACCTAGTTCACCATGGGGTGCACCGGTACTTTTCGTTAAGAAGAAAGATGGAACCTTCTGATTTTGCATTGACTACCGAGGAATGAATAAGTTGACGGTGAAGAATCGGTACCCATTACCGAGGATCGATGAATTGTTAGACCAACTCTGGGGAGCGACTTATTTCTCGAAGATCAACTTGGCTTCAGGATTTCACCAGATTCCTATCGAGGAGTCGGACATTAGGAAGACAGCCTTCCGGACAAGGTGCGCCCACTACGAGATTGTGGTCATGCCCTTCGGATTAACTAACGCCCCTGCAGCTTTCATGAAGCTCACGAACAACGTGTTCCGAGAATAATTGGATGAATTTGTGAACGTGTTCATAGAAGATATCTTGGTTTACTGGAAGAGCGAGGAGGAGCAAGGTACACATTTGAGGAAAGTGTTGGGAAGATTGAAAGAGCAGAAGTTGTTCGCCAAACTTAGCAAGTGCAGCTTTTGTAAGCGTGAAATTGGGTTCTTAGGCCATGTGGTATAGGACAAGGGAGTGTCCATGGATCCAGAGAGGATTCGGTCCATAGTAGAATGGCCTAGACCGCGGAATGCCTCAGAAATAAGGAGTTTCCTAGGTCTAGCCGGATACTATCGACGATTCGTGAAGAGGTTTGCAAGCATGGCTCAACCGCTGACCAAATTAACGGGGAAGGACAAACCTTATGTGTGGTCGGCCGACTGTGAGCATAAATTCTCGAAGCTGAAGGACATGCTTACGAGTACTCTAGTTCTAGCATTGCAGGAACCGGATGAACCGTATGTGGTGTACACGGACGTGTCTGATCGAGGACTAGGATGCGTATTGATGCAGAACGGTAGAGTGATTGCTTATGCCTCTCAACAGTTGAGGAAGCATGAAGCAAACTACCCAACCCACGACTTGGATATGGCAGCAGTGGTGTTTGCGCTTAAGATTTGGACATCATACTTATACGGTGGAAAGGTGCAAATATACACGGACCACAAAAGCCTAAAGTATATTTTTACGCATCCAAAACTAAATCTACGACAGTGGAAGTGGATGGAGCTTGTCGCGGACTATGATCTTGAAATCAGCTACCCTCCAGGTAGACCAAACTTAGTGGCGGAGGCCTTAAGTCGGAAAAGGTTAGCCACAATTGTAGAGAAGGACATGGAAAGTCTGGTTGGCATGATCGGAACCTTGCGGTTAAGTGGGTTAACCGATCAACCCGAACCATTGCTCCTTGGAGCCGCAGACCAGGCAGTCTTATTGACTAGAGTGCAGATCACACAAGAGAAGGACGAGGAACTAATACGGTTGTCCAGGATGGAAGGGGCCGAGTATGAAACCTTGAACAACGGTACTATCTTGGTTAAGGGCCGTGTGTGCATCTCCATGGACAAGGGTTTGCGAACCAAAATCCTCAAAGTAGCACACCAGTCCAAATTGTCTATCCATCCTAGATCGACGAACATGTACCAAGCTGAATTCGTTGCAACGTGTCAGACGTGCCAGCAGGTTAGAGCTGAGAATCAGGTACCAGGAGGACTGTTGCAAATCCTACCGATACCCGAGTGGAAATGGGACATGATAACCATGGATTTCGTCACAAGTTTACCAACGTGTGACAAGAAGAACGCCATATGGGTGATCGTGAAAAGTTGGACGAGGTATATGTACAAGAGACTGTATGGTTGCTTGGAAAGTTTACCTCAGGACTCCAAGTTTACCTCAGGACTTTGAAAGGCCCTGTTGAAGCGTTTTGGGACGAGAATGAACATGAGTACGGCCAATCACCCGCAGACGGACGGTCAGTCAGAACATACCATCCAAACACTAGAGGATTTGTTTTGGGCTAGTGCTGGATTGGGGCGACAGTTGGACAAGGCATTTGCCTTTAGCAGAATTCGCCTACAACAACAGCTTCCATGCAAGCATAGGTATGTCACAATACAAAGCCTTATACGGTAGACCTTGCCGTACACCCTTGTGTTGGACACAAGTGGGACAGCGGAGTGTGTATGGACGAGATTTTGTGGATGAGACGACAGAGAAGATTAAGATGAAACAAGCTCAGGACAGGCAGAAAAGTTATGCGGACAAGCATCGGAGAGAGTTAGAATTTCAGGTTTGGGATATGGTCTATCTCAAAACTGTGACTTACAAGGGTAAGACTCGGGTGGCGTTAAATTCTAAGTTAACCCCACAGTACATGGGTCTGTACCGTATCCTCGAAAGGATTTGGCCACTAGCTTAGAGGTTGGAGTTACTGCTGGCCATGTCAGCTTTTCATCCGGTAATCCACGTTTCTATGCTACGTAAGTGGATAACTGGTCAGGAGAATGTGATCTCCAAACCACCACCTGATTTCCAAGCTAACATGACCATTATCGGACGCCCAATCCGGATAGTTGGTGTCAAGCAAAGAGGGCCGCATAAGAAGAAAAAGGTTAAGTTAATTCAGGTTGTATGGGATTGTGAAGGAAGAGAAGAAACAACCTGGGAAACGGAAGAGGTCATGAAAGCGAACTTCAAGAAGTGGTTCGATGAGAAGTTCCACGGAAAGGGGACGCGGATTCGAGGAAGAATCAGTCCTAAGTAGGGGAGAAATGTAACGACCCGCTTCCACGGTACTGGCGGTATGGTACGGGTGATGGTACGGTACAGAGGTCGATAGTGGTACGGAACCAGGGTCGATAGTGGTACGGTACCAGGGTCGATAGCGGTACGTACTAGGGTCGAGATCGGTACGGTACTAGAGACGGTAGAGATACGGTATCTAGTGACGGTAGCGATACGGTATCTAGAGGCGATAGCGATACAGTATCTAGTGATGGTAGCGTTGCGGTACCTAGAGTCGATAGCGATACGTTACTAAAGGATCGTCTACGGATCGATCAGGGGATCAATTGCGGTACGATCGAAGGACGATATCCAAACGAGTATTCGGACGATACTAGGACGAGTATTGGGATGATGTCAGGATGATACTGGGACAGTGTCGGGCCGACGCGCCGTGCGGATCATGGTACAGGCAGACACTGGCCATGAGTATGATAGATTAAGGGGATTTGAATAGAAATGAGGAGTGGAGTAACCATCACTGTCTGTGTTCCGATATCCTCCTCAATCTTTGCTCCAGTCTCAACCAGCTATGCACGCGTAGCATAACTCCGTCCTCTAAAATGGACCCTCAATTCATCACGAAGAGCCCTCAAAAACCTCCTTATTTGGGCCTCCTCAGACTCCATAGCATGACCCCCATAAGACAGAAGTTGACTGAACTCCAAGTTTAGCTCCCGCACTGACCGTGTTCCCTGAGAAAAATGAATGAACTACACCTCCAACCGGTCTAATGCCTCTCTCGGAAATTACTTGCGGTTGATCTCCTCCATGAAGTCAGCCCAAGTCATCTCCCACTACACTCTCCTAGCTGCCACTGATCTCCACCATACCTGAGTTTCCACCAATCAAGTTGTGGACCCCTATGTCCACCCAAAACTCCTCAGGACATCTCAGAGTGTGAAAATTGCATTCCACACTCGTCCTCCACGCATCTACAGCCGTAGGATTTGTACCACCCGAAAACCGCACAGTATCAATGCCATGCATTTCCCTCAACATAGACACATAACATCCATGTGTGCTCCCGCATCCGCAGCCACTGGCTGCCGCTCCTCCACCACTGGCTGCCGCTCCTCCGCCACCACGGGTTGCACTACCTGTGCTTGAGCCGGTACCACTGCTGGCAACTGCTCCAACACCTATGCTAACAAAGCCGCAAAATCAACTCCAAGGACTCAACCCGCTAGAACTCCCACATCTGGAACCCTAGCATCACCGGCTACATGAGCGCCAACACCGCCCCCTCCGGCCACGCTCATGGAATCCTCCTGGACACCCTGTGACTCGCCAACACCCTCAGCTGTCACACTCTTGTCCACAGTATCACTAACTGCTGGGCTTCTGCCCCTACAACGACCACGTCCGCGTCCACGATCACGTCCGCGTCCACGATCACGTCCGCATCCATGACCACGACCAGCAACAGCATCACCTCTAACCATCTGCACTACCATGAACAGGAGACTAAGCAAGCAATTATAAAGAACACAGAAATATAACTCAGCGTGGAATCACACAATGGGCTCGAAGAGGATGTTCTAGGACTCCATGCCACACACAATTGACTAACTAACATAATCAATCAAAGCATGCAAATCCCAAAAATCTACAGCACAAACCTAGAACCGAAAGGGCTCTGACACCAAGCTGAAACGACACGACCCATTCTTTTAATAATAAATTATAAATAGTAATAATAATAATAATAAACTAAACTAAACTAGTGGTCCCATACCCACTAGCCACCTAACCACAAACACACAACAGCGGATAACATAATCAATAACATTAAACCAATAAATAACCAATATTCAAATATCCAGTATTAATTCATAACAATTAAACCAATATTCCAGACAACATGAATCATAGAACCAGCAACCTAAACCTCATTCTAATGACTCAACTCTAGCAACTTAGCAAGCCAGACAACAAACCAATCGAGTCCCTAGAACATCCTCCTCTTCATTGCCTTGATTCCACGATCACACTTTTCCTTTAACTGCACCACAAATACATATTGAGATGCATGAGTATTTGACAAACAGTCAGTAAGGCAATCCTCTCATCTACTGGACTATACACACAAGCAATAAGATCTCTACATTCCACAAACAACAAACAAATAAAGAAACCAGGCAATATACAAAGTATCGCATCATCCGTCATAACTCAAGAAGGGTGTCGACCGACACCAGATGGTGACGATCAACACAGACAATTTGGTGTCGACCGACACCATGCTTGACATTCCCAATATCCTAGTTTGTGTCGACCGACACCTCCACATGGTGTCGATCGACACTTGCCAAAGTTAACGAGCCGTCCTCGCGTTGGTGTCGACCAACACTCCAACTAGTGTCGATCGACACTGATGCCGGACACTGTTGCCGAACATCGATGCCGAGCATGGATTTCCTTCGATCAGAAACTCTGAATCTCACCTCCAAGCTTCTCCAATCCACTCCAACCATCCTCAGTAGCAAAACCCAGCCATATCAGCCACGAAAAACCATAGAGAACTCAAAGGAAACAATCACATAAACACCAAACATAGAAAAACTAGAGAACTTAGCTTAGATAAGCCATTTTCATGCACTCACCTCTTTGCAGGAAGTTTCTGACCAACAATGACGAATCCCACACTCCTAGCAAGCTTCTAACACCTTCCTAGCTTCAGAGCTCTCAAGAACAGCCAAGAAATCTCACTAATTTTCCCAAAAACTCAAGAACGCTTCCTTCTCTCTTTTCTCTCATTTCTCTCAAAAACAAGGAAACGGCGACAATAGAACTTTCTGAAAACCCTTTCTGTCAACATTTCACTTAAATAGTCTGGTTATATGATTTTCCTTAAACCAAACTGACCCAAATCGATATTTAAATCGAACTGGTCGAACCAGAAATTAATGGTATCGATCGACACTACCCTTGGTGTCGATCGACACCCATCCCCAAAACACATAGTTTTGGTTTGCGGATGTTACAATTCTCCCCCACCAACATAGATTCGTCCTTGAATCTCAAACAACCATCAGCCAAGGACTCTCGTGCAACCATCTCCACGGTCCGCACTCGTCCGAACGATTTACGAAGGTTGCCTCTAGGCGATAGACTCACGTTTTAGGCATTATTTTCTCTCGACTTTTGGACTTTCCTTTACTCATAGGTCTTAACCTTGAGTTTTTATTGCCTCCTCATCAGGCCTAAGCCTGCATGCCATAATGTTGGCTCCTCAGCGGGCCTAAGCCCGCATGCCATAATATAAAAGGAAGTCCAATATTCCTCTCTTGGGTTGCCACCCTACAGCTTGCCCCCATATTGTCATCCGAAGTCGATATACCATCTATACTCTCAAGCCACAAAGTCTCAGAATACGACAGTACTATGAGAACTAAAGTCCCCCAAGAGTCGCGAGCAAACAATTCCAAACACATCTGAGTCCTATCCCTAACCAGGTTTCCTTCCCGTGGCTCGCGTAAGGAAACACAATGTCCTACCAACCATATATCCCCTCACTAGAATACCTCATGACCACACAAGGATCATATACACCCACAAGGGCCGCCACAAAAGCCAAACAAATGTCCTAAACAGGACTACCACCAAGGCCAAACAAACGTCCTAACCAGGACTGCCACCAAGACCAAACAAATGTCCTAAACAGGACCGCCACAATGGGAAAAAAGGTACTCAACAAGACCGTCACGAAGACCACTCGTCCCAAAGGACCGTCACGAAGACCATACATCCTGAAGGACCGTCACGAAGACCACTCATCATGAAGGATTACATAAATAGGCCACACGTCTTGAAGGACCGTCACAAAGACCACACATCCCGAAAGACCGCCTAAGCAAGCACATCGGCTAAACAGCCTAACACAAAGGCCACACAAATGACTAAACAGCCCGCCACAAAGGCCACACACGGGCACAATGACTCAAAAGTCCACCACTAAGGCAACACAAGCCCCTCCAAGGCTCACAACCACTAAAAATGGACAAATTCTAAAACACATAAAACTTTCGATTATTAGAACTTTCCACTTTTAGAAACTTCAAGTTCAGGAAACTTTCCGTCAAACCACTGCCTCACAGAAATTTTGTGCCCCAAACACCACCTCATCTTGTTACTTAATCGCACAACCAACCACCCCTAAGCGACTAAGTAAACAAGAGAGATGGGATGGAATACTCCATTCCCGCTCCAGCCACGAATTACAGATGGGACCAGGCTAGACAAGCTCAGGTCGCGGCTTGCTTCTCATACCACTTCTTAAACCTTGCCTTCATCCTCGCCTCTAGTTCCCAAGTCTTCTCCTCAACACCATCACAGTCCTAAAGGACTCTTTGGGACTCTCATCAAAGGAATGTTCTTTTCTGTTTTTTCTCGCAGTTTGTTTTCAATGTTTGTTTGTTGTTGTGATTGGTTGTAGGAGCGAGTTTGGTTTTTCTTGGATATTGGAGAGCCTCTCTTTTGGTTGTAGTTATTTTCGTGAATCACTTGTTAAGGTGAGTGCATGATCATGGGCTTATCTGAGCAATTGAGTTGTATGACTTGTTTTGCGTGATGATGTGTAGGTGTGGTGCATGTATTATTGGATGTTCTGTTAAATTACTGGTTTTTTATGTTTTAGTTGTGGTTGTACTCTTGATTTGCTTGTGTGTATAGCTCGTATATGGGAGGATCGTCTCACTGAGTATTTCTGGTAATACTCACACATCTCATTATGTTTGTGGTGTAGGTAAAGACAAATTGTAATGGTGGGATCATGGCAATGAAGAGGAGGATTTTCTAAAGACTTGTTGTTATGCTTCGTTTTCTGCTAGGTTGCTAGAATCGGAATGTTGGTGTTAGAACCATAGTTTAAGTTGCTAGTTTTTGGTCTATGACTCTGGTTAATATTATTAGTATTTTCTGCTGCGTATTTCGTGATTTGGGTTTCTGCATATTTAAATATATATTTTTGGGTTATTTATTTATTATTAAAAAAATAACGGATCGGGTCGCTTCAAGGTACATGTGTTTATAGATCATAAGAGCCTGAAGTATATATTCACTCAGTCCGAGTTGAATCTGAGACAGAGGCAGTGGATGGAGCTAGTGGCGGATTATGATTTGGAGATAGCCGACCACCCTAGTTAGACTAACTTGGTTGCATATGCTCTCAGTCGGAAGCGGGCAACTCCGGCTCAGGAGCAAGACATGGAGTCTCTGGTATAAGAGATCAATACATTGAGGTTGTGTGCTATCTCTTAGGAGCCGTTGGGTTAGAGGCAGCTGATAGAGCAGATCTTCTGAGCATAGTGCGGATGGCTCAGGAGAAGGATGTGGGGCTGGTGAATGCCTCTAGAGTTGTTAATACAGAGTATCAGGTCTCTACCAATGGTACCATACTTGTGAAAGGTCGGTTCTGTGTGCTCAAGGATGAGGAGTTGAGGCAGGAGATCCTGAAGGAGGCTCAATCGAGCATATTCTCTATTCATCTAGGAGCGACCAAGATGTACCATGACCTCAAGCGGTACTATCACTGGGTCGAGATGAAGAATGATGTAGCTAGTTGGGTCGCGAGGTGCGATATTTACCAGATAGTGAAGGCTGAGCATCAGGTTCCTGGCAGTTTACTGAAAAATATTCCCATTCTAGAGTGGCAGTCGGACATGATCACGATGAATTTTTTGGTAAGATTGTCAATGTCTCGGAACTTTGATGCTATTTGGGTCACTGTGGACCGGACGACTAAGTCAGCACATTTTCTGGCCATTAAGAAGACTGATGGAGCAGCGGTCTTGGCTAAGAAGTATGTGAATGAGATAGTCAGATTGCATGGTATGCCAGCGAGTATTGTGTCTGATAGGGATTCCAAGTTCACTTCGGTGTTTTGGATGGCATTTCAGGCAGAGATGGCTAAGACTAAATAAAAGGTTGGGGGTTTTGGTTTTCCTAATATCTATTGTAAATAAAGAAAGCGTAAATAAAAGAGGTTTAAAACTATAAGACTAAGGTGTTGGGCGTTTTAGGAGTCATCTCAGGGTTTTCATTGTTCTAAGTAATATTAAGTGTAAGATCTAACAAGTAACTACTAATTTCGGTCTAGGTTCTTAACTATGAAACACTAATGAACTAACAAGCTATTTTCATAGAATGAAAGTATAAAGTCTTCATACTCCGTTACTCAACTCACGCAGGCAATGACGCATGTCACCTAGCTAGTAAAACAACTTCGATACATTCACCAAACTCCGCAACTCAACTTACGCAGGTTAAGACGCGAGGTTTCGGTATAACACTAGTTCGGAGAAGTAGGATAATGCGGTTAACGCTCTTGTTCTCTAGATCAGCACTTGGTGATCAATCCAAGTACATGCATTAAGATAAAGATGTCCCAAAAGAACTCAAATATAGAACCGAAAATAAGATCTAACAACCTAATTGAAGCGAACTATGAATTCCCCATGAATCACCCCATAAAATCAAACAAATAAAATTACTCGCTTATGATTCAAAGAAACGACACTGATATTATAAAGTATAACATCAAAAACAAATCACTAATCAAAAGGGATTCAAAGAAAACTTCTCTAGTTGTCACAAAAGTAACTTGATCCCAAAAGCAATGAAAATATGAAGTAACTAGAAATATTTGAAAGAGAGATTGGTGGATCTTCAAGCTTCAAAGGAATCGGAGAGCAAGAGAGCTTCTCTGGTTGTAACGCCCCTGAACTGCTCTATGACCACAAAGGCCATCGGACGGCTACAGGACGCCACGGTGGGAATTGCACTAGGGTGATCCGGTCGAGGGACGGAAGCTGCAGACTTCCCGACCGGTCCTCCCTGGCACAACTCCACCCGCAACCGAGACTACTTAGGCTTTGCAACCCTTGTGGCCTGGTGTGTTGTGTTAGCCCGGACAAGGCCGAGTATCATTTGCAACTTGCCATGTTTTCCTGAAAACTGTATATATTACTTCAATAAAATATTTCATCGAAAATAAATCATCAAAGCAATATATAAAGATAGTCGGATAATATTTACATAACCGTTTACGAAAATATAGGGTTTCACAAAGAACAAAAGAAAATCCTATCCGGTACACTAACGTTTGCTCCGGCTATAGACTCACTTAGGCTTTCCTGCAAGACCAAAATAATATCATGAGTAATCTAAGATTACTCAGTGAGCCTGGGTACCCCTTTCTCCTAAACAAGATTCTACTTCCCCAACCCGACTACCCCAGCAAGCAAAGAAAACAAGCAAGTAAAACAAACTAGCAAGTTATCAAAGCAACGCAACAAAAGCAATAGCGGAAGCAGTCTAACAACAAACAAGCGAGAGAGGTTAGATCACTACGACTCAGTTCGAACGATCTAGACTCGCTACTCTTATGAGAAAGACGACCAAAGGGAACAAGAAACTACTTGGACGCCTTAGACTCTTATCTCCTACTCAACTCGCTAAGATGACTAGAATAATACAAGGGACGCTTGAAATACTCTAGACTCTTAGACAACACACCACATGCAAAGACTACTAGACATGAACAAGGGACACTTGCCTACTCTAGACTCTTTACACCTAGGGCCCTTCGATAATCTGTTCCGTTCCAACACTTCCCATGCCGAGACCACAAAGTTCACCGGCATGAGCCCACAAAGAGCTACATCATCATGTAGCGGTCACGCTAGTAGCTAGCTAGCCGTGACTTTCTCTCGCGCGAGTGGTCATTCAGAACTCTCGCGAGACATCCGCTTTTGGAACCAGAGTATCGACACACTATTCTAGCTAAGACTCGAGAAACAAATTCAGGAGACTCACTAGAATACACCTACGACTTAAGCAAGAAAATCAAGCAAACCAGCAAGGATTCAAGCAAGAGTACAACATGCAATAATCAACCGAGAAGCAAGAAACAACATCAAGCAACCTATGATTATTCTACATGCATGCAAACAATATAAGCAACTTAAGCAAGTTAATGCAACAAGTTCTAATATGCATGCAACCAAATTGATTTAACCTTTTTAAATCCTCTTAGTCCAATTAAGCATGCAAGTTCATTTGAGTTAACCATTTAAATCCTTTGAAATTCGTTTAAGCATTTAAGCTAACCTCACACGAATTTACGCAATAATATTTCAAATGAACTTTACCAACATAACCATGCATGCAATCCTCTTAACTAAATTTTAAGTGTTCCATCTTACTTAAAATGCATCCAAATTCATTCGCATGGTGATTCATGTTAGATGTGCATTTAAACATTCACTAGTATGAATCCTACCATATTACGCATGCATCCAATTTAAACCAATTCTACATGTATCTACCCTACATGCATTACAGCAGACTCACCTCTCGCGCATCAATGATGATTATCGGACTTCACCGCACCACACGATCAGACAATTCCTCCCTCTTCGCGACATACAGCTTCCCGCTTCTTCGTCCGCAAACGTCGATTTACTTTGACTCCTCTCGATCAAAAAACCGCATCTCGTTCCTTGGTTTTTCTCCCGATCGCAAGTGCGTCTCGCTCTTGATCGCTCTTCGAAACTATCACCAGTTCTTCTCGACGGTCTTTTCGACACAACCACCGTCTATTCTCGATGATCTCTTCGACAGAAACTCCTTTTTCTTCTCGTTAATCTCTCGATGCAAAACCTTCTCTTCTCGATAATCTCTCGACAAAGTCTCCTTTTCCTCGACAACTCATTCTAGACACAATTCTCCTTCTCCTCGACGATCTATCAACAATCTCTCGACGATCTCTCAACAATCTCTCGACAATCTCTCTTGTCTTTGAGAGAAGACAAAGCTTTAGTGTTTGAATGTTTTAGAGAAATAAGGAAAAGTGAGGAATGAAGTCCCAAACCCCCTATTTATAAGCTCGAACTCCTCCTCTATTCCCTTAGTGCGCCTTGACAAGTGGCATCCTCCTTATTTGCATATCGCGCGTGAAACACACCATCCCATCCCCTTGCAACATTTCATCCTTAAACACCACATTCTCTCTGCATGTGTGCATGGCATTTGATTGGTCGATTTTCATGACCTCGCGGAAAAACTCGTATCTTGTCCGTCGCTCTCGACGTCTCCCGGTCTCGCTCGGACGCTCCTCTCGGCATTGGCCCCTCGCTGTCGATCACTCTGACAATTCTCGTCTCGATCGAACACCTCCCCCGATCAATTGATCGATCGTTATAGGTCTCCTTGGCAATTTTTGTCTTGATCGAGCATTCTTGTTATGGATTCTCCTCTTAGTGTATGAATTCTCTACTTGTGAGATTAACACTTGGCAAACTCCACTAACTTCATTGGATTTGTTTAATCTCCACTAATTCTCCTTGAATTATTTAATTCCTCCACTAACTCCACTAACTTCTCCTTGATTAAAATATTCCTCCACTATCTTAATTTGATTATTTTAATCCTCCACTTCTTCTCTTGATTATTTTAATCCTCCACTTCTTCTCTTGATTATTTTAATCCTCCACTTCTTCTCTTGATTTTCCTTAAGTCTTGATAACACAAGATTTCCCCTAATGGATTGGCGTCTTTCGATCCATCGTCTGCCGTCTCTCGATTTTTCTCGGACAGTTCTCTCAATCGTTCAGACACTAACGGTCTTCCCGGCCACTCTCGATTATTTTTCTCGGTCATCTCTGAATGCTTCGATACTCCGGACACTTCGACACACCTCTCGGACACAAATTTCCGCGTACCCTGTCGATTCTCGATCAGTCTTATGGTCTTGGCCGTACTCCCGGTCACTCCGCCTTGGCTCGGTCATTTTTCGACTCACAAATATTTCCTCAAACTTCCTTCGGTCGTTCTTCTTTGTTTTTCATCTCCTTTCTTTTTAAGTCTTTCCCGAGTCATTTCCTTGAATTTTTGTTTCGGGATTTTTTCCCTTGGTGAGGGTCATTACATTCTCCCCCCCCCTTATAAGAATTTGTCCCCGAATTCTCATGCCTTCTCTTCCTTTCCTTGTGATGTCATTACTCCTTGACATAGGTGTCGTTGCCCTGCGACTACCATTACATCGATATCTTTATTGGAATCCTCCTTTCCTTGGTTATTTCGTCTCTGTAGCCTCACTTCTTTCTTATACCACCGATCGCAGTTATTTTTGGAAAGCTTCTTCCTCTCCAGTATTCACTTGGCTCCTCATAATCTTTATGATTTTCCAATAATAAGGTTGTCGCCTTGTTGCACCATAACTTGTCTGCTACTTAACTTCTTTGATTCAATGCTTCTCTTTCTTCAGCTTGTTCCTGACTCTTCTCTCCTCCTTCAGTTTACAGCTCGCTTCACTCCATCGTCTTGATATCCTCATCGTACGACTTGTATTTTCTCCTTTATTAGCCTCAATATTTTGCTTCTCCGGTTCATCTGATTCCTTTATCCTTACACACCTTAGGATTTTATCCTCTTTCCACTTCTTCAGCTTTGTATAGCTTCTCTCAAAAATTACTTTGTATTCCCTCTTCAGCTTCCATACTTACGAAATTGGATTAATACTTTTCTCGATTCTCGCCTCCTAGCATAATAATGTTTTTCCTTTGCCGCCTATTATCTTCTTGCACCCTCTTTGTCTATTCGTAGACTATCTTCTTCTTTTATGCATGCTCTTCTTGCATCCTTTTTGTCCTACTCCTTGGACCACACACTACTTTTCGCACTCCCTTGTTCATGACTGGTTTGACCTTTTCTCTTTTTGATTGGTTTGACACTGTCGATTGATTTGCACTACTTTATTGCTATTTCGATTTCTTTCGAATTTGATGTATCCTTCTCCATCATTCTTCTTCTTTCCTCTTCTCCTTCTTTCGATTTTAATTTTACTTGAACTGGTTGCCCTTTCCTTGGTCGAATTTTCTTGAACTTTCTTGGTCTTCTTTTCTTGTGTCTGATCGCGCTTTGTGGTGACTTATGTGAATCCTCATCGATCGCGTGCAATAATGCAAGCTAATTATGCCAGATAATTAACTATGCAAACCTATAAAACTCAAGCAACAATCAAAGCAAGTAATAATAAACAAGCAAAGATTAGCAAGCAGTTAAATAGTACCACAAACAACACAAATACGGCTAAAGAACACAAGGTACTTTTACAAAAGACACAAAGGTTCTACACCACTTAGCCGATAATTCCAAGGGTTCGGATCGTAGACAAAAACAACGAAGGTTAGGTCTAGAAACAAAAGAAAAACTGTCCAACCCTTACACATAAACCCCAAAAGAAATTCCCTTACTCCCCAAAGGTTCTACTGGTTCCTGAGCCTAGTACATGCTTCGCACATGCACACACACTCCCTAGCTGGCTCTCAGGTGGCGGTTCAGCAGGGGACTAGGTTGAGGTAGAGGCAGCAGCAGACAAAGAGGTTTCAGCCCGGTCTGTTGAGTTCACTTCCACTCGATCAATTCGTCCTATCGGGTTCTCTTCCGTCTCTTCACGACGACTGGATGAGCTTATTCTCTCTCGCACAACTCGGTATGGACAATTGTACGCATAATGCTCAGTGTTTCCACACTCCGTACACACAACATGCTCTGGGATTGGTAGATGTTGTGGTCTAGTCCTCCAACAATGGTTGTTCAAGTGCCCCGGCTCTCCGCACGTATCGCACGGCCTTGTATACCTCATAAGGTCCGGGTTTGGGCAGCGATAGGCATAGTGCCCTCACATACCGCACCACTCGCATTCCGCGTTTGTTGGGTCACACATACTTCTCAGCTCCGTCCTCCAGCAATTCTTGGTCAAGTGTCCAATGCCCTCGCACAGCTCACAGTAGGATTGGTTCTTCCTATCAACTTGGTTTCGGATACACCACTCTTTTCCGGGCAGTGGCTCTTATTCTCAGCCTGCCTCTTAGTTGAAAGGTCACTGGCCGCGTCTCTGGTTGCTCCCTTGCTTGGAACTCCTGGTACGACATCCTCGGCCTCTTCAAAATCGAGCTACTCTCTCCTCTCTCGAATCTTACTTGCTCTCGGTTCAACCTCCTTAGCTCATACACTCTAGCGAGTCTTTCCAAATCTGGGTCCATCGGCTCCTCTTCTTGTTATGGTAACACCATCCTCAAAGGTATGGCTCGAATAGGACTATTGCGCCTTGGCACAATCTGATTCGGCACGACTTGATCTGGTTCCTCTCCTTGATCTGGTAAAACTTGATCTCTCACAACTTGACTTGGTCCACCTTGCTCTCTCACAACTTGACTTTTACTAGCTCTCCATCTCGCGTCCTCTCCACGCTCCACACTCGCATCATTTTCTTGGTCTTGGTTCCTTGGTATTGGGTCTTGGTCACGCCTTGATTCCACTACAAATGTTGGAATCCCTTCATCATCACTCGACAAAAGGTCGATCACTTCCACCTCTCTGGTCCTTGGTTCATCAGTCTTAGAATCTCCATCGGCTGGATTCTCTTCTTTCTTAGCTTCCAGCACAATAACTTCTCCATCGCCTTCGTTCTGTCTCTCCGGTGAGTGCAACTCACTTAGCATTAGAAGAATCCTTGCAACCGTCTCTGGTTTCTCTTCCGCAGGTTGCTCCCCACTAGTGCCTCCGGTCTCGGGTACAACTCGCGTACCACTAGTGGTACCTTCTTCTTCCGGTACATAAACATCCGTCAGAAAATCTAGGATTCGATCAATTGCCTCCGGGTACTCTCTTATCTCGTTCTCGGGATTGATAGCGTCTCCCTGATCCTCCACAAGATCTAATAGTAATTTCTGTAACTTATCGGCGAGCTCCACTTCTGCCTCTCTGTGATCTCCAACAGGAATAGTTTCAAACTTTCCTTGCGCATCCATTCGAACTTGGAGACGACTTGGTTCACCAATCTCAAATACAATCGTCTGATAATCTTGATCAACTTCCAACTCCTCCATTTCCTCTAAACATACGGACGGATCAGTCTCAATTGACCAGTTGGTGTCATCAGCGTCAAACACCCCGTCCTCATCCCAATCATTCGAATCATTGGGCCCTTGGCTGTCCTCTGATTCTGTCGATAGAAACCCATTCTGATGCCCCCAATCCTCATGTCTCGCCCCCTCACTCCCTGAACCATACCCACAACCTGAATCACCTGAAGACATCTAAAACCCACAAGAAACAAGGTAAGATACTTAGTCCATTCTAAGGTTTACCCTAAAACTAGACAAGCAAACAACCAGATAAAAGTTTTGTGTTTTCGCGACACATTTACTCGATAAAACCTTAAATGCACAAGTGCTCGCGGGTTCAAAAACACCGCTCTGATACCAACGTTGTAACGCCCCTGAACCGCTCTATGACCACGAAGGCCATCGGATGGCCACAGGACGCCACTGTGGGAATTGCACTAAGGTGATCCGGTCGAGGGACGGAAGCTGTAGACTTCCCAACCGGTCCTCCCTGGCACAACTCCACCCGCAACCAAGACTACTTAGGCTTTGCAACCCTTGTGGCCTGGTGCGTTGTGTTAGCCCGGACAAGGCCGAGTATCATTTGCAACTTGCCATGTTTTCCTGAAAACCGTATATATTACTTCAATAAAATATTTCATCGAAAATAAATCATCAAAGCAATATATAAAGATAGTCGGATAATATTTACATGACCGTTTACGAAAATATAGGGTTTCACAAAGAACACAAGAAAACCCTATCTGGTACCCTAACGTTTGCTCCGGCTCTAGACTCACTTAGGCTTTCCTGCAATACCAAAATAATATCATGAGTAATCTAAGATTACTCAGTGAGCCTGGGTACCCCTTTCCCCTAAACAGGATTCTACTTCCCCAACTCGACTACTCCAGCAAGCAAAGAAAACAAGCAAGTAAAACAAACTAGCAAGTTATCAAAGCAACGCAACAAAAGCAATAACGGAAGCAGTCTAACAACAAACAAGCGAGAGAGGTTAGATCACTACGACTCAATTTGAACGATCTAGACTCGCTACTCTATGAGAAAGACGACCAAAGGGAACAAGAAACTACTTGGACACCTTAGACTCTTATCTCCTACACGACTCGCTAAGATGACTAGAATAAAACAAGGGACGCTTGAAATACTCTAGACTCTTAGACAACACACCACATGCAAAGACTACTACACATAAACAAGGGACACTTCCCTACTCTAGACTCTTTACACCTAGGGCCCTTCGATAATCTGTTCCGTTCCAACACTTCCCATGCGAAGACCACAAAGTTCACCGGCATGAGCCCACAAAGAGCTACATCGTCATGTAGCGGTCAAGCTAGTAGCTAGCTATTCGTGACTTTGTCTCGCGCGAGTGGTCATTGAGAAATCTCGCGAGACATCCGCTTTTGGAACCAGAGTATCGACACACTATTCTAGCTAAGACTCGAGAAACAAATTCAGGAGACTCACAAGAATACACCTACGACTCAAGCAAGAAAAGCAAGCAAACCAACAAGGATTCAAGCAAGAGTACAACATGCAATAATCAATCGAGAAGCAAGAAACAACATCAAGCAACCTATGATTATTCTACATGCATGGAAACAATATAAGCAACGTAAGCAAGTTAATGCAACAAGTTCTAATATGCATGCAACAAAATTGATTCAACCATTTTAAATCCTCTTAGTCCAATTAAGCATGCAAGTTCATTTGAGTTAACCATTTCATCCTTTGAAATTCGTTTAAGCATTTAAGCTAACCTCACATGAATTTACGCAATAATATTTCAAATGAACTTTACCAACATAACCATGCATGCAATCCTCTTAACCAAATTTTAAGTGTTCCATCTTACTTAAAATGCATCCAAATTCATTCGCATGGTGATTCATGTTAGATGTGCATTTAAACATTCACTAATATGAATCCTATCATACTATGCATGCATCCAATTTAAACCAATTCTACATGTTTCTACCCTATATGCATTACCGCAGACTCACCTCTCGCGCGTCGATGATGATTACTGGACTTCACCACACCACACGATATCCTCCCTCTTCGCGACAAACAGCTTCCCGCTTCTTCGTCCGCAAACGTCGATTTAATTCAACTCCTCTCGATCAAAAACCGCGTCTCGTTCCTTGGGTTTTCTCCCGATCGCAAGTGCGTCTCGCTCTTGATCGCTCTTTGACACTATCACCAATTCTTCTCGACGGTCTTTTCGACACAACCACCGTCTATTCGCGATGATCTCTTCGACAGAAACTCCTTCTTCTTCTCGTTAATCTCTCGATGCAAAACCTTCTCTTCTCGATAATCTCTCGACAAAGTCTCCTTTTCCTCGACAACTCATTCTCGACACAATTCTCCTTCTCCTCGACGATCTATCGACAATCTCTCGATGATCTCTCGACAATCTCTCGAAAATCTCTCTTGTCTTTGAGAGAAGACAAAGCTTTAGTTTTTGAATGTTTGAGAGAAATAAGGAAAAGTGAGGAATGAAGTCCCAAGCCCCCTATTTATAAGATCGAACTCCTCTTCTTTTCCTTTAGTGCGCCTTGACAAGTGGCGTCCACCTTATTTGCATGTCGCACATGCAACACACCATCCAATCCCCTTGCAACATTTCATCCTTAAACACCACATTCTCTCTGCATGTGTGCATGGCATTTGATTGGTCGATTTTCATGAGAGGAATTTATTTCTATTTCTCGCGGCAAAACTCGTCTCTTGTCTGTCGCTCTCGACGTCTCCCGGTCTCGCTCGGACGCTCCTCTCGACATTGTCCCCTCGCTGTCGTTCACTCCGACAATTCCCGTCTCGATCGAACACCTCCCCCAATCAATTGATCGAACGTTATAGGTCTCCTTGGCAATTCTTGTCTTGATCGAGCATTCTTGTTATGGATTCTTCTCTTAGTGTATGAATTCTACACTTGTGAGATTAACACTTGGCAAACTCCACTAACTTCATTGGATTTGTTTAATCTCCACTAATCCTCCTTGAATTATTTAATTCCTCCACTAACTCCACTAACCTCTCCTTGATTAAAATATTCCTTCACTATCTTCATTTGATTATTTTAATCCTCCACTTCTTCTCTTGATTATTTTAATCCTCCACTTCTTCTCTTGATTATTTTAATCCTCCACTTCTTCTCTTGATTTTCCTTAAGTCTTGATAACAAAAGATTTCCCCTAATGGATTGGCGTCTTTCGATCCATCGTCTTCCGTCTCTCGATTTTTCTCGGACAGTTCTCTCAATCGTTCAGACACTAACGGTCTTCCCGGCCACTCTCGATTATTTTTCTCGGTCATCTCTTAATGCTTCGATACTCCTTCTCGAACGCTTACGGACACTTCGACACACCTCTTGGACACAAATATCCGCGTACCCTGTCGATTCTCGATCAGTCTTATGGTCTTGGCCGTACTCCCAGCCACTCCACCTTGGCTCGGTAATTTTTCGACTCCCAAATATTTCCTCAAACTTCCTTCGGTCGTTCTTCTTTGTTTTTCATCTCCTTTCTTTTTAAGTCTTTCCCGAGTCATTTCCTTGAATTTTTGTTTCGGGATATTTGCCCTTGGTGAGGGTCATTACACTGGTCGTCTAGGGTTGCACGGCTGGGGCGGTTTAGAAGGCAATGAAGAGCACACTTAAAATCCTAGGTCTTTAAGAGTATTTATAGGGTTTTGTCTTGCATTAGGGTTTGTAAGGGTAGAAACGTATTTTCTTCTTAAGTGCAAGACAAGGGGCGGTGAAAGAGTCTTCTAGACTGTGGAGGAGGCTTGGACTGGGCCGCAGTGATGGTTTCTGGTTAAGCTTTCAATAAAAGCCCATCGGCTGGATGGTTCTCCTTACGTTGGTTTATAATACGCCTCGGTAAATCAGGCATATCTTCCGGATGGCTGGATGTATTGACTTGATTCCACTACGAGGAGAAATATGACTCTTTCATCTTTTCATATATACCAAGTACGTCAAAATGTGAGTTCTGAAAGATCTTCAAAAGTGGCCCGTACTGAAGAGCTATGAATCTGTTCTGAAACGTATTTTCCTTGTCTTTTGGTCCTTTTTGCTATTAAATCTGTAAAACCTTCTTGAAACCTTAAATACTTGATAATATACTTTTTATACCCAACATCTCATGAAACTCTTCCTAAATGCATATGAAAACTATAGCTAATATGAGTAAAACAATGATGTTATCAGCGGTCTAATTAGACATTTTCACCATTTTGGCGGTCCTTTTTAGGACATTTGTTGACCTTCCTGGCATCCCTTGTGGCATTTTGATGATCCTTTTGTGGTCATGAGGTAGTCCAGTGAGGAGATATGTGGTTGGTGTTAGAATTGCGGAATATAATGAGTAGAATGAGAGAATAACTTGGTAGAGAAGAAAGAGAATAAACAGAAACTCTTATTAGAATACATCAATTGTTGTTACAGGGTCTAATATAGTAGAACATAAGACCATATAACCGTTAGAAATGATAGTAAGCCGAAAGGGAAATAATGAAGCTTGTCTTGAACTCGTACAGGGTGAAAGCAACCTGTCCTTATCTTTGGTTGACTCGCAGAGCTCGCCAACCAAAGGTACACATGTGATTCTTCTTCCTTGGCTAGATATTTAATCCCTTCTACATCCTTCTTATTCATGGTCCTCATTGCACTGTAAGGCCACTCCTTCACTTCTTATTATAGTAGCCTTATTACTCTGATTGTACGGTCATTCGTACGGAGGCTCGACCTTGATCTCATGTTCCTTCTTCTCACCAATAGTTGGTAGGATATTGTCTTGTTTTACATGAGCCATGGGAGGGAAGTCTGGTTAGGGGTAGGGCTCAGATGTGTTCATAATTGTTTGCTCTAGGGACAGTTGGTCTTGAACAACTCTTGGGGGAACTTTAGTTCTCATAGAACTGCCATATTATGAGACTTTGTGGCTTGAGGGTTGTTGGTATATCGACTTTGAATGACGATCCAGGGGAGCGCAGTAGGGTGGCAACCCGAGAGACGAATATTAGACTTCCTTATATATTATGGCATGCGGGCTTAGGCCTGATAAGGAGCCAATAAAAACTCAAGTTTGAGACCTATGAGTAAAGGAAAGTCCAAAAGTCAAGAGCGAATAGTATCTAGAACGTGAGTCTATCGCCTAAAGGTGACCTTAGTGAGTCTATCGCCTAGAGGTGACCTTCGTAGATTGGTTGGAGGAAGTGCAAGCCGTGGAGACGGTTGCACAGGAGTCATTGGCCGATGGTTGTTCGAGATTCGAGGACGAATCTATGTTGGTGGGGATAATTGTAACATCCGCGAACCAAATTGTGGGTTTTGTGGATGGGTGTCGATCGACACCCAGGACAGTGTTGATCGATACCCAGAACAGTGTTGATTGACACCCAGCAATGTCTGGTTCGACTAGATTGTTTTAAATTATCGAATTAGAGCGGTTTGGTTTAAGTGAAATCTCCAAACCAAGGTATTTAAAGGGAAAGTCGACCTAGGGTTGTGGGTTTTAGAGTTTGGCTGTTCCCGAGAGTTTGTGAAAAAGAGAACAAGTATTAGAGAGTGTTCTTGAGAGTAATTGGGGATTCTTGGCTTGATTGGTGAGATATGTCCTTGAGGAGTGGAGATCTAGTGCTAGGAACAAAGGAGAAGCCTTCTAAGGTATTGGATTTGTCAGTTTGGGTCAGAAACTTCATTCAAAAGAGGTGAGTGTTGTTGTGGTGTTTTTCTTGCTTGGTATGGTTGTTATAGGGTTCCCACAGCTTCATATGGCTTTAGGTCGAGTTTTGGACGGATTGGAGGTGATGAGAAGTGAGATTTGACTCTCGGCTACGAGCAGATCGCGTCTGCAAAGTCAGTGTTGATCGACACAAGGTGGGTGTCGGTCGACACCAAGGAGCAGTATCGATCAACACTGAGAGGCAGTGTCGGTCAACACCAATAGCCTGTGTTGGTCGACACTTGGCTGGTGTCAGTGACACCACCCTTTTCAGCGAGTAGATGATACTTGTTTTCCTGGTTTGTTGTGTTTGTTTGATGAATGTTTGACATTAGAATCTTAGTTGCTTGTGTGTATAGCCCAGTAGATGGGATGATTACCTTACTTAGTGTTTATAACAATACTCATGCATCTCAATTTGTGTTTGTGGTGAAACTAAAGGCAAAGTGTGATCGTCGAATCAAGGCAATGAAGAGGAGGATGTTCTATTGGCTTGATTGGTTGATGTCTCGCTTATGTAGGTTGCTAGAGTTAAGTCCTTAGAAAGTTCCTAGGATTTATGGTTCTTTGATTTATGTTGGATTGTTTATTGATTTAATTGTTATGGAATTAATCCTGGATATTTGGTTGTTGGTTAACTCATTGATTTGATGGTTAAATGGTTTAATGGTATCGTTTATGTTATCCGCTGTTGTTTGATTGGGATTAGGTTGTTAGTGAGTATGAGAACACTAGATTATTATTTATTATTATCAATAAAAAAACGGGTAGGTCGGATCGTTTCAATTATCTACAAAGTGGCCATAAAAGTATAAGGAAACACTTGTTTAGGTTCTTTCATAACAATTCAAAATTCATAATTATTCATTTATAGTATAAAACATTTAAGCATTATGTATTATCAATACTGGTTTTAGGTTTTATTATATCATTCTTAATTTTATTATTTTCTACTTTTTATATGGTAATACCAGTTTTATCTTAGTTATGCCAGTTTTACTCTTTAGTATACACATCTGGTTAAAAAAAAAAACATTAATAGACTTCAAATTAAGTTTCAAGATAGATTTATGCCATAAAAAAGTAGTACTACATAAACCAAACATAATTCATACATTAATCAAACATAAACATCAAAAGAATCTCCAAATAACAACCATTGGAGTGCGCTTCTCCGCCGCCTTTTATTCTGTGTTCTAGGTCGATTTTTTGGTCGTTTTTCCCTAGTAGATGCAAACTTTTTTGCTCTCTTTCTTCCCCTCTTTGTTTTCGGATTTTGCGGACTGATCTGCACATCTTTGACGTCAGCCGGAACATCCCACCGAAACCTATCTGGTACTAAATAAATTGTCCTAAAATATGCAATTTTCCATAGCTCTCTCCAAACACAACTCATGTAACTGGATATCCTTACCTCCATAACTTTGGAATGTAATGAAAGCCGCCAGTACATGCACAAAGGGATACTTTTGAACATCAAAAATCCTGCAACTCCAACTTCTCAATCGCAACTTCACCAAATAAGATTTTTCGTCACTGTCAATGATATTATATTCAAGTTCGAAACCATTTAGCTCTGTCACCTTTAGTTTATCAGTAATTGCCCATAAATCGTGTAAGTATTTCTCCACTAAAAGCACCAATTTATTTGTAACCGATCCAGACACGACATCTTTCCGATGTTCATTAAACCATTCAGAGGTCTAAAGTATCACATCAAGCATGAGTATTATGGAGTACCTCCTTGCATCTTTAAATATGTTGTTCATCAATTCCACACAATAGCTTGTGTCTAGGTTGTATATTTCTCTTGGAAAAACACATCTTGCCCATTTTTATTTCTTGGTAGATTCTTCAAGATACTTGGCAGCAGAAGGATATCCTTTCGTAAAAGAAGCATAAGCAACGTTGAACTCAGCCACTCTATAAAACCTATTACACTCCATGAATCTCCATGCAACAACATCTTTTTGACGTTAGAAGCATAACCTTTCACAGTTTGGGATAAATGCCATATACAATACCCATGAGGAGCCCGAGGATACACATTAGCTATGGCTTCGATGAAACTTGAATTTATGTCAGTCATAAATACTATTTTAGAAGAAACTCCAACAACAGTTTTCAACATCTCTAAAACCCAATTCCAATTTGCATCAAAAACACCAAAGGCCAATAGATAATGGTGACAAATTAGAATCTTGGGGCGAGGAAAAAACAAGAACACCTGGATATCCGTTCTTTAGAAACGTTGCATCCATAGTTATAACTTTCCTCATGACTTGAAACCCTTCAGCGCTAGCTCCCAAAGCTATGAACAAGTACATGAATTTTTTTATTCTTATTGCAATGCACATATGTTTTCGTACCGTCATTAACCTTCTCTAACATGTGCAGCTAACATGGCAGCATCTTGTATGTTTCTTCTAGGCTACCTTTCAAATCACTAACAACTTGAATTTTCCCTCACAATACCGTGGAATATGATGTACTAACACCTAATTTGGTATTGACAAGATCGATGACAATTTAGGAGGTGAAATTTTCATTTGCCCTAGACAATCACCATGCAAAAGAGATGCAACTAATTTTGGAGTGCCTTGTCTCTTACGATTGTTGGAACTTTGACTAGTCCGAGAGCATGTATGCATCTTGTTTTGCCTTTTAATAGAGAAAATATCTGTCTCTGGAATTCTAGCAGCTCGTAAATCCCAATTACATCATTCTTTAGGACATTTTAGCACATAACGCATCTTGTCCGACTTTACTATTGCAAAACTAACACAATTAACAAATGAAACTCTATCCACCACATCTTGCAATTCCCTCTTGTTTGGAAATTCTTGAAGTTTACTCAGACCCAAACCGTCATACTATGGGTTAATAAACTTACACTGTTCTACAACAGGCCGTGGCTCAGTATATTCATCACCTTCATGATATGATACAATTTCACCCTCAGTAGTAGAATCACCCTCTACAGCCTTTTCTTGTTCTTTGTCTACGTAGAAAACAATGGTGTTAGGTGCGATTTTGTCATCCTTGGAATGTTGGTTTTCAAAGTTCATACCAATAGAACTTTCGTCCACTATCTGGTCCTCTTTGGGCATTGTGGGAGAACTTTTGTTTAAATATTTGCACGTTTTGGATGGGTTTGGATGAAAATCATGAATCTTAATGTCTAGATATGCTTTGTAAATCCATGGAGACCTATCCATAGTTTTTCTATCCACTAAACTTTGTTTGTTTGTTTTTTAAGTGAATAGTTTTGGTTTTTCTATCCACTTTAACCTGTATTCATTTTAAGAGGTATTCATTTCATATTTGTTTGATATTTTCTGTTTAAAATTATATACTTCATTAAATAACATGACATAATAGAAAATCAATATATATAAATATATAACTATACTATCCCCTTTTTAATAAAAGGTAAGTACAAAACATAGTTTTTGTAGGCTTTATATTTTTGATAAATGGTTACAAATAGGTTATAGATAGGTTATAGATAGGTTATAGATTAATTCATATATTAATATTAATGGTTACACCTAAATATTAGAGATATTCTAAATTGATAATTGATATACTAATGGTAACAAATAAAATTATGGATATTCCAAACTGTATTTTTGGAAGATTTTAGTCATATATCACGATGTTTCCAAATATCTTTAAACACAATATTACAAATTTATTTTCCACAGATTTTATCGATAGACCACAACGTTAACCAAAGATAGATTACAAAATTGATAGATTGATTGGTTGCAAGTTAAATAGTGGGTTACAAGGTAGATTACAAAATAAAATTTAACCAGTGTTATAGCACGGATAATTATCTAGAATCATTAACAATATAAAATTTACAAAATAGGTGTTTTTTTTTTTCAAGTCTTCATAATTAGCATATGATGTGAAGTGACTTTAGTGCAGTGGCAGGTAAGTCCATTTGTAGAAGGCACCATCACATCCGGGATCGAGTCCTGGCTCCTACGAATATAGGAATTTGGCTAATGGGTCGGCCAGTTGTGGCCCAATGGTTGACAAAAAAAAAATTAGCATATGATTTTATTCTATAATGTTTTATCCAAAAAAACTTTTAAAAACAATAACATAAATTATATTTTATATAAAAAATACAATATAAATAAAATGAATTTCAATCCGTGCTCTAGCACAAGTCTTAATCTAGTAAATATATAATCAATTTACCCACAAATTGGCTTGTTAGAGCTGATTCATTTTGTTGACAAAAAAAAAAATAACTATACTATAGTTATAATTTTTTTTTGCATATTCAACTTGACCAAAACATATGTAACACATTCCTTAAAATTTCAAGTTTAATATTAAATTACTCTAGTTATATTTAATCCCAAACAACATAATTTAAAAAGAAAAATACAAATTGTTGTTCTTCTTTTTAAATTAAGTCTGTACTAATCAATAACTTAAATATATATATATATATATATAACATTTAAGCTTATAAGATTTCTTTCATGTATATTATTAAAATGCTTTTCTTTTTGTGTCCAAATGTATATATTAATATACTATGTATATCTTTAGATTGTACCTTTTTTAATCCAATTACAGTAGTAATCCATAAAACTCAAGGATATTTATTTACGTTTGTGATTATATTTTTAACATATAAACTGATTTTTAAGATAAGGATGATGAGTCGGAGTGAAGACAGCGAATGTCCCCAACAGTTTTATTAGAAAATCATGCAACAAATGTATATGTGTAATTTAATACCAAAAAAGAAATAATAATTATACTAAAAATAACCCAAAAATTTTAAATTGATACTCCCACTTTAAAAAACAATAATAATGATTCATTATATCCTACCCTACACCCATTCCTACCCAATCCATTTGACTCTCTCTCTCTCTCTCTCTTTTTTCTTCTCTCTCCCTTTAGTGTCACTTGTTTCATTGTTAGAGAGAGATTGTAAAAAAAAAACAATTCTGAGATAATTTTTTTTTGTTATTGAGGTTGCTGGAATCTAGATCACCTGTTTTGAATCAGTCTTACCCAAAAACCCTAACTCTCTCTCCCTTCTCTCTCTCTCTCTCTCCATTTTAATTCTTAATTGAATTTTTCAAAGAGCTTGAAGAATAATTGGATTCACTTTTTTTCTTTTTTCAAACCTCGAGCTTGGATTTGCTTTTTTCCTTTTTTTTTTTTTTCTGTGTGAGCTAAAAAAAACTCTGTACAATCGAATGAGATGCACTGTGTTTGATTGGATCGGGGATTTGTTGGAGATTTGATGGAAGTGAAGCTTTATTTTCTGGGAATTTCATGGAGGTTGTTGTAGTTCAGTATTGCTCTGTTAATCTCCAGTTTCGATTCTTCATTTCCTGGGTAAGTTTCTTTTTAAGTAGCTAGCTATTTGATTTCTATCGATTTGGTTTTTTTTTTTTTTTTTGGGTATTCAGGAATGTTGAGCTACAAAGTCAGTAGAGCTTAGGTTGTAAATGTTAAACTTTCCCTTTTCAGCAAAATTGCTCCTTTCGTTTGTTTTTAGCTTCGAAGTCATCCTCTTGTTTGTTTCAGGTTTTGTTGATTTTATTGTGGTCGGGAGCTGCTGATGGGAAAGCCAGGCATCATCATCGAGTGCCTTTGCAAGGTGTGGAAAGTGGAGTTGATGGAGTCTCTTCTCATTCGTGTATCCATGATCAGATTATAGAACAGAGGAAGAGACCGGGTAGGAAAGTATATTCAGTTACTCCTCAGGTTTATCATGAGCCAACAAGTGCTGCAAAAGCTCATAATGGGAGAGTATTGCTTAGTGTTTCTGAGGAGGAGGAGAAGGATGTGAAACAACCTATTAGGATTTACTTAAACTATGATGCTGTTGGTCACTCACTTGACCGAGATTGCCAAAGAGTTGGCGATATTGTGAAGGTGGGGCAATTCTTGTTAGCTTTTCAGTAGTGTGAAATACAGATAGGGATTTATTTTTTGAAGTAAGTGAACTAAATTGTTTTTACTGAACTCAGTTGGGTGAGCCTTCTTCAAGTACTTCCCCTGCTGTCCCTGCGTGTAATCCTAATGCAAAGCCTCCAGTTTCTGGTGATTGCTGGTATAACTGCACTTTAGATGACATATCTGGGGAGGACAAAAAGCATCGCCTACGCAAGGTTTACTTGATCTTTTGTTTCTTAGATAAGTGAGTGTTACTTGTCACACAGTTGGACTGATTTATAAATCTTGCACATGTAGGCTTTAGAGCAGACTGCAGATTGGTTCAGAAGAGCGTTAGCTGTTGAACCTGTGAAAGGAAATTTGCGTTTAAGTGGATACTCTGCTTGTGGACAAGATGGTGGTGTGCAGCTTCCTCGTGAATATGTAGAGGGTGATTGCATTACTTTTTTGCTTCTGATTGGCAGTTTCATGTCCATTTAAACTTGTCCTGCTAGGTTTATTTTGGTCTAATCAGTTTCTTTCAAATCAAGCAGAGGGTATTGCTACTACTGATTTAGTCCTATTGGTAACCACAAGACCCACTACCGGTAATACCCTTGCGTGGGCTGTAGCTTGCGAACGTGATCAATGGGGACGTGCGATTGCTGGTATTTGGCCATTTCCTCCAGTAATATTTTGAAATCCCTGACATTGCTTTGATTTTTAAACTAAAGCCAAGAGATGTGGTCTTTTTCAGGGCATGTCAATGTTGCTCCCCGCCATTTGACTTCAGAATCTGGGACTTTGCTTTCAGCAACTCTCATTCATGAGGTTATGCATGTCCTTGGCTTTGATCCACATGCCTTTGCTCATTTTAGAGATGAAAGGAAAAGAAGACGCACTGAGGTATGTGATGACTTATTAATGTCCTCCTAATCCAGAAAAAAAGTTAGCTGTGATTTACATTCCTCGCTTTTTCTTTTTTTGTGTTTCGTTAACATGGATGAGAATGAACTTTCTATACGAGCCAACTTGGAATAAGCCATTCTTTTCATATTTTAGGTCACTGAGCAACAAATGGATGAAAAGCTTGGCCGGTTAGTGACACGCGTAGTGCTTCCACGGGTTGTCATGCATTCGCGGCATCACTATGGAGTAAGTTTCAAAGTTCTTAATTATTTTGAAAGCGAATTCCTGTGACCTTAGTTTTATGTCCTTTAGTCATAATAATGTCAATTGTTCATCAGGCATTTTCTCAAAACTTCTCGGGTCTAGAACTTGAGGATGGAGGCGGACGTGGCACATCCGGTTCCCACTGGGAAAAAAGACTGCTTATGAATGAGATAATGACTGGGTCAGTTGACACAAGATCAGTCGTTTCAAAAATGACTCTAGCGCTATTAGAGGATAGTGGCTGGTATAAGGCTAATTATAGCATGGCAGACCGTCTTGATTGGGGTCGGAACCAGGGGACCCAGTTTGTCACATCTCCATGTAACATGTGGAAAGGTGCTTACCATTGTAACACAACCCAACTATCTGGCTGTACATACAACAGAGAGGCCGAAGGTTACTGCCCAATTCTAAGCTAT
Organism: Camelina hispida; assembly: GCA_023657505.1. Lineage (NCBI taxonomy): Eukaryota > Viridiplantae > Streptophyta > Magnoliopsida > Brassicales > Brassicaceae > Camelina > Camelina hispida. Next base: position 28,442,089 of record CP094637.1, read on the forward strand.
AATGGAGACTTGCCTCAGTGGGCTCGTTACTTTCCACAGCCTAACAGAGGTATATCCTGTTGATTAACTGGAACATGCTGATACGAAAAATCTTAATCTTCCAGTTTTATTTATACTATATATACTTAGGTTGTTGTTACCTGCTTCAACCTGTTGATTTTATTCGCAAAATATAATTTTTCTTGTCTTGGTTGTAATATCTGGATTAGAAACTATAGTATGATATCCTGTAATCTAGTCCTGTATTTGTTTCTTGTTTGGTAAAGACTAATGAATTTGATACACAACATATTTCAGGCGGCCAGTCTTCCCTAGCAGATTATTGTACATATTTTGTTGCCTATTCAGATGGGTCTTGTACGGATATAAATAGTGCACGTGCGCCTGACAGAATGTTGGGTGAAGTGAGAGGGAGTGAATCCAGGTTATTGCTGGTTAACTGTCTCGCTGAATTTTTGTAAATATCCACATGGAATATTGCTCATGAAAGTGTTTGGCATATATATAGGTGTATGGCCTCATCTTTAGTGCGTACTGGGTTTGTTCGTGGCTCCATGACACAGGGGAATGGTTGTTATCAGCATAGATGTAGAAATAATTTGTTGGAGGTATGCCTTCTTCATCTTCTTCTTCTTCGTCCAAGGGTTTCAATTTTTTGTTACTTTTGGGCATAAGCTGTTATAGTTGAACAGCAGTCAGAAACAACACAAGTCATAGAGTCATCGGTTCTATTTCAACTTGTTTCTACGTTGATCCATGCTTTTACGGTTATTAATGTCTTCACATGTTTTCCTGGTTGAATTATAGGTTGCAGTGGAGGGAGTATGGAAGTTCTGTCCTAAAGCTGGTGGACCAATTCGATTTCCCGGTTTTAATGGTAAATAATGCTCTTATCTTCCTGATAGAATAATAACATATCGTTGACAAATCTTTTGAACCATGAATTGTTTTGGTTTGTAGGTGAATTAATTTGTCCGGCTTACCATGAACTCTGCAGTACATCTGTAGTTTCTGTGCTTGGCCAATGTCCTAGCTCTTGTAACTTCAATGGAGATTGTGTTGATGGGAAGTGTCGTTGTCTCCTTGGTTATCACGGTCATGACTGTAGAAACCGTAAGTATCCTGTATCTTCCACACCAAATTGTCGTACTTGTCAAGTCTCTGTCTTTCCGTAAGATCTGAACTTACAAGTTTTGCTTTTCACCATGCAGGTTCATGTCCTAATAATTGCAATGGACATGGAAAATGCACAACGCAGGGTGTTTGCATATGTGAAAATGGATTTACTGGGATCGACTGTTCCACTGGTAAATGTCCATATATATATTGTCAAGAATACATTTATCAATTATATCTGACAACAGAGTTCTTTTAAACTATACAGCTGTTTGTGACGAACAATGCAGCCTACATGGAGGAGTCTGTGATAATGGGGTTTGTGAGTTCCGTTGCTCTGATTATGCTGGCTACACATGTCAGAACAGCTCTAAACTAGTTACGAGTTTATTGGTGTGCAAAGATGTGTTGGAAAGAGACATATCAGGGCAACATTGTGCTCCAAGAGAGCCTAGCATTCTTCAACAGCTTGAGGAAGTCGTGGTCATGCCCAACTACAATCGGCTCTTTCCGGGTGGGGCTCGAAAGTTATTTAATATTTTTGGTAACAGCTACTGTGATGAAGCAGCGAAAAGACTAGCCTGTTGGGTGAGCTGCAATCTTTTGTTATTTGTTTCCTCATGATTATAGGTGAGACACTAGCATTCTCTGACAGTGAACATTTGTTCTTTATGACCTCTGTAATCAGATATCAATCCAGAAGTGTGATGTCGACGGAGACGACAGACTACGGGTATGCCATTCAGCATGTCAGTCCTACAATATGGCGTGTGGGGCTTCTTTAGACTGCTCTGATCAAACCCTTTTCAGCACCGCAGAAGAAGGCGATGCTGAATGTACGGGGTCTGGCGAAATAATATCGCCATGGTTTAGCCGTTTGTGGAATAGATTTGTAGGAAGTTAACTAGGAACAATTCGTGGATGAGAAAGAAAGATTTGTGTGTACTAGATAGTGAGGCGGAGTATTATTTTCCAATCTGTAATTTTTTTCTAGGGTTTATGAGGGGAAAGATCCGTGTTTAAGTTAGGGGTCTTGCCTTAGCCTACCCTCATAGGTGAATTAGATTGTCTTTGTCTGTCTTTCGAGTGAAAATGCAATATGTATTCGAATATATATCATAGATAAAAAGGGATTTATAGGCCGAAGGCCTTCCAAGAGAAAAATAAGTAAAATCTACTTGATTGTCTTCTTCGTAATCGTAACACTCTGTGTGTCTCCTGTTTATTCTTCTTTAGTTTCGTCCCTTAGACCCTAGAGGTTCAAAAGGTGCGCTTTGGAGTCTTAAGGATTTGTTCCCCAACGACGATCATTAGATTAAGCTGTCCCGATCATCATATGAGAGGCTACTAGTTTACATTCTCTTGTGATGTTGTGTGCATTAGAGTGTGGATCTGTGTCGATCTTCTTCTAATGTGTAGAAAAAGTGTGATGAATTTTGGATATATTTATTGTAGAAAAGGTGTTAGTTTAATTTTGGATATATAATTGCAGAAGCGGATTTGCTTGGATGTAATGCAAGCATGTTAGCATTACCGGTTAAACATAACTATCAGTTAGTTGGTAATAATGATACTATGTTTGACAACCTGCAGCAATATACATGTTGATCGTACTTGATACATAATCCAACTTGATTTGATTCACACGATTGAAAGAAATTGAGGTTAAAGCTTATGTGGGTTTAAAACACTACAGTCAGGTAAAAACATAGACACAAAAATAAAAAGAAGAAAAAGATAAAATTGTAATCTTTAGTATTTTACTATTCTGTATTTGATTACATAGGATAGGACTATAGTCTATTGGAATATAGCTAATGAATATATATAAATTTTAAGTGAAAAAAATGGATCATTTCATCAAATGGTCCTCCATTTATATAGCCTTATTTTCTCATTTAGAAAGCGGGTACGCATAAGCGAAGTGTTTGGAAGCATGAGAACAGTTTTAGTTTTATTTTTTAAAACGAAGCGAGAATGTGTTGGAAACGTATATATAAATAGTGTTGGAAACGTATATATAAATTTTCACATATAAATATAATTAAACATCATATTATTTCACTATTTTTAGTGAACCAGCTAAATCTAATACATAAAATATTAGATAACTCAACTAAATTATATATATATATATATATTTTCAAGAGAAATAATCAAATTCAAGTCTCTCAAAATTAGTTTAACTTAATTAATCACTTCCAACATTTCACATATAATTCATGTCACTGTTACATTTCTGAAAGAGTTAAAAATAATTACAAAGATTAGTATGAAAAAATTATAAATCATAATGGGATACTTTTGTATAAGAAAACTATAGATTATGATTTTCTTATTTATTTATAATATCAAATTTGGATGTGCAAGCTTCCAAAACGGAAACATAAGCTTCCAACGAGCTTCCGATGATGATTTTTTGGAAGTGCCATAGAAACAAGATTCTGAAAGCTTCCAAGAGCTTCTGATTCTAATTCTGATTCCGAAGGACGGGGAAAGTGTACCTCGGATAAAACTTTCTGCTACCTAGGCTAAAACTATTGAATCAAACAAACTAAAACGTTTAAGAAGAACTCTCTTGAAACCTTTATTGCTTAGAAACTTACTCAAAACTAAGCTCTTACAAACTCTTAATCTTTCTCAAGTTATGCCACAACCTTTGACATATCCTTATATAGAGATTAAGATAACACCAAAACCAAATCCTATATTGAATAGGTTTCTAACTAGATAACTCCTAGAATACTTTGAACTAATCCTAATCCATATCTCGGTAGGAATAGTCTAGAGGCTTCTTTTAACTTTGCTTGTCTTTCAAGCTTAAGCTAACAATCTCCCCCTTAAGCTTGACATCTTCTCTTCCAACGTCCTTAACACCTATAAGATCTCTCATCTCTGTGAACTTGATTCTTCCAAGAGCTTTTGTGAGTATGTCCGCCTTTTGCTTGCTCCCTGGTACATGCTCTACTTCCACTAAGCCATTCTCAACACACTCCCGAATAAAATGGTACCTGCGATGTATATGTTTGCTTCTACCATGGAAGACTGGGTTCTTTGTAAGAGCTATAGTGGACTTATTGTCAATTCGGATCACTACCTTCTCGCTATCTTGTCCAGTGATCTCTCCAAGAAGCTCCTGAAGCCAAATGGCTTGTTTTGCAGCTTCAGTGGCTGCCATGAATTCAGCTTCACAAGAGGACATTGCCACTGTCTCTTGTTTTTGGGAACACCAAGTGATTGGACAGTGATTCAAATAGAAAATATGCCCTGTTGTACTCTTCCCATCATCTTCATCAACATTATGACTACTATCACTGTAGCCAATAAGTTCTGCTTCATCCAAGTGTCTGCGACTGATCTCACTGTATCCTATTAACTCTGTTTCTGATGACCTCGAGTACTTAAGTCCAAAAGTGAGTGTTCCACGCAAATATCGAAGGACTTGTTTCAGTGCTGCCCCATGAGACTTCTTAGGTTCGTGCATGTATCTGCTCAAAACTCCCACATAGAATGATAGATCAGGTCGAGTGTGTAAGAGATATCGCAAACAACCAATGTTCCGTCTATACACCTTCTCGTCAATACCAGCTTCCTCAAGCGCTTTTGACATCTTTAGGCCTGATTCCATCGGTGTGAGCACAGCATTACAGTTTCTCAAACCAGCTTCTTCGAGAATTCTTCCTGCATATCGTTCTTGTTTTAACAGAATCCCATCACTCTGTTGTGAGACCTCGATCCCAAGATAATAAGTAAGTAGACCGAGATCACCCATCTCAAACTTCGCAGCCATCCCGTTCTTGAAATCTTGTACAAGTCTCACGTTTGATCCCGTAACTAATAAATCATCGACATAAACAGCCACGAGTAGAAGATAATTACTCACTACCTTACGATACAGTGAAGCTTCCTTTGAGCACTTCTCAAATCCTAAGTCTTTGAGAGTCTGATTCAACTTTGCATTCCAGGCCCTCGGGGCTTGTTTCAAGCCATACAAGGCTTTCTTTAACTTGTACACCTTGGACTTGCTATCTTCAACAACATAACCATCAGGCTGAGACACGTATACCTCCTCCTTTAAGTCTCCGTGAAGAAATGCCGTTTTGACATCTAAGTGGTGTACTTCCCATCCTCGTGAGGCAGCTAACGCAATGATCAATCTAACAGTCTCCATTCGTGCTACAGGAGAGAACACTTCATCAAAATCAATACCATACCTCTGAACATAGCCCTTAGCTACCAATCTGGCTTTGTATTTGTTGATACTCCCATCAGAGTTACGTTTAATCTTGAACACCCATTTTAGTCCTATCGGCTTGATCCCAGCAGGAAGTTCTACTAAACTCCAAGTATTGTTCTTATTGATAGAGCATATCTCTTCATCACAGGCATCCCTCCAAACCTGCAATTCCTTTGCTTCACTATAATCCCACGGTTCCTCATTCAAGGCTAGCAATAATCTCTCACTTTCAAGCTCAGCAATAAGAACGTAGTCTTCTAGATATTTTGGTTGAGTTACTACTCTAGATGATCTCCGTAAAACTGGGAGGTTCTGCTGTTGTGATTCATCTCCCACTGATCTCTCTGCAACTGAAACTTCCTTATTTGCAGAGCCTATAGTTGCGACATTCTCGTCGTCAACATTGATAACTGCTTCTGTTCTATCTTTAGTTTCCTCTGTTTGTTCTTTTCTTTCAATCATCACATTGTTCCCAGTCTTAGCATAAACCAATGTAAAAGTTCCAGATTCATTGAATTCATCTTCACTATTCCACCTCCAGCTCGAGTTTTCATCAAATACCACATCTCGGTTAACCACAATTCTCTGTTTTGCCGGATCGAAGAGTCGATAGGCTTTAGAGCCCGGTTCTGTGCCAAGATGCACCAATGCTTTTGACCGATCATCAAGCTTCTTCAAGTGTTGTGACTCAATCCTCGCATAACCGATACACCCAAAAACTCTTAGATGTTCTAGGTTTGGCTTCCTCTGTTTGAAGACTTCATATGGTGTCTTGGCTACTAACGCTTTAGTGCCTAACCTATTAATCAGATAAGTTGCATGTCGTACTCCTTCTCCCCACAAATAATTTGGTACTCTCATATGCTTAAGAATACTTCTAGTCATTTCAAGCAGTGTCATGTTCCTTCTCTCAACTACACCATTCTGTTGTGGTGAGTAAGGTGCTGTTAAGTGTCTCTGTATGCCGCATTCGTCACAAAAACTGTTGAATTCTTCTGAAACAAACTCTCCTCCTCGATCTGTTCTAAATGTTTTTATCTTAGCTCCTCACTCTTGTTCTATAAGTGCTTTAAACCTCTTGAACCTTGGGAAAGCTTCGCTCTTCTCTTTCATTAGTAGTGTCCACATGTAGCGAGAGTGATCGTCAATCAAGACAAAAATATATCGGTTTCCAGCTGCTGTTGAAGGTGTGATTGGTCCACAAAGATCTCCATGAACAAGTTCTAGTATATGTGACGCACGGTAAGCAGTTTTGTTTGGAAAACTTTGTCTTGTTTGCTTTCCAAACAAACAAGATGAGCATGTTTCCTTATCCACTGTAAACATAGGTACACCCGTGACCATTCTTTTTCCCAATAAATTCTTCATACTCTCGATCCCTATGTGTCCTAGTCTTGCATGCCACTTTGAAGATTCACTTGTTGTTGAGACTTGTAAGCATCGAATGCTCTCAACCTTCATCACAACTTTGTAAAGCCTGTTCCTAGACCTATTAGCCTTTACCAGTAGCTTACCATCTCGATCATGCAGAGTCAAATAGTCCTTTTTCATTCTCACATCACATCCAGCCTCTGTAGCCTGTCCAAGGCTAATGATATTACTTCTCAGCTCTGGGATAAAATATACTTCATTCAAGACTTTTCTATCACCATTCTCGCATATAAACAGAATAGATCCTTTGCCTTTGATGTCTATGCGAGAATCATCTCCAAAACGAACTTTGCCTGTGATTGTTTCATCAATTTTGAAAAAATAACACAAGTTTCCAGTCATATGATTACTGGCACCATTATCTAGATACCACACATTATCATCAACTGAATGGGTATCCATACTGCTTGGTTTGACTTTCTGTTCATTAAGGTAGACAACCTCATGCATCATCAGCTCATCAGCCTGGTGTGTGTCTTCATCATCAGTTTCCTGTGTCTCTTGAAGCTTCAACAACCTATCAGGACAATTAGATGCATAGTGACCATTCTTATCGCACCTATAGCACACAATGTTTGACTTATCCCTTCTGTTCCCTCGTCCTTGTTGAGCTCCAAACCGGCCTCGTCCTCTGCCACGTCCGTAGAACCTACCGCCTCCTTGTCCTCTGCCTCTGCTCCCATCAAAATTCTCTTGATAAGCCTGAGAATCCGTATTTGTGTACATGAGTTTTCCTTGTTCTTCTTCTAGTTGTTCTTCTTCGTCACAAATTCTTTCCTCATATACTTTAAGTCGTCCAACAATCTCAGCAAAACTAGTTTTGTTCAAATCAAGGAATTGCTCAAGACTAGCAACGATGTGGATGTATCTCTTTCGTGGTAGGCTCTTAAGGAACTTCTTTACAAGCTTTGATTCTTCAATCTCTTCACCTAGGGCTGCTGACTTTGTGAAAATCTCAGAAAGTTTACCGACAAAATCATCAATCCTGTCACCTTCTTTCATTCTTAACCGATCAAAGTTTGCCATTAGGGTCTGCAGTCTAGCCTCTCGAACCCTGTCTGCTCCAAGGTTCCTTGACTTGATTGCTTCCCAAACATCTTTAGCACTAGCAAGGTTTCCGACTTGTAGAAGTAAGGACTCTGGTATGGATTGGAACAAAAGTCCTTTAGCTAGGTCATTCTTCTCTTCATTATCTGATCCTGGTTCGATCACTTCCCATACTTTGTTTATCCGAAGAGCAACATTCATCCTCATAGACCAAACGGTATAGTTGATAGCATTGAGCATTGGACATTGAATCGATGAGTTGTTACTTTCCTTAGCTGGGGTTGTTGTTGTAATTATCGCACCTGCATTCTTTTCCGAATCTCCCATGGCTTCGTCTTTTAACAAGAGAAAGACTCTTTGTTTTTGAACAGATCTCCCTTAGTTCAAGCTACGTCTTAGATTGATTAATTCAATAATGCTCTGATACCAAATATTGAATCAAACAAACTAAAACGTTTAAGAAGAACTCTCTTGAAACCTTTATTGCTTAGAAACTTACTCAAAACTAAGCTCTTACAAACTCTTAATCTTTCTCAAGTTATGCTACAACCTTTGACATATCCTTATATAGAGATTAAGATAACACCAAAACCAAATCCTATATTGAATAGGTTTCTAACTAGATAACTCCTAGAATACTTTGAACTAATCCTAATCCATATCTCGGTAGGAATAGTCTAGAGGCTTCTTTTAACTTTGCTTGTCTTTCAAGCTTAAGCTAACAAAAACACCATTCCATTGTTTAACTATTGATCCATTGACAAGCCAAGCATAAGAATATCACAAAGCTTAAAAAGTTTCACGTGTTTTATATTGTGCGAGATCTGACATCAACAATTTCCCTGGTTGGGCCTCTAAAATATTATCATGATTAAGAGCCTAAACTTTGCTACATTGTTCATGTTGTTTTTTCTCTCATTTTACAACCACCATGATTTGGTCACTTATAAGAGGGAAGCATTGTATATAGTACTATTCCTCAACGAAATCTAGGATATGCAATTATTATAAGAGTATATTGTGATTTAATTATATCTAATTATTTCAATTAGGATTAGAAAGTTCGTCTCCGAAAAAAATGTCACTTAGCTCGCTCTTAAGTAGCTACTGTACTTTGGATCGGACTCTCTTATATCCTAGGGAAAACCCAATCTTCAACGGATGCTAAGTATAGATCGATATCACATTTCAGCTGCTATGTGTGAGTTGAAGTGGGTGATCTTTGTGTGGTAATTAGACGATTTCTCTACAATAAATAGACAACTTATTGCACATCAGGATAAGCACGAATGTTAAACATACTGAGGTTGATTAACACACGGTTCTCAAAGCTATAACTATTCAAGAATGAAACTATCCACGACACATGCACACACAACCAAGCAGGGCTGGTCCTAGGATTACTGAGGCCTAAAGCATTTTTATAAATGGTATTTTATAAATTTATATTAACTGTACTCATATGATACAAACAATTAAAAAAATACAAATTCTGTTGTTTGGAGAATCAAACCTGCGACGTGATGTATGTTCTCGTACAACATTACCATCTAAGCTGAGAATTGTTTTTGTTAATTAGCCAAAATTATTTGTATATATTATGTGGCCTAATGCTGATGCTTTGGCTGCTTTAGGGGTGGGCCGGGCCTGCAACCAAGTATATAATATCGCAAAAATTCTAACTAAGGCACTTGGTCGGCAAAATAGAATATTTGCACTCTATGTTGGGCATTTAAAACTTGTGTTGGCCAACTTTAGAGGACTTTTGTGATCTATGTTAATTATATGGGAGAAAAACTAGATTGACCCAAATTAGAAGGTTAATTACTAAAGTAACTCATAAAATGTAAGGGTTAGATAAGTTATTTTTTTTGCTAAAATACCCTTGTTTACTTTGTTAGGAAAAAAAATAAAGTTAAATTTACTCTTCCAGAATTTTTTATAAAAAATTAAAATATTTTCAAAAGTCTGCCGGACTAGTTGTGACAGATTAATTTGTGTATGACAGATTTGTTTTTGCACAATCGGTTTATTTTTGTATGACAGACTTATTTTGGACGATAGATTTTTTAATTACACTTATGATAGATTTATAATTGATGACAGATTTATTTTTTATGACAGACTTATTTATAAAGATATCACATACTTTCACAATATATGACAAATTTGATATAATGGCTGACAGATTTAATTTTCACAGTTATTTCAGATTTATTTTCTTGTTTAAAAATCTCTCGTAACATGACAGATTTTTTCACAGAAAAATAATTACTAAGTTGATCTCTAGTGATAACAGATTTGTTTTAAGTTACGACAGATTTTTAAATTTAAACAAAAATATGTCGTTTTATAACAGATTTATAACATTTTTAAAAAATTGATAAAATGACCTATGTGAATACCATATGTTATGGTAGATTTGTTTAAGTTATGACAGTTTTTTTGTTTGCTTCCAAAAATCTGGTGTTTGATAACAGATTTATTAGATGTAAAATATAAATATAGTGACAACAGATTTGTTTAAGTTATATTTTTTTCAGTCATATTTTATTAATTAAAATTTTTATAAATCATAATATGAATGATATTTTTAAACTCATATTTTTAAAGCATATTTTATACATTTTTATTTTCCTAAATCATATTAAAAAATTAACAGCATATTTTAAAATCCTATCTTATATATTTTATATTATATTTTCATAATATTATTTTAATATTTTTATATACATTATTTTTAGTTATAATTTCATACATTATATTTTTTTAAAACTTATTTAAACTATATCATCTTAAACTTCATATTTTTAAATCATATCTTTATACATAATATTTTTATAAACAAAATTTTTGAATATTATTTTTATAAATTATATTTTAAATCATATTTTATTTTTATTAATTATATTAAAAATATAAACATCATATTTTTAAACATTTTTTATTTTTCATTAATCATTTTTTTAAATCAAAATATCAAATACTATTATTTTTTGGTTTTTCGTTTTTTACAAAAAAAAAAAAAAAAAAAAAAAAAAAAGATTTAAAAAAAAATTCTGGGTTTTTAGTATTTTTACCTAAAATTTATGTTATTCTAGTTATTGGATATGACGGAATGTTAATCTAGCAATTAATTGCCAAATTTGTGTCAAAGTGGTATATTTTCACTAATTATATATATATATATATATATTTATATATATGAACTTGTTGATATGCTTGTCATTTGTAGATTTGATATCTTGATAGTTAATAGTATTGCATGAATTAGTTATTTAAATTGTGTAGCAATAGTAGTTTATTTGTACTCTCCATGGAAATGAATAGAACAACAAAACATATAAAGGAGAACTTTCATTTCAAAACCATTGCAACATATTGTATACACAAACAATATAAAGGAAAATTTTCATGTCAAGCAATTCCAAAATATTTTTAAAACCCTTTCAAAATTAAAACCATTTAGCGATAGTTTAGACCTGTGGAACACTACCGGATTGCCTTATTCTTGCTCTGTTACCAAAATTGTTACACACTTTTTTAATCCAACAAGGTGGCAGATTCCAACATCTTATACATTGAATGCATCTTTAAAACTCTTCATAACTGAAAATTCTGAAATCCACCTCAAAACATAATTTAAAGAGAAAGAAGTCTTACACAAAAATTGAAATTAACTAAAAAACTCATAAAAGCTATTCTAAGGCACCTCAACGAACACCACTAGTTTCGCATCTAATCTTCACCTGGATCTCTGAAAAGAGCCATGAGCAACAAGTTATTCGGTGACAACTGAAGATATATTGGTGTTGTTACTGGTTATACAACAAAAGAAAGATGATCAAGAAACAATGAGTAAACCTGATACAACCAAACATACAGACACAGATTTAGATTCAGTGAATGTTGCAGTGAACAAGTCTGACACAAACACATGTTCAGACATAGAAGCACTGAACAAGCTGGAACATGTGTAACCAGCTACAGACACAGACTCAATGATTCCTCAGATAGAGAATCAGAGAATCTACCACAGCCAAGACAACTCAACGTGAAGTCACATGGAATAAAGTGACATGCTGAACCTTGGAGTCTTATTGTGAAGATCCAAGAAGTGAGAACTCAGCCAAGATATCCATAATCAGCTGCGAAACTATAACGGAGCAAAGTTATATAGCAGTTGAGTAAACCAGAAGTACAACAGAGCTGGAAACAGAGCAGACAATGTTTAGTGGTTGTGTAGTGCAACAGGGCTGGAACAGGGTAAACCTCTTGAAGAGGTTGTGTAGTTCAACAGAGTGGAAAAGCTTCAAGTTACAGCAAACAGTAGTGATGTTCATATATTTTACCATGTTTTCCCTTAGTATATTCACATCTTTTGCATCTTTTGCTATCCATTTTGACCATTATTGCATAGCTTTAGGACTGTTCATACATTAGAGTATAGTTGCATTGCATTTGCATCTTTTCATGCATAAACAGGTGATTTTGGAGCCTAAGGAGCATGGAAGAATGCTGAAGAAGAATGAAGCTATCAAGAGAGGAAAGCAAGGGAGTTAGGGCTGAAGAACCAAGGTCCGGAATTCCACTCGACCAGACACTCGACCGTGTGCGGAGATGGACTCGACCGAGTGGAAGATGCACAAGAGGAGCCAACTCAACGGGTCACTCGACCGAGCACCAGGTCGAGCTGACTGAGCCGCCTAGCTATTTTGTCTTTTAGCATTCTTAGGGCTTCCACTCCTTTTACTATATAAGGCCTTGTACCCTGCAGCCACCAAGGAGTCCAGTTTTTTAGATATTTCTCAAACCTAGTATTTGCCCTTTTGGGAATTATTTACTTTTGCACTTTTAATTTTCTTAGATCTTGTACCTCCTTGAAGGAGAAAAACAAGAGATTCCTCATATTTGTTGGTTTCATAACTTTCAAAATATTGAGAATTCGAGTTTGATTCCTTCTTCAATATTGTAGATCTTTGCTTTATCTTTCTATTGATGCAAGTTTCGGTATTTTCTGAGTTTATGACTTTGTTGTTCATCATGTGTGCCTTTGAGTAGTTGCTTAGGATCTTGAGGATGGGTTAGGCTGGATTGTGTTTGAGGTTTGTTTGATTTGGTCAAGCTTGATTGTTGTAGATCTCTTCTAGGCTAGATGTTCTTAATGCTGATCCTATAACCGAGAGGGTAGGATTTGATCTCAAGCCTCTTAGCATCACACCAATGTCTAAGGTGCAAAGATAAGGCTAGATCTAGAGATTTTCATTAGGCATGCTAAGAGATTAGATGTCTTGTTTGATTATTGACTATAGATGATATGTTGCTTAATGCTTGCTTGTATAAGTTCTTTGCTTTGTGAGAACAAGCCTAGAAATATATGAACTTGATTGTTTTTGCCATGAGAGTGGATTAACATGTTCTAGGAGATCATTGTCTAGAGATTAGCTCAAGTTGTTTGAGATTTGTTGACCAAGTTAGATGACCTCAATCATTAGTCCAGCCCATGAATCCCTCCTCAAGACCTTCCTTGTTTATTGATTTCTTAGCTTAAATCCTGTTGTTTGATCGTTGTTTGATTCGCTTTTGTATTGCTCTGTTTTGCTTGCATTGCTCTATTTCTCGTGTTTGTCCAGCTCGAACCTGTACTCGATGTACACTCGATCGAGTGCTTGCTCGAGCTCATCCCCAGAATTCTTGTTTATGCTTTGTGTTTGCTCTGTCTCAATTCCTATTTCACTTTAGTTGCATTTATGTTGTATTCACTTAGTATCCTGTTCATTACTTGTCTTGCATTAGTTCATTACTTGCATTACTATAGTTTCTATTTCTGTTCTTGCTTCATCATAGCTTTAATTAGTCTGTTCTCTTTACATTTAGCATCTATCTTAGTAGCTTTTACTTTCTGCATTTTACATTTCATCAATAGGTTGTTAGTGATAAACATCCTTCATACTTGGCTTGACATAGACATTTATGCACATCATGATTGCTTGCAAACACTCAGATTGGATTGACACCTCTTATACTGCAACATCATAAGGGGAATTAAAACACCCTGCACTCCATTCATTCATCATCATTCATATCTCATCCATCATATCCATTCATCACCATCCATTGAAAATATGTGTTTCAAGTAGAGAGGCTGTGTCAGAGAAGCATGCTTGTGTTAGGTGTGACAGGTACAAACACATGGGTAAAGTTGACAAAAAGAGAACAAGCTTTTACCCAAAAGTCAAGAGGAAGAAGCTTGTGGAACCTAGGGTTTGTAAAGAACTCTAAGAGGTATAAAAGGAAGACGTGATAACAAGAAGAAGGTTACACACCTTGGACCTAAAATGGAGAGAAGTACACATGTGTGTGTGGTGTTGTCCCACCAACAAGATAGAGAATCTGTTGGTGGTTTTTGTAGAGGGTCACACTCGTTGGAAAAGACAAAGAGTGGTGGTTCCTTTAGTTCATGTAGATAAGAGTGGTAGGCACAAGTGTGTGCTAGATACCATTGGCAAATGTGACTTTTGCGTTCTTATTCTAATGAATGATTCTGGACTTGGTCCCAAAGATGTAGGTTATCCAAACCCTGTTAACAAATCTCTTGTGTCATCTCTCCTCTATACTCTCCTCTCTCTGCTAAGCATCGCTCATACATAAATTTCATACAAGACTGTAGATCTAGCACACATCTCATTATTTCAACAACTATCATTATGCCTACATAATCCAATAACATCCCAAGACAACATACAAGTATCATATAGGAATAGAGAACAACCAAATAACATGCTTTCAAGTCAGCAAGTAAACATCATCAATCACTCGCAGTCCGTAGAGATCTACAAGGTACGTCATATGCATGTCTTCATCGTCTATTAAATATCTACATATAGCTACTCTGTTCATTGTCATTGACTGCGGCAAGCAATACTTGTTATTTTACACCACACAAAAAAAGAGCGAACAGTTATTTCACCATTGGGAAAGAAAGTATTATTTTATATGTTCTTATCTCACTACAAGAAAACAAGGTGATAACTGACAGATTTACTGATGGCACTAATCCGTCGATAATTACCGACAGCTTACAGACAAATATCTGACAGAAGATTAGTTTGTCGGTTGTTCATCAGAAAATCACTGAATAGAGTAGCTCATACATAAATGCCATAAAAGTATGTAGATATAGCACGCATCTCATTATTTCAACAACTATCATTCTGCCTACATAATCCAATAACATCCCAAGGCAACATACAAGTATCGTATAGGAATAGAGAACAACCAAATAACATGCTATCAAGTCAGCAAGTAAACATCATCATCAATCACTTGCAGTCCGCAGAGATCTACAAGGTACGTCATGTGCATGTCTTCATCGTCTGTTAAATATCTACATACAGCTACGGATATGTTCATTCTCATAGACTGCTGATTTGTGTGTTGACCAAGATTGAAGTTGTTTGAAACAGATGTGCCAAAAGAAACAAGAACATGATATGTGGAGGTTGCAGATCATCAACGTTTGTCAGTCCTACAACTCAGTCAACAAGGGAGAGATTGAAGATACATTGTGTTGACAAAATTGTGAGACTGACAATAAGGTGTAAAGGAGCAACTTGTAAAACAGATAATAGAAGATCACGATGACAGAATCCTCTCAAGGTAATGAAGATGCCAAAGTCTCAGTTACAACATGAAAGCTTGAAGATCATCAAGTGCAAGAATAGAGAAAGCTTGAGTTCTATAACTCAGTAACAAAGGGAGAGATTGAAGATATATTGATGTTGTTACTGGTTATAAGACTCAAGAGAGATGATCAAGAAGCAATGAGTAAACCTGATACAAACACATGTTCAGACACATAAGCAGTGAGCAAGTTGGAGCATGTTTAACCAGCTACAGACACATACAAAATGATTCCTCAGATTGAGAATCAGAGAATCTACCACAGCCAAGACAGCTCAATGTGAAGTCACATGGAATGAAGTGACATGCGGAACCTTGGTGTCTAATTGTGAAGAACCAAGAAATGAGAACTCAGACAAGAAATTCTTAATCAGCTAAGGAACCTGAAAGCGCATCAGAGCAGAAAGAAATGAGCAACTATAACAGGGCATAGATATATAGCAGTTGAGTAAACCTGAAGTACAACAGAGCTGGAAACAGAGCAGCCAATGTTTAGTGGCTGTGTAGTGCAACAGAGCTGGAAACAAGGGAAGCCTCGTGAAGAGGTTGTGTAGTGCAACAAAGCAGAAAAGCTTCAAGTTGCAGCAAACAGTGGAACGGCTGTGCCAGAGAAGCATGATTGTGTTAGGTGCGACATGAACAAAAGCATGGGTCAAGTTGACGAAAAGAGAACAAACTTTTACCCAAAAGTCAATAGGAAGAAGCTTGTGGAACCTAGGGTTTGTGGAGAACTCTAAGAGGTATAAAAGGAAGAGGTGGTAGCAAGAAGAAGCTTACGCACCCTAGACCTAAATTGAGAGAAGCACACATGTTGTGTGTGGTGTTGTCCCACCAACAAGATAGAGAATCTGTTGGTGGTTTTTGTAGAGGTTCACACTCGTCGGAAAAGACAAAGAGTGGTGGTTCCTTCAGTTCATGTAGATAAGAGTGGTAGGCACAAGTGTGTGCTAGATACCATTGGAAAATGTGACTTTTGCGTTCTTATTCTAATGAATGATTCTGGACTTGGTCCCGTGGATGTAGGTTATCCAAACCCCGTTAACAAATCTCTTGTGTCATCTCTTCACTATCCTTCTATCATTCTGTTAAGCATCACACATACATAAATGTCATACAAGTCTGTAGATGTAGCACACATCTCATTGTTTCAACCGCGACAATACTTGTTATTTACACCACACAAAAAAAAAAAAAAAAAAGAGAACAGTTATTTCACCATTGGGAAAGAAAGTATTATTTTCTTTGTTCTTATCATCTTGAAGCCTACCAAACCTCAGTTCACACTAATCCCTGTTACATTCAGCCATGTCAAAGCCTCTTTCTGCGATAGTCGTAGAAATTTAGCAAACAGTATAATATGGTACCACGATGGCACGATCCTCTTTCTTGTGCTTAAAGAATCATTCATCCACGGTATTTTACAATGTTACGTATGGGTTATGGGCCAATGATTTGGCCTGGACCTATCAAGCTGAGCCGGCATAAATAAATTCTTTGAAAAAAAAAAACCAAGTTTCTATTATGAAATAGAATTGTGATTAATCCATCACAAGACACATGTTAGGACACTTGTTTTTGTAATATTACACCAACTTTCACTTGTCATTATCACAACTAATAGGTAGTGACTCATGTGTTTTGTAGTACACTATAAATAAGAGGTGTTGTGTAAGAGTGTAAGAAATATAGAAGTTGTCTTTCATCCAAAAGACTCTCAAAGTCTCTCTCTCTCTCGGCTGCTCTCTCTATCTCTCTATCTCTTTGTTATTTCTTGTTCACTTTACAAAGTATTACAAACATAAGTTAAGTGTACTATAATTCACAACACATAAGTATATTGTAGTTTTAATTCACAACACGTTATCAGCACGATCAACTCTCGATCCGTCATCCGTTTGAGAAAATGTCAAATTTTGAGATTGAGGATGGAGATATGTGTCTAGCAGACAGTGCTACAATGCACTCAATACTTAAAGAGAAAAAATATTTCTCCTCTCTCAAAATAAAAGACTCCGCTAGAAGCGTGAGCACTATATGTGGTAATGCAAAGATTATTATAGGCTCTGGAAAAACCAATTTTTCAATGCCAAGGGGAACAAAAAATTTGAAATTGATGCATTATATTGCCCTAAGTCTCACAGAAACTTGTTTAGTTTCAGAGATATCCGAAGAAATGGATATCATATAGAGACTCTGAATAAGAATGGCATTGAATATCTTTGCATAACATCTGAGGAGAAACATATATTGGAAGAATTGCCAATGTTATCCTCTGGATTGTATTGCACAAAAATAAATAATTTTGCATCTTATGTTACAGTAAACTCTAAGTTTACTAGTACATTTAAGATATGGCATGAAAGACTTGGACATCCTGGTTCAGTCATGATGCGAAAAATTGTGCAAAATTCCAATGGTCATCCATTGAAGAACGAAAAGATTTTCAGATCTGATGAGTTTTCATGTGATGCATGTTCTCAAGGAAAACTCATAATTCGGCCATCGTCAGCCAAAATTGGGAATGAATCACCATTGTTCTTAGAGAGAATACATGGTGATATATGTGGACCTATCCACCCTTCATGCGGGCCGTTTCGTTATTTTATGGTAATGATTGATGCATCTACTAGATGGTCAAATGTGTCTATTGACAACAAGAAACACGGCCTTCGCAAAATTCATTGCCTAAATAATCAGGTTGAAAGTTCAATTCCCTGATTATGCCATAAAGAAAGTCAGGCTTGATAACGCCGGTGAATTCACTTCACAAGCTTTCAATGACTATTGTATGTCAATAGGAATCGATGTTGAGCATCCGGTTCCTCAAGTTCATACACAAAATGGCATGGCTGAATCTTTGATTAAACGGCTACAACTCATTGCTAGACCGTTAATATTGAGAACAAAACTCCCAATTTCTATATGGGCTAATGCTATATTGCATGCTGCGGCATTGGTCCAAATACGACCAAGCGCATATAATAAATATTCCCCTTTACAACTTGCATCTGGCCAAGAGCCAAACATATCCTATCTCCGTATTTTTGGATGTGCAGTTTATGTTCCTATAGCCCCACCGCAAAGAAAAAAAATGGGGCCACAAAGGAGATTGGACATATATGTCGGTTATGCATCACCGAGTATAATTCGATATCTTGAACCACAAACTGGTGATATATTTACGGCATGTTTTGCCGATTGCCATTTTAATGAAGATGAATTTCCAGCGTTAGGGGGAGGAATTAAACAAGTACCAAAAGATATTACATGGTATACACCATCTTTGATATATCTTGATCCCCTACAAAACAACGTAAACTGGAAGTTCAGAAAATTGTACACTTACAAAATTTAGCAAATCAATTACCAGATGCGTTCATAGATACAAAAAGGGTGACAAAGTCATATATCCCCGCTGCAAATGCACCATAAAGAGTTGGAATTCCTAGAGAGGAACTTGATGGAAGCAAAGCTAATGAACCTAAGGTTCAATTGAAAAGGGGGAGGCCAATAGGCTCTAAAGATAAAAATCCCCGAAAGAAAAAGAAAATGGGAGATGAAAATGTTCAAGAAGAACCAAATAAAGAGAAAAATCCTCAGGATGATACAGAAAAATATGAGGTTTCTATTAACTATGCTCAAGATGGATTGGTCTAGAGATGAAATCGATGATGATAATGGAATATTCTCTTTTTCTGTATCTAAAGAGATCGATCATGAAAAAGATGATCCAGATCCAAGGTCTGTAACAGAATACCAACATAGGCCTGATTGGGAGAAATGGAAAAATGCTATGCAACTTGAGTTGTTCTCCCTCAATAAAAGAAATGTCTTTGGACCTCTTGTCACTGCATCTAAAGATATAAAACATGTTGGTTGTAAGTGGGTATTTGTGCGAAAAAGAAATAAGAAAGATGAAATAACAAGATATAAATCCCGACTTGTTGCATAAGGTTTTATTCAAAGACCTGGAGTTGATTATGAAGAAACATATTCTCCAGTCATGTATGCAATTACATTCCGGTACTTAATGAGTCTAACGGCTTCTAAGAATTTAGAAATGTACCTTATGGATGTAGTGACAACATATTTATATGGATCATTGGATAATGATATATACATTAAAATCCCTGAAGGATTTAAGATTCCTGAGGCATTACTCTAAGTCTAATGAAATTTGTGCGATCAAATTACAGCAATCACTTTGCAGATTAAAATAATTCGGGCGCATGTGGTATAATCGCTTAAGTGAATACCTATTAAAGAAAGGGTATGTTAATAATGAAATATTGTCCATGCGTTTTTATAAAGAAATCTCCATCGGGATTTGTGATCATTGTTGTATATGTTGATGATCTAAATATAATTGGAACTCAAAAGGAGATTGATGATGCAAGAACTCATATGAAGGAAGAGTTTGAAATGAAAGATCTTTGAAAGACTAAATTCTGTCTCGGGATTCAAATAGAACATTTCCAAGATGGAATATTTGTGCATCAATCAAATTATACGAAAAAGATTTTAAAGCGCTTTAATATGGACAAAGTTACTCCTTTGAGTACTCCAATGGTCAATAGATCTCTGAATGTCGATAGTGATCCATTCAGACCTTGTGAAAACAACGAGAAAATACTTGATCCCGAAGTACATTATATGAGTGTTATCGGTGGACTCATGTATCTTGCAAATTGCACTAGACCAGATATTGCATTCGCTACAAATCTACTTGCAAGATACAACTCATCCCCTACTCGCAGGCATTGGAATAGGATAAAACATATTCTCCGTTATCTTCAAGGTTCGATTGACTTGGGATTATTCTATCCTAGAAACTCTTCGGTTGGTCTTGTTGGTTTTGCAGATGCAGGATATTTATCAGATCCACATAAATCCTGATCCCAAACTGGATATGTTTTCACAATTGGAGGAACTGCAATCTCATGGCACTCACAGAAACAGACTTTGGTCGCCACTTCCTCAAATCATGCAGAAATAATTGCTCTTCATGAAGCATCAAGGGAATGTGTATGGCTCAGATCAATGACTAACCACATACAAGAATCAAGTGGAATAATCACCAAGAAAGAGCCAACAACATTATTCGAAGACAATGCTGCTTTTGTTGCCCAAATCAAAGAAAGTTACATCAAGAGCGATAGAATAAAGCATATACCTCCAAGATTTTTCTCCTACACTCAAGAACTCGAGCAAAAGAAGGAAGTTGATATCCAACATATCCGCTCAAGTGACAATGCAGCAGACCTATTCACAAAGGCGCTTCCGACTACCACATTCAGACAGCATATTCACAGTATTGGAATGCGTCATCTACGAGATTTATGAAGAAGGATCATACATATCTTTTCGAGGGAGAGATTACATTACTATACTCTTTTTCCCTTGTCATGGTTTTTATCCCAATGGGTTTTTCTGTGACAAGGTTTTTAATGAGGTAGTACGTAACTCGTCAATTATGAAATAGAATTGTGATTAATCCATCACAAGACACATGTTAGGACACTTGTTTTTGTAATATTACACCAACTTCCACTTGTCATTACCACAACTAATAGGTAGTGACTCATGTGTTTTGTAGTACACTATAAATAAGAGGTATTGTGTAAGAGTGTAAGAAATATAGAAGTTGTCTTTCATCCAAAAGACTTTCAGAGTCTCTCTCTCTCGGCTGCTCTCTCTATCTCTCTTTCTTTGTTATTTCTTATTCACTTTACAAAGTATTACAAACATAAGTTAAGTGTATTTTGGTTATAATTCACTTATATTGTAGTTTTAATTCACAACAGTTTCAAACTTATTTGTAGAAAAATTAGATGAAAGAAATTTTGAAAGTCTTAGCTGCTAGTTTCAAACTTTAGGGAGTGAATATTAATGTTAACCCTACGTGTTCATTATGGATCTAGATGAAATAATTTCATTTAAATTGAAATAATGTCATTGATTACATAATTTTAATTAGGTGACGACGTATCTTGGTGTGTATAGTTTCACATGTCTAATTTGTATGGTTAGGGTTATTTATGTTTTTTTTTTTAATTGAATGTAGGGTTATTTATGTTTGCTATATCCACTATTCGTTTTCGCCTAGAAATATACTTCTTCTGTCCCATAAAGATTGATGTTATGTGATTTTCTTTTGTCCCATAAAGTTTGATGTTTTACTATTTTAAATTAACTAATATTTAACTTTTGTAAACTTCAATAAGTGATCATTAAGAAAACTCAATAGTCATTGGTTTATAAATATATAATACTTTTAATAAAAAACAATATTATAAATAATCATTGTTTCTTAATTTGTGTGAAGTTTCTCAAACATCAATATTTGAAGGACAGAGAGAGTATTTTTAGATTCCCGTTGATCATCGAAAAGTAAGACAGTATTTTTTTATGAAAACTAGATAATTCAAAACTCAAATTTCAAGATGTTATAAAACAAAATGATTTTATGCTGTCCACTAGATATTTAATTTCACTTTTAATTATTTTAATCATTATGATTACTCCAAGTCCAAGGTATTTGATGAGCACAAGCGTCCATGGGGAACGAAACCCGAAGTTCTGAAGGAAGAAGTAAAGGTCGCTGTTGGCCTTACGTAACAAAGCTAACGATCAGGACCAAAGATCATATCTTATTTTTCTATATTTTTAAAAAGAAATAAGCATTTCAATGAGCATGATACCAGCTTCTACCACACATCTTGCAATTTATTTTTATTGACCCATTATTCAATCTCACCAAATGATTTACTTTAAACTATAGATTTTATGTTTATAGAAAAAAAGTAAAAACACTATTGACTATGTTACAAAAAATCTCTCCATATATACCAAAGTGGGAGCAGTGGAGCATACCAAAAGAGGTAAGAGGCAGTATAAACTTTTTAGTTACCAGAGAATCTTTTCCAGTTTGTATTAAAGTATGATAATTGAAGATTGAGATGTTTTTTTTTTTGAAGATTGCAACAACAAAATTATCTCTACTTGACTTGAACTTGTACTCCCTTCTCATCTAGTACAACAATACGATAGCTACTACTTACTCTGATTCTCTTGTTTATACATCCGAAAACAATCATAGAACATTATAATTGGAAGAGGATCATATGTGACGATAATGATTCTTCCAAAGTCCATATGATCTAACAAGTTAAATTATGTTAAAACTGGCAATCTAAGCTGACTTATTTGTTGTAGTTCTTCACGTTAAACATTTAGCACTTGAGAAGGGTTAGATCGTTGGAGGGTTCCGCATAGTCCATCCCCCAACTCGGCCGCCCCAATGTGAATTCCAAATTGAGATAAACGTTTGTCGCCTCTTTCTCCTTGTTTTCCTATTTTTAAAAGATTACACATTTTAGGAACATAAGGTTATATTAGTGTATATATATATATATATATATATATATATATGTGAAAGTGTACAATTTTTACCATTGTGGTTCGCGGTTCTAGTGATTACACAATCAATACACGAGATGAGGGAGAAGGAATGTACCTTAGTGTGATGAGTTGTTCCCAGTTGAGGCTCTGCATGCTTAGGTATGCTCATAGATACTCCCTTTGTTGATGACCAAGAAGCCCTGTCCAAATTTTAATATTAAAATAATAAAATACATTTGAGAAATCTATTTATATAACTCGTATTATATTGCTGGACCCTATTAGTTATCTCTTCTTGTTATATCACTAATATCAAACATATTCAAAATGTTTTTCTTTTGATCTCAAGTTAAATTCTTTACAATCGTCAATTAATGTATATGAAGTTTGCCTAAGAAAATCAATAAGACCTTAACGGATTTAAAGATCAGGAGAAGTCCAAGTAACTCTACATAAAGCCCTAGGAGAAGGTCATATTCATCAACATTCACGCAGAACTAAGGCAAAAAGAGATTAAATGCAAAGTTTTTTAGAAAAAAATAAAAGAAATAATAAAGGTAACCTTTGGGTCTTTTGCACAGATGATGAGTTTGGCGAATTTGTGTCAGTTCCTTCATCAGCTTCTTCATTATTATTATTGTCCTCCATCCTCTGCTCTGCCTCTTTCTCTACCTTTCCTTCTCCTGTTTATTCCCAAGAATAAAAAGACAAATTTTATACAAAAAATAGATAAAGAAATTCTCTTAACATTTATATCTAACGGGAATACAAAAATCAGTGAAACTAGTTTGAATGCAATACCTGATGATCCTTTATCAGTGCATTTCACTGTTCTATACATCTGCATCCACAAACATACATTCGTGAAAAATAAAATAAAAATAAAAGGAAGACAAGAATAAAATAAATGGTTGGTTAAGTTTATTTCAACTGTGCAATCATATGTTAGCTAGTGGCCCAACTATATACATTTTCATAAATATTTACATATACTTATATTGCATTGGTATGAGATTCCATTAAGATTAATATTAAATACAAAACATAAGAAAAAAAGAAAAGAAACGGACCTGCAAGTGACTCTTGACATGAGCTAGGGTTAGATCCTTCACATTCATCAGCTCCAACACTGATTTAGGCGTTGCTCCTAAGACCAAAAAAAAATAAAATAAAAAAACAAATCTTAATACTTTGTTTCAAAACGTTTTACTAAAGTAGGAGTCTAAGACAAAAGCATAAACTTGATTAGTTATGTCTCTCTTTATTTTTAAGAAAAAAAATAAATACTTTCATGGCCGCCAAGAAGTTGAACAGCATGGACAAAGTGAGCATGAAGAGTGGAAGTCCATCTCATTCTTGGAGCTCGAATGCTTCGTTTAAGACCAACCATTGATGATGAGCTTCTCTTGAAATCTCTGCCGTAGATTTGGGGTTGGAACATGTTTGAGTGCCTTTGATGATGATGTTGGTGATGATGGTGATCAAAGCCTAAGCTCAAGAGAGGTTTGTTGAAGAAGTTGTTCTCATGGCTCAACTCACTGAGGCTGCTTCCGGAGTCACTGCTTGTGGAGCTCCGGTCCCCGCCGTGAAGAGGTTTCCCGGCGTGAGAGTTAGGAAGAAGGCTGATCTGAAGGGACAGATCTGGAACTGAGTTTGAAGCTCTCATGATACTGTTTCTTGACTCTAACATTATCATCTCACTACTTTCTTTATAGAACTTCTCTACTTAAATAGTGGAGATCAAGAATGTGCGGAGAGAGAAAGAGAGAGAGAGCTGAAAAAACAACACTTGTACTTACTGAGAGAGAAAACTAAGAAAAAGGGAAAAAGTGGGTATTTCTCAATCCCTGTCACTATGTCATTAATTAAACAAAATTCTATTTTTTATTTATTAAGTTTTTATTATATTACTCGTTAAAAAAAGTGGATATTATATTTTCACAAAACAATTTTGTACAATATAGTAACTATATAGTCTCTCTGTGGCCCTGTTCGTTTTCTTGTCGCTGGATCCAGCGACAGCGACCAGCGACCAGCGACAGATTTCAGCGACAGCATATGTTGTTCGTTTGTCTGTCGCTAGCGACTGTAACGACTGTCGCTAGAAACTGTCGCTAAATTGTTCGTTTGCCTGTCGCTGCGACTAAATACCATATATTTTTTTAAAAAATTAATAAAACTTAATTTTTGATAATTTATATTTTTATTTAAAAAGAAAATTACATATAACCATGAAAATAAATTAAAAACATATTTACATATTTTTCAATAATTAATTTGAATTTTATTTTTAATTTATACATTTTAATATTGTTAAATTAATTTGTTTATAACTGATTTTTTTAGAATTTTATTTAAATATATTCAAATTAATTTTTTATTTTATTTACTTAGATTTAGTTTAATTTTAATAACTATATGTAGTTATATTTTTATTTAATTAATTTAATTTTGATCATATTTAATTTATCAATTTTTTTTTTCTTGGTCGCTATGTTGTTCGTTTGCCTGTCGCTGGATCCAGCGACTAGTTTCAGCGACTGATCGCTAATCGTTAGCGACAGTCGCTGAAAATTTTAGCGACTGAAAATCACAGTCGCTGCGACTGGTCGCTAAACCAGCGACAGGTAAACGAACAACTTTCTGTCGCTGTCGCTCGTTTCTGTTGCTGGCGACAGGCAAACGAACAGGCCCTGTATCATTAAAGTTGATGTTCTATAATTTTTTTCTTGTATCATAAAAAATGATTTCTTTAGTGTATCTAATATATTTTTATTAATAAAATCAAATAGATAATTAATGTTTTTTACTTTTATAATAAATAATTAAATATAGATATGCATTTGAATGACAAGTGTAAAAAAGTATGAATAAATGAGTTTAAACAAAATATAAAATAAAAGTAATTAATAATAATATACCATTAATTGTTTTTTAATCCTTGTGAAAATCCTAAAACATCATGTATTCTAATATAGTTGGAGTAATTTATTTTGAAAATTCTTGTTACAACCTCTCTTATCGTAGTTCTACAAAAGGTTAGAGTCCTTACGTCCACAAAACATTATGAATAAAAATATGAATGAGGAGTTATAAGATCGAATGATCGATAGTGGTTTCTATATATTTTTTTTTTTTTCAGAAGTGTTGATCTTTGGACTTAATGTTTAAATATTAAATAACAACTATTTTGACTTTACTAAAGTTTTCTTTTGACTTAATAATAATGTTTTTTTTTCTTCGTTATAAGTGGAGTAATATACTAAAGCTTCATTGTTCTTGATCAGAGTTTGTGTAATGAAGTCTATAAATGGTAGTTATATACAATTTGTTATGTAGGAATTATCTTCATACCAAACATTAGCTTTTCCGGAATTTTTTTTTCAACTCAATTAGTAGGGAGTCGAATTTTCAACTCTCATCAAACACCAAGAAATCATCTAAAAGACGAACGTAAAAGAAAGAGTGGTTATATTTCTATATAGTTGGAATTGTGAGAGTATTTTGGCTCGACACACAAGTGATATGAGTTCACTTGAAGAAACAACTAATGATAATATATATTACCTCAACAATAATTATCTAAGAGAAACAACAGAGTAAAAGAGTTGGAAGACTATTATAACAATTGTATATTTTGATTAGTGGATAAAAAGGTGAAAACCAGCAGAGAGAGAAAGAGAGACTGGATGTGAGATTATTAGATAATGAGTACCCTATGATTACTATTTTTAATAAATAAATAACAAAAACTTTAAACTTCCAATGCAATAGGCTTTTAAAAGGTCTGCCTCTTTAGGGTTTTGATAGAGAATACAACAGAGGTTGAATTTAATATTTCTACTGCAAAACCTACAGATTTGAAAAGTTGACTGAGAAAGCAACTGCGGTTTTGTCATGAGGATTCTTGTTTGAACCACAACGTCGCTCCAAATAGAAAATTTTGTTTATCTTTTGAGAGTTGAAGAGAGAGACAAAGACAACTAATTAGTATTTACTCCCAATCGAATTAATTGCATTCTTTTTTTTTTTTTTTTGTTAAATGCATTCTACTCTTCTATTTATTTACCTCTATATCTATTAAATTTTCATGCTATGTTTCTTGGGTCGTGGCCATTAAAAAAAGAATCGTACAGTCGGAATTGTTTTGGTTCCATTCCGCCAATAATTCTGGTTTACAACTTTACATAAGCATGCATCTTATTATTATGTGTGTTTTCTTTTTGTTTACTAAAGTCATCTTATTTTTCATGATTTGTAAGCCAAAAAATGTCCTATTTCTTTCATTGAAGTTTTGTATACCTAATATTTCTTATGAAAATTTAATATTTTCTTTTACCAATAACCAACGAGTTATTTTTTGCATACATCCAATATTATACCACATTACCGAAAAACAAAGTTTATATGTAAATTCTATATTCAGCCAAAAAATAAAACATAAAAAAACTTCATTACTATCACTAAAAAGAAAAGGAAAAGAAATAAGTCATTTAATCACATTTTGGGTATTGGACTTATATAATATCACTATTTTAGCACATTTATAGCTAGTATATAGTATATACATATAACATATTACATGTCTCAAGACGCGAGATTAATGGTTTGGCATCGAAAATGCCGAAGTGGTAATATACGATGGAATATTTGGAAAGATAATTTGCTTTGTTATTGATTGATGGGGACACCTTTTCAAAAAATTTAGTAGTATCTTGTTTATTTTTTAATTCATATAATTTCTATCTGCTGCCTTTTGTTTGTTTGTTCTCTCTACTTTTGTTGACACTGTCAAGGCTCCTTTTTAGGTAAAATTACTGGAAACTCTCAAGGCTCTTGCTGCTCTTTGCTTTACCATTCAAAAACAATAAGATATATCACTTATTTATTGAATAAATGAATGGTAATTTGTTATTATATCTAATTTTGGTTTTGAGAACTAGACTTTATTTGAAGAGGAGTATGATATATTTATTATTATATTCATAGTAGATAAATAATAGAGCAACTTTGGTAGATAATCATAATAAAAGAAAAAATAGAGAGAATAACGTTTTGACAGAAATAGTTAGTAAATAACGTTTTTTCAGGTGGGGTAAAGGGAGGATAAAGACTAAACTAACCTCTTGAATAATAGCTTTAATAAAATAATATATTTATTTGAAAAATCTACGGCAAGAAAAAAACATGCAACAGCTTAAAATTACATAAATATTTCTTATAAATAGCATGTGATATTAATAAATTAGTATAATCACGTGAAGTAAATGTAAATAGCATGTCATATATTTGCAAGAATGAAAAAACATGCATCGGTTTAAAATTACATGAATTATTCTTGTAAATAACATGTGATATTAATAAAATAGTATAATCACTTGAAATAAATATAAATAGCATAATTTTTTCTTAATCTCATATGTCATACCGCGTTGCAGAGATATCAGACCAGAGAGGAGGGGGTGATAGGGGCAAGCACCGATAAAGCCAAACCAAAAAGAAGAAATTTAGATATAGAAGGAGAAATGAGCAGCGGAAGAGTGGAAAATTGGAAAATGAGATCTAATGGTAAATAGATCTATTGAAGGGGGTAGTGTAAGAAATAAAAAGGAAATCCAGTAACATACAATAAAAGTATAGGGTTTGGTGATGATGGTAATGGTGATTGTCGCCAATAGAGACATGAAGATGGAGAAGATGATGAACACAGAGGAGAGAAGAAAGAGAAAATAAAAATAAAAGATACCGAAAGAGAGCAACGTAATTTTAGATGGCATAGGAAACATAAAAACATAGTTCATAGTCATTTTATGAGTTATTCTAAAAAATATAGTGATCTATTATATATACTCTAAATAATAAAGAAAACGAATTTCAACATTCAAAAAGCTAAGATTGGTAGCCATGTGACACTGATTACTGTTGACTATATGGGTATATATGTAACATGTTGGAAGATGATTTTAATCAATAAACATATAAAAGTAGGCATTTATATGCACAAATAGTAGTATTATAACTCTTGAGAATTTCACCTATTCTTTATTTTTAAAGGGTTTAAGATGATAATCATGAGCTGTGAATGTGTATCCTAACTCCATGTCACATCTTATTCTTTATTTTATAGATTATTTTTGTATTATGTTCAAGCTATATATAATTCGACGGGTTAGATCATAGTCATATAGATGAATAAGATATGTATTGATGAATGTGTATCCTAACTCCAAGTGTTATTTAAGCATTGCAAGGACGAGATGCATGTATACTATCATACATACATACATATATATATATATATATATATACCATTTTTAATAAAAGAGAAGTACATTACATGGTTTTTGTAAATTTTATATTTTTAATAAATAATTATAAATGGTTACAAATAGGTTATAGATAGGTTATAGATTAATCCATATATTAATATTAATGGTTACACCTCAATATTAGAAATATTTCAAATTGATAATTGATATATTAATAATGGTAACAAATAAAATCATGGATATTTCAAACTGTATTTTTGAAAGATTTTAGTCCTATATCACGTTGTTTCCAAAGATTTTTAAACACAATATTACAAATTTATTTTCCACAAATTTTATCGATAGACCAAAACGTTAACCAAATGATAGATTACGA
This sequence comes from Camelina hispida, assembly GCA_023657505.1. Classification (NCBI taxonomy): domain Eukaryota; kingdom Viridiplantae; phylum Streptophyta; class Magnoliopsida; order Brassicales; family Brassicaceae; genus Camelina; species Camelina hispida. Next base: position 28,471,649 of record CP094637.1, read on the forward strand.
AATTGATAGATTGATTGGCTACAAATTAAATAGTGGATTACAAGATAGATTACGAAATAAAATTAGCACATGTATTTATCTAGAATCGTTAACAATATAAAACTTACAAAATATGTTTTTTTTTCAAAGTTTTCATATTTAGCATATGATTTTATTGCAAAATGTTTTATCCAAAAAATATTTTAAAAATAATAGCGTAAATTATATTTTATATAAAAATACAATATAAATAAAATGAATTTCACGAAATAAAATTTAACCAGTGTTATAGCATGTGTACTTATCTAGAATCATTAACAATATAAAACTTACAAAATAGGTATTTTCTGAAGCCTTCATATTTAACATATGATTTTATTACATAATGTTTTATAAAAAAACTTTTAAAACCAATAACATAAATTAGATTTTATATAAAAAATACAATATAAATATAATGAATTTCTACCGTGCTCTAGCACGACTCTTAATTAGTATATATATCAAGATTTCCAATGGAGAGAAACATGAACTAATATTTTAAATGTGTACACATGTGGTGTGTGATATAGTCAAATGTCCCTTTTGTATTTTATCTTGTTTCTTCTCGCATTTTATTTATAAATAAACCATGTATTGGAGAATGCAAAATATTCCATTTTTTAGAAAGATTTGTATCATTCCCACGTACGTCATCGAGCTCATACATCGCTTTTGCATAACCCCACGGACCCTCATCACTTATAGAAAACCATTTAACATTCATAAAAAAATACAATATGTTTCTTATCTATCATTCTAGCTAGTAGTTATCATTCTAATGGCCAGCTTCCAATCTCTCACCTAATATATATATATATATATATATATATATATATATATATATATATATATTAGCATTTTCTACAACTTACATTCAATGTTCTCTTCCACATTGAAATTTAAAGTATAAAAATGTCCAAAAAAAATGTAACTAATCTCACTAATAGCCATATGAAACCTAAAACTGCCTTTATCGCTCGCGACCTAACATCCGAGGACTAATTTATGTTAAATACGAAAGATAACGCGAAAGATTAATGGATAGAGTGAAGTGATCTTAGTGCAGTGGCCAAAAATAAGTCTTTAATGTACAAGGCACCATCATAACCGGGATCGAATCTCGCTCCTTACAAATGTAGGGATTAGACTAATCGGCCGGCCTATCGTGACATAATGGTTGAAAAAAAAATTAATGGATAGACTAATAACTAAATGATTTAGAAAAACACAAAACACTAATAATCTTGTCATGGAATGGAAATCAAAATAAAAGATTCTACACGTCCTGTATTATAGCTGGGCGCACGTACGTAGCAAATATGGACCAACCTGTACACGTTCTTGGACCCATCGAATATTGATTTGTCATAAATAATAACTGTGGTCAATACAACTTGCATATATTGTGATTACAGAAGGGTTAAGAAAATGAGATGCAAGAAAGAAGAGTTGTTATTACTTATTAGTAGTATACTAATTATGGGTAACTAAGAGTGGAAGCATTTTTAGATTGGCTGGTCTTACCCACATGCACTTCCTTCTCCCATTTTTTATTCACCCGCTAGTTTCACACACACACTTCACAATTAACTTAAAAAAATACGTTAAAATACAGGAAGAGAAATTTTATATACATAATTATACCACAAACTTTCAAATTAACACTAATTGACATAAGTACAATATTTTAAATTTTACACTTCACAACACTCAAAATTTAATTTCAAACTAAAATTTATCGTGTTAATAATATATTTAATTAGAGAAATAAGTTGAAAAATCCATATATGATCTAAATACATGTAACTTAAGTAAGGAAGATGTATAAAGAATTTTGTTAAAAAATTATTTTAGTACATTGTAATAGCAATAACCAATAATAGTAATTAGTAAATAAAACAACAATATATATATAGTAGTAAATATAAATAGGGAAATTCTTACAATATATATATATATATATATATATATATATATATATATATATATATATATATAGGGAAATCATTAATTACAAAATGTTGATAGAGAGGAGAGGGCAGAGGGAAGGCATTAGCGTTCTATTCACCGGGTAGCATTTTGTCGTGGCACGTAGATGCTGCATGAGAGCCCCATTATTCCCTCCACATTAATTTTCTATTCATTAATCTTCTTATATATTTTACTATATGTTTAAAATGCATTGTTACATACATCTATAACCTATGGTATTAATGTTACCATATTAATATGTTTGACGTTTTATATTTGTTCGGAGGAAGCTGTCGAGCCCCACATTCCTCGGCGCCAACATGGCCTCCCCTCTCACGTGACATTTGTTTATAATTCTTGGTTGCTTAGTTAATTCCATTTTCCGACATCTACATATGCTTCTTGTGTATCCCACACGCACTCTATATAGATTAACATTGTAATTGCCGGATCCTTCTATCAAACATATGCTCCGATACTTTTTCAAAAGATATATTGTCCGATAAATCGTTGATCGAATAGATCAACTTTAGCTATTCTCTCTAACAGTCTAACTATAGCATTTCCATACCCCAACAACTCATTTAAATATATATATATATATATATATATATATATATATATAACACTAACTTGATATCAAATCGGCTTAACTAATGTATCAGTCTAGTCAGTTTAGCTACCACATTTGAATTCTTAAATTATATTATATATAATCTATTTTGTCTACGATATCTTAGAACTTTAGCTGATCAACGGATATATCTTAACAAAAAGCCAATAATTTTAGTAAGAAATATCGTAGGATTTCGTGATGTTTTCTTGTTGGATCCAACGTTACAACAAAATACGGTCTATTAAGGAAAGTATTATAAGAAAATGATACAAAGCCTCTTATCTATCTCTTATACGATGCATTTGCATTATTGGTTGTCTAGTCCTGTAAATAAAAAATAAAAGGAAACTTGGTTTTACTAGACATAAGACTGATATGAAAAGATCTAAAAGAAAACGAAAAAGCCTAACTCTTTTTTAGCTATTAAGAGTCATATTATTAAATTAGATTAAGAAGCAAGGGTCAGCGCCTAATGCGCTCTAGATTCTTTGGGAAATGTGATAAATTCTAACCTCTTATATATAAAAATCAAGATAGCAAATACAAGTGACAATAAATTATATATAATTAACAATTGAAATTGGTACTAATCGAATAATTCCTTTTTGATCTACTTGGATGTATCGAAAAAGGTTGTGTGTAATATCCGGTCAACATATCTCTCTCCTCTCTCGCATTTGTTCTTTATTCCATATTCCATGTGTTTGTCTTGTCACAGCTATCTCGAGCTCCTCTTAATTGCATTTTAATTTTGTTGTTTCTTTTGCAATTTTATAACAAATTTTAATTAGTGCATTGGAGAAATGTACGGGCACATTGTCTACAATACGTAACTGGAATGATTTGTTTTTAACCTTTTTTCTAAAATACTTCCTTTGTTTTGCCAATTTGTGTAGGTTATTTGTTTACTTAATCATTTGTTTATTATTTTTATTTATTTTAAGTGAGCTAAATATCACATTCAAAGTTACTGTTCGTTCATATGTGCTGTGCATCTTTATTCTTTTTTACACTATAGAGCTTGTAGAATAAATTACTTTTGAATCTTAAACTCGTCTCAAATGTTATATGGAATAATATGGTAATAACCCAGCATATACTCGATGACTTTGCAAATTGATTTTGTCTCAAGGATCTTGGAGCACTGTGCCACTTTCTAAGGATTGAGGTAACTCGGACATCTACTGGCCTACATCTGATGCAACATAAATATATCATGGATTTATTCACACGTATGCTTGAGATGAGGTAAAACTAATGACCACGAAACGGTTATGACTAGAATCTCACATTACATTTTGATACACTTATCTTGGATGCCCCTTGAGATTGTATGGTCGTCATTGCTAGCTTACAATATATCCTTTACATGAAGAAACCTCACCTATGTAGTTAATTATAGTTTATCTCTAAGTTTATGAATTATGCATGAGCATAGGTGCCAGTAGAGGGGGCAACTGTATATATAGTAGCAGAACAAAGTACTAAACTCACGGTGATTTTATTTATTCTCGACCAAGCGAGAACCTTTAAAAAGAAATTATGAATTCTCATGTTATAACTTCTCAGACCGAAACCTCTTGTGCTAACTGGCTAGCACAAACAAGGCTAATTCCCTAACGTCATATGAGATTATGTTTTCGGTTCTAGTCTAAATTACGTTTATAATTAGTATGAGTCATTTTCTCGCTCTTCGAAGCATATTACAATCTTATTTTGCGGTAGCCTAAGTTATATGCATGTTAGGTACGTAGTCTATTTTTCATGCTTCTTGACTATTTTTTTTTCCTTTTGTTTTTTTTGGTAAATAAAACTATGGAAGAACTTGAGTGGACATATAGTCATTGGTAGTGGAATCGAGAGACTCTATTATATCTTGTTGGAGGCAAAACATGGTGATGTGATCTAGTATATTTCCATATAATTGAGTACTTCGGATTGTTTTCATGCAAATTCATCTTATTACAACACGAATTAATTAGATCTGTTACAATCTCTATCGTATTCAATTTATTGCAACACTAGCTATACACATCAGTACACATTACCCTGCGATTTGGTTAGATGTCGCTATAAAAAACATTGAGTTAAAAACATAAGATATTCAATAAACACATGTCAAAAGTACCAAAAACTTATGTTATCAATAAGAAACTCAGAAAAAACTTAATTATGAGATGGAAACATCACAAAGCGAAGACATTTGTATATTTTACCCGAATTTTACTAGTTTTGTAAGTTTTAGAAATGTAGCAAAAGGATTTTACGTTCTCAAATAGACAGATTTATTTTTGCTGTTGTGCCTTGTTTGTAAATTACAACAACAACATGGTATACCCCATGCATACTTTAACAACATTGTACCCCATAGACCATAGTGATAAGGTCACCATCAGTTAACTACTCATAAATGTCTCTGAATAAAACTGTTTTCTTACCAATTAATACTTGGGTTAAAGTGTTCAACGTTATTTGTAATAAATATAACGAAGAAACAAAGAATGGACCACAAAGCGCAAGGTACAACAACAGTTTCATGAAAATGGAAAAGATAAACTAAAATGCTTCTGTCTTAACATTCCTTGTTTTTTGACTCTTTCATTCTAAAACTGCCTTTTCTGGTCCTTTTACTGTCAGCTCCTACACAAGAATAAACAATATTCCATTTACTCATTTTCTTGTAAAATACTCATTAATGCTCTCTCTGACTAGAAACATGTCTTTATCTCAAAGTCGTAATTACAAATCTCATTTTCATTATCGAATTCAACAGAAAGTTACAATATCGTTTTGGTTTTGGTTTGTGACGTTTGTTGTATCTTGTTCAATTCTGTGGTCGTCTACCAGTTTCAGAGGCATCTTTGTTATGTGGAGTGACGGTAATGATGCATTGAAAGACTTTCAAACATTGCAATTATTATTATTTTATTAATTTTTGAATTTTGTTGGTCTTTGGGTATATGTTCACTACGTAAGCAATTGAAATGTGTCGGACAACTTTTCTGTGGGATCTTATACAAAAAAAGAAAAGTATTTTGGTGGACAATTTTGGAGTAAAATGTTATTTCTTTTTGGCAGAGAAAAATGGTTTTAAAGCAATACTATTTTTATTTGTCCAAAAAAAAAAAAAAGCAATACTATTTTTAAAACCGATTTGGGCTGCAACTCCGATTATCTTCCGGGTCAGCGGATCACCGGATCAACTTAGATCAATCACTCATTAGTTATATATAACTTTTAATTTTATACATCATTATCTATATATTATAAATATAAAATAAATAAATTCAATCCAGATGATGTGCAATAAATTATAAAATGAGAAAAAAATTCTAAATAACATTAAAACAAAAACACTAAGATGTAAATTGCTAATGATGAAATAAATTAAATGCATCATATTAACCAATCTTGTTTTTTTTCTGTCACCATTCCGTTTTTTTTTTTGAGCAACATGGTGAAATACTAATCAAAATATAAGGACTCATCTTGTTTTATTCGGTAGCTGGTTGACAAGTTCATACTGATATGAGATTAGAGGTTGTATACACAAGGTCTGTTCTGGTTGTAGCGTCCTCACTGAGTCAAAGTCCTTGTTTTTGCAGGATTGGCAACAGTCTTTTACATGATTTTCTCATCTCGAATGTTCCTAGGTGTCTGATCTTATCTCTTTTCAAGTCACATACAAGGGAAGAGTTACTAGCTTTTGAATTCGGAGTTCCCAGCTTTTGAATTCGGAGTTCCCATGGAAGTACTTAAAATTTTTTTATAAAGATGTAGAGTCTAGTTCTCTCAAGGGTAGTTTGAATTTCGGTGTGAGTTGGAGGATTACATGGCCTAAATCATGTTCATAGAGTAATAAAAAAAGCCGGTTCAAAGTATTGTGGTTGTGTAACCAGTCAATCTCTAGGGCAACTAATGCCTAATGATGTGCTTTACATTACCAAGTCGTAAGGGCTAAAGTGTTAGGTGGTCATACACTCCTCGAGTTATATTGGGCACTATAATATCTGTCTCAAATACCTAGCCCATGAGATCAAGTTCATCTAAAACTCAGTTTTACACTCCTGGAAAACAACACATCACCATCGACTACTACTTCATTCGAAAGAAAATTTGAATGTGGATTTCTATGTAGCACATGTCTCTGTTAGAATTTAGATTTTGAATCCAACCCTCTGAAAATTCTTTAACCCAAGAAAGAAAAAGCACACACATAATCAATAGGATGTTTATCATTGTGCTTTCCGGTCGTATAGTTACCTTGTGGATCCGAAATATTTAGACTTGAAATAGTAAAACTAAAGTCAATTAGTTAGATATATAACTCCAACGTTGGGTAATATCAAAGCCTAGAAGGTGAAGGATCACTCGAAGATATGAGATTTGGTGGTGATGGAAGATGATAAATGATCGATAGAAGAAAAGAGGTTGAAGAAGATATTTGTGTTTCTGATAGATTTCATCGTAATCAGCCAAAGACCTACAAATAGAATTTCTCATTTGAGTTTAGCAAACCAACTGGTTTACAAAAGCATATAGATAAGATAATTAAATTATGAAAACCATGATTAATAATCCTGTCACAATACTCCACAACTCAAAATTCTGCACGAAATATCAACTTGCAAATTTCCCACACAATCGCGAGTTAATGTTTCCATGAATTTTGAGTTCTTTCCCCGTTCATCTAGAAAGGAAATATTTTCTTTTATCTAAAAGATGACATTTTTAATCCCAGTATATGTCTGTCTCTCTACACATCAGAAGTCAAAAATAAATTTCTTGAACAAGAGATTAATACATAGAACATACAGATTGCATAATTATTTTAAGGTTTGGTTAACTTTTATTTATTTATTTACTTACTCTGTTATTATAGAATTATTGTCAAGAAGTGATAAAGAATTGTTAGGGGTAGATCCTCATTCCAACAAAAGACCCAGCCCAGAAAATGCCTAAATAAACTTCTAAGGAAGGAAGGGTATTTTGGTCTTTTTGGAGAACGAACCGACACAGTTCTCTATAAATACGGGCGTACGACGTTTGAGAAAAGGGGTTGCACGAAAAGGGAAAGAATACGGACAGCAAGTACAAACTATCTCTCATCCAAATTTAGAATCGACGAGCTCGCAGCTCGTCTATTATCTTTCATCCGCTGTTTTTAACTCTTTTTAATTACGTTGTAACCCGTCCTTTGGTACCTCAGCACCGATCAATAAAAGAGAACATCGACCTCCTTTTCACCGAACTAAAACATTCTAATTGTGACCGATTTGGACATCAACAATTTGGCGCGCCAGGCAAGGGGAGCCAAGTTAAAATTTTCTTGAAAGTTTGAAGAACTGACCTACAACAACTAGACGAGATGACTGGAATCGCCAAAGAAGGAAGCAAGGAAGCCGGTTTTTTTTGGGGGGGGGGGGAACGATAACTCCGGCAACGGATCAAGTGGAGCAAGCAGTCCTTCCGACCCCGGACGCTCCAAGGAAGGCAGTAGCAGCAGAAAGTCCCGAAACGTTCGTATCGCAACAAACCTGACGAGCCCGACGACCACAAAGCTGACTCAGAACCCTGCACAACTCACCTTGTTCAATAGCCAGCCCCGTCTCCAGTATAGACGAGCTATTCCACGGGATCTTAACACGTCTTGATCAGCAGGAACAACAAACCAACACTCGGTTGGACGCACTAACCGCAGCACAAATCAGTTCTCAGGAAGAAATCAACCATCTCCAAACCGTCCAGCCAAACCCGGTGAATTTCCTCTCAGTGGGAACAATGCCAGGACCGCATGTGTGAACTGGCGGACTTGGGTGCAACCCCACCTCACGCGTTGACGAGGAGATCGTCCGGGTGAAGGACGCCGAGCTGAAGGAAGTTAGAGAGAAAATGCAAGAAATGGAAACAATATTCCATAAGGCGACGAGCAAAGCACCCGAGGTAGATCTTATGCTCGAAGTGACACAACGAACTCTATTCTCTAGAAGACTCGCGACCACACCGGTGAGCGAGCAGTCAAACCAAGGCTGGACTACTACGACGGCACGGCCGACCCACGGGACTTTTTGCTTACCTTCGGAGTAGCTCTCGACCCTTTGCAGTTCAGCCCGGCAGAGTATGATGCCGGAGCAAGTCAAGTCTTTGCCGAGCACTTAAAAGGAACTGCTCTAAGTTGGTTTTCGCGACTTCCATCAGAATCAATTGACAATATCAAGGACCTGATAACCGAGTTCTTGAAGCAATTCTCCATTCTGATGGAAAATAAGTACTCCCACGCCGACCTATATGCCCTAACTCAGGAACGTAACCAATCACTTTGATCCTTTATTGGACGTTTCAAAGAAGTCGTCGTCAACGTCTCAATTCTAGATGCCGCAGCTATTTTCGCACTCAAAAATGCACTTTGGTACGAGTCTCGATTTAAGGAAGAGCTTTCCTTGACACATGTGGAAACCATAGCCGATGCTCTGTGTCGAGCTGCGAAGCATATCGAGGTTGAAGAAGAGAAGGTTGTCAACGCTAAGAAGCATGCCGCGGAGACAAACGTCGCGACCAAACAACCAACAGTCGTAGCTCCAAAAGTCGAGCATGTCGAGCCACAGCAGCACTTTACCCGGAACCAAGATGGAACTCGTCGGACCTTCGCGATTGGCGAGAAAAAGTACATCCGGAAGGAAGTAGGTGAAAATAGTGCAACTCAATATTTCGATTTGCATGAAAGTACCACCCACGCAACCGAAGAGTGTTGCTACCTCAAAAATATCCTGATGGAGCGGTACAAAAAGAGGGCAACAGTTGTCGAGTCTGACATAAGTAAGACAGCCCGACCCAGAAAAACGATGCCAAGCGAGCCGAAAATATCGCCCGGAAATTTGTAAAAGATTCCAAGACACTCGCCGACCAAAGTGAGGACGAGATGGAAGTCTCAAACGATGTCAATCATGAAAAACGACCGCGCACAGATCGTCAGCCCGACCAACGTACCCCAATAATACGACGAATAAACATGATTATGGGCGGGCTAGCAGGGTGCAACGACTCGGTCAGATCGATATGGGAGTATACCAAGAAAGACGAAATGAAGAAATTTTGGCCATCATAGATCAACTCCGAAAACACGCGGATATCCTTCAACAATAGCAAAGTAGAAGGTTTGGATCTGCCACACAATGACCCTTTGGTCGTCGAACTCCTGATCGGCGAAAGCGAAGTTACGAGAATCATGGTCGACACCGGAAGCTCGGTAAATGTGATCTTCAGGAATGTCCTGGCGCAAATGGAGGTCAGCGAGGGTGACATCAAGCCGGAGTGCCATTCTTTAACCGGTTTCGACGGAGATCATATCATGTCAGTCGGCACCATTGATCTGCCGATCTTCGTGGGGGAATGGCTAGATATCCGATTCGTCGTCATCGACAAACCGACTATCTATAACGTCATCCTTGGAACCCCATGGCTTCATAAGCTGAACGAAGTCCCATCGACGTACCATCAGTGCGTCAAATTCCCAACCCAAAAGGTGTGTATACACAAGATTCACACGAAAAAGAAGTTATAGCAACCAAAGCAGCGGATCGGCGACGACAGCTCGTCACCGACTGACGGAAAGCTGACTCCAACCCAGCAGGGCGTCGCTGCGACAGAAGAAGTGAACCTTGACGAGACTGATAAGAAACGATTCGTGAATACCAGAACATAAATAACTCCAGCCATGCGCAACGAGCTAATCCTTTCCCTCAAAACAAACATCTTGACGTTCGCATGGACTATGACCGACATGAAAGGAATCAACCCGACTGTTACAACTCATGAGCTCAACGCTGATCCTACGCGTAAGCCAGTCAAACAGAAACGGTGCAAGCTAGGCCCCGAAAGATTGCAAGCAGTAAATGACAAAGTCGAAAAGCTCCTCGGTGCCGGGTCCATTGTAGAAGTAAAGTAACCCGAGTGGTTAGCTAACCCGGTATCAAAAAGAAGAACAGGAAATGGCGAGTCTGCGTGGATTTTACCGACCTTAACAAGGCCATCACAAAGGACAGCTTCCCACTACCACGGATCGATCAACTCGTCGAAGCAACCGCAGGCAACGAGCTATTGACTTTTATGGACGCTTTCTCAGGGTACAATCAAGTCTTAATGCACAAGGACGACCAGGAAAAGATGTCGTTCATTACAGATAGGGGAATTTATTGTTATAAGGTCATGCCCTTCGGCTTAAAGAACGCGGGAGCAACTTACCAACGACTAGTCAACAAGATGTTCGCCGAGCAACTCGGCAGGACCATGGAGGTATACATAGATGACATGCTCGTCAAGTCACAGCGCGCGGGTGACCATATCACCCATCTTCGACAGTGCTTCGATACTCTAAACAAGTACGGGATGAAATTAAACCCAGCCAAGTGCACCTTTGCAGTCAAATCGGGGGAGTTTCTCGGCTACCTTGTAACTCGGTGAGCATTGAAGCAAATCCAAAGCAAATCAAGGCGATCCTCGACCTACCATAACCAAGGACTGCTAGAGAGGTGCAGCGGCTAACTGGATGAATTGCCGCTCTAAATCGCTTTATATCTAGATCAACGGATAAGTGCCTGCCATTTTACCAACTTCTCAAGACCAAAGGGAAGTTCGAATGGAACGAAGCCTGCCACGACGCATTCAGTAAATTGAAGAGTTACTTATTAACGCCCCCGATTCTCACCAAGCTAGAGTTCGGCGAGGTCTTGCTCCTTTACATTGCGGTCTCCGAGTCGGCGGTCAGTGGAGTGCTCGTAAAGGACGACCGAGGAGAGCAGCGACCTATTTTCTATGTGAGCAAGTCCCTTGATGACGCAGAAACTCGTTACCCGACAGTCGAGAAGGTCGCCCTGGCAGTCGTAACATCGGCAAGAAAGCTCCGACCATATTTTGAGTCACACACCATCGCCATCCTGTCCAACCAGCCCCTATGATCCATATTGAATAGTCCGAATCAGTCCGGCCGATTGACGAAGTGGGCGATCGAGCTCAGCGAGTATTATATTGAATTCCGCACCCGCCCAACTGCTAAGTCCCAAGTATTAGCCGATTTTTTAATTAAACTACCATTGGGTGAAGCCGAGCCAACACCTACTGATCCATCGGACGGCCAGTGGACCCTACATGTCGACGGTGCATCCTCACACCCTTGTTCCGGCGTAGGAATACGATTAACTTCTCCAACCGGAGAAATCTTGGAGCAGTCTTTCCGTCTTTGGTTCCAGGCGACCAAAAATGTCGCCGAGTACGAGACACTTATTGTTGGACTCAGGCTACCCAGTGGAATGCAAATCAAGCAAATCCGAGCTTTCTACGACTCACAAGTCGTCGCCAATCAGTTTAGCGGCGAATACGATACAAAGAGCGAGCCAATGGCTGCATACCTCGACGTCGTCAGGATCCTATCCAAGCGTTTCGACTAGTTCGAACTCATTAAGATCCCCAGAGGGGACAATGCTCTTGCCAACGCCTTAGCAACATTCGCTTCAACATCAAACCCTGACCTTCAACGGATTATGCCTGTGGAAAGCATCGACACGCCAAGTATAGAAGAAACGCGAACTGAGACATGCCTTGCCCTTCACCATCCTAACGGTATCAGGACCACCTGGCGAACGACAACTTCGCGACGGCAGTTCAAGCCTCCTTCGGACGACAACCAAACAGACTGGCGAGTCGAGATTAACACATATCTCACTGATGGCGACGTGCCAACAGATAAATGGGCCAAACGATGACTGAAGATGAAGGCCGCCCACTATACCTTAATGAAGGAATATTTACACCGATGGACCGCATATGGCGCCCTCTTGCAGTGTTTACACGGCGACGATACAGAACGGGTCATGATGGAAACTCACGCAGGAGGCCGAGCCTTAGCACTACAAATTAAAAAGCACGTCCATTACTGGCCGACGATGATGTCCGATTGTGAGAAGTTTGTCGCCAAATGTGAGAAATGCCAACGACACGCCCCTATTATTCATCAACCGACCGACCTGCTACGAGCCGTCATAGCTCCGTACCCTTTTAATGCGTTGGGCGATGGACATTATCGGCCTGCTACCCGCCTCGAGACAAAAACGCTACATCCTCGTCCTCACCGACTATTTCACCAAGTGGGTCGAAGCTGAATCCTATGCCAACATCAAAGCCAAAGACGTCCAGCTTTTCGTATGGAAATACATCATCTGCCGTCACGGCCTTTCCTATGAAATAGTCACCGATAACGGCTCGCAATTCATCTCCCTACAATTCGAAGACTTCTGTGCAAAATGGAGAATCAAGTTAAGGAAGTTAACGCCGAGGTTCCACAAGGAAACGGGCAGGCCGAAGAAACGAATAAAACCATACTCGATGGCCTGAAGAAAAGGTTAGATGCCAAGAAAGGTGCTTGGGCCGACGAGCTCGACGGCTTACTTTGGTCATACCGTACGACCCGCGACAAGCCACCAACAAAACTCCATTCTCCTTGATCAATGGGATGAAAGCAATGGCGGCTGTCGAGTTTGGCAGTACAAGCCTTCGACGAACAATGCTCGTCCAAGATATCGCACTCAACAGTCAAATGCTTCTAGACAGACTTGACGAGTTGGAAGAAGAACGCGATAAGGCACTTCTGCGAATTCAGAATTACCAGCTCGCTGTGGCCAAGTAGTACAACAAGAAGGTCCACAAACGACACTTTGACGAAGGGGACCTCGTCCTCCGGAAGGTCTTCGAAAACACCGCCAAGACAATTGGGAAGGTCCATATCAGGTGTCCAAAGTCGACCACCCCGGTGTGTACAAGCTTTTAACAATGAGCGGCAAGCCGGTACCCAGATCTTGGAAGTCCATGCATCTAAAGTGTTACTACTACTAAAAAACAAAACAAGCTCGGCTACATTTAGCTCGCTCTTTTTAATTTCGAACAATCATGTATTGTGAACTACGAGAGGCTTGATCCCTCCTGATCGGAGGGTACGTAGGCAGTCCCGTCAAATGGGACACATCTGTCAGTAATATAATTTCCTTTTCTTTTATCATATCAAGTTTAAGTCGCTTTCATTTACGAACGATTTCACGAACCACTTATAAATCGTTATCCTGGCCCGATAACGACTCAACGTTTTGACGTATAATCTAAGCCGAGTCGCAACTCGCATAATAGGGATAAGCCGATCATCACAAGTCGCACCTGATTTTATAGAAAAATTAGCTGAGTCGCAACTTGCATAACAGGAGTAAGCCGATCGTCATAGGTCGCACCTGATCTTAAAAAAAACCGAGTCGCTACTCGTAATAAGGATAAACCAACCATCGCGCGTTGTATCTGAATGGTTAAACGACGACATTATATAAAAAAAAGGAGAAGCTCCGATTAATTAAGAAAGGATGTCGACCCTTAGCTTGACAATACTTCAATACGGGAGCCGACCCCATTACGGCACATAAAAAAAAAAAGATAAAATTCAATGGGCGAGTATTACATGCGACAAGCCCATCATTCAATTCCTAGATCGGCATTGGAAGGTTCGTCAAACGCCAACCCATCGAGCGTTGCCTGCCAATAGCGGCACGACTCCTTCACATCTTTCAACACGTTCATTGGAACATCAGCCCCCCTAACAACCATCTCGTCAAGATACGCGTAAATCCCTTCAGCACGACGGCTCTCACAGAAGTAGTGACTCTTGCTTTCTAGCTGATTGATGTAACGACGCAACACGTCGATACGAGCTCGACATCCATCAATCTCCGTGTGGTCTTCAAAGGGTCTTCGGCCGATAAATTCAAGGTCGCCTTCCTCGAGATCATGAATCTCCACTATAGCAAATGACGCCTCGCAACGAGAGCGCTCCTCTAGCAATCGATCCCATCTCCACCTCGAGACAAAAAGTCCTTCATCAATCAATATTTCGAGACACTCCACGATTCCATCTATGCGACATAATTGGAAGTAGCGCTTGAACGAACGACAAGTGGCAATGATGTAGGCCCTCAGCCTCTAAATCTTAGCAAGATAGAATTCAAGCTCCTAACTGATTACGTCATCGAACCTTACAACGAGTCACTCCCGCACTCTTTGTAATTAAGCCGACCTCGTTGTTACAGGAATCAGAGCAGTCCCACCAATCTGAACAATGAATTACTCTAAAAAAAACGGAATGAGATGTGCAGAGTTTGGAAGCTTATATATAGAATGAAGGGCACAATTTCCGAAGACAAACGACCAGTCAGAAGAACCTCGAAAATCGCATCCATTAAACGACCAACAAGAATTATAGAGATTATCGGATAAAAAAGGCTAATGCAATAAACCAATAAAAGTTCAAAGGGAGCTGACCCCCGGAAACGGCAACTCAAAGAAAAAACAAACAATGAAGGGTGCCTACCCCTGAACAAGACAATCCAAAGCTTACAATAAAAAGATAATATTGGGAGCCGATCCCCAATACGGCTACGACCTTATAAAACCAAGCCGATGACTAGAGAGTCTTCCTCTCATTCTTGGGTGGAGACTTGCTCGTTTTTCTCTTCCCCTTGAACGACGACCTGTCCACCTTCCCATTCTGCTTGGGCGATGACCAGTACGTTTTGTCCTTCCTCTGGCCGACAGCTTCTTTACTCTGCACCTCCACTCGTTCATTCCTGGAAATCTTCGTCGCTAAAGTACTTCCCTACACCTCGATCGCCTCCTCCTCCTCGTCGCTGGACGCCCCGTCTTCACACTCATGCCGAGTTTCCTCAAAGCCCGGCGACCTAACCCATTCTGCCTCTGGGAGGGGAGTAACGAAACATGAAGACATGTCGAAGTCGCCATAAACGATATCGGGAATGAAGACCTGTTCAACTTCCTCCTTCACCGTCACATTCTCAACCGTCTCAATAACCACGTCAGCCAGGAGAGAGATTTGACCATCCGTGACAAGTGCCTCCAACATACGTTTATTCCAGACGGCCTGATTATACTCCAAGAACTTCGGACGAGAAGACTCAAACTCATCAGCATAACTCTTATGCTTCGAAAAGAGCCTCTGAGCACGACCGGCTAGATGATAGGCTGAAATTTTCATCTAATGACCATAGTCCTCTCGACAATCCTGCTGAAACATGATTTTTATGGTGGTGGATAGTGAATGTGTGTGAAAGTGTATGATATGATGGTGGGTGTTTCAATTCCCCTTATGCAGTTGCAGTATAAGAGGTGTCAATCCAGTCTGAGTGCTTGTGAACAATCAAGATATGCATATGATTCTAAGTTAAGCCAGATATGATGATGATTGTCTGTCACTAACAATCCTATGATGATAATGATGAAAAGCAGAAAGTAAACTACAAGAGCTAGGAACTAAATGCAAACAAGACAGTATGATTATGATCAAGAAACAGAAACAGAAACTGTAAATACTAGAATGGAACTAATGCAAGGCAAGTAATGAACTAGATGCTAAGTGAATGCAATGAAGATGCAACAGGAATGAAACAGGAATGAAACAAGACAAACACAAAACATAAACAATTAATCTGGGGAACAGCTCGATCAGCACTCGACCGAGTGTAGGTCGAGTGGGTGGTCGAGTTGGGTAAAAACGTGAAAACAGAGCAATACAAGAAAAACAGAGCAATATTAAATCAGATCAAACAACAAGCAAACGATGATATTTAAACTAGAAATTCAATAAACAAAGAAGGTTCCTGAGGATGGATTCATGGGATAAACTAATCATTGTGGTGATCTAACTTAATCAACAAATCTCAAGCAAAGCTATGAGCTGACCTCTAGACATACTAATCTAAGACAAGTCTCTCCCACTCTCATGGTCAAGAGACAATCAAACCTATGCAATCCTAGACTTGCTCTCACAATGAAAAGAATCTACACAAGCAGGCATTAAGCAATACATCTCAAACCAAACAAGACTCCTAATCTCTTAGCAAGCCTAATGGTAAGCTCTAGATCTAGCCTTATCTATGCTTTCTAAACATTGGTGTGATGCTAAAAAGCTTAAGATCAGATCCTACCCTCTCAGATATAGAATCAGCATTAAGAACATCTAGCCTAGAAGAGATCTACAACAAACAAGCTTGATCAAATCAGAAACACCACAAGATCAATCTATCCTAACCCATCCTCAAGATCCTAAGGTAACTACTCACAAGACATGATCAAACAAATCATAAACCCAGAAATTAATGAAACTTGCATGATTAGATAGATAAGAATGAGATCTACAACTTTAAAGAAGAAATCAAACTCAGATTCTTAAAACCCAGAAAGTTATTCAACAAACAAGTTTTAAGGAATCTTCTTTTTCTCAAGAACAAAATCCAAAAATATAAGAAAAGGCAAAAGGAATAATATTCCTAAAAAGGTAAAAACTAGGTTTCTGAAAAGCTGACTAAAAATCTAGGAAAAGAGAGAGAGAGAGTTGGTGGCTGCAGTACAAGTCTTTATATAGTGGGGAAGGTGGAAGCCCTAAAATTGGGAAAAGTCAAAGTGGTCCACGGATCGGTCAACTCGACCAGTGCTCGGTCGAGTGACCGATCGAGCTGGCTTCCCTGGCTTGACTCCACTCTGTCGAGTCCATCTCCCACTCGGTCGAGTGCTTGGTCGAGCTGGACTCCGGGTCTTGGTTCTTCAGCCTTAACTCCCTTGTTTCCTCCTTATGACTGCTTCACATTTCTTCTCCTTTGCTTCCATGCTCCTCAAGCTCCAAAATCACCTGTTTATGCATGAAAAGATGCAAATGCAATGCAACTACACTCTATTGCAAGATTGGTCCTAAAGCTACACAATAAGAGTGAAAATGGATAGAAAAAGATGCAAAAGATGTGAATAAACTAAGGGAAAACATGGTAAAATATATGAACATCAACACCCCCAAACTTAGTATTTGCTTGCCCTCAAGCAAACAAACAAGACATAAGAAGGTAAGTGAGGTTTAAAAATGGGATCTCAGCTCCTAGAGCTTGCAAATAGACCATCTAGAATCAATGTCCAAGTTACTAGTACTATGATGCAAGTTGAATGAGCTGGAAATAAAGACTTTAGACAAACATTTCACAACCTTTATTGACTGAACCTTAGATATCCACATGCATTCAAATCAACCATTTCCTTTAACATTCATTAATCAAGAACATGAATCAATTCTATGCAATGCTTAAACTCATTTGGCTTGGCAATAAAGGGTTTTGAGACAATGATGGTCTCTTTTTAGAGTGGGGTTTGTCAAATTCAAGGTTCTCTCATAAAAATGGATTGAGCTTTAGAAGAATGCTAAAGGTAAGAACACCTAGACACATACAATAATAAAACCTTGTCTACCCAAAGGTACCCAAAGTGTTTATTCCTAACAATCTAAACCCAAATGATCCTAGTGCTACCCTTTAACTTCTTCTTTTCTCTTTAACCCTTTTCTCTTTTGGTTTTCAAGTCTTAGGAGAGGTTTCTTATTTGATCTTTCTAGTGGAATGGGGGATTCTTTCTTATTGCTATGGTTCTCTTTTCTTCTTATTCTTAAGACACTTTAGCTTTTTGCTAAACTGCTCTTTGCTTTCTTTTCTTTTTCCTTTAACTAGAACCATCTTAGATAACATTCTCTTACTTCCCATCCTTTCACTAGACATTAGCTTTCACTTAAACACATCTCTCTCCTAAAGACTCTACCCTTTTTCTTTCTCTTTTCTTTCTTTTCTTTTTATAACAGCCAAGTCCCAAACCCAACAAGTAAATCACCTAGTCCTATCTAGTTTGAAAAATGCAAACTAGAACTACACAAGGTCTTACTCTTGTCAGTTCAAACCTAACACTTTCTACCAAGCTCAATCCCAAAATAGGCCTCACACACACAAGAATAAACAAGGCTTGAAAGAAAGGTTTGGTTAAGGGGTAGGGGAAACTGATCTAAAAGTGAAATCAGCTACTTGGATCAACAAGAGTGGTAAAAAAAGGAAAAAGATGATCCAAATATGTATAAGGTATCCATGAGTTTAAAGCAATGCATACATTGATAATTAAAAGTCAATATTAGGTTCTTATAAATAGGAAATGGAATCAAATCACAACATGCTTCAATTTAGACCAGCAACAATGCAAGAATTCAATGCTTGGTTCAATCTTATGCTTCCTACTACTCAACTAGCATCAAAGTACTAATAACTTGGGCATTGATCCTAGTCTAGTGAATTAAACAAGCTAACAAGGAAATACTCATCATAGATCCCTAATGCACATATTATACAATTCTACATGAAACATGCTAAACAAGATGCTAATATGCAATGCAAACTACATGAACACTCTTTTTTTATAAAGATTTTTTTCAAAATTTTTCAAATTTTTATGGTTTTTCTATGCCTTAGATGCTAATGTAAATGCTAACATGATGATGATAAAAATTTGAAATAAGAACACAAAACACAACATCAAATGCTATCTAGAACCCTCCCCCAAACTTAAATCACACAGTCCCTGTGTGTAAAAGTTGTGAGAAGATTCTAGACTATAAACAAAACACAACACAAAACTCAATATGAAATGCTATGGTATAAACAAGGAAAGGTGATGATGGTACCTTAGGGATTATGGAAGAAGTTGTCCACATCCATTTGCATGCTATCATAGGAGTAACTGGGATCAGGCTGGTGGCTTGGAGAAGGGCTTTGGGGCAGCTCGACTATGCCAATCGAGTGGGACTCGGTCGAGTGCTGGCTCGAGTGGGGTGGTCGAGCTGGGTTGCGAACCTCCCAATCTTGAGTCTGGAACTGCTGGTACTGATGGTAGAGTGCTGGATCCATATAGTATTGGGGTGGGATGGGTGGGTAAGAAGTATAACCTGGATAAGCAGCTGGAGGTGGGAAGCCATAGGGTGCTCTGGGCTGGTGCTCGACCGAGTGCATTGGAGGTGCTCGGTCGAGTGGGTGCTCGAGTGACCCGGTCGAGTGCCTCGGAAAGTGTTGTTCTCGGGTACTTGAGCTCCTCTTCCTCTGATTTGGCTCGTACATGGAAGCCCTAGCTGGTTCCACAGGATTTGCAACCCTTGAAAGTGCTCTAGTTGAGCTGCTTCTTCTCAAAGGGCTTGAATGTTGGCTAGGAGATGAGTTTCCACTCTTCAGCTCAGCAATCTCCTTCTTCAAGCCTTTGATAGACTTAGCCATGTTGGTTACCTTCTTCTTCAGCTTGTCAAATCTCTTTCCTTGCCACTTGCCCCATTTTTGCAAAAGAGTCAACCTCTTGGCATTCTCTCTCACTCCTCTACTATCTCTTGGGTTAGGCTCATAATCTTCAAAGTAGAACTGCTCCTCTCCATCAGCTACATGTGCATTCTCAGCTTCCTCAACCCTTTGTTGAATCACTCCATCAAACCAATACTCCTCAGTTGGCCAAAAATCAATGTTGGCTCCTTCTTGAATGTTGGTTAGCTCTTGGTTAAGCAAAATGACCTGCTTCTTCCCAAGTGTTGGAAGCTCAAAGTTGAATATATGGTTGCCTTGGTGCATCTCTTTGGCTAGGATGAGGGTGGAGGCAAGGTAGCTTGAGTCTATCCATCTTGGTAAGGCTTTTTCTCCTCTTAGTTGGATGTTGGCAGCTTGAAGGATTGGAGTGATGATGCCTCCAATGGTGAGTGCTCCTCTTGAACCCTTGTTTTCAAGCTTTCCTACCCAACTCCTCAACTGTATCATGTGATCTATCAAAACCATTCCAAGATCTGTCTCAACAGTGCTACCAAGGATGATGGTTCCATTCCTTGCTTGAAGAAGAACTCCATTAAGGGCCAAATCAATCATCTTCAGCTCCCCTTCATTGATGTTTCCAGTCTCCTTTCTTGCAAAGAAAGTGTTAGCAAGAGCCTTGTGGAAATACCTTAGGACTGGGCTCCTAATCCTTGAACTCTTGGAGTTGGAGGATGAGTAATACTTGTTGTCCCCAATGGTCTCCCATACAGCATACAACTCCTCTCTTGGAACCATCAAGCTCCTATGGCTCCCAACCTCAAATCCAAACACCTCAGCTAGCTTCTTCAAGGTAAGTTCATGCTGCCTCCCTCTAATGGTGAAGGAGATGTGACCAGCTCCATGCTCAGCAGTCTTTCTCAGTTGTTGGTGCAGCTTGACAGTGGCTAGGAACTCACAGCTTTCCTCTCTATAGCCTTCCAAGCAAAGCTCCATGAACTTGGTGAGGTTGCTCTTCTCAAAAAGGCATGCCACATCTTCATCAATACCCAACTTCTCCATGGTCTCCTTGTGAGGATATCTTGTTCCTAGGAACTCCATTCTCATAAAAGCATCATATAGCTGCTTCTTTGACAGCCCACAAGATTCAGCCTCTCCATCATCCCTTAATTCTTCTTCTTCACTCATCTCTTCACTTTCACTCTCTTCTTCTTCTTGCTCCACTTCAACTGCTGGCCTCTTCCCTTTGTTTCTGTACCCCCTTATCATCTCATCAATTGTGGGCTCCCTTTCTTCCTCACTCTCAGTCCTCTCAGGATCCTCCACAATTGGCTTTTTCCTGAGACTCGGCACCTGGCTCGACCGACTGCTCGACCCAGCACTCGGTCGAGTGGTCGATCGAGTGGTCCGTCGAGTGGCTCTCCTAGCTTCCCCTCTTGGTTCAAGATCAGCATCACGACGTTCCTGGGAGCTTGCAGCGGATTTGTGGGACTTCTTGGTGATCTTAGAAGACATTTTCAAAAAGAAACTGAAGGGAAATAAACTCAAAGCTCAAAGTTAATAGGTTAGTGACCCAAAAACTTGAAAGAACAAAGCTAGAGCAAGAGATGAACTTTGAGAGAGATTTGAAGCTAAAGTTTAAAAGTTTTGAGCAAATGAGCAAGTGTGAGAAGTTAGGATCAAGCTAGAGCTATTTAAAGAAGCCTAGGAGACAAGAAAACAAGGTAGGAGCGTCCTTACATTTCAAATTTGAAATGGGAATCTTTGACTTGCTTTTTGGCTTCCACTCGACCCCACCACTCGACCAGCACGTGGTCGAGCTCCTTGACCAAATTTGAAATTTTGAAAATTTTCTCCTTGTTCTTCCCTCCACTTGATCATTCTAGAAGATTGGGAATAAGTTGGGCCTCAATTAGTATCCTGCTCGGCCGAGTACCTCTTGTTTTGTGGTCGAGTGGGCCTGCGAACCTTCTTCTCTTTGGCCACATCTCTCCTTACCCAACTATATCATCACTTAAAAGCCTGTCCAACAAAATCATAAAACAAAACACATCAAACTACTAAGAAAACTAAACCATATGTACAAGGGATACCTTAGGGACTTCCTCCCTAGTGAGCTTGTTTAAAGTCACTAAGCTTGACTTTGGTTCCCTTCTTAACTTTGGTTTAGATACCAAGGAGGTGATGAAATCCTCCCTGGAACCTCCTGATCAGTGTGAAGTTGATCCTCAATCACCTCACTCTTAACACTCAACCCATATTTCTTCTTAAACTTGAGCCTAGGCCTTGCCTTCCTCAAAGACTTCTTGGTCAGCTTGACTTGAAGGTCCTTAACCATACTAGTCAACTCCTGAACTGACCTCTTAAGCTTCTCAACAGTATCCTCTTGAGGTGGGAACTCAGCCTTTGGGGTTGCCTTATCACTTAAGCTTCCTTGACCTCCCTTGTCTTTGATAGTGAAAGGCTGGTCATCAATGGTAGGAAGATTGGTAGGATTGTGGATATTGAACTTCATAACCACATCTTCAGCTATGTTCAAAGTCACAAGACCCTCCTTCACATCAATAACTGCTCCTACAGTAGCCAAGAATGGCCTCCCTAGCAAGATTGGATCCTCAGGCTCCTTATCCATTTCAATCACCACAAAGTCAGTGTGAATCCTTGCCTTCCCTATCTTAAGTGGGACATTCTCCAATCTGCCTACTACCTCTCTATTTGTCCCATCAGCTAAAAGCACATGGAGGTTGGTAGATTTGAAATCAGTCCTTCCAAGCTTTTGGGCTATGGAGTAAGGCATGACACTTGTTGAAGCTCCCAAATCACAAAGACACTGGTTGTAGTGAAGATAGCTGATTGTGCAAGGTAGATAGAAAGGTCCTGGATCACTGAGCTTTACTGGAATGATCACTCCTCCAAGGTTCTCAAGATCTTTCTCATCTTGAGCTTCAGCCCTCTTACTAGACAAATCAAGCAAAAAGTTTTTGTAGAGAGGATAAGGCTTATATTGTTCCAAGGCAGGTCCTCTCTCCTCTTCTTGGTAGGCTATTATGATCTCTTGAATGGCTGACACTTGTTCCTCTTTCTCAACCAAAGCTTCTTCTTTCAAAACCCTCTCTTCCTCTTGTTGCTTAGCCAACAATGCCTTTTCTCAATTATTTCCCTTAACTCCTTGATCTTCTGTGCTTTGAAACGCCCAGGGAATGGTAGAGGAGGCTTGTAAGCTGGAGGAATGTACTTAGCAGGCTTGACAGCTTCCAATTGCTCAGCTCGATCGACCACTCGAGCATGCACTCGATCGAGTGTGTGGTCGAGCTGCTGGTCGAGTTCTCCTGCGAGTTCCTGTTTACTTGCACAGATGTCACTTGGGGCTTCAGCAACTGGTGAATTCCCCCAAACTTGGACTTCACTGTCCTCAGTGACTTCTTCCTCTTGAATTAGAATGGCCTTTGCTGTGAACTCCCTTGGATTTTGAACAGCTTTTCCAGGGAGTTGGTTGGGTTTTGGAGCTGAAGAAGAGGCTATGTTGCTCTCCATATACTTGACCCTAGAGTTAAGACCTTCAAACTTCATGTTCAGGTCATTGTACTGTGAAGTAAGCCTTTGTTCAGTTCAGCAAACTGCTTAGCCTCCTCAATTTTTCCTTGTGTTTGACCAATCAACAGCTGCTGTATCATTGCTCTAAGGTCTTGTTCCTGGCCTTGGTTAGTCTGAAACCCTGGTGGGGGACACAATTGGGGCTGGAACACTTGTTGCTGTTGTTTGGGAATATAGCTTTGGAACCCTTGAGGCTGTTGAGGCTGTTGAGGAGGGTAGACTTGATCTTGTGGATTAGCCACATTGGTGCTTCTATAAGATAGGTTGTTGTTCTTGAAACCACCTTGATTGTAACCTTTGAATCCACCTTGGTTCTGCATGTAGCACAACTCAGCAAACTCTGTCTCCCCCTCTTGAACTGGAGCTTCTTCTTCACCAATGAAGTGAACTGACTTGGACTGGCTGAGAAGGATCTTATCAAGCTTCTCATTGACCATCTTCAAATCTCTCTTGTACTTGTCCTCTTGATCAGCTGAGGAACTCCTTATGGTCCTATCATAGTCTTCATTATAATTGCCATCTGATTGAGCAAGATTCTCCACTAACTCCCAGCCTTCATCTACATGTTTGTTGAGGAAGTTTCCATTGGAGGCTGTGTCAAGGAGCATCCTGAACTTTGGAAGGACTCCTCTATAAAGTGTACTCAACAATGACTCCATACTGAATCCATGATGAGGGCATTGAGTTTGATAGCCCTTGAACCTTTCCCAAGCTTCACAAAAGCTCTCATTGTTCCTTTGAGCAAATCCAGAGATCTCATTCCTCAATCTAGCAGTCCTAGCATTGGAGAAGAATTTGGCCAAGAAAGCCTTCTTACACTGGTCCCAAGTAGTGATAGCACCAGTTGGCAAAGTCTTTTCCCACAAATGAGCCTTGTCCCCAAGAGAGAAAGGGAACAACCTCAGTTTGAAACCATCTTCACTTACTCCATTTATCTTTGTGAGGCCACAAATCCTGTCAAACTCATCAAGATGATCTAAAGGGTCCTCCATAGGCAATCCATGAAATTTATTGGCCTGAATCATTGAAATCAAACCACTCTTGATCTCAAAGTTGTTGTTGGCAACTGTTGGTGGGACAATGCCAGCTCTTTGGTTGTGAGTGTTAGGTGCATCTCCAGCACCAATATGTCTTGGTCTCTGTACTTGATCCTGATGATCCATGGCTACTGGAACCTCTTGTTGTTGCTGAACAACCCTCTTCTTCTTGGATCCCACACCCTTGGTCAACTTGTTGATGCTGTCACTATGCTTAACAAGAGTATCCTTTCCTTTGGACCTTGTGTGCATCAACTTTCACAAGCGATTTTTCCTGAGCAAGCGACTGAGCACAGGCTCTAGTAGGAAGGTATGGCAACTGGAAAAAGAGACGAACAGAGATCCGGGGTCTGGCTCGATCAAGTGCTCGAGTACTACTCGGTCGAGTCGTGGTCGAGTGACTGGTCGAGTGGTACCTGAAATGGAACTTCAACCCCAAACACAAGATTCAAGTGCAGAAACTTCACAAATGCAAAAAGGAACTTAATCTTAGACTAATATGGATCCTAAATGTCACAAATACTAACTCAAACAGGCAACGGCGCCAAATTGAAACATGATTTTTATGGTGGTGGATAGTGAATGTGTGTGAAAGTGTATGATATGATGGTGGGTGTTTCAATTCCCCTTATGCAGTTGCAGTATAAGAGGTGTCAATCCAGTCTGAGTGCTTGTGAACAATCAAGATATGCATATGATTCTAAGTTAAGCCAGATATGATGATGATTGTCTGTCACTAACAATCCTATGATGATAATGATGAAAAGCAGAAAGTAAACTACAAGAGCTAGGAACTAAATGCAAACAAGACAGTATGATTATGATCAAGAAACAGAAACAGAAACTGTAAATACTAGAATGGAACTAATGCAAGGCAAGTAATGAACTAGATGCTAAGTGAATGCAATGAAGATGCAACAGGAATGAAACAGGAATGAAACAAGACAAACACAAAACATAAACAATTAATCTGGGGAACAGCTCGATCAGCACTCGACCGAGTGTAGGTCGAGTGGGTGGTCGAGTTGGGTAAAAACGTGAAAACAGAGCAATACAAGAAAAACAGAGCAATATTAAATCAGATCAAACAACAAGCAAACGATGATATTTAAACTAGAAATTCAATAAACAAAGAAGGTTCCTGAGGATGGATTCATGGGATAAACTAATCATTGTGGTGATCTAACTTAATCAACAAATCTCAAGCAAAGCTATGAGCTGACCTCTAGACATACTAATCTAAGACAAGTCTCTCCCACTCTCATGGTCAAGAGACAATCAAACCTCTGCAATCCTAGACTTGCTCTCACAATGAAAAGAATCTACACAAGCAGGCATTAAGCAATACATCTCAAACCAAACAAGACTCCTAATCTCTTAGCAAGCCTAATGGTAAGCTCTAGATCTAGCCTTATCTATGCTTTCTAAACATTGGTGTGATGCTAAAAAGCTTAAGATCAGATCCTACCCTCTCAGATATAGAATCAGCATTAAGAACATCTAGCCTAGAAGAGATCTACAACAAACAAGCTTGATCAAATCAGAAACACCACAAGATCAATCTATCCTAACCCATCCTCAAGATCCTAAGAAGACTACTCACAAGACATGATCAAACAAATCATAAACCCAGAAATCAATGAAACTTGCATGATTAGATAGATAAGAATGAGATCTACAACTTTAAAGAAGGAATCAAACTCAGATTCTTAAAACCCAGAAAGTTATTCAACAAACAAGTTTTAAGGAATCTTCTTTTTCTCAAGAACAAAATCCAAAAATATAAGAAAAGGCAAAAGGAATAATATTCCCAAAAAGGTAAAAACTAGGTTTCTGAAAAGCTGACTAAAAAATCTAGGAAAAGAGAGAGAGAGAGAGTTGGTGGCTGCAGTACAAGTCTTTATATAGTGGGGAAGGTGGAAGCCCTAAAATTGGGAAAAGTCAAAGTGGTCCACGGATCGGTCAACTCGACCAGTGCTCGGTCGAGTGACCGATCGAGCTGGCTTCCCTGGCTTGACTCCACTCTGTCGAGTCCATCTCCCACTCGGTCGAGTGCTTGGTCGAGCTGGACTCCGGGTCTTGGTTCTTCAGCCTTAACTCCCTTGTTTCCTCCTTATGACTGCTTCACATTTCTTCTCCTTTGCTTCCATGCTCCTCAAGCTCCAAAATCACCTGTTTATGCATGAAAAGATGCAAATGCAATGCAACTACACTCTATTGCAAGATTGGTCCTAAAGCTACACAATAAGAGTGAAAATGGATAGAAAAAGATGCAAAAGATGTGAATAAACTAAGGGAAAACATGGTAAAATATATGAACATCACCTGCAACCTTTTCGTTTCAGACTCCAGCGCCGTCTTCAGCTCGTCATGCGACGACTCAGCAACCCCCAGCTTGACACGAAGCTTGTCCCTCTCGGCTACAAACCCGCCATAACCATGTTCGAGTTTTGCGGCCTGTTCCTTCAGCTTTCGGTTTGAACGCAAGGCATCCGCCTGTTGATCTTCAAGACACTTGACTTTGTCAGCAGAGGGGTCATGACGATCGGCAGCAGCGGCTTCCAACTCGCAGATGTTACGCTCATAACGGGAAACCGCCCGATTGATCGTCACAGTAAGGTGCAAAACAAAAAACTCAGTTAAAAATATTCAAGAGGATGAACGTAACAACACACATCCAAAAAACATAAAAACAAACCTCAAACGACGTCTTCGCAATGTCTATGACCGAGTCCTTCTCCCTCAACCGATCGACCGGTATAAGGCACCCTGTACCGAAATGAATTTTGCGGAATAAATCAGTACATGAGAAAGTGTCATTTGGAAAAGCACGAGCCACCGTGGAGTAACGGAAATCCCACTCGTAGCCCACCCTTTTCTGCCTTTTAGCTGACTCAGGACCAGACGAGCCTGCACCGTCCTTCCTCTTTTGAGGAGTACTCGCTCCAGCCGTTCAACAGTGTCCGGACGACCAGTAGTGTCATTTCTTTTCCCTAAGAAAAGTGTTTCAGCTGGGCCGACCTGACTCTTAGGAGATGAAGGAGGAACTACAGCCTTCTTCCCCGTGCTTGCCTCGGCCAGACAGGTGTCCTGCGACGACACAGTTTTCTTGCCCGCCAAAGGCTCGGGCAAAGAACCCTCTAAACGATTGGTTGGATGAGGAGGGTCGGAAAGCTGGATGGACGGTGTCCCGGTGGATCGACGGAAACGAGCAGAAACGTCAGGAACTTCCAAGTTTAAGCGCCCCATTCCTGCTAATCGTCGAGATATTAAAAAAAAAAAAGATGAGCTCGGCCACCCGTAACTCGCTCAAATACTTACTTGTCGTTTTGGAAGCTTTTGCTTACGACGACAATGTATTCCTCACTGATGTCTTTCTCGTTGCTTGAGTTGTCCCCGGCCAAACGTAACGACCAACCGACCTTATCTTGTCAACTTCAGAACGAAAAGCAGCAGGATAGGGAAGCAGACACCTTGGCACAGAAACTGCAAGACAAAAACAGGGTTAATCACGATACCAGAAAACCAAAGTAAAAAGCTATAGAGCAAGTCGGCTACCGGGTGAAAGATTCCACCTAGAGTACAAGGGAATTTAAGGATCTTCGACGACCCCCGAAACTACGTTCATAAAGAAATACGATCCGGCCTAGTTGTAAGTCTTCCCCATCGTCCCCTCGACAAGTATCGGCCTTCTCGAGCCAACATAATAGGTGCCCGGTGTTTTGTTTCGGTTTATGGGAATAAACCGGGTAAGTTCCTCAAAGTGTTCGACTGAAAGAGCGACGCCCACTGCCTCGGTTAAGATAGAGATGCCGACCGCATTCCAAAAAGTCGCCATCGCGAATTGGGATATCGCCATCTTACGGTTGGCCAAATATGACATTAAGAAAGTAGGGAGGGGAAATGTAATCCCACACTCGGTGAAAAGCTTCTCTGAGAGACAGATGTAACCATCTCGAGCATCCCAAGGA
This sequence comes from Camelina hispida, assembly GCA_023657505.1. NCBI lineage: Eukaryota > Viridiplantae > Streptophyta > Magnoliopsida > Brassicales > Brassicaceae > Camelina > Camelina hispida. The sequence goes on from CP094637.1 coordinate 28,500,039, forward strand.
CGCTGACTTTTGTCCGTAATAATAATAAGAGGAAGAGGGGATAACCCGCCGAGTGTAACTGCTCTCTCAGCCAAGTCAAGCTTAATAGTCGTCTATGGAACGTGTGAGAGGATGTGCCTCCTAGCCCCAGAAACGCGACGAATAACCGGCAACGACCCACGAACATCAACATGATCCTCGGAGATGAGATCGCACAAGGGAGATGGGACAAACTCGTAGTCACCCCGTGGGAGAAAGCCTAGTGTTAAAGTTCAGCGAATAAAGCTGTATCAGAAGATGAATCAGAATGGGGACTCGTCGAAGACCTCGGCCCACCACGACCCGGCCTGTTGACATTGTCAGAATCCAAGGAAGTCGCTTGTCTGAGGTGACTTGCCGCGGAAGAATCGGAGGAAGCGGATCCGGGGGAAGTCATCGGAGGCGAACAAAAAAAAAGAGATGAACGATTTAAAGAAAGAAGAGAAGGAAGAATACCTGATGACTCGAGAGCAGAGGATAACTCGTAGACAGGATGAAGAAAATGGAGAAGAGAGGGAGTATTTATAGGAAGAGGTGGAGGATTCTCGAGACGCAATCATTACAACATGCGTTTGGTGACAGTACGACTTCCGGATTCACGCGCGTCAAGAACCGCATACGGTGATTCGACCCCTAGCATAAAAAATCGAGGAATCTCACGCGCGACCGTTCACTCCCTCACGTCCTCTCCAGAATTACTGCCCCAACGATTGAGAGTTAAAATCCGAAATCGTACTGACAAGCTAAGTTCCCACGCCGATCCACCAGGGAGAAGACGAGTCCTTTGGACAAAGTTCTCCGTCTAAAGACTACGAACTGGTGATGAGGGGGGAATACTGTTAGGGGTAGATCCTCACCCCAACAAAAGACCCGGCCTAGAAAAGGCCCAAATAAACCTCCAAGGAAGGAGGGGAATTTGGTCCTTTCGGAGGACGAACCGACACAGTTCCCTATAAATACGGGCATATGGCGTTTGAGAAAGGGGGTTGCACGAAAAGGGAAAGAATACGGACAACAAGTACAAACTATCTCTCATCCAAAGTTAGAATCGACGAGCTCGCAGCTCGTCAATTATCTTTCATCCGCTGTTTTTAACTTGTTTGAATTACGTTGTAACCCGTCCTTTTGTGCCTCGGCACCGATCAATAAAAGAGAACTTCGACCTCCTTTTCACCAAACTAAAACATTCTAATTGTGACCGATTTGGACATCGACAAGAATCAATTTGAAAGGCGTCGACGTCATTGCCACACTTTGTTAGGATTCTGATTTACAGACACATCCTTATGATATAAGAGTTTTCGTTTTGCTCGTTCTCCTTTATCCCTAGAGAGCATAATCAGTATGCTAAAAACGTTCTTTCTCTCGCTTGTATGTGAAATGTCATTTTTTGCAATATAAAAGTTTGGTTGATAAAAAAAAACAAAAAAAAAGACACATCCTTATGATCTATTATTTAAGCCTTTACCTAATCTCTTTGTATCATACTGTCTCTATTTGTTATTAAGGGAAGGTAATTTTGAGATGCTAATTTTCAGAGAATATGTAGCTAGATTTGGAGACGCATGCGTTATTAAGCTTCGGCCTCCCGCAAAGCTTCTTCTCCTCTCTTGCTAACTCATATCAGGTGATGAATGTCTTTTTTGGCATGAGGACGGGACCTCTCTAGGTCCTCTGCTTATCTGCTAGTTATCACTGCTTCTAACGAATTTAGACGGTACCCCAACTTATAACAACTCCATCACAAATACGTTGCAAGATGCAACCCTCGCAACTTTGCGACATCGATTTTATTTTGCCTATCCTGGACTCGTTATAAGTTGGAAAATAGAATTAAAATTCCTAATAAAATCCACATTTTAAAGAAAATCCAACTGAAAAATGAAATCTAAATTGAATTTACAAAACATATTGTCTTTAAAATAGAGTTGATGAAAGGAAGAGTTTTCAAAAATATTCAGAGAGAGAGAGGTGATGTTTCTGGTTTCTGTTCAGCTACCTATGTTTCCTGTTTCATCGGTGTTGCCCTCTTCTCCAGCTTCTGGGTTGGCTTTTGGGTTGGTCCTTGTCGGGTTTCAAAACTTAGCAGCAAAGTTCAGATCTTTTTCAGCAAGATACTCAAAGTATGCATCATAGCTATGCATCCTCTCTGCACTTGGTTGAATTTGAGTCGCCTGAGTTTGAATACATTGTTCAGTGGCAGCTAGTTTCTGAGCCAAAATAACCGGAGCATTAGGCGGAGACATAGGCGGTGGACCCCTACTGCTAGAGGATGCTTCAAACTGCAAAGAACCAACCCCATAAATCCTGTTTTTCTTCTTCAGAGCAACCTACCAACAAAACAACAATACAACAACGAACTTTAAAGAAAGACAAACACAAAACTCAAAGAAAGAAAAAGACAACAAATTATGCACCACTTAAACAATGAATTTGGCATCCACAAGACATTCAAAGTATATAAAACAAACAAGTATTTAAAACTTACCGATGTGTAAATTTTGTTTTTGACATGAATGGGCACCCCACCATAAGCAGTGCTCTCTCCATTATCTCTTGTACAAAACTCAGATTCCAACTCTTGAATCTTGGACGACACCTCATTGAACATATACTTAGACTTTCCATCCGTAAATGACCCATAAGGCTTTCGATGAGTCTCTTCTAGGATGCATACAAAATCATGAGTTAACTCACCATTTAGCTCAAACTGAAAAGGAGAAAAAGAGAGATGATTAGTCAATTATTTATTGTCGGTCAATGCTGCTGAAAAAGAAGGCTTAAACACTTACATGTTTTCGAGCATGGGCTTTAAAAGAGGTTTGGCCTGAGCGGTCCTTATATATGCATGTGCCATCAAGATCATGATATCGAGCATTACGGCTGTTGGTACTCTTGACTTATGATTTGGGATCAAGCCAATATTTAACAAGACCACCCCATACTTGAGGATCAATCCACCGTGGCGTTGCCTGATCACCTTTTACTTTCCACTTGAAATTCCACCTAGACACTTGATCACACATCCTGTTCTGAAGCTTGTCTTCAAACTCCTTCCTAACTCTACCGTTTATAGAACGGTCCCAATTATATGTTTGCTTCAAAAAAAAAGTAAATTAGTAGATGTTTAAAAACGACAAACAAAACATATTGTAAAGTAGCAAAACAGATTTGACTTACCGCAAAAGATTCATACCAGCGGTCTACCACTTTAGTCGGTGTCTGTGTCCAATTGGCATGAGGCTCTTTGAAATCTCTTTCAAAGATGCTTTGTACAGTAGCAGCAACAGAGGAATCTTGGTCAAACCTTCAAACAAAATACAACATGAAATGAGTTGAATGAAGAATGATACTTGAATGATTCGGATTCAAGATGCTTCGAATCATTCTTCATTCTTCATTCAAGTATCATTGAATAAAGTATGAAGAATGATTCAGATTCAAGGCTTCGTACAATAGTGGCATACTTGAATGAAGAATGATTCAGACCATCTCCAATGGTTTTCCCTATTTTTTCATCTATAATAGAGAAACTCTATAATAGAGGTGAGTTTTACTCCAATGGTTCTCTATTCTCACCTCTAAAATAGAGATTGCTATTTTTTTCTCTATTTATAGAGGAACCTTTGTAAAAAAAAAATAGGGTTCCCCTATAAATAGAGAAAAAAATAGCAATCTCTATTTTAGAGGTGAGAATAGAGAACCATTGGAGTAAAACTCCCCTATTCTCACCTCTAAAATAGTACTCCTCTATTATAGAGGCAAAAATAGAGTACCATTGGAGATGCCCTCAGATTCAACATGCAACTATCAGATTTCAACATCCAACTATCATAATCCTAACTGGAGAAACTATCAGATTTTATTCTAAATAAAATGAAAAACTTAGTCTAGAAGGTTTACCTCGTTCCCTCACTACACGTTTGCTGATTTTTGTTTCATGGAAGTTGACGTGTTGCCTCTTATGGATTTTCTTCTTCCGGACCTTATGGTAGCTGTGTGTGACATGATTTCTTCCTTCCCTTGGAGTTTGGACAGCGATTGGAAGCTCAGAGATCCATGGACTGAAGGACGCCTCTGGTAACGCAGTGCTCACCAAGTGTTCGACATAAGTCCCAAGAGGAGTTTCCAGGGATTTCCTTGGTGTAGGCTCTGATTGTGGACGGTCTAGACTCGCTGTGACGGGTTGTTGAATAGATGGTAGAAGATCTGAACTCGCCATGGTAGTTTGTTGAGCAGCTGACGGTCGATCTGGACTCGCCGTGTTGGTTTGTAAGCCAAGGAGGTTTTGTCGCCACTCCCGATCAGTTCTCATCATCTCGTGCAACTGAAACCTAATTTCATCACACATCTGTATGATACGATCGCAAGCTTCATCTCTGACATTCATTGTTCAGCTTTTTTTTTTTACCCTTGAGTTTGTACAACTCTCAATGAAAGCACCAATTTGATAAGATGGGAACACCTTATCAAGGATAATGATAGAAATAGAGGTAGGACACAGAAGAATTAGGGATTGAGGTGAAGAATCAGATCAAAGGAGGGAAGGAGAAGAAGAACATAAACATTGTTTTTCAATTCATTCGATAACCTTCCACAGAGTACTCAACTCACTTAAATACAAGCTCAGCCTTAACAGGCCTAATTAAACCATAACCTATCATTTATTAAACATCCTAATAAGAGCCCATAACTTCCTCTTACGATCTTAACATATCAGGTCTCAGATAATGGTACTATCTTGGTGGTGCACGGTCGGGTTTGTGTGCCCAAGGATGAGGAGTTGAGGCAGGAGATCCTAAGAGAGGCTCATGCGAGCAAGTTTTCTATTCATCCAGGAGCGACTAAGATGTACCGTGATCTCAAGAGGTACTATCACTGGGTCGGGATGAAGAAGGATGTAGCTAGTTGGGTCGCGAGGTGCGATGTGTGTCAGCTAGTGAAGGCTGAGCATCAGGTTCCGGGCGGGTTACCGAAGAGTCTACCCATTCCTGAGTGGAAGTGGGATATGATCACGATGGATTTTGTGGTAGGATTACCAGTGTCTCGGGCTTTTGATGCTATATGGGTCATTGTGGACCGGTTGACTAAGTCAGCACATTTTCTGGCCATTAAGAAGACTGATGGAGCAGCGGTCCTGGCTAATAAGTATGTGAAGGAGATAGTCAAGTTGCATGGGGTGCCAGCAAGTATTGTGTCTGATAGGGACTCTAAGTTCACTTTGGTGTTCTGGAAGGCATTTCAGTTAGAGATGGGCACTAAGGTGCATATGAGTACAACTTATCATCCCCAGACTGATGGACAGTCAGAGAGGACGATCCAGACGCTGGAGGATTTGCTGAGGATGTGTGTGTTGGATTGGGGTGGCCATTGGGCAGATCACCTGAACCTGGTAGAGTTTGCTTACAACAACAGTTATCAGGGGAGCATTAAGATGGCTCCTTATGAGGCTTTGTATGGGAGGCCATGTTGTACACCGTTATGTTGGACTCAGGTGGGGGAGAGGAGCATGTTTGGTGCTAGTTTTGTTCAGGAGACCTCAGAGAAGATTCGGGTTCTCAAGCTGAACATGAAGGAGGCTCAGGATAGGCATAGGACTTATGCGGATAAGAGGAGAAGAGATCTTGAGTTTCAGGTAGGAGACAGAGTATACCTCAAGATGTCCATGTTGCGTGGTCCGAACAGGTCATTGACAGAGACTAAGTTGAGTCTGAGGTTTATGGGTCCGTTCAGAGTGATTGAGCAGGTGGGACCGATAGGATATAGGCTGGAGTTGCCTGAGGTTATGCATGCGTTCCACAAGGTTTTCCATATTACTATGTTGCGGAAGTGTCTCCATGAGGATGATCAGTTGTTGGCTAAGATTCCTGAAGATCTTCAGCCTAACATGACTTTGGAGGCGAGACCAGTGAGGGTTATCGAGAGGAGGATCAAGGAACTTCGGAAGAAGAAGATTCTTTTGATGAGAGTCCTTTGGGACTGTGACGTTGTTGAGGATCAGACTTGGGAGCCAGAGGAAAGGATGAATGCAAGGTTTAAGAAGTGGTATGAGAAGCAAGCCGCGACTTGAGCTTGTCTAGCCTGTCCCATCTGTAATCTGTGGCTAGAGCGGGAATGGAGTATTATAGCCCATCTCTCTTGTTTACTTGGTCGCTTGGGTGGTTGGTTGTGCGACTCCGTAACAAGATGAGGTGGTGCTCGGGTACAAAGTTTCCGTGAGGCGGGGTTTTTGGAGGAAAGTTTCCTGAAATAGAAGTTTCCAAAAGTAGATTGTGCTAAAAATGGAAAGTTTTATGTGAGTTAGAATTTGTCTATTTTAGTGGTGGAGAGCCTTGGAGGGGCTTGTATGGCCTTAGTGGCGGACTTTTGAGTCATTGTGCCCGTGTGTGGCGATCTTTTGAGACTTTGTGTGGCCTTCGTGGCGGGCTGTTTAGCCGATTGTGTGGCCTTTGTGGCGGGCTGTTTAGTCGATTGTGTGGCCTTTGTGGCGGGCTGTTTAGCCGATTGTGTGGCCTTTGTGGTGGGATTTTTAGCCGATTGTGTGGCCTTTGTGGCGGGCTGTTTAGCCAGAGTTGCCTGTTTAGGCGGTCGTTCGGGACGAGTGGTCTTTGTGACGGTCCTTCGGGACGAGTGGCCTTAGTGGCGATGCTTCCGGACGAGTGGCCTTAGTGGCGGTCCTTCGGGACGAGTAGCCTTGGTGGCGGTCCTGTTTAGGACATTTGTTTGGCCTTGGTGGCGGTCTTGTTGAGGACATTTGTTTGGCCTTGGTGGCGGTCCTGTTTAGGACATTTGTTAGCCTTTGTGGAGATCCTGTTTAGGAATTTTTATTGGCCTTGTGGCATGTATATGATCCTTGTGTGGTCATGAGATATCCCAGAAAGGGGATACGTGGTTGGTAGGACATTGTGATGTTTTACGCGAGCCACAAGAAGGAAACCTGGATAGGTATAGGACTTAGACGTGTTCATAATTGTTTGCTCGCGACTCTTGGGGGACTTTAGTTCTCCTAGTACTACCATATTCTGAGACTTTGTGGCTTGGGAGTATGGTTGGTATATCGACTTCGGATGACGATCCGAGGGCGCGCTGTAAGGTGGCAACAAGAGAGACAAATATTGGACTTCATTATATATTAAGGCATGCTGGCTTAGGCCCGATGAGGAGCCAACATTTTGCAGACTTAGGTCTGAAAAGGAGACAATAAAACTCAAGGTTTAGACCTATGGATAAAGGAAAATCCAAAAGTCGAGAGCAAATAATGCATGGAGCGTGAGTCTATCGCTTAGAGGTGACCTTCGGTTGATCGGTCGGAGGAGTGTGGGCCATGGAGACGGTTTCACAGGAGTCCTTGATTGATGGTTCTTCGAGATTCGAGGACGGATCTATGTTGGTGGGGGAGAATTATAACATCCGTGAACCGAAATCCCGGTTTAGGGGATTGCATTAGTCAATGCATATAGTGCATCAAGCGATGTAAGGTGGTTTTTCTGCGGTTTGACTTAAGTTAAACGCTGCGTTTTGGGGTAGGAAAAATACTTATACTCGTGTTTTGTCTCATTTGACGAATTTGGCCGTTGAGAGAAAACAAGAGAGAAAAGAGTTCTTAAGCGTTTTTGGGAGATTCTTGGAAGTTTTTGGTGTTTCCTGGTGATATCTGAGGCTTAGGACGTTGTAGGAGCTTGCTAGGAGTGTAGATCCTACGTTTTTAGAGTCAGAATCGTCTTGGCAAAAGTAAGTGCATGACCATGGCTTATCTAAGCTAGAGATCTCTCTGATTTGCTTGTTATTTGTTGTTAGGCTTGTTAGATTGTTATTTGGGACGTTAGAAAGCTTTTTTGTGGCTTGCAATCGAGTTTTATGGTTGTAGGAACAAAGATCCAGCGAGAAGCTTCGGGGAAAAACGATGCTCGGCATTGCATCGGTCAATGCATATCATGCGTCGGTCGATCCATGCTTGGTGTCGGTCGATGCAGTGTCCTGGTTTGTTATTGTTGATTGTTGGTTGATGTTAGAGATGTCTCTATTGCTTGTGTGTATAGCCCAGTATATGAGAGGATTGCCTTACTGAGTGTTTATAAAATACTCATGCATTGCAATTTGTGTTTGTGGTGCAGGTAAAGGCAAAGTGTGATCGTGGAATCAAGACAATGAAGAGGAGAATGTTCTAGGGACTCGATTGGTTGTTGTCTAGCATTGCTAGGTTGTTAGAATTGGGTCATTAGAAACATTGTTAGGTTGCTGGTTCTATGTCTCCTGTTGGTTGATTATTGGGTATTGATTATGTTATAATATTGGTTTTATTAATAGATAACTATTGGATATTGGTTTTGTTATTTCCGCTGTTAGTTGTGATGTGTTTAGGTGGATAGTGCATATGGAACCACTAGTTATAGTTTATTTATTATTATTATTTATTATTTATTTATTTAATTAAAAAAAAGGGGTCTCGTCGTTTCAAAGAAGAAGAAGCAAACCTTGAAATGCCTATGCAGTCATCCTTGTGATTTCTAATTTTTTTTTCTCTTACGTATTACATAAGATAATCAATACTAATTATAATAAAATAAAGTACTTTTTCAAATCGATTTCTATTTTTAGGACAATGTGAACTTTAATCCGGCATGTTTTCAAAGCTGACTGAGGTGGTGAATTTGAATCGAAATGTACAACCTCCTAATGTAAAAACGAAATGTACAACCTCCTAATGTAAAAATGTACAACCTCCTAATGCGGCTTTGGTTTTCTACTCATCCACTTCCTTAGGGATAGCTCTATCTATCTTTCAAATTTCTTTTCTGAACTGTTAATCTCTTTCTCAAACACACTAAAGCAATTATTGTAAACAAGGTTTTTGGTTGAATATAATTTTACATTCAATTCAAAAAAAAAAAAAAATATAGTAAAAATTTTTTTTAAACCACATAACATAACACTAATGCTTTCTTCTAGCATGGTTAGAAAATCATCAACAAAAGTATTTTAGACCACGTTTCACAACAACACACATAGCTGATGTTGATATGGTAGAGTTAAGACCAATAATTGGTGCTTTCCTATATTGGCTAAATGTACACAAAATTTAGAAGAAAAAAAAAGAATCAAAGAAAAGAGTTCATATTTGTTGTATTCTTAATTAAAATATGATATTTTTTAGAAAATATTTTAATATCTCAGATTAACAAATAAATAACAAAATATATAGATGAACTATGAAATAGTGGAATCAATTTTGATTATGCTATTTTGTGTATTATATGAAATATATATTACAATTTTTCCTTTCACACACACAAACTTTCCTCTTTCGTTGGATTTTATATTTAGTATTGACCGTTTGGTCTTGGTATTCACTTCGATTGTGATTAGCCATTAGCGTGATGCATGAGTATTTTGGTTAATTAAAAATTGTATGTGTACTTTTACAGGAAAAAGACATAAGAACAATTGTAATTGTTTCACACACACAAAAAAAAGAACAATTTTAACTTTTTTGTTTTTTATTTTTTAATGTAATTTTGAAAATGTATATTTGTACAACATTTCATTGATAAATAAAGCTGAAAAATCAGAAATTTGTGAATGTCTATCCCTGATGGCCCGTATCGATGACAGCCAGTTACAAACTTGCTGATCAATCTTTTTGATTAAATGAGAAGATGCGTGTGGATTCTTCCTATGCTTGAACACTCGTAATTTTACACTAGCTAGCAAACCTTTGTATGAAGTTGAATTTAGTTGTTGTAAATTAAATCTAAAATCTAATGCTAGCTATATTTTATTCTCTTGATTACAAAAGGAATAGAGGTGAATAACCTTATCAGTTAGAAATCAACATATGTGGATCCGCATCATTTATTCTTCTGAATCCTTGGAAGAAAATTTGTTAAGTGATTGTTAACTCGTACTAGAGAGTTGGCCAGTTGGGCCTTGGGCTTATGAAACTTAGGCTTAGAGAAGGTTTTGGTTTATTAGTATATTTTGTGGGTTTGTAATCGGTGACAGAGTGGTTCACCAGAGATACAAAGCAGCTCCGAATTGTTATTGCTCAGTGCTCAGGACTTCCATAGCCTTCATGACTCTAGATTTCAGGGAGTCATGTGATTCCAACAAGTGAAGTACTTCGGCTTCGTCCTTTTCGAGAATCATTCCAGTGATCTTCGCAGCTAAATGTGGCTCGAGTTGCTCAACAAGCTTATACAGATTCTCACCAAGCATCTATAAAATCTAAAACTCATTTTGTTATAAAACGAACATTTGAAAAGTAAAAAACAAAAAAAAATTTTGTGGATATGTAAAGACTTTAACTATTAGTATGTTTTAATCATTATTAATGTAACATCGGCAAATTAAATTGTGAGTTTTGGGGATGATTGTCGATCGTCGATCGACACCAGCAATTTCTGGTTCGACCAAATTGTTTTAAATCGTCGATTTGGCACGGTTTTGTTTAAGTGGGATCCCAAACCGAGGTATATAGGTGAGAAGTCTGAAGGTTTTGGGAAAAACAATTTTAGCCGTTCTAGAGAAAAGAGAGAAGAGAGAGTGTTCTGGAGAGATTTTGGAGATTCTAGACTTGTTTGGTGATAAGATATGTTCCTGAGAAGTGAAGATCCGGTGCTAGGAACGAAGGAAAAGCCTTTTAAGGTGTTGGATTCGTCAGCTTGGGTCAGAAACTTCCTGCAAAAGAGGTGAGTGCATGACAAAGGCTGATCTAAGCCTGAGATTTCCTTTGTCTTACTTGTTTGGTGTTGTTGTGGTATTTTTCTTGCTTGTTATGGTTGCTATAGGGTTCCTACGAATTTTTATGGCTTTTGATCGAGTTTTGGATGGATTGGAGGTGATGAGAAGCGAGATTCGACTCTCGGCTACGAGCAGATCGCATCTACGGAGTCAGTGTCGATCGACACAGGTGCGTGTCGGTCGACACCATGGAGCAGCATCGATCGACATTGTGGGGTAGTGTCGTTCGATGCAAATAGCCAGTGTCGATCGACACTTGGCTGGTGTCGGTCAACATCAATATCCAGTGTCGATCGACACTTGGCTGGTGTCGGTCGACACCTCCGTTCCAGCGAAGACGATACTTTTTCCCTAGTTTGTATGTCTTGATTGTTGACTGTTCTGACATTGGAATCTCACCTTCCTTGTGTTTATAGCCCAGTAGACGGGAGGATTGCCTCACTGAGTGTTTATAAAATACTCATGCATCTAAATTTGTGTTTGTGGTGCAGGTAAAGGCAAAGTGTGATCATGGAATCAAGGCAATGAAGAGGAGGATGTTCTAGTGGCTCGACTGGTTGTTGTCTGGCTTCTGTTAGGTTGCTAGAGTTGAGTCCTTAGAATGTTGTTTAGGATTGCTGCTTCTTTGATTCATGTTGATTTGGATTATTGGTTTAATTTTTTTGGAATTAATACTAGTTATTTGAGTATTGGATATTTATTGGTTCCTTGGTATCGTTTTATGTTATCCGCTGTGGTGTGATTGTGGTTAGATGGTTATTGGATATGGGACCACTAGTTTAGATTATCATTATTATTATTAAAAAAATAGGTCGAATCGTTTCAATTAATTACCAAAAAAAGTCGCTTACCTTTCTCCGATGGTCGAAGGTTGCATTTGTAAGTGCTATCGCTAGATCCATGTAAACTATTTTTCTTATATTCATTTCTCTATTAAGCGCCTCAATCTAAACCCATAACATAAGAAAAAAAATATATTGTCCAAAAAAAAACATCAAAAATTTTAGAATATACAAAATTTAACCATTACCATCTCTGTTTCAACTTTCAAGTAGAAATGTTTTGCATTGAGTGTAACTGTGTATCGACAAACTTACAGCTTTACACTACAAGAAAACAGGACATTTACGACTACAACTGGCGACTAAACACGTAGTCGCCAAATTTAGTGACTACATACCAACTGCGTAACTACAAATTTACAACTGTTCATTATTAGTTGTAAGTTAGCCATTTTTTACCGACTGAATTGAGTAGTTGGTTCAGTAGTGGTTAACTAGCGATGACTTTACGAATGAAAGACAAGAAAGTAATATCGTCACCTAAGAGTAGCTTGAGGACTACATGGGGACTACTGCGGCGAGTCGGTAATTTGGCGACTAACATACGACCACATCTGTTAGTCAGAAATTTGACAACTACTAACCGACTAATAAGGCGAGTCGTAAACATGTCGGGCAAAAGGGAACACGTTTTATTCGTTTGTGGGGTTGGTGAGCTTTGTTTTTTGCGACTGTTAGTTTGAGTCACATCACAGTCGCTAAATAGTCGGTAAGTAGTCACCAAAAAACTATATATATACCACACATTCATTTCTTATTTCATTCACACAAGCAAGATCATTAATAAGAAAAAATCGAGAGTGAGAAAAAAAATCGAGAGTGAGAAAAAAAAATGAGAGTGAGAAAAAAAAACGAGAGTGAGAGGTCTTTAATAATGGCGGGAAGTTCTAATTGTAGTAATTTTCAGGAGTGGATATATAAGAGGCTTGATAAAGTGACGGGAAATTTCACGGAAGAGTTCAGCACCGGGGTAGAGGAGTTCATGGTTTTGCAAATAGCCAGCGTTTAGCACAAAATAATGGTGGTAAGTTTCACTACCCTTGTGATAAGTGCAAAAACGGTAGGCGTCTTCCGGGGGTACAATTTGGAATCATCTTTTTTTGCTATGGGTTTATGCCAGATTATTATGTTTGGTATAAAAATTGGGGAAAAAACAAATATGGGCATAGGAACGAGTTGTAGATCCGACGTTTATAAGTGGGAATGAAGAAGTGGGTAATCTAGTAGGAGATAGATATGTGGATATAGTGAATGATGCATTTCGTTATAACATAAGTTTAGATGATAACTATCATCAAGATGGTAGTTATCAGAATGTAGAGGAACCGGTACTTAACCATTCCAAGAAATTCTACGACTTGTTAGAAGGTGCAAAAAAATCCATTATATGATGGTTGTCATGAAGGTCACTCACAATTATCCCTAGCTTCTAGAGTCATGCAAAATAAGGCAGATTATAATATGAGTGGAAAAATAGTGGATTCGGTTTGTGAAATGTTGACTGATTATTTACCAGAAGAAAACCAGGCTACTGGTTCACATTATGAGATAGAAAAATTGATGCACAATTTAGGCCTCCCAATACAATTGATGTTTGTATTAACAATTGTATGATATTTTGGAAAGATGACGAAAAGGAAGATAAATGTCTGTTTTGTGGTGCACAAAGATGGAAGCTTCGAGAGGGTCGACGTAGAACCAAAGTACCATATAGTCGTATGTGGTATCTTCCTATTGCTGATAGATTGAAGAGAATGTATCAAAGCCACAAGACTAGAGCAGCAATGAGATGGCATGCCGATCACCAAACAAAGGAGGGAGAAATGAATCATGCTTCTGATGCAGCGGAGTGGGGGTATTTTCAAGAACAAAATCCTCATTTTGCCGAAGAACCCCGTAACGTGTATCTTGGATTATGTACTGATGGGTTCAATCCATTTGGGATGTCTCAAAATCATTCTTTATGGCCTGTGATCTTGATGCCATATAATCTACCCCTGGTATGTGCATGAATACTGAGTATTTGTTTCTTACAATTCTGAATTCTGGGCCAAATCATTCACGAGCTAGTCTCGATATATTTCTCCAACCTCTTATTGAGGAGTTAAAAGAGTTGTGGTCTACAGGATTTGATGTGTACGATTTTGTACGCAAATATGGCTCAATGTTCTAAAGGTGAATCTGAGGCGAAACATTTTTGGAGAATATGTCAACAGTTCAAAGACGACTCTTTTGCAAACCGAAAATGATGATGTTGCATTGATGACTACAATTGAATATATTGTACTTGAAAATATGGAAGAGGGAGTAAACCCAATAAATCTCGATTACGGCGTCGAAGATGTGGAACCTGAAGATGAATTCTTGTGTAATTTATCATCTTCATATGATTAAGAACCAGATGACGAAAAAACCTCCTAATTATGTTTATGTCAAATTTGTGCAATAAAATTTTGTAAACTGAATTATGCTCTTAACACTACAAGAAAACCCGCGTTTTGCAAGGACAAGTTGCGACGGACTACAGCTCTCGCAAATTTGCGGTGGATTTGCGAGGAAAGTACGAGAAACAAAAAATCCCTAACAACTCCCTCTCAAAACTGCGAGGAAGCCAGTCGTCGCAAATTCGCTGCTCATTTGCGAGGCATTTACGACAAATTCGCAGGGAATGTCACCTTCCTCGCAAATCTATCGCAATATTGCGACGCATTTGCGAAAACAATATCCGTAGCAAAATTGCTATGGACATGCGAGTGATTTGCGATAGCCATAGCAAATCCATTGCAAAATTAGGAAATTATTTTTTTATATAATTATTACAAAAATTAATATAATTTTTCTAAAATATATTTCAATGTGTTCACAAGGTGAATTATTCTGAAATACATTACTATTAATGATTAAAAATATGGTAGAAAAGAGTATGATGAGACATTGGACCTTATAATATACTTGAAAGTTAATTTTACTAACTTTTAAAATTATTTTGATGGTTTTTATAAATTAAATATACACGGATTGCGACTGATTTGCTAGATAAATAGCAAATTAGTCGCAAATCCATCGCAAATGAAGAAATCATAGCAAATACCTCGCAAATGAAAACTTCAAACCCTAAACCCTAAAGACTAAGGATATCTCCAATGGTCCTCTACTTTTGCCTCTATAATGGCATCTCCAATGATCTTCTATTTTTGTCTCTATAATAGAGGAACTTTATTATAGATGTGAGTTTTACTCCAATGGTTCTCTATTCTCACCTCTAAAATAGATATTGCTATTTTTTCCTCTATTTATAGAGGAACCCTATATTACAGAGGTTCCTCTATAAATAGAGGAATCTCTATTTTAAATGTGAGAATAGAGGACCATTGGAGTAAAACTCACCTCTATTATAAAAAAAAAAAAAAACGAAAAACCATTGGAAATGGTCTACTAGAGGAACTCTATAATAGAGGTGAGTTTTACTCCAATGGTCCTTTATTCTCAACTCTAAAGTAGAGATTGTTATTTTTTCCTCTATTCATAGAGGAACCCTTTTTTTTTTTTACAAAGGTTCCTCTATAAATAGAGGAAAAAATAGCAATCTCTATTTTAGAGGTGAGAATAGAGGACCATTGGAGTAAAACTCACCTCTATTATAGAGTTCCTCTATTAGACCATCTCCAATAGTTTTCCCTATTTTTGCCTCTATAATAGAGGTGAGTTTACTGCAATGGTCCTCTATTTTCACCTCTAAAATAGAATTGCTATTTTTTTTTCTCTATTTATAGAGAAACCTTTGTAAAAAATATAGGGTTCCTCTATAAATTGAGGAAAAAATAGCAATTTCTATTTTAGAGGTGAGAATAGAGGACCATTGAAGTAAAATTCTTCTCTATAATAAAGGAACTCTATTCTAGAGGCAAAAATAGAGGACCGTTGGAGATGCCCTTATAGAGGAAAAAATAGGAAAAATCATTGGAGATGGTCTAATTACATTACTATTAATGATTAAAAAGATGAATCCAACACTTATAATCAAAGATAGGGAAGTGCAACACAAATTTTTGGAGAATTGGATAATTTTGGAATATTTGTCAAATGTTTATCCCAATGTAATGAACATATATATGATATAGTGTAGAAGATAGTTAATGATTAGAGGAAGATGCAAAATTGGACAATTTTGGAAAGTTTGATGATAGAAAAGAGTATGATGGGCCTATTGAACCTTACAATATACTTGGAAAGTTTCTTTGACTAATTTTTAAAAATTATTTTGATGGTTTTTATAAATAAGATATTCAAGGTTTGCGACAAATTTGCGATGGATTTGTTAGTTGCATAGCAAATTAGTCGCAAATCCATCGAATTTCTAAAATCATAGCAATTCCCTCGCAAATGACAACTTTAAGCCCTTGAACCCTAAATCCTAAAGACTAATTATATTACTATTAATGATTAAAAAGATGAATCCAAGATTTATAATCAGAGATAGGGGACAAATGACAATTTCAAAACCTAAACCCTAAATTAGTCGCAAATTCATCGCATATGCATCGCAAATATCCCAAATCATAGCAATTCTCTCGTAAATTACAACTTTAAACCCTTGAACTTTAACCCTAATGACATTTTATGTTTTCAATTCTCAATATTCTCATATAGTTCTTATATAAATTACATATTTTTTATATGTTTGGAAATTCTGGAAATATTTTTTATAGGGTCTCTCGCAATTCTCTCGCAAATTCTGAAAATATAAATTACATATTTTTTATATGTTTGCTAGAGATTTGCAAGGGACCCTAGCTAATCCCTAGCAACTTTTGCGAAGGATTTGCGACGCAGCGTTTTTCTATATAAACAGAAAAACCTCCAACCCTAATTCCTCTCTTCTCCGATCTATTTCCACCTCTCTTCTCCGGCGACTGTCCTACGCTTCTCTCTATCTCCTCTCGTCTCTGGTTACTGTCCCTCTCTTCTCTCTATATCCTCTCGTCTCCAGTGACTGTCTCCTCCTCTCCCCTCTATCTCCGGTGAGTCTTCTCCTCTCTTCTCTATCTCCAGTTACTCTTCCTATTCTCTCGATCTGAAAGTCTTGTTAGTTTAGGGTTTAGATTTTTATTTTAGGGTTATGATTTGGGGGTCAATTTTTAGTTTAGGATTCTAATTTTGAGTTTAGGGTTCTTATTTCGTGTTCAATTTCGATTTTTAGGTTTCAATTTTAGGGTTTCAATTTTAGGATTCGAATTTCGAGTTTAATTTGTTTTTTGTATAGTTTTATTGAATTTTGGTTTTAGTGTTTAGGTTTAATTGTAAGTTTATTTGATTCTTATTAATTTTGATTACGGGTTTCTAATAATTTTATTGAATTTTACTTTCAGATGGCTTCTCGAGACCAAAACGGGTCTGTAAACCAAAATGTTTACACCCGGTTCATATCATCTCAAGGGTTATCTCCTCCCATCTCTGCTCGAGGGATACGCTCTACTGGCTCTGCTCAAAGGGTACCTTCTCCCGCTTCTTCTCAGGGAACCTCACCGGCAACACAAGATAATTGTAATGCAACCTCTGCGGGGGTGCAAAATGATCTTCCTCCTCAGCAATCAACTTCGCGTGTCAACAGTATGTCTGTCTCACAAACTTTTTTCTCTTTGGAAGAGTTACTTGCAAGTCCTGGGCATGCTGGCTTACCAAAACTGTATCCTAAGCGACCTCTGGGTACTCTATGGTGAGAATGTTATGTAACTAACCTATAGTTTATCTTTATGTTTTGTATTTTCAATGATCCTCATTCCTTTTATCTTATGTTTTGTAGGTTTGACCAGGATTCTTCGGTTGCTGCTACTTGCTGCTACTGTTCGGACAATTTTTGAAAGAGATTTCAAATCAGCTCATACCAATTGGACCCAAACACCAGGTCTGGTTGTAAACCGGTTGTTTGAAACTTTTGCGGTAAGTTACAGATTTGTTGATGTGTTTAAAATACAGATTTTGTGTGTTTATCACTTGATTCTGGTTCTGATTCTGATTCTGATTCATGTTATGTCTTTACAAGCAAACATATAACTGTTATGCGTCCATCAATGGAAGAGTTAGAGCTGAGTTTGAAAAGAACTGTTGAAGACCCGGATGAGTGATCAAGTGTCTCGGTGGAAGGGTAAGTGGAAGAAGAAAGGTAATGACGCAATGTCGCGGTGGCTTGATCCTACCGTATGGGATGGCTTGGTCAAGTTTTGGTGTGAACCAAAATCAGAAGCAAAGAGTATCAATAGCCGTAATGCTCGCTATGGTGATCCTGATGGCACCGGAATACATAAGCACCGTTCTGGTCATACCTCTTTTAAAGCCCGAGCACGAAAGCTTGTAAGTATCTCTGTTTAACACAAGTTCATTAATCATATCATATCTACTATATAGTAATATATTGTTTCATTTCTCTGTTTTTAGTCTGAGAGTACTGGTGAGCCACTACCTGATTTCCTGCGAGTACTAGAAGACACTCATAGGAAACCTGATGGGTCGTTTGTTGGACTGTCTGAGAAAGTGTACAATGAAGTGTCGTCAAAGATAGCTGAAGCTTAGTCTGAGCTATTATCAGCTGATAACATGGAGAGTAGTGCTTCTGGCTGTTTATCACTAACTATGAAGAACCAAATTTATGCCGAGGTAAAACATGCTTCATTGTTTATGTTAATGTTTGTGTTTGTGTAAACTATGTGTGTATATGTTTATGTTTATGTTTGTGTTTGTGTATACACTTATGGTGTGTATATGTTTTGTTGGCAGGTTGCTCCGAAGAAAAAGAACCGGATATATGGGGTTGGTAACATGCAAGCAGAAGCATCTTCAGCTCAGATTGGTCAACCGCCTCCTCCTTCTGAAGATCCACTTGTTCTAGCTGCGAAGCTGTTCTTGCAACTCAGGCAACTCAACTACAGGCCAATGCAGAGAAGATGCAGAGAAGATGCATAGTTATGATGCATACTTTGATTATCTTGCATCGAAAGATCCAGACTTTGCTGCTAGATTTCACCGAGAAGATTCACCGGCCAGACCTGCGACCGGAGATGGAACCACCAGACAGTAAAAACTGATGAACTCTCTTTATCCTCTCATATGTATTGTTTTGTGTAGAACAAAATCGGTTATTATGTTTTGTTAACTTATTATGTAAACTTAGTACTTCTAAATACAGATTTAATTTGCATAAGTTTAAGGTTTAATTTTTATTACAGGTTTAATTTTAATTACATGTTTAATTCTAATTAAGCTACCAAAATGAAAATTTTAATTTTTTTTATACTGTTATTCTAATTTGCGACGGAAATATTAATTGCAAAAGCATCGCAAATTTGTTAGGGATTTACTAGATACAGAATTGCTAGGATATTGCTAGAAAAGTAGTTCCTCGCAATATGTGTGGGATTTGCGAGGGACAATTGTTCCTCGCAAAAATTGCGAGGGAATTGCAACGTTGACCGATTTGCGAGAAGCGATTTGCAAGGAATGGACTTTCCTCTCAAATCTCTCGCTTTTGTCGATTTGCGAGGGATTAAATATTCGTCCATCGCAAAAAACGTTTTTTCTTGTAGTGTAATAATATGTAATATATATTAAATTTTATGTTTAAAAATATATAAACTAAATTATATGGTTTTATATGTAATATTTATTAAATTTTATGTTTAAAAATATATAAATTAAATTATATGGTTTTAAAAGGATTAAATTAAGCCACTGGTTTTAAAGGATCAAAATATTTGGGTTTAAATACCACAATTATGCGGTGGACCAGATTATGGACTCCAAACAAGCCCAGCCTTTTCAAATAAAATTGTCTTTGTATATACCAACTAAGTAGGGACTGATAAGCGACTATTTTGAAAATGTTTGGGTTAATTAAACATGAAATCCATTTACGCGGTCCAATTATGCGGTGGACCAGATTATGGACTCCAAACAAGCCCAGCCTTTTCAAATAAAATTTTCTTTGTATATACCAACTAAGTAGGGACTGATAAGCAACTATTTTTGAAAATGTTTGGGTTAATTAAACACGAAATCCATTTACGCGGTCCATTATCGGCCTATCACACACGACCTAACCCTAATCATCAACCCTAATCTCTAACCATTCTCACCTTTCTTGTTCTTCTTCTTCTTTGCTGATATCTCTCTAAACCTATCTCTGAAACCCTAATCTCTGTTATCTCTCTATCATTCTTCTTCTTCTTCTTCAACGCTTACAATGCCTCTTGTTAAGAAGCCTGGACGAAAGAGAAATGTTGCCCCCAACGCTTCTCTCAGACCCGGAGGCTCTAATCCTCCGTCTAAGGTGAGAAGAATCAACCCTCTACTGCCTTAATACAACTTCACGCCGGCGGCCGAAAATCCTACGCCTTAGATGCCTCAAGAAAAAGTCCACGTTTCTCCCCAACTATCGACATCTGCGGTACCGCAGGTCTGAAACTATCCACCACCGCAGATCCTATTTCAGAACTCCGTGAATCGAGTTAGTGAAGACCATCCAACTTGGTCATCAACCAAAGTTATGAACAATCCACCGGTTCAATTGAATCCATTGGAAGATTCTGCGAGATCTCCAAATGCAGCCTCTCACGCTCAAAGTCATCCTTCTTCTCAAGGTAACAACTTCGCAGAGTCAGATCCAGTGTTGCCGGAACTCCAGGAGGACACATTGAGGGCTCTAAACGCGATACTTATGGTGCTGGACCATCATAACTTCACCACCGTCCTATCTCCGGAACCGAAGCATAAAACGACTTGGTATGTCTATTTTTTCATAATTTTAGAACCGTGCTCTAGTTAGTTGGTTGATTTTTTTTGTCTGATTGGAGTAAATACTCTTAGGGTTTCATGTCTGTTATTGGTTTGCATCTGATTGTAGTAACACTCTTAGTGTTTCATGTCTGTCATTGGTCGAAAGACATGTTTGTTATTGGTTTGCATCTTGTTTGATGTTTGCTTCTCGCTTGATTCTTATGTTATGAGGTTTACTCGTGATGTCAAACTGACTTGATTCTTATGTTATCTGAGGTTTACTCGTGATGCTAAATCACAACTGGTTTGGAAGATTACTAAAGTTTTTACAAAAAAAAAATTTGATGGACCATACTACAATTGGTCATGTGTGCCTCCAGAGAGAAGAGAAAGATACTTCATTGAGTTTGCGGTATAGTTTTATGTTCTGAGGTACTAACTTAATTCTATTTTCCTTTTTTTTCCTAGAAAACACACACTTGGGATCCTTTGATAACAGGGACAGTGCAACAGTATTTCTATGAGATATGCCAACGACGGATAATAAAAAAGGTTAGCAATGCTAGGACTAGTCGAGTGCGACCTAAATGGATCGAGGGTGAATTGTGGAAAACAATGGTTTCTCAGTGATACTGAAGAAGCACAGGAAAGGAGTCGAATCTATTGCAATGCTCTTATGTCAGACCGTAATGGTCTCGGTCCTCACATGCACTTATCTAGGCCAACATCGTATCAACAAGTCAAACAAGGCTTGGTGAGTATCTTATATATTTTTCTTACACCTTTGCAACTTAAACTTATGTCTTAACCCTTTTCTTTGTTTTTGTAATATTCCAGGAAGAAAAACTTGGGAGACCAGTGACTCTTGGTGAGGTTTTCTAAGAGACTCATACAAAGCCAGATGGTACGTATGTCGATTGCAAGGCCGAGAAGATCTTTACAACTTATGAGAAAAACTTACAAGTTAAGCTATCTGAGATCGAGTCCGATCCTTCACGAGTTCAAGAGCTCACAGCAGAAGATTATATGGCCATCTTTCTTCAGGTAAAGTTACATTTCTCACAATCTATATTTAAAGAGTCTTTAACTTTCATATTCTCTATTTACAGTTTCACCTTTTCTTTTCTCAGTCCACTGAAAAGGATTCACGAGGTAATATTTTTTGGCTCGGAAGCCTCAAAGATCATCTTCAGGATCTTCTCAATGGCAAGAGCTATCAACAAGGAGAGTCGTCATTGTTTGTAGCATTGCAAGAGAAAATGAAGGAAGCTCATCGTATCATTGAAGAACAAGTTGCCTATAATACAAAACGTGATGCTGAGATTGCTGCTCGTGAAGCAGAACATTCCAAAGTTGTGGCTGAGCAACATAAGAAGATAGAGCACTTGGAAAAGTTCATGCGCAAAATTGATCCGGCCTTTGTCGAATTCCATGAGTCTGAATCAAGTGATGCATCCATCGACCCTCCAACATAAAGAGCATCTCCTCCTTAGGTTACTTCTTAGGCTACTTATCTCTTTTTCTTACTCTATTGAACTTGACAATTTGGGATGATGTGTTGTTCCTTGTCACTTGAGAGAATCATAGTTTTAGGATTGATCATTTTGGTTCTCTTTTTTGGTTGTTGTAAATATGGTTCTCTCTTTTTGTTATTGCTAATGTGGTGTACTTATTACAATTACGGTTAACTTTTGGTTATTGAAAATGCAAATTTTAAGGCTTTCTTTGATTATAAATTTTAATTATAAACGAAACAAAAAGGTAAAGATTCTGGTTTTTAATCCCTATAGTCTTCAAACAGTCATTAAATCTGGCTTTAAATAGTCGTAACACAGTCGTCAAATAGTTGTTACGTAGTAGCCACATAGTCTCTACATTTAATGACTAAATCACAACTATTCTCAAACTAATCTTCTTCACATCGCATTAATCATTAAACTGTCATCAAATAGTCGTAAATATTTACCGACTACATTACGACTACACGTACACTACTACTGCTCACATTTTTATTAATCGTAACATCGTCGTCACCAAACAGTCGTAAAAATTTACGACAACATTACGACTAATGTTACGACTACGTGGATTAGTCGTAACTTAGTCGCTATTTACCAACTAATTTACGATTGAATTTTTTTACCAACTAACGTTTTACGACAACAGTGATTAGTCGTAACGTAGTCGTCATATATGAATTAGCGACTACTAAGCGACTAAAAGTGCAGTCGTAAATTGCTTGTTTTCTTGTAGTGTTAGAAGCTTCCTTTGGTTTCGAAAACGCAACAAATCCTGATCCTTTACTCACTCCACTACAGTCTCTCATAACCTATCCACATGCAAAAACATATATGTAAAAAAAAAGAAAAAAAGAAATCGTAAAAACAACGACTCACATATTCTATGTAAAGAAATACAAACCTTGCATAATATTATAGTTCCATAAGGAGAAAAAAAACTTGAGGATTTCATCAGTTATGCTTTTATCTAACTTCTTAACACACAAGTTGTTGGAACCGTGAGATCTTTCTGCGACATTAAATCTTCAAATGTTGGTTCATTACTAATGCCATCTCATACTTCTCTTCGGATTTCTCAACAAACCACTTCTTGTAGTAACAAAGCTTCTTCCCATTCAAAGCCTCGACAGATATAGCTGCATCATCTGGATTTACAAAATTAACATATCTGAACCTCTTCGACTTTCCTTGATCATTTATTTTGATCTCACAACTCGTTGTCGGTCCAAACTTTTGAAAAATTGTGTTCTGTTCTGTTTCAATCATATTTTAGGGGATTTTTTTGACAACAACATTGAAGAAGATTTCTTTAAAGATTTAAGAAATACTCTGGAGAAAAGATTGGACGAATACTTTCGTATTGTTAAGAAGCATTCCATTCATATGTCAAGAATTGAAAAAGAGAAAAAATAGTATCCAAAAAAATTAGAATAACTAGATTTTAAAGTGAGAAACCAAACATAGAAACAAAAAATTCAAATCAAAACATCAACAGAAAATAACAGTTTATCATCACTTTCAATATAATTTATAATCTTTAATTTTTAAAACTTAAGATAAAAATAAGACATAATTGAGATAAGAAGAAAAATTAACAAATATTGAACTAAGATAAAGAGAAAGAGATGGTGGAGAGGAACAAGCAAAATTAAATTGTATCCAGTAGGACCAAGCAAGACACATAACCACTACACTACCGAATATTTCTTGAACTGATGCCCTCTAAATAGTTTATATAATCTGCTGCCTAAAGCAGCTGCTTGTTGGGCTTCTGCTCCAGAACGACTCTGTGCATCTGTAGCTAATTTGCTTCTTACATTGAGTCCAGAGTCGGAAAAAATATTATGGAGTGCTTCGTGATCAATAGTCTTGTCAAGATTCTAGACACATAACAAATCTTAAACAGCGTCAAATAGGGTTATACCAAACAGAAAAAAAAAAAAAAAAAAAAAAAAAAAAAAAAAAAAAAAGAGCCAAATGATTAGTTCCTTGATGAATATATTACCAACTTGGTTGAAACTTATATTTTGGCTGTAATACATAATTCTAATGGAATTTCTCTTAAAACTAACCAAGTTTAGCTTTACTAGTGCTTTCTCAGCTGTCACCTACCGGGACCAAAAGCAAAAACATAACTTTATGAGCATCGAAGTAAGGATGTTTTGCAAAAAATAAGAACAAAGAAGAGAGAGTAATATTGGTAATTACCATCATAGTTATTAGCAAAGAAAACGTAGCCATAGCCAAAAGAAACATAGGTCCCAGGATCCCTGCAGATATGAGCACGAAGAGATCTTCATCCCTCATGTTCCTTTCAAGATTCCCAACTTGTAGTTAATTTAACCACATATCTTTCCATCTTTCGAACATATGATCCCAACCCCAATATTCCATCTTGGCATGTAGATCACCATAGACGTCATAAACCTTAGTTTTCATAGCCTTCATTTGTATAGCAAGCTCAATAACTCTATTTCCTTGCCCTTCAAGAAGTTGTCTAAGGAGGGTGTTAGTGTCATCTCCTTGAGGTGGAGGATTTCTCAGCTCATCACTCTCCCTTGAAGAACGCCCATAACCTTCACTGTAGCTACCATCACTTTGAGCTAGATTCTCAACAAGTAACTCTCCTTGTTCCACTGTAAGGTTTGCAAAACTCCCTTTGCTAGCCATATCCAATGACAATTTTAGCTCTTTATTGACTCCACAATACAAAATACTAAGGATGGCTTCCTTGGTGAATCTATGATGAGGGCAATCCCGAGTGTAACCCTTTAGCCGTTCCCATGCTTCATGAAAAGTTTCATAGATTCCTTGCTCAAACCCCATTATGACATTTCTCATTTGGACTGTTCTTTTGTTTGGAGTATAACTTGAGAAGGAAGATCCTCTTACAATCATCCCAAGAATTTACCAAACATGATGGTATAGCTTTCTCCAAGATAAAATGGAAACAAGATGAGCTTGTTACTATCATTGGGCACACCTCCAATTCTAAATGTGCAACACAGATCCTCTCAAAGGACTCTAAATGATCATAGGGATTCTCCAAAGCTAGTCCTAAGAATTTAGAATCTTGAATCAATCTAATCAAACTTGCTTTGATTTCATAAGCATTGGCTTCTATTGGAGGATGGTAAATTCCATATCAAAGCTTCCTATTGTCGATGTGTTCTCTTGAGGTTGTGTCGGATTTTTTCTCAGTTCTTGAGGTTTTGGAGCTTTAGTAATGCTTGTTTGATTGTCTACAGCCAAAACCTTCAATGACCTTGTCTTCCCATTCTTCTTATTGTTGTTTGAGTATTTTCGAAAGCATAAGAGAATCAAAGAAGATAAATTAGTAACAACAAACAAAAGAGAATTCATATTTTTAACTAGATGTGTCAAGCTAATCATATGCGCAAAATTAAATGGCCTAGGCCTTGTTCTTTTTCCAATCGCTGAGAATAAATCCAGCGACCAATAAATGGGTGGAAAGTCAGTTAATAAACACAGAAGTTTGTAGAGAGGATGAAGAAAATCGCGAAAGAAGGAGTCGCTCGATGCTAACAGTGACAAATATTGGATCGCCGGAAATAACAGCGACTCAAGTTTTTCACTATTGATGTCACTGGCGATTATAATTAGCAACAGTTGTGGTGTCTCTGTTATAATTTATGCCTGCATCCCCTGTTTTAAAAATCGGGCGCCTAGTCGCTAGGCAGTGGTTACCCGATGGGTTTAATGCAAAATCGGTTAACAAAATTGGTTTACAATTTTTTTTAATTTAAATGAGTATTTTAATTGATTTAAATCGAATTAGGCCTTAAAGTCCATTAAATTTTTTTAAATGGGTATTTAGTTGATTTAATTCGTACTGGGCCTTAAAGCCAATTACTTTTTGATTAAAAATTGATGGTTTATGCACAAACCCGACAATAGAATATCCATGATGCAATTTCTAAGGAGAAGACATATGCTGTCCGTCAATATTGTGCTAGGTGGATGTACGAGTCAAGTATCCCCTTTAATGCTATTGATAATGAAAGTTTCAGATTATTTTGTGAAGCATTGGGACAATTTGGACCTGGTTTGGTTCCCCCTACTCAATATCAGTTGAGTGAACCATTGTTAAATGAAGAGGAAGAGAGGACAAAGAAAAAGTTGAAGAGCTTAGAAGTAGAATGGGAAAAGCAAGGCTGTTCCGTGATGACAGATGCATGGACTGACATGAAAAAGAGAAGCATAATGAATTTGTGTGTCAATTCAAGAGGAGGTACATGTTTTCTTTCTTCAAAGGACACTTCTAAAGATTCTCACACAGGTGAATTCATCTTCAACTACATAGACAAGTGCATTGAAGATATTGGGGCTGGAAAGGTAGTTCAAGTAGTGACTGATAATGCTATAAATAACGTAGCAGCTGCAAGGATGCTTAAAGAGAAGAGGCCGAGTATATTTTGGTCAGGCTGTGCTGCTCACACCATCGATCTGATGCTTGAGGGAGTTTCTAAGTTTCCTTGGTTTGCAAAAGTGATCAGTCAAGCTAAATCTCTCACTGTTTTTATATATGCTCATCATAAGACATTATCCATGATGAGAACACATACAAATAGGAGGGATATTGTGAGACCAGGAGCAACATGATTCGGCACATGCTTCTTAACACTACAAAGTTTATATGAGAAAAAAATCACAGTTGATGTCTATGTTTGGCAGTGATGAGTGGCATGACTGCAAGCATTCTAAGTGTGTAAAAGGAAAAAAGGCATCTGATACAGTTTTGAGCTATGCATTTTGGAGTAGTGTTATGGTGGTTTTAAAAGTGTTTTGTCCTATGGTGAAGGTTCTAAGACTTGCAGATGGGGAAAAGAAACCTTCTATGGGATTTATTTATGGAGAGATGTTAGAAGCTAAAAAGTTGACCAAAGAAGCTTCTAATCATCTGGAAAAGAATTATCAACCTATTTTTCAGATTATGGATGAGAAAATGAAAGGTATATTGGATTCTCCTTTGCATCTTGCTGCTTACTTCTTAAATCCATTCCACTTC
The DNA here is from genome assembly GCA_023657505.1 of Camelina hispida. Classification (NCBI taxonomy): domain Eukaryota; kingdom Viridiplantae; phylum Streptophyta; class Magnoliopsida; order Brassicales; family Brassicaceae; genus Camelina; species Camelina hispida. The sequence continues at coordinate 28,526,957 of CP094637.1, forward strand.
TACAAAGATTCTAGCATAGAATCTGATAAGGAGATCAACGAAGGATTTCTTGCTTGTGTTGAAAATTTTTATCATGGTGACTTTGAGAAGCAAACTAAAGTCGTCAATATTGAGCTTGATATCTATAAAAGCAAAATTGGCTCTTTTGTAAAAGACTTAGCAATAAGAGGATGTCAACAAAATGATGAAAATTTTGATCCAGGTTTATCTTCTCACTTGAATTTAATTTTGTTGTTCTCTGGTCATTTATATGTTTTTCTTAGATATCTTAAAACTGTTAACTTTAGGGAAATGGTGGGCAACTTATGGATGTCATGTACCTACGTTACAAAAGCTAGCAATTAGAGTGCTTGTTTTGACTTCTAGCTCTTCTGGTTGTGAAAGAAATTGGAGTAGCTTTGAAGCGGTTAGTTTTTAATCTATGTTCAGTTTTTATGTTTGAGTTACTGATTAATTCAATATTTGTATCTCTGTTTGAGTATAGCTATTTATGTTACAGCCCTTCTTCTAATATCTCTTATTAATTTGTAGATCCAGACTAAAAAAGGAATAGATTAATTGTCAGTCGTCTAAACAGCCTAGTTTATGTCCAGCTTAATGCAAGACTTTTTAACAAACACAAAAAAATCAAGGAGAAAGCTGTGGATGTGATCGTAGATGATGGTAATGAAGAAACTGTGGAAGATTGGATTGTGGAGCAACATCAAGAAGACCAAAGTACTGGTGTTGGTATTGTACCTAATACCCAATATTCAAAGGTAAGAGAGCTTTATGATGATGATTTTGAATCTGAGGAAGAAGATGAAGTAATGGTTGACATGGATTTTGAACCAAATGCTTTTCATGGAACCCCCTTAGTTTCGTGACACACCAATGGGTTACTAAGGTTTGTTTTTTTGTTGTTGTGTGATTATTTGTTGTTTAACCTGACATACCAATAGTTCTTGTCATCTTGCTGTTTTTTATTATTAATTTTGTTTGATCTGTTGTAGTTGCAGATAATCAAGAAGAAGTCTTCACTAAGCAAAGAGTCTAACACATGCTAATTACTTGATTATTGAAGAAAGTAAACGAAGAAGAAGTAATCTTCATTCTTTTTGTGACTTTTTCATATTTTTTGTGTCCTCAAGATCAAGACCATCCTAATTTTTGTATATCATGTGATTGGAAACTTATTTTGTGTTTTTTGAATGTATAAATGTTTTTATTTTATAAAGTTTAAACATTTATTATTAAAAATATATTAAATATATTAAATTTTAGGTCCCCGATTAATCTCCGATTTCTCTGCTAGCCGCTAGGCCCGTACTCACCGTCCGACTAGCGTCTAGCGATTTCTTAACCAGGGCCTGCTGAAACAACCCTTCCCGTTTTTTTTTTTTATATACCTTAATTTACTAGTGGTCCCATACCCACTACCATCCTAGCAACAATCAATAACAGCGGATAAACAAATAAAACAACTTCCATTAAACCAATAAAATTCCAACAATAGAATCAATATCAAATAATACCATAATCCAAATAAAGAAAATAACCAAGGCTAACATCCTACAACATTCCATTGACTTAATCTAGCAACCTAGCAATAGCTAAACCACAATCAATCAAGCCTCTAGAACATCCCTTCCTCATCGCCTTGATTCCACGATCACACTTTGCCTTTACCTGCACCACAAACACATATTGCAATGCATGAGTATTTTACAAACACTCAGTAAGGCAATCCTCCCATCTACTGGGCTATACACACAAGCAATAGAGTAACCAATAACCACACACAACAATCAACACACAACAATCAACGAACCAGGACTCAGCATCGACCGATGCCAACATGCATCGACCGATGCCAACTGAGGAAGCATCGATCGATACAGAAGCTGCATCGACCGATGCAAGTTGCACTTGCATCGACCGATACCCAATCTGCATCGACCGACGCATGCTCGACGCAACACGAAAACCCTAAAGTTTATCGCGCCGTCCTCGCACTTGCATCGACCGATGCAAGCAATGCATCGATCAACGCAACGTCGAGCACCGTGATTTCCCCGAAGCTTCTCGCCGGATCTCGTTCCTACAACCACAGAAACTCATTCCCAAGCCACAAGAAAGCTTCCTAACGTCCTTATCTACGATCTAACACGTCTAACCACCTAAAACAAGCAAGTTAAAGGTTCCTCTAGCTTAGATCAGCCATGGTCATGCACTTACCTGTGCCAAGACGAATCTGAACAAGAAACAAGCAAGAACAAGCCTCTAGGAAGCTCCTACAACGATCCCAGCTACAGATCTCTACAGGAAAACACCAAATCTCCAAGAAAACTCCAGAAACTCTCAAGAACTCTTTTTCTCTCTCGTTCTCTCTCAAAAACGGCTGCCACCCTCGAATGAAACCAAAACACGACTTAAGGGTTTCCTTTTCCCTTTGCCCAAAACGCAGCGTTTGACTTAAGCCAAAACGCAGAAATTAAACCTTGCATCGACCGATGCAGAGCCTAAACCGGGATTTTGGTTCACGGGCGTTACAATTCTCCCCCACCAATATGGATTCGTCCCCGAATCCCGCAATACCGTCCATCCTCCAAGGACCTCCGTGCCACCGTCAACACGGCCCGCACGTCCCTAGACCGGACCAAACACCGTCAGCCAAGGTTTCCCGTGCCACTGTCGCAACAGCCCGCACACCTCCAACTGACCCTCGAGGTCTCCCTCTAGCCAATATACTCGCATCATACACTATTTGCTCACAACTCAGTGCTTCCCCCGTTCGTGGTCGCAACCAACGAATCATGCCGGCTCGCTATCAGGCCAACCGCCTTAAGCTACGGCATCCAGGAAGTCACTCACACACACTCCCCCCGCTCTCGGGTCGCAACCCTAGAGACATACCGGCTCACTGCCGAGCCTCGGCTCACAGCTACGGTATCCAGGGAGTCTCACATATCCCGCTCTTGGGTCGTCACCCTCAAGCGCGCTCTCGGATCGTCATCCGAAGCAACATACCACTCCCACTCTCTGGCCACAAAGTCCATCGAGCTATCGGTATCACGTGAGTTGGGCCCACACGGCCTTGAGCAAAACAAATACTGATGCCAACGAGTATCTCCCGGCTAGATCTACCTCAACGTTTCCACAAAACTTTCCTTCCTAGAAAACTTTCTAACTCTGGGAACTTTCCTTTTGTGGAAACTTTCTATTTATGGAAACTTCCAAAAAAATAGAAACCCGAACTAATTCTCTTTTCCCATGACATTAACAGTCAAACATAAGAAAAATACTCATCTTATTAATCTTAAATGTCATAATCGTTACAACTCAACGAAAATACATCAGGAAACAAAAATACAACAACTGGAGCCATCAACCCGCATCCCGAGCACCACCTCATCCTGATACTTAGTCGCACAACCAACCACCCCTAAGCGACCAAATAACAAGAGAGATGGGCTGGAATACTCCATACCCGCTCCAGCCACGGACTACACCTCGGACCCGGCTAGACAAGCTCAAGCGGTCTGCTTCTCAAACCACTTCTTAAACCTTGCCTTCATCCTCGCCTCGGGCTCCCAAGTCTGCTCCTCTACTCCGTCACAGTCCCACAGGACTCTCATCAAAGGAATCTTCTTCTTCCGAAGTTCCTTGACTCTCCTCTCGAGCACCCTCAATGGTCTCGCCTCTAAAGTCATGTTAGGCTGAAGATCCTCAGGAATCTTAGCCAACAACTGATCACCCTCGTGAAGACACTTCCTCAGCATCGACACATGAAAAACCTTGTGGAACGCACGCATAACCTCAGGCAACTCCAGCCTATATGCCACTGGTCCCACCCGCTCAACCACTCTGAACGGACCCATGTACCTCGGACTCAACTTAGTCTCTGTCAATGACCTGTTCGGACCCCGCAACATGGCCATCTTGAGGTACACTCTATCACCAACCTTAAACTCAAGATCCTTTCTCCTCCTATCAGCATAACTCTTCTGCCGATCCTGAGCCTCCTTCATGTTCAGCCTCAAAACCCGAATCTTCTCCGAAGTCTCCTAAACAAAATCTGCACCAAATATGCTCATCTCCCCCACCTGAGTCCAACATAACGGTGTACGACACGGCCTCCCATATAAAGCCTCATAAGGAGCCATCCCAATACTAGCCTGGTAGCTGTTGTTATAAGCAAACTCCACCAAGCTCAAGTGATCTGCCCAATGACCACCCCAATCCAGAACACACATCCTCAACAAATCCTCCAAAATCTGGATCGTCCTCTCTGACTGACCGTCCGTCTGAGGATGATAGGCTGTACTCATATGCACCTTCGTGCCCATCTCTGCCTGAAATGCCTTCCAGAACACCGAAGTGAACTTGGAATCCCTATCAGACACAATACTAGCAGGCACACCATGCAATCTGACTATCTCCCTCACATACTTCTTGGCCAAAACCGCTGCTCCATCCGTTTTCTTGATGGCCAGAAAATGTGCAGACTTAGTCAAACGGTCCACAATGACCCAAATAGCATCAAACGTCCTCGACACAGGCAAACCTACCACGAAGTCCATCGTGATCAAATCCCACTTCCACTCAGGAATGGGCAAACTCTGCAATAAACCACCAGGAACCTGATGCTCTGCCTTCACCAGCTGGCAAGTATCACACTTCGCCACCCAATCGGCTACGTCCTTCTTCATCCCGACCCAGTGATAATACCGCTTGAGATCACGGTACATCTTGGTCGCCCCTGGATGAATAGAGAACTTGCTCGAATGAGCCTCTCTCAGGATCTCCTGCCTCAAATCCTCACCCTTGGGCACACAAATCCGACCATGCACAAGGATAGTACCATTAGCAGAAACCTGATACTCTGCACCCGCAGCCTTAGAGGCATTCATCAGCCCCTCATCGCTCCCCTGAGCTAACCTCACTCTGCTCAACAAATCCGCTCTATCAGCTGCCTCCAAACCCAAAGGTTCCTGCGAGATAGCACACAAACTCAATGCACTGATCTCACCTACCAATGTCTCCATATCCTGCTCCTGAGCCGAAGCCACCCTCTTCCGACTCAAGGCATCTGCAACCAAATTAGCTTTACCAGGGTGGTAAGCTATATCCAGATCATAATCTGCTACTAACTCCATCCAACGCCTCTGCCTCAAATTCAGCTCAGGCTGAGTAAAAATGTACTTCAGACTCTTGTGATCTGTGAACACCTGCACCTTCCCACCATACAGATAGGATCTCCAAATCTTAAGAGCAAAGATCACTGCTGCCATCTCCAAATCATGAGTAGGATAATTAGCTTCATGCTTCCGCAACTGCCGCGAAGCATAGGCTATAACCTTCCCCTGCTGCATAAGTACACAACCCAACCCCACTCTAGAAGCGTCGTATACACAACATAAGGCTCGTCCTGCTCAGGCAGTGCTAACACCGGCGTGGTAGTCAACATCTGCTTGAGACTTGCAAAGCTCACCTCACACTCCGGTGACCATACAAATGGAACATCCTTCCCTGTAAGCTTAGTCATCGGCTGGGCCATACTAGCAAAACCCCGAACAAACCTCCTGTAGTAACCTGCTAACCCCAGGAAACTCCGAATCTCAGTGGCACTCTGCGGCCTCGGCCACTCCCTGATGGACTGAATCTTCTCTGGATCCACTGAAACTCCCTCTGCAGAAACAATGTGACCCAAGAACCCCATCTCACGCTGCCAGAAACTGCACTTGCTCAGCTTAGCAAACAACTTCTGCTCCCTCAGCTTCTCCAACACGGCTCTCAAGTGTACTGCATGCTCCTCAGGACTCTTAGAATATACCAGGATGTCGTCGATGAAAATGATGACTGACACGTCCAGAAACTCCTGGAACACGCTGTTCATCAATCTCATAAACGCAGCTGGCGCGTTTGTCAACCCAAACGGCATCACCACAAACTCGTAGTGTCCATACCTCGTCCTGAAGGCTGTCTTCCTCACATCTGCCTCATGAATAGGAATCTGATGATATCTTGATGCCAAATCGATCTTGGAGAACCAAGTAGCGCCCCTCAGCTGATCCAACAACTCATCAATCCTCGGGAGAGGGTACTTGTTCTTCACAGTAACTCGGTTCAGACCCCGATAGTCAATACACAACCGAAAACTCCCATCCTTCTTCTTAACAAACAACACCGGAGCTCCCCACGGTGAACAACTAGGACGGATAAAACCCTTGCCCAACAAATCCTCCAGCTGCTTCTTCAGCTCTGCCATCTCTGCTGGAGCCATCCTGTAAGGAGCCTTGGATAACGGCATCGTCCCCGGTTCCAGCTCAATAGTAAAAGGATCCGACCGAGATGGTGGTAATCCCTGCAATGACTGGAACACATCCTCAAAGTCCTCCACAACCGGAATACCGCTAACCGTAGACTTCCCCACTGACTCTGGCATAGATATAGTAACCAGATAAGCCTCACGGCCCTTCTCGATCATCTTCCCTGCCTGAACGGCTGAGATCACGAGACTCCCCGAAGTCGGTCTAATACCCTGAAAAACCAACTTCCCTCCTTGACGCTCAAACTCCACTCTACCCCGGTAGCAATCCAAATGCACCTTGTACCGATGCAACCAATCCATACCAAGAATGACATCATATAACTCCACTGGACTGATAAGCAAATCCGCTGGCCATGACTCCCCTGCGATCTGAATATCAACTCCTCCAGCTCGTCCAATAACCCTCAGGAACTTGCCTCCCGCAACTCGACAACTCCTGAACGCTCTCCAGGATCCCTCTGATCCCCCACTCTCGGCACACTCCGGAGTAATGAAGCTATGAGAAGCTCCAGAATCAAACATAACATGGGACTTAAACCCGCCCACCAACAAGGTCCCTACACAAACCTTATGTGTTGAGAACCTAACACTTGACCACAAGCAAAACAAATATAATTTGAACTATTGAATTGACTAAGTTCGAATCTCAGAAGTTATACCTGTGATCGCTCCTGCACTAGTGCCACCGGCCTCCTGAGTCGAGTACACCTGAGACGTCGGCTCGATCCAACCCACCGGCTGCACACCGTGCTGCACAACCTGCTGCATCCCTGGCTGAGCTCCAGCCTGCAACACTGCTACTGCCCTCTGCTGCAACTTGGGACAACGAGGCTTGATATGCCCCGTCTCTCTGCAGTAGTAACACACTCGAGTATCTGCCCGCGGCTCCGTCACCGCCCGCTGCTCTGTCACTACCCGCTGCTCACCTCTCTGTGGACAACTAGTCAACTTGTGGTCCCTGCTACCACACCCAAAGCATCTCGCACCCCCATGCCTCGATCTCTGCATGACATCAAACTTCCGCTTCTGCCCTTGCGCAGGCTTGCCACCCTTGCTAGGAACAGAAGACGGCTGAGACTGCTGTGGCTGCACTGAAGAACTGACCACAACCACCTGTGACCTCAAGTCATCCTCTATCCCAGCTGCAACCTCAACCAACTCTGCTCTCGTAGCATAGCTCCTCACTCTGCACCGAGTCCTCAAATCATCCCGCAGAGCCAACAAAAACCTCCGCACCTGAGCCGACTCTGGCTCCCATGCCCTGCCTGCATACCCCACAAGCCGACTAAACTCGGCATCCAGCTCCCGCACTGTACGGTCTCCCTGAGTCAACCCCAAGAACCGCGCCTCCATACGGTCAAGAGCCTCCTGAGGAAAATACTTGGAGTTAAACTCCCTCACAAAATCTCCCCAAGACATACCCTGCTGCACCCTCCGTGCTGTCACCGACCTCCACCACACACGTGCATCTCCTGACAAGTAAAACACTGCCAGATCCACTCTGTACCGGTCGGGACACCTAAGCGAAAGGAAAATATCCTCCATCCGCTCTCTCCACTCATCCGCTACACTCGGATCGGTACTCCCTGAGAAATACCCTGCTCCCACATGCCGCAGCTGCTCCATCATCCGCACATACTGTGCATCCACTACCTCGGTCCCCGGCTGCACACCTGCCTGCAAACCCGCTGCAGGCTGCACCACTGGAACCCGTCCACCACCCACTGGCGGCACTACTGGATCCTGCCCACCAACCACCGGCGGCACTACTGGATCCTGCCCACCAACCACTGGCGGCACCACTGGACCCTGCCCACCAACCACTGGCGGCACAACTGCTGGAAGTCGCTGCAAAGCCTGAGCTACCTGAGCTAGCAAGTCTATCAAGACATCCTCCCTGCCCGGAGCACCTCCCGCTGCAACCCCCACACCCGGGGCAACACCGTGACCAACACCGTCACCCAAACCAGCCTGGTCTCCAGACACAATAGGATCAGCCTGTGACTCCGCTACCTCCTCACTGGCCATGCTCTGGGTCACACTCCCACTGGCCACAGGAACCTGACCTCGTCCTCGACCACGACCACGACCCCGACCACGACCACGACCACGCCCGCGACCAGCAGTAACCCCACCTCTAACCATCTGTGCCATCCAAGAACAGAAGGCTAAGCAAACAATAATTCTAATACACGAAAACACAACTCACCGTGGAATCACAAACAGGCTCGAAGGGGATGTTCTAGGACTTCATGCCACACACACAGTTGACCAAATCACACAATCAATCGTAGCATGGAATCCTAAACATCAACAACAACAAAAGCACAATGAACCCTAAACCTAGAACCGTAAGGGCTCTGATACCAAAATGAAACAACCCTTCCCGTTTTTTTTTTTTTTATATATACCTTAATTTACTAGTGGTCCCATACCCACTACCATCCTAGCAACAATCAATAACAGCGGATAAACAAATAAAACAACTTCCATTAAACCAATAAAATTCCAACAATAGAATCAATATCAAATAATACCATAATCCAAATAAAGAAAATAACCAAGGCTAACATCCTACAACATTCCATTGACTTAATCTAGCAACCTAGCAATAGCTAAACCACAATCAATCAAGCCTCTAGAACATCCCTTCCTCATCGCCTTGATTCCACGATCACACTTTGCCTTTACCTGCACCACAAACACATATTGCAATGCATGAGTATTTTACAAACACTCAGTAAGGCAATCCTCCCATCTACTGGGCTATACACACAAGCAATAGAGTAACCAATAACCACACACAACAATCAACACACAACAATCAACGAACCAGGACTCAGCATCGACCGATGCCAACATGCATCGACCGATGCCAACTGAGGAAGCATCGATCGATACAGAAGCTGCATCGACCGATGCAAGTTGCACTTGCATCGACCGATACCCAATCTGCATCGACCGACGCATGCTCGACGCAACACGAAAACCCTAAAGTTTATCGCGCCGTCCTCGCACTTGCATCGACCGATGCAAGCAATGCATCGATCAACGCAACGTCGAGCACCGTGATTTCCCCGAAGCTTCTCGCCGGATCTCGTTCCTACAACCACAGAAACTCATTCCCAAGCCACAAGAAAGCTTCCTAACGTCCTTATCTACGATCTAACACGTCTAATCACCTAAAACAAGCAAGTTAAAGGTTCCTCTAGCTTAGATCAGCCATGGTCATGCACTTACCTGTGCCAAGACGAATCTGAACAAGAAACAAGCAAGAACAAGCCTCTAGGAAGCTCCTACAACGATCCCAGCTACAGATCTCTACAGGAAAACACCAAATCTCCAAGAAAACTCCAGAAACTCTCAAGAACTCTTTTTCTCTCTCGTTCGCACTCAAAAACGGCTGCCACCCTCGAATGAAACCAAAACACGACTTAAGGGTTTCCTTTTCCCTTTGCCCAAAACGCAGCGTTTGACTTAAGCCAAAACGCAGAAATTAAACCTTGCATCGACCGATGCACAACTTGCATCGACCGATGCAGAGCCTAAACCGGGATTTTGGTTCACGGGCGTTACACCTGCATCTGAGTCGCTATCGCTGAAGTAGCGACTACTAAACGAACAGGCCCCTAGTCTCAAGCAAAGATGAAATTCTAATGGTTAAATACGATTGCAAACCGGCAACAGTGCCAAATTGATGTAGTAGTTTTATCAATTAAATTATCGAACCTAAATTTGCAATGATCAACACACTAGGAATAAACATGAATGCTTAATCTAAGCTAACAACAAAGGTTTTAATTTCTAAATGTTACTAACAATGCAATAACAATCTAACAAAGCAAGCAAGACAAAAGAAAGTAAATGACAAGGTACTAACAACTTTCAGAACTAAACAAAGCAATAATTAAAGTAAAAATATACCAGTTTGACACTAATTTGGCAATTAATTGCTAGATTAACACTCCATCCTATCCAATAACTAGAATGACACAAATTTTAGGTAAAAAGACTAAAAACTCAGAATTTTTTTTTTTGCTTTTTTTTTTTTTAGAAAAACGAAAACTAAAAAAATAATAGTATTAAATATTTGATTTAAACATACGATTAATGAAAAAAATAATGTATATCTACAAAAATAAATTATGATTTAAAATATAATGTATAAAAATAATATTACAAAAATTGTTTACAAAACATTATGTATAAAGATATGATTTAAAAATATGAAATTTAAGATTATATAGTTTAAATAAGTTAAATATATGTATGAAATTATAACTAAAAAATAATGTATATAAAAATATTAAAATAATATTTATGAAAATATAATATAATATATAAAAATATGATGTTTTTTAATGTATAAAATATGCTTTAAATATATGAGTTTAAAAATACCATTCTTAATATGATTTATAAAAAAAAAAAACTAATTAATAAAAATATGATTGAAAAAAAAATCACTTAAAACAAATCTGTTGTCACTATATTTACATTTTACATCTAATAAATCTGTTATCAAACACCAGATTTTTTTAAGCAAACAAAAAAACTGTCATAGCATAAACAAATCTGCTATAACATATGATATTCACATAGGTCATTTTAGCAATTTTTTATAAACGTTATAAATCTGTTATCAAACAACATATTTTTGTTTAAATAAAAAATCTGTCGTAACTTAAAACAAATATGTTATCATTAGAGGTCAACCTAGTAATTATTTTTCTGTAAAAAAATCTGTCATGTTACGACAGATTTTTAATCAAGAAAATAAATCTGAAATAACTGTAGAAAATAAATCTGCCATAAATTATATCAAATCTGTCATATATTGTGAAAGTCTGTGGTGTCTTCATAAATAAGTCTACCGTAAAAAATAAATCTGTTATCAATTATAAATCTGTCATAAATATAGTTAATAAAATCTGTGGTCCAAAATAAGTTTGTCACAAAAATTCTGTCATACAAAAATAAATCGGTTGAGCAAAAACAAATCTGTCATACACAAATAAATCTGTCACAACTAGAACGGCAGACTTTTGAAAATATTTTGATTTTCTTAAAAAAAAATCTGGAAGGGTAAATTTGACTTTATTTTCTGTCCTAACAAAGCAAAAAATGGTATTTTAGACAAACAAAATAACTCATCTAACCCTCATATTTTATGAGTTACTTTAGTAATTAACTTCTTAATTTGTGTCAATCTAGTTTTTCTCCCATAATTAAAAGGCGAAGTCCTGGGTTAAGGCAATTGACTAGAATGACAAAGAGATGGATTATGGAGGTTGAAACAACTTCTAACAAGTAATGATCCTTAGGCCATAGAACACTAAGCAAGACTAACACATTTTCATGACATTAATACTTTTATTAATCAATCAATCATCAACTTCTTCCAAAGGAAATTAAATGATCAATAAGCATTAATAACAAGTTTATCTAGCCACTAATCACCCTAATCAACAATTTTCATTGAACACCTTCCGGGCATGAAATTTCTAATTTCTAAATCAACATAATGAAGTTTGATCTAGCCTTATTAACAACCAATAAGTACGGATCCTAAACAATCTAGCCCTAAACTCCATAACCCAACTCCTAGATCATCCTAATCTATCTTAACCCAAGAACTCTAAGAGACTACTCACTCATCATCATGTACACACAAAGCAATAAGCTTGATCATTGTGAGATCATGATTAGAGGAGAGTCGAAGATAAATCTAAATGAGAAATTAAAAATTCAAACTTAAATACCAAAGATTCATACAAGAAATCTAGAGAGAAAAGTTTAGAATCGTAAAACAAGCATAAAACATAGCATCCTCTCTTCTAAAGAGGAGTTTGTGTATATGTAGGAAAATAAGAGACCAAACCGGATTGAAATAACACAAATTAAAGAAAATCGGAACAAATTGAGTTTGGCTTCAAAAACAACATGTGATCGACCTCACGATCCACTTGTTGGTCGATCAAATGCCCAGAATGATCGACCAGTTGGTTGATCGTCATCGTCTAGTACCGGGTTGAGCGACCTACCAATCGACTACTCGGTTGATCATTGCTTCATCTGAGAGTATGGTTCTGTGTTTGATTGATCGTCTGATCGACCATCTGATTGACCGCCTGATCGACCATCTGGTCGATCGTTCTGTCCTGTAGCTCCAGTCTTCGCTCTAGATGTATATATGTTCACTAAAACAGGTATAACTCTTTACACGCACATCCGATTGGCCTGAAATCACCTCCACTGCAAATCTTCCTCAATTTCCAATAACTTTGATTAAGAACTCTGAAGCTAAATCCCAATTTTTAGGTCTTCATACGAGTTGATCTTTGAGGGACTGCATACTGGTTCTGAATCATCAATCATTTTCTTTGCATTCAAATGTGTGTCTTCCATTATATTAATCTGAAATGGTTCAAAAGACACACAAAACACACCATAAAATAGACAAAGACACTATAGAAACTAAATGCAAGAAGACTTACTTGGACACTAAATGCAACAAAACACAATTAAAATACTAATGAAAGAAAATATAATAGAACATAACAATCATGAAAAAAAACAGTGAATATAGAGTATATCAAGGATAACTCCTGTGTTACAGAAAAAAGTTAAATCACTAAAAAATGAGTTATATACAACCTGATTATCATCCATGAATGACAACGATGGAATATAAAAGATACATTTCATTTTAATTTTAAGATTCGATATTGTAAATTTAAATTTTAAAAATAGATAATTGTAATATATGTATATCTTATTCTTGATAAATTTTTATTTTTCAATTATTTTTGTTGTTGTATACTACTCAATTTTATCGAATCTTTCATAATACAATGGCTGATAAGTTTTTGTTTTTTCATTTTAGTTAAATTTTCTTTAAAGAGTAATTATATATTATTATTAAGAGACTAATATATTTATAGTTATATAATATGTTTGAAAGACCAAATGTTAAAATATTAGATTATTTTGTATATGAAATTGTATATATCTGAATTAAATTGATTATACATATACCAATAATAGTTACAATTGAATTAATGTAATTAGAAAAAATTGAGATAAAATTATTTATGTTCAACTCACTTCAATTAAGTCAGGGCATAAAACCCAATATTATATTCAGAGAGTCTTAATTATCTTATCACAAATAAAGATAAGATAAGATATTTTCATTGAAATGAGTTTTTTTTAAATCAGGGCATGAAATTTCTAATTTCTAAATCAACATAATGAAGTTTGATCTAGCCTTATTAACAACCAATAAGTACGGATCCTAAACAATCTAGCCCTAAACTCCATAACCCAACTCCTAGATCATCCTAATCTATCTTAACCCAAGAACTCTAAGAGACTACTCACTCATCATCATGTACACACAAAGCAATAAGCTTGATCATTGTGAGATCATGATTAGAGGAGAGTCGAAGATAAATCTAAATGAGAAATTAAAAATTCAAACTTAAATACCAAAGATTCATACAAGAAATCTAGAGAGAAAAGTATGGAATCGTAAAACAAGCATAAAACATAGCATCCTCTCTTCTAAAGAGGAGTTTGTGTATATGTAGGAAAATAGGAGACCAAACCGGATTGAAATAACACAAATTAAAGAAAATCGGAACAAATTGAGTTTGGCTTCAAAAACAACATGTGATCGACCTCACGATCCACTTGTTGGTCGATCAAATGCCCAGAATGATCGACCAGTTGGTTGATCGTCATCGTCTAGTACCGGGTTGAGCGACCTACCAATCGACCACTCGGTTGATCATTGCTTCATCTGAGAGTATGGTTCTGTGTTTGATTGATTGTCTGATCGACCATCTGATTGACCGCCTGATCGACCATCTGGTCGATCGTTCTGTCCTGTAGCTCCAGTCTTCGCTCTAGATGTATATATGTTCACTAAAACAGGTATAACTCTTTACACGCACATCCGATTGGCCTGAAATCACCTCCACTGCAAATCTTCCTCAATTTCCAATAACTTTGATTAAGAACTCTGAAGCTAAATCCCAATTTTTAGGTCTTCATACGAGTTGATCTTTGAGGGACTGCATACTGGTTCTGAATCATCAATCATTTTCTTTGCATTCAAATGTGTGTCTTCCATTATATTAATCTGAAATGGTTCAAAAGACACACAAAACACACCATAAAATAGACAAAGACACTATAGAAACTAAATGCAAGAAGACTTACTTGGACACTAAATGCAACAAAACACAATTAAAATACTAATGAAAGAAAATATAATAGAACATAACAATCATGAAAAAAAACAGTGAATATAGAGTATATCAAGGATAACTCCTGTGTTACAGAAAAAAAGTTAAATCACTAAAAAAATGAGTTATATACAACCTGATTATCATCCATGAATGACAACGATGGAATATAAAAGATACATTTCATTTTAATTTTAAGATTCGATATTGTAAATTTAAATTTTAAAAATAGATAATTGTAATATATGTATATCTTATTCTTGATAAATTTTTATTTTTCAATTATTTTTGTTGTTGTATACTACTCAATTTTATCGAATCTTTCATAATACAATGGCTGATAAGTTTTTGTTTTTTCATTTTAGTTAAATTTTCTTTAAAGAGTAATTATATATTATTATTAAGAGACTAATATATTTATAGTTATATAATATGTTTGAAAGACCAAATGTTAAAATATTAGATTATTTTGTATATGAAATTGTATATATCTGAATTAAATTGATTATACATATACCAATAATAGTTACAATTGAATTAATGTAATTAGAAAAAAATTGAGATAAAATTATTTATGTTCAACTCACTTCAATTAAGTCAGGGCATAAAACCCAATATTATATTCAGAGAGTCTTAATTATCTTATCACAAATAAAGATAAGATAAGATATTTTCATTGAAATGAGTTTTTTTTTAAATCAGGGCATGAAATTTCTAATTTCTAAATCAACATAATGAAGTTTGATCTAGCCTTATTAACAACCAATAAGTACGGATCCTAAACAATCTAGCCCTAAACTCCATAACCCAACTCCTAGATCATCCTAATCTATCTTAACCCAAGAACTCTAAGAGACTACTCACTCATCATCATGTACACACAAAGCAATAAGCTTGATCATTGTGAGATCATGATTAGAGGAGAGTCGAAGATAAATCTAAATGAGAAATTAAAAATTCAAACTTAAATACCAAAGATTCATACAAGAAATCTAGAGAGAAAAGTTTGGAATCGTAAAACAAGCATAAAACATAGCATCCTCTCTTCTAAAGAGGAGTTTGTGTATATGTAGGAAAATAAGAGACCAAACCGGATTGAAATAACACAAATTAAAGAAAATCGGAACAAATTGAGTTTGGCTTCAAAAACAACATGTGATCGACCTCACGATCCACTTGTTGGTCGATCAAATGCCCAGAATGATCGACCAGTTGGTTGATCGTCATCGTCTAGTACCGGGTTGAGCGACCTACCAATCGACCACTTGGTTGATTATTGCTTCATCTGAGAGTATGGTTCTGTGTTTGATTGATCGTCTGATCGACCATCTGATTGACCGCCTGATCGACCATCTGGTCGATCGTTCTGTCCTGTAGCTCCAGTCTTCGCTCTAGATGTATATATGTTCACTAAAACAGGTATAACTCTTTACACGCACATCCGATTGGCCTGAAATCACCTCCATTGCAAATCTTCCTCAATTTCCAATAACTTTGATTAAGAACTCTGAAGCTAAATCCCAATTTTTAGGTCTTCATACGACTTGATCTTTGAGGGACTGCATACTGGTTCTGAATCATCAATCATTGTCTTTGCATTCAAATGTGTGTCTTCCATTATATTAATCTGAAATGGTTCAAAAGACACACAAAACACACCATAAAATAGACAAAGACACTATAGAACCTAACTGCAAGATGACTCACTTGGACACTAAATGCAACAAAACACAATTAAAATACTAATGAAACAAAATATAATAGAACATAACAATCATGAAAAAAAACAGTGAATATAGAGTATATCAAGGATAACTCCTGTGTTACAGAAAAAAAAGTTAAATCACTAAAAAAATGAGTTATATACAACCTGATTATCATCCATGATTGACAACGATGGAATATAAAAGATACATTTCATTTTTATTTTAAGATTCGATATTGTAAATTTAAATTTTAAAAATAGATAATTGTAATATATGTATATCTTATTCTTGATAAATTTTTATTTTTCAATTATTTTTGTTGTTGTATACTACTCAATTTTATCGAATCTTTCATAATACAATGGCTGATAAGTTTTTGTTTTTTCATTTTAGTTAAATTTTCTTTAAAGAGTAATTATATATTATTATTAAGAGACTAATATATTTATAGTTATATAATATGTTCGAAAGACCAAATGTTAAAATATTAGATTATTTTGTATATGAAATTGTATATATCTGAATTAAATTGATTATACATATACCAATAATAGTTACAATTGAATTAATGTAATTAGAAAAAAATTGAGATAAAATTATTTATGTTCAACTCACTTCAATTAAGTCAGGGCATAAAACCCAATATTATATTCAGAGAGTCTTAATTATCTTATCACAAATAAAGATAAGATAAGATATTTTCATTGGAATGAGTTTTTTTTTAAATCTGGGCATGAAATTTCTAATTTCTAAATCAACATAATGAAGTTTGATCTAGCCTTATTAACAACCAATAAGTACGGATCCTAAACAATCTAGCCCTAAACTCCATAACCCAACTTCTAAATCATCCTAATCTATCTTAACCCAAGAACTCTAAGAGACTACTCACTCATCATCATGTACACACAAAGCAATAAGCTTGATCATTGTGAGATCATGAATAGAGGAGAGTCGAAGATAAATCTAAATGAGAAATTAAAAATTCAAACTTAAATACCAAAGATTCATACAAGAAATCTAGAGAGAAAAGTTTAGAATCGTAAAACAAGCATAAAACATAGCATTCTCTCTTCTAAAGAGGAGTTTGTGTATATGTAGGAAAATAAGAGACCAAACCGGATTGAAATAACACAAATTAAAGAAAATCGGAACAAATTGAGTTTAGCTTCAAAAACAACATGTGATCGACCTCACAATCCACTTGTTGTTCGATCAAATGCCCAGAATGATCGACCAGTTGGTTGATCGTCATCGTCTAGTACCGGGTTGAGCGACCTACCAATCGACCACTTGGTTGATCATTGCTTCATCTGAGAGTATGGTTCTGTGTTTGATTGATCGTCTGATCGACCATCTGGTTGACCGCCTGATCGACCATCTGGTCGATCGTTCTGTCCTGTAGCTCCAGTCTTCGCTCTAGATGTATATATGTTCACTAAAACAGGTATAACTCTTTACACGCACATCCGATTGGCCTGAAATCACCTCCATTGCAAATCTTCCTCAATTTCCAATAACTTTGATTAAGAACTCTGAAACTAAATCCCAATTTTTAGGTCTTCATACGAGTTGATCTTTGAGGGACTGCATACTGGTTCTTGAATCATCAATCATTTTCTTTGCATTCAAATGTGTGTCTTCCATTATATTAATCTGAAATGGTTCAAAAGACACACAAAACACACCATAAAATAGACAAAGACACTATAGAACCTAAATGCAAGAAGACTCACTTGGACACTAAATGCAACAAAACACAATTAAAATACTAATGAAACAAAATATAATAGAACATAACAATCATGAAAAAAAAACAGTGAATATAGAGTATATCAAGGATAACTCCTGCGTTACAGAAAAAAAGTTAAATCACTAAAAAAATGAGTTATATACAACCTGATTATTATCCATGAATGACAACGATGGAATATAAAAGATACATTTCATTTTTATTTTAAGATTCGATATTGTAAATTTAAATTTTAAAAATAGATAATTGTAATATATGTATATCTTATTCTTGATAAATTTTTATTTTTCAATTATTTTTGTTGTTGTATACTACTCAATTTTATCGAATCTTTCATAATACAATGGCTGATAAGTTTTTGTTTTTTCATTTTAGTTAAATTTTCTTTAAAGAGTAATTATATATTATTATTAAGAGACTAATATATTTATAGTTATATAATATGTTCGAAAGACCAAATGTTAAAATATTAGATTATTTTGTATATGAAGTTGTATATATCTGAATTAAATTGATTATACATATACCAATAATAGTTACAATTGAATTAATGTAATTAGAAAAAAATTGAGATAAAATTATTTATGTTCAACTCACTTCAATTAAGTCAGGGCATAAAACCCAATATTATATTCAGAGAATCTTAATTATCTTATCATAAATAAAGATAAGATAAGATAATTTCATTGAAATGAGTTTTTTATTGTTTGTCCACCACTCATTGAAGTGAATTAAACATAAATTACTGTACCATTTAGACGAACCCATAGCTAATGGACTCGCTGAAGCTAAAGTTATACTTCAGTTGGCTGAGTATGAGAGATAACTAAAGGAGTTCGAATTCCAGACGGATATGTTCAGAGCTTTGGATCATTTTTTGTTGGATTTGTAGACGTCTGAAATGTTAGCATGAAGTGTCTAACATTCTAAAGTATGATCTGATGACTTGAGGTCACAAAATATCATAACTGGATGAGCATTCAAAGCTTTACCTTGACATACCAATGAAAAAATGATGAGCATTACGAAAGGCTGTCTACGTGAAGGTCATGATAATCTTTTTATACATACCAACATCCGCACCCGGGTTGAAGGTTTGTTCCATCACCTTGACAGAAGGATTCGAAACACTTGCCTGGCTAGAATCACAATCCCAAGCTTCAGGGCATGCTTGAGTTATGGTTTTGAAGTTACTCTACTTAGGGACGATACTTGGGTTCACTCTTAGGGGTGAACCCATGATACGATTTCCCCTAGGATTGAACTCTGATGAAGGCTGAAAACCGAGTGATAGGTGATGTGGATGGAAGGTGATGATGAACGGGTGGTTTTGGGTGATGATGTGCGAAGTTCGCAGGAGGAAAACAATGGTTTGATGGAGATAGATGTTTAGGTGGATGTATGGAACGAAACAAGTGAAGAGTTTCTATGTCACAAAGTGTTTAGAAACCTAGAATTCAAGAACGCATTCAAGAAATCAAATTGAGGAAGAAGGATCAACAATTCGTGTTACAACATCATTCTTCGCTGAAGAACAAGGAGGCGTGGCTATGGGGCTTTATAATTAACCCTAGGCTCTACACTCCAAACAACAGGAAGTTCAAAATAAAACAACAAGACGTTTTAAGGAAAACAAGAAAAACAGCAAAACATCAGGTACTGAAGTCTGGCGACTTAATACTGAAGTCTGGTGACTTAATTCTGAAGTCTGGTGACTTAATTCTGAAGTCTGGTGACTAAAGTCTGAAGTCTGGTGACACAATACTGAAGTCTGGTGACTTGTACATTATTTCCCATTGGCAATGACTTCTAGATAACTCGACATAGTGATCCATTTGCCTCATTAAAAACCATACTAAGAAAACCCAGTGGGACAAAACTCAGCTATGGGAAAAAGAGTACAAACTTCACTCCTAAGTTACCTAGTTATCATTACCGGGTGAAGTCTTCAAGGTGGATATGTTGAAGACTTAGATCCTCGGTAGGTTGAATGACCCGTAAACTATGAGTGAATGAACCTCCTTGGCCATCTCCTTAGCTCTTGAACGAGTGATCCTTCCCACCACCTCCGCTTGCTCCGCAGCCTCTGGCTCCTTGCTTGCCAAGATCATATCATCCTCCCCCTCTTCAAAAGGATTTGTCTTCAAATCGGAATCTGCATAAATAAAGAGCAAGTCAGGAATATTGACTGTTGATGATTTGGTATACTTACCTTGAAGATCAGTCTGATATGCGTTGTCATTGTTCCTCCTTATGACCTCCCTGAAAAACAAGTTAGCTACAATAACAGCATCACCCGTCTTGTGACTTGTAATGACGTGAGCCATCTTGCTAAACCTGTCAACCACAACAAAAATAGCATCTCTACCATTTCTGGTTCGAGGTAAGCCAAAAACAAAATGCATAGAAATACAAGTCCAAGGTTGAGAAGGATTTGGTAGAGGAGTGTACAAGCCGTGAGGCTGTACCTTACCCTTCACCATTTTGCAGATATGGCACCTAGAACAAACCTTCTCAACGTCTTTCTTCATTTGAGGCCAATAGAAGTGTTCTTGCAGTCCAAGTAGAGTCTTTGACACCCCAAAATGTCCAGCTAGTCCACCTCCGTGAGCTTCTCTGATCAGCATCTCTCTCATGGATCCTCTTGGTATTCACAATCTATCCTTAAAGAACAGATATCCATCCTGCCTATAGTAGTTTTCAAAAGCAAACTTATGGCATTTGCCATAGCTCTCAGCAAAATCGAGGTCAGTCTCATAAAGTCCTACTAGTTTAGAAGACAAAGTAGAAATGAGAGTGTACCTCCTGGATAATGCATTTGTGACTACATTACCCTTACCTGCACTTGGACTGAGGTTCTCTTTAATGTGTCCCTTGCTCATCAGCTCTTCTACTTGCTTCTGAAGCTCTTTAGTTTCTACTGGATTGGTTATGTAAGCTGGTCTGTTTGATAGAGCTGAACCTGGTACCAATTCGATCTGATGCTTTATCCCACATAGTGGCGGCAAACCTGGAGATATCTCTTCTGGAAACTCATACTTGTACTCCTCTTTAATCTCTATGATTTCGCGTGGAAGCTCTTCTGCTGGCTTAGTGCTAGTGAGTGTTTCTTTATACTCAAACATGAATGTGGTCATCTCTGGATCAAATAGATTGTTGAACTCGCTGTGGTTGATGTACAGGCTGTGAGACACTTTCTCTGTATCCTTGCAGTTCATGTGAAGATGGTCCTTGTAGATTTCGCTGGGTGTAAGTGGTAGAAGAGTGACCTTGTGTCCTTTGAACTCAAATGACTGCTTGTTGGTGTAGCCATCTTGAAACACTCTTCTGTCGAACTGCCATGGTCTTCCCAACAGAATATGACTTGATTTCATCGGAATCACATCACATAACAGCTCATCCTCATACTTCCCAATCGCTAGTTTCACCATCACTTGATGCATGACTGTTAAAGCTCCCTTGATGTTTAACCACTGTAGCTGATAAGGCCTTGGATGTGAAGTGGTCTTGAGATTAAGCTTATGTACCATCTCTTCACTAGCTGCATTAGTACAACTACCACCATCTACGATCAAGGTGCAGACCTTGTCTTGAACCATACACCTGGTGTGAAATAGGTTCTCACGCTGACCTCTATCATCTGGATGCATCTGAACACTTAAAGCTCTGCGTGCTACTAACATCTCTCCCATGACTGCGGGTTCTCCTTCTTCATCTAGCTCAGGCTCTGGTTCACTTTCTGAACTGTCTACTGGCACAATCTCTCCTCCTTGAAGAAGAAACATCTTCTTGTTAGAATAGTCTCTGGAATAATGTCCCATTCTTTGGCATTTGAAACACCTTATATGACTTGTAGAGGTGCTACTCTTGGGCTTATAATCAATTTTAACTTCCTCTTTTACTGTGGTTGTCACGGGTTTACTGTCCTTGGTGAAGGCGGGTTTACTAAAATCTCTCGGCTTGGACATGCCAGGCGTAAATGTAGACCTCACTCCCTTCCTCTTGATCTGCGATTCAATCAGCTATGCCTTATGTACCATTTCTTGCAGATTTTCATAGTTCTGCAGCTCTATCTTGTCTTGAATCTCTCTGTTCAATCCTCCAAGAAACCTAGACATAACTATGTCTTCACTCTCTCTCAGATCAGCCCTGGTCATAAGCGTTTCCAGCTCTTGATAGTAGTCTCTAACAGACTTAGTGCCTTGGATGAGACGCCTAAGCTTGTTAAGAATCTCCCTCTGATAGTGTGTAGGCACAAATTTCTTTCTCATCTGCGTGACTAACTGTTCCCATGTAGTGATAGCATGTTCTCTCTGTCGATGTCTAGTAAGTCCCAACTGCTCCCACCACAACAAAGCATAGCCATTTAATTCGGATATGGCTATCTTCACCTTGTTCAACTCAAAAGTACCTTGAACCTGGCTCTGATACCACATGATACGATCTCCCTAGGATAGAACTCTGATGAAAGGCTGTAGACTAGTGACTGGTGATGAGATTCGATGGTGATGGCGCGTGAATGATAATATAGGCGGATATGGTGATGATCGAATGATAAATAGCAATGGTGAGATGGTGAGGATTGTTTTGATGGTTATATGGATAGTAACAAGTGAAGATTTTCTGAATCATTGGTTCCATGGAAAGAAGGATACTGAATTTTAAGGTGTTTCAGCTGCTGCCTCAAAGGATCATAATCCCTACCATGATCTCTATTTCGGTTTCTCCTCATTGTCTCTTGACTGTGATCTGAAACTTCTTCTTCTTCAGAATATTCTCTATCTGACTTAATATATACTCGATGCCCAGCTACTTGTTCAGTTCGTCGTGGACAAATGTGATATCTGCTAGTTCTGCGCGGCTCTCTTTCTGTACCTTGAGTGTTTCTCCTCTGATTGAAACAAGTCTCTCTTCCCCCAGTAGGTGACTTAGCAGTTCTGACCCGTGTATGCTTGGAAGAGGTTCCCGCGTGAGCCTTTCCTTTAGCTAAACGAAGGGCCTCATTAGGACTAGGCGGTTCTGTAGAACTATGTTCTGAAGCACTAGATGCGTGAACTATGTCCTTGAACTGTTTCTCAAACTTGTTACTGAGCTGCTCCATCTGTTGCTGAAACTGAGTAGACATTAACTTGTTTGCTTCTGCTATTTGCTTAGACATGGCTTGATTCAAAGCTTCCATAGCTTCTAGAGAAAGCTCCATTGTACCTGCAAATCAAAGAAGAAACTCGCAGTAACTTGTTCTTTGAATGAGAAACGAAAATAAACTCTAAGACTCTGAATCTTAAACAAGAAAACACGACTTGCAGACCTAATGTCGAGCAAGACTATAAGAAAATCGAACAATACCAAACCCTATAGCTAACAAACTCGAAATAATCAAACCCTATTCGACCTAGACACAAACGAATCAATAAAAACAAACCCTAAAACTAAACAAACGAAATTCTAAGCAACAAAAACGAGATTAGGGTTTTAGAATCACTTAGCCTTGGCACAGAGTTGGCTCTGATACCACATGATACGATTTGCCCTAGGATTGAACTCTGATGAAGGCTGAAAACCGAGTGATAGGTGATGTGGATGGAAGGTGATGATGAACGGGTGGTTTTGGGTGATGATGTGCGAAGTTCGCAGGAGGAAAACAATGGTTTGATGGAGATAGATGTTTAGGTGGATGTATGGAACGAAACAAGTGAAGAGTTTCTATGTCACAAAGTGTTTAGAAACCCAGAATTCAAGAACGCATTCAAGAAATCAAATTGAGGAAGAAGGATCAACAATTCGTGTTACAACATCATTCTTCGCTGAAGAACAAGGAGGCGTGGCTATGGGGCTTTATAATTAACCCTAGGCTCGACACTCCAAACAACAGGAAGTTCAAAATAAAACAACAAGACGTTTTAAGGAAAACAAGAAAAATAGCAAAACATCAGGTACTGAAGTCTGGCGACTTAAAACTGAAGTCTGGTGACTTAATTCTGAAGTCTGGTGACTAAAGTCTGAAGTCTGGTGACATAATATTGAAGTCTGGTGACTTGTACATTATTTCTCATTGGCAATGACTTCTAGATAACTCGACGTAGTGATCCATTTGCCTCATTAAAAACCATGCCAAGAAACCCCAGTGGGACAAAACTCAGCTACGGAAAAAGAGTACAAACTTCACACCTAAGTTACCTAGTTATCATTACCGGGTGAAGTCTTCAAGGTGGATATGTTGAAGACTTGGATCCTCAGTAGGTTGAATGACCCGTAAACTATGAGTGAATGAACCTCCTTGGCCATCTCCTTAGCTCTTGAACGAGTGATCCTTCCCACCACCTCCGCTTGCTCCGCAGCCTCTGGCTCCTTGCTTGCCACGATCATATCAACCCATTCATTCACCTCTCCTGTTAAACATAAACCCAAGTATCGTCCAATCAAAAATTAGTTGTATTTCCATCGGTCAATGAAATCTTCACAGTTTAAAACCAAGCACAGAGTAATAATCATATGCTGGTACAATAAGACAATAACTTTCGCGAGAAATAACAATTTTGTTCAAATCTCTAAAACTAATAGAGTATACAATCAATCTACAATCAAACCGTGTAGAGTGCTAAAACATACACATGCCCAGTGAAAAGTGTGTATTTGCGCTAGATCGACAATATTTTGGCAAACTTTTGTTATATTTTAAGGCTTATACATAGTGTGGTATAACCAATGATGATGATGAATATAAATCTAGAGGGTATCATGTTAACAACTGATCATTACACCTAGAGGAAGGTGATTTAAATATACAAAATGTCTCCTAAAGTGTACTGATGATAGTGGAACATTGGTATGATATGCATTCTATTGAAGTGTTGACTAGAATATGGCCCCTTTACTCCCATCCAACTTCTCTCCAAAGTGTATGTAGTAATGTAGCATCTTCTTTGTAATAAGGATACCTAGAATATATCACATTTAGACACTCCTAGCCACATAGATAGGCTCCACTGCCTCCACACAATAGAAGGCAACACTTGACGAGAGAGATAGAAAGCAAAACTCCAAAATTATCATCCCCATCTCTCGGCACAAAAGGCAAAAAAACACAAAATTGTTTATGGGATGATATTAAAACAACCCTGTAAAAAAATACATCGCAATATCACATTACAAAAAAAACAGTAGTGACAAAAATACACAGCAGTTTATTCAATTCATACGAAGTACAAGAAAATAAGATGAACAGAGAAAAAAGGAAAAAGAAAATGATTTGATTGATTACACACGTGCAAACATAGTGACAAAATACAATTTTACCCCTTAGCTCCTAAAAGCTAGCTTTCCTTAACGACGAGAAATTAACGGAGCTACCTAACGCCGACTTACCAACCTCAATATCAAACGAATCATATCGCCGGAAAAGCTCAATCACGAACAACCTCGCCACCAAAACAACGAAATCCTTACCGGCGCACTGTTTATTCCCCACTGTGGGAGTCTCTGTCTCCGGTCCATTAGACCACAACACATGCCGCAAAAGCTTCTCCCCTTCCTCTCCGACGAATCTCTCCGGCACAAACTCATCCGCCCGATCAAAAATCTTCGGATCCTTGGTCGCCAACGGTTGGTAACCGTAGAGCATTTCACCGGCTTTGACTTTAAACGCCGCGTCGTGGCTCTCGATCACCATATCCCTCTTCGCTCTAGCGTATTGAGCCGGAACCGGCGGTTCAAACCGGAGACATTCGTAAACCACTGATTTGGTTAACTCCATCTTCTCAATCGCACCCATCGTTAATTCTCCACCGTTGGATTTAATCACGGATCGAATCTCCTCCGCTAACCGGATATGGACTTTTTGACCCGCCCGCCCGATCCGTTTAACCATATTCGGGAACAGTATCTTCATCCCACCCCACGTGTTGAAGCACGTGGCGAAGAGTAGGTTGTGTGTCGCTTCTTCTCGCGAGATACCCAAATTATCGGCTTCAACGAGAATTTCACCGGCTGATTCGTAGAAAAACTCGTAGAGTCTATTGTAATCAGATTTGACCAACGCTGGAGGTAAGCTAAAAGTGTGGAGGAGAGGCTCTTCTATAACCCTTGGTAAACCAGCAGTGAGTAGAGGATGAAGGTTGAACAAGACCCATTTAGTGATAAGACCTGGCGCGTCGGCTTTAAGCTTTGTGTCTGCAGGATTCGTCCCGTAGAAAGCTTTAGCCAAGAAATTAAAGGCGGCTGCGTCACTGGAGCCGCCGAATTCGGCTTTTCCTTTAAGGGAAAGCTCTTTCTCTAGAGAATCGAATAGCTCCGAGTAAGTTGCTCGAAACTCCGGGAAGATCCGGTTTCGAGCTGACTTGAGGAGGAAGAAAAGTAGTGTTTTGAGCTTTGCGTGTTTTGGCTCCGACGGGTCGAGGTAAGAGAGGATTCGGTAGCCGCCGGTTAGTTCAGTTGATGGCATGAAAGTACCGGTGAAGAGATCTTTCTTTTCGACTTTATCGACGTCGAATAAAACTTGGAAGCTTTTACCGTCGAGCAGAGCCACGACTTGTGGATTCTCGGCGATGAAAGCACCAGGTGGCATGTTGACTCTGTAGACGGTAGAGTTGTATTTACGGATGCGAGATTTGAAGAACTCTTCAGGTCCTTGGTTGTAAAAGTAATCCCAACGGTCACTGATTGGTCCAACGATTGGTAAACCGTAGCTTCCGGGTATGCTACGGATCGGGAGATCTTTAGATCCGGTTCGTGTCTCTACGGCTAGATCTGATCCTGAGGCTCTGATCGGACGGGTCAGAACTCGAAATTTCAACGGCCTTGAACGAACGCTCTTTGCTTGAAGAAAGACTGGGAAAGGCGTTGAAACCGAAGAAGCCATCAGAAACAGTGGCGACTTGTTTTTTTTTTTTTTTTTTTTTCTTTTGGGTTTCTCGACAGATATTTTTCAGTTATCAAGAATGGATATAAAATATGTATTGACTGGTTTATTGTTGTGTAGAAAATAAAGACGACTTGGAATTTGTATTTATAATGGAAATAAACAAATGTGAAATGAAAAATTGAGATGAAAAAGAAATAGTGAATTTTAAGAGTGGCGTGGAGAGAAGATTCCTTTTTGTGACCAAGCAGAGTGATGATGGAGATCTCTATTTGTAGAGAGTCTGACCACCGGCCGGCTCATTAGAAACGTGCTTTGAATCCATTTTATAAAAAGTTGGTACTATTTTTTTTAGGACTTGTTTGTTGCTCTGTTTTTGTATTTCTGCATTTTGTTATTTATTATTACTACTATTCTCATTTTGTCTACAGGGGCTTGTCGCTCTGTTTTTATGTACTTCAGAGAATTGTTTAGCCTCAGGTTTAGGTTAATTAAATTCGATTGTTTTTTGTATTGATTTGATTCGATTAGACGTGAATGGCACGAAAGTATATCTATTAAGTCTTTCTATAAATGGAAGTAATATCGAGATTTTTTTAAAGCATTAGTTAAAGAATTAGATTTTTTTTTTCTTTGGTAGGCAAAACATCATTTTTAATAAAAGATTACAAATGGTTATAAATAGTTTATATATAAGTTATAGATTAATTAATACATTAATATTAATTGGTTACACCTAAATATTAGGAATATTCCAAATTGATAATTAATATATTAATGATAACAAATAAAATTATGGATATTCCAAACTGTATTTTCGGAAGATTTTAGTCCTATATCACGTTGTTTCCAATGATCTTTAAATACAATATTACAAATTTAATTTCCACAGATTTTATCGATAGACCACAACGTTAACCAAATTACAAAATTGATAAATTGATTTGTTATAAGTTAAATAGTGGGTTACAAGATACATTATGAAATAAAATTTAACCAGTGTTATAGCACGGGTACTTATCTAGAATCATTAACAATATAAAACTTACAAAATATGTGTCTTTTTCAAGCTTTCATATTTAACATATGATTTTATTGCACAATTTTTATCCAAACAAAAACTTTTAAAAACAATCACATAAATTGTATTTTATATAAAAATTATAATATTAATAAAATGAATTTCAACTCGTCCTCTAGGACGGGTCTTAATCTAGTTAGTTGTTTAAAATGATAGTGTAAAAACCTTATGAGAAATATATTAAAAAAATTGTCATAAAAAGTTGGTAGTATTTGTCAGATATTTTTAATGACTTGTTTGTTGCTCTGTTTTTGTATTTCTCAATTTTTAATTTGTAAAAGCTGTTTTTTTTTTGTTAAAGGGTTTCTGTAAAAGCTGTTACTACTATATATCCTCATTTTCTTCAATAGAGAGGTCGTTGCTCTTTTTTTTTTTTTGATAAAGTGTGAATTATATTACCAAAAAGGAACATTGTTATATACAATAGCTCGGGGCATTGAGCTTCTATGGCCAAAAAAAAAGGAAAAACCATAGAGCTTCTATGGTCGTTGCTCTTTTTGTACTTGCGAGATGTGGTTAGCCTAAGATTTAGATTAATTTGATTCATTTCTTTATGTTTGATTTCATCCGATTAGATCATGAATGTCAAATTTAAGTATATCTATTAAGTATTTTTTTATAAATGAAAGTAATATCGAGAATTTAGAAGAATTATTTGGAAGTTGACGAAAATATATAAAATATATTATTTGAAGAGTTCCAAAAGGTAGAGATAATGTATAGTCATTTTCCCCCATCATGTACTACCCATATTATTTTTGGAGTTTGTTACGCTATTTTTATACTATCTTGAAATTGTGAAATCAATAATTTTGTTCAAACACGCACGTGTTTAAATGGAAGGTGTACATTTTATTAGGAAATTTGGCTCAATAACCAATTTTGGGTTATTGTAATAAAAACTAAAACGTTCCAAGCGTTTGTTTTGTACCTTAGCGCATTTTGTTGTATCTTTTTTTTTTTTTTTTTGCTAATTATGTAAATATTTTGTTGTATCTTTGCCAATATAATTTCTCTTCTAAATTTTTCACATGGTACTCGACATTTTTGGATGAACATGATAGCTTGGAAAAAAAGAACTTAGGTCTTTGTCAATTTTTTTTAAAAAAATTAATAATAAAAACCTAGATAACCTAACGACCAATATTATTGTCATCGTCGTCAGCATCTTCTTCGTCCATGAATTTCTCCATCATCACGAAACGATAACACAAAGATTTACAATGCGGAATACTTTGTAAAATATTATAGAAATATAATAGTTTATTGTGTTGGGTTTCATAAGATTAGACATACATATAAAGTAAAACCTCTATAAACTAATATTCTATATAAGTTAATAAACACTATAAATTAATAAATTTAGTTGGTCCCAAGTCGGACAAGTGTAAAAAATAGCAAAATTCGATAAATTAATAAAATAATATTTTTTCTGAAATTCCCTGGTAAACTATAGTCCCAATAATATCATAAATTAATAATCATGTAATTTTCATATATACATATATACTGATATAAATGTATGCTTTATAATTGATTTTTTCCAAGACCTCATATATAAATAATTGTTATGTTGTATTTTCAAACTATATTGATATAAAATACTATATAATATGTCATAAAAATAGCTAATTTTTATAAAAGTTTTCAAATTTCTAGATATGCTTCATTTTCATTTTGATAGTTTTATAGGCTATTAAAATACGACAATTAATATTATTATCCATAAATTTAAATATATGTATGTCATGTGTATAATTGATATTGTTTATAATATTTGTAATTTATGGTCAATAATATTTTCTATAATTTACAAATTCAATTCTAAAACCATAAAATTTATAACATCTGAAAGTCTAGTCTTCTTTTGCTAAAATTTTCTCAACTAATAATTTTTAAGAATTTAAACAATTAAAATATATATCTATAAATTAATAATTATTAATTTATACTATAAAATAATAAATATTATTTTATAGATAAATTAATATCACTATAAATTAATAAAATGTCAAGGTCTCAACATTATTAATTTATAGAGGTTTTACTGTATATATTTATTAGCTTTAACATATTGTTAACAAAACATAATGTAAACTTTTCTAAACACATAAGGAAATAGCTTTTACAATAAGTAATATCAAGATATAGAATATTCTTCGGATTGGGCTTCACTTCTTTAATGGACTTTACGGTCCATATTACTAAGTCCGCAAGATACACATCTTGCTTCCCTAATAATTAGCTCTCCCAAATCAGAGATTCCTATTCAGGATATGCTCTGATATACTTCTATGTTCCAAATACCCGGATCTTGTTTTGTTATCTAAACAAGATTACTACTGATTGGATCCTTCAAATTTGAGCCAGATGTAGAAGTTAATGGGCTAATAGTGGACATTTAGTTAGATGAAATTATAAAGACATTTTTTTTTGGACAAAAGCTTGGTTTCATTCAGATCAAACAAAGTTCAGGGCAGCCAATATTACAAACGTAACAAGGCTTACAACAAGCATAGCCAAACATAACAAGACAAAGGGATAGCTAGAGAAGTTCGACAAAGAATCCATGATAACTTGGAGACAAAAGCTTAGTGGCAAATTGGCGCAAGTGACAATACAGTTTGTCGAAGGATCATCCATGGACGAAGCAATGAACGATGCAATGGTCACTGTCAAAAAGACTATGTGATGTTGAGAGGGATGTCATGGCCGAACTTCTCACCGGTGAGAAGAGCTTGATGAGTTTGATCATCGGCAAGGAAAAAGATGACTACGGTTAGATAGTCGGGTGGGAGTCGCTTTAAAGCGTTTGCCAAAAGGCTTGTGGGATACGCTTGCTTAAACTCATAAATCAGAGGAGGCAAACGAAAAAGGTTGAGGAAGCTTTGGTAATCACGGCTTCGTGAAGTCGAGATCATAATGTCGATTTCCATCAAGCTTTCAATTTCATAAATACCATCCATAAGTGTAACTAAGAAAATGTTTTTCACAAAATTCTTGTACCAAACTAGCAACGATGGTGAGATATGTTCCAAATGAAGTCTTCGGTCAATTGGATTCATAAAACGACACATAGATTGACTAGGGTTGGGTAAAGAGAAGTTCAGACCAGACTTGGATATTTGTTGAAAGAGGCATGGATCACACTTATTGTATAAGGCCTTCAAACACCTTAATGGACAAAATTTTGCTAAGCCCACCAGATGAAACCCTAGCTTCACTTTGGTTGGCAAGTGAGAGTTTTGAGCGTGGCGGCCGTACAGAGATGTTGATAGGTTTTGTGGTGAATCGAGCATCTCCAGTGAATGGAAGGACGGTAGTGGAGGTTTTTTTCCAAGGTTCGAATCAAAGGATATGAACCATATGAGCTTACTTTCTCCAGTATGGGAAGTCGAAACCAAGAGGAGGAATTTGCCGTGCGCCGTAGGCGTCTCTACCAGGCATGGCGCATCTGACGGTCCAAAAGTACATGCTCATGCCATCAACGAAGCCTGGTATGAGAGCTCTTCTTGGATACTCGAAGACCCAGATCTATAAATTGGTGGTTCTTCTACATTAAGCTCCGGGTAAGTTGATGTGATATGAGGGTGAGAGATGGAGAACGCCGGCCATCTACTGTCCTCTTTGTTGTTTATTCTTATTTCGCATGCTAGATGCATGTGTTTCAAGAAGATTCGAGAGGGTTTTAAAGAGTAAAAAAGTTTAACAAGAGTGAAAACAGAAACAAGAGCTCGAGAACAACTGGAAGCAAAAAGGTTTAAGTCCCGACGAAGAGATATGGTGAAAGTTCCTCGATTCTTGTGTCTGAGAGAAAAGTCACAAATTATAGATATTCTAAAAATTATAAAGACATATATCAAATGTTTTGAAAAACTTTATTGCAGCAAATGTTTAATAAGACACACTTCATTTTATTATTTTAATTTTCCACATCAAAATAACAACAAGGTAAAGAGTTCGATGTTTTTTGCTGTGGGACAGATATACATTTTGCAAGTATCCGAATGATCTGGGTCTGAATCGAGATATATTGAAAAACAAGAAATCTGGATATGCTATGTGTTCAGCTTGATCTGAAAATAGGCAGATCTTCCCCAAAATTTAAAGAAAAATTTTAGCTTGAAACCATATTTCTTGTACTATTCATATCTATTCTCGGTTTGTAATTTGTATACTTTTAATTTTTCGCTTTTTTAATAGAAATAATAAATTTTGTAGGTGTATTCTTGTAACATCTGTGAACCAAAGTCCCGGTTTGGGGATTGCATCGGTCGATGCAGGTTGTGCATCGGTCGATGCAGCTTCACGTTTCTGCGTTTTGACTTAAGTCAAACGCTGCGTTTTGGGTAAGGTAAACCCTTAACTCGTGAGTTTTGTCTCATTCGCGAGTTTAGCCGTTTTTGGGAGAGAAACGAAAGAGAAAGAACTTTTCTTGAGCGTTCCTGAGTTTTCTGGAGTTTTGGGGCGTTCCTTGGTGAGATCTGTAGCTGGGATTGTTGTAGGAGCTTCCTAGAAGCGTTTTCTTTCTTGGTTTTGGTTGGATTTCGTCTTGGCAAAGGTAAGTGCATGACCATGGCTTATCTAAGCTAGAGGAACCTTTAACTTGCTTGTTTTGTGTTGTTAGGCTTGTTAGATTGTTGGTATGGATGTTAGGAAGCTTTCTTGTGGCTTGGGAATGAGTTTCTGTGGTTGTAGGAACGAAATCCGGCGAGAAGCTTCGGGGAAATCACGGTGCTCGACGTTGCGTCGATCGATGCATAGCTTGCGTCGGTCGATGCAAGTGCGAGGACGGCGCGATAAACTTTAGGGTTTTCGTGTTGCGTCGAGCATGCGTCGGTCGATGCAGATTGGGTATTGGTCGATGCAGCTTCTGCGTCGGTTGATGCTTCCTCATTTGTCATCGGTCGATGCATGTTGGCATCGGTCGATGCAGTGTCCTGGTCCTTTGTTGTTGTGTGGTGATTGTTACTTGTTGGTTATTGGTACTCTATTGCTTGTGTGTATAGCCCAGTAGATGGGAGGATTGCCTTACTGAGTATTTGTAAAATACTCATGCATTGCAATATGTGTTTGTGGTGCAGGTAAAGGCAAAGTGTGATCGTGGAATCCAGGCAATGAAGAGGAGGATGTTCTAGGGACTCGGTTCTATGTTGTCTGGCATTGCTAGGTTGCTAGAGTTGGGTCAGTAGAACATTGCTAGGTTGCTAGTTCTATAATTATGTTGTTTTGGTTATTGGATCATGTGGAATATTGTTATATTTTATTATTAGATTATATTTGGATATTGGTATTGATATCCGCTGTTGAATGTGTTTGTGGTTAGGTGGCTAGTGGGTATGGGACCACTAGTTGTAGTTTATATTATTATATTTATTATTTATTATTTATTAAAAAAAAGGTCGGTTGTTTCATTTTGGTATCAGAGCCCTTACGGTTCTAGGTTTGGGTTCACTAGGATTTGTGCTGTAGATGTTTGGGATTGCATGTCCTGATTGATTATGTGAGTTAGTCAATTGTGTGTGGCATGGAGTCCTAGAACATCCTCTTCGAGCCTACTTGTGATTCCACGGTGAGTTTTTATTTCTGTGTTAATTAGAAATTGTGTGCCTAGCCTTCTGTTCATGGTAGTGCAGATGGTTAGAGAGGATGCTGTTGCTGGTCGTGGTCATGGACGTGGACGTGATCGCGGACGTGGTCGTGGTAGGGGCAGAGTCCCAGTGGTTAGTGAGACCGAGGACCAGAGTGTGACAGCTGAGGGTGTTGGCGAGTCGTAGGGAGTTCTGTGGGATTCAGTGAGTGTGGCCGGAAGGGGGCGGTGTTGATGCTCCAGTGGCCGGTGATGCTAGGGTTCCGGGTGTGGGAGCCCCAGCGGGCGGAGTCCCTGGTGTTGACATTGCGGCTTTGTTAGCACAAGTGTTAGAGCGGTTACCACCAGTGGTACCGGCTCGGGCTCAGGTAGTGCCACCAGTTGTGGCGGAGGAGTGGCAGCCAGTGGCTGCTGATGTGGGAGTCCATGCTCGTTATCTCAGCATGTTGACAGAGATGGGTCGGTTGCGTATCGAGCAGTTTTAAGGAGGTGTAGATCCTACTGCTGCGGATGCGTGGAGGACGAGAGTGGAACGTAACTTCCATACTCTGAGATGTCCTGAGGAGTTCTGGGTGGACATAGGGGTCTAATTTTTGAGTGGTGATGTTTAGTTGTGGTGGAGATCTGTGGCTGCTAGGAGGGTGCAGCGGGAGATGACTTGGGCTGACTTCGTTTTGGAGTTCAACCGCAAGTATTTTCCTAGAGAGGCATTGGATCGTTTGGAGGTGCAGTTCCTTCAGTTGTCTCAGGGGACACGGTCAGTGCGGGAGCTGGACTTGGAGTTCAGTCGACTTCTGTGTTATGGGGGTCGAGCTATGGAGCCTGAGGAGGCTCAGGTCAGGAGGTTTTTGAGGGCTCTACGTGATGATTTGAGAGTTCATTGTAGAGGGAGATCTTATGCTACGCGTGCAGAGCTGGTTGAGACAGCAGCAGAGATTGAGGAGGATATTCGGGCACAGTCAGTGTCGGTTACTCCAGCAGTTCAGCCTGGTAAGGCTCAGCAGCAGGGTGGTTCCAGCAGGGGTGGTAGGCATGCTCAGGGAACCAAGAGGAAGTGGGAGGCTACGCAAAAGCCAAGTGGTGCGGGTTGCTTCATTTGTGGGAGCAAGGATCACAAGGTTGCTTGTTGTCCCAAGAGGAGTGTTCCGGCGGCAGGGCCTCGGGTATGTTATCATTGTAGGGAGACAGGGCACATCAGGCCTTTCTGACCCAAGTTGCAGCCGGCAGCAGTGGCAGCGTTGCAGCATTTGCAGCGTGGAGGTCAGCAGGTGGCACGGATTGAGCATACGCCACATGCTTACTCGACAGCAGAGACTAGTGGAACCAGTGCCGGGGCGATCACAGGTATAATTTCTGGTACTTAATCCTTGTGAATTTAGTAGGGTCAGATTTTATGTTTCATGTGATAAAGTGATAGGTTCTCAACACATGAGGTTTGTGTAGGGACCTTGTTGGTGGGCGGGTTTAAGTCCCAAGTTATGTTTGATTCTGGAGCTTCTCATAGCTTCATTACTCCGGAGTGTGCAGAGTTTGCGGGAATCTTAGGGGATCCCGGGGAGTGTACATGAGTTGTCAGAGTTGCTGGAGGCAAGTTCCTGAGAGTTATTGGACGAGCTAGAGGGGTTGATATTCAGATCGCAGGGGAGTCGTGGCCAGCGGATTTGCTTATCAGTCCAGTGGAGCTATATGATGTTATTCTCGGGATGGATTGGTTGCATCGGCATATGGTGCATTTGGATTGCTATCGGGGTAGAGTGGAGTTTGAACGTCCAGGAGGGAAGTTGGTTTTTCAGGGTATTAGACCGACTTCGGGGAATCTCGTGATCTCAGCCATTCAGGCTGGGAAGATGATCGAGAAGGGCCGAGAGGCTTATCTGGTTACTATATCTATGCCAGAGTCAGTGGGGAAGTCTACGGTTAGCGGTATTCCGGTAGTGGAGGAGTTTGAGGACGTGTTTCAGTCTTTGCAGGGATTACCACCATCTCGGTCGGATCCTTTTACCATTGAACTGGAACCGGGGACGACACCGTTATCCAAGACTCCTTACAGAATGGCTCCAGCAGAGATGGCAGAGCTGAAGAAGCAGCTAGAGGATTTGTTGAGTAAGGGATTCATCCGTCCTAGTGTATCACCGTGGGGAGCGCCGGTGTTGTTTGTGAAGAAGAAGGATGGGAGTTTCAGGTTATGCATTGATTACCGGGGTTTGAACCGAGTTATTGTGAAGAACAAGTACCCTCTTCCTAGGATCGATGAGTTGTTGGATCAGCTGAGGGGTGCTACTTGGTTCTCTAAGGTAGATCTGGCGTCGGATTATCATCAGATACCGATAGATGAGGCAGATGTGAGGAAGACTGCTTTCAGGACGAGGTATGGGCATTATGAATTTGTGGTGATGCCTTTCGGGTTGACTAACGCACCAGCAGCTTTTATGAGATTGATGAACAGCGTGTTTCAGGAGTTTCTGGATGTGTCTGTCATCATTTTCATCGACGATATCCTGGTTTATTCTAAGAGTCCTGAGGAGCATGCAGTGCATTTGAGGGCAGTTATGGAGAAGCTGCGGGAGCAGAAGTTGTTTGCTAAGTTGAGCAAGTGCAGTTTCTGGCAGCGTGAGATGGGCTTTCTGGGTCACATTGTATCTGCAGAGGGGGTTTCTGTGGATCCAGAGAAGATTCAGGCTATTAGAGATTGGCCTAGACCGCAGAATGCCACAGAGATCAGGAGTTTCCTTGGATTGGCAGGTTACTACAGGAGATTTGTGCAGGGGTTTGCAAGAAGAGCACGTCCTATGACTAAGTTGACAGGGAAGGATGTCCCTTTTGTCTGGTCAGAGGAGTGTGAGGAAGGCTTTGCAAGCCTGAAGGAGATGTTGACTACTGCGCCGGTATTGGCTTTGCCTGAGCAGGGAGAACCCTATGTGGTTTATACAGATGCATCTAGAGTTGGTTTGGGGTGTGTTCTGATGCAGCATGGGAAGGTAATTGCCTATGCTTCGCGGCAGTTGCGGGTGCATGAAGGCAACTATCCTACTCATGATTTGGAGATGGGTGCTGTAGTTTTTGCCCTGAAGATTTGGAGATCTTATCTTTATGGTGCAAAGGTACAGGTGTTTACAGATCATAAGAGCCTAAAGTATATATTCACTCAGCCTGAGCTGAATTTGAGACAGAGGCGGTGGATGGAGCTTGTGGCGGATTATAATTTGGAGATAGCCTATCATCCTGGTAAAGCAAACACAGTTGCAGACGCTCTGAGTCGGAAGAGGGTAGCTTTGGCTCAAGAGCAGGAGATGGAGTCTCTGGTAGGAGAGATCAGTGCTTTGAGCTTGTGTGCTGTTTCACTGGAACCGTTGGGTTTGGAAGCAGTTGACAGAGCAGATCTTTTGAGTAGGGTGCGGTTGGCACAGGAGAAGGATTTGGGGCTGGTGAATGCCTCAAAGGATGTTGATTCAGAGTATCAGGTCTCGGATAATGGTACTATCTTGGTGCACGGTCGGGTTGGTGTGCCCAAGGATGAGGAGTTGAGGCAGGAGATTTTGAGAGAGGCTTATGCGAGCAAGTTATCCATTCATCCAGGAGCGACTAAGATGTACCGTGACCTTAAGAGGTACTATCATTGGGTCGGGATGAAGAAGGATGTAGCTAGTTGGGTTTCGAGGTGTGATGTGTGTCAGCTGGTGAAGGCTGAGCATCAGGTTCCTGGCGGGTTACTGAAGAGTCTACCCATTCCTGAATGGAAGTGGGATATGATTACCATGGATTTTGTGGTAGGATTGCCAGTGTCACGGACCTTTGATGCTATTTGGGTCATTGTGGACCGGTTGACTAAGTCAGCACGTTTTCTGGCCATTAAGAAGACTGATGGAGCAGCGGTCTTGGCTAAGAAGTATGTGAGAGAGATAGTTAGATTGCATGGGGTGCCAGCGAGCATTGTGTCTGACAGAGATTCCAAGTTCACTTCGGTGTTCTGCCAGGCTTTTCAGGTAGAGATGGGCACTAAGGTGCATATGGGTACAGCTTATCATCCCCAGACAGATGGACAGTCTGAGAGGACGATCCAGACGTTAGAGGATTTGCTGAGGATGTGTGTTTTGGATTGGGGTGGCCATTGGGCAGATCACCTGAACCTGGTAGAGTTTACTTACAACAACTGCTATCAGGCGAGTATTGGCATGGCTCCTTATGAGGCTTTTTATGGGAGGCCGTGTCGTACACCGTTATGCTGGACTCAGGTGGGGGAGAGGAGCATGTACGGGGCAGATTTTGTTCAGGAGACCTCATAGAAGATTCGGGTCCTCAAGCTGAACATGAAAGAGACTCATGATAGGCAGAAGAGTTATGCTGATAGGAGGAGGAGAGATCTTGAGTTTCAGGTAGGAGACAGAGTGTACCTCAAGATGGCCATGTTGCGGGGTCCGAACAGGTCATTGACTGAGACTAAGTTGAGTCCAAGGTATATGGGTCCGTTCAGAGTGATTGAGCGAGTTGGACCAGTGGCATATAGACTGGAGTTACCTGAGGTTATGCGTGCTTTCCACAAGGTATTCCATGTGTCTATGTTGCTGAAGTGTCTCCGTGAGGATGATCAGTTGTTGGCTAAGATTCCTGAAGATCTTCAGCCTAACATGACTTTGGAGGCGAGACCAGTGAGGGTTCTCGAGAGGAGGATCAAGGAACTTCGGAAGAAGAAGATTCCTTTGATGAGAGTCCTTTGGGACTGTGATGGTGTGGAGGAGCAGACTTGGGAACCTGAGGCGAGGAAAAAGGCAAGGTTTAAGAAGTGGTATGAGAAGCAACCACGACTTGAGCTTGCCTAGTCTGGTTCCGTCTGTAATCCGTGGCTGGAGCGGGAATAGAGTATTCCAGCCCATCTCTCTTGTTACTCAGTCGCTTGAGGTGGTTGGTTGTGCGACTTAGTAACAAGATGAGGTGGTGCTCGGGGTACAAAGTTTTCCGTGAGGCGGGAATTGGGAAAAGTTTCCCGAAATAGAAGTTTCCTAAAGTGGAAATTTTCCCGAAATAGAAGTTTCGTAAATATGGAAAGTTTCACAGGAGTTGGAATTTGTCCATTTTAGCGGTGGGAAGCCTTGGAGGGGCTTTCGTGGCCTTTGTGGCGGACTTTCGAGTCAGACTGCCTGTGTGTGGCGGGCTTTTAGCCAATTGTGTGGCCTTTGTGGCAGGCTTTTAGCCAATTGTGTGGCCTTTGTGGCGGGCTTTTAGCCAATTGTTGGCCTTTGTGGCGAGCTTTTTAGCCAATTGTGTGGCCTTTGTGGCGGGCTGTTTAGCCAGAGTGTCTTTGTGACGGTCCTTCGGGACAGATGGTCTTTGTGACGGTCCTTCAGGACAGATGCTCTTTGTGACGGTCCTTCGGGACAGATGGTATTTGTGACGGTCCTTCGGGATAGATGGTCTTTGTGACGGTCCTTCGGGACGAGTGGCCTTGGTGGCGGTCCTCTTTAGGACGTTTGTTTGGCCTTGGTGGCAGTCCTCT
The DNA here is from genome assembly GCA_023657505.1 of Camelina hispida. Classification (NCBI taxonomy): domain Eukaryota; kingdom Viridiplantae; phylum Streptophyta; class Magnoliopsida; order Brassicales; family Brassicaceae; genus Camelina; species Camelina hispida. The sequence goes on from CP094637.1 coordinate 28,566,000, forward strand.
TTAGGACGTTTGTTTGGCCTTGGTGGCGGTCCTCTTTAGGACATTTGTTTGGCCTTGGTGGCGGTCCTCATTAGGATATTTTGTTGGCCTTTGTGGCGGCCCTTGGGGCGTGTATACGATCCTTGCGTGGTCATGGGGTATCCCGGTGAGGGGATATGTGGTTGGTAGAACATTGAGATGTTTTTACGCGAGCCACGGGAAGGAAACCTGGATAGGGATAGGACTCAGACGTGTTCAGAATTGTTTGCTCGCGGCTCTTGGAGGACTTGGCCCTCCTAGTACTGCCATATTCGGAGACTTTGTGGCTTTGGAGTATGGTTGGTATATCGACTTCGGACGACGGTCCGGAGACGCGCTGTAGGGTGACGACCCGAGAGACGAGTTTGGATTTTTCCTTATATATTATGGCATGCGGGTTTAGGCCCGATGAGGAGCCAACATTGGCATGCAGACTTAGGTCTGATGAGGAGCCAATGAAAACTCAAGGTTTAGGCCTATGGGAAAGGGAAAGTCCAAAAGTCGAGAGCAAATGACGCCTGGAGCGTGAGTCTATCGCCTAGAGGTGACCTTCTGTAGAGCAGTCGGAGGAGTGCGGGCCGTGGAGACGGTTGCACGGGAGTCCTTGGCTGATGGTTGTTCAGGATTCGAGGACGAATCCAGTTTGGTGGGGGAGAATTGCAACATCCGTGAACCAAAATCCCGGTTTGGGGATTGCATCGGTCGATGCAGGTTGTGTATCGGCCGATGCAGGTTCAAGTTTCTGCGTTTTGACTTAAGTCAAACGCTGCGTTTTGGGTAAGGAAAACCCTTAACTCGTGAGTTTTGTCTCATTCGCGAGTTTAGCCGTTTTTGGGAGAGAAACGAAAGAGAAAGAACTGTTCTTGAGCGTTCCTGAGTTTTCTGGAGTTTTGGGGTGTTCCTTGGTGAGATCTGTAGCTGGGATTGTTGTAGGAGCTTCCTAGAAGCGTTTTCTTTCTTGGTTTTGGTTGGATTTCGTCTTGGCAAAGGTAAGTGCATGACCATGGCTTATCTAAGCTAGAGGAACCTTTAACTTGCTTGTTTTGTGTTGTTAGGCTTGTTAGATTGTTTGTATGGACGTTAGGAAGCTTTCTTGTGGCTTGGGAATGAGTTTCTGTGGTTGTAGGAATGAAATCCGGCGAGAAGCTTCGGGGAAATCACGGTGCTCGACGTTGCATCGATCGATGCATAGCTTGCGTCGGTCGATGCAAGTGCGAGGACGGCGCGATAAAATTTAGGGTTTTCATGTTGCGTCGAGCATGCGTCGGTCGATGCAGATTGGGTATTGGTCGATGCAAGTTGCACTTGCATCGGTCGATGCAGCTTCTGCGTCGGTCGATGCTTCCTCATTTGTCATCGGTCGATGCATGTTGGCATCGGTCGATGCAGTGTCCTGGTCCTTTGTTGTTGTGTGGTGATTGTTACTTGTTGGTTATTGGTACTCTATTGCTTGTGTGTATAGCCCAGTAGATGGGAGGATTGCCTTACTGAGTATTTGTAAAATACTCATGCATTGCAATATGTGTTTGTGGTGCAGGTAAAGGCAAAGTGTGATCGTGGAATCCAGGCAATGAAGAGGAGGATGTTCTAGGGACTCGGTTTTATGTTGTCTGGCATTGCTAGGTTGCTAGAGTTGGGTCAGTAGAACATTGCTAGGTTGCTAGTTCTATGATTATGTTGTTTTGGTTATTGGATCATGTGGAATATTGTTATATTTTATTATTGGATTATATTTGGATATTGGTATTGATTTCCGCTGTTGAATGTGTTTGTGGTTAGGTGACTAGTGGGTATGGGACCACTAGTTGTAGTTTATATTATTATATTTATTATTTATTATTTATTAAAAAAAAAAAGTGGGTTGTTTCAATTCTAATTATAAGATTTTTTAGTCTTTTATTTTTTTCTATTTTTTAATTTTTTCTTCAGATTCCTATGCATTATTTATGTTTATTTAGTATGTTATGACCATTTGTATTCTTCAGTCTTTTTTTCTATTGATTAAATTTTGTAAATAAATATTTAACTATATATTTTATGTAAAAATAACAAAATATTTATGATTTTTAAAATTTTATGCTTTTAGCTAGAAAATTTTATATATTAGAATATAGGAAGTATAATTTATTGAGATATCAACTAAAATAGTGAAGAACTTATGTGTTCTACATAGAATCGGTTCAATTTGAGCCCTATGTAATATGTGTCGCAGTAAATAAGTTTAAAACCATAAGTGTAGTTTATTGATAACATACTTTAAAATCTTTTTGAGGAACCCAATCAGGATTTGATGATTAATATTTGATACTGGCATTTATTGATCAGTTCTTGTATTTCTTCATATCTCGATGCCGATGTGGGACCTTCTGTTTATTACTCTTTGTTTTTTCAAATGCGTCTTCTGTTGATCAGATACCTTCTTTTTTTTTGCTATTTTTCACATAAATAAAAACTAGGGAATTGCAGTGTATAACCAACAAAAACTTTATAATTCAATAACTAACTATTCTAACCACTAAAAGGTAATACACTTTGTATAAACTATAATATATACCATTTTAACCTTGCTCATAACCTCTCCACCTTTACCTCTTTCCACCACCACCACCACCACTACCTTTACTTCCTTCTATCACCACCATCTCCACCTCTTTATCATCATCACCCCTAGGGTTCTTAGTCAACTAAACTCTAGGGTTTAGCTGTCACCACCTCCACCTCCGACCACCAGACCTCCAGCCACCTGCCGCCATCTCCGGCCATGGCCATCTCTGGCCACCGGCCGCCCCCTCCGGCCACCAGTCGCCGCCACCTCTGGCCACCAGACCTCCAGCCACCATTGCCACCAAACCATTAAAGGTCATTTTTCCTATCTCTTATGTTATTCACTTAATTTTTCAAAATAGTATGCTATATTCTTAATTATATTTGTAAATATCGCTAGTTGACAAATTCACCCTAAAAACTATGATGAACTTTTTTACTAAAAAGATCTAGATTGTTTGTTTTTTAAAAAAATTACAGGTGAATTTGTTGGATAACCAATTCAAAAAAACAAACAAAGAAGAATATAGCATATTATTCTTAAAACAAATTAAGAAAATAACATAAAAGAGTAATAAATATTACCATTTTGGTGTTGGTTTGGTGGTAGTGACTAAAGGTGGTGGTGGTGGTAGTAGCCGGAAGTGGGTTGGTGGCCGGAAATAGGGTGGTGGCTGGAGGTAGGGTGGTGTGTTGGTTGGAAGTGGTGATAGACTGGTAGTGTGATGATGTTAGATAAGGCAAAATAGTATAGATGTAGTTTATATAGAGAATATGATAGATACATATGGTTAAAGAAATTAAGCTTCCATCACATGGAATTAAAATAAAAACAATCATCTCAAAAACTCTCTGAGGCAATGTTATCGAGGTAACTCCCTCTATGAACCGTTCTGACGCCGGTGGAGCTTCTAGTCGACAACGTCAAGAGAAAACCATCTCAAATCACTGCTACTTTGAGATCTTGTCTTTGTATTCTATTTATTTATTTAGTTATTACCCCTTTTGTTTTCTATTCTCTGCAAAACTCCCAAACCTTTTTTGACACAAGTTTACCTTGGCAACTATTCATTAATCACCATAAAAAATAGAAGCGGTTTCGGGTGAACCCCCTCCCTCAATTTTTTCTTGCAACACCTAGACAGAAGCATCTGAAAGACAGCGAGTTACAAAATTAGATCTATTTTTGGATTTGATTTTTTCTCTATCTAGATTTCACTTCATCCAGAAGATCCCTCACCATGGGCTTTGTTGATGGGAGGAGAGCTATCCCTCTTGGACCAGCAGATGTGCCTTGCTCAAGAGAGCCGTCAACGCATGGCGATCCTCTTGTGGGGGCAACTTTTCTACAATCTGAAAAGAGTAAGCCTTCTTGCCTCCTTGCCTCATCAGCGGACCAAAGTCATCTTGGGCCGATGTCGATCCTGCTATTTTTGATGAGTCCGATCTCAAGGCAAATCCTCCAACTTTCTCTAGTCACTCGCCATGGTCTCATTGCCAAAACACGATTAGGGTTTCCCCTGGTGGGCTGATCTAATGTGTTTGCCCCATTAAGGATCCAGCTGGCCAAATCCATAAGGATTGTCTCAAATTTTTATCTTTGTAGACCCAAGTCAAGTCAATTATGTCGTTTTCCAAACCTTAGCCGATTGTTGCTTTGACTTAGTTTTAACCATCTGAGAACTATGGTAGTATTATCTCTTATGGCTCTGATTTATAAACCCCATAGCTTGAACTTTAATGGTCTATGTGTAATGCCCTAACCGCCACCTATTAGTAGGTCTAATGTTCAATCCTATTCCATGGGCCCACCTTCCATAATGGGCCTCACGTCCTCTAACTAGGCCCATGAGCCCATCAATATCCGACGGTCGGTTTGCTATGTCTGAGAGGTTTTAAAGACTTGTTATCATTCCTACAAATCACCATATGATCTTTCTCTGTGTTTTTTCCTCACTCGCACAGTTCCAACAATCACTTCCCGGAAGGTCATCCATTCTGAGACTACTCCAGCTCAAGCACGCTTAACTCTGGAGTTCTCTCAGGACCCTTGATCGAAAAGATAAGTGCACTTTGGTGACATATGTGGCCAAATCAATTTTTTTAAACCTCTCTGCAAGTCTCTGAAACCGGGGTGTCACAATTCACCCCCACTAACAGCTCACAACATCCTCGTTGCACACCAAGACCATCACCCCGATGGTGGAGCCCACTTGACTCCACACTCGTCCCGACCGCCACCTCTTAGTATGCCGAATGTTCAATCCCAGTCCATGGGCCCACCTTCCTTAATGGGCCTCATGTCCTCTCACTAGGCTCGTGTTCCCATCAATATGCGGCGGTAGGTTTGCTATGTTCGGGAGGTTTTAAAAACTTGTTACCATCCCTACAAATCACCACATGATCTTTCCTTATATTTTGTCCTCACTCGCACAGTTCCAACAATCACTTCCCGGAAGGTCACTCATCCCGAGACTACTCCAGCTCAAGCACGCTTAACTCTAGAGTTTTTTCAGGACCCTTGACCGAAAAGATAAGTGCATTTTGGTGATATAGATGGCCAAATCAATTATTTTAAACCTCTCTGCAAGTCTCTGAAACCGAGGTGTCACACTATGGATACCAATTCCAAGTTTTCCTAGTGTTAATTACGTATATGACTTGTCTAGCTCATATCTCTCTCTATGACAGCAACTTTAGCAAACCATTTCAATCACCAGAGCATCACCACCATTGCTTGAAACCTTGTCATTTCCCTACTTTGTGTTGACCTTCTCACACCGGTGAGAACCATGGCTTTGGCCCCTCCTCCAACGTCACTTCGTCTCTAGACAATGACCATTTTCATCCATTGACTTGTTCATGGAAGAATTATCAATAATCTTTGAACTTACATGTAGGAAGACGCTATCTAGCTTTTGGTTCAAAGCTCTCGAAGAACGTTTGTCGGCTAAGCTTATATATCCTCTTATCGCATTGGGAAATGCCTTTATGTTGTACTTTAGAGGGATTTCAAAATCTTTGTGTACTTGGTTTCTATCTTAATGGAATGTGAACAAGTGTTTGTCTAAAAATACAAAAGAAAAAATAATTAGAATTGTTAGAAAATTAATTTTGCTTTTTTTTGTTAGCTTTGCTAAATTCCCAAAAATTACCACAAAAAAAAATCTATAAAACTACCCCAAAAAGAAAAAAAAAACTGCATAGCTACATACTTTTTTGTGGTTGTGATCTATTATGTAGCTATAAGCTTTATTAGGTACAAATTATTCTTTGGATATAATGTTGTGACGGTTGATTTATGTAATTTTTCATGGTAAATTCAAGGGTCGGTGATCGGGTTCAGATCGGATATTCGGGTTTTGGGATTTAAGAAATAGGACTCATTCAAATATTTTTAGATTTTAGGTCCATTTCGGATATATTCATCGGATTTGAATATTTTTGGATTATAGTCAAAACCTTGAAATATATTCTGGGTTTGGATAGGGTTTGGTTTTTTAATCTAATTCAAAGTAAAAACTCAAAATCATTCCGAATTCAATAGAAGATTTAAAATTTGAATTCACTAAAAAAAATACAAATAACATACCAAACTAAATAAAATGATTGTAATCATTAATTCCGAACATCATAAAAAACCATTCTGAAAATATCAAACTAAATTGATGTCATAAAAAAAAAACCATTTCGAACACCAAAACACCAGATTTGAAGGTTTTAATGTTAAGATTAGAAAATCAAAGAATACAAAAGAAAGAAAAGATGAGTAAGCAGTTTTGTTAGGATTTGGGATAAATAAATATTGATGATTAGAGAAAACATCTGATTGGATATTATGGAGGATTTATATCCGATCCGAATTGCGTACTTCAGATCAGGTTCGGATTGTTTCGGTGCAGGTTTTTTCCCAGCCACTACTAAAATTAGTTACAGACTGCCACAATCGAAATATCTGATTATACTTCACCAACTTTGACTTATTTTTTTTTATAAAAACTTTGACTTATTTGTAATTTTGTATATCGTTCAGGTGTCTATGTATTCAATTAAACCATAATCGAGATCTATCTGATAATAACATCATGTATTGAAATAGTAGGTTTCCCAATATATAAAAAATTGTAGTAGTCATAATTATTGCATTGTTCGACTAAATAAATTAAATCAAAGGGATCAAACTGAAACTAGAGAACCACAAACGTTAGATAATGTATTATAGTAACAGAGATCATGTTATGGACTTTTAAATTCAATTGAAAATATCAAACAACTAAAGAGAAAACAATTTTTTGTTTTTTTTTTCTTTTCATTTTGGAAATTCGGATATTCCATCTCACTAAACTACCCGAAAATAGATTATCATTTAAGGAAAGCCAATAAAAAAACGACGAAGGAGTTTTTAAACTAAACATGATTATAGTGACTCTGACGCTCACTGATTTATATTCTTTGAGACAATCAGAGATATACTATCTATTTATAAATTTGAAACAAAAAATGCATCAATTGACTTTGATTCAAGTTGTATAACCATAACTTGACGAATGGATCAAGAATATGTGGGATTTTCTTTTGATATATTAATCTTAAAACGAACAATATGAGGAATTTTTTTTCCTTAAAAACAGATGAATGGAATAATAATGTGTTACCTTTTTTGGAGTTGAAACCTTTGACAAAACTCGGATACTCATCAGTCATGCCAAGTCCAAAAAAATAGAATATCCAATTTAGTTGTTTCCTAGTTTAGGAAATGCATTGCTGTTGTAATTAAAATACAGTACTAGTTAAGCTTTCTAGTTCCTGTTTCTTAATTGAACTCTTTGTTCACGTTTTTTTTTTCAATTTTACCGTACAAATTCTCTCTCAATTTTTTTTTATCAGTTTTTTTCCCTACAAGATTTCTTTTACATTCCCATATCATTAGTTTCACTCATAGAAGATTTTTTTTTGTTTGAAATTCCTTTTTATTCATGTTAGTTTCAAGGAAAATATGAAGAAGAGAGCGAGAATAATATTGGAGTTTACATTTGTTTAAATGAAATACCAATAATTGGATGAAATTTCAGGGCCGACTTAAACATTAGTTACACCCGGTACGACAGTTACTTAATATTTGAATTTTTAAGGAAAAAAAATAAAAATTTTACCCACTAAATATTCGTATTACTTACCAGATTTTGAAGAAAACTGAAAAAAACAATGATAGGTTGTCAAAAAAGAAGAATAAAGACAACAATATGTATAAGTTTTAATTAAAGTATATAGTATTATTAATTCAGTTCAGATTTTATAATAATTAGGGTAAAAATAAAAGAAAAAAAATTGAATTTGAGTTGGACATGGTGCAATTGCCCATCATGCACTGGGTCAGCGCATGAAATTAAATGTAAGAACAGAGTTGCAGAAATTATAAAGAGACAGTAGGTCCGAGATAGGGTCATATCAAATAAATTACAATCACAAGTCACAAGCACACACAAAATGATAAAAGAAAGAGAATTCGAATGCAAACAAATGGACAATATTAATACAATCCAATATAAACGAGATGGAAAAGCAAAACAAAACAAAACAAAACAAAATTATTTAAACGACTGTAGAAACACATGTTTTTGACCATCTCACAAATATGAGTGCTTGCTTCTTCAAGGTGATAGTCCACCAGTGGGTCTTGAATGGGCTAATGCTGGTAAATAATGAAACAAAAATAGTATAGAAATGCAAAGATGAGACAACTTCCATAATACTTTTACTGATAGAGAAATACTTAGAAAGGAGAGAGATAAGATTTGTACACTTTGACAGTAAGGTAAGAAACGATCTATTGTAGCTTGGTCCTCCCATTGAACACTTTCTTTCTAATTTTCATCATTGCATTTTATGACAAGTCTTTCACTCACAACAAAACTTCTAGAATTGAGTGGAAGCTTTCTCAGGTTTGGACACCTTCTTACCTCAATGTTATCTAGAAAAAAAAAAAAAAAAAAAAAAAAAAAAAGCCAGTGGACCCCGGTAGATGCATGTGTTCCAACAGAAGTAGATCATTCATGATTCAAGAGTCAAGCTTTTCTAATATTCGAAAAGGTGCAACCCCTTGCAGTTGGTGCTCATCAGTTCCCTTCTTTTTTAACTATTTCTTTTAGTTGATGTAAACTTCGAAGCTCAAGCACAATAAGATTATGAGCGAACAATAACCATGTCAAATCCTGAAGACAGTCGCAGCTACTTATACATACACTTGACAGGTAGGAAAGCTTGGGCTCGTTATTCTTACGTGGCCCAATGACCTCTTTATATTTACCTCAAACATTGAACAACTCCTTATGGTGAGGTCATTGGGACTATGCATAGTTGGCAAGACTAATACCCTTGATGCTTCTTCTTGAATGGCCATAATATTTAGTCGTTGAATACGATTTGCTAGCTGAAGTTATTGGCAATTATTCCCAAAAAGAAACAAAAATTGATTATTGCTAATTAGAGTTCTTTGAACATATGTAGTGAATCTGTAAATAACTTTATTTATACACAGATATATATGTATTGCAATAGAAAATTGTCCATTATTGTGGATCTAGGTGAGAAGTATGTGGAAATCTAAGCAGAAGCTTAACACGATAAGTGGTTACAGCTTCTTCCTCATGATCATCAACCTCAGCAAACATGGCGATTCCGCGAGCAAACGCGAAAGCTCCTGTCCCTCCTACTACCTCCATAACCTCTTCCAATTTATGCGTCATGTCTCTGCTCCTAATGCTAACACTTCCCGTGTACTCGGGTGTCTCCAACGTCAAGTATATTACGTTAAAATCTGAGTTAGCAAAGTCTTCATGCGGGATTATGAATCCCTCGGCTTTGCCTACTATCCGAGAATTGTTTTCTGGTCCTTCCGTGAGTGTACGTCGGAAAATCAATGCTCCTCCTCCTCCTCGTCCGCGGGGACGGGCTATGCGTTGACTGGACCGACGAGAGGAATAGGTGGAGGATGGTATGTGTGTTTGCTGAACGTAGAGGGAGAAGGAGAAGAGTGATCCCGGCGGGTCGTAATCAGGAACGGGTGAGAGTAAAGCGAGTAGAAGGACGACGAGAATAGAAGTGGCGACTGCGGTGAGGAAGATGACTTTAGTTAGCATGATCGGAGAAGAAGAGGAGAGACCAGAGGAGTTTCTAACTGTTCTTTCTAACAAACCTCTTTGGTTATAAAGTTAGACTGGTGATTTTGGTATAACTACTACTTCCACAACATAACTAAACCACTGCTTTCTTTTTGTGGTTGTCATTTATTCTCAGTTGGGTGGTTCTGTATAAAAATATTGTAAACACTAGATTATAATTAATCAAAGCTTTTTAGTTCGATTTCGGTTAACAATGTGTCAGTTTGGTTTTCATGTCAGTACGCTAAATACAAAAAGGATACTAAATTAACAAATGAATTGGAAAGTTAAGGTACATCACATTTCATAGACTAATTTAATGGTTTTGCCTTGCGCACATGACCTATGCTATTGACGAGATCTTTACGTGTACACACAGGGAACATGTTGATGTTCTTGAGAACTTTCAATCGCCAAAGAACGTATGGGAAACTCAACTGATCACGCGAAGTGAAGCGGACAACTTCATTGAACCAGAGGCACATGAATAGATTGGTCAATGGGGTGTGTTCCCTCACAATCACTGAGGCTTCAGAGAGAGCTGTGAGAATGTAAAACAACCAAAAGTTACTTCAATCCTCTTAAGTTTAGGAATTTTCCTACAACAGAGATTATGGAAAGAACTTTACCCTTTTTCCCATTGAATCTTTTATCTTCGGGTAGATTGTCACGTAGGTATTGATTTATCTGAACTTCAACTTCTTCAGGTGTAGCTTTGTGTTTCTTGACAACAGCTTTTGCCTCGTCATATACGCTGCTTCGAGCTCCATGTTCTGAAATTGCAAGCACTGAGTTTGTTCGCCAAAGAAGAGCATCTAATACACCAAGTGGGTCTCTTCTAAACTGGGACTTTGAGTCTACCCAAATCGAGTACTTGGCATCCGGGAAAAGACGATGTGCCAACATCTGAAAACATAAAAACATCTTATATTATACTCAAATGCGCTTAAAAGCAAAAGGGAAACTCAAATATTGTGACTCCAGCCATATTTAAAAAAAAAAAATCGAAAGATGCAAGCAAAAAGCAGTACTGAGAGCTATTTCAAATCAAGCAGATACCATATAACGCGGCGCAACATTAAATCAAAGAAGTTTAAAGTTTGGCTTTTATGGACACAAATTCTCAACCAAACCCAGGCCATCAACAGAAAGACACAAAGACATGAGTTTGATGATCTAAAAGAATAGACAAGGAGTACCAGGAACGCATAATCAGCAACAGTTTAAACCCGAGGGAATGATATAGCTACATGCACTAGCAAGAATAACATTTGCCCCTGAAGTAGAGGAACAATACCTTTGGGATCTTCCCATTAAGCCTTTGGTCTGTAAAAGGCAGATCCTTTACGATCACAATACGCCACTTTCTAATGTGCGCATTCTCATCAATTTTATGACCCTCTCCTTCTTGTGTTGCGAGAGTAACTTCATCCCAAAACGCGACATAGCAAACCTGCATCCACAAACTTATTCAGAGGACTGAATACAGCAGACAAAGTAGTTCACAACAAAAACTAACGACTCGTTCAATATGCTTACTTCAAAATGAAAGAGAAACAGTTCAAGAGTAACCAACCTTTTGAGTTGATGCCTTAGACATTCCGATAGGCTCATAAAGGTTATCACCACCACCAAACGCACACGTCGAGACTACTACCTCACATGTCTTCATAAACCTCTTATCCTTGTCCGAAATCCTAAAACCCCCATTTTCATTGAAAAATCCACAATGCACAGAAACTGTTTCCCTTACCTGATCCCAAAAAAAAAAAAAAAAGAAAAGAATCCTCAGATTCAAGATTCATTAGAAACTTCCTAGAATCATAGGAAAATGTCAAGTTCTTAAGCCTTGTAGAGTTACCAAATCATAACCTGATAACTATCCTCTCTCTCAGCAAAAGTCTGGTTCCCCGTGAATAAATTAAACCGCGTCTCATTACTTCGAACAGCTTTCTCTTCCCCCATCGAAGAATCAGTATCGGTCATATACACAACTGTCTTAACCGGAGAGCCTGAATCTTTACGCTCCAATATATCAAGATGTTCAAGCTCCTCAGGTGGCAGAAGCTTCAAACAACCTAACACAATCCATACAGAATACAAAACATTATGTGAATACTCAAGAATTAACAAATCCGATAGCAAATTCAAGAAACTCTCTTCTTTTTTTTTTTTTTTTTTTTTTTTTTTTTTGTTTTGCACATTCATTAGCCTATCCTTGTTTCTAAAACTACACAATCAAACGTAAGAGAGAGTGAAGTGATCAAGCTCACGTTGTCTAACACCACCTATAACCTTGGTAGTCGGATCCAATCGATTCAAGTTTCCTTCATTTTTCTTGCTTGGACTCTCTTTACCACTCGAATCTGGTGGATGCTTCAGCTCACTAGATTTGATCCCCCCAATCCTCGTGGATTCAAATCCAAGCAATCCAACTGCGAGAAGAAACACCAAAACCACCCAGTATCTCACGAAAAGCCTTAGAACGTGACGTGGTAGCTCGTAGCTGGTTCTGTGGCTCAGTTTCTTCCGCTTTCGTCGGGTTCGAGCTCGGATCCGATTCAAATCGTTAGTCTCTTCGTCTGATACTGAGATCGAGACGCTGTTGCTGTTGTTGTTGAACATTGTGGTTTTGAATTGTTTAGGATCGATCTCTCTCTCTCTCTCTCTCTCTCTCTCTCTCGAATTGGTTTGTGAAATGAAACGATCGATAGAGGAAAAGCTCTAAGGTTTTGTTTGAGCTTGTCGCAGTAGATCTTGGTTTAGAAACATGTTCGGTTTAGAAATTGTAATATGAATTTCAATTTCGGTTTAACAAGATATACATGTTTAAACAATTTCGTTTCATTATATTTTATCCATGTTGAAAAAAGGGTTTTGTGCATGGTAAAATTTTATTCATAAATCAGAACACAATTCCAATTTTATTCTTATCATTTCAATTAATTATTAAAATTTAAACGATGTGGCAATATTTCTTTTTTATTATAGGTTTTTTTATTTCAAATTATCATTTCAAAAAGTTATCATATTTATGACTTTGTTTGAAACACACTTCTTTTTAAAAAATTACACCTTTTTGTATATAATATGACATCAAATAAATTAAAATACCCTAATCTTCTTAGACTAAAATAAACAATCATGAAAATATTATTACGTCTACTATTTTTATTGAATTGACACATCATTTTAAAGTGTTTGTAATTGTTTATTTTAGTCTTAGAAGATTAGGGTATTTTAATTTATTTGATGTACTGTAATTGTGAGCAAATAAAACTTATTAATTTATCAATCCGCATAAATTTAATTTTACTAATCCGATGATGTAGAATATTCGATACACATTTTTTTCTTCATATATTGAATAATATATCTTTTTTTAAAAAATCATAATATATGCAGAAAAAAAATTGTCATAAGTAATATACAATAATTAAAAAAAAAAAATCATATGGTATAATATCAAGGGGCATATGCAAAAATACCCTTTTCTATTTTTTCTTTTTTTGCAAAAATAGTCTTTCTTATCATCTGTTTTCAATAAAATTATTTTCTATATACAGAATGACTAAATTTTAAATTTTAAATTTTAAAATTCAAATACTAAATCCTACCCCATCAAAACTATACCCTAAATGTAAATAGAAAACCCAAAAGTTAAAAAAAATTATAAAATTTAGTTTGATATATTGTAATTCTGTAAAAAAAGATCAAAATGAATATGACCACAATATTTTTGAAAAGAGATATCTATACAAAGGTATTTCTAACAATTTCTATAATATCAAATCTTAGTTTTTTAATTTAGATTAGTTAACAGATTTTGTAAAATTAATTACTAATTTTTGTCTATAATTAATTAAAGAGATAAAGTGAATTTTCTTTCATAATAATTATTTAATTATGTTATAAATTAAGATTTAATTTACATTTTTACGGTACTAAAATTTATGTAACATGACCTCAATTTAGTTGGATTTGGTATTGGGCTTTGCTTAAAGGTGTAAGGGGGATTTTCAAAAATACCCCTTTCTCTATGTCACTTTTCAAAAATATTTGTCTATTTTTAAAAATATCTCTTTTTAATATATAAAATGACTAAACTCCACCTCCTAAAAACTATATCCTAAATATAAAATAGAGAACGCAAACATAAAATAAAATAAAATTATTTTAACATGTTGTAATTGTGTAAGAGGATAAAACTGAAAACAAAAAGGGTATTTTTGAAAAGAGGTATTTCAAAAAGGGCATTTCTAATATATAGTTAAAATTTTATAAATTAATACTCTATAAATTAATAAACACTAGAAATTAATCAATTTCACTGATTCCAAATCGGGTCAGTATAAAAAATAACAAAAATCGGTAAGATAATAATATAATATTTTTGTGAAATTACCATTAAAATATGGTCCCAATAATATCATAAATTATTAATTAAGTAAATTTAGATATATATATATATATATATATATATATATATATATGCTGATATACTAATTTATACTTTTAAAATTTTAAATTTTCTCCTATAGCTCATATCTATAAAACAGTTGTTATGTTGTATTTTCAAACTATAATGATATAAAATACTCTATAACATGTCATAAAAATAGCTTTCTCTTTATGTCTTCAATTTATAGATATTGATCATTTTATTTTGATATTATTATTATTATTATTATTATTATTATTATTATTATTATTATTATTATTATTATTATTATTATTATTATTATTATTATTATTATTATTATTATTATTATTATTATTATTATTATTATTATTCATAAATTGAATTTATGTATTTCATGTGTATAAGTAAATTTGTTTATTAGATTTGTAATTTATTGTCAATAATGTTTTCTAAATATTACCAATTCAATTCTAAAACTATAAAAATTTTAACATCCAAAAATCTAGTTTTATTTTGCTAAAATTGTCTGAATTCATAATTTAAAAAACAAAATAAAAAATTAATATATATATATATAAGTTGTTAATTATTAATTTACATATAAATAAGAAATATTAATTTATAGAGGTTTTACTATATTAAAAAAAAAGGCTAACCAAACAAAAATGAATAAAAGAAAATGTACCTAATTCAAAAACTATTTGGAGAATTAATAGAAATGAAAAAAAAACGAACATCAAAGAATTATAATACTTGGTACAATACTTTTGGTGCAACTCATGTCCAATTCAAAATTTATGGGATGTCAACCAATCTAGATGTTAGTGTAGAAGTGTGATAACCCGTTCCGCTGACCCCACTAGTCCCGCTAGCTGTTCCAGCGGACCGTCTGTGGATCTTGCTAGCCCCCCGCTAGCCGTCCCAACGGATCTCAAGCTGGCCTTGCAGAGCATCGATCCTAACCCCTCACCGTGGAATGAAACTATTCATCCAAATCCACCAGTAGGTTATTGGTGCGCCAAGCGTTCCTCGAACCATGGCCCCCACCCTTTAACAACCTTCCCACAGGACAAGCTGTCACTAACTGACCTGCACATCAATTGGTGACAGCTTGTCCTGTGGGAAGGTTGTTAAAGGGTGGGGGCCAGGGTTCGAGGAACGCCTGGCGCACCAATAACCTACTGGTGGATTTGGATGAATAGTTTCATTCCACGGTGTGGGGTTATGATCGATGTCCTGGAGGGACAGCTTGGGATTCATTGGGACGGCTAGCGGGGGGCTAGCAGGGTCCACAGATGGTCCGTTGGGGCAGCTAGCCGTGGGCTAGTGGGGTCAACGGGACGGGTTGTCACAAGAAGAGACAAGAGATACACAATTTTTAACGAGGTTCAGCAAATGCTACGTCCTCAATCTTTGTTGGAAATACTTCTTGAACACAATTATAGTTAGTGTTCAATATTGAACTTACACAACCCTAAGATCTTCTCTTAGCTTGTTCCCAATCTATTTCCAACCCACTAAGAGATCCCTAAGATCAACACAAATGATCTATTCTCAGGACTCTCACTTAGAAACAAAACCCTCACCTTTCTCTCCCAAAGATGCCAAAAGGCTTACAAGGTTTTTCCTCTCTTTGTTACGTTCTTTAGAGATCAGTTTCTAAGTTCTAGACCCTCTATATTTAAGGGATTTCGTGCCTCTCCCAAGGCTATCAACTTTCCTTAAATCAAGAGGAAATATTCTATTTAACTTTATTCTTTGTTAAACAAATATTTCCTAATCCCACTAAATCTTCTAAATATCTTCAAGATTTTTTTTTCTTCATACTTTACCTTCAAGTAATATCCCAAAACGTGCCTTAAGTATATCTTCATAAATCTTCAAAACCAAGACATACGGAGAAAATAAACAAGCCTCTGGTGTTTTTTTTTGTAGGACAGAGGCTTGAGCATACATCAGATGTCTGTGCCGAGATAGAAGCTTGTGCAGATATATTTTGTACAGCTTCCTGAACTTCATCTTCAACTTGAGCTTGCCCACATACACTTACACTAGAGTATTACATTGTTTGTGGCTAAATTAAAGATTCATTTGTTGTCTTCTCTTTATATCTTTAAAACGGTTCTTTAGTTCTCATTTCCATGTCGTCATAATCATCTCTTTCTTTATGTCAAAATCCTCATCTTGATATATTTCTTGTTTCTTTTAAAAAATTCACAAAATGTGTTTTGACCTCAATGCACATAAACCCTTCCAAAAGAAATGATCAGGAAATGTATTGAACAACTACCTATATCTAACCATCCCATAGCCTAAGTCCTTTATGGTTACATCAAATAGAGGCAAAATGCACCATAAAAGATAAAGATTATTCATTCTGAGCATGTTATACACGTATCGTTACTTTAATTTTCTCAGTCTTTCTTTATACCAGAGTGGTATACTATACGCAATAAACCCTACTAGAACGAGTATGTCTTGCATTTCTTACATGGCAACCATTCTCTTGTCACTGATGGTTAGATAAATAAATAAAAGAGTATTTCAACTTGTTGGTCAATTGAGTCATATGTGATATGCCAAATGTAAAACTTGTTATATGTTAGATACCACCTATATAAATTATGCTATCCGATGCTGCTACATGTCGCAAAACTCTAAATTTTTATTCTTAAATAATCAAGTTTCAAGTGAATTATACGAAAATTCATTTAAACTAGATTAAGACCCGTGCTAGAGCACGGGTTGAAATTCATTTTATTTATATTGTAATTTTTATATAAAATAAAATTTATGTGATTGTTTTAAAATATTTTTTTGATAAAAAATTATGCAATAAAATCATATCTTAAATATGATGACTTGAAAAAAGACACCTATTTTGTAAGTTTTATATTGTTAATGATTCTAGATAAATACTCGTGCTATAACACTGGTTAAATTTTATTTTATCCAAAATTTTGTATATTTTATATTTTAAAATAAAATTTTAATATGTTGTATTAGGTTATATATGTGAATTTATTTCAACAATGTGTATTCTACATCATGACTTGAATGTCATTATAAGACATAATTTTGTAAATGTGCTTTTTAAAAAGCGAGTTATTATATTATGAATAATTTAATATATTGTTATATTTTTTGTTTTAATATATTTGGTTTCTTGAAATTCTTTCATATTATAGTGACATATTATTGACATTGCTATAACAAATCACTTTAGAGTGTTTACAGTTTCTAACTTTTATATCAAATTTCAATATATGAAAAATATTATATAAAATTCAACAAAAATATAAAATTGAATTTAAATAGCCAAATTTTTACCCGTTACTCAGTAAAATTTTTAATTCAATAGATATTACTTTTAAAGAATAATATTACTAAAGCTTGAATATTTTATTGATTAAACAATTTATATTTGTTTTTAAAAATTCAGCTTATGTTATATCCGAAATAAAACTATTTTTAATTATAATAAATAATATTGATAATCTATTTGTTTCACAAAATAGAATCATATATAAAAATGAGAGGTGAAGTATAATGATAATTAACAAATTAATATGTTAAGTTAGATATCAAAAGATTTTATTTGATGAATAATTTAATAAAGGAAATTAATATGGTAAGTTATATGATATGATTTTTTTAAATATTCTCTTTAAGATTTTCTGTATAACCTATTTGTAACCAATTAATCTATCAATTAATGTATAACTTATTTGTAACTAACTTATTTAAATTATATAGTCTACAAAAAGAGGTTGTGTACTTCCGTTTTATTATAAAGGGGATCGTTATCCGAACCGAACCGATTCTTGAATCAAAAAATTATATAGATTTAGTTTAATAACTAAACCAAATTACACTTTAAACAAACCAAAGAACACCGAGCTTCTGTTTAATTGATTTTGAGTACCCCTAGACATATTCTCAAATCCTAAACCTTAGAGAAATAAATGAAATATTTTTATATTTCCATCACATTTTTTAAAAAATTAACTTGGAATTAAGCTATAAAATGTACGATTAAAAATAGTTCATGTTGAAATTGGCACTAAATCAAAGTTGAGGTATAAAAATGTACGATTAAAATTGTTTCCGGATCGATTTTATATATTCTTCTTCTCTTGATCATTTTGTTGTGTGAGGATACTAAAAAAAAAGAAGATAAAACACCAAAAAAAAGAAAGAAGGGAAAACCCCCCATTTCTTTAGGGTTTACTAGGTGCTTCCCCACACAACGTGTGGGTTATGATGTAGTTGACACTCTGTTGTTTTTTGGTCTTTTTCATTTTCTTTTTTGTATTATTTCGTTTTAATTAGGCATATACAGGTTTTGCTGTCACTTGTATTTATACACTATATGTTTATACCATTTCGTTTAGATGTGTACAATTGTGGCGTTTATTTTTTATGAATTATGAGGATGTTGTTTCTTGTTTTTGAGGATCCAATCTTATCATTGACTGATATTGTTTCCAATACATTTATTGTATTATAGATTTTCTAATTAACTGCTTATGTAAACCCTTCATATATATATATATATATATATATATATATTTCTAAATTAAAATATAGAATCAAACTCTTACAACACATATGAGATGTAACAACATTTGATATTGGTGGGAGAGGAGGAGAGAATGATTACTTATAAGATAATAATCCAAATTAGATAATGGAGATAAATCTTTTAAAATAAGAACAATGTAAAATATATATCATGTAGTCTCTAAAATTAAAATTTAGCATTAAAAATTTACAATGATATTTCATTTGTTTTTTACAACCCATACAACAAAAATAAAAAAAATCAAGAATAACAAAAAAAACAAAAAATTATTTGAGATATTGTAGAATAGAATGAGAGAATGTGAAAATGAGATAGTAAAAAAATGTTTTTTTTTTTTTGACAACAAAAGAATGTCAATATGAGAGAATGAGAGATTTAGAGGATGCTTATTTATATGATAAGAAATGATGGAAGTTACATTTAAAATTATGGAGTTACAATAGTAATTTATTGTGTTTGAATAAAATTGAGTGGTAGAATATGATTAATGCATAATTTATTTTATTTTCAGTTATAGTTTATTTTAATGTGTGAGTTAAATGTATTGTTTTTATTGGGTCTTAAATATTGTTTAAAGCAATTAGAAAGCAAATAAAAAAATAAAAAAATTAGAAAACATTAAATGAAAATCAACCAATAAGGAGAGACCAAAACCTTACTTTTATATATGATATATTGTTTTAAACTTTGAAATGAGAAATATATTATAAACAATAATTTTACATGAGAAATATATTAATTTAGTCAACCAAAATATGAATATAAGTTTAGCCAACCAAAATAAATAAAATATTAAAATTTAACCAAAAATATTTTATCTTGAAAGATAAATAAGTTAGTAGGAGGAATAAATTAATGTACAATTATTGGATAGGAGTTACATTTGAGTAAAATGGAGTTACATGTCTTTTATTATAAATAAACATTTTAAGTTTTTATAACCTAAAATAAAAGGAATACCAAGTGGCTGAATCAAAATTTACATGATTTGGTTGTTTGTTGATATAAACTCAACACTTATACATAATATTTCAAAAATAAAAAATATTACTTTTGAAGTGAGAAATTAAATTAGTTTTTTATAAAATTATATGAATTCTCCAATCTCAATAATTTTTGAAACCCCAAGGATAACTTATATTCTTTTGGTTTTCACTCATCAATTTAATTTATAGTGCTAGATTTCATTACAATGGTTTCATCTTTAGAGAATTTAGTGAAATGATATTTTTAAAATTATATTTTATTTTTATATTTAAGTTCCAGTTGAATATGTTTTATTTTTTGGATCATTTTTATTTTGATTAAAGACACAAAAAACCAATTGTTTAATTACGTTCTTTTTGTTTTCAAAAACCTCAAATCATTAAAAAAAATATATATATTATATTGATCTTTGCAGATTTATCAATTGGATCACAAAACAAAATAGTCTTTATAAATGGATAAATGGATAATTATATTGATCTTTAAATATTATATTGATCTTTATAAATTATTAAAAATGATACATGAATATGTGAGATAAACAGAGACATAATAGATAATTAGATATGGATCATTTCAACTTTATGATCTTATTGTGTGGTAATTATTGTAAGAAAGTATGAAAATAATGACTTATAAGATGTTAATATAAAATAGAAATGGAGATAAACCTTTTAAAAGATTAAAAAAATATATATATATATATATATATAAGATATACATATCATACAAACTCTAAAACTAAGCTTTTACAATGATATTTGATTTGATTTTTTATAACCCATACAACAACAATAACAAAAAAATATACAAAACAAAACAAAACAAAAAAAAAAAGTGATTTGAAAGTAGTGGAAGAAGATGAGAGAATGAAAGAGTGATAAATTAAGAGAATAAGATAATGAGTATTTATAGGAAGAGAAATGATGAAAAATTACATTTAGAAAAATGAGAGTTACAATTCTAATATATTGTTTTGTTTTAATACAATTGATTAATACAACTTAGTGGAGAAATAAAGTTAATGCATAATTTATAGGGAGAATTTATATGATTTCAGTTTTATATTATGTGAGTTAAATGTGAAAATTAATTGTTTTTAAATTTGTGTTTTAATAGAAATATTTTTTTTTTGTTAAAACTGCATTGCCAAGTGGACCAATAAGGAGAGAGTGAAACCTTACTTATATATATATGATATATATATATATGTAAAAATGAATATTTACTATGATATAAACTAATAAATAAACTAAAGAGTTAAATAATTAAAATCCAAATTATTTTGTATGTAACGATTAAATATATTCCCCACAAAATCATATGAAGTGCAATCATAAGCTTTATATAATTATATGTTCGATCACAAGAACTAAATATAATGATGAGTATACTAAAAAAATGTATTACATTTTTTTTGGAGGTAAGAGAGAATTAAAGAAAATTAATTTAATAATTATATTTCAATAGTTTATTTCATTAAAACATTGCATACTTTTACAAATAAAATAAATATGTAAGAAATAATTAAACATCTAAATAAATAATAAACATCTAGATAGAGAATAAAGATGATTTCTTTAGCTTGATTATCTTATTTTGCAATGATCAAAATTAATATTTTTTTGAATCTGCATGATAGTTTTTTTTTTGTATAGCCATCAAATATTTATTATATATATGTAATAATAAGAAAACAAAGAAGAAATGGAGTAATACATAAAATAAATAAATAAAATTAAAAACACAATATAAGATATATCCAACAAAAATATATAATTAGACACTTATAATGAGTTTTCAACCCATGCAAAAACATAAACAAAACAAACAAATAGTTAGAATTTGAGATATAATGGAAGAAGATGTAGAAATGACTATTTGTAGGATTTGTACTAATAGAAGTTATAATTTTATAATAAATTAATTAGAGGAGTTACAATTGTAACTGATAGTGTGTTTAACTGAAAATGAATGGAGAAAAGAAATAATCAATTCTCAATTTATGTAACATCAGTTACAATTTAGTAATAAATAGTGAATTTATATACATGATTAAATGTATTGAATTTTAAGTTTAATTAAAAATAAATATTATATTTTAAAACATTAAAGATTAAATTGACCAGTAAGGAGAGATCAGAACTCTACTTTATATATATGATTCGATTCGAGCGGTCCGTGACTCGCGCGATTACGCGATTTCATGGTTTGTTTGTAGTCTGAGAAATCCGAGGAGCAGTTTCGAAACATTTCCAGGTCTGTTTCTATACTCGTTTCATTTCTGGGGATTTTGGTACGACTCGCTAGTTTCAATTTTGGTAGGAGACTTACACTAGTTTGTTCTCTGATGTTACAAATTTATTAAAAGAGATTAGAGATTAGGGATTTGAGATTTAATCTGCAGATATAGTTTCCGTTTTCGAGTTCTGTGATTGGTAATTTAATACATTCTGCCTACTAAATGCAGTTAACGATTTGAACAAGAACAACAACAAAAATGAGTCAAATCAATCTACCATTTGAAGTTGGTCAGACTGTAGAGCTAAGATCTTTTGAATCGGGGTTTCGTGGAGCTTGGTTTCGATGCAAGGTAGGTACTCCCATCTCAATTGCTTTAGTTTATTTTGGTTACAGAACACAAATCTCTAATGTTTTTGCTTTCTTATGGTTTTTATCAGATTCTGAAGATATTCAAGAAAAAGAGAGCACTATGCTATGATGTGGAGTATCTTGATTATCCCGGAGAGAGTAGTTTCCATCTTACAATGTTACAATTGAATATTTATGGTTTAGCACCATTTTTTACATGTTTTTATTGTATCCCTCAGGAATACATACAACAAAAGTGTTTCAGCAACTCGATGGTGGGAGCGAGAAATACCTAATGATTCGACCTGTGTTTCCAAGAAAGTTTCGTGAAGACCAAGTCCTTAACGAGGAGGGTGGTCTGGAAGAAGCTCTTGTTGTTCATGATTCTTGGAAGGTTGGTGATTTGGTCGATTGGTGGGAAGACTTTTGTTATTGGTCTGGGACGGTTCTGGAAGTGAGGGAAAATGAGTCGCTACAGGTATCTAAAGGTTTATATATTTGCAGATAAAAGAGTCTCTTTTTCTTATGAACTTTTGTTACTTTGTTATCAAATTAACAAATTTACGACACAAGTTTAAGAGTTCTTGTTCTGCTACCATGCCTTCTCTTTACTTACTTTAACAAAGGATGATGAGATACGACTACTATATGGTTATATCTTTATGTTCATATCCTCTTTGCTTCCTTTTAAGCTTTATTCTGTGGCGTTAGATGGAGGAGGCTTTGGAACTTTGTAGTAAACAATGAGTGCGTGCTTCTTTTTCATCTATTTCGCAGATTGAATTGTTGGCTCCACCGTATGGCGAAGGGTGTATCTATGAGGCTCTGTCTAAGGATGTGCGTCCATCATTGGACTGGTCACTTGAAGATGGTTGGACTGTGCCTTTTTCTAAGGTTAGTATTTGAGAAATCATGGATGAAAAAACTTATTTAAGCCTCAAGAGTCATGACTAATGCGAATAAAACCTATTCAGTCAAGGCAGATTCCCTTTAATTAAAAACCCTAAAATCTTGTTAGTTAAGTCTCATGTATATTAACACCTTAACTATATGTAAGTGACCCAAATGGTATGTAAGTGGTCCAAAGTATCCTTTGTATATTCTTAACTTTGTTGTCTCGTTGTTGTTGTAGCTTATCTTGTTTTATCATCCATCTTTCTTGTAGGTTGGGGAAAAGAGGCAATGTGCTAAGCTAATGAAACATTTGAATGAAGGTTATTCTTTTACAACGATGCTATTTTCCCCAATGTTTGATCTGTCAACTCCTTTTGTTTATCTTGATAGTTTGGTTTATGTGGAAAAATGAATCTTTGCCTTGTGTAGTTACATTAGATGAAGTTAGTGGAGCTGAATCTATGGAAGACGAAAAGCAGGGACCTTCAGATGAAGTAAGTGGAGCCGAATCTAGAGATGAAGAAAAGCAGAGAGCCACAGAAAAGTTGATTAGCGATGGTGATCTTCGGTTGAACATCATGGAATCAGAGTCTGTAGAAGCAGCTGTGATGGACTTGGAAGAGCTGATTGTTCGTTTAGAGTGGCTGAAAGGAAAGTTGGGTCCTAAATCTTCGGAAAAAGCTTCCTGGGTATATGAGGACTACCGTCCATCCTCTTCAAGAAAGTGACAGGTATTGTTTCTTCCAACTTGATTAAAAAAAATGCCTTTGGGATTGCTATTAATGGAATTAATGAATAGATAGTGTCACGAAAAACTTAGATAAAGAAAGACCAAGATTGTTTACCTTTTAAAGCTGTCTAAAGTTGCTGTTGTAACTTGTTCAGGTTCTGAACATAACAGACGAAAAACTTAGATAAAGAAAGACCAAGATTGTTTACCTTTTTCTTTTAGCCATTTCTTATGGATTAATCTTCCACTATTTCTAAGATACAATTTGTTAATCTTCAGGTGGAATATATTGAGTAGAAGATGTAAATGAGCAAAAGTCCTCAGGTGGAGAAGACCAGAAACTGAACATAACTCTTTGTTTTTGAAATGTCTGTCTTTTAGGTATTTTGGTGTACTTTTGTGGCTTGGTTGTTGATACATTTGCAGTACTTTCCTCTATCTAAATCACAGTTGACTTCGACCCAACTTTTGCAGTATAAATATCAACAGAACATGAAGTTTTGGACCAAAACGAGACTGATAGAATATTACATTCATCAAAGACCAATGAAACTATTGAGTATTGGAAATTTCACTCACAAGATTGTTTGCTATTAAGGTATAATAAACTATAAACTATCTAAAAGACAGCGATAAAGACCAGATCACTCAACATTTTACTTTCGTCCTACAACTTCGGTTATTCTCTATGTTAATGAATGAAGACTTGGTATCATGTAACCGAGAACAAGATAAGGTGAAAGACGGAGAGACTAGACTCTTGTAAGCGACCGAGCTTAATATCGTAGCCTAATATGTTAGTGATAAGTTGTTGGAAATCATTGCTAAGACATAGATTTATAAAATACTCATATCAATCTTTGTTTCTAGTTGTTTCGGTTGCGTTTATTTTCAAGTATTCGTGGTAATTTCGTAAGCTGAAAATTTGGTATTTGATGTGGACCATCTGGTGGACTCAATTGGTGGTATCATATTTTCAGTAGAATAGGTGATCTGGGGTTTATAATCTTAGATTAGTGTTTGACACAATCAACTTATTCATACAACTAATCTATGGTGACTTCAAAAGGAAAACATATATATTGCAATGAAGTGATTTGGATTAAGTACAATTGTCTCAGTTGCAACTACTAAACTAATTGTGGTCGTCGGTACTGAGTGACGCCCCCAATAAAGGTAAGTAAGGTTTTTGATAAGTTGGTGCCCATACTTGACGTTATTATCAAATAAAGCTTATGGATAAAATTGAAAGAAATAATTCGAAAAGATGACTCTCCACACAATCATTAGTGGATTACTTTATTGAGTTTAATTGAGACATTGGCACATGTCTTTGGCCAAACCACCGTTCCTTTTTCTTCTTCTCCCTTTCATTTTGGCTTCGTTTTTCAAAATGTCATACGAAAAGGTGCTCTTTCTCGTGAATCAAACCTAATATTTTTCTTCCTTGGGGCCTTTGGCGTATCTTTGATAATAGGGTAGTGTAAACTCAGTGAAATATATGTAGTTTAATTCGTTGAATGTATCTTTCAAAATGTATTTATTTGGTATTATCATGAATGGTTATATAAATATATATTTTGCCAAGTAATAGTAGAGAACTGTAACAAAATATATCACATGCTTGTATGATGGAAAAAAAAAGTTTTGGATAAATTAGATGTTTCACTTAAAGAAATACCATTCTATTGAAAATCATGCACATGAATTAATTGACAAAGATTATACCCTTCAAAAAACTTTTTCCCGATACGTCCACATTGAAATACTAAGAAAATAAGCCTAAGTTTTTTGATTGGTAACACACATAGTGACGTTTTGTATTGCTATTATTCAACAAACTTACCAATCAAAAAAAATCTGCATAAAGTTTTTCAAAGCGCAAAAACGCATAATAAGTGGGTGTATAGTTGTCTATTACATTCCGCCATTCCGCAAATATATTCAATCAACATATATGAGAAGTAAAATCGTCTAACTCTAATGTTGTCTCTCGTTATAGTTTTACTTGACAAGAACAGTTTTTTGAGACATGCTCTATATGTCAATACTTTAATTAAAGGATCGATGCGGTTCGACGAAGTATCTCAAATGACGATAGTATACACATGTTGTAAGGGTATAGAGATACACGGATAATCAACCCACTTGGAACTGCGCCAAGCAAACGCTTCTTATTCAATCTTATACACAAACTTACGTTTCTTACAAGACTTGAATCTCAGTTCACTCTTCTATCTAATCTAACACAATACTCTGTGTAGATTTTAAGAGAAACTAACACACTCTCCTTCAATCCTTCAAGCCTTGTTTTTTTATGATTGCTTGAAAATTACAAATCTCTCCACTTTATTCCCACGAGTGCTACCTTTTTCAGGCTAGCCCTCATCTACTTATACTTGCACCAAAGATTTCTAACATAAATCTTTGTGCATCCTGACAATAAGGAAACTATCTTTTCCGAATATCCTTATTTCCTTATCGAGATATACTCTCAATATCTTCGAGTATATCACGATTGCTTCTTCATTCCAAATCTAATGCTTCGTCACCTTGCCGAACAATCTTGCTCCACCTCAGCAGTCCATGCCACGTCAGCTAATCAAACCTTTGGGACTCTCCACAGCATCTTGTCATCGGCAGAGCTCTGATACACTTACAATCTCCCCCTTTTTGACTGAATCTTGCCACACAAGCAACCACTGCACCGAACCTGAAAATTCACAGACAAACAACACACCCATACCAACAAGATATTGCAGTCCTCAAGAACACAAACAATCAACCGTCAAGAACTTGTTAAAATAAATATGAGTGTCAAACCTCCAAAACCAAGTCTTAAAAACAACGAACCAGTCTTAACGAGAAACAAGTTTCAACCAGAAACAAAAGAACCAAAAACAACAACACAACAACAGACAAGAATAAGAACAACATAAACAACTGCTCCACCATAGTCCAAACTCCCCCTCAGGCTTTAGAATCAGACTCATCTCCCCCTGCTTGGTTGGCACAGATTAGTCAAAAATATCAATAGAATATGCCTAGAATAGAAGTACAAGCAGAGAAAGTACTACTTACCAGCGTCCAAGGCGTCTTGCAAGATCTTGATAGCTGACTGGATGGCTTTGCTCGCTGTCGATGAACCACTCTGAAGAACAGGCTTAACAAGTACTGATGTAGTCTTCTTCCCCTTGGTCGCCTTTGTGGCCTGTGGCCGAAGACTCTGAACAGGTCGCTGAGCTTCAAAGAGCTAATAGATGAGGCTGGGGAACAGCAACCGGAAATCAGATTGGGCTTGCAGACCCAGCTGAATGATTTGATCATAGATTATCCTCCCAAAGTCGAACGGAATGTGATGCATGATCACGTAGATCACCATTGCTCTGTTCGTCGAGATATAGCCGGTGTTCACCGTTGGAGACCAGTTGCTGCAGCATATCTTATGCAAGTCATTGATAACATGATTCTTGATTGCCGTCGACACCAGCTGCTTGCAGGACTTGACCGTACCACCAGATAGGAATAGAGCCATGTCCTCCTCCAAAATGGCAGCTGTCTGCAGTCGTTGTTCACGCACATCAACCGATTGTAGACCAAACAAGGCGTTGATGCGACTTGGGGAAAACTCATACATCCAGTCTCTGACAAGAACATCAACCAACTCTCCCTCTACCTTAGCCGCTGGTAGATTTGCCCAGAATTCATAGACCACATCGGAATCATAAGCTCTAACTTGAGTAACGGTCTTCAACAGGCTGGCTTGATTAATCAGCTCCCTAGCTCAATCATCCACTCCAAGAGAGTAGCATACTTCAGAGGCAATAGTGCGAGACGCAAAGAAACCATACCGACGGGCAGCATCAGAGGAGACAAACCGTTTAGTGTCAAACTCCTTGGAAGAGGCACCGCGAGAAGATGAAACACCCTTATCTCTGGCGAGAGTCGGATGCTTGGCGTCACGGCTGTCGGCATCAGCAGTTGCATGTCTCTTGCGCAGACGGGAGGAGATTCCCTGATTCGCCAGAACAGTCTTGGGAACATCACCAGTGAGATCAACAACCGGGAATTGAACCGGTACCTTCTTTGGCGGAGAAGACAAAGAGTCACAGGTTTCGTCGTCCTCATCTGTAAATGAGGGTGTGGATGTGGAATTCTCCGGAGCAGGAAGTTGAGTAGTCGACTTAGCACGAGGCTCATAGACTACCATCGTCGTGGTAGGATCAATCGGAACACGATGAGTTGGTGGTGGTAACGATGATGGTGGCGTGTGAAGCTCCTCATCTGAGCTGGAATCGTAATGGAAGCCTCTGAAGATTGATTTCATGGTGACTAGGGATTTGAATACACTAACAAAGGAGAAGAGACGATAGAAGCTTGATCGGCACATGTTTGATATCGCAATGATGAAGAGGAAAACGCCAAAAACCCTAGTTGCTCCTTTTAAACACCCTCATGTGTCTCAATGGGCTGTAAAGACTCGGCCCAACACTTTAAGAGACAATCCTGAAAACACTCAATTAACCATTAGTGTACACCGAATCTTCTCCCTTTTTCAACTCCATATTCTTCCCTAATCATCAATTCGAATTAATGTCAGGCTCTTAACAACCACGTTCTTCTCCCTCTAACCTTGATTTCAAACCCATCCCCTTTTTATAAGATCACGAACTCACCCACAAAATGCACGTACACTTACGATGAATATGGAGGGACCCAGATCAAGAAATATACACATATGAGCACATATATATATATATATATATATATATCTTTTATATGTAAAAACAGTCCAACCAGAACCCTAGTCATACATGTGTCATGTCAACCACTTGTTCAGAACCTTTGCTAGGAACTATCACAACCTCTTGAATTGTCAAAGATCAGAGAATTGTTGCATATGGGTAGTCTTTCACACTATCATGCCTTCAGTCTGTAATCAATCCCAACATGTTAAGGCAGCTGGAGAACATCTCTTTGAAGAGTACAACACACCCCCTTTTTGTTTTTGTTTTTTTTGTTTTTTTTTTTTTTTTAACTTTTTTCAGCCTTTTGATAGCTGTTTCACCTCCTTGAACTTCAGTGACATCACTTGATTTTGTCAATCACTGATTCTAGGCTTGTCATTCAACAGGACATGATTCCAAGAATACATGTGCATGTCTCTTCACAACTCTTTGACCTCCTTACATCATGACAACATTTAACAGGATGAACAGACCGGCATGACAGGCAGCTATTTTTAACATTGTTGATCTTCTATATATTCCAGGATTTCCATGATCTGTCCTAGCACACGTTCCTGTCTTAGATCAACAAAATTAGAGTAGAAGGTTAGAGTTCATAGGCACAAAAGACTTAGTATGCGTATCAGTCAACCCAGAAACCGTGCTCATATGGTCAATCTCGATCAGTTTCGCCTCAACTAGTTCACCGACAAATTGATGTCTAATATCAATGTGTTTAACTCCAGAAAGTTGAACAAGATTCTTAAAGATGTTTAAGGCACTCAAATTATCATAATGAATTAACAAAGTATCAAAATCCATACCATTGACCGAAGATATGTGTCGCATAGAAACATCCTCCCCTTGTACTTCACCCCAATCCATACCACTGTTCCCACTTTTTGGCACATGGGCTTGAGATACTAAAAACCTATCAGCTGATTGATCAACTTGCGGTTTTAGGAAGTATTTTAGTTTACCCGCTATACTCATCTCAAATTCCTGTGACATGATCTCCACAAACTGTTGTATCAAAGGTTGATTCATGAACCCAAGGACAATGTCATTGACATAGATCTGAGCAAACATTAGCGTGTTGTCAGTGTTAAGGACAACCAATGCTTTGTCTATACTCCCATGAGTGCATCTTTGACCTGGAAGGAACACATTCATACTCTCATACCATGCTCTCGGTAGCTGCTTGAGATCATACACAGCCTTCTTTAGTCAATAAACATTCTCAGGATGTTGTGAGTTTCTACAGCCTTTTGGTTGCTCAACCAGGGTCTCTTCTTTGTTTTTCACAGTGCATCCACTGGCACTACTCTTGTTCTTGACACACCTCTTTATCACCACTGCATTAATATCATCAGAACATTGAGTGAGCTCCCCACACATCACCCCGTTCACATTTTACCAACTCATTTTGCATTGCAGAAAACCAGAACTGTTCATGAGGTGCCTGCTTGCAATTCTTCGAGTCAATGGTTGAAACGAGGTGGGCAGATCGAACAAGATGTTGGTCCTGAGAGATAATGTCAGAAACAGCAGCCCTCTGATTCTCTCCAGTCGGATGAGCAAAAACCACCTTCCTTCCTTTGGTAACTCTACCCCCTGAATCGCACCGATAACACCATTAGAGGAGTGATTCCGATGAATCTGAGAAGACGAAGAAAGAGCATCCTATGTAGACATGGAGCTGACCAAGACATCATGTTTTGCAGGTTCTTGCTCTTGCTTCTCATTATTTGTTACCAGGTCCTCATCAGGTCCTCATCATCCAGAACCTAGTAGAAACACCCAAACATATGAGAGTAGCCCAATGTAGGATCCTTCCCTTTCCACAACTCACAGGAAGTCTTGTTGGTTCCTGATTGAACAGACACTCGGTTGATGATGTAGCAGGCAGTATGAGCAGCTTTGATATATCATGGTTTTTAGGTGTTTTTAGCCATGATATAAGTCTTATTTATAGAGTCTTTTTGGTATTTTTAGAGTCTTTTGAGTCTTTATAGGATTAGCATGGATGGGAGCATAATGGAGCTAAATAGGAAGATTTGGAGCTTAATCAAGCATTGAGGCTGAGCTGCGAAGTTGATAGACGAATTCAAAAGTAAGCATCCATTGACACAACATCAGCATCGGTCGATGCATAGCCAAAGAAGAAATTGGAAGTTTTCCCACAAGTTTTGAAGATTTACAAAGTTGCCCCAAAGTTTTCCATATTTGCATCATTAATCCCTGGACGTGTTTAGAAATATAAATAGGATTTTTGGGTCATTGTTTAGACCTAAGCTTTATTTTTCCCTGCAACTTTTTGAGAGAAAACCCTGTGAGAAATTTTAGAGAGCTTTTGGAGAGAAGAATCAAGACTCCTTCAGAGAAGATTCAGAACTCCTTTTCTTCTTCCTTTAATCTCTTAATGCTATCTATTTTATTCATGATTTGTGTTCTTAAAATTATGTCTGAGTAGATCTGCTTGTTAGGTTTAGGGTTTCTCATTAGGGATTTCATGGATTATTAGATCTGTTAATTTAGGATTCAATATCTATCTAGATCTTCATCTTAGGTTGTTCTTCATATTAATTCTTGATTGATCACCTAGAATTAATAACTTAGGAAAATAAATTGATATGAGAATATAATTGATTTTCCTGACAAAAACCTTTGGTGAGCAAAATTACTTCTTGCAAAGAGATTTGATTTAGTACTTTTGTGAACTTATCTAAACTTGATTTTATTGCTGGTTTTTAACTTGAATTTTGCAAAGAGATTTGGATTTTTGGGTTTTCAGACTAAGATAATATTTGCAGTGAAAACTGATTTATTTTACAATGGTGTTTAGAGTTCAAGAACGGTGCTTAATTGTTGAATCCTGCTTGCTTAATTAATTAATCTGATTTTCCATGATTTTCTGAAAATTTCCCTAGGCCTAGCGTTTCATCCATCTGAATTTACAACTCTTTTATTTTCTGTTTTATTTTGCAATTTAATTAAAATATTTCTGTTTAGCATAATTAAAAGATTATTAAATCTATTGTGTGAATCTAGAGTTCTTGTGGATTCGATCCCTAAGTACTATAACTGATCTCTTAATTTGAGAGAGTAGCTCAGGGTTAAATTTGAGCATATCAAATTTTGGCGCCATCACCAATACGAGACCTTATTCTCATGCAACATAGCTCGTGCCATCTCCTGCAGTGTTCTGTCCTTTCGCTCTACAGCTTAATCCTGCTCCGATGTTCTTTGGACAGAGTATTGACAAATAAGACCTTGATGACCATAGAGTTGATCTGACATGTCATTATGTAGTTCGCCTTCGTGATTACCATGAGTAGTTAGAATAGAATGCTTTTCACCCTTTTTGCTAAGATCACATATGAGGTATGGATCATCCTTCAGCTCAAGAATTCCAAATGCAGCTTTTTGATTAACAAGCCTCATTGTTGTACACATATTCAAGCAACCAAGTTTCTGATGCCACATATTAGTTTCCATTGCAGTGGTTGTGTTGGCGCACTTCATTGCTGATACCCACATGTAGCAGTTGTCACTCGAACTCCTTCCTCTGAATCGAACAGATCCTTGTCTATCAACTACCTCACACCCCTTCTTGGTAAAAGTGACTTCTAGACCTTTGTCACACAGCTGACTGATGCTTATAAGGTTTACCTTCAGACCATCACCCAAGACAACATCCTTTAGATGTGGTTGTAAGTCACCACTTGTTGTACCCTTTCTTTGGACTATTCCTTTTCTTCCATCACCGAAGGTTACTCTCTCTTCATCAACAGCCTCTACATGTGACAGAGTGCTAAGAGCACCTGTCATATGCCTGGAGCATCCACTATCAAAGTACCACTTGTTCTGATCACCCTCTGCTCTTTTGGTTGCATATGTCAGTCGATAGTTGAGAACATCTTCCCTGATTACATCCTCTTCTTCTGACCAGACTTCTATTTCCTCGATACCTTCACCATCACTTGGTAGCAATACAGAGTTGTTCAAAGATTTACCCTTACCATCTTCTTTTCTTTCCTAAGGGATGACAACAGCCTGCACAATCCCTACCAACTGATTAAACTTAGCCTCTTCTAAGTTTAGAGACTTGATTACAACAGACCTGTGTGGTTGAAGCTTGTCAGACAAACTCTAAAGGAACTTTTTCACCATTGACTCATCATTGTATCGTTTTCCCAAAACTGCAGCCTTTTGTGCAATTCCACTCAATCTACTGTTGTAGCTAGCAATAGATTCATTTTCAGTCATGTGAAGTCTCTCAAATTCCGATGCATGACTATCCAATCTGGCCTGCCTATCACTGCTTGTGCCTTCAAACATGCTAACCAGACAGTTACATGCTTCCTTGGCAGCCACACATCCCTGTACATTACTTGGATAAAGACCTCCATTGGCAGAGCATTGAAAATGACTAACAATGCTTGGGAATTATATTTAGATTTTGCTTTTTTCTCAGCCGTCCATCTCGTCTTCTGCTTGGGAACAGAATCACCTTTCTCGTCCTCGACCAAAGGAAATGACCAGCTATCCTCCACAGCAATCCAAGCTTCCACGGCAATGCTCAAAATAGTCTGCTTCACCCTGACTTTCCAGAAACCAAAACTCTCAGAGTCGAATTTCAGTAGTTTTGGTGACACATCAAAACCCAATGATTTCTCCATACCCATGTCGCAAGATCTCACCTGTTAAAAAGGATAACAGAACTTTTATCAGGTGTCTGCTCTTATACCAATTATAAGGGTATAGAGATACACACGGATAATCAACCCACTTGGAACTGCGCCAAGCAAACGCTTCTTATTCAATCTTATACACAAACTTACGTTTCTTACAAGACTTGAATCTCAATTCACTCTTCTATCTATCTAACACAATACCCTGTGTAGATTTTAAGAGAAACTAACACACTCTCCTTCAAGCCTTTTTTTTATGATTGCTTGAAGGTTACAAATCTCTCCACTTTATTCCCACGAGTGCTACCTTTACAAATCTCTCCACTTTATTCCCCCAAGTGCTACCTTTTTTCAGGCTAGCCCTCATCTATTTATACTTGCACCAAAGATTTCTAACCTAAATCTTTGTGCATCCCAACAATAAGGAAACTATCTTTTCCGAATATTCTTATTCCCTTTCGAGATATACTCTCAATATCTTCGAGTATATCACGATTGCTTCTTCCTTCCAAATCTAATGTTTCGTCACCTTGCCGAACATTCTTGCTCCACTTCAGCACTCCATGCCACGTCAGCTAATCAGACCTCTGGGACTCTCCACAACATCTTGTCATCGGCAGAGCTCTGATGCACTTACACATGTGTAGGTTTGGTTCTCTTAATGATGACCCATCCCCCACCCATGAACGTTTCGGGTGTGTGGTCTCCCCTCACGCGATTCCACTATCAAATTTCTTTAACAAAAGTGTGAATTTCTATAATTTTAAAACAAGACATATGGTCCGTATTAAATTTATATTATAGCATATGTTCACATCCATGTTTCATTCGTTGCCATCGTTTTCATTAGCTTGGCCTTGACCTGTGTAGCCCCCCTCCTTTGCTAAGTTATTGTACTCTTTTCGTTAAAAGTTATAACGCTCTCTTTTCATTGAATGTATATCATTATCTTTATCTTGGGAGTGATTTCACACATGAAAACGAAAGAAAAAACATACACACAAATAAAACATAATTATTTTTGCAGTCAACAACATGTATAATGGGTTTTCAATCTTGATAGTACTAACAAAATGATGACACTAATACAAATAATGTATTTATCAAATATAATTTATTTTAAAACTGGGAATGGTGGTATATATGATTATTATTATAATGTCTGTTGAAAATTGAAACCACAAATGCAAAAGAAACTTGCTCACTAATAATCATAAATTCCCATTTTGGTAAGTTAGGTTACCGATGAATGTCTTACGGAAGAAAAAGATGAATGTGTTACCAAATAAACTTTTTCAGATTCCCAATATCAACCAAATTTTTAAAAGCTAATACTATTAAATCTCAGTATTCTTATTTTTTTGTAATTTAATTTATAACATTTCTGTTGTTCTAAGACCACTAGCTAGGTTTACTAGTTACTACTATATAAAACGTCTTGTTTGAAACAATGCAAAAAAAAAAAAAAGAATTTACTACTCGAAAGTCTAATAAACTATACATATGTTCCCGGATCGTTTAGTACTCTTAAAACATTTCTGAACCGTATTCTATTCGTCCCCATTTTCCTCCCCTCCCAACCAAAAGAAAATAATAAAATTCAACGTAGGACATCTTAAATAGGGCCGAAATATAGTTCGTCCCGACCATAGAAAAACCAAGACTCAAACCTAGATATGTAAATCTCAAAAGAAAGGTTTTCTGAACTAGTGTATATACGGACTTAACCCGACCAATCTCCAGGCAACCAACATATATAACCCCAAAATTCTTTTTTTATTATCAGTCGTCGAAATTCTTTTAACTGGGGTTAGTGTAAATTTTTAACTTATGTGTTATTTTTATTTTATTTTAACATTTGGTTTAGTTAAAGTATGTTTGCAAAAGCGTATGAAATTAAGCACACACCATTATTAAAATGTAGAAGTTTATGAAGGTTTTATATTCAGAAAATATAAGTACACAATAACTGTCCCTTTGGAGATCCGATAAAATTGAAAATGTAGAAAGAAAATTAGCAAGACTTTGCGCGAATTGAAAAATAATCCAAATTTATATTAGTTAATAAAAAAAAGTTAGCAATAACTTTTCATTAAAACATAGACTTCTGTGATTCTACTGTTGGAAGCAGCGTTATGATCCCCTTTATAATAAAATGGAAGTACACAACATTGTTTTGGTAGACTTTATAATTTTAATAAATGGTTACAAATAGGTTATACATATATTATAAATTAATTCATATATTAATTGTAACAAATAAAATCTTAACTGTAACAGAAAATCTTAAACGGGTTATTCCAAATTGATAGTTCATGAATATTCCAAACTTTATTTCGGAAGATCACATATATGGTTCCAAATATCTAGAATCACAATATTACCAATTTATTTTCCACAGATTTTATTGATAAACCACATCAATAAATCTCCTTTATAATAAAACGGAAGTACACAACATTGTTTTGATAGACTTAATAATTTTAATAAATGGTTACAAATAGGTTATACATATATTATAAAATAATCCATATATTAATTGTAACAAATAAAATCTTAACTGTAACAGAAAATCTTAAACGGGTTATTCCAAATTGATACTTCATGGATATTCCAAACCTTATTAATTTTGGAAGATCACGTATATGCTTCCAAATATCTAGAATCACAATATTACCAATTTATTTTCCACAGATTTTATTGATAAACCACATCGATAAAAATTTTATTAAAAGGATAAAAATATACTTTTAAAGGAATTAGATCTCGCTAATTTAAAGGAATCAGATCTCGCTAATTAAAAAAATTATTAAAGGAATCAGATCTCGCTAATTTAACAAGATTAATCGTGATCTTCGGGATCATATTCAGAAATTAAAAATTAAACCTTAATGCTACATTAGGACCGTGCTAGAGCACGGGTTGAAATTCCTTTTATTTATATTCTAATTTTAGAATAAAATATAATTTATATAATTGATTTTAAAAGTTTTTAAAGTCCTAATCTAGCATTAATCGTGATCTTCGGAATCGTATTTTATTCTAAAATTATAATATAAATAAAAGTAATTCAACCCGTGCTTTAGCACGGGTCCTAATCTAGTGAGTTAATAATTCGAATAACCTGCAATGTTTTTAATGTCCTAATAAGTTAAAATCCCATTAATTTTTATATACAAATCTTCGTTGTGATGATTATTATACATAGAAAATGTAGGTTTCTTAATTAACTCCACTATCTTGATTTACACATGTTTTTAACTTTTCCCTTTTTGTTTGTAAATACAAAATTTGGATGTAAACGTAAAACGCCGAAACTAATGCTTAAAACAATCGAAACAAAATGTATTGTATGGCTTAGCTACACATGATTGTCTAAAATCATAAGCCAGAAATAAGTAACAATGTGGAATAGTGGTTTCTCCTTTTTATCTTCACACATGTCTCCAAAAACCAATTTCTTCTCTCTTTTTTTTTTTCAAAGATTCCCAAAACCAAATGACAAACCATCTTTCCTAACTTAGTACAAGACGACCCCCCCCCCCCCAGTATACATATGCCTTTATATATGTGGTGTCTCTCTATATGCCTAACCTTAATTATATTCATCCACAAAATACACAATAAGAACAACAAGAAGAGGTGAGCTATGCCGATCCGATCTAACCCCTTTTTCAATATGGATAGCTCCGCTGTGCTCTCACTTTTGCGGCACACGGGAAATTCCGTGGACTCTAAACATTCTAAGAAATCTTCTGGAAGCATCGGTGGTGGGGTTCTCAAAATGTTCAAGCTCATACCAATGCTATCATCTGGTTGCAAGATGGTTAACTTGTTAAGCCGAGGGCATCGACGACCCTTACTTAAAGACTACGCAACAACGGGAACGATATTCGGGTTTCGCAAAGGAAGAGTCTTTCTTGCAATACAAGAAGATCCCCATTGCCTACCAATGTTCATCATTGAACTCCCGATGCTGACTTCCGCGTTGCAAAAGGAAATGGCCTCGGAGACTGTGAGGATAGCGTTAGAAAGCGAGACGAAGACATCGAGGAAGAAGGTGTTGGAGGAGTACGTGTGGGGGATTTACTGTAATGGCCGAAAGATCGGGTATTCAATAAGGAGAAAGAACATGAGTGAGGAAGAAACGTATGTGATTGATGCATTGAGAGGTGTTTCTATGGGAGCTGGAGTGTTACCATGCAAGAACCAATATGATCAAGAGACAGA
This sequence comes from Camelina hispida, assembly GCA_023657505.1. NCBI lineage: Eukaryota > Viridiplantae > Streptophyta > Magnoliopsida > Brassicales > Brassicaceae > Camelina > Camelina hispida. Next base: position 28,603,584 of record CP094637.1, read on the forward strand.
AGGAGAAATGACTTATATGAGAGCTCGATTCGATAGAGTGATTGGTTCTAAAGACTCTGAAGCATTGTATATGATCAACCCTGAAGGTAGTGGTCAGGGCACGGAGCTTAGTATCTACTTTCTCAGGTCTCATTAACTGTTTGTTACACTTTTCTTTTTGACGTCCTTTTTACTATGTTTGTAAATCTACATAGTTACAAATGGTGATTGAATATTTTGTAAGAAATGTAATATCTCTACTAAATTAGTTGATGATTTTTCTAAATGGGGAACTTTTTCATTGAGCAATTATTAAAGTATGTAGAAAAAGGAAGTAGTTGATGAGAGCTTCCCTGTGGGTTGTGGACCATAGTTAAGGCTACGGCTAAGTGTTCATCCTTTTTCCATAGGTACCTATCTTACGAAAAGGCTACAAAAAGCTACAATATAAAAACACTTTTCTGGATAATTATATAGGAAAAGACATGAATGTTGATCATGATTTATATCCTAATGGTGTAGTACATGGGTTCAAACCGGTATATTTCCTGTTATTTTATGAAAAAAAAATGAATATTCACTTGTATGATTTGTATCAACGAAGAGTTAGACATATTTATAAAACTTTGGTAAATACGTAACAAAGAAACTTACACCGACATTCACACTAATTTTAAATCTTCTAGAAGACGAGGTATTTAGTAATCTAGATCTAGTACACGTTATTTAACATACAATACAATATAGCCATATGCTTAACTATTTACGTATACTTTTTATTAATAACTTATTTGTACATGTTTCATTACATCCTATATTATTTTATGTCACTATGAGATAAACTAGACAAATTAATGACGTTAATTATAAGTACAAATCGGGGGTTAAAATAGCATTTCACCTTGTTTAGCCAATGCGGTAACAGAACGGCCCATATAAGCAAGGTCACATTTCACTAGGGCGTGCGAGATGTGCGACGGTATGAGTCCCAATGATAAATGAAGGCTAATACTGTACTCTTTTTTCACTTGAGAAAAGAGAAGAAAATATAGAAAAACTAAAACAATACACCCAATACTTCTTTAAGTTAAATTTCACAAATGGATTATTTAAAAGAACATATGTTTCTTGTTTTTCTATGTTGACATCTACTTGATAATAAAGATGTCTACTTCTACCACATAATTATAGTATTAATATTTTGAAGTCTATATAATTATCTAACGAGTTATATATTGATGTATGTTGTATAAGTGTTTTACTACACTCCGTTTAATCCAGCTTAAACGAAAAATACACCGAATAATCTGTGAACTTGACCCAAAGATGTAAGTCTGATGAGTTCGGCACTGACTTAACTAGGGGTGTCAAACAGGCATGCCCGCGCCCGTTTGAGCTGACCGTGACGGTCCCGTATTTTCAGTGATCCGTCGCGGACAGGTCTGCCACGGGCGGTGGGCGACGTATCACTACCCATGCCCACTCCGCCTAGTTTTGCGGACTAACGGGCATGTCCGCGGGCTTTGGCATCTCTACTAACGAGTCATGGGTTCTTGACTTCTTGTGGAGTTCTTTCGTTTCTTGTTTGGATCGTCGCTGTTAGAACTGTCATCGAAAGTTTCAGAGATTGAAGCCATCTTCGTGTGACCTCAGTAGCAAAGAAGTAAGTTACTTTCTGTATTTCCCCTAGAAGTAACTGAAACGGAGACTAAAAGTAACTGTAAAATGGATATCTGAAGATCAATGGACAGCTCTTAAGGCCAAGCAAGCAAGATACAACAGTTGACACTTGACAGAAAGCATACTTCTGTAAACGATAAATAAAAAGTTATGCATATAAACATTGGGGCTGTGTTTACTCTGTATTGATTTGATGAGACCGGATGCAATCGTTCACAGGTGCCACCTGGAAATACACCACTTCAGTGCAAACTTGGAACCACCAAAGCCTGTCTGAACTGTATGAGGAGACCGCAGTGTCTAGCATATGTTTCCGGCTATATGTTTTAAGGCTTAGCCCAAAAACTCCCACGCAGAAGTCTCTAACATCTTTAGCATTTGCTTCCTGCATTTGCTCACCCCAAACAAAGTATCAGTAAACAAATCTTTAGTTTGCAGAACGAGTTTTTCTGTTCTTCTAGGATAAGATTCCTGATCATATATATATACACCAAGCATAAGTAAAGAAAGATCTAAAAGAGAAAGAACTTACTACTAAATCACCACCATTATTTTTAGCTTCCACAAGTGGTACACATAGTTTATATGGGTTTCTGTATTGGATCTGCCAAAATCTTGAAGATAAACATCTAAAACTAGAAAGAAAATTAAAAATCATAGAAAATGTAATGAACTTGCTTACGGCCATAACTTGTGCATCCGCTATCAAGTATAAGAAATCAGCATCCACATCAAGCTGCAGATTTTAAAAAGATTGGTGACAAACTTCCTACTTCCATAATTGTTTGGATTTAAAAAGAAAAGAGAAACAAAGCGAATAACATCACCAACAAGAAAATCCACAAAAACCTTTTTATCCACCTGCAGAGATATGACTAAATGAGCTTTTCACATAATCGGTCAACTTTTTATCAAGGATTAAATGATTAAATGAGCTACTTGAAGTTGATAAACCTTTTTATCAAGGATTAAATGAGCTTTTCACAAAAACTACTTCAAGTTGGATTAAATGAGTCATAAACAAGTCGCTATAAGCCAGCTAATCAAAGCTCAATCAAAAGATATGTGAGAAAACCATCATCGGTATCAAGGAATCAGAAACTATATCTGATATCACCTATGAGACGAACTGCAGGAACAAGACACCATCTGCAGGTACCTGCAACATTGATAAAAAACACACAAATTGTGAAGTTTCACGACAAACAAGCCAAAGAAAGATTTCAGTCAAAAATGACGAACTGTAGGAACAGACCTCTAGATGTACGTTTCTCTTCTCCTTGCTCAACTTTTCAAATTGACAAGAGTGCTTGTACTCGATTCTAGCTGCATAATGGGAGAAAAAAACAATATAAATCTGGTTGTTTCCATATTCTCTCACTAAAAATATATTACACCAGTCTTCTTGAATCTCAAACAGAAACATACATTACAATGAAAAGCAGCAGAAGCAACTTACTCGAATGAGAAGAAGAGACAGTAATAGCAAAGAGAATCTCCATAAGCTCAAACCAAGCTTGCTCATTCAGTCTCTCGACTTCTGCTTCTCTAAGTGATCCCAAGAAGACGAATTTGACCGAGACTTAAATTTACAATTTCTATAACTCTTGCTAGTACAACTTGAAATCATCCGACCATAAAAATCAGTTGTAAATCTCTAATTACCTTGTTAGTTTTAGAAATTGAGGTAATTAAACACATATTGGCCCGTTTGACACCCCTAGACCTAACAAAGAGAAAAGATGAGATCGAGAATATACAACCAATCGTAAATATAACATATTATCCCTTAGAAATATGGAAATCATACATATTCTAGAATGACTATCTCTTCATATAAATAGAGAGACGCCTCTTTGAAGATCAGGGAAATCTCTCATGAGAATTTGACGAAGACCTAAACACCTATTTGGTAACATAAACTACGAATGGTTTGAGACGTAGACAACCTCCACAATTTCGAGAAAAAACCTAAACTTACTCTCAAGATTGTTAGAATGTTCTTATAGAATTCCGTAAATCAATTATGTGCTGTACTCGCACATATGTAAATACCAAATGAATATATTTTCATAAGCTCATGCAAAAACTAATTAACATGTTACATTTTGACTCATATCATAAGTTGGTACATTTTCGCTTTAAAAAAAAAATCTAATAACAACTCTTGCAATTTCCATTTACTTAATTACTTTTTCATTTCTTGCCATCTATCTACTAACTTACAAATGATGTGGGTTGGAAACGAGCACAAAACTAAACCAAACACTATAATTTCAATTTCTCCTTATTTGTTGAACCGAACACTATAATGATGTACATTTTCTGTTGACGTAAACAAGAATCTAAAGACTACTAAAAGAGAGAAAACAAACCCCCTTAACAAACAAATATTTTCAGATGGCAAAAAGGTATCTAAAAGTGAAGTCATAAGGGACAATACGGACAAGAGTAGAAGGGGGCTGAGACATCCCTTGTTGAAGACAGTTGAGAGCATCTTTTCTCAACTCAGTAGGCAACTGAAGGCAAATCCAATCAAGCAATGATCCAGTGTCCTTTGCAAAGTCATGACTATACCAATCCATCAGTTTTGGTATCCCCATTTTCGCCACGGATATCCCCACCGATGCTTCCAAATACTCTCTTTTCGCCACCTCCAATTCATCCTCTACTTTACCAGCAGTGTACACCCGTACCTTCATTACATTTCACCTCAGTCGTCATTTAGTTTTGGAACATATTAAGAAGTATAGTAATATGATAGAAACATATACTTACAGCGGGTGAGGACCAACTACCACATGAGAGAGCAAATGTTACAAGTGGCTCTGACAATTCCAAACCAAATTTACTCCTCGCTGCCATTTCATTTTTCTTTGAACTCTTAGGGGAAATCTGGTAGCCAGAGGAAGTATAAGCAAAAAAATCACCAATAGAATATAATGACAACTCTAGCTAGAGAAAGGAAAGGGACCAGCGAACAAAGAGTTTTACATATTTTGAGTGATAAGGTAAGCGGAGAATGAAGTGTTCGATCGTGAATGCGTTGAGAGAGTGGCCTCCCACATTTATAGTCGCCTACAAGCACAAGGGACCATCTCAATTAGAAACATTTCCTTTTACAAATAATTTTTGTTTTGTTATCTTTTCATTTTCCATGTAGAAAATTATAATCTTAGACATACCTTTCGCATTAATGTCACCATATCAGGGCTCTCTGGTATTCCATGTTTAAGGAAATCCTAATGTTTCAATAATGTAATACTTAGTTAATAACCTCAAGATAATGTAACATTTTCATATAGATATTGGTTAGTGCTTACATTCATCATGCAGCTGTTATAAATGTTAATCCAGAAAGCTAACTTCTCCTGCTGATGATTAAGTTTCTGCAAGTTGACTGAAGAAAGTTTTCCAAGCAAACGTCTGAAAAGAAAAAATAATCGATGAACACACGCAAAATCAACTTTCATTTTTAACGTAGGATTTTTTCAAACCGTGCTTACTTCAGTTGGCGGATGAGAAACAAAGAAGAACTTGACGACGTTGTTCTATATCGGTTTACTGAAGCTGCCTCAACATCATTAAAATTCTTATATGGACCAATATTTCTTCTTTGAAAGCTGGTGCAAGTTCCATAAGGATCCCTGAATGTCGTATCTTTATTGTTTTCTTGAGATTTTGTAACTGCGGCTTTCTTTAATGAGTCCATTCTCATGAAAATGTTAGACAAACACTTAACAAGATCCTCCGAAATTTTATTTGGATCGTCAGCGCCACCATAATACCTCGTCTCTGCACTTGCTTTGCTATGCCTATGACTTTCATGCTGTATTCATGCAAGTAAACTGAAATCTTTATTTGAAAATAAGAAAAAATAAAGCAACGCAAAGATGGAGACTATTATTATGTATGTACCTCTAGTTTCTGAGCATCTAAACTCTTATTCAATTGTGTATGAGAAATTGTCATTTTCTTCACCGGTGTTTTGATAGAATTAGCACTCAACTTGTTCTCTTTACCCCTCCGACTCTCTGAAAAGGAAACAGTAGCATATATCATATATCAGTTTAAATTACACCAAGACACCTGCGTAGAACCCTATAAGCTCACCTGAAACAGAACGCGGTTCCCGCGAAAGAGGTGATTCAGAATCTATAGCTTTACTTGAAGCTGACTTGGATTTGTTCTGCCAATGCTTAGGCAAATCAGCCGAGCATTTCAAGTTTGCTATCAATGAAGACGTAGAAGCTGCTTCTTGATACAATTCTTGTCTACAATGCACAATATGTTCTTCTAACCGAACCATTTCCTCTTCGAGAACAGCCACTTCTGCAAGTAACTCCATAATCTACAAGAAGAACCAAAAATCAATCCCAGTTGTAAAGAAGATTTAGAGGGAAAAGAAATGGTACTAACCGATGGAGGTAGAAACGGAGGAAGACGGGGAAGTGCTCCAAGAGGTCTGTTAAATGCTCTTTCCATTGCTCGGTGTATATTCTCTTCAAGTCTCAGCTTCTTCCTCAGCTTTTCAACCTTTTAAAACCAAAGAAAATCTATAAACCGAGTGTATTGACTATTGATTGATCATAACTAAAAACAAAACACTCGAAAAAAAGCGGTTACATCTTGTTGCAGAGCAATTAACTTCTCTCGATTTAAGGCCTTTCGGTTTACAACACCATTTTCACCACCTTTGAATTTCTTCCCCTGCATCAATTATTCAGCTCATGGTCAGACCAACTTCACAGCATACTAATGGATCTAAATTTCTTGACAATATCAAAACCAGACAAGACATAAATTTTTTTGAAAATTCTATAATATAAAAAATGAAAAGTCCACGGAGATTGCATAGGATTCCATAGAAGAATCTCAAGAACTTCATTTTTCCAAGATTCACTTTCAAGATCATAACAAAAACAAAACAAAACAAAAATCTAGATTCACGTTTTGTTTGAATCTAACAATTGAATTACACCAAGAGGACAAAAAAAATGGATCAAAACGATTAAGATTCCTCACTCACAATTTTCGTATTTGCAGTTGACTGATTTGTTCGGCCTCTTGTATAACTACTACTACTAGTAGTACTACTGCTACTGTTGTTGCTGCTGCTGCTACTCATCATCATCTTTAGTCTCCGAATCAAAAAAAAAAAAAAAAATCTGTAGAATCCAAAATTCAAACAAATAAATCACAGAGCAAGGAAAAAGAACATTGAACCACAATTCAAAATTACCTTATGAAGAAGAAATTGTAAATTACGGGCTTTCGGATCAGCGAGGTAGTGTGATGATGATCATTCTGAATTTGAAAAGTTTGAAAATTACAGAATGGTACAGCTGGTACGTCGAATCACCTTTGTTATGTAGAGAGAAGTGTATAAATAATTTTTTAGATGGAGACAAGTCCAGACGATGAAGATTTGGTGATGTTTCGTCTTCAGCTTCGGTGAGGTTTTTTTCCTGATTTGTTTATTATTGAGAGCTCAAAAAAAAAATAAGTGAGGGGTATCGAAAGGAGCGGTGAATGAAACGGTCGGTCATCTTCATTTTTTTATTGTTAAATTGTTTCCTTGTCCTTATGAAATGACATCTTCAAATTGTTTTTTTCTTTTTTTTTTTCTTTTTTTAATCATTAGACCATTAGCCTAATTTCAACATTCGTAAGAAACGGGACTCGAACACTAGTGTGATTGGTGTCTTGTGCATTAAGAACTTACCTTTATTCCATGCACTAAAGTCACTTTACTCTTCAAATTGTTTCTTAATAAAAAGTTGAGAATTAGATTAACATTGAGATGAGAATAAAATGATTTAGAGAAACTTATATGCTGGATTTAATTTCAAAATATGCGAAAACAAATATAGAAAAAGTTGTAAAATGGAGTAACATTTTTTGTTAAACAATATAAACAAAAGAAAATTGTTATGTAAATACTCTGCAATACCAATAAAATAATTATGGTTTGATTGGTAGGTTAAAGAAAAAGAAACTAGTATTATAATTGGTAACTATAGATTCTCAAATACACGTTACCATTGCCTTTTTAGAAAAAATAATATTGTAGTTACATTTATGGTTTGATAATCACAGTTTTGTTGATTTGACCCCAAAAAACAAGAAACAAAAATCAATGTGTCAAAGTGATTATGAGATTTTTTTGGCCGTTACGTAAATGATAATGTCAAAAGAAAAGTCGATGTGGATTAATGGTTTAGCTTAAGTCAATCTCTTGGTAGAATAAATTCGAAACTGGTTTGGAATGAACTAACCCGGCAAAAGAGAGAGTAAGGTGTTTGAGGTGTTAAGATGAAGTGAACACAACGATGGTTGAACACGACTTGACACAATTGTAAGACACATGTGTGACGTGGAGAACAAAAGGGAAGCACACAAAAAGAGGGAAGCATCATCATAAATGGAAACCGCCGCTAGAAGCTTTCATGCGAACATTTTTTTTGTGTTTTTGGTTAAAGGAACATTAAATACAATCTCCACAATATTATTTTCTCATCGTTAAAACGTAAAACTAGTTTCAAACTCTTGTTTACACACTATCTTTAGTTTGTTCGCAATCGAGACTGGCAAAGCATTTTTTTTTTTTATGAATGTTAAATTATATTCACCAAAAAAAGACTGTTTTACAAATTAATGCATCATTGTAGCTGAATTTAGAAAGAGAAATCTTAAAAAAAACTTTAGAAAACAACTGATTAAAGAGGGTGAAGTTGGAACCAGAGCTGAAGACCATTCTCATAACCATGGACCGCCGTCAAGGTGAGCAGCCTATTGCGGATGCTTTTGTCAATGAGCCGGAAGAGACTGGACGAAGGAGTGGGAGCCGTACCATGCCGCCTAGCGTTGCGTTCGCGCCAAATACTGTGTATCGTAATCTGGAAAGCGTAACGCAGAAGAAAACGATGGAGCCGAGGGATGGAGTCATCGAGAAGTAAAGAGGCCAAGTGATCCCAGACGACAGTGAACTTTGTCCCCAGCAGAGTAAGAGTCAGAGGAGACCAAACTTGAGAGGAGTAAGGACAGGAGAAGAATAGATGGTTCCGAGTTTCTTGTTGGCTGTTACAGAGGACGCATGCACCAGTTGCAGTAGCCGTCCATCGGACCAACTTATCACCCGTCGAGAGTCGGTTGTGAAAAGCTAGCCAAGTAACAAAACAATACTTCGGAGTAGAGTGAGTGAACCAAACCCCACTAGACCAGGCGCAAGGAGGGTGCGGTTGACGGATTAGATGCCAAGTATCAGAAGTTGCAAAGGTGGACTTGTGAGAGCCATTCCGGCATTGCCATAACGGCTGATCACGACCAAGGACCTGCAACAAAGGACGAAGGGAGTGGAGTTCATCCTCCAACTGATTCAAAAGATCCGTACGATGTCGACGTCGACGATGCAGCGACAGAGCCTCTGCGACTGTACTCTATTTCGAGATTCCCACATCAATGTAACCCCGAGCCCCAAACAAAGCAAAAAGTTGCCCGAGGGAGCTCCAGTTATCAAACCAAAAGGAGGTGTCAGTCCCAGAGGAGACCTTCATTTTGTAAAAAGACATGGCTAGGCTGCGATGCTTTAATATTTTCTTCCACATCCAGGAACCACTAACACGCGATGCACTGACAGACCAAAAGGAATCAGAACGGAGCAGGTTATTACGAATCCAACGAGCCCACAGGGAGGATCGAGCAGAGATAAGGCGCCAAGTAAGCTTAAGGATACAAACTATGTTCGTATCTTGCAGACGACGAAGCCCCAAACCTCCTTCAGCCACAGGCCTACACACATCCAACCAGGAAATCTTTGCTTTTTTAGAGTTAAGATCCGGCCCAGACCACAAGAAAGCCGAGAACAAACCATCTATCTCCCTCAAACACACCTTAGGCAAACAAAAAGCAGAGAGCCAAAAGTTGGTGAGACTAGCAAGAACAGATTTAATGAGCAAGAGTCTACCCGCAAAGGAGAGAAAACGACCTGTCCAGGATGTAATTCGTTGACGGATACGTTCAAGGAGTGGCAGATAATCTGATCTCGTCATTGACCTAGTGAGGAGAGGAAGCCCCAAGTAATGAACAGGGAGAGATCCAACGGCAAACGGGAAATGATGGAGGATAGCTTGTTGTTGCTCAGGCGTGAAACCAGCCATGAAGAGAGTTGACTTCTCCAAGCTGATTTTTAGGCCATAGGCAGCAGCAAACTGTTCAAAGACACTCAAAGTTGCAGCGACGGAGGTAGAGCGGCCATCCGTGAAGACAAGAATGTCATCCGCAAAACAGAGGTAAATGAGCTTGAGAGGCTTGCAACGAGGGTGATAACTGATACAGCGATCAACTGCAGCTTTGTCAAGCATAAGGGATAAAACATTCATACAAATGACAAAGAGGTATGGGGATAGCAAACATCCTTGACGTAAACCTCGTGTACTCTGAAAATAGCCAGCTAGCTCCCCATTTACTTGAAGTGAGAAAGAAGCGGAGCCAATACAGAGTTCAATCCAGCGTATAAAAGCACTAGGGAGATTGATAGCCTTTAGGACATTGAGCAAGAAAGACCACTGGACTGAATCAAAAGCCTTTGAGATGTCTATCTTCATCATACAACGTGGAGAAATAGACTCCTTGTGATAATCCTTCACCAGCTCAGACGCAAGCAACAAGTTCTCCATCATAAGGCGATCTTTGATAAAAGCAGATTGGTTTAGAGCAATGAACTCTGGCAGGATAGCCTTTAACCGATTGGCAATGATCTTTGAAACAACCTTATACAGCACATTGCAGCATGAGATAGGACGGTAGTCTTTCATTTCCTTTGAATCCGCCTTCTTAGGGATAAGGGCTAGGATTGTTGAGTTAACCCCTTTGGGAAGAAACTCCTTCAAGAAAAAGGATTGAACAGCAACAATGAAATCAGACCCCAAAATTGACCAAGTTTTCTTAAAGAAATCAACTGTATAACCTCAGGTCCCGGAGCCTTGCAACCTGCCATCTTAAAAAGAGTGTAACGAATTTCCTCTGCAGAGACCAGCTTAAGTAGGTTGGCGTGATCCGATTCAGAGCAACGAAAAGAAATCAACTGCTCCAGTTGATCAACACCAGAACCAACAAAGTCTGATGGAGTGTGTGTTAGAAAATCCTGAAAGAAACTCACAGCTTCCGTTTTGATCTCCGGTTGAGTGGTAAGAACAGTCCCATCAGGGGTAGATATCTCCCTAATGGCGTTAAGAGCCTGACGTGAACGAACTGCAGAGTGAAAAAACTTGTTGTTTTTATCCCCAACCGACATCCAATGCAACTTAGCACGTTGATGCAAAAAATTTTCTTCCAGATCAGAAACATGATCCCAACGTTGAAAAGCCTCGGCCTCAGCTACAATCGCAGCCGGAGAAGGATGAGAGAGCGTGGAGGTTTGCCGGTCACAGAGAGCACGGTGAGCCTCTTCCACCTGGTCAGAGAGCTTACTGAGTTTCTGCTTACTTAGCGAACGAAGGAGAGGCTTGAGAGCCTTAAGCTTCTTAGAAAATCGAAACATAGCAGATGTTGAATGAAAAAGACGCTCAGTGCTGTTCCAAAAGGATTCGACAGTCGAAAGAAACTCAGGGAAGGCCATAAGGACATTAGAGAACTTAAAGGGCTTCCGTGGTGTAGAGACGTGTGTTCCCACAGTAAACCGGCAACGGAGGTGATCAGAAACTCCTCCCGAGTCAAACACACCGTAAGTGTCAACAAACTGACGGCTCCAAGCCTCACTTACCAAAACACGATCCAATTTTTTACAGACAGACCCCGCATCTCTCTTATTTCCCCATGTAAATAGAGGACCATGGCAGTTCATATCTGAAAAAGCACAATGTCGAACCAATTCCTGAAAGTCCCTCATACCACTCGTAACAGAGGGAGAATCTTCATAATTTGAATGCTCATCATAAGAGAGAGTCTCGTTAAAATAACCCACAACTAACCACGGTTTATTTAAGAAAAGGGAGAATCATAGTGGAACTTGAGATCAGACCACAACTCCTTCCTCTCATCAGCAAAGTTCGACGCGTACACAAAAGAAACAAAAAACTCTTGACTTGCCCCCGGCATAAGAACAGAACAAGTGATAACCTGAGCACTCTTAAAAACCGGTGTAACACGCACTTCATCATTCCAAACAACCCAAATCCTACCAAGACGATTAAATTCATAGTTTGTGATAGACGAGCACCCTCGAAACACCAAAGAGATAATTCGAGGAGCGTTGCTTTCCTGGACACGCGTTTCAAGTAAACATCCAAACTGTAAGGATTCAGCATGCACCCAATCACGAACAATAGAATGTTTTTTTGATTTGTTGAAACCACGCATGTTCCAGAAAAAACCTGTCATTAATGACGTTTTCTGGAGTTCTTCTTGCTCGAGATGCCAAGGGGACCACCCTTAGGCTGCTGAGAAGAAGACTCCGAAGAAGACTTGGCAGAGAGTTTAGTCTGACGCGGCAAAGAGGCTCGTGGAAGAACGACCACAGCATCACAAGGATCCTGAACGTTCTCTCCAGGAAGAGTCGAAACCGTAGTGGGATCCGCAACCACAACAGACTCAGTATTGTCAGCAGAGGGTTCCCCTGCATCACCCAGAACAGAGAAGCGGGAAGAGGCCAACATAGTAGCTGGATTAGCAGCCTGCGGTTTTGACTTCTCAGAGCTCTTACAGCCCTTACCAGGAGAGACAACAGACCAACCTGCACAATCCTCATCCACCGGAGGAGAAGTAACCCCTACTGCTGGAGAGCAAGCTGAGGGAGGAACAACAGAGGTAGCACTAGCCGAAGATTGTTGAGCTGGAATTGAGCGAGGAGGAGAAGCGGACTGAGGAACCACATCGGGAGGTACAATCTCTCCTTCCTCAACTTCAGGAACAGGGGACTTTGTCGGAGATTGAGGAACTGACGCACAACCCTCACTAGTATGACCCCACTTTTGACAATGAGAACACCTAGGGGGGAGCCACTGGTAATGAAACTCAATAGTAACATCCTCATCTTTATTCAATTTGAACAGAAACGTGCTAGGCAAAGATTGTGTCAGATTGACCTCCACAAAAACTTTAGCTACATCAAAATTACTGCAAAGTTCAGTGTCCGGAGGAAGCCGAATAGGATTGCCAATGGGACTAGATAAAAACCCCAGACCCTCCCAAGAGAACATAGAATGAGGCACGTTCTTGAGAGTCACCCATAAGGGCATGGAAGTGATCATCCGCTGAGCATCCTCCGGCAAAGGAGACCACTTATACAACATCATAGGAACCCCCGCAATGTTCCACATACCCCGCCTTAGCACTCGGAGACGTGTGGACTCATCTCGAATTCGAAACCGAACGGAGGTTGCAGAGTTTTCATAGACATCTACTCGAACATCCTTGTTACCAAGGGACCAGATCTTGTTCACAATGACATGAACCTTCGCAACGTGTGGAGCCGTAGAGGCAAATCTACCAACCAAAAAATCGTCCCACAGAGGCACAGAGTCCTGAAGCACCGCATCAGGAACCTCGATCGTAGGAACACCGTCAACCAAACTGATATCGAAAACGTGTTTCTTAAGTAATGGACGCTTATCCACTACAGCAGCATAGAATTGTTGTTTACTTTGAGGAGAAGGAACATCCTCCGGAGAAGAGGCTGAAAAATCCGGCTCTGTCATGGAGGCACACCGGTGGCAGCGTCGCACGAAACCTAGCGTGAGAAAGAAGCACAGCAACCCTAAAATCGCCCTAGAATCACACTTTCCTAAAATAAAATTGCTCTCAATCCACTCATCAATAATACATTCGTGAAACTTTTTTCCTGGCAAAGCATATTAGTATTACTATTACATAAGCTTCTGTTGTGTTGACTTGTCTCTTTTGAAAATCATGTTCATACCATAACAACACCTCAAATAAGTTCTTTTGTTTTAGATACTGATGATTGATACAACTATACTATACATTTCTACCTAATCGGGCCGTTTCTTTTTGGCTTAAAGAATCTTCCACTAAATGTTACTTTTTTCTCTATTGAATATAATTATGAACTGAGATGTTGGTAATCTAACTACTATATACACCACATGCACTATAAATTAAAATACTAGTATAAGTATGTTTAAATACAAAAAGAAGTATTATGGGAAAGAGAGATCGATAGATCCGTACAGAAAATAATGAGGAGGGGTGGTGTGGGCATGTGTTTCAACCATCATGAGTGAACGTGGTGCCGTGAATTTAAACCTTTTCGTTTCTTCTGCATTTGTGTGTCGTTAAAACAAATCTTATGTGTCAATTTAATTTTGTTTATTTTATAGATCCAATTGATATTTATGTTAGAAACATGGATCGGTGTGTGTTTTATCTCGATCGACATCACAAGATAAGATCTTGACCAAGCACTGATAACAACGACCAAATTATTTATGCAAAGTTTGATTTGATTAATATATATGTTCAGTTTAATGTTTTAGCTAAAGAACATTCTAAATTATGTTTTTACAACTCTGTAATAGTCAGAAGTGGATCATTGCTTTATCATTCTTGCACACAAAACACTTCTGAACAAAACTCAGTGGTCAAAACACTAGCACATTCTCAAAGAAGCTGCCCCTTCGTTCTAAGCGATTCTCGTATTGAGATTTATACAACGTAACTTAATGAGTAAAATTACATGATTCACATCAACACCTTTTGACATTAGCTTTTGATACGATGTTGACGTGGCAGTTGAGCCGGCAGAGTGAAGACTAAAGAGAGACTGCGATTGTAGCAGATGGTTTGCTGTTATGGATGTCTTCCTTAACTAGCTATAGAGATGTTTGTATTTTTCCTCATGCTTAATGTTGTATGTCGTCGGAACACGGAAGTGTCAGACATGAGAGATGAGACCTTCGTATCTGATCGCCATGAGATCGTGAGAAAGCTTCAGATTAGGATCTGGTTATAGTTCTGCATCTTATGTAATAGGTGTTGGCAGAAGAGAATAAAGAGGATACGGTTCTGAAACCTAACATTTGGTGCAGTAAGCTACACAGGTTTCAGGATATGTCTGGCGCTTATGTGTTTTTAGGATTTATGAAACCCCATCCATGTTGGCTTCAAAGACAACACTTCTGGGTTCCGAATCAACCACTCACTATTTATGTAGTAAATGGGTGTCTTCACTTACCTTGTAGTGTTTGGTGTTATGTTAAGCTTTTTTTTGGTTATCACTTAAAGCCTAATGATAAACTAATCGTGTTCAAGACTATTGTAACTCACTACTCACTAGTATGAGAAACCACATAAAAAGCAGGACTTATCAAAAGCCCAATCATCGACCACTTAAAGTTCCATAATATAAGCATCTGACAAATCAAATCGAATAAATCAATCCAATCAAAATCCCTAAATAAAAATTAAGTAGCACTATGGTTTTATCAAAATTCATTGCCCAGGGAGCTAAACCAAGGAGAGAGGATAGAGAGAGAGAAGAAGAAAGACAATTCTTGTTGTCTTGATACCTACTAACTTCTTTTATTGTTCTTCTCAGCTTACTTGTTGTTGCTGATGGCCACCGTAAACCGGATAACCTCCATAAGGTGCAGCAGCATACATTCTCTGGTCAACATGTGGCGGTACCATGTATCCATAACCATTGTAAAATTGTCCTCCATAGTATGGGTGGTCAACCCAATGCTCTGCATACTCACCTCTAGGCTGAAAAAAGCACCAATACATCTTTGGTCAGAGATTAGAAGAAACTACGTCGGATCATATAAACCAAACCAAACCAAACCAAACAGAAATGACTATCCAACAATGTAAATAGTAGCGCAGGATATAGCAGAGTTACCTGTTTATTGCCAGTATTATGACCCCAAGAAAGGCGAACAGTTTGTTTACCAATAAGAGACCCATTTAACTTCTCCAAAGCCTCCTCTGCATTTTCTCTGCAACAAAATGTCAAGTACCAATATCAAATCGGGTGACATGTCAAGGAATAGAGAGTCAACATCCACATTCATAGCTTCAGTGCTGCATAAATGTTTACCTGTTCACAAACTGAATGAATCCACATCCTCTGCCAATAGGTATCTTGACAGAGACTATTTCACCAAAAGCAGCAAAAGGTTGTCTAAGATCTTCGTCTGTGACACTAGAATCAAGTCCTCCAACAAATATCTGCAATATAAACATGCAAGGATAAAGATCATACCCATCTTTCCACAGTCACAACCAAGACAAAACAGGGAAACCAAGGAGACAGATACAAGGAAAAAGAAATTACTGTTGTGTTCAATGATTCCCCATCATGTCGAGGCAAGCCACCATTCGACATATACCCACCTGCAAAGTCCAAACAAATATTAAGAGACTGGAAAGGTACTGGAAGTAACAAGAACATGTTCCTCACAAGTCACAAGCAATTGTTGATTAAAGATGAAATGCAAGTACTCAGGACACAACCATTAGATACAAAACACATGGTTTGGTAAGGAGAGATAAAAGATCAGACAATATACCTTGTTGGTGATAACCACTTGGCTTCCTAGGGGTTGCAGGACCAATTCGCATAGCGCGGCTACAACATTTCACGCCATTCATCTCCAACATAGCTTTGCTCCTCTCATTTTCATCTCCAAATCTCACAAATCCATATCCCTTTGATCGACCAGAGATGCCATCCATGACAACTTTTGCATTCTTGACAGATGGATATTTCTCAGAAAATAGTTTTTCCAACAAAGTATCAGTGACTTCTGGCGCTAAGTCTCCCACAAAAATCGAGAGATCAGGACCACTCTCTAAACGCTTTTCACCGGTGCTAAAACTAGCCCAGTTTAAACGGAAAGGTTGCTCGGCATTTATCATAGTTTCACCATTGAATTCCTGCAACACCTTCTCCGCAACATCGTGGGAAACAAACTCCACAAACCCATAGCCTTCAGACCTACCAGTGTGCTTATTGCGGATAACCTTAACCGACGAAATCTACATCATAACAAGTAAGCACAATATGAAACAAGATCCAGAACAAATAGAGTCGATGCAAAATAACCATAAAACATGCTTCAAGTGATAACATTAAAGATTCTGTGACACCATAAACAATTCACTGGAAAGTTTCAGTATCAATAGAATTCACATCAGCAAAACCCTCCAAAGAGTCATACTTATGGGTGACAAAGATACACAGGATAACAGGTGGAAGTCTAACAAAGATACAAAAACACCGAACTTGCAAAAGTCAAACACATTAAAAAGAAGATTTAATTAGCATATAACCCTCAGACATATTTAGAGAGGGAGATGGACTCGAGTACTGTGACACCAAAATAGGCCATTCGCTGGACACTCTCAATATTATTATTATTATTATTATTATCATTATTATTATACATTACAGCAGCAAAAACCTTCAAAGAGTGATACTTTATGCTGACAAAGATACACAACTGGTGGAAGCAACCAAGAATTAACAACATTGTATTCTAAGAAAAGGTACCAAAAACATCAAAACTGCAAAAGTCAACACATAAGAAACGAAGACTTGGATAACATATCATACTCAGACAAATAGAGAGACGAAAATAGACTAGAGTACTGTGACACCATAGACCATTCACTAGGTACTTTCATGAAAACAAATTTCTTAAAGAATCATACTTTATCCTGAGAAATTAGACAACTTTAGCAAACTAGTGGTAAGCAACCAAGCTTTACTAACATCAATATTGCGAAAGTCAACACATAAAAAATCAAAACTTTAGGTAGCTTTCGTAACAGAGGGTTTTTGGTAACACTAAGCAGAGATAAGAGAAGAGTGAAACCAGACCTGGCCGACAGAGAACACACATCAAGATACACAAAACAACTAGTGGAAGCAATACTAACATCAATATTACAAAAGTCAAAAACACATAAAAACCAAAACTTTGAACAACTTTAGTAACAGAGTCGAGAGAAAAAAGAGTGAAACCAGACCTCTCCAGAAGAAGAAAAGGCAGAATTAAGATAATTCTCATCCATCCAATGAAGCAAATCACCAACCCAAATAGTCTTATTCTCAGTATTCGAAGCATTCTGATGCTTGTTACCACGAGACTGATGATGGTGGTGATGGTGCGGGTGATAAAACGGATGATGAGGGTGAAGATGATGATGATAAGGAGGATAAGGAGGTGGCGCATACATCATGTGATGTGGCATTACCATAGGAGAAGGGTACCTCATCCCTTTCCATTGTGGTGGTGGCGGCGGCGATGTTGTTATCCGTTGGTTCTCGTCATCAACCACCGTGGTTGTTGTTTCTGGAGATTGAACCTTGGCGGTGGTGTCTGCCATTATTGTGGTGGTTTCGTGTGGTTGGAATTAGTGGCGGAATTAGGGGTTTTCTTTTTTTCTTTTGCTATATATGTTTCAATGCAAAAGTGCAAAGACGCGGCTTTGATACTCTTGTGTTGCCCTAGTTAGGTTTATATGACTTGGTTTGTGTATGTCACAAACATTAGGGATTTGATTGATGATTCATCTTTCGTTTAATCTTGACCGTGCGATTAGATTCCACGCACGTTCTATTCCCACTTTTTACGCGCTCACTCGCCCTCAAGATTGTGATACTTATTGCTGTTTTGTATTGTGTGTATCCTCCTAATTCCTAAGTGCTACCGGTTTTGTTTGATTATTATTCGGTTTAGACTAGGCTAGTTTAGAAATTAGAATTGGTAATAACCACTTAGGATGATAGCCCTAGTAACCTCTAAGGCTCTAACCAAGTTTAGTTTTCGGTTTTTGTTCAATTTCGTTTTTTTTTTTTATGGTTTTCGGTTCTATCAAAAGTAGAAATCAGTTTAAACTTTAAACTATTTGTAATTTGGTTTAGTTTTGGTTTCGCTTAATAAATTTTGGTTTGGTATGATTCGTCTTCAATTTACACTTGATTTATTTTAGTGATGGCAAGTTCAAATTATGTTAGGGGGTTATTGGTTTAGGATTTAGAAAGAATTTTAATGACTTTAAAAGTTATGTAAAATATGTTGTTATTCAATCAAGACTTTTTAAAACTCTTTAAAAATTTGGTGTTATTAGTTGTGAATTTGTAATAAGTTATCTAAAATCTTAATAAATCTAGTGTTATTGGATTAAGAGTCTTATAAAGTCATGAAAAGTTTTATGTTATTCAATTAAAACAAAAGAATCTTGGATTGTTAATGAATTTCAAATTTTGTGTTATTTGTTTAGGATTTTACATCATTTCCTTCATAACAAAAGTCATAAAAACTCTTTCATCAAATACAAAGATTTTGAAAGATTTTACAAGATTAGAAAACACAAATCAGCAAGATTTAAAATAACTTCCTAAACAATCTCTTATAGAATCCTTCATTTTTACTTTCTAATTTTCTATGATTTTAAAAGTCAGCAAGATTTTTAAAAACACAAAGTCATTAAAATCCTAAACCAATACCTAATTTTTTATGGTAGTTCACGTGATCATGACATGTACTATGTTCATCCATTAAGATTTTTTTTTTTTTTTTTTAACGAAATAATTCTTTTTTTTTTAGACAACAAAAAAGATTAGCTCATATGAGCCAATGCGAAGGAAAATCATTTACAAACAAAATATGTTGCGGAGATGAACGTGCTTGGCGTGCCAACTTATCCGCACTTACATTAGCAGTTCTTGGGATTAGAGACAAAGAGCAAGCAGAAAACTCCTCCATGTCCATCTTGATATCGTCAAGGTAGGGTTTGAAAGCCGGCCAGTCCTGCGGCGAAGACACCATCTTCACCAAGTCTGCACAATTTGTATAGAAAACCACTTCCCGATAGTCATGTCCTATCATGCACCGCATTGCCCAAACCAAGGCTTCTACTTCGACATGCAATGGTGAAAGACTACATCAAAAATTGGTTGCCCCCCTCGTCGTCAAAGCGTCCTGAGAAGACAAACACACCCATCCTGCACCTGCAAAAGCATCGCCTACTTTCCACGAGCCATCTACAAAGCACCGATAGCCTGAATAGCTATCAGAAAGGTGCCCCAAACGCTCTCGTCCCCAAGAAAAAGGAGGATTGACCATTGGAGATAAGCCCTCCTCCACCTCCTCGACCTGCGCCTGCAGCCAGGAAGTCGCCTCCCCAACCGCTACCCTCACTACGTCCTCTGGCTTTTCCTTCACACTTTCAAAAACGCAAGCATTTCTTGCTTTCCATATATACCACATGAGCCAAAGGAAAGCTTGGACCTTCAAACCCGGGTTTGTTGAACCTAAAAAATGATCTACATTGGCATACAGAGATTCCGTGGGAAAGGAATCTGGACCAACTGGTACATGAGCTAAAGCCCAAACCTGGCGAGCTGGGGGACACCGAAAAATCGCATGATTTATTGTTTCCTCTTCAGCCCCGCACTGTGAACATACTGGGTCACAAGCAATGCCTCGACGACACAAGGTTGCGGAGACCGAGATGCACCCCGACAACACTTGCCACATAAAGTGTCTAATCTTTGGTGAACAAGGAACTCGCCAGACCCCCGCGAGGAGGGGATTAATATTCGGCCCAGACCGAGTATCCTGAGAGAACCGCTGCTTCGCCGCCCGTTCCGTATTATACCCTGATTTGACCGAATATTTTCCCGTTTTTGTAAAATGCCAACCGAGAGTATCTTCCGTCTGAGAAAAACCCAACGGTAAAGCCCCTATCAAAACAGCATCATCCATATCAAAATGCTCATGGAGCTGATCCGTACGCCAAGAATTTGTTTGATGATCAATAAAATTTGATAATTTTAATGAAGGGTCCTTGAAAGAACCCCTACTTAAAGCTGGTCTCGGGGATTGAGCTGGTATCCATGGATCAGTCCATATAGATATGGTTTCTCCAGAACCGACTCGTTTAATGAGCCCTTTATTTACCAGAGATCTAGCTGAAACAATACTCCGCCATCCATAGGATGGAGAGTATGAACGAATCGGATCCATAGGATCTGAGTTCCGATAATATCTACCCTTGAAAACCCGAGCAAAAAGAGAATCTGGTGCTTCAATCAGCCGCCACAATTGCTTTGCCAACAAGGCAGTGTTAAAATAATCAACATTCCTAAAACCCAAACCTCCGAGCTGCTTACTAGCACATAGTTTCTCCCAGGCTAGCCAATGCATACCCCCAGATTTCCCTGAACTCCACCAAAAATCTGCCACTGCACTTGTCAATTTGGATGTGACCGTTGTAGGCAACCTAAAACATGACATAACAAACGTCGAAACCGCCATAGCAACTGACTTTATCATCACCTCCTTTCCCCCCCTTGACAACTGTTTTGCCGTCCAACCATTCGTTCGGCTCTGAAGCCTATCCCAAACATAGGAAAAAACTTTCGTCTTGGACCCTCCCAGACTCTCTGGGATCCTAAATAAGATCCCATCCCACCTAATCTCGAGATTCCAAGAACCCCCTGGACCTCCTGTTTCACTATTTCATCCACTTTGTGCCCCAATTGGATGGAGGATTTATCGAAATTTATTTGTTGTCCTGATACTGCCTCATAATTCCTTAATATATCCAAAATAGCCCCACACTGAACCATATCAGCTTTGCAGAAAAAGAGACTATCATCTGCAAACAACAAGTGTGTAATCGGTGGACATTTATTTGCCATCTTTATTCCCGTTATCCGTTTATCTGTTTCGGCCTTCCGTATATTAGCAATCAGGACCTCCGTACAAAGGATAAACAAATACGGGGATAAGGGGTCTCCCTGACGTAAACCCCTCTCCGGAACAATCAAACCATTAGGCTGGCCGTTAAGCAGGACCTGGTACTCAACCGAAGATATACAAAACATAACCAAAGAGATCCATTTCTCCACAAAACCCATTTTTCGTAGTAGAGCCTCAACGAAACCCCATTCGACCCTATCATACGCTTTGCTCATATCCGTTTTTATTGCCATATATTTCCCTTTACACGACGGATTAGTCCTGAGTCCATGGAACATCTCCTTAGCAATTAAGATGTTGTCGGAAATCAAACGACCTGGGACAAATGCTGATTGAGTTTCCGAAACCAGCGATGGCAACACCAATTTAAGCCGTTGACACAAAACCTTGGAAATGACCTTGTATCCCACATTACACAAACTAATCGGACGTAATTCCGCCATCCGAGTCGGCCTACCCTCCTTGGGAATAAGGAAAATGTGCGTGCGATTTAAGCTCTTATCAAAAACACCCTCCTCAAAAAATTGGTTAACCATAGAAACCAGATCCTTCTTCACAATACCCCATGCCTTCTGGAAAAACAAAGCGGTCATTCCATCTGGCCCGGGTGCCTTATCCGGATGCATCATAAACAAAACCTGCCGTATCTCCGCCTCCGTGACCGGGGCCGTCAAATGGTCATTAACCTCCTCTGTAATAGTTAGATCTACCTCAGCCAACGCCTCCTCAAATATCGAGGGGTTCGTTGAAGTAAACAAACTCTCAAAATACTCTACCGCCGTGTTGCAAATATCAGATTCCTTGGTAGACCATATATCATTTCGATCATAAAGACCCATAATACGATTTCAAGCCCGGCGCTGCTTTGTTTGCGCCTGAAATTACTTTGTGTTTTTATCCCCCACTCTCATCCAACGATTCCAACTTTTCTGATGCCAATATATCTCCTCATCTCGATAAGCTTCACGCAAACGTGAAGTTAACTCTGAAATCACCCCAAGAGCCACCGCATCGTCTGCTTGGGCCACCTCCAACTGTCTTTTAAGAGCCTCAATCATATCACGTCCATAAGGAACCTGCTCTTTCCGCCACTGAGAAATTGCTCTCCGGCATTGTTCAACTTTGTCCACAAAATTCGTCGAACCCCGCGCTTATGGGCCACCCCAACCTAAAGATACAGCATCCATCAGACCCGCCTTCCCAGTCCACCTTCTATCAAACATAAAACACCTGCGCCCACGCGGTCGCTTGGAACCGATACTGGTCACCAACGGTTTATCATCAGAGGCGATCATAGGCAAATATTCTGTGACCGTATCCGGAAACAAAGCATGCCAATCTTCAATACCTAAAACTGGATCCAGCCGACACCGGATCGGTTTCTTATCTCGCCATCCTTTCTATGACAAACAGTCACCCAAGTATGGGAATTCCAGAAAACCACAATCTTGTATCATCCCATTGAAAGACCGAAAAGAAGCCGCATGTCTAAGCTTACCCCCTCATTTTTCATGATTCCCTGTTAATTCATTAAAATCTCTAATCACCAGCCAAGGTGTTGAACGAGAAGAACTTATCCTCAGCAAACGTTCCCAAACCATATCTCGGTTTTTGGGAACGGGATCACCATACACAAATGTGATATTAAAAACATTTCCATTATGCACCGCTTCAATATCAGTTAGTCTGTTGGATGCTAAAAGTATTGAGATATCAAAATCATCTTTATCATAAAATAAAGCCAATCCTCCACTACAACCAATCGGTTCCACTGTTTTTATATTTTTATAGCCAAAATGGCCTACAAATTGTTCCATAAAATAAAAAGATTGCTTAGTTTCCATTAAATCTCTAAGATTTCCAATAGTAGTCTTATTACCAAGACCCTCACAATTCTAACTTAAAATATTCATTTAAAAATTATGTTTGGTTTTGGTGGCTTTGCCCCACCCGGTCCACCTTTGACTCCTTCCTGAGCCATAGTGATAGTCCCGCTTAACCCTGCCTCCTGTCCCTGAAGAGGAGGACGACGCCTTGGTGACAAAAGTAGACAAGCATTCCGTTTCTTAGTAGCAACACCACGAAGCACCAGTCCACCTTTACCCTTCATCCCTTTCTCCCCTGCCTCCTGATTGACCAAACCACTCTCACCCTACTCTGAAGTAGCAACAACTTCCTTGACAGCCTTGCTTTCAACAGCCTCCCCTGTCACTATTGCATCTACCTCCATACCCGATTGTTCATCATCACCATCACCAAACCCCACCCCCATTGTACCCCCCTCCCCGCTAACAGACTCGTTAGTCAACTCAAGGTTCTCAACAGTAGCCAACTCGGTTACCTCTTCAGGCAAAGCGGCATTAGCTATCTCAACTGAACCAGTCGCAGCAGGGCTCTCTACAGTAATACCCACTGATCCTCCCTCAGCATGGACCCGGTCAGCTTCCTCTGCCTTTTCAGGACCCACCACCGACCCATCAGACCCTCCTTGCTCAACCAAACCCTGAGCAACTCTCGCAGCCACCGCATCACAATCCAGGATTTGACCCTCTTCAGGAAGGCCAGAAGCGGGTATCTGCTGATCCTCTACCACCGCTGTGACATTGTTTTCCTGAAACAAAGCTTTCCTCACCAGCCTTTGTTTTCTTTGCTCAAGAACTGGCACGCTCACCTCCTCCGAAATCTGCGGTAGAGCAGGACCACTATGCTGCCCAGACTGACCACGACCATTACCATTACCCGACCTCCCTCTATGATTTTGAGTAGTACTAGAGCCAGAGTGTCCCTTTGAAGGAACCTTTGATCTAGACGACGGTCCTGCATGATGATCACCCCATTGACGAGGACCACCATACTGAGTACCCGAGTAATGCCCTCTAGAAGACCCATACTGAGCATCACTCCTTCGTAGATCACCCGTAACCACACCCTTATAGCTCATATTTTGAGCTTTCTCCGGATAATCCTTCTGACAAAACCGCTGACCTCCTTGATCCACAGTCTCTAATGTAGGGCACACCTTTTCATCATGGCAGAGGCTAATGCACCTCTTACACCAACCATAGAGCTTTTCATAGAACAGCTCCACAATCGTAACTTCACCATTGAAAAACTCAATGTCCACCTCAAGACAAATAGGCTTAAGCCCATCAATCGTAACTTGCACACTACCTCTGTCAATATCAACCGCTTCAACCACTCCTAGGCCAGACCTGATACCACGGAAAGTTGGTTCCGCCCAAAACTGGATGGGAACATTCACAACACGAACCCAAAACTTCAAAGACGATGGGTAAGAAGGGTCCACTACCAGCATCCACCGTACCAAAGACACCATCCACGAATCAAAATGGAACGGCTCCATTGACAATACCTCAACAATATCAATCTCCTCATCAAAGTCAAACTGGAACTTACCAGCCCCTAAATCAGCACCCGCCACTCTTCCCTCCACTTGCCAAATGCGAGGCAACATGATCAGCAAAGAGCTCATGTCTTGCATTTGTGGGTTATAGCACCGCCCAATGACTGTTTTTGAGTACCCCGCAATAAGCTCCGAGTTATCAAAATAAGGAATTTTGATTCTGCGCCTTGTTCTCACTTCACCCTCATTCTGCCCCGCCAAACCCTTTCTCATGAGATTAGCTTGTGACATCTTGACCAGAGCACACCCTCTCCCAACACTCGTAATAAAAATAGAGAAACTCGTTTGAAGAGACAAAAAAAGCAAGACTGCAGAAGTGTGTCTCAACTTGAGAGAACCCAAGAACCTTTTATAGTACCAAACACACCGACTCCCCAAGCGAATCGACACAGTTAAGTACAGTAATCTCCACTGACCAAATTCCCATAAATAAGCTAATCTTCTAAAGAAGGAAACAATACCCATACCAATCAGAGAAGATACTCTTCCCAACCCTAGAATCACCAACATTAACCAGACGAATCCGCTACCCAAATCCTGAGAAAACAATCTCGTGTTCTCCACCAAAACAGAAATCTGAACGGACCTCCGATCCCATAATTGAATGCCAGAACCTCTCCGGATTCGCAAGATCCACCCTAATCTCCACCATATCGACAAGAATCCAATCACAGCGAAATCGCCCGACAGATCCGCATCCCACAATCGAATATCAATAACAAAGTAAACCCAATATCGGGAAACCAAATAACAGATCGCATCGAAACCCAAATCAAATCCAAGAAAACCACAAACCTCCAAATCCACCTGCGAAACTCCAATCAACCCCTTCTCGGGGATTCGCCAAGCCATAACCTCATGACTCAAAATCCGGAGAAAAGAGCAAAATCCTCCACAAAATCTTCCCTCCTCGATTCCAAATTTACCAAGAATCTTCACAAAAACCCAAACCACACCAGATTTTCCCGAAATACTAACCCAGATCTCAGCCAAGGGCATATTCAGGACAAAACTGTGCGATAATGAGGGCGACGCCGTTCTAGGGTTTTCGGTCCATCCATTAAGATATTTTAATTAGAAAACACATAAAACTACTATCTATATATATATTTTTCAAGTACATTTAGCAAATAAATCCTGAAGTTACCATCTATTTACAAGACTGCCATTAACATTAATTATTAATTTTTTTTTATTTAATTAATTAATATTAAATTTCTAGTTTTGAAAATAAGATTTCCATCCTAAATAAATTTCCAAAACAATTGGAACCAGTCCCTTTAACATTAAGTATTAAGTTTATAATTGATTTAATTAATATTAAGTTTTCAATTTTACTAAACAATATTTTCTCCATACACAAATTTCCTAAACAATCGGTCTTACCAAGAAACGAATTGATTTTCGATCTTGGAGGAGGATCTGTGGCCGAGATTTTTGATCTCAACGATTTCCCCCTAAAATAAATGTTCAAAATCAAATAAAATATATCATTCAAAAAAACTAATGGTATGATTTTAAAAGGTAACAAACATATTTACCATTCAATTTGATATCTTATTCAAAGAATAATAATAAAATATCAAAGATATTGCTTGCTCACAGATTTATTTTTATTTTCTATTACGTATTTAAAAATAATTTTTAATTTCACGGGTTTCATATGATGGGTTTTTGCGGATTAAAAATCTTTGAATATGTTGTCTGACCCGCCTAGCATGGCGGATTTAGAATATAGATCCAACACTAAACTATTAGTTTATCTCATATATAGTATAGATTTTTAATCATAGTTTTGAAAATTAACTTATAAATTATTTAATATATGAATTACAAAATATTACACATACTATACCACATTCTTAATATTCCAAAAAAACAAAATACACATAAAAATATACACTAACATACTATATAGGCATATACCTCTGTTTAATTCTAGAGAACAAAACAAATCTAGAATTTTATATTCTATCTAATAACAAATTTATGTAACTAGGTTATAAACTTTATAAAACGTAAGAAGATAAAAGAAATCTAAACAAAATTCTAAATTAATTAGATAAAAAGTTAATTAATTAAAAATTTAAAAACTAAATAAATTAAAAATTATTATTTAAAATATAATAATTTAGAACATAATCCGCGGTGTACCGCGGGTGAAATCCTAGTATTATAATATTTCAGAAAAAAAAATATTATAAGGAAATACAATTTTATTACTATAAAAAAATAATAAAGTATATTACTGATTCTAAAAAAAAAGTGTTTTTCTTAAACATATTTCTTAAAAAATATAAAGAAATTGTTAGAAATATTCTTTCGTAGATACTCTTTTTAAAAAATATATTTTTTTTAGCCATATTCATTTTTGTCCTTTTTGTATACAGCTAGAATATGTTAAATTAATTTTTAAAATATGATTTTGAGGAGTATGATTTAAAATTTGTCATTTTCTATATAGAAAGTGTATAGAAGAAATGGTATTTTTGCAAATGTTCCTTTTTTACGTAAAGCAAATTTTTCATCACTATATTTCTGAAAGTTTTTTTAAAAAATAAATTGATGATAACATTTGTCTTAAATTAATTATTTTGAAATTAAGTGATAGTAACATTTTTTTCTTCAAATTTGGTTGTAGATAGGCCTGGGCATATTATCCAGACCTGAATATAGGGTCTACTTCGGGTCGTATTCTGATATTGTATAAAACCCGATCGAGTTCAGTACCTTTGAAATTCGGATACCCGATCGGGTATTATCCGAACCAGAATGTTCACCCGAACTAAATGTAAAAATATGCATATAGAAGGATTTGAACCCAAAACCTTGAACATTTAAGAGTACATTTTTAACCATTTTGCCATCTCTGTTCTATTGTGAAACGTTTAATATTTATATATATACATGTGTTCTAAAATTTATTAACAATAAAAATTAGTTTTTTTTTTCTGGTTTGTTTGAGTTCGAGTATACCTGAATTATTCAAACCCGAACAGATAAAACCCGAATCCGATCCAATAGTATAAAAAACTTGAACGAGATTTATATGTCTAAACCCGAAAACCCGAATGCTCAGATTGGGTTTATTTATCTCTAGAGTGAAGACAATTGTTCCTCAGTCCATAGCCCACGATAAGGCCCAAACATTTCTTTTGACTCTTCATATTTTTTTGATGGAATTCAACTCAGTACCCCCACAAATTCAAATCACTGAGCTCCGAACGGTCAGTTAGTGTTTTTGCTTCATTTCAGAGAAGAGGAAAAAAAAAAAAAAAAAAAACAGAGTTGAGTTTCTCTCTGAAGAAGAAAACCCAAAAAATGGTGGTCGCGAAACAATCAAATTACGAAGAATTTCGTCTGAAAAGAGTGGAAGAGAACAAGAAACGAATGGACGCTCTGAATCTTCCAAAGCTCAGTCGAAATCTCAATCCCACTTCTCTCAAGACTTCCCCAGTTTTGAATCCTTTCTCTTTCACATATATAATCCATTACAAATCATCGGTTGTGTTAATTTAAAGTCTTTTGTGTTGACAACAGATGAAGAAGAGATGTATTCCTCGGACACCAGAGAAGGCTGAGAAGCAGATGGTGATTGTCCGTCGATCTAGCCGTCTCTCTAATTCTTCTTCTACTCCTGTTTACAGAGAAGCAAGTCTTCTTGATTCTTGTTTTTTTTTTGTTCTTCTTTTTCTTGAATTTCAGGGTTTTAGCTCGTTTTATGAATTTGGGGTTCTTGTTTTTGCAGGTTGATCTCCACCGAGTTCAGAATCGCAGAAGGTAAAATTGCATAAAGATCTGATCTTTTTCATCTCTAAAGATCTGATCTTTTTGAAATTGTACAAACTTGATTTTTTTTTTTGGTTTAGGGGGGTGAGTAAAAGGAGAAACTTGTCAAATCGGGTTTATGTTTCTGACAAATTCAGAGACGAGGCTATTGCAAGAGCTGAGAAATTTCAGGCTGATTTGGGGAGTGATTACCCAACTTTTGTTAAACCTATGCTTCAGTCACATGTTTCTGGTGGCTTCTGGCTGGTAAATCAACTTTTATATACACAACAAAAACATTGCTTAATTTTTGTTATGTTTGGTTAAAAAGTCCATTACTGGTCTTTGCATCAGTTCGTGTTACAAAATTGTCAAGCTGTATATGTTGAGTCAAGCTATTGATTTTAACCTACATCGCTTAATTGCTAGTCTGCTTGCTTAGAGTCCATCACCAGTCTTTGCATTGCGTGTTACTTGGAAAAGTATGGCTTTTAATCCGATGAGTTCGAGATAATAATGTCAGGACCGTTATGTCTAGAGGCTAGAGCTGGACTATTTTGTAATAGCCTAGGGATGGTGCAGGGAATTGTAGCTTTTCCAGCTCAAGAATATCATTCTGGATTTGTCTACGGTCTTGGTTTTGGGAGTTTCTCTGGTTTATCAAGTCTCTTCTATGGTTGTAGACATTGAATCTTATTAACCTCATCTGATGTTTTTGTATATTTTTTTTATGTTACAATCAGGGTCTTCCAGTTCAGTTCTGTAGATCTCACCTCGGGAAACATGATGGTGTCATAACTTTGATAGATGAAGAAGGCGAGGAGTATGAGACCATCCACTTAGCGAAAAGGACTGGACTTAGTGGTGGATGGATGGGGTTCGCGATTGCTCACAATCTAGCGTATGGAGATACTCTTGTTTTCGAGTTAGTTCGCCCAACCGCTTTCAAGGTTTGTAAACCCTTTATGTTAACCTAACTAACCAAACTTGGGCAACAAATGCTGAAACTGATGATCAATGTCGTTGTTCTTCGGTCAGGTTTACATTATAAGAGTTGGAAGTTCTGGAGAAAGCTCAGAGATATGAGCTGATCATGTCAAGAATTTGGAAATGGCCCGAGTTAGAACTTTATTGCCCTTTTTGTATTTTGTATGTAAGAAGCTATAACTCTAGGCTAGTTGTGCTCTTCACCGCTAAAATATGATATATGATTAACGATGTTTTGGAACTTGGAAGTGGTTATGTCCATTACTCAAGGTGCAAAATCTTCTAAATTGAAAGAATGGGAGATAACACTAAATCTGGTTTTATGTTCGATGTTTTCTCTTCTTTTATCTATAGACTAGGATAAATAAATAAAAAATTCTTATCCCCTATCTTATTATATAAAGTTGGGTTTTGAAAGTTAGTCATTAACAGGATTTTTACATGTGTCAAGTTATCAATCATAGATTTTGACATGTGTAAAAGTTAATATTTAATAAGAAGAACTTGATTACAACAAAAATAAACAATTTTGTTTTTTACATGTGTCAAGTTATCAATCATAGATTTTGACATGTGTAAAAGTTAATATTTAATAAGAAGAACTTGATTACAACAAAAATAAACAATTTTGTTTTTAAAAATATTAATAATATAAAAAGATAATTGTCAAAAATTACAAAATTTATAAAAAATACAAAGTTTTTTTAAGTAATTATAAGAAGATTATGTATATATATATATATTTCATAAAATTCGAAATTATAATATAATTTATTTATTTTTAATTTTAAATTATTCAAAAACACTGCTTTCAACTTTGTTTAATTCAAATTTTTTTTTAATGGGAAGGTAAATTTTTCTTATTTTTTTAAACCAAAATTTTCTCCTACTTTCTTATTTTCCAGTTGGGAATATGTAAGATTAATATGTTGACCCAAAAAAAAATAATATATGCGTTTACTTTAAAAAAAAGAATGATCTAAAGATAAAAAAAATTGGAAAAATATAAATCGTTGTTGATAGATCTATAGGAGCTCGAAGACTGTGACACCTTCGTTTGCGGAAAGGTTTAAAAGAATTGATTATCTATACTATTAAAAGGGAAGCATTTTTAATAAGTAGACATAGATTAAGAGATTATTACAATGAAATACCACTGAAAACTGAATAAGGATAAATATAATTAAGGAGCCAAACAGATATTATATGTGATAAACTTAGCCAAACAGAATGATATTTAAGTGTATTAACCGTATCCAAACATATGTACTCCAGTAATTGGGGTTTGCTTATAGGGATAACATACAACTGAAAAAAAAAATTTAAGGAAAACAAAATTAATTTCTACCGAACAAAAAAATAGAAACTACCATCTACACTATTAGCAATGACAAGAGAATCCCCTTATCGGCGCCAACAATTATAATGTGATTTTGTATATATGGATAGAATTTTATTTTATGAATCTATCATAATCTTTAAATTAAAAAAACAATAATTAATTGTATATTCCGCATATTTAGTACTTACCATAACAATAACAACTATGCAATTCCCTAAATCTTTCATATCATATATTGCGATTGAAAAAATCTAATCAAATATAAAACCATTAAAATATCAATCACAAAGTCAAAATTCCAAAATTTAAAAAATATTACCTAATATGCATATCAAGATTGTATCATTATCCATATATACTTCTAAATAACTTTATCAATTCCTATTTTTGCTAAATCTATTAATTACTAATACATTAATATCTAATTTGAAATTTAAAAAATTTAGATACTCTCCAAAATAGTTATATTTAAATCATCGTAAATTTAGGAACTTACAAAAAGAAGAAAATTAGGTGAATGAATTTCAAAAAATATTCTGAAACCGAAGAACCTATCCTATAAATATATTCATCGTGTGAATTAGTGATCTATATCACTCTTCATTCACAAAAACTATCACATATTCTCCAGAACCAAAATATATTCACAATAGAGATTTAATATAAAAAATGAAGCACCAGCAACCAGCAGTAAAGTCGTCAAACATTTCAATACGTCTTCACGCGTTACAGTAAAGATACTTCATATGTAGTCATGTAGAAACAAAACACTACACAGTTAGGAGAACCCTTTATAAATTGTTCTTGATGATGAAACTGTAAGTCTGTATGTAAGATAAGTTTTGTAATCAATTGTATCTTTCGTATAACTTACTAACGTTGTATATATGTTTTTATGTTGTTTGTTTACAGAGAACAACAATGAATTTTTAAGTGAATAAGACAATTGAGTACAACTTATGAAGGTTACACTTATGCAATATCTTACGAACCAACAAATTCTTTTTTTTGTTTTTTTCATTATTCTTGTGATTTTAATTAGTTTTTGTTCTTTGTGTTTAGTTTATAACTCATCCATCATCATCGTTTTTTTCTTTTCTTTTGTAGAGTTCATGGAACAAACTTTTCTATTTTGTTCTCTTAAAAATTATAATTGGTTATAAATTTTATATACTTATCATGTATGGGTCATGTAACTTATCTATGGTAAGTCGTCCTCTAAACATACAGATGAACAAAAAAAACGTTTAATATATCAAATTTGGGTACTTTCTTGAATCGTTAGACTGTTTTCTATATTTTTTTGGCATCATTCGAGATTAGAATTGATTGCTCAATCTTTTGGTAAAACACTCCTTATCATAACTTAATCATGTCATATGATATGTGTTTAGATTGGTTTCTCTCTTTTCCGTGTAATATGTATGATATATATTATATTTCTGTATATAGCAATCACAACTGTGGAATTTCTTTTGTTTGCCAAAAAAAAAAAAAGCAATCACAACTGTAGTAACAATATTTGAGATTTTGAAGAACAATCGAGTGATGGACTCGCGTCAGAAAAGAGTATGTCAATTATTCAATTCTCTCTTCTTAATTACCATCAATCTTTATGTAAACCATTATTTTTCTTTATTTAATTCAAAATTTTGTTTCCTCTTTGGTGTTAAGAAATAGAGGTGCTAACATCAACCGTGGCAATGAAAATTAAACCAACGGAAAGATGGTTTAATAGGTAAACTCAAGTTTTGTTATTTTAACATGAGGTTTCATTATCTGCATACTTTTACTGACATTCTTTTGTGTGTGAAATTGTTGCAGATTAAGATAATGGTTGGAAATTAAATCATACAGCTGACACTAAAGACCAGCGACAAGACTCTGGAGAAGGAAGCTAATGAGGCCGCCTCAGAAGCACAAAGAGTTGTTGCCACCGAGGTCTAAGATGCAGTCGGTTCCTAGAGACCGATGCCAATGAAGAAGAAAAACAATTTTTCCTTTACTCTGTTTGTTTTTTTTTTTTTTTTTTTGTTTGTGACATATCAAACATAATACTCTTAACTATGAAAGTAATTGTTTTTTTAGTTAAATATAGAATTCTTCACTTCTGCACCATTTAGTAAGTGTGTGTTGATTCTCTTACATATTTCCGTATTATTTTTTTATAAAAAACATATTTTCTTATCTATTGGAACAAAATTTACAATTTTAAATAGATAAATTTATACTATTAAAGGAACTTTTTTTACTATGTAGACATAAAGTTCTATAATATTACCATTTACCACTAAAACCATTGAATTCAGTTTTAGGGAAAATTACATAAATGCATTTTGGTCGATACAAAAAAAAAAAAAAAATAATAGCACAACCATGACGAGGTAAACCTATCAATGTGGGTTTGTCATGCTATACAATTTAGGTCACCGAGTTTAAGAATTTAAAATTTGGCAGATTTTATCCAATTTGATAGATAATTTTGAGAAAAATAAAGAAAATTTATATAATGTCCACTAATTTGTAAAAATTAAATATCCAAACAAAAAGTACATAAAATATGAATATCACATCTAAATCTCTACCTATTTCTTTATCTATTGGACTAAAATATACAATTTCAAATAAAGTATTATTAAAATCACTGTTATGAAATAGAATAAACATGACATATATGTGATGGATTTTTTTCTATCCAGATATTCTATTTTCGTCTAAATTTTTTTAATTGTAGTTGTTTATATTTTTTTTCTAAATAAACATATATGATCATTCTTTTCGTCTATAAAAAAACCATATCAAATGCTATACTGATATGAGTTTGGATTATAAATTTTACTAATATTCGTTAAAAATATTTTTATAAACATGATCCCGCACAGACATAATATATTGCAAACCTGATAGTAATTTTAATTTTTGAAATTAATCCCGCACGTACGTGCGGGTCCGAATCTAGTGGCTATATATGTCACTAAAATGCACTTATTTTTTTTATCAAGGGTTCTCAGAGAATTTTATGATGGGTGACCTTCCTGGAAGTGATTGTCGGAACTGTGCGAATGAGGACAAAGCACAGGAAAATATCATTTATTAATTTGTAGGATTGGTAAACAAGTTTTTAAAGCCTCCCAGACATAACAAACCGGCCATCAATATGGGTGGGTCCACGAGCCGGGAATAGATGTAGGGCCCACTTAGGAAGGTGAGCCTATGGACTGAGAGTGGACATGGGCTCACTAAGCAAGGTGGCGGTTGAGGCGTTATAGAGACAGAGACTACATCATTGTGTGTCAAAGACACTTCCACAAATACATTGAGAAATTTAACATTAGTTATAGTAACTATTAAAAAAAATTTGTGACGTTAGAAAAAAGGTTTTTACTTTCATTGGTTGTCCGAGCAAACCATTTTGAGATAGCAAAAAGACGTGAACATGTTCTCTACACATGAGGAGGGCAGAGCAAAAGTTCTCTTTATAGTGTAGAAGGTTGGACAAAAAGTTATCTCCCCAAAGGAAGAAGGTAGAGGAGGTTTGACGCAAGGTTATCTCCCTAAGTGAAAAAGGCGGAGCCAAGTTTCTCTCCATGGTGGAGGAGTTTGGACGCAAAGTTCTCTCCATAAGAGATGTGGGCGGAGCCGAGGTTTTCTCCATGGTGGTCATACATTATTGTGATAATACATCATTGATTAGTATATTATGTTCATAATACATTTTTTATTCAAAATATTTTTTGATCTAACAATTTTAGTAATTAAAAAACTATGCAGAAGTGAAAGTAAAATAGTTGGCTTAATATGTTCATAATGTGTTCATACAGACATTTTCTAGGTTGGTGAATATATTTGTAATATAGAGTATATTTAGGTGTAAAAAAATTGTAAATAGATATGAATCAGTGTATTATAACAAAAATAAAATTTATAAATAATATACAAAAAATTTTAATATAATTTATAAAACTTTAAACCCGCACATCGGCCGGGTCCTCATCTAGTATATTAAAAGAAAAGCATTAAAAAAAAAGCTGACGAGTCGTCGCTAGAGAGCTTTGTCCCCAATTTATTTTTTGTCCTTAATATTCCATAATAATACATAAAACTGTTACTGTTATTTCTTTTATCAACTGCTACTTGTAACATCTGCGAACCAGAGTTTGTGATTTTGGAAGGAGTGTCGATCGACACCCTAGTGGCATCGATCGACACCACTAATTTCTGGGTTTGACCGGTTTGTTTTAATTCGCGATTTTTCGTTTGGGATGGTTTGGTTAGTGGTTAAACCGGGTATTTAAAAGGGAAATCGACGAAACAAGGGTTTTAGTCTTTTTCTCTGGTCGCCGTTTGTGTTTTTGGAGAGGAAAAGGAGAAAAGAGTGTTCTTGAGATTCCTAAGAGAGATTTAGTGAGATTGCTGGCTATTCTTGAGTTTTCTGTTGCTGGAATCGAAGGGGGAGCTTCTGGAGGTGTTGTTTTCCACGTTTCTCAATCCAATCTTCCTGTTCTTGAGGTGAGTGCTTGACCATGGTTGATCTAAGCATGAGATCTCTCTTGTTTTGTGTGATTCCTTGTTGTTTGTGTTGTTCTGTTGTTTGGGTTCGTTGTTTGTGTGATTTCTAGTGAATTCCGAGATGACTAGACATGATTGGAGTCGATTTTGGGTTGATTGGAGTCGGAGTTCGTTGCTGAGTTTCGCGCAGATCGTGTCTGCAAAGGAGGCATCGATCGATACCACTTTTGAGGAGCATCGGTCGGCACCATCTTGAGTAGCATCGATGGGTACCGGTTGAGGAGCATCGGTCGGCACTAGTTCTTGAAGCATCGGTCGACGCCGAAGTAGCATCGGTCGATACCAGTCTTATCCGAGACTTGTTTTCCTGGTTTGATGTATTGTTGTGTGTTGTTTGTTTTGCTTAAACTTGAGGGTCTCATATGCTTGTGTGTATAACCTAGTAGATGGGAGGATGGCCTCACTAA
Source organism: Camelina hispida (assembly GCA_023657505.1). NCBI lineage: Eukaryota > Viridiplantae > Streptophyta > Magnoliopsida > Brassicales > Brassicaceae > Camelina > Camelina hispida. The sequence goes on from CP094637.1 coordinate 28,639,473, forward strand.
GTATTTGTGATAATACTTACGCATCTCAATTGTTGTTTGTGGTGTGCAGGTAAAGGAAAAGTGTGATCGTGGAATCAAAAGCGATGAGGAGGAGGATGTTCTAGAGGCTTGATTGATTGTGGTCTAGCTGTTGTTAGGTTGCTAGATTAAGTCAATGGAACATTGTAGGATGTTAGTTGTTGGTTGATTCTTTATTTGATTTATGTATTGGTTATTGGTTTGATTGTTGGAATTCTTTTGGTTTAAAGGAATTTGTTTTATTTGGTTATCCGCAGTTATTGATTGATGTTAGGATGTTAGTGGGTATGGGACCACTAGTAAATTAAGGTATTAAAAAAAAAAAAAAAAAAAACGGGAAGGGTTGTTTCACTACTACTATTCAATTTATTTATATACACAATATTTTAGATTTATTAATTTAATCTCATTTTGAATTATTATTTACAGCTACATATATGTCATTGTGTTTTTAACAAAAAAAAAACAAATGTGTTATTCTTAAAAACTTTATCACATAACTTTATTAATATAAATTAAGTTTAAGGTTTAAATATATTTTATATATTAGAAAAAATGATTAAGTTTAAGGTTTTATTGTTGTAAAAAAAAAATGATTTTATTGAAATGCATGTAGGTTATCCGCGGATCTCACGAATTCAAGCGAGACAGATGCAAAGACATTTTGCGGCTCAAAATATTTAAACCCGTTGCGGGATGGCTTAGCGGACGGGTTTGACCTGGTTAACAATTTTATTTAAATCATTTGGTTCATGAAATTTTTGTGGTTTTTATCTGATTTGATAGTTTAAGATTTTGATAAAAATCTAACTGATTTCGGTTCACATTCGATCCAGATCCGCCATCATGTCAATCTAAAATTTATGGTAAAAAGATTAATTATTAAACTTTCAAAAACTTGATGAATTCAAACCAATATAAGTTTGTATTATAAATGTTATACTAAATAAATATATTTACAAATGTAATATTTCAAACAAAAATTTGATCCCATGCAACAGCACGAGTTATTACTTATTACCTAGTATTACTTTAGTCATGTCACATCTTGAATTACTTTGTTTTTTCCTTCTCTATTTGTAATTTTGTAATCATTTCGTAAGATCCTTCCATATATTCATCTAGCAATACTAATTCTAGATGTATAAATTGTAGGGCAAAAAATAGTGTGTTGCTTTTACCTTAGTGCCGGCGGTGGTTGGTGGGCAGGATCCAGTAGTGCCGCCAGTGGGTGGTGGACAGGTTCCAGTGGTGCAGCCTGCAGCGGGTTTGCAGGCAGGTGTGCAGCCGGGGACCGAGGTAGTGGATGCACAGTATGTGCGGATGATGGAGCAGCTGCGGCTTGTGGGAGCAGGGTATTTCTCAGGGAGTACCGATCCGAGTGTAGCGGATGAGTGGAAAGAGCGGATGGAGGATATTTTCCTTTCGCTTAGGTGTCCCGACCGGTACAGAGTGGATCTGGCAGTGTTTTACTTGTCAGGAGATGCACGTGTGTGGTGGAGGTCGGTGACAGCACGGAGGGTGCAGTAGGGTATGTCTTGGGGAGATTTTGTGAGGGAGTTTAACTCCAAGTATTTTCCTCAGGAGGCTCTTGATCGTATGGAGGCACGGTTCTTGGGGTTGACTCAGGGAGACCGTACAGTGAGGGAGCTGGATGCAGAGTTCAGTCGGCTTGTGGGGTATGCAGGCAGAGCATGGGAGCCAGAGTCGGCTCAGGTGCGGAGGTTTTTGTTGGCTCTGCGGGATGATTTGAGGACTCGGTGCAGAGTGAGGAGCTATGCTACGAGAGCAGAGTTGGTTGAGGTTGCAGCTGGGATAGAGGATGACTTGAGGTCAAAGGTGGTTGTGGTCAGTTCTTCAGTGCAGCCACAGCAGTCTCAGCCGTCTTCTGTTCCTAGCAAGGGCGGCAAGCCTGCGCAAGGGCAGAAGCGGAAGTTTGATGTCATGCAGAGGTCGAGGCATGGGGGTGCGAGATGCTTTGGGTGTGGTAGCAGAGACCACAAGGTGACTAGCTGTCCTCAGAGGGGTGAGCAGCGGATAGTGACAGAGCAGCGGGCGGTGACGGAGCCGCGGGCAGATACTCGAGTGTGTTACTACTGCAGAGAGACGGGGCACATCAAGCCTCGTTGTCCCAAGTTGCAGCAGAGGGCAGTAGCAGTGTTGCAGGCTGGAGCTCAGCCAGGGACGCAGCAGGTTGTGCAGCACGGTGTGCAGCCGGTGGGTTGGATCGAGCCGACGTCTCAGGTGTATTCGACCCAGGAGCCCGGTGGCACTAGTGCGGGAGCGATCACAGGGACCTTGTTGGTGGGCGGGTTTAAGTCCCACGTTATGTTTGATTCTGGAGCTTCTCATAGCTTCATTACTCCGGAGTGTGCCGAGAGTGCGGGGATCAGAGGGGATCCTGGAGAGCGTTCAGGAGTTGTCAGATTTGCGGGAGGCAATTTCCTGAGGGTTATTGGACGAGCTGGAGGAGTTGATATTCAGATCGCAGGGGAGTCGTGGCCAGCGGATTTGCTTATCAGTCCAGTGGAGTTGTATGATGTCATTCTTGGTATGGATTGGTTGCATCGGTACAAGGTGCATTTGGATTGCTACCGGGGTAGAGTGGAGTTTGAGCGTCCAGGAGGGAAGTTGGTTTTTCAGGGTATTAGACCGACTTCGGGGAGTCTCGTGATCTCAGCCGTTCAGGCAGGGAAGATGATCGAGAAGGGCCGTGAGGCTTATCTGGTTACTATATCTATGCCAGAGTCAGTCGGGAAGTCTACGGTTAGCGGTATTCCGGTTGTGGAGGACTTTGAGGATGTATTCCAGTCATTGTAGGGATTACCACCATCTCGGTCGGATCCTTTTACTATTGAGCTGGAACCGGGGACGATGCCGTTATCCAAGGCTCCTTACAGGATGGCTCCAGCAGAGATGGCAGAGCTGAAGAAGCAGCTGGAGGATTTGTTGGGCAAGGGTTTTATCCGTCCTAGTTGTTCACCGTGGGGAGCTCCGGTGTTGTTTGTTAAGAAGAAGGATGGGAGTTTTTGGTTGTGTATTGACTATCGGGGTTTGAACCGAGTTACTGTGAAGAACAAGTACCCTCTCCTGAGGATTGATGAGTTGTTGGATCAGTTGAGGGGTGCTACTTGGTTCTCCAAGATCGATTTGGCATCAGGATATCATCAGATTCTGATACATGAGGCAGATGTGAGGAAGACAGCCTTCAGGACGAGATATGGGCACTACGAGTTTGTGGTGATGCCGTTCGGGTTGACAAATGCGCCAGCTGCGTTTATGAGATTGATGAACAGCGTGTTCCAGGAGTTTCTGGACGTGTCAGTCATCATTTTCATCGACGACATCCTGGTGTATTCTAAGAGTCCTGAGGAGCATGCAGTACATCTGAGAGCAGTGTTGGAGAAGGTGAGGGAGCAGAAGTTGTTTGCTAAGCTGAGCAAGTGCAGTTTCTGGCAGCGTGAGATGGGGTTCTTAGGACACATTGTTTCTGCAGAGGGAGTTTCAGTGGATCCAGAGAAGATTCAGTCCATCAGGGAGTGGCCGAGGCTGCAGAGTGCCACTGAGATTCGGAGTTTCCTGGGGTTAGCAGGTTACTACAGGAGGTTTGTTCGGGGTTTTGCGAGTATGGCACAGCCGATGATTAAGCTTACAGGGAAGGATGTCCCATTTGTGTGGTCACCAGAGTGTGAGGCAAGTTTTGCAAGTCTCAAGCAGATGTTGACTACCACGCCGGTGTTAGCACTGCCTGAGCAGGACGAGCCTTATGTGGTGTATACAGACGCTTCTAGAGTGGGGTTGGGTTATGTACTTATGCAGCAGGGGAAGGTTATAGCCTATGCTTCGCGGCAGTTGCGGAAGCATGAAGCTAATTATCCTACTCATGATTTGGAGATGGCAGCAGTGATCTTTGCTCTTAAGATTTGGAGATCCTATCTGTATGGTGGGAAGGTGCAGGTGTTTACAGATCACAAGAGTCTGAAGTACATTTTTACTCAGCCTGAGCTGAATTTGAGGCAGAGGCGTTGGATGCAGTTAGTAGCAGATTATGATCTGGATATAGCTTACCATCCTGGTAAAGCTAATTTGGTTGCAGATGCCTTGAGTCGGAAGAGGGTGGCTTCGGCTCAGGAGCAGGATATGGAGGCATTGGTAGGTGAGATCAGTGCATTGAGTTTGTGTGCTATCTCACAGGAACCTTTGGGTTTGGAGGCAGCTGATAGAGCGGATTTGTTGAGCAGAGTGAGGTTAGCTCAGGGGAGCGATGAGGGGCTGATGAATGCCTCTAAGGCTGCGGGTGCAGAGTATCAGGTTTCTGCTAATGGTACTACCCTTGTGCATGGTCGGATCTGTGTGCCCAAGGGTGAGGATTTGAGGCAGGAGATACTGAGAGAGGCTCATTCGAGCAAGTTCTCTATTCATCCAGGGGCGACCAAGATGTACCGTGACCTCAAGCGGTATTATCACTGGGTCGGGATGAAGAAGGACGTGGCCGACTGGGTGGCGAAGTGTGATACTTGTCAGTTGGTGAAGGCAGAGCATCAGGTTCCTGGTGGTTTATTGCAGAGTTTGCCTATTCCAGAGTGGAAGTGGGATTTGATCACGATGGACTTCGTGGTAGGTTTGCCTGTGTCGAGGACGTTTGATGCTATTTGGGTCATTGTGGACCGTTTGACTAAGTCTGCACATTTTCTGGCCATCAAGAAAACTGATGGAGCAGCGGTTTTGGCCAAGAAGTATGTGAGGGAGATAGTCAGATTGCATGGTGTGCCTGCTAGTATTGTGTCTGATAGGGATTCCAAGTTCACTTCGGTGTTCTGGAGGGCGTTTCAGGCAGAGATGGGCACGAAGGTGCATATGAGTACAGCCTATCATCCTCAGACGGACGGTCAGTCAGAGAGGACGATCCAGATTCTGGAGGATTTATTGAGGATGTGTGTGCTGGATTGGGGTGGTCATTGGGCAGATCATCTGAGTTTGGTGGAGTTTGCTTATAACAACAGTTACCAGGCTAGTATTGGGATGGCTCCTTATGAGGCTTTGTATGGGAGGCCGTGTCGTACACCGTTGTGTTGGACTCAGGTGGGGGAGAGGAGCATTTTTGGTGCAGATTTTGTTCAGGAGACCTCGGAGAAGATTCGGGTTTTGAGGCTGAACATGAAGGAGGCTCAGGATCGGCAGAAGAGCTATGCTGATAAGAGGAGAAAGGATCTTGAGTTTCAGGTTGGGGATAGAGTGTACCTCAAGATGGCCATGTTGCGGGGTCCGAACAGGTCATTGACAGAGACTAAGTTGAGTCCGAGGTACATGGGTCCGTTCAGAGTGGTTGAGCGGGTGGGACCAGTGGCATATAGGCTGGAGTTGCCTGAGGTTATGCGTGCGTTCCACAAGGTATTTCATGTGTCGATGCTGAGGAAGTGTCTTCACGAGGGTGATCAGTTGTTGGCTAAGATTCCTGAGGATCTTCAGCCTAACATGACTTTGGAGGCAAGACCATTGAGGGTGCTCGAGAGGAGAGTCAAGGAACTTTGGAAGAAGAAGATTCCTTTGATGAGAGTCCTGTGGGACTGTGACGGAGTAGAGGAGCAGACTTGGGAGCCCGAGGCGAGGATGAAGGCAAGGTTTAAGAAGTGGTTTGAGAAGCAGACCGCTTGAGCTTGTCTAGCCGGGTCCGAGTTGTAGTCCGTGGCTGGAGCGGGTACGGAGTATTCCAGCCCATCTCTCTTGATATTTGGTCGCTTAGGGGTGGTTGGTTGTGCGACTAAGTATCAAGATGAGGTGGTGCTCGGGATGCGGGTTGATGGCTCCGGTTATTGTATTTTTGGTTTTCTGATGTATTTTCGTTGAGATTGTAAGATTATGACATTTTGAGATTAATAAGATGAGTATTTTTCTTTATGTTGACTGTGGTTGTCATGGGAAAAGAGAAATAGCTCGGGTTTCTATTTTTGGAAAGTTTCCATAAATAGGAAGTTTCCACAAAAGGAAAGTTTCCAGAATTAGAAAGTTTTCTAAAAAGGAAAGTTTTGTGGAAATGTTGAGGTAGATCTAGCCGGGAGATACTCGTTAGCATCAGTATTTATTTTGCTCTAGGCCGTGTGGGCCCAACTCACGTGATACCGATAGCTCAATGGACTTTGTGGCCAGAGAGTGGGAGTGGTATGTTGCTTCGGATGACGATCCGAGAGCGCGCTTGAGGGTGACGACCCGAGAGCGGGATATGTGAGGCTCCCTGGATACCGTAGCTGTGAGCCGAGGCTCGACAGTGAGCCGGTATGTCTCGAGGGTTGCGACCCGAGAGCGGGGGGAGTGGGTGTGAGTGACTTCTTGGATGCCGTAGCTTAAGGCGGTTGGCCTGATAGCGAGCCGGCATGATTCGTTGGTTGCGACCACGGACGGGGGAAGCACTGAGTTGTGAGCAAATAGTGTTATGATGCGAGTATATTGGCTAGAGGGAGACCTCGAGGGTCAGTCGGAGGTGTGCGGGCTGTTGCGACAGTGGCACGGGAAACCTTGACTGATGGTGTTTAGTCCGGTCTGGGGACGTGCGGGCCGTGTTGACGGTGGCACGGAGGTCCTGGGCAGATGGACGGTATTGCGGGATTCGGGATCGAATCCATATTGGTGGGAGAGAATTGTAACATCCGCGAACCAGAGTTTGTGATTTTGGAAGGAGTGTCGATCGACACCCTAGTGGCATCGATCGACACCACTAATTTCTGGGTTTGACCGGTTTGTTTTAATTCGCGATTTTTCGTTTGGGATGGTTTGGTTAGTGGTTAAACCGGGTATTTAAAAGGGAAATCGACGAAACAAGGGTTTTAGTCTTTTTCTCTGGTCGCCGTTTGTGTTTTTGGAGAGGAAAAGGAGAAAAGAGTGTTCTTGAGATTCCTAAGAGAGATTTAGTGAGATTGCTGGCTATTCTTGAGTTTTCTGTTGCTGGAATTGAAGGGGGAGCTTCTGGAGGTGTTGTTTTCCACGTTTCTCAATCCAATCTTCCTGTTCTTGAGGTGAGTGCTTGATCATGGTTGATCTAAGCATGAGATCTCTCTTGTTTTGTGTGATTCCTTGTTGTTTGTGTTGTTCTGTTGTTTGGGTTCGTTGTTTGTGTGATTTCTAGTGAATTCCGAGATGACTAGACATGATTGGAGTCGATTTTGGGTTGATTGGAGTCGGAGTTCGTCGCTGAGTTTCGCGCAGATCGTGTCTGCAAAGGAGGCATCGATCGATACCACTTTTGAGGAGCATCGGTCGGCACCATCTTGAGTAGCATCGATGGGTACCGGTTGAGGAGCATCGGTCGGCACTAGTTCTTGAAGCATCGGTCGACGCCGAAGTAGCATCGGTCGATACCAGTCTTATCCGAGACTTGTTTTCCTGGTTTGATGTATTGTTGTGTGTTGTTTGTTTTGCTTAAACTTGACGGTCTCATATGCTTGTGTGTATAACCTAGTAGATGGGAGGATGGCCTCACTAAGTATTTGTGATAATACTTACGCATCTCAATTGTTGTTTGTGGTGTGCAGGTAAAGGAAAAGTGTGATCGTGGAATCAAAGGCGATGAGGAGGAGGATGTTCTAGAGGCTTGATTGATTGTGGTCTAGCTGTTGTTAGGTTGCTAGATTAAGTCAATGGAACATTGTAGGATGTTAGTTGTTGGTTGATTCTTTATTTGATTTATGTATTGGTTATTGGTTTGATTGTTGGAATTCTTTTGGTTTAAAGGAATTTGTTTTATTTGGTTATCCGCAGTTATTGATTGATGTTAGGATGTTAGTGGGTATGGGACCACTAGTAAATTAAGGTATTAAAAAAAAAAAAAAACGGGAAGGGTTGTTTCACTACTACTATTCAATTTATTTATATACACAATATTTTAGATTTATTAATTTAATCTCATTTTGAATTATTATTTACAGCTACATATATGTCATTGTGTTTTTAACAAAAAAAAAACAAATGTGTTATTCTTAAAAACTTTATCACATAACTTTATTAATATAAATTAAGTTTAAGGTTTAAATATATTTTATATATTAGAAAAAATGATTAAGTTTAAGGTTTTATTGTTGTCAAAAAAAAAAAATGATTTTATTGAAATGCATGTAGGTTATCCGCGGATCTCACGAATTCAAGCGAGACAGATGCAAAGACATTTTGCGGCTCAAAATATTTAAACCCGTTGCGGGATGGCTTAGCGGACGGGTTTGACCTGGTTAACAATTTTATTTAAATCATTTGGTTCATGAAATTTTTGTGGTTTTTATCTGATTTGATAGTTTAAGATTTTGATAAAAATCTAACTGATTTCGGTTCACATTCGATCCAGATCCGCCATCATGTCAATCTAAAATTTATGGTAAAAAGATTAATTATTAAACTTTCAAAAACTTGATGAATTCAAACCAATATAAGTTTGTATTATAAATGTTATACTAAATAAATATATTTTAGAAATGTAATATTTCAAACAAAAATTTGATCCCATGCAACAGCACGATTTATTACTTATTACCTAGTATTACTTTAGTCATGTCACATCTTGAATTACTTTGTTTTTTCCTTCTCTATTTGTAATTTTGTAATCATTTCGTAAGATCCTTCCATATATTCATCTAGCAATACTAATTCTAGATGTATAAATTGTAGGGCAAAAAATTGTGTGTTGCTTTTACCTTAGCTCTTTAGGATGATGAAGGTTATATTATATTGCATGAAAATAATTTTAATAATTATTAATTTATTAATACTAGAAAGAAAAAAAATGTATACATATATAGCATGCAAAATCCATCTGGGATTTTAATATTTTGGTACGTATAAACTAGAAATATTCTGTTCATAATAGACTATTATTAATAGTAAATTTAAAGGCACCAGTAGAGTGAGGGGGAGGCTTGAAAGTTAAGTCGCAAAGGAAGGCCTTCGTCATTGCTTAACTTGCAATCGAAGTTATAAGAAACACACATTTTAACTCAGAAGGGCCTAACGTTCACGTCAATCATCCAAAACGCACATTCCATTGTTATCAATTAGATTTTTTGCTATCACTACTAGAATTTTCTCACCAAACACTGAAAGTACCATTTCAACCAAAGATCAAGTCAAGAAAACAACTCAAACCAAACATAATAAAAATCAAAATAGTAGTATTGAGTCTTTAGAAATAATCCCCCTAAAGCAAATGTGCAGAGACTTCTCTTTTTGTTTCATTTTGTTTCTGGACTCAAGAGTGGAAAGAAAAGAAAATGAGTTCGAATGGCGAGAAGAGGATGATGAAAAGGTCAGATTTTGCGCAGAAGTTGTTGGATGATCTTCGTGTGCGTAAGGAACAGCTTTCAGGGTCTAAGAATTGCCTGCCAACAGGTAAATAATTGGTGAACAAAAATTGAACCTGAAGAGAGATAGCATGTAGCTAGCTAGGTTCTTGAATCTTTTCGATAGCGTAGTACAACGTTTCCTGACTTCATTTGTTAGATCTAGTAGAAGTACCAACAACAGCTATAGTGCTCCTTGCCAATTCATCAAGGCAATAAAAGATTATGAACTACTACATGTAGAATTTATTATTTATTATCCAAGAACAATTAATCTAGAACAGATCGATCAGACTGTGAAACATAGAAACAACTCTGTAATGCCAATTTCTTTTTTCGTGGTTGCAGATAACTATGCATATTCCAACAGAGGATTTAAGGGATCCAGAGCAAAATCTGTAAGCTATGAAGCATCTATGACCTTTCAATAACCACAATGAGCATTTCTATTATCTTGTTAGTATCAAATGGTTTGTTTGCTTTCAGACAACATTTCAAGAACTCACTAGCAGCAGCATAGAGGCTTCAAATCAGTTAGTACCTTATGAAAAAGGACGGAGCATGGAGAAAATCGATCTTTCAAAAGCATTAGCATTTGCACTTGAGAATGCTGGGAAAGCTACAAGAGGAGATCCTTCAGGGAGTGCCTCAATCATTAGCTTCTTGCATGAAGTAGGAAAGAGATCTTTGGGAGAAAGAAGAAGCAGTCAAGTTTTGGTGCAACAACAACAACCTTCCTCAAGCAGTCCCATGATTCATGTTCATATAAAAGAGATTTCAAAGGGAGCTCAAAAACTGAATCAGATCATTAAAGCATGTAGCAACGGCCTCAGTTTTCGCAAAGGGAGGTACTCAATACAATGCGGTGAACAACTCATGGAAGGTGCTGTTGACTTGGAACAGTCTCTTCGTTTGCTTGTAGACATTCAACAAGCTTCTGAGTACACAACGAATAAACAGAGAAAAAACAGAATCAAGCTGCTTGAAGAAAATGGTGATGATGAGGTTCAAGATGATGCTCATAACCAAAATTACCAAAAGATCAAAGAAGTCGCCAAGGCAGATATTGAGATGAGACTATTGGCAATTAACTACCAAGAGGATAATAAGAAGAACAAACATAGAAGAACAAGTAGTTGTGGAGATACAGAAGAGAGATCACTAAAACCTCAGAAAGGAAGGATTCCAAGTGTTGTTGCCAAGTTAATGGGGTTAGGAGAGTTTCCAGAAGATGAAAAAGAGACCAACAACAAAAACGATACATCCACTAAATCTGCAGAGAATCTCACAAGGCGTAGAGTAATGCAAGCTAGTGAAAATCTTGTCGAACAGAAGGCACCAAGGAAGTCAACATCATTGGATTTAGTAGTACATAAAGAGACTCAAACCGCGAGTGAGATGAACTACAAAGCCAAGTCTCAGCAGAAAGATAGAGAGAAAGATGATTCAATTTCAAACAGTAGAAAAAGAAGCAAAGTTTCATACAAGAAGGATGGAGAAGTGACGACGAAAAATGTTGTCAGAAGGAACCCATCTCCAACAGAACATAAGCATAAGGTTGTCGCAAGGAAGCCATTACAGAAACTTAGTTCTGAGAAGAAACTAATATTTCATAAACCTGAGGAAGAAGAGAGCATTAAGAAAGAGAGGTTTCAGCGAGAATATAGCGTAAAGACCAATCAGTCACCAAAACTTTTGAGTTCAGTGGATATACAAAAGAAGCTAGCACGCACAGTCACAGAAAATGCTAAAGCTCCAAGGAAAAGCTTTTCTCATGTTGAAGTAGCACAAAAGGCAAGAGAAGGAGAGGTTCATAAAGCCAAGATCCGTGAGAAGAAGAACCAAGACATATATAATCAGAATGAAGGATTGTGCAAAGTAATGAAGCGACCAGAGATTAAGAAAGCAGATGGAAAACAAGATCAGTTACTCAGAAGTGATGATGAATGTAACAAGACCAAGGCAGAAGCAGAGACATACATAAAAAATTCTCATGTTTCAGGTGTTGAGGTCCAATCATCAAACAAAAGTACTGTGGTAGAACATAAGAGAGGGATCAAAGATGACTCAATTCTTCTTATTGCCGCGGAGAGAGTCACATGCCAAGCTCCATTAGAAAATGTAAGTTTTATTACTGTATATAAACTTCACATACCATCTGTATATATTAACTCTAATCTCTGTGTCTTGATTTTCATGAGCAGCATCATGGGATTTTGTTCACGGATGGGATAGATCAACAAGCTCCAATATCAAAGTTTAATGGAAATTCAGAGAGACTACCCGAGACAATATGTAAAGGTAAGAACCAAACAATGTATGTTTTGAAAACATATCCGCATATCCAAGGCTTCATGCTTCACTCATGATAGAGCCACAAGCATTTTATGCAACAAGTAAACGATTTTTTTTTTTTTTTTTTTTTGATAAATATGGAACTAAAGTAAGTTTCAATTATTTTAGGAACCAAAGGGGAGGTAGAAGCTGGTTTACCTTTGTTGGAGAAGCGACAAGAACAGCGGACACAAGAAACCACAGAGACATTGTCTGAAAATGAAATTAACCTCAAGAAAATATTTGTGAAAAGCCAACTATTTCTAGACACAGCAAAGGCACTTTTCAAACTCAACATTCCTCCAAATGTCTTTCATGACGCCTCCGTTGAAAGCAATTACTATCAAGAAGACAAGAATCTTATCCTTGAATGTGGCTTCGAGCTAATGAAACGGAAAAGGAGATTTCAAGAGTTAAGTGTACATCCTTTCGTCAAGGTACCCATCAGTTCCTCTAAAGTAAACTCATTGGACCATCTTATTAGACAAATGAGCAAAGAGTTAGAGAAGCTGCGAGCCTACGGTAGGGATTATAACATAGGATCACATGTTGAAGACTACGTGTTGGAAAGAGATGTTCACCATAAAGACCCAAACTTGAACTCAATGTGGGACATGGGTTGGAACGATTCCATGCTCGCCTTCATCGAGAAAGATGATGTTATGAGGGATATAGAGAGGGAAGTCTTCAGTGGACTCTTGGAGGAGATAACAAGAGATCTTATATGCATATAGCCGAGACTCTTCTTTCTCTCCTCTCCGAGTCAAAAGTGAGCTCTTGTTACGTTTTAGGTGATCATTATCTTCAAACATTCTTCCACTTCGTTGATGTTTTGTCTGAAAATGGTTTTTTTTTTTTCTTTTCAAACCTTGTGTGAGCAAATGATATGGTATGGAAATCGAATCGATGGGCAGAGTGAGAGTCTTTTGTGTACTGTCAATGCGATTGATGTAACAACTAACAAAAATAGTAGATTCCTAGGTGTACCCTTTAATTTCTTGCGTGGCTAATAAGAATATAGGTGGGTATTTGATGAAAAATAAACGTCTACTCATTTCATCATAAACACAAAAAGTATACATTCCTCAAACTATATCTTCAAACTATCTACTTCTTAGTTATAGTTTTCAAACCTAACTTTCGCTAAAATTCCCCACCTTATTCTTGGCTTTGATCTATTTAAGTATACATACATACTTAGAGATCATTCTAGCTACTATAGTATTAAAAAAAAAACAACTGAACTTGATAATGTATATATGGACAAAATTAGGTCCGGAACTCTTTCAATTTTTTTCAAGTGTATATATTGTGGGGGAAAAGTAAACTTGAAGAGGACCAATGAACTTTTTATCCCAAAATAAGTAACTAAAACTTAGGATCTGTGCTAGAGCACGGGTTGAAATTTTTTTAATTTATATTATAACTTTAGAATAAAATGTGATTCCAAAGATCAAGATTAATGTTAGAACCTTAAAAACTTTTATAAATTATATTTTATGATAAAATTATAATATAAATAAAATGAATTTCAACCTGTGTTCTAGCACGGGTCCTAATCCCTACTATTATTTTGAAACACAGTTTATGGACTAAACCTTCGTTTTGTAAGAAATTACAAGGGTATGCCATTGAAGTTATAACCAAATAATATATCTTCATTAAGGGTAAAAACGAAATTTTGTTCATATCCTAAACGGATAAACACGCGGATCCCGGGTCGGATCTTTTAAAATAGCTTTTTTCACGTATAAATAATAAATAATAGCAATACATTGTGTATTTTGCTGAGAAAATTCTAATAGCATACTGGTCCAATGAAGCTCAAATATTCCGGAAGGTGCCAAGTTCGATGCACATTAGCTACAATTTTTGTTGTTTCCAATAGTTATCCCACTAGGATTTTTTTGGGAATTAGTGAGGAAATCTTATTTCCACAAATAAGCGGATTACACAGATCAAATATAGCACTTGCCATATATGCTTCCAAAACATGAATATTATAGTTTCCATGTATGCTTCCAAATATAATTTAAATTATTTAAATTACCATATTCCCATAATATTACCTTTAAATTTGATCTTGATATCTGAGTTTCTTACAAAAATATAGGAATGTATATAATTTCAAAATCCCGAATATAACTGATTCCGTGATTAGTTGTTTTATCATTCATATTTAGATATCTTCCTGAAATTTCACGCATAACAGATTCAGGCATTTTTTAGTAAGTTGTTACTAATATTTCCCTACTATCCTATTTTTAATTTCTATATTTTAACGTTTTAAAGTAAATAAGATTTTTCTTTTATTTGTTATTCAAATTAAATTCGTATCCTATTTTCATGATTGATTCGTATGAATGATTTCATTCCATATACGTAAGATATTCTTTAACTAACAATATATATACGTTGACTATTTACTCAAATTATAATGGTATATATATTCGATTTCATATGCCTCTAAAATTTCGAGAAATCTGTTGTAGTATAGCTTTGCATCCAATCAATTCATTAATTACCTATCAAAATATATTTTCATAATCCCGCTTAACTTGGTAGCATTTCCAAATTTGATAAACTGGATTAAATGCGTGTGCAAATTATTGAAAAAAATAGAAAACCTACTCCTTATTTAAAAATATATATATACCCTCCTATTTTTGACTCTTCCATCACCGGCTCACATTCACAATTTACTTCCTACTCCACTTATATCATATTAGCAATTTACAGATGTTGATCTTATATGCGAATGTGAAAAAATGGTGAGTAAGATCAGTTTTTTTTTTTTGTATGTTATGACATTCAACCATTAGCACATAATCATGCTTTTACATTGTCCGGATTATCTTTAATAATATGTTATTGTGTGTGTGCAGGTAACTTGGTAAATGGTAAATGGTTGCTGTCGAGGTCCAAACATATTATAATATCCAACACCATGAGTTAGAAAGGTTCGGTTTCAATTATCGAAACATATATATACAAATGTTTTCATAGTTAGACAGAAACATAACTCTAATGATATCTTATATGAATGCATGTGGTTTTAGTATTTTATTTGGCAAGTACAAACTAACTAAGCAACCCTACATTTTAAAAAGATTGCAAACGAGGTGACAACAAAAAGCATAAACGTAGTTAAGTTTCATTTCCTATTTAAAACTATGTTGGTAGTTTTTTTTGTTTAGGTTATATCTTTCTTATTTTTTCTTTGTATTTCTCTTGAACATAAGCAGACAAAATTCATGAAAAAGCCTAATATACCGAGAGGTGATAAAGATGAAGACCACAACAACAAAAAACGTCAACAACGTCGACAAGGTTTTTGCTAATTATAATAATATATAAAAAAATTAAATTATTATGGTTTATATGATTTTTAAGGTATGCTGTCACTGTGGAAGCAGGGATGTGTGAGTCGAGGAGCCAAAAATTTAAGGTGAGTCGTGAGCGAAGATAACTATTTCAACCTTTGTCACACCAAATGTTCCCCCGATAGTAATTGCGACGGATGCCTTTGATGTTGCTTCTGCCAAAAATTTGGTCATTCCAATCATATATCAAATTTAGTCAACTATTTATTAAGCAAATTTATCAATAAATTTATCTTCTTCCTGCTTAGTGTGTGTGCATTTGTTCTATAAACACTAATAATATTTGTCCCCTATTATCTATTGGGTATTAATAATATTTGTCTGTAGTAACAAATTAACTTATTAAATTTTAGTTCACGTATCTATCGTAAGCAAATAAATATATATATTCGCATAACAAATTAACAACCAAGTGAGTCAATAAACAAAAGTTTATGTAAAAGTTGGCTTATTTGGCTTTGTTAGATCTTTGCTTATTCAAATTATCTTTGCACATCCTTATTCAAAGGATCAAATCAAGAACATGACATTGTTTCAGTGAGTTGCTTATTCAAAATAATTTAGTTAAAAGGATCTTTTTCAAATTAACTCAAATTATCAACATTTAAATATAAAATATAAATATTCCTAAAATAAATCTTATAAGTTTTTCAATTATCAGATTCATATTAAAAAAGAAATATGACAATAACGAATTACTTTGAGACAGGTATATTGAGAATTTTGTATACTTTTGAAAATTTTGAGAATTTCTTAACCAAAATGTTTTAATAAATATTGTCTAAAAAGTAATTATTTCAAAAAGAACGGTTATAGGACACAAATTTTTGGCAGTGTGAAATGGAAAAGACGGGATAGGACGAGACTATATGACATGTAAAAAACTACTTTAAAATGTGTATTTTGAGAGTTTGTGTATTTTTAAAAATATTTTGAGAGTTTTTGAGAATTATGATCTACTAACTATATATAAATTAAATATTCAAATAAAGATTTTATGTACTTCGTCTACTTTTTTTAGCCAAACTTTTTAAAAAAATATTGTCTAATCGAAAATTATTTAAAATAGTAAAGTTATGGGCATAAAATATGTTTCCAAACTCAAATATGATATTTGGGTTAACACCCTTAAACAAACTGTGAGAAATATTTTTAATAGTTTAGTATACATGTGAAAAAAAACACGGGCTCTGTTTGGTTATTATGGATGAATTGCCAAAAATCATATATTTTCAAATTTAATTATCCTCGACACGGGTTGCGATATTCACATATAAACCAAAATATTGACAAAACACCCAAATAATGGCCAACTAATTTCAATAGAAAATACTAACAGCATCTAATTAATTTTTTAATTTCTAAACCATTTTTACATGAAAAAATATCACAATGTGTTGTATCCCGAGATAGTACTTAGAAGACATTAAAAGTCTCAGTGGTTGATGAGTTTTTGTGTATTGTGTTGCCCATACACAAATATATTATATTTAAAAGTTGACTATGGGACATGTAATCAACTAATTTGGAACGGGTACTTTGAAAATTTTGGGTACTTTTGAAAACAGTAAGATAGTTTTTGAGAATTATAATTTTTTTAGATAGTTAAACCAACTAATTTTTTTAGATAGTCAAAATGAGACGTACAATTTCCGATAACCGTTGCTTTTGCAATGACTATCAACAAAAGCCAAGTCAGTCACTCTCAATTGTTGGGTTATATTTGCCTAGACCGGTTTTCACTCATGGCCAGCTATATGTAGCGATGTCCCGTGTAAGTACTAAATCAGGATTGAAAATTCTCATTATAACCCAAAAGAAATACCTCAAAAGAAAACAAGGAATATTGTCTTCAAAGAGATTTTCCAAGACATTTGATTCATCTTTATGGATACTTATGTAAGACTCTATTTTTATTTTGTGTCCACTTTTTAAAAATTTATATATATGTTCTTCGTGTAAATTATTTGACATAATCTTATGTTTTCTTTTGCAGGTTAAATTTCATAATATCACCCATCCAATAAATTTATAAAAAATCCTTATTCATGTACTCCAATAAATAATTTTTATTGCGTACTTCCATATTTGCATTTTCATTCTTTTTATTTATTTCTTATAATTATTATATTTAATATTCTACCATTTTATTATTTCCAATTATTTAACCATGTTTTTATATATATATATATATATACTATTAGAGAAATTTAAAACTTATTACATTCATTATATTCTTGATACATCTTTTAAAATCTTATTGTACATTATTTTAAAATTTAGTAGTAAAAACATATTTCTTATAAAATATGGTTGAAGAAATTATAGTAAAATACAAAATTATATAAAAGAGATATAACACAGCAGCTAATACAGGAGGATACAGGAGAGAGATTATTACATATGGTGGGAAGTGGAGTATAGAGACCAGAGGTAATTAGATATGAATAGAAGGGTTTCGGGTTCCAAAGTAAATACTCATGTAAATTATACTATCAATATAAAATAACTAACATAGATGTAACTCATACAGTATTAAGAATTTAAAAATATAATAAACATTTTTGCCCGTGCTGTAGCACGGGTTATCACCTAGTCTAGTATTAAGGTTTAATTTTTAATTTCTGAATACGATCCCAAAGATCACGATTAATCTTGTTAAATTAGTGAGATTTGATTCTTTTTTTATGATTGAAAGTATCTTTTTATCCCTTTAATAATTTTTTTATTGATGTGGTTTATCAATAAAATCACGATTAATGTGATTCCGAAGATCACGATTAATGTTAGGATCTTAAAAACTTTTATAAATTATATTTTATGATAAAATTATAATATGAATAAAATGAATTTCAATCTGTGTTCTAGCACGAGTCCTAATCTAGTATTAAACTATTAAGGTTTAATTTTTAATTTCTGAATACGATCCCAAAGATCACAATTAATCTTGTTAAATTAGTGAGATTTGATTATTTTTTTTATGATTGAAAGTATCTTTTTATCCCTTTAATAATTTTTTATTGATGTGGTTTATCAATAAAATCGGTGGAAAATAAATTGGTAACATTATGATTCTAGATATTTGGAACCATATACGTGATCTTCTGAAAATAAAGTTTGGAATATCCATGAACTATCAATTTGGAATAACCCGTTTCAGATTTTTGGTTACAATTAAAGTTTTATTTGTTACAATTGATATCTGGATTAATTTATAATCTATGTATAACATATTTGTAACCATTTATTAAAATTATAAAGTCTACCAAAACAATATTGTGTACTTCCGTTTTAGAACAAAATGTGATTATGAAGATCACGATTAATGTTAGGACCTTAAAAACTTTTATAAATTATATTTTATGATAAAATTATAATATGAATAAAAGGAATTTCATCCCGTGTTCTAGCATGGGTCCTAATCTAGTATTAAGGTTTAATTTTTAATTTCTGAATACGATCCCAAAGATCACGATTAATCTTGTTAAATTAGTGAGATTTGATTCTTTTTTTATGATTGAAAGTATCTTTTTATTCCTTTAATAATTTTTTTATTGATGTGGTTTATCAATAAAATCTGTGGAAAATAAATTGGCAACATTATGATTCTAGATCTTTGGAACCATATACGTGATCTTCCGAAAATAAAGTTTGGAATATCCATAAACTATCAATTTGGAATAACGCATTTAAGATTTTCGGTTAAAATTAAAGTTTTATTTGTTACAATTAATATATGGATTAATTTATAATCTATGTATAACTTATTTGTAACTATTTATTAAAATTATAAAGTCTACCAAAACAATGTTGTGTACTTCCGTTTTATTATAAAAGTGATAATATTTCGAGATTTTAATAACATACTAGGTGATACCCCGTGCTACAACACGGGATTATATATTTTGTTAGTTATTTTTTTTTGTAATTTGTATTTTTGTAATGTAGTTTTTTATTTTGACTTATTTTCTTTGTTTATATAGTGTTTATTTGTATATTTGGGGTTATACAGTAAATTAGAAATTCTAATAGAGTAAATAGTTTTTAAAATGTAATTTTTTACGGAAACAGACACACCACAATATTGGATAGTAATTTTGTAAGAGAATAGACACTCTGCAATATCGGATAGTAGTTTTGTTAAGAGGATAGACACACTGCAATATCAGATAGTAGTTTTGTAAAAGGATGAGTTTTTCTTTATTTTGGTTTGTCTTCAAAAGAGGAGAAGTTGCTTGTTAAATTTTAGTGTGAGATATTTCAATGGTTAGGAAACCATTATATTTAGAGTGAGATTAGGTATATTTAGGTTATCATTTAGAAGTTAATATTTGATATATCAAATCTCAGCAAAATTGTAAAAACCCAATTTAGTTTATAGTTTGATAAAAATACCAGTTTTAACGGGTTTACCTCAAACATTTTTCATATTTTAAAATTTTTAAGAGTAAAAATATTAATATCACTTAAATATTTTATAGACTTAAATATGTATTATAATATTTTAAACTTTCGACGGAGTTCAAATATTTATAATAATTTAAACATTCTATAAAATTTTAAATATTTATAATCTCTTAAATATTTTTGAAAAACGTAAATATATTATAATATATTTACTTTTTAAAAGTTTAAATATATTCAAATATAGAACCAAATTAAACTGTTAAATTTGGATACCTAATAAATCAAGCTTCCTGCTTATTTATACTCAAAACATATTAGTCATATATTTATAGTGGTTATGAACCATATTCCAAAATATTTAGTCGATGTGGGATATAAAATAACACATTTTCTGTAAATTAGTTTACAACTTTACATATATATAATTTATGTGTTTTTATTCTTTCCATCTATACTAATAATAATAATTAATTACTATAATTTCGTTAAGGAAATATTAAAAAATCTAAAGTAAATGACGATTTGTTTTTATTAAATTGTATTAAGTTGATTTGTTGTTTCCGTAAATATCTCACAATATAAAAACAAATCAAATAAGTTTACATATATATACAATTTCGTATTTATTCTATTGATTATTTTGGAAGCAACAAAGTCACAATCCATAAGCATTAAAGATTTCTCATTATTATTAATATTCATAATAATTATAGGGATTAAGTATGGTAGTAGTTAATATTTGATACTAGATTAGTACCCGTGCTAGAGCACGGGTTGAAATTCATTTTATTTATATTATAATTTTAGAAGAAAATACGATTCTGAAGATCACGATTAATGCTAGATTAGCATCTTAAAATTTTTTAAAATCAATCATATAAATTATATTTATTCTAAAATTATAATATAAATAAAAAGAATTTCAACCCGTACTCTAGCACGGTCCTAATCAAGCATTAAGGTTTAACTTTTAATTTCTGAATACGTTCACGAAAATCACAATTAATCTTGTTAAATTAGCGAGATTTGATTTTTTTTTTTTTATGATTGAAAATATATTTTTCTCCTTTTAATAATTTTTTATTGATGTGGTTTATCAATAAAATCTGTGGAAAATAAATTGGTAATATTGTGATTCTAGATATTTGAAACCATATACGTGATCTTCCGAAAATAAAATTTGGAATATCCATGAACTATCAATTTGGAATAATCCGTTGAAGATTTTCTGTTACAATTAAGATTTTATTTGTTACAATTAATATATTGATTAATTTATAATCTATGTATAAACTATTTATAACCATTTATTAAAATTATAAAGTCTACCAAAACAATGTTGTGTACTTCCGTTTTATTATAAAGGGGATTATTGAAGTCATTAAATACTCGGATACCAGTTTCATTATTTATAGGGATTATGACTCTGTTTGTCAACAATAATAATTATTCTTGAATCAAACCAAATACACGATCTGAATTGTATTAATCCGGATTACAAAGGGATCCGCGAGTAGATTTTTCTTCTATTTCCGAGTTAAAAAGATCCGCGTCCCGACCCGGTCGTAATTAAGTGGTCGAGCAAGGGGTATAATGGTCATTTAGATAAATCGTAACTATAGGTTAATTTAATTAAATTAAGTGATTCTCTAATCAATTTAATTAAAAACGTAGCAAAACAAAATCATGGTCCAATTTGAATATAGTGAATACTTCTGCTTTAATAGTATAGATATTTGGATTTCACTTTCACGAATTAAGAACCGTGAATCGGTCCAGTTTACCATAACTGTTGTAATTCTTAATGTACAAATTATAAAAGTTTATCACTTTAGTCAATTTTTAAATTTTTTTAGTAATTCTCTTACGAACTTCTCTTACCGCTTTCTATTGTCTTACTAAGTTTGATCTTCGGTTAAATAAATACTCAAATCCAAGATTTAAGCCGTTCTGATTCCCACAAAAACGCACGTATAACAACATTTGACTTGGATCATACAGCCTAAAATGTAACTCAAACTTTCTAATTTTAAATTCAAGTACGTATTCTTTTAACTACACAATCGACGCGAAAATTCGTATACCATTTTGCTCGGAAACGATTGCTACCACTACCACTCGATAATTTTTTGGAAGTTACGTTAGAGTACAAAATGATTCAAACAACCCAAAATTTGAAAATTGTGGTTCAAATGTTAGGCCTTTTGTTGCTTTTGTTTTAATAATTTCCCCGTCTTTTTGAGGAAAAAAATAATAGTTAAAACATGCTTTATCTTTTCCTTAGGCCACAGCAAAAGCGACAGCTTCTTCTTTATTATTGTTCTTTTTCCATCTTTGTGGTAGATGTTGGAATGTCTAATTCCTTGCTCTCCTCCTCCACCACCTTCGGTGCATTGCTCCATTTCTTAGTCGAGAAGGAATATCTAATTAACATAAAGCCATCATTTTAAACTAGTTAATAATTAACTATGTGCTGAATGCTTCATTAAGAGTGGGAAATGTTAATTTATTATAATATTTCTGTCTCACTTTTTCATGTAAGTAATTAACTAAAGACACTTTAGGGGTTTAATCTTCTTTTATTTTCTCTTTTAGTTTCCATGCAACACGTACTTTGAACATTTCCATGATGTATTTTGTTTCTTTGTCAAGTACTGTATGTATTTGTGTATATACATGAAGAAACTTTTCCGCAAGTTCACTATTGTTAAAGCACCAAACTAAAACCCACTGATCAAATGATTTAGGCGATAAAAGTATATTCAACGCCGCTACGAGTTTATGCTCTTGGCTCGAGTTTTAGTTTTTAGTGATAAAACTATATCACCGGGTACATTTGAAATTTCAAATACTCAGCTTCTAAATCTAAACAAACTATTAAATGCAATGTATGTCAGAACTCAGAAGTATATCTCTATATGACTATATTCACCAGGTATCTTTGAAATTTTAAATACTCAGCTAGTCGGCTTATAAACAAAATTATAATACTGTGTCACAAATGTTCTGATTATACAAGCAATATTCCTTGAGGTGTGTCAAGAGTTTTTTTCTTTTCATTTTCTCTTTGGTAACAATGCCGAGTTCTTTGTTATATTATTTAAAGCACTCTTTATTTATATCTAATAGTAGTAGTAGTCTTCGTTTACTAAAGAAAGAGATACGATATTAGTTTTCTCTTACAAATCCAAAGCTAAATTCGTTTAGTATAATCCAAACAAAAAGGAACTGTGTACATAAATCCTGTATTGACCAATTTAAAATTAAGGGTATGCATGGTGCATAGATTTTTCCACTTATTTAATCTACTAAACAAGAACTACTAAATACGTTGACAAGAAAAAGGAACTATTAAGTACTAGGATAAATACTTAAAGAAAAAGAAAAAAAAAGCCTTAAATGTATTTCAGTTTTGTAGGTATTATACTAACTTACATTGGTCCAAATCAAAAAGAGAGTTGTGTCTTTTTACCAATTTAAATTTTCGAAAATATTACATTTTACCTTAACAACGTCAGTCGTTTTCTACATATATATCTCCATAGTTTTCTATATTATGGGGACAAACGAAAGTTACAACTCAGAACATTTCAAATTCAAAAGAACACATAAAACGAAGAAACAGAGCAGCCATGGCAGCTTCTGTTTATTCATTTCTCCTACTCTTCTTCTCCTCATGTTTACATCTATCAAGTAAGTTATAGTTTCAAAAACTCATTTACAGTTTCATATACTTTCTCTAAATCTGATTCTTTCACATGTATCAAAACAGAGTCTCAACCGTTCCTCGGAGTAAACTATGGCCTTACTGCCGACAATCTTCCAACTCCGTCAGCTAGTGCAAAGCTTCTTCAGTCCACAACTTTCCAAAAAGTCCGTCTTTACGGATCCGACCCGGCTGTAATCAAGGCCCTCGCAAACACGGGGATCGAGATCGTTATCGGTGCATCTAACGGCGATGTACCCGGTTTAGCATCCGACCCGGGTTTTGCCCGAACCTGGGTCGAAACCAACGTGATACCTTATTATCCAGCGAGCAAGATTGTTCTTATAGCCGTTGGGAACGAGGTCACAACCTTTGGCGATAACACTCTCATGTCACAGCTTCTGCCGGCTATGAAAAATGTCCAAGGTGCTCTCGAGGCAGCGTCTCTTGGTGGCGGAAAAATTAAGGTCTCGACGGTACATGTAATGTCCGTTCTGGCCGGGTCAGACCCTCCTTCGACCGCGATATTTAAACCGGAACATGCTGATATATTGAAAGGATTGCTAGAGTTTAATAGTGAGACCGGGTCACCTTTTGCGGTTAACCCGTACCCGTTTTTCGCGTACCAAGAGGACCGAAGACCCGAAACGTTGGCTTATTGCTTGTTTCAGACTAATCCTGGCCGTGTCGACCCCAACAGCAAGCTCAAGTATATGAACATGTTCGATGCTCAGGTTTTATTTTACTTCCTTTTGACATATTTTAAGATTTAGCTACTTTAATCGAAGTTACTACATTTGAACCATATATATTTAGTCGACAGAAAATATATCATGAACTTTTAATGTATAATTAGTAGGTAAGGAGATGATATGTTAGTAGACTATTTTTTTTTTTTTTTTTTGATAAATGGAATCAAATTTTTCTTGTAGTTTTTGTTTTGACAGAACACTTTGCTTAATCAAAAAGTTTAGCACATTTAGTTACGTCAAATGAATGAAAAGTGAAAACAGTGCTCTAGGAAGAAAAAGAAAGTGGTATAAATCAGTAAAGGACACAATTCAGTGTACCTATTAAAGTTAGTGGAAGGAACTGATATTGAAATTTGCAATTATGGATTCATACTTTTAGGAAAGGAGACTAAATACGGAAAACTTGATTTGTAATATAGAAATATAGAAAGGAAAAGAAAATGATATCAAATCGGTTTTGTGGTTTACGGAGATTAAAATTTGGTTTTGTGAAGGTTGATGCGGTGTATTCAGCTTTGAACTCGATGGGGTTCAAAGACGTAGAGATAATGGTCGCTGAGACTGGGTGGCCGTACAAGGGAGACCCGGAAGAGGCTGGTCCAACAGTTGAGAACGCTAGAGCTTACAATAAAAACCTCATTGCTCATTTGAAATCTGGGTCCGGGACGCCACTTATGCCCGGGAAAGTGATCGAGACATACTTGTTTGCATTGTACGACGAGAATCTCAAGCCTGGGAAAGGTTCAGAACGAGCCTTCGGTTTGTTTAAACCTGATCTAACCATGACTTACGATATCGGGCTCACCAAGACTACCAATAACCAAGTAAGTTTTTGTTTATGAACATATGGTTTATATAATATTAATTTAACATGAGGCAAGTTCAAGCAAGGCACTACATGTCCTCTTATTTGTCTAAACGAAACCATATGTTATTTTTGTTACGTCTCCCAGACTTCCATGGCTCCACAGTCGCCAACAACGCGACGTCTACCACCAGCCGCTGCTCCGACAGGGCAAACTTTACCTGCTCCTCCGCAGATGGTTCTCCCTTCACCTGTTACTCCCTCCGACAAAAACTCTGGACAAACCGATGTTCACAATTCGACTCCGCGCTCTGCCTCTCTCGCTCACATATGCCGTTCTCTCTCTATTTCGGCATCGATGTTGTTTGTCTTTGTTTTGTATGCATTGATCATGTAGTTGTGAAATCTCTTCATCGATTTATAAGAGTTGAAATGTTTAATTTTATATTGTGCCTCTTACTCATCTATACTATTAAAGCAAAAGTACTTCCTAGACTCAAAATAGACCATGACTTTGTTTTGGTAGGTTTTTCATTAAAAATGATTAGAGAATCACTTAATTTAATTAAATTAACCTATAGTTTTGATTTTGACAAATGACGAAAATACCCTCGATCGATCATTAAAAATTAAATGGGTCGGGACGCGGATCCTAAATTACCCGAGAACAGAAGGAAAAAAATCTGCGGATCTGTTTGTATTCCAGATTAATCATTTTCGGATCCTGTATATTATTTGATTCAAGAATAGTTATTTTCGTTACCAAAGAGAGTTTTTAGTTAGAGCCAAACACTCAGACTTCATTGTCCTTTAAGGTATTTAAATTAATACCATATATTTTAATTACCGAGATTGATCTTAACAAATGATTTTTTAAAAGAAATATTTAGTCATTCAGTTAAAATCTTTGAAAACGAATATTCAAGTTACCAAATCTGACTAAATTGCTTGATTTCCGATATTATAATATTACCTTAACAAAATTATAGTAATTAATTATGAGTAATATATATGGAAAGAATAAAAAACGCAGAAATTATATATATGTAAAGTTGTAAACTAATTTACAGAAAATGTGTACTGTATATCCCACATCGACTAAATATTTTGGAATATGGTTCATAATCACTATAAATATGTGACTAAAATATTTTGAGTACAAATGAGCAGTAAGCTTGATTTATCAGGTATCCAAATTTTACAGTTTAATTTGGTTCTATATTTGAGAATATTTAAAACTTTTAAAAAGTAAACATATTATAATATATTTACGTTTTTTAAAAAAGTTTAAGATATTATAAATATTTATATAATGTTTAAATTATTATTATTATTATTTGAACTCCATCGAAAGTTTAAAATATTATAATATATTTAAAGTCTATAAAATATTTAAGTAATATTAATATTTTTACTCTTAAAAATTTTAAAATATCAAAAAAATTTGAGTTAAATCCGTTAAAACATGTATTTTTCTCAAACTATAAATTAAGTCATGGAAGCAGGGTGTGTCTATCCTCTTATAAAACTACTATCCGATATTGCAGAGTGTCTATTCTCTTACAAAACTACTATCTACTATTGCGGTGTGTCTGTTTCCGTGAAAAGCTACATTTTACAAACTACTTACTCTATTAGGATTTCCAATTTACTGTATAACCCCAAATATACAAATAAACACTATATAAACAAAGAAAATAAGTCAACATAAAAAACTATATTACAAAAATACAAATTACAAAAAAAAATAACTAACAAAATATATAATCCCGTGCTGTAGCACAAGGTATCACCTAGTCTAAATTAAACTAATTGAATCGACTAAAAAGAATATAAAGGACATTTGCAAAAAATATAATTTTTTCTTTTCTATACTCTTTTACAAAAAGCCCCTATTTTTTATCCATCTATAATAATACATTTTCCTGCACGAAAAAAAAATAATAATAATAAAAAAACATTTTTCTATATACAAATAACTAAAATTTAAACTGTAAACTCCAAAAACTAAACTTTATCCCCTTAAAATTTGAGTATCTCATTTTCAAAAGTGAAAGTTGAGGAATAATTTCGCAAATATGCGAAAGCTACGAAATTTAGTGATTATTTTTTTAAGCTGGAGACTTAAATAATCATTTTCCTACTTCACAAAATGGCCATTTTTGTAAATACTTTTAAGTTATTATTATTTTTTTAACATCTTACTTTAGTTTATTAAAATTGAAACATAGACTACATTGTTATTCTAGGACATACATATCTAACAAAGAGATGATTAAAAGTTAAGAAGAAGAAACACAATTGAACAAGTGAAATAAACGCTGCTTTTCTTTGTAAGACTTACAGGCTAATAGATTATCAAATATATTATCTTCCTTATTCGTCTTCTTCCTGACATGATCGTATTGTTTGGCTATCGTTCTTTTGACGAAACTCCAATAAAATTTGAAACAATCAATGACTGCGATTTATCTGTTACATCTCTCACTCCTCCCTCTCCGTCGATTCTAAAATCAAATGCAAACGGTGTACCACCGACGAACCCAATCAGATCAGAATCGGAGGTGTGTCATCGTCGGTCGGTGTATCATCGTTGGTCAATCAACGGTGGTATCACGTTCACGTATCAGATTCACGATTCTTCTTCTTCCCCGATCATCTTCTTCTTCTTCGTGTCACTGTTCATCATCTGGTCTTCCTAGTGTAAGCTTTATATCCATTTTCACTTGTTATTCTTCTTTTATTGTAAAAATTGTAAGCATTGTAACTTTATATGTATGTGATTTTGACTTTTCCAAATCCCTAAAAACCTAAATCACCAAATACTTATCAATTTAGTTATGCTAGTATTTGAGGACATAAACAAACCAGAACTTGAGATGATTCAGTGTTGGCTTTATGTGTGTATGATTTGCAGTTGTAATTTTTATGTGTGTGTGATTAGGATTTTTGATTATGGAAGTCTCGTTCTTTCTTACTTGAATTTGTTGCAAAAATTAAAGAAGCAAGTTATTGTTGAATGCTAAATAATCTATATTAGTCTACTTGACTTGGTCGTTTTAGTTTTTTAAGAACAAGTTTATTGTAAGTATATTTGCGACGAGTCTTGAAATTGGATGTTCTTGTTGCTTATTGAGATGGTCTTGGAGCTTAGTTAGGCCTAGCATGCACCATCAATTAAGCTTCTATCTTTGTGTTTTTAGATTTATATACTACCTAATGATAAATTTAAAGTGTGTTTGCCACAGGATTTGAACCTTGCCCATAATACAACCTTTTTTAAAAAGAACTCAGTTGTTTTATCTCTTATGTATAATATGTTTTCATCCTTATTGATTGCTGCTTGTGTATTGTTTATTGTTTGTTGCTTGTGTATTAATGTGTTTCTTAGTCACATTTGAAAATTCAGGAAGCATTGTTGCAAATTCAGAAAGACGTTCCTGAAACATATTCCTTGTTTTCATTTTTTATTGCAGGAAATGAGGATTGATCATTGCTTGTTGGAGTTTATCTTATAATTCTCTCAATTGGGGATATAAGAGTAGCAAATATTGCAGTAGCTGTGGAATTATTCTCATAATCAGTGCAACTAATGCAATACATGATGTGTTTGGCTCTTATTATTGTGGTAACATTGGTAGTTCATGTGGTAATTAACTTTGTAGAGACACATATATGGTCAGAAAGAATTGGAGCTGCAATAGCACTCAGAATCAAAGACGAACGGTGCTCATTCAAGATTGAAAGCTTCAGTTGCCATATGAAATTGAAATATTTACAGTTTGAGTCTTTGTATTCACATGGTCTTTGTTTTAGCATTAGGATTTTGGTTATGAAAGATAGTTTGGATGGTTTTCACCACAAAAATTGTTTTAAAACATATTTAGGAAGATTTGTATTAACTATCTCGATATTTTGGTAGATAGCTATGTTTTCACCATTAAACATATATATAAAAAGGATTTGAATGTAACATTCATGAAGGATTCTCATATATTTATGAATGATTTCTTGAATTTCAGGAAGACCGTCATGAAAAAAAAAAAGAGCATTAGGAAGGAGTCATTGACATTTAGGAAGAACTCCTTGAAATTTAGGAAGAATTCATTGACGTTAGGAAGATCTTCCTAAAACATCATGTTGGATATTTCTATTTGCTACATTTATTGTAAAACACCAATATGTGCACATAATCAAATCATTATATATCACTAATGAAGTAATATGTGATACAATAAAGCAAAACACATATAAAAAGATTTAAAAACACATTTTTAAAAAATTTAGGAAGGATTCCATAGCTTTTAGGAAGGATTCCATAGCTTTTAGGAAGGTGTTCTTGAATTTTAGGAAGACCTTCCATAATGACGACCTCAAACTTCCACTCAAGTGCCCATTTTCCCATCTTCATCATCAACTCTCTGATTTGTTCTTGAAATATTTGTCATCGTGTATATCATCAGTCACTTGAGTTAGACCTGAAAACCTTATTCAACAATATGATCAGTCCATGAATTCAATTTTTGTTTTAACATTACTTCAAGAGATATCTTATATATCACCCCACATTTAAACTAGTTCTGCAACACTACCAGATTGATTAACCTTAAAACCCCAAGAAACACTACCAAGTTGATCTATGCCATTAGCAAAACAATTCAAAAACTCATAGCAAGCTAGATACCTACCAATTCAAATCAGTCCTTCTAATCTCCATCTCTTTACAAGCTTCACTATAACATACTTATAGAAGCTTCAAATCCTTGATTCATCAGTTTCTTATGACTTCTCTTTCCCCATTTCTGAAAAAATGTGCTCTACACATCATCTGTTTTTGACAAACAAAAATCTAACTCAATCATTACAATAACATACAATAAAAAGTTTAAAGATTGGTGTTTTTTGTTAGTCTACTGATTTGCAATGATTTGAAACGAGAAGCAAGACTAAAGAGAGCTTATGAACAAATCCCATAGTCCAAAACTCCAATTGATTTGAAATCTTATTTGATCATTGGTAACTCTCTCTCTCACGTTCCTCATTTCCCTACACAACAACAAGTCATAATTTACAAAGAACAATTTCAACATCTGACAATGAAAATTCCAAAAACTCAATTTTTACTTCAATCCTTACCTCGATTAATAGATTCGAGAACACCGAACAATATTCTCTCACTGATGCTCGCCGTCGCTGAGTCCATATTCGTGGCCGTGGGAATTCACGGACTAAAACGACGGTGGCGGTGGATTTGTTGTATGCAAAAAATCGAGCTCATCAGCTTCATCAACACCACAATCAAATCGAAATCTATCGGTTCTTCCCTCCAAATCTAGAAAACCCAAGCTCCAAACACATGCTCTTTTCTCAAAAACAGAGCTTTTGGAGTCGTAAGAGATTTTGCCGATTTAGTACGACCCTAAGCTTCTTGTAAGACTCTGATTATTTTTTTTTCTCTTTTTTTCATTAATTAATATAATAATTAATTATAGAAAAATACTAGTTTTGGAAAACTTGAGCGTGTGTGCTAATTTTGGAAGAAAAACCTAGAATGGTGCTAGTCGAAAATATATATTTTTTTTAATTTACTTTTGCACAAAAGCTGAGGAATTAATTTGCAAACGGTCCAAGTTAAGGAATAATTTTGCAAATTACCAAAAGCTGAGGAATTTAGCGATCATTCTCTAAACTTGAAGAATTAGTGAAAGATTGTTTGAGATTTAAGAAGATTGTTGAAGAGTTCAACAAAATCATAAAAAATGAATAAGTGAAAGATTGTTAAAGAAAGTTTTGTTGATTAGTTTTCTAAAATCTTGTAAAATGCGCATTGACTTTATTTTTATGATACTTTCCATGAATTTATTTTGTAAAAAAATGTCTAAAATCATGAACCAATAACATAATAATTGAACTCATTAACAATCTTAAATTATTTTGTTTTAATTGAATAACACAAAACTTTTAATGACTTTATAAAAGTCTAAATCCAATAACCTAAATTTGTTAAGATTTTAAATGATTTTTTATAAATCACAAACTAATAATACTAAACTTTAACAGAGTTTAACAAAATATTGATCTAATAACAACAAATTCTACATAACATTTAAAATCTTTAAGACACTATTCAAATCTTAAACCAATAACCCCCACTAAATAATTATTTTTTTTGTACTTCACAAAAATGATAATTTGTAAATATTGTTAAGTTATTTTCTATACTATAACATATAGGGGATGGCCCTGTTTTAAAACGCGGCCGCCTACCCGCCTGTTTAATCGCTGATCGGGACACTACCGCCGCGATTTTGAGCAATTCGGTCTAAGGAATCGTTGACCGATTTTATACTGATTAATCGTTGAAATCGGCTGAATAACCGATTTAATAACCCAAAATTCAACTAAAAATTGTTGGGCCTTATATTTTGAGTGGGCCTCAATCGATGTAAGTGAAGTTGTGAGCACCACCTTCCCCCATCAACCGATGTGGGATATGAGATTTTGAATTATGACTTTTTAATTTGTTTTTTTTCTCTCTTTTCAGTGTTTTTTTTACCGCAATTATTTGTTTATATATTAGTAAGACTATTTTGTAATTATAAGATAGTTTCTTAACTCTATATTTTTGTCACGTTAGTTGAAATTATAATTAATAATGCCTAAACATATTTGTACATATATATATTTGACATAATCTATAAAATTAATGAATTATATTTAATTTAATATAATATAATACATAAAACTAGTCCCCGATTCAACTCCGTTTAATCTCTGATTTCTTTGCTAGGCGCTAGGCCCGTCCTCGCCGCCCGACTAGCGCCCAGCGATTTCTTAACCGGGGATAGTAACAAATTTCGTTTTAATAGAAGTCATAAATTTATCACATAATTGCTAGGCAATTATTCTTTTGCTTCAGTACATATAATAGTGTAGAAATGTACAATACTTCACAATATTAATTGGGAGGATATTTTAAATATATACTAATAAAAAGTAGGAGCTATAAGCTCCTAAGGCTGTCCACCTAGGATAAAAAACAACCAATAGTGATAAGACATGTCACTAATTAACATTTTCTAAATCTCCAGAATTTTATATATTAAGAATTATTTTAAACAACCTATCATGATTTGACATGTCACTCATTAACATTTTTTAAATTTCCAGAATTTTTTAGAAAAAAGAAAATTTTGAATTTATGGAAATCAAAGAACTATGCACAATATCCCACATCGGCTAGAAATGTTTTAGACAATGGTTCAAAACCAGTATAAATAAGATTAATATGCTTCCTACAACGAATAAGCAGGAAAGCTTGATTTATCAGACTTCCAAGTTTAAAAATTTTATTTGGTTTGATCTGGTTTTTTATTTGATCAAATTAAAACATTAAAAAGTTCGGCTAGAAATGTTTTAGACAATGGTTCAGAACCAGTATAAATAAGATTAATATGCTTCCAACAACGAATAAGCAGGAAAGCTTGATTTATCATACTTCCAAGTTTAAAAGTTTTATTTGGTTTGATCTGGTTTTTTATTTGATCAAATTAAAACTTTAAAAAGTTTCAAAAAAATATTATAATATTTAAAAATTTTAAAAGTTTCAAAAGTTCTTAGCTTTTAAAAAGTTTTTAAATATTATAAGTTTTAAATTTTAAAAGTTTAAAATATTATAAATATTGAAACTTTTTAAAAGATTCAAATTTTATGTTTCGAAACCTTTTAAAAGTTTAAAATATTATAAATATTGATGTAAAACATAAATTATCTTATTTATTTACATTTGTGCTTTTTATTTCTTACGAGCTGTAAAACATTTTTTTGTGTATGATTTTATAGATGAGTTGATATTCTTTCATTATTTTTTTATTTTTTTTATTTTTTTATTTCTCCGTCATATGGCCTCCAATTATTATTTATACTGGAAAAAGATCTAGGGTTAAACGAATTTTTATATGTTAATATTCTTTTGTTGTAAAATAAGAATGTAAATTTCATATATTCCATGTTTGACAAAAGAAAATTTACATTTTTTTTCTTCTATATATTATTCTTTCTATTTATTAATATCTTATTATAGAAAATATTAAAACATTTAAAATGTTAATTAGTGAGAAAGATGAAATGTTAATAAGTGAGATGTCTAATCCCTATTGGTTGTTTTAAATCATATGTGGACAGGTTTAGGAGCTTATAGCTCCTACTTTTATTTAGTATAGATTAATATGTTCTTATAGTGTACTCACATTTCTATATATCATATGATTCATATTAAATAAATAATTATTAGTATGTTTTATTATATTTTTAAAATATTACAAACCAAAGTAAGGATTTTGGTTTGAGAAGTTTCTAAACGCGTGGATCTAAAACTAAATAAGTATATGGATAAAATTATCAATAATTGGGTGCATGTGTTGACTATGGTGGTCTTCATGAATTTCACAAATTTTATGGGAAAATAAATGATTTTGTTTTTGGAGTTTGATGGGTTAACAAGTTGTGTGATAGTATTAAAAAAAAAAGTTTTTCAGTGGAAGAATGTGAAGAAGTTGACGAGGAAGAAAAACAAAAAGAGTATAACGAAGAACCAAATGGTAAAAGTAACGATGACAATCACCACAAAATTTGACAATGAAAATGACAAGAAATAATATGAAGAATAAGAAAACATTGAATAAAAAACACGAAAACATAGGTGGTAGAGATCAATTAAATATGAAAGCGAGTTAAATCTATACTAATATTTTTGCAGCAGTTTTTGCTCAAAAATACTTTTTGGAAAGTTTTTACATTTAATGCAATGAATTTAATATTAGTTACCAAAAACTTCAAAATTAATTATAGGTAAGATTTAAAAAATAAGAAAATATTTCTACCTCATTCAAACATAAATATATGATTCCCTTTCACTTTTTAATTTGAATTTATATTTAAATTATCTTGAATTATTCTATAATACATTTAGTTAATAAAAATTGTGATTTTTTCCTGCATGTGATGTAATAAAAAAATTCTAAAAACACACATATATTACTCAATAGATGAATAAAAAAATACATGTACAATATCTCACATCATCTAAAAAAATTGGAAAATGAGTCATGCTATAAAAGAGACCAAAATGATTACGAATACAAATGAGTAGAAAGCTTGATTTATCAGGCATTCAGACTTTAAAAACTTTTATTTGGTTTATTCTGGTTATTTATTTTAAAGATTTTTATAAGATTAAATACAATAAATATTTTAAACTTTAAAAAAGTTAAATATGATAAATATTATACCGTAGATACACAATAAATATTTAAATTAATATGATATAGTGTGAGTTAAAATATCTTAGAACGGGGTTATATAGCGAGACAAGTTTTATCGATATTTATATAAATTAAAAATATCATTAATTCGGTGTTACAGAGGTAAAACATCATTTCATTATTTTGTTAGCATTGTTAGTATCATATAATAGACATATCTAATTAAATTAATTAAACAAATATTATGTTAAAAAAATATTTTGCAGTATGATAAGGTTTATTTAACAATTATAATATAATTATAATATACTTAATCAACAAATATAACTTATAATTAAAATATTTTATTTATAAATAATTTTGGCCCGCGGTGTACCGCGGGTCCTAATTAGTTCATGAATATAAAATTGTTTCGTTTTTCTAGTGGTCAAATAAATAGTTTAGGATATGTGAGGTCATCAGTTTGATTTGTCTCGCCTGGACGTCGAGTTAAATTCATGATTTTTTTAATCAGATTTGATTTTATAACACAACTGATTTTCATATTTTTAAAGATTGTGTATTTGAAATTTTTTTTTTTCCTTAGTACTAATTTTTTTTATGAGATAATATTTTATTACTGTCATCAATCATATATAATTTTTATCAAAATATATTAAATAAAAACCTAGTAATGATAAAAGATTAGAATTTTGAGGTTGTCTAGAATAGAATTGAACGAATAAAACATGCAATAGAAGTCTCAAATAATATTTGACTTTCCGTTTGATGATTTATGTATTCCGGCGTATAGAACAATCAATAAACCTAATCAGTTCTCTTAACCCAATTAAAAAACAAACCACCGTTTTAAACACCGTTCAGTCGCGTGTTGCAGAGCGCAGAACCTTCCACCGACACGTGTCATACCCACAGGTCCGTCTCACGCTTCCCTATCGTCTTTTTTTTTTTTTTTTCCTTTTTCTCCAAGGCGTCTTCCTCACCAAGGTTTTTTTTTTCTTTTTCTTCTTTTACCAGAACCTTCTTCTTCACCTCATCTTCGAAGATCCTCAGGTTCTTATTTCTTTTTTTTTTTCCTCTTCTCTCGATTGATAACGAAATCAAAGTTTGTACCGTTTCGTTTCGTTGATAAGGTTTCCGATTGTACCGATTCTCCCTAATGTCAATAAAAAAAATGTTATGTGAAATGCGTAATCTATCGGAATCTGAAGTTGTGCTATTATCATAGCTGGATGATGAACGAAACTTGTTTTTATATTTGACTTTTTTTTTTGGTTGTTGTTGTTGATTGATTAGCAGTTATGGCGTCGTCAACTGCTTTGATTTGTGATACCGAAGCCTGGAAGGATTTGAAGGTATTGTTAGTCTTCTAAGATTTCTCTGTTCTTAGTTTGTTTGTCAATGGTGGTTGTTTGGAGAAGAGTGATTTGGGGTTGTTTTGGTAATTTTGGCAGGGACATGTAGAAGATATTAAGAAGACTCATTTGCGTGATTTGATGAGTGATGCCAACAGATGCCAGTCTATGATGATGTATGTGTAAATCATTCATATGCTTTTCTTTTCTTTTTTTCTTGTATATAAATGATTTTAAGGTTATCTCTATAGCTATTATAGAGAATGTGGATGTTTTTGTTTTGTATCGTGGCATCAAAATTTGTGTATGTTTTAAGTAATTGCGCATTCTGTGTGGTATGAGTTTATCAGGGAATTTGATGGGCTGCTGTTGGATTATTCTCGACAGCGTGCAACTGTAGAGACGATGGACAAGCTTTTGAATTTGTCAAAGGTGAAAGCAGAACGTTTATTGGCAGATTTTCATACAACTGCAATGAAATTTCACCCGAGATTTTAATCATTTGTTTCTGTATGCAGGCTGCTCAGTTGACAGAGAAGATCAGCAGAATGTTCAATGGGGATCATGTGAGTTATACATTGACAACAAGGATATATAGGAAGATACTGGAATAGCTCTGAATCTCAGTTTGATTTTATCATATGAAACTTCTTATTATAGTGTTACATTTTAGAGTATATAAATGAAGACATTTCTATTGCTAGAGATTTAAATTTCATTTCCTTTGGTATAGTGATATAGACGTTTTTCTCTCATCTCCATTCTTTCATCTCTTGTTGTCTGATTTTTTCTTTGCGTAACATCTCTGAATGGCTTCCCCAGATTAACAGTACGGAGAACAGGTCAGTTCTTCATGCTGCGCTCCGTGCTCCAAAAGATGCAGTTATTAAGGTTGATGGAAAGAATATGGTTCCAGAAGTGTGGAACGTTCTAGATAAGATCAAGGAATTTTCTGAGAAAATTCGCTCTGGTTCATGGGTAATTTGCACATGCCACTAGAAAGGCTACCTCTAAAGTTTACATCTCTATGTGTTAAGTTTTCTGCACTAATTGACAGGTTGGAGCTACGGGCAAACCACTGAAAGATGTCGTTGCAGTTGGTATCGGTGGCAGCTTCTTAGGTCCACTTTTTGTGCACACTGCTATTCAAACAGGTGGCTGCATCTAGTCTTGGTACCTAGCCTCTTGCTAGTATTCTTTCTAGCTGGTGTAATTCAAATTTATGCTTTTATACATGTTCATTCTCAGATCCCGAAGCTCTAGAGAGTGCTAAAGGACGCCAGCTGCGATTGTAAGAATTACGTATTTTTTCCTATACATATTTTTTTCTCTGTTTATTTCCGCAAGGCTTTGGTAGTTTAATGAATGCTTGTCTTCATTGATATGCTTACGGTTTAAATTTCTCCTGAAGGTCCACAGAAACTCCTAATTTATGTGTTCTTTTACCACTAGTGTCACATACTCCTTGTTTATCTAATTTTCGGGTAACTTAGTAAGAGGAGGCTGTATTGAACTTGTTAGCATCTAGTTATCTATCTTGGATTCCATTCTTGGTTATATATATATATATATATATATTTTTGTCTTGTGGCAGTCTATGTTTACACCTCAATTTAATGTGTGTCTTTTTTTTGCAGCCTTGCAAATATTGATCCTGTTGATGTTGCGAGAAATATCAATGGACTAAATCCAGAAACCACTTTAGGTTCATGCTCAAAACTATCAGTAAATGCACCTTTATCATTTCCATTTATGGGCTGTACTCTAAATAATCTTGAGGATACTTATAACTCCAGTGGTGGTGGTCTCAAAAACATTTACTACCGCTGAAACAATGCTGAACGCTAGAACATTGAGGGAATGGATTACAACTGCTCTTGGGTTAGTATTTCAGGCATTATAAATCTTGTTTTGTTAGAAACTTACAATAACCATGGCCAGAGATCTGTCTCTCTCTTCAACTCCTCGTTTTGGCTGCTCTCAGTGATGTAGTAATGAATTTGCTCATACTTCGGCTACGTGCATCAGTGCATGTTCTTTTTCCTGTTTGTATATGTCTATGGAAAGTATTTGTGATACCCTATTGTAGACGGTAGACATTATCGTCAGAGGAAATCTTTTATGCTTTTATATTTACTATCAATTTTGCTCAAAATATAATCTGTTATTCTTTATTCTTTATTCATCTAACATGGGATAACTTAACAGGGCTTCGGCTGTTGCAAAACACATGGTTGCTGTCAGCACTAATCTTGCGGTATGTATTTGCCATAGTTTCTTTGGGGACATAATTTTTTCTGTTAAAACCGAATACAGAGACTTGAGCCTTTCTGATAATGTTGAGGCTTTCTGATTATGTAATGGATGGACATGTTAATCTAATCTTAAACTGAATTATCTACCAGGTTTAGTGGACAATGGTAGTCTCCATGCTCTAGGATTTGTGATTTATTTCTACTTCCTTCAACATTTTCATATTCAGAAAGTCAGGAACATGTTTACACTCTGGATGTTTTGTTTAACAGTTAGTGGAGAAGTTCGGTATTGACCCAAACAATGCATTTGCATTTTGGGATTGGGTCGGCGGAAGGTACAGTGGTAAGTTCTTGTTTGTTTTCTTGTTGGATTCATTTTCTCTCCCATATCCATTTACTTAAGTCTTTATCTGAAATTCTGCTGCAGTTTGTAGTGCTGTTGGAGTCTTACCTTTGTCGCTGCAGTATGGCTTCTCTGTGGTTGAGAAGTACGGTAACTTCTATTTATTATCCTTCTCATAAAATGTCTTAGGAATAGGATAGGAAGTAATACATATCTGTCTTCAGAGATTATTTAAATAAGCTTGTAGATGTACTGGTTCTAACTATAAAGCTTCAGGAAATATATTCATGTATACCCTGTTTTGTGTTTTCCCTTATCAGAATGATTTCTTCCTTTCTCTTGTGTTCCCGTTAATGGAATGTTCTATGTTTCTAAATCCCAAAGAAACCTTCTTAAAGGACGCAGTTGATATTTAGTCTTTTCTATTTTGTATTGCAGGTTTTTGAAGGGAGCTTCAAGCATCGATCAGCATTTCCAGTCCACACCATTTGAGAAGAATATTCCTGTGAGTGCTTCATTTTGATAATCGTCAAGAGTAACTTAAATTTTTCCTTCGGTAATATGTATGAGTGCATTGGGTGTGTGAGATAATATAGAATCACTCTGTCATGAAGCAGCCCTTATACTCATTTGATAGCAAGCATTTCCATTTACTCCCAGTATAGATTCCCATATGTTAGTATCTACTGTAGTCAAGGCAGTGTGAGAGGTTGATTTGGTGATCTCTTAACGGTTTCAGGTGCTTTTAGGGTTGTTGAGTGTATGGAATGTATCGTTTCTTGGATATCCTGCCAGGGTAAGAATTGACTACTCTACAACAGGCTGAAATTTTTTTCTCGGATTAAGATGTTCAGCCTCCATTAATATCCTTTGGTTTTCTCAGGCCATCTTGCCTTACTCTCAAGCCCTTGAGAAATTTGCTCCGCACATTCAACAGGCATGTGAACTGGGTTTCCCTTTTGTCTCCTTAACCCTTGCTTCTTCATATCTATTTTTGACATTAAAAATTAATTCTTTTTACTGGGACCAATTGTTTGATTTCAGGTTAGTATGGAGAGTAATGGAAAGGGAGTCTCAATTGATGGTCTGCCTCTCCCGTATGAGACTGGTGAGATTGATTTTGGTGAACCTGGAACAAATGGTCAACACAGCTTTTACCAACTAATTCACCAGGTACATGCTACACGTAGATTTCACTGGAATTTTTGACTGGGTTTTAGCTGATAAGCTAACGATAAATGCATTTATCTTACTAAATGATGTTTTAGGGACGTGTAATCCCTTGTGATTTTATTGGCATTGTGAAGAGTCAGCAACCTGTGTACCTGAAGGGTAGGCATTTCCATTTCTGTTGCTGTAAATTTGACTTGAGTTCTTTTTTGTGTATTCCCTTTCTTAAATTCTGAATTTGATTCACAGGAGAAGTGGTCAGTAACCATGACGAGTTAATGTCCAACTTTTTTGCCCAGCCTGATGCGCTTGCATATGGGAAAGTAAGACATTACATTTGGTCATGCGGGATAAATAGAGACTGATGTATGACTAAGGTTCCGTTGTAAAACAAACTTTTTGGTTTTTCCTTTGTAGACACCTGAACAGTTGCAGAAAGAGAACGTTTCGGAAAATCTCATTCCCCACAAGGTAAAAAATATATGGTCTTGGATCATTATTAGAAAAAAGGACTTCTATGTTTTTCAGTATAATCACGTATTTGGGTTATGAACTGTTGGTATATATCCACAGACATTCTCCGGCAATCGACCTTCTCTAAGCCTTCTACTTCCAGAATTGACTGCTTACAGTGTTGGCCAGGTCTGTCTCTATTTCACGTTTATCAGTATAGTCTTAAGATTGAGAACAGAGGGTCATTGCTATACATAAGCTGACATTTTTGTATATGTTTTGTTTTCAGTTGTTGGCAATCTATGAACACAGAGTTGCAGTTCAAGGCTTTGTGTGGGGTATCAATTCGTTTGACCAGTGGGGAGTTGAGCTAGGAAAAGTTTTGGCTACTCAAGTGAGGAAGCAGCTTCATTCATCACGCACTCAAGGAACGGCTCTCGAGGGATTCAATTACAGTACCACCACACTTTTGAAACGTTATCTCGAGGTATGATTCTGTAAAGACTTTCACATTCTCAAATTTCGTTCATGGCTTTGCCTAAAATCATCTCTCAAACACTCTTCCAGATAAGTTCCGAGCCGCAGATCTGATGAACAAGCCCCTGTTTCTCCTCCTTCAACCAAACGCGAACCATTGGAGCATTTTTCACTCTTGTTCTTTTTTTTTCCCAACTGTCCCTAATCAGTATACTTCATTGGCACTCATAAATCATCAAAAAGTGAGGATTCAACCCCATAATTTCAGAATTGGGAGCGTATCTATTTGATGAGCTTTTTTTTCTAAGTTACGCTCATAAAAGGTTTAAGAATATTTCACAGCCTTTTTTGTATCCTAATAAGTTACCAAATCAGGACGAGGATGAGAACACAACCACTTCAGAAAATAACATAACCGATGCTAAACATCATCACTTTTGCCACAAGTCCTTTCTCCTTGCTCAACTTCAACACTGTTTACACAATTAGTGGTTTAGAACTAAAATGTTCACTCAAATGCATGTAAAGAATATGAAGTGATGAGTTTTACAACTCTGGTTTCCTTATCAAACCACGATTGAATTTTTGTTTCTTTCTGAGAATGGTAGTTTACGAACATGATTGTCGGCGCATGACCCCCATCATGTGCACGAGTTGTGTCGAGTTAAGTCAATGATATGACCATGTGATTGTGCTTTTTGTGTTGGCAGTCATTTACTTTGGTGGGTGACCGCATCTAAAATCAATAAACGCTCATATAAAGTCATATAACTTCGCCACTTGTAATCCAGGTAATGATGTTGTTCTAAGCTAGTGTGACGTTTCTATAGGAGTTTCGACCTGTCCTACGTAAAAAAATTAATAATTGCAAAGTTTTGGGGTTTGTTGCTTTCCAAAACTAGCCTAATAAAACAAGATATGCACTTATACCGTTCATGCAACAACATCAACACACTCAACCGACTAATGGCGCTTCCATCGGTCGTGTCGCGTTAAGGGATCTTGCCCGTGTCCGACTCAACTGAATGTTTTCATTAACTTATCATGTGGGACTGTTGAGGTTAGTTAGTTAGTGGGTTGGTTAAAAACGAACAATTAAATTTTCATGTTAACACTCTGTGCTTATTTCAGGGTTTGTATATGGCTTTCGTGTTCATATTCAAACATTTTTAGTTAGGGGTGTTTCAATCAGGATTTTGATTTGGTTTCAGATTTTCAGTTTATGAATAATGGTCTACAGCCTAATTAAACCTAATCCTATATTAAAGTGTTTGGTATAGATTTGGTTTCGATTTAAAGATTAGGAGTTTAGTCAATTATATCCTTAACTAGATATGGACCCGTCCGATGTGCGGGTTTAAAGTTTTATAAATTAAATTAAATTTAAGAAAAATATATTAAATTTTGTTGTATGTTATTTATAAATTTTATTTTTGTCATAATACACTGATTTATATCGATTTACAAATCTTTTATGTATGTTACTATTAAAAGTGTACTTTACACCTAAATATACTCGATATTATAAATATATTCTTTATCACCACCTATAAAATGTCTATATGAACACATTAAGACAACTATTTTATTTTCACTTATGCATAGCTTTTTAATTACTAAAATTGTTCGCTCAAAAAACATTTTGAATAAAAAATATATTACATAATATACTAATCAATGATTTATCATCACAATAATGTATGACCACCATGGAGAAAATATCGGCTCCGCCTTCATCCTTTATGGAGAGAATCTTGCGTCCAACCTCTTACACCATGCAGAGAATTTTGGCTCCACCTTCCTCTCATAGGGAGATAACCTTGCGTCCAACCTCTTCTACCTTCATTTTTTAGGGAGATAACCTTGTGTTCAATCTTCTACACCATATAAAAAACATCGGCTCTATCTTCCTCTTGTTTGGAGAGAACATGTTCACGTCTTTTTGCTATCTCAAAATGACTTACTCCAAGCTTCCAACAACCAATAAAAGTAAAAACCTTTTTCTAACATCACAAAATTTTTTGATAGTAACTAATGTTAAATTTCCTAATGTATTCATGGAAGGGTCTTTGTCCACTCTCAGTCCATGGGCCCACCTTCCTAAGTGGGCTCATCTACATCCATCCATATTCGATGGCCGGTTTGTTAGCTTTAGAATTTTGTTTATCGACCCTACAAATCAGCAAATGATATTTTTCGTATTTAGTCTTCACTCGATGACAATCCAGTAAAATCACCCATCATGAAGTTTTAGAACTTTTTAAGTGCATTTTGGTTATATCAAATCAATTCTTTTAAGAACCAACATCCATGGCATTTATGATTATCTATCTATGTTTATTGTAAGATATTTTATCCATCCATTAGGTTGATGAGCTTCTACTTGTTATCTTTCTTTGGGATTGAATGAATAATTATGTTTAAAGGGTTTATGACCAACCAATCAAGGTTGAGAAATTAGAAAATTGACATAATTAAAGAAACAATAGAAAATTAAAAGCACTAATATATGAATCCAAATAATTCATAGATGAAAATATAAATTAAACAAAACAATCTAATAATACTACAGTAAATTTTAAAATACAGTATCGTATATTAATCTTTTTCGTTCAACATATTAATATTCTATTCCCAAGTAGGAGAAAATTTTGGTTTTATAAGAAAAATTTATCT
Organism: Camelina hispida; assembly: GCA_023657505.1. Lineage (NCBI taxonomy): Eukaryota > Viridiplantae > Streptophyta > Magnoliopsida > Brassicales > Brassicaceae > Camelina > Camelina hispida. The sequence continues at coordinate 28,682,187 of CP094637.1, forward strand.
TCCCATTAAAGAAAATTGCCCAATTAAACAAAGTTGGCAGTCTTTTGAATAAATTATTTAAATTATTCTATTTTTGTAGAATTCTAATCAAATTTAAAATAAGTAAATAATATTATAATTTGAATTTTATGATATATATATATATATATATCCATTTTCTTTGTATATAAATTCTGGTTGATGATTATCTTTTACATTATTAATATTTTTAAACTTTATTTTGTTGTAATCAAATTTCTTTTATTAAAATTAATTATGTTCTGAGATTAATAACTTGAACATGTTAAAATCTTGTTAATGACCAACCAATCAAGGTTGATGAAATTAGAAAAAAAAATTGACATAATTAAAGAAACAATAGAAAATTAAAAGCACGCGGTAATATATGAATCTCAAATAATTCATAGATGAAAATATAAATTAAACAAAACAATCTAATAATACTACAGTAAATTTTAAAATACAGTATTAGGAAAAGAAGACGCGTATATTAATCTTTTTTCGTGTCAACATATTAATATTACCTATTCCCAATTGAAGAAAGAGAAAGTAGGAGAAAATTTTGGTTTTAAAAAATAAGAAAAATTTATCTTCCCATTAAAGAAAATTGCCCAATTAAACAAAGTTGAAAGCAGTGCTTTTGAATAAATTATTTAAATTATTCTATTTTTTGTAGAATTAATAACTTCAAATTTAAAATAAGTAAATAATATTATAATTCTGAATTTTATGATATATATATATATATATAATTTCCTTATAATTATTTTAAAAAACTTTGTATTTTTTATAAATTCTGTAATTTTTGATGATTATCTTTTCACATTATTAATATTTTTTAAACAAAATATTTTATTTTTGTTGTAATCAAATTTCTTTTATTAAATATTAATTTTTTACACATGTCAAAATCTGAGATTAATAACTTGACACATGTTAAAATCTTGTTAATGGCTAACTTTCAAAACCCAATTTTATATAATAAGATAGATTGATGTTTTAAATATAGAAAAATGAATCCATTTAAACCATAGAAAAATGAATCCATTTAAACCATATTAAGATTTAAATTAGGAGTTTAGTCAATTATATCCTTAATAGGTTGGTGTTTTTTGAATCTAACATTTCAGTTTGGATCGGTTTATCCGAGTTGAACACCCTAATTTCAATTAGTATCATCTTAAAATCAATCCTCTATATAATAAAACGGAAGTACACAACATTGTTTTGTGGACTATATAATTTTAATAAGTTGGTTACAAATAGGTTATAGATTAAGTTTTATATTATTTGTATAGTCTGGATTTATTGTTTCCAAAAATCTTAAAGAGAATATTCTAAATAATCATTTGATTTCATCTAACTTACCATATTAATTTCCTTTATTAAATTATTCATCAAATAAAATCCTTTGATATCTAACTTAACATATTAATTTGTTAATTATCATTTTACTTCACCTCTCATTTTTATATACTAGGTTTTGAACCCACGCTACGCGTGGGTTTATTTGATATATTTTGATGAAAATTATATATTATTAATGACTTTAGATAAAATATTATTTTATAAAAATTTTAATTAGTATTAACTATTGAGGAAATAATAAATTTCAGATACACAATTTTCAAAAATATAAAAATAAGTTCTGTTATAAATCAGATCTGATAAAAAAAAAAATCATGAATCTAACTCGACGTCTCGGTGAGGCAGATCAAACTGGGGACCTCACATAACCTAAACCATTTCTTTGATCATCCGAAAAACGAAACAATTTTATAATCATGGATTTATCTCGTTTTCATATTTAATTGATTGCTACCTATGTTTCATGTTTTTTATTCAATGTTTTTTTTCATATTCTTTCTTGTCATTTTCATGGTCAAATTTTATGGTAATTGTCATCGTCATTTTTACCGTCAAGTTATTCGTTATACTCTTCTTCTTCTTTGTCAACTTCTTCACATTCTTCCACTGAAAAACATTTTTTTATACTACCACAGAACTTATTAATCCATCAAAATCCAAAGCCAAAATCATTTATTTTCTCATAAAATTTGTGCAATTCATAAAGACCATAATAGTCAACACATGTACCCAATTATTGATAATTTCATCCATATACGTATTCGATTTTAAATCCACACATATTGAAACCTCTAAAACCAAAATCCTTCTACATATTTCTTTTATTTATATAGATTTTACTTTTACCTTTTTTTTTCTAAAACATCTTAATAATATAAATTACTACTATATTTCCATAAATATTAATTAGTTAAATATCTAATTCTTACTGGTTGTTTTAAATCCTATATTGACACCTTTCTTATTGGTTGTTTTAAATCCTATAATGACACATTTAGGAGTTTATAGCTTCAACTTTTTATTAGTATATATATACTATTTTAAAATTTCTATGGAGGATAAGTAATTGTAGTATTTTAAAATATTCTGTGAAGTTTAAATATTTTTAATATTTGAACCTTTTAAAAGTTTCAATATTTATAATATTTTAAACTTTAAAAATTTATAAATTATAATTCTCTTAAAACCTTTTAAAAGCTAAGAAATTTTTAAAATTTATAAATTATAATATTTTGAAACCTTTCTAAAGCTAAGACTTTTAGAAATTTCAATATTTATAATATTTTAAACTTTTAAAAGGTTTTGAAATATAATATTTGAATCTTTTTAAAAAGTTTTGATATTTATAATATTTTAAAGTATTATAATTTTAAAATTATAATATTTTAATCTTTTTAAAAGTTAAGAACTTTTAAAAGTTTCAATATCAATAATATTTAAACTTTTAAAATTTTTAAATATCATAATATTTTTTTTGAAACTTTTTAAAGTTTTAATATGATCATATAAAAAAACTGGATGAAATCGAATAAAAATTTTAAACTTGGACGCCTGATAATTCAAGCTTTCCTGGTCATTCGTTGTTGGAAGCATATTAATCTTATTTATACTGGTTCTGAACCATTGTCTAACAAACTTCTAGCCGATGTGGGACGTTGTACATAGTTATTTTATTTCCATAAATTTAAAATTCTGGTAATTTAGAAAATGTTAATGAATGACATGTCAAACCCTGATAGGTTGTTTAAAATAATTCTTAATATAGAAAATTCTGGAAATTTAGAAAATGTTAATTAATGACATGTTGAATCCTTATTGGATGTTTAAAATCCTATGTGTACAGCCTTAGAAGCTTATAGCTCCTACTTTTATTTAGTATAATGAGTCTATTTTGTGAAACAAATAAATTATCATACTATTTATCATAATTAAAAAATAGTTTTATTTCCGGATATACCATAAGTTAAATTTTTAAAAACAGATACAAATGATTCAATCTATAAAATATTCAATTTTAATTAATATTATTCTTTAAAAATAATATCTATTGAATTAAATATTTTACTGAGTAACGGGTCAAAATTTGAATATTTAAATTCAATTTCATATTTTTTGTTGAATTTAATAATTTTATATAATATAATAAACTTTAAATAATTTATTTTGAAATATTTTTAAAATATTGAAACTAGATGTTAAAGTTAGAAACTATAAACACTCTAAATTGGTTTGTTATGGTAATGTCAATAATATGTCACTATAATATGAAAGAATTTTAAAAAACCAAGTATATTAAAGCAAAAATTATAACAATATATTAAAGTACTCATAATATAATAACTTGCTTTTTTAAAACCAAATTCACAAAATTATGTCTTATGACATTCATGAGGTAGAATATATATTGTTGAAATAAATTCACATACATAAAGTAATACAACATATTAAAATTTTATTTTAAAATAGAAAATATACAAAATTATACAAAATTTAACAAGTGTTATAGCATGAGTACTTATCTAGAATCATTAACAATATAAAACTTACAAAATAAATGTCTTTTTCAAGTCATCATATTTAGCATATGATTTTATTGCATAATATTTTAACCAAAAAAACTTTTAAATACAATCATATAAATTATAGTTTATATAAAAATTACAATATAAATTAAATAAATTTCAACCCGTGCTCTTAATATTATATCTTTTACTATTATGTAAGCTAGGGAAAATGTCAAGAGAGGCTAGCTAATGCCTTGTTTCTAATAAGGGAAGAAGGACATGCATGACATGGAGATTAAAGAGATTTCCTATCTGTGATGGAGATCAAGCTTATTCGATCGACTATTTCTTACGTATTCTTTGTGTTTTCTTTTTCCATATTTTTTCTTTGGTCAATTTTTAAGTTTGGACTTTTGATTGTCAGAAAAGGAGATTTTTAGTTTTGAAAGTACATCAGAGCTTTGAAGGTGACAGAAGCCTGCGAAGTGTCTCAGAGTGCTGATATGCTGATGTGGCGTGATGTGCTGACGTGGAGAAAGATTGTGGGATGCGGTGACAAGATGCGTGAGAAGAAAGGAAGAAGAGATCAAGATATACTCGAAGTTATTGAGAGTATATTTTCTCAGAAGAGATAAGGAAGGATATTTCCTCGGAACAAGGAATATTTCCTTTTAGTTAGGATTCACAAAGATCTAGGTTAGAGATTGTTTGTGGGGTTATAAAGTGACGAGGGCTAGCCGCAAAAAGAGCTAGCACTCGTGGGGATAAAGTTGTGAGATTTGTAAACCTTCAAGCATTCTCAAAAAGGCTTAGAAGGTGAGTGTGTTGTTTTACTCTTTTAGATCTACACAGGATGTTGTGCTAGATAGATAGGAGAGTAGGCTTAGGTTCATTTCTTGTAACAAACGAAAGTTTTTATAAGATTGAATAAAAGCGTTTGCTTGGCGCGTTTCCTAGTGGATTGTTTAAATTGTGGTTCTCTATACCTTTACAATTGGTATCAGAGCAGACACCTAATAAAAAGTTCTGGTATCCTTTTTTCAACAGGTGAGATCTTGTGACAAGGGTATGGAGAAATCACTGGATTTTGTTGCGGTTCAATCACCATTAAAACTCGAACCTGAGTGCTTTGGCTTTTGGAAAGTGTCAATCAAGCAGGCCATCTCAAGCATCGACATGGAAGCTTGGTTTGCGGTGGAAGATGGTTGGTCACATCCTACGGAGAAGAATGAAGAAGGAGAAATGGTTCCTAAGCACAGGAAGAAATGGACAGCAGAAGAAAAAGCGTAGTCCAAACACAACTCACAGGTACTGTCAGTTATCTTCAAGTCCTTGCCTAGGGATATCTTCAATCAATTTCAAGGATGTGTAGCCGCCAAGGAAGCATGGGATATTATGGTAGTCACTTTTGAGGGAACAAGTAGGATCAAACGTACAAGGCTGGACAATCTTGCATCAGACTTTGAAAACTTGCACATGTCTGAAACTGAGTCAGTCGCTGATTACAGCAGTCGGTTGAGTGGTCTTGCGCAAAAAGCTGTAGTCTTGGGTAAACGATATAAGGACAAGAAGCTTGTGATCAGAAGTATGCCTGACAAGTTTCAACCACACAGGTCAGCTACAGATGTGTCGCTGAATTCTGATGAGCTTAAGTACAATCAGGTGGTTGGAATGATGCAAGCGTTTGAGATACAGCTAAAGAAGAAATAAAAGATGAATGAGAAGTCTTTTGCCCTTAAAGCCATAGAAGAAAAGAAGCTTGCAAAGTCTCAGGAGGTTGCGGATGAAGAAAAAGTAGGCTTGTTGGTTAAGAAGTACTTTCGCAAGATGGAAAGGGGTGAGCGGAAGGGAACCACATCGCTCATAAAATCCGATACTGATAAGGAGATCATGAAGAGTGACAAGCAAGAACGACAGTGTGCTGAGTGTGAGGGTTTTGGACATTAGAAGTCTGAATTTCCAAACAACAAACGTAAGAGTTCTCTGCAGTGCTATGGGTGTAAGGGTTATGGTCACACTAAGTTTGATTGTCCTTCACGTGAGAACAAGCAGAAGTCTTACATTACTTGGAGCGAAAATGACTCAGATGAAGAAGTCAGCAAAGGAGAGGTTCTGAACAGCTTCGTTGCACAGCTGAGTGTCATTGAGGAAGACGAAGAAGATGATGTGGTGTTGGAAAACAAAGACATAGATGAGAAGGTTGAATCTGATTCAGATGGAGAGGAGGCTGATTTGTCGATAGAAGACCAGATAGAGCTTCTCATCAAGACAATGTTACAGAAGACTCAAGACAACACCCAGTTGACTTCTGAAAGAGATACTTTGCAACTACATATTGCAATGATCACTAAAGAACTAAGTGAAGAGAAGGCTAAAACTCTGCATCTTGAGAAGCAGTTAGAAGAACAGCTGAAGAATATCAGCTTGCTGAATAAGGGAACTAAAGATCTGGATACACTGCTTAGTGCTGGAAGATCAAGCAATCTGAAGTGGGGTCTGGGTTATCAAGGAACAAACACTAACACGACCACTCAGTTTGTCAAAGGGATGGGGTCTGAGCCCAAGCTGAATGAGAAGAAATTCTCTACAACGACTAGACCGTATGATCAGCGTTCTGTGAAGCAGAATCCAAGAATCCCAAGGATGAGGGTGCAGCCTGAGTTGTCTACTAGACTGCCATATGCCTCAAGTGGTTTTCAGCAGACGGCTCAAAGACCTGTTCAGCTTAGTAGAAGAAGAGGATGTTGGTACCGTGGACATCTAACTCACTATAAAGCCCAATGCTATCAATTTCAGAATCGTGTGTCTAGTCTGGTGCGACGTGGTGAGTTTTATCCAGCTGTGAGAAGAAACACTCAGGGATATGTCAGGAAAGATGATCTCTACTGTCAGGTGGCATTCACAGCGGAAAAAACAGAGGTTGATCAGGCCAAGTGGTACTTTGAGAGTGGATGCTCTAGGCATATGACTGGTGCCCTCGACAATTTATCCCATTTAGAAGATGTTGCTGGAGGAAGAGTTACCTTTGGTGATGGAGGAAAGGGAACAATCCGAGGAAAAGGTACAAGTAGTGGTGATTCTCAACCACATCTTAAGGATGTTTTCTTGGTCGAAGGGTTAAAGGCAAATATGATAAGTATTAGCCAGTTGTGTGATGAAGGCCTGGATGTCACATTTACCAAGAAGGGGTGCAAGGCTGTTGATCAACAAGGATCAGTGCGACTCAGAGGCAGGAGATCTGGTAATAACTGCTACATGTGGAAATCATCAATGAAGTGTTTTAACACGACTACTAAGTTGGACACAGAGTTGTGGCATCAGAAACTCGGTCATCTTAATATTCGCATTATGATGAAATTGGCAAATCAAGAGGTTGTGCGTGGAATTCCTAAGCTAAAAGGTGACCCACATTTCATATGTGTTCCTTGCAATAAGGGTAAGCAAGTCAAGGCGTCTCATGGGCCAATGGCAGACATTCGAACCAGTCATGCACTTCAGCTGGTGCATATGGATCTGATGGGTCCAATACAAGTTCAAAGCATTTATGGGCGACGGTTCATCTTTGTCATGGTTGAAGATTTCACTCGTTACACATGGGTGCGATTTCTGTGTGAGAAATCGGATGCCCATGAATGCTTTCGCATACTTGCCCTGCAGATTAAGAGTGAAAAATGTTCTATCCAAACTATTCGGAGTGATTATGGAGGAGAGTTTCAAAATGACAAGTTCGATCAATTCTGCGTGCATCAGGGCATTGTTCATCAGTACTCTGCTCCAAGAACCCCAGAGCATAATGGTGTTGTCGAACGAAAGAACAGAACACTGCAAGAATTGGCACGAGCTATGCTGCATGGTAATCATTTTCCTCATCGTTTCTGGGATGAAGCTATTAACACCGCCTGTTACATCATCAACCGTGTGTATGTCCGACCAGGGACCAACAAGACTCCATATGAACTATGGAAAGGAAAGTCTCCAACAGTAAGCTACTTTCATGTGTTTGGCTGTCTATGCTACATTCTGAATGACAAGGATCAGTTGGGTAAGTTTGACTCAAAGAGTGATGAAGGGATCTTCCTTGGTTATTCAGGACACATCACTGCTTTCCGTGTCTACAACAAACGCACGAGATCTGTTCAAGAAACGGTAACCGTTGTCTTTGATGATACTTCTTTTCAACAAGTTGATATGGTACCTGTTATCTCCGACAAGGATCTGGTAACTGATGATGAGAAGCACGAGCAAGGGTCTGACAGCGATAATGCCCCTCCCATCCCTGTGGTGTCAACAAATGCTCTTACTCCATCTTCTCAAGTTCATCGGAATCACTCCTTAGGCGATGTTATCGGTGCGATTCAGGGGGGTAGAGTTACCAGAGGCAAACAGATTGATTTTGCTCAGCTGGCTGGAAAGAAACAGAAGGCTGTGGTTCCTAACCTGTCTCTCAGGACTCTGAGATCGTTCAATTCGCCTGCTTTGTTTCAACTATGGAGCCAAAGAATCACAAAGAGGCACTTCGAGATGAGTTCTGGGTCGCTGCGATGCAAGATGAGCTGGAACAATTTGAGCGCAGCAATGTGTGGGAACTCACTAAACGACCTGCTAATGTCAATGTAGTGCGAACAAAGTGGATCTTCAAGAATAAGAGTGATGCTAGTGGGTGCATCGTAAGAAACAAAGCAAGACTGGTGGCTCAAGGTTACTCTCAAGTCGAAGGAGTTGATTTTGATGAGACCTTTTGATGTGAGCACCGGACAGGAAGCCGACCAAGACACGCCGGACGCGACCGAGACGCCTGACCAAGACACACCAGACGCGACCAAGACGTCTATTTCGAACGCGGCCAAGGCACCAGCAGTTCTCCCAGGAGCCACGACGAGGTCAAGGAGCTCAACCAAGGTGGCCAAACAAATGATCAACCTCTTCATTCAATCGTTCGTTCAACATCACGCGGCCAACGAAGAGCTAGAAGGTTCAGTTCGCATGGCCTTCACTCTTACCCTAGACTGAAGGCAACCAAAGTCACTATAGCGAGGAATTATACTCTTTTTCCTCACTCCGGGTTTGTCCCATTGGGTTTACCGGAAGAGGTTTTAACGAGGCAAGGAGCTTAGTGCAAAACGTCCAAGGCTAAGTCGTTTCTCGCGTCAAGGCCAAAGATGGTTCTTTCTTCTCTTATGCGTTTCATTTTAATTTGAACTTTGGACTATTCTATTTTGAACGTTAGAGCGTTTGTTGGTCAAAGGAGGCGACATGTTCTATTTGCAAAGAGAACACGTCAATGGACGATTGTGCGGACCAATATGAGTCCGCGCGTCCTTAAGCCCCTCCCTTAACCTAGCTATTTAAACCTCTTTTAGCTCTTCGTAGTTCTTTAGACTTGAATGAAAATAAAACTTTTCTCAAAGAGAAATTCTTTGATCTTGTCTCAACCCTTTCTTTAGTTCATTCCAGGATTGCTCTAAGAGAGAACCCTAGCGACTCCAAACCGGGTTTGTTGTCGTTAGCTTGGCTGTATCGAGAGGAGAGCCAAACCTCTCGTGTCGTCAATCGATCCATCTCCGAGTCCATCGTTTCGTTTCCATATCGCAACCACTCGCTAGCCGTTCCGCATTCGACCCATCCGTACCGCATCCATTCAACCGGATCAAGGCCAGAAGCTCGATCTTTCAAACATCTCTTTTGTTTTCCGTCGTATCCCGTTTCCCTCGTTTGTTTCGTCTCTAGTTTCGAATCCACAAGCCTTGTCCGAGGAAATCATCGTCAAGTTTGTTCTGTCCGAGAACGCTTCTTCCGTCCGTACCGCTAGCGCGTCCTTCGGTCACATCAGCTTGGTATCAGAGCTTGAAAAGCTCCTACAATGTTGTTTCTTTCTAAAACTCGTTCCTTTGTTTAAAAATTTGAGTCTTTAGCGTTTTTCTTAGTCTAGCTAGCTTAATCTTGTTTCGCATGCGTAGTTTAGTCATTTGGTTTAATTTGGTGCATGAGTTGTGTTGTCAATCGTTTGTTTAGGTTGTTTAGCGTTTGTATTGTTCATCCTGTTCATCTTTGTGTTCATCCTTGTTCTTGCGAAGTTACTTTTAGATCGATAAAGCTAGGGTCATATTTCATAGTCGTGTTTTTGTTTTGGATCGTAAAGCAACTCTTGTCGTTTAGTTCTTTTGCTTTTTGCTTTTGTTTGGTCTTAGGTTTGAATTTCGTGTGACGAAATAAAAATCTATTGTGTGGTCCTTGAACGTTTGAAACTCACGCATTTGTGTTTTGCTTTTGTTTTACGAGGTTTAAATTCAAACACAAACCGCATCGCAATGCTACACGTCACCATAGCCCGTCCGTACAACGGCCGATCAGCAACCACCAGCAAATCCACTACCTCCACCCGAGATAGGAGTCACTCTCGCAGCTCTACGCAACGGCATTGAACAACTGGCTGAGCGTATGAACCGTCTTGAGCTATTGAACCCACTGAGGGAGGATCCTATGCCGATGAGACGCCAACGCCAAGAACCGGAGCAAAGCGACCAGTCCGGAGAAGACTATGAGCCAAGGCCTAGATGACGTCACTGACGTGATGATCAATATGACGAAGCTCCAAGACATCACGAGCCTAGTAACAAGATGATAGCGCCCACGTTCGCCGGTAAATCTGATCCGGAGGCTTATCTTGAATGGGAGAGCCGAATGGAGCACTTGTACTCATGTCATGCCTATCCGGAGCTGCGCAAAGTCCAATACACCGTAGCTCAATTCACCGACTATGCTCTCACATGGTGGGACCATCTTGAAGCCGAACAGCATCACAACTACGACCGTCCCATCACCGTTTGGGAGGTCTTGAAGACGGAGATGCGAAGGCGTTACGTGCCTCCGTTCTACCACCGCGAGCTTCAAAAGAAGTTTTGGAGGCTTAGTCAAGGCACACGATCAGTAGAAGAGTACTTCGAGGAGTTTGAACATTTGTGCAACCGTTTACAAGTTGAAGACCCCGAATAATCTCTCATGGCTCACTTCTTAGACGGATTACTAGACAGAATCGCGCGCAAGGTCGAACGCCAGCCTTATCAAGGCTTCGACGAGTTGTTGCATCTGTCGGTTCAAATTGAAATTCAGATCAAGAAGAAGAACGCAGCCTCGAGTCGCTCCAGAGCTCAAGGAGTCCCAAGTTGGTCTCCAAGTGCGTCAACATTGAACCGGCCCCAAGAGAAGCCTAAGGCGACCGGCGTCGACACAAGGTTCAAGCCAAGGGAGCCGGCCACCAATGAGCGACAAGATCCGAGACGCAACACCACCAACGTCTGGAGCCGCGACATTGTGTGCTTCAAATGTCAAGGGAGAGGCCACTACGCTCGAGAGTGTCCAAATGCACGCACGATGATCATCACCGAGTCAGGCGAGCTCGAGTCCGACGGAGAAGAAGCCGAAGTCAAAGATTGGGTCGAGGAAGAACTTGAAGAGGCCATAGCTGAACCTGATGTAGGAGAGCTCCTAAGATCAGACGCATCCTCAACACCATCGTAGCGGACACCGACGTCGCAAGCCAGCGCGACAACATCTTCCACACTCGGTGCAATGTAAGTGGGAAGGTTTGTGGGTTGATAATATACGGTGGATCTTGCACTAACGTGGCAAGCTCCAATCTAGTCAAGAAATTGTCCCTCCCTACCACAAACCACCCTCGTCCTTATCGTTTAAAATGGTTGAATGACAAGACCGTGATTCATGTGAAGGAACAAGTTACGATCTCGTTTAGTTTCGGTCCGTATAAGGACCAAGTCCTATGCGACGTGGTGCCTATGCAAGCTAGCCACCTCTTATTGGGGCGACCATGGCAGTTTGATAAGCGGACCATGCATTGCGGCCACACAAACCAATACTATTTCGTTCATGACAACAAACACATTTGTTTGAAACCGTTGAACCCCAATCAAGTGCACGAGATGCAAACTAAGTTGTCTAAAGATTCGGACGATAAAAAGAACTTTCTGATTCAGATGGTGATGTTAGGAAGTCCATTAGGGACTCTAGCCAAGTGTTACTGATGGTTTTCCGAGATTTATTGCTTTCAGGCCTCGAAGGATCGACAGATGCCTTACCGGAAGTGATACACGACGTCCTTAAGCGCTTTGCCGACGTGTTTCCTGATGAGCTTCATGAAGGCCTACCACTAATAAGAGGCATTGAGCACCAAATCGACCTTGTTCCGGGAGCAGAACTACCAAACCGGCTAGCGTACCGAGTCAACCCCAAAGAAGCAAAAGAGCTCGAGCGCCCGAGAGAGTTTGAGCCCGTGCGTGGCCCAGGGTTACGTCCGAGAGAGTTTGAGCCCGTGCGTGGTTCCTGTCTTGCTCGTGCCTAAGAAGGACGGTTCATGGCGCATGTGCTTTGACTGTCGAGCCGTCAACAATATCACCATCAAATATCGACATCCCATACCTCGCCTTGATGATATGCTCGACGAACTAAGCGGCGCCAACGTCTTCTCAAAGATCAATTTGAAGAGTGGTTATCACCAGGTTCGCATGAAGGAGGGCGATGAGTGGAAGACAGCCTTCAAATCAAAACAGGATTTGTACGAATGGTTGGTAATGCCATCCGGTCTTTCTAACGCTCATTCTACATTGATGCGTCTTATGAATCATGTCTTAAGAGCTTTTATCAATAAGTTTGTGGTAGTTTACTTTGATGACATCCTCGTATATAGTTCTAGTTTGTCATATCATGTTAGGCATCTAGAATCTGTCTTGTTTACTCTCCGCGAAGAGCAATTGTACGCCAACTTGAAAAAGTGCGTCTTTGCTGCTGATGAGTTAGTGTTTCTAGGTTTTGTTGTAAGTTCACAGGGCCTTAAGGTTGATGAAGAGAAGATACGCGCAATAGAGGAGTGGCCCACGCCAACAAGCATCTCGCACGTCTGATCGTTTCATGGCCTCGCAAGCTTCTACCGGAGGTTCGTGAAGGATTTCAGCACGATCACGGCGCCCCTCACAGCCGTAATCAAGAAGAACCGGGAGTTCCAATGGGGAGAGGAACAAGATCGAGCGTTCAACGAATTCAAGAGACGCCTCACACAAGCCCCTGTCCTTACATTACCTGACTTCAACAAAACGTGTGAAGTGGAGTGCGACGCGTCTGGTGTAGGAATCAGTGCTGTTCTCACTCAAGGAGGCAAACTGGTGGCTTACTTCAGCGAGAAGCTTAATGGCGCCACGCTCAACTATCCTACTTATGACAAGGAGCTCTACGCACTCGTTTGCGCCATGGAGGTTTGGCAGCAATACTTACTGGCTCGAGAGTTCGTGATTCACACCGATCACGAGACATTGAAGCATTTGCGCGGTCAGACCAACTTGAAGAGAAGACACGCGAAATGTTGAATTCATCGAGTCCTTTTCGTATGTGATCAAATATAAGAAGGGAAAGGAGAACGTAGTCGCCGACGCCTTGTCACGCAGGCACGCTTTGATCACTACGATGGACGCTCGCGTGTTGGGGTTCGTAAGCATTAAGGATGCATATGCCAAAGATGTGGAGTTTGGTGATTGTTTCAAGAGTCATGGGAAAGGAATCTACACGGTTATCTACTTGCATGAGGGGTTCTTGTTTTGTGGCCGACAGCTTTGTATCCCCACCGGATCAATTCGCGAGTTACTTGTTTGAGAAGCTCACAGTGGAGGCTTATCTGGTCATTTCGGTATCACCAAGATGCTAGCCGTGCTTCAAGAGCACTTCTACTGGCCAAAGATGTGCAGCATGGTCAAGAAGCACTACGGTCATTACATAGTGTGTCGAGCCTCAAAGTCGACAACGCATCCTCACGGGCTCTACATGCCTTTACCGGTGTCAACAACGCCTTGGATCGAATTATCTATGGATTTCATCCTCGGCCTACCTCTCTTAGCGCATAAGGATAGCATTATGGTTGTGGTGGAGGTTCTCGAAGATGGCGCACTTTGTACCTTCCAACAAGAACAATGATGCCGCGCACAATCATCTCCGACCGAGATCCAAAATTCCTCGGTCACTTCTGGCGAACCATCTGGAGGAAACTCGGCACCAAGCTTCTCTACTCCACCGCCGCGCACCCGCAAACTGACGGCCAAACGGAGGTCGTAAACCGGTCGATAAGATCCCTGCTTAGAATGGCAATCGCGAGTAACAAAGGTTACTGGCTCGAGTGCATTCCCATCATTGAGTTCGCCTACAATCAGGCCGTCCTTTCTTCGATGAAGAAGTCTCTGTTTGAAGTTGCATATGGGTTCAAGCCGCTTACACCTTTGGATCTTCTTCCTCTACCGCCGGACGAGACCGAGAACCAAGACGGGACCGCGAGAGCAGAGCTAGTCAAGAAGCTGCACGAGGAGGTTTGAGCCAACATCGAGAGAAGGAATGAACAGTACGCGCGCTTCTTGAACCGGGGACGCAAGCCTATGTTGTTCAAGCCAGGCGACTGGGTGTGGCTTTACTTAAGGCCGGAATGGTTCCAGCAGAAGAGAAAAGACAAACTCATCCCCCGAGGAGACGGACCATTCAGGGTCATTGAAAAGATCAACGACAATGCCTACCGACTCGAGCTTCCAGGTAAGTATACCACATCAACGTCTTTCAATGTTACTGACCTCATTCCGTTTGATGTAGGTGACGAAGAAGATGTTTTGGGGACAAAACCTTTTCAAGGGGGAGGGAATGATGTGAGCACCGGACAGGAAGCCGACCAAGACACGCCGGACGTGTCCGAGATGCCTGACCAAGACACACCGGACGCGACCAAGACGTCTACTTCGAACACGGCCAAGGCACCAGTAGTTCTCCCAGGAGCAACGACGAGGTCAAGGAGCTCCACCAAGGCGGCCAAACAAAGGATCAACCTCTTCGTTCAATCGTTCGTTCAACATCACGTGGCCAACGAAGAGCTTGAAGGTTCAGTTCGCATGGCCTTCACTCTTACCCAAGAGTGAAGGCAACCAAAGTCACTATAGCGAGGAATTGTACTCTTTTTCCTCACTTCGGGTTTGTCCCATTGGGTTTACCGGAGGAGGTTTTAACGAGGCAAGGAGCTTAGTGCAAAACGTCCAAGGCTAAGTCGTTTCCCGCGTCAAGGCCAAAGATGGTTCTTTCTTCTCTTATGCATTGCGTTTTAATCTGAACTTTGGAATATTCTATTTTGAACGTTAGAGCGTTTGTGGCTAAGTTTGTTGGTCAAAGGAGGCGACGTGTTCTATTTGCAAAGAGAACACATCAATAGACGATTGTGCGGACCAATATGAGTCCGTGTGTCCTTAAGCCCCTCCCTTAACCTAGCTATTTAAACCTCTCTTAACTCTTTGTAGTTCTTTAGACTTGAATGAAAATAAAACTTTTATCAAAGTGAGATTCTTTGATCTTGTCTTAACCCTTTCTTTAGTTCAATCCAGGATTGCTCTAAGAGAGAACCCTAGCGACTCCAAACCGGGTTTGTCGTCGTTAGCTTGGCCGTATTGAGAGGAGAGCCAAACCTATCGTGTCGTCAATCGATCCATCTCCGAGTCGATCGTTTCGTTTCCATATCGCAACCACTTGCTAGCCGTTCCGCATTCGACCCATCCGTACCGGATCGAGGCCAGAAGCTTGATCTTTCAAACGGCTTGTTTGTTTTCCGTCATATTCCGTTTCCCTCGTTTGTTTCATCTCTAGTTTCGAATCCACAAGCCTTGTCCGAGGAAATCATCGTCAAGTTTGTTCTGTCCGAGAACGCTTCTTCCGTCTGTACCGCTAGCGCGTCCTTCGGTCACATCACCTTTGCTCCAGTAGCGAGGTTAGAATCAATCAGATTCATGTTCGATATATCATGTGCTCTCAAGTTCACATTACATCAGATGGATGTCAAAAGTGCCTTTCTGAATGGCATATTACAAGAAGAAGTGTTTGTGGAACAACCAAAAGGCTTTGAGAATCCACAACATCCTGAGCATGTGTACCGGTTGAAGAAAGCGCTATATGGTCTCAAGCAGGCTCCGAGAGCATGGTATGAAAGGTTGACTAGGTTTCTCCTGGATCAAGGCTACATTCGTAGAAGTGTAGATAAGACGCTGTTTGTTCTCAACAGTGACAACGCGCTGATGTTTGTTCATATCTATATGGATGACATCATCTTAGGTTCTACCTGTCAACCTCTGGTGCAAAGGTTTGTGAAAAGCATGTTAGAGGAATTTGAGATGAGTATGGTGGGAGAGCTGAAATACCTTTTGGGATTGCAAGTGGAACAATCTGCTGATGGGATCTTCGTGTCTCAAAGCACCTATACCAAAGAGTTTGTACAGCGGTTTTGTTTAGGGAAGAGTAAAGAAGCAAAAGTTCCTATGGGGGTCAATGACAAGCTTTCAAAAGATGAGGGAGGAGAGGATGTGGATGAGCGACTATACAGAGGTATGATTAGAATCTTGCTTTATCTGACAGCAAGTCGTCCTGACATATGTTTGTCAGTAGGGATATACGCACAATACCAGGCCAAGCATAAGATGTCCCACTTACTAGCAGTCAAGAGGATCATCAAATATGTCAAAAGGGACAGTGAACTTTGGTATTTTCTTCACCAAGGATACCAATACCAGTCTGAGCGGATACTTCGATGCTGATTGGGCAGGTTCTGTGGATGATCGTCGAAGTACAAGTGGAGGATGCTTCTTTATGGGCAACAACCTGATATCATGGCACAACAAGAAGCAGAACAGTGTCTCACTATCAACCGCTGAGGCTGAATACATTGCCTTGGGTAGCTGTTGTACACAGCTCCTGTGATGCGCCAAATGTCCTCTGACTATGGTATGGATTCTGATACTCTGTTGATTCATTGTGATAATTTGAGTGCAATAAACATCTCTAAGAATCCTGTCCAGCATTCTAGAACTAAAACATAGATATTAGACACCACTTTGTTTGTGAGCTAGTTGAGGCGAAACTGATTGAGATAGACCATGTGAGCACCGATTTTCAGCTGGCTGATTTGTTTACTAAGCCTTTGGACTTCAACAGATTCACAAATCTGAGGAAGTCTATCGGTGTCTGTGAAATCTAACATTTTCTCTAAGTTGTGTTGGTCTAAAACAAGAACTGGAGCTAGGACAGATCATGGAAATCGTGGAATATATAGAAGATCAATATTCTGAAAAGTGTGGAAAATAGCTGCTTGTCATGCCGGTCTATCTATCCTGTTAAACGTTGTCATGATTTAAGGAGGTCAAAGAGCTGTGAAGAGACATGCACATGCATTCTGAGGTTCAATGACCTGGGGAATGACAAGCTTAGAATAAGTGACTGACAAAATCAACTGATGTCACTGAAGCTCGACATACTGAAGCAGTCATCATAAGGCTGTTTGCAGAAAAAAAAAAAAAAAAAACAAAAAAAAAACAAAAAAAAAATGTGTGCTCTTCAAAGAGATGATCTCGAGCTGTCTTAACATGTTAGGATGGACTGAAGACTAAAGGCATGCCAGTGTGAAAGACTACCCACATGCAACAGTCCTCTGATCTTTGACAATTCAAGAGGTTGTGATAGTTCCTAGTAAAAGTTCTGGACAAGTGGCTGACACGACAAAGGTCTGGTAAGTGTTCTGTTTTTGTTATCTTTGTTTTTTTTCTTTAAACAAAAAAATAATATTAATAAATGCTCATGTGTGTTTGATTCTCGGTCTGGGTCCCTTAGAGTCTATCATTAGTGGTTGTGAGCATCTATGTTCTGGTTCATGAATGTGATAAAATTTGGTCTTAAAAGGAAACGAATGCTGGTTATTCATGCATTGTCATTAATTGTGACTGAATGAATTGACGAATGAATGCAGTCGGAAAAGGAAATAGGTGTGGTGTACACTGATGTTTAATTGAGTCTTTTCACGATGTTTTTAATGTTTGGGCCGAGATTTTGCAGCCCATTGAGATTCACAGGTGTGTATAAAGAGGAGCGGCTAGGGTTTTGGTATTTTCCTCATCACCTCTGCGATTTCAATTCTGTGTCGATTAAACTTCTAATCATCTTTTTCTCTCTTGTCGATCAATCCTCTAAGCATTATGAAGTCAATCTTTAGTGGCTTTCACTATGATTCCAGTTCTGATGAGGAGCTCCACACTCCACCGTTTTCGTTGCCTCCGCCAACTCCACACGCTCCGATCGATCCCACAACAGCAATGGTGATCTACCAGCCCCGCGATGAGTCCGCCACTGCAACTCCGGCTCGGGTGGATCCAATTCCCTCACCTTCTCAGGGGAATCACGAGACATGCGACTCTTCGTCTTCTCTGCCGAGAGAGGTGTCGTCCCGATTTCCATTGGTAGATCTTACCGGTGATGTGCCTGTGCCTGTTATGTCGTCTCATGGAGTCTCTTCGCGTCTGCGCAAAAGAAAATCGCCTGCTGATCCTGACAGCCATGAATCCAAGCGTCCATCTCTTCCCAGAGATAAGGGCGCCTCCACCGCGTCTCTGGGTGCCTCTTCAAAGGATTTCGATGCCAAACAATTCATCTCCTCAGAAGCTGCACGACGGTATGGGTTCTTTGCCTCTCGAACGCTCGCTCCAGAGGTCTGTTACTCACTAGAAGTTGCTGATAAGGCTAGGGAATTCATAGATAAAGCTGGGCTGCTTAAAACTATTACACAAATTGGGTCCTACGATTCGGATGTGGTCTATGAATTCTGGGCAAATCTTCCGACGGTCAAAGTTGAGGGGGAGTCGGTCGAGGTGCTTGTCCGTGACTGGGGTCTACGACTTCTCTCCTTGCTATATCAATGCTCTGTTTGGTCTGCAGTCTGTTGATGTGCGTGAACAACGGTTGCAGACGGCTGCAAATTCTGGAGGAGGATCTTGCTCTCTTTCTCTCTGATGGAAAGGTCAAGTTCTGCAAGCAGCTTGTGTCAACGGCAATCAAGAATTCTGTCATCAAGGATCTACATCGGATCTGCTGTAGCAATTGGTCTCCAAAGGTGAACACGGGGTATATCTCGGCAAACAGGGCTCTGGTGATCTACATGATCATGCCGTTGACTCTTTTTTTTTTAATAAATAATAAATAATAATAATAATAATAAAATAAACTACAGCTAGTGGTCCTATACCCACTAGCCACCTAACCACATTCACAATCAACAGCGGAATACCCAATATCAATAACCAATAATAAACCAATAATATAACCGATACCATAGCATAAGCAATATCCAATAATCAATCATCAGAAAACATGAAACCAACAACCTAACAATGTTTCTAATGACTCAACTCTAGCAACCTAACAACGCCAGACAACATCCAATCGAGTCCCTAGAAACATCCTCCTCTTCATTGCCTGGATTCCACGATCACACTTTGCCTTTACCTGCACCACAAACACAATTTGAGATGCATGAGTATTTGATAAACACTCAGTGAGGCAATCCTCCCATCTACTGGGCTATACACACAAGCAACAATGATTCCAAAGTTCCAAAACAAGCAACAAACAAACACGTTAACCAGGAAATCAGACATCGTCTCGCTGGAAAGGAGGTGTCGACCGACACCAGCCTAGTGTCGACCGACACTGGCCCATGGTGTCGACCGACACTACCCCACAGTGTCGATCGATGCCAATTTGATGGTGTCCACCGCTACCAAGTGGTGTCCATCGATACCAAGTGGTGTCCATCAACACCCTTTCTGCAACTGCGATCCGCGCGAATTTGAGAGTCGAATCTCACTCCCAAATCTCCTCCAAATCGTCCAATACTCGAAACCCAGGCCTTATACAAACATAGGAACCTGTAACAACCAATCCCAGCAAGAAAAACACACAAACAAGCAACAAACAAGCAAGAACAAGGGAATCAAATGCTTAGATTAGCCATGGTCATGCACTCACCTCTTTGCATGAAGTTTCTGACCAATAAGCACGAATCCCTCACTCCTAGCAAGCTTCTATCCCCCTCCCATCCTTAGATCTCCCAAGAACAACAAGAAATCTCACAAAAAACTCCCAGGAACTCAAGAACAAAGCGTTTCTCCTCTTTCTCTCTGTTTCTTTGTCAAAAACGGCCAAAAAAAGAAGAAAAACTCGAGCTTCCTCTTTAAAAACCCGATTCTAGGGTTTCCCTAAACCAACCACGCAAACCGGAAGATTAAAAATTGAACCGACCAAACCGGCTTCAAGGAGTGTCGATCGATGCTACCTTCGGTGGTGTCGATCGACGCTCTCGCCAAAATACCAAAAAAAAAAGGTTTGCGGGTGTTACAATTCTCCCCCACCAATCTAGATTTGTCCTCGAATCTCAACAACCATCAGTCAAGGACTCCCGTGCAACCGTCTCCACGGCCCGCACTCCTCCGACCGATCTACAGAAGGTCACCTTTAGGCGATAGACTCACGCTCCAGGCGTCATTTGCTCTTGACTTTTTGGACTTCCCTCTACTCATAGGCCTAGACCTCGAGTTCTATTGGCTCCTCATCAGACCTAAGTCTGCATGCCTGGGATTCCATTTGATTTTGGACGGATGATCTATGAACAGATCATGCAGTTGGGGTTGCAAGCTCAGTCAGGCTTTCGGTTGCCTTTTCCCAGCATCATCTACCAGTTGTTGACGGCTCAGCGACCTGTTCCAAGTCTTCGGTCTCACGATGCAAAGAAGACCAAGGGGTAGAAGACGGCATCAGTTCCTGCTGAGACTGTGTCTCGAGGTTCGTCTGCAGAGCGCAAAGCCAACCGGTTGGCAATTAAGATCCTGCAAGACGCCTTGGACGCTGGTAAGTAGTTTCTCTCCATGATTCTGATCTTAACTTGTGCCTTGTCCTATTGATATTTTTGACTAATCTGTGCAAACAAGCAGGGGGAGATGAGTCTGATTCTGAAGCTTGAGGGGGAGTTTGGACTATGGGGGAGCGGTTGTTTATTTTGCTCTTTTAAAACTTAAGACTTGTTTCTTTTTAGTCTTGTTTTGGTTTTGTGTGCTGATACAATTTATTTTAACAAGTCCCTATCAGTTAACCGTCTTGTTTTGAGTGCTGGAATATTTTGCTAGTACGGTTGTGTTGTTGTCTTGGCTGGTGTTGTCTGTGCGTTTTCAAGTTAGATGCAGTGGGTACTTTTGTGGCAAGATTCAGTCAAAAATGGAGAGACTGAAAGTGCATCAGAGCTCTGAAGGTGGCAGGAGCCTGCGAAGTGTCTTAGAGTGCTGATATGCTGACGTGGCGTGATGTGCTGACGTGGAGTGGGATGCGGTGACAAGATGCGTGAGAAGGGAGGAAGAAGAGATCAAGATATACTCGAAGTTATTGAGAGTATATTTTCTTAGAAGAGATAAGGAAAGATATTTCCTAGGAACAAGGAATATTTCCTTTTAGTTAGGATTCACAAAGATCTAGGTTAGAGATCGTTTGTGGGGTTATAAAGTGACGAGGGCTAGCCGCAAAAAGAGCTAGCACTCGTGGGGAAAAAGTTGTGAGATTTGTAAACCTTCAAGCATTCTCAAAATGGCTTAGAAGGTGAGTGTGTTTTTTTACTCTTTTAGATCTACACAGGGTGTTGTTCTAGATAGATAGGAGAGTAGGCTTAGGTTCATTTCTTGTAACAAACGAAATTTTTATAAGATTGAATAAAAACGTTTGCTTGGCGCGTTTCCAAGCGGGTTGTTTGAATTGTGGTTCTATATACCTTTACAAGTTTCTGTTTTGTACTCTCCCTATTGAGTATTTGGTATTTTAAACAAATTGATGAAAATTACCTATAGAATTTACGAAATATGTATTTAAGTAGTTGGCATTTTAATGCATGATTATGTATTGATAATAACTTGTTTTGAAGGTATCTAGCAACAATACATAACTTGTTTTGAAGGTAATTTCTAGTATCCATAATCAAATTTAATGATTTTTAAGAGTGTTGTATTAAAAAGAAAAATTAGATTGATTGAGTGTTACAATAAATGAGATATTTTTGAATTTTACATTCATTTTGACATTGATTTCGTGCAAGAGAAAAACAAAATAAAAACTTGATGTCTAAATTCAATGTTGGTGTTGTGGTAATATCAACATCACATATTGAATCAATATAATTGTGATATAGCCATATAGGGAAAATTAAAAATGGTGTTTGGTATTACACTCATTGGAGGATGTATTTAGCTATAAAAGAATGTTTTATTTGTTGTTTAAAAGTAGACCCTAGAACTGAATCGTAAAAAGACTGTTAATAAAGAAAATTTAGAATTATTCTACTTCTATCTAACCATAGAGCTAGGATATATCTTATTATATAAAGTTAGGTTTTGAAAGTTAGTCATTAACAAGATTTTGACATGTGTCAAGTTATCAATCTCAGATTTTGACATTTGTAAAAGTTAATATTTAATAGGAAGAATTTGATTACAACAAAAATAAAATATTTTGTTTTAAAAAATATTAATAATGTAAAAAGATAATTATCAAAAATTACAGAATTTATAAAAAAATACAAAATCTTTTAAAATAATTATAAGGAGATAATATATACTTCATAAAATTCGAAATATGTACTTATTTTTAATTTTACGTTATTAATTCTACAAAAAAAAATAGAAAAAGGGATTAAGGAATTACATTTAATTATTAATTCTAAAGTTTGTAAATACTCACTTCTATATAAACATTAATCGTCTCATATGTAAATAATTTATTCAAAAACACTGCTTTCAACTTTGTTTAATTAGGAAATTTTTTCAATGGATGAATTTTCTTATTTTTTTAAACCAAAATTTTCTCCTACTTACTCATTTTTCAGTTGGTAATAGGTAAGATTAATATGTTGACCCAAAAAAGATTAATATATGTGTCTTCTTTTCCTAATATTGTATTTTAAAATTTATTGTAGTATTTTTAGATTTTTTATTTAATTTATATTTATATTTTTGAATTATTTGGGATTCATATATTCTTATGCTTATAATTTTCTATTGTTTCTTTAATTATGTCAAATTAATTTTCTTTTAATTTCTCAACTTTGATTGGTTGGTCATAAACCCTTATTTTTTGCAATCATAATTGTTACCATTATTCATTCAATCCCAAAGGGAGATAATGAGTAGAAGCTCATCAACCTAATGGATGGATAAAATAGGTTAATCAAACACAAGCTTACAACATAGATAGATAGATTGGAAAACATGGAGATAACGAGTAGAAGCTCATCAACCTAATAGATGGATAAAATAGGCTAATCAAACTCAAGCTTACAACAAACATAGATAGATAGATTGGAAAAACATAAATCGTTGTTGGTAGATCCACAAAGACTCTGACACCTTGGTTTGCGGAAATGTTTAAAAGAATTGATTTGGCCACATATGTCACCAAAATGCACATATTTTTTTGGTCAAGGATCCTGAGAGAACTTCATGATGAGTGACCTTACTGGAAGTGATTGTCAGAACTGTTCGAGTGAGGATAAAACACAGGAAAAGATCATTTGTTGATTTGTAGGATGGGTAAACAAAATTTTAAAGCCTCTCAAACGTAACAAACCGGCCATCGAATATGGGTGGGTCTACGAGCCGAGAATAGTTGTATGACCCACTTAGGAAGGTGGGCCTATGGACTGAGAGTAGACATGGGCTCACTAAGCTAGGTGGCGGTTGAGGTGTTACAGAGACAATGGGTACATAATGGTGTGTCAAAGACACTTTCACGAATACATTGGGAAATTGAACATTAGTTATTATCAAAAGATTTTGTGATGTTAGAAAAATGTTTTTACTTTCATTGGTTGTCAGAGCAAGCAATTTTGAGATAACAAAAAGACGTGAACATTTTTTCTCCACACATGAGGAGGGCAGAGCCGAGGTTCTCCCTATGGTGGAGAAGGTTGGACACAAGGTTATCTCTCAAAGGGAGGAAGGTGGAGGAGGTTGGACGCAATGTTCTCTTTGGACGCAATGTTCTCTTAGGGATGAGGGCGGAGCCGATGTTTTCTCCATAGTGGTCATACATTATTGTGATGATACATCATTGATTAGTATATTATGTAATATACTTTTTATTCAAAATATTTTTTGAGCCAACAATTTTAGTAGTTAAAACAATTATGCAGATATGAAAGTAAAATAGTTGGCTTAATGTATTTGTAACATAGAGTATATTTAGGTGTAAAAATATACACTTTTAATAGTAACATACATAAAAGATTTGTAAATGGATATAAATCAGTGTATTATAACAAAAATAAATTTATAAATAACATACAAAAAATTTTAATATATTTTTGTTAAACTTAATTAAGTTTATAAAAGTTTAAACCCGCACATCGAGCGGGTCCTCAACTTTAGCTAAGGAGATGACACTTGTCTTACTATATTTCTGACACCTGTATTTTTTTGGTTTGGACCTAATTAACTAAATTCATTTGTAGTTTGGACCTGATTAATTAACTACAGGCCCATAAAACCCAAAAAAAAAAAAACCATCAACATTTCCTTCCTCCCTTCTTCAATCAGAAACATATGCAGCCTCCAAAAATCCATAACCAAATCAGTATGTGGTTGATTTCATCTCGGAACTATACCAACATTAAATTTAACTTATGGGTTTAGATTCTTGGGTTTAATTTCTGTGTTTGAATCTTGATTTTCACGGGCACAAGCAGAATCAAATTTAAATGGGGGGATGATATTATTTAAGTCTATTACTTTAACTTTTAAAAAAAATTATATAAAATTAAAATTTTGAACTTACTTCTGGAAAAATTACGTAAGATTGTGAGATGTTTTTCATGTAATTCTATAATTATTTTGTTTGATTCACACTTATTATTTCAAACGTTATGGTATTTTTGAATTACATAAAATTTATAATTTTTCATATTAGACATTTCAGAATAAATTATGAACACAATCAGTTATGTTTTGATTTGAAATTATACCATGATTTTATGCACTGCCATATATCTATGTATCCATTATTTTCCTCAGTTCTGATTTTTGTTTATATTAATTCTCATTTTTAACTTATTATTTTGAAACACTTGCGAATTTATGATCACTAATATTTGATTTCAATTCCTTCTCTCTCTTAAAGGCTCAAACATTCTATAAAGTTTGGTTTTCTAAAAACAACCTATTACCATACAAACACATCTTCTTTCAGACTATTGTGAAAAAAAAAATTTGGTCACACACTATTGTGAAAACTAAAACACTAAATTTCTATTATATCCTCGATTCAATCTCCAACAGACAACAAAACACTGGTAACAATAGTATCGTTGTTTGGATCATCCGTTTTTGGGAAGTTGCAAACTTTAGAAGAAATGTTATTTTCTAAGTCTTGAATTTTTTTTTTCCAAAAATGCAAATTATCTTTACTATTGTTCATCTTTTGATGATTTATGCAATCATTTTAGAACATTTTAAAAGAAAATAAATAATTGCATGTGTATTTGATTTCAAAAGAATTTTAATATATATAATTAAAATAGATAATGATTTGATTAAGTTTTAAAAATGACACATGCGTCATTCTTAGAGTAAGAGTTGTTGAAAGAAACTGTACTATATTATATCATCTAATAATAAAGTAAGGTTTTTTTTGGCAAGCTCCAAAAAGTTGTCATTTGATGCTCTCTTCTTTCACAAACGTCATTTTGTTTCTTTAAATTTTTAGTGTAACAAATTTATTCTATTGAATTTACATAATAAAAGTTTCTCTTAACAAATAATTTGATAATTAAATAGTTTAAGGATATAAGATTATAATATATATATATATATATATATATATATATTTGGGTTGTATAGGATAATGTCGAGTAATAAATTGTTGTATTATTTCTACACCTTAATATAAATAATTCACATGATCTCGATATTACAATAATTATTTTATTTTCAATCCATTTAAAATAAACTAAAGTATATTTTAATAAAACAATTCTAAATAACTAAATGAGAATTGAATATATTTAAACAACAGACAATTTAGTTATAATTTACAATAAATTATTTTATAAACCTGACACATTTTTATTCACTTTTCTATTCACATCTCATCAAACCCATATTTTGTATTAACTCTCATTTTTGTAACTTTCATAGTATTTATAGTAATGCAATCAATAATTAATAATAACATTTATAAATATTACATATAAGAAAATATATTAATATGTAATGATTGCATATCTATAACTCTCACATAGTTTGTGTGATTCCTATAACAATGAAATACTCCCTCCGTTTTGATTTAGTTGTCGTTTTAGGTGGTTTTCAATGAAATATTTAGTGAATTTTCCAGTTTTATCCCTGCTGTTTTAATTTTTTGACCAATGAAAATTGATATAAAGATTACTGTATTTATTATCCAATTAAATAATAAATTTTCCATATACTTTTAACTACAATTTTTCTTATAAATAAAAAGAACACATTTTACTAACCCTCATACTGTATCTCAAATCTCACATAATATTTTTATTTAACTAATATAGTCTTAACTAATAATATTTTTACTAACCCTCATACTGTATATTTTTATATACTAATATTTTTTATTTTATTTTACTACTAGTATATTGTCTTAAATTAAATTCGTGCATAGCACGGAATGAATACTAGTATATATATATTGTTTAACAAGGGAAGGCTCACTATAAAATTCGAAAAGGTTGTTGTCGATGCTATGAAGAACTTGAATTTCGCAAGAACGAATCAGAGCAAGAATTAAGGGTCAATTGTCTTCTTAAATCTATAAATGTTTTCATTGACTTTTAGCATGTGGTATTTGTTGAAGTTAGTTGTAACACTTTAAAATTGCTATTATGCTTTTAATGCAATACTTATTTTGAAGGCTGAGGACTAGTGGTTCGTGTAAAAAGTTAAACCTATTGTCATTTTTATGTTTATGCTAGTATCTACCACAAATTATTTTGCTCTGACGACGTTGGGTTTGTCGCAGAGACAAGTAAATAAGACGGCCGATCTCAAACCCCATCTCTTGTTTTGCTTTACAAAATGTAACTCCACTCATTTTCTCAGTTTCTGGTCATCCCCAATTTGTGGAAACAAACAATAAAACCCAGCCTGGACTTGTTGTTATCTTTCTATTATTCTAACAAAACATGCCCAATTTTTCCTTTGAAATAAGTCTCTTTTATTATTATCATTATTAATTGAATTATGGAGAGACATAGTATAGGAACAGTAACTCCTTGTCTATACACGTAATAAAATAATTACCTCTACTGTAAATTTTAAATCACTAACACTTTTTTTTCCCTTTCTGACAAGAAAGAACAACATATTAAGGAAAAAAAAGAAAAAAAACCAAATCAAGAATCCTTAACCTTATCATCACGATCAACGGCGCTTGAGTTCTTGCAATGAGCAATGGCCGCTTGAATCGCAGCTTGTAACTCTTCCATGGTGCTATCACTAGACGATGATGACGTCGACGCTGAGCTTGACGATAGTCCCGCCGTGGACACTCGGAGATGTCCACTATTAGTCGGAGATGTTCTCATTGAAGCCGGAGCCGAGAACAACTCACCTCTCCTTCCTCTTATCAGATCTCTCTTGTTGTACAATCCACTAATCATTGTTTTGGTGTTTCCGTTCGGACCCATGAGAGAGGATGAGAAAGAATAAGATGAAGTCTGTCTTCTGTTCCTATACTGTGTGCCGTTTCCTCTCCTCTGAAACAACATCCTTATGTACTTCTTGACAGCGTGACTTAGGTCTAAGCTCATAGGTTTTTTGATCTTCTGCTGCTGCTGTTCTTGTTCTCGCTCGTTGCTTTCAAACCCTTTTCTCCATTTTGATAAACCAAAGAGAGAAAATGACTTGACGGGTTTAGTTTTTACCCGGTTCTCACCTTCCGCTTTATCGCCCGTACTGTTGTTGTTCTTTGCCTCCGTACTGATGTTTGTGATGGCGTTTTCAGTGTTGTTGTTGTTGTTCTTTGCGGTAGGCTGGTCAGGTTCATTAACGGGGAGGGTAAATCCGTCATTATACGAGCCGGTGGAAGTTCGAGGAGAGACGGGGAGGTGAGAGAGGAGGTGGAGAGGGAGAAGATGGCCGTGGAAGAAGATCTCATCGGCCGGGGACAAGTCGACGGCGAATGGATCGGTTTGTTGATAAGACGATGTCGTTTTGTTTGAACCACTAAGAGTAGGACTGATGTGTTTAGAGGAAGAAGAGAGAGGCTGGAGAGAGATAGTGAAAGAGAAGTCATGAGAAGGAGAAGAACAAGTGGATGATATTGGTGAAGGTGATGATTGTAAAGCTTCTTGTTTAGGGTTTTGCTTTTCAGAAAAAGTTTGAGAACTGTTCTTCACCTGTTGTAGATGGGTTTCCATGATGATTGAGGAAAAAAAAGAAAAGAAAAATCAAAAAAGGGAAAAGGGAGTTTTGTGTTGATCAAAGGATATGATGGTATAATAATATTATTATTTAGGTTCGGTCTTGAGACTTACATTAAGTGGGGTTCTATGTTTTTCTTTTATGCCTTTATTTATTTATGATTATTAGTATTTTTCCGGTTTTTCTGTAAAGGTGGAAGAAGAATATGACAAAAACTTTTCTTGAGGAGAAGATAAGGAAGCCGTGGAGAGAGAAGACCAACGAAGGAAAGAGAAAAATTATAGTATGGTCAATACAAAAATAGTAGACGAACTGTGTCGTGGAAAAAAGAATGTAGCCAAAAACACATGTTAGTATTGATGTGAACGCAAATTGGTTCGAGGTGGGATGGACATATCACATACCATATGTAGTATATTTGGTTTGATATATTCGATATTTTGATTAGTCTTTAATTTGTAGTTATCGAGGTTTATATGTATGTAGATAGTTATATACATTGAGGGTACTAATAGAAGAATGATCGACATATATTTTGAGTCACCGAATAGTTAATTTTGTTCATCGGAGAAAGACGTCAGTTATATTGGATTAGTCAATGAACATATATGGTAGGCGTTTCAAGCAGTATGGATAAACCGAACCAAATTGTTCGCTAGACGGGGTGAGGGACTTCTTACCTTAGGGCATCTCCAACTTACCTCAATATTTGCTTTTTAACTTTATTTTAGAGTAAATTTACTCCAACCCATCTCTAATTTTACCTCTATAATAGAGATCTCTATTTTTTCCTCTATATATAGAGGAACTCTATTTTTTCCTCTATAATAGAGTTGAACTTTTTTATTTATAAAATGGTCCTCAAACTTTTAACTCTTTTATATTTATGATCAAAATAAATAAAATATATATTTAAATAGTTTAATAATAATTTAATGAAGTGGAGGTTTTATATTAAATAATATTTATGAATGTTAAAAATTTAAATAATATCATAATTTTGTGAAAGTTTCACAAATACTAAAATCAATGGGTTAGTTTGCAACTTTTATAAGTAAAAAGTATTAATAGTAAAATAAAAAAAGAATCTCTATGGAATATTCTTTTTTAGAGGAAAAATAGAAGTATCTATTGGAGCAAAAGTCACCTCTATTATAAAGTTTCTCTATTTTAGAGGTAAAAATAGGGGAAACCAATGAAGATGGTCTTAGTTTTATGTCATGTCGTCACTTTTTTTGAAATATGGGCATCTTTAAAATGGTCTCGGGAGACCATAAAGGAGTGTTTTCCTTCTCCCAAAGATTCTCCAACATTCACATTTAGAAAATGTATTGGTCCGAGAGATGATTTATTCAAAAGGAAAAGATGGTGATTTAGATATACACTACAAGAAAACACACCAATTTCTGACCATGGTATTGGTATGAAAAATGTCGAAAATAGGCTATTTCAACAAATTTCTGACTAACATAAAATAGTCGGAATTCTCTGATTGGAAACCAACATTCGTCAAAAAATAGTCGGAAATTATTGACGAATATATCTCGTCGGAAATTCATCGGTAATGTTGGTCATAAATTATTTGGAAATTTTCCGACTAATTTCCGACCAATGTTCATATATTTGTCAGAATTTGGTCGGAAATTGTCGACAATTTTCCCACGATTTTATTAATTAAATAAAAAAAATTTTAAAACATATTTCCGACCAATTCTGACGGTTTTTATATTTTTATAAAAAAACAATCAAAAATAAGTGTATTATATTAAATTAATAATTAAATATTTATTATCTTCAAATAAGAAACAAAAATAATTAGTTAAGAATAAATTAATATATTTGTAAAAATTAAAAGAAATAATTTAAATAGAGGAGAAAAATGATGAAACTTTGAAAATTAGAAAATTATTTTCAAAGTAGAGAGAAGGAGATGTTAATAGAAGTTGAGTTTGGTGTGTTTAGATTGTGTCATTAGGTATATGTAGAAAAAAAATTATTTTTAAAGTAGAGAAAAGAAGATGTTAATAGAAATTGAGTTTGGTGTGTGTTTAGATTGTGTCATTAGGTATATATAGAAAAATAAAATATTTTTGAAGTAGAGAGAAGAAGATGTTAGTAGAAATTGAGTTTGGTGTGTGGTTAGATTGTGAAATGGGTGAGTACTCATTAGGTATATATGGAAAAACATTATGACTAAATTTTCGTCGGAAATTGGTCGAAAATCACGCAGCGGTAAATTCAAATTATTTGAATTTACAAAAGCGGGAAGATATCAAATCATAAAATTTCCGACGAATTTCCGACCATCCTATATAGTTCCAACAAATTTCCGACTATCCGATATATTTCCGACTAATTTCTGACCAAAATATTATTAAAATATAAAAATAAATATATAATTAAATTATTTGTCAGAAATTGGTGGGAAACAACCGACTAATTTCCGACCAAATATTATTTAAAAATAAAAATAAAAACATATTAATTAATTAAATTGTTAGTCAGAAAATGGTAGAAAATTTTCCGACTAATTTCCTACCAAATATTATTTAAAAATAAAAATAAAAATATAGTTAAATAATTAAAATATTAGTCGGAAATTGGTAGGAAATTTCCGACTAATTTCCTACTAATATTTTTTTGTTTTTGTTTTTAGATCCAAAAATTAAAGAATTGTTCTTTTCAACCAAATTCCGACAACTACAACTTTTCTGACCAAATTTTATGACTAATTCCCTACTACTTTTATTGGGTCCGAAATTTTGAAAAAATTCCGACTAATTTCCGACTAATATATTTTTGTTGGAAAATTGTCATAAATTAGTCAGAAAATGGTTGGATTTTTTTATACCACCGGATTAGTCAGAAATGGTGGTAAAAAATTAGGCTGTTTTCTTGTAGTGTATGGGCTTGGTAAAAACAGATGCAGTCTCTTAGCTTAGCTAGAGGTTGTGTGTGGGTGTTCATTTTTGCCCTTCTCCTTTATCATACAAATTTGGTTTCCCTTGACTTGCTGCCAACTAAAAGTCTCTCCACATGTGTGATAAGAGAGCAATGTGGGAGAAATAGAGGCACGTGACAAGAGATAAAGAGAAGACTTAAGAGTATAAATAGAATTAGAATAGGATTGTGAACATCATCTTGTGTGATCATTGTGTAAGTGTGTGTAACAAACCTGCGTGTTTGTTAGGGTTCAGAGCTGCGTCTCTGTTCAGAGGATAAGAGAGTGAGAACTGTAACTCACAATCATATCAAATGATGCGGTGAAACTGTGATCGGAGGTTCAACGCGAGAGTGGAGAATTGTGTTTTTATAAAATCAAGAGCAGCAAGTTAAAAGATGGTGATGGAGTTTGGGTTATCACCGATTCGCAAATTGTCGGCATCGAAGCAACAAGAATCTTTTCTGGCTGACGTCTACGATCAATTGAGTGAGGTGCGAAACTCGGAAGCTAAGATGGAGGCCAGAATCGAGTCGCTGGGTTCGAAGATGGGGTCCAAGATTGAGTCTTTGAGTAACGACATGAGGGTTCGAGATCAGATATTGGGGGATCTTGGAAGGAAATTGAATATGATTCTCAACTCTTTGTGAAACGACCGACCCTTTTTTTTTTTTTTTTTTTTAAAATAATAAAATAATAAATAATAAATATAATATAATAAATAACCTACAACTAGTGGTCCCATACCCACTAGTCACCTAACCACAAACACAACCAACAGCGGAATTCAATAGCAATATCCAATATAATCCAATAATAAAATATAACAATACTCCAATATCAATTCCAATCTTAACTAAAGATCCAACAACATGAAACAAATAACCAGCAACCTAAACAATGCTCTAAGACTCAACTCTAGCAACCTAACAAATGCCAGATCAGCAACCAACCGAGTCCCTAGAACATCCTCCTCTTCATTGCCTGGATCCCACGGTCACACTTTGCCTTTACCTGCACCACAAACACATATTGCAATGCATGAGTATTTTATAAATACTCAGTAAGGCAATCCTCCCATCTACTGGGCTATACACACAAGCATTAGAGTATCAGTAATCAACACACAACAATCAACAGACAATAACCAAAACAGGACATAGCATCGACCGATGCCACACATGCATCGATCGATGCCCAACAGGAGAAGCATCGATCGATACAGAAGCTGCATCGATCGATGCAAGTATAACTTGCATCGACCGATACCCAATCTGCATCGATCGACGCATGCTCGACGCACACGAAAAACCCTAAAGTTCATCGCGCCGTCCTCGCACTTGCATCGACCGATGCAAGCTATGCATCGATCGACGCATCGTCGAGCACCGTGATTTCTCCGAAGTTTCTCGCCGGATCTCGTTCCTACAACCACAGAAACTCAATCCCAAGCCACAAGAAAACTTCCTAACGTCCATAACATCAACCTAATACGTCTAACAACAAGAAACAAGCAAATCACTGAATTCTCTAGCTTAGATAAGCCATGGTCCTGCACTTACCTGTGCCAAGACGAATCTAAACAATAAAACAGCAAGAACACGCTTCCAGGAAGCTCCTACAGCAATCCCAGCTACAGATCTCACCCAAGAACGCCCCAAATCTCCAGAAAACTCAAGAACAGTCAAGAACAGTTTCTTTCTCTTTCGTTTCTCTCAAATGCGGCCAAAAACACGAATGAGACAAAACTCTCGAAATAAGGGTTTTTCCCCTTTTTCCTTCCCCAAAACGCAGCGTTTGACTTAAGTCAAAACGCACAGAATTGAGTCAGCATCGATCGATGCTCCTGCTGCATCGATCGATGCACATCCTAAACCGGAATTCCGGTTCGCGGATGTTACAATTCTCCCCCACCAAACTGGATTCGTCCTCGAATCCCAAACAACCATCAGCCAAGGACTCCCGTGCAACCGTCTCCACGGGCCGCACTCCTCCGACCGATCTACAGAAGGTCACCTCTAGGCGATAGACTCACGCTCCAGGCATCATTTGCTCTCGACTTCTGGACTTTCCTTTTTCTCATAGGCCTAAACCTTGAGTTTCATCGGCTCCTCATCAGACCTAAGTCTGCATGCCAATGTTGGCTCCTCATCGGGCCTAAGCCCGCATGCCATAATATATAAGGAAAAATCCAAACTCGTCTCTCGGGTCGTCACCCTACAGCGCGCCTCCGGACCGTCGTCCGAAGTCGATATACCAACCATACTCCAAAGTCACAAAGTCTCCGAATATGGCAGTACTAGGAGAACCAAAGTCCTCCAAGAGCCGCGAGCAAACGATTCTGAACACGTCTGAGTCCTATCCCTATCCAGGTTTCCTTCCCGTGACTCGCGTAAAACATCTCAATGTTCTACCAGCCACATATTCCCTCACTGGAATACCATATGACCACACAAGGATCATATACACGCCACAAGGGCCGCCACAAAGGCCAACAAAATGTCCTCACGAGGACCGCCACCAAGGCCAAACAAATGTCCTAAAAAGGACCGCCACCAAGGCCACTCGTCCCGAAGGACCGTCACGAAGACCATCTGTCTCGAAGGACCGTCACGAAGACCATCTGTCCCGAAGGACCGTCACAAAGACCATCTGTCCCGAAGGACCGTCACAAAGACCATCCGTCCCGAAGGACCGTCACAAAGACCATCTGTCCCGAAGGACCGTCACAAAGACACTCTGGCTAAACAGCCCGCCACAAAGGCCAACAAACGGCTAAAAACCCGCCACAAAACCACACAATTGGCTAAAAGCCCGCCACAAAGGCCACACAATGTCTAACAAGACCGCCACACACAGGCACTCTGACCCGAAAGTCCGCCACAAAGGCACAAAAGCCTCTCCCAGGCTTCCCACCGCAAAACTGGACAAATTCTCTTTCCCGAGAAACTTTCCATATTTAGCACTTTCCATTTCTGGAAACTTTCCACTTAAGGAAACTTCTATTTCGGGAACTCTTCCCCAACCCGCCTCACGGGAACTTTGTATCCCGAGCACCACCTCATCTTGTTACTGAGTCGCACAACCAACCACCCCAAGCGACCGAGTAACAAGAGAGATGGGCTGGAATACTCCATTCCCGCTCCAGCCACGGATTACAGACGGAACCAGACTAGGCAAGCTCAGGTCGTGGTTGCTTCTCATACCACTTCTTGAACCTTGCCTTCATCCTTGCCTCAGGTTCCCAAGTCTGCTCCTCCACACCATCACAGTCCCAAAGGACTCTCATCAAAGGAACCTTCTTCTTCCGAAGTTCCTTGATCCTCCTCTCGAGAACCCTCACTGGTCTCGCCTCCAAAGTCATGTTAGGCTGAAGATCTTCTGGAATCTTAGCCAACAACTGATCATCCTCACGGAGACACTTCCGCAACATAGACACATGGAATACCTTATGGAAAGCACGCATAACCTCAGGTAACTCCAGTCTATATGCCACCGGTCCAACTCGCTCAATCACTCTGAACGGACCCATATACCTCGGACTCAACTTAGTCTCTGTCAATGACCTGTTCGGACCCCGCAACATGGCCATCTTGAGGTACACTCTGTCTCCTACCTGAAACTCCAGGTCTCTTCTCCTCTTATCTGCATAACTCCTCTGCCTATCCTGAGCCTCTTTCATGTTCAGCTTGAGAACCCGAATCTTCTCTGAGGTCTCCTGAACAAAATCCGCCCCGTACATGCTCCTCTCCCCCACCTGAGTCCAGCATAACGGTGTACGACACGGCCTCCCATACAAAGCCTCATAAGGAGCCATACCAATACTCGCCTGATAGCTGTTGTTGTAAGCAAACTCTACCAGGTTCAAGTGATCTGCCCAATGGCCACCCCAATCCAACACACACATCCTCAGCAAATCCTCCAACGTCTGGATCGTCCTCTCAGACTGTCCATCTGTCTGGGATGATAAGCTGTACTCATATGCACCTTAGTGCCCATCTCTGCCTGAAATGCCTGCCAGAACACCGAAGTGAACTTAGAATCTCTGTCAGACACAATGCTCGCTGGCACCCCATGCAATCTGACTATCTCTCTCACATACTTCTTAGCCAAGACCGCTGCTCCATCAGTCTTCTTAATC
The DNA here is from genome assembly GCA_023657505.1 of Camelina hispida. Lineage (NCBI taxonomy): Eukaryota > Viridiplantae > Streptophyta > Magnoliopsida > Brassicales > Brassicaceae > Camelina > Camelina hispida. Next base: position 28,717,467 of record CP094637.1, read on the forward strand.
GCCAGAAAATGTGCTGACTTAGTCAACCGGTCCACAATGACCCATATAGCATCAAAAGTCCGTGACACTGGCAATCCTACCACAAAATCCATGGTAATCATATCCCACTTCCACTCAGGAATGGGTAAGCTCTTCAGTAACCCGCCAGGAACCTGATGCTCAGCCTTCACTAGCTGACACACATCACACCTCGAAACCCAACTAGCCACATCCTTCTTCATCCCGACCCAATGATAGTACCTCTTGAGGTCACGGTACATCTTAGTCGCTCCTGGATGAATAGATAGCTTGCTCGAATGAGCCTCTCTCAGAATCTCCTGCCTCAACTCCTCATCCTTGGGCACACAAATCCGACCATGTACCAGGATAGTACCATTATCTGAGACCTGATACTCTGAATCAACATCCTTTGAGGCATTCACCAGCCCCAAATCCTTCTCTTGTGCCAACCGCACCCTATTCAAAAGATCTGCTCTGTCCACTGCTTCCAAACCCAACGGTTCCAGTGAAACAGCACACAAGCTCAACGCACTGATCTCTCCTACCAGAGACTCCATCTCCTGCTCCTGAGCCGAAGCTACCCTCTTCCGACTCAGAGCATCTGCAACCGTGTTAGCCTTACCAGGATGATAGGCTATCTCCAAATCATAATCCGCCACAAGCTCCATCCACCGCCTCTGTCTCAAATTCAACTCAGGCTGAGTGAATATATACTTCAGGCTCTTATGATCTGTGAACACCTGTACCTTTGCACCATAAAGATAAGATCTCCAAATCTTCAGGGCAAAAACTACAGCACCCATCTCCAAATCATGAGTAGGATAGTTGCCTTCATGCACCCGCAACTGCCGCGATGCATAGGCAATCACCTTCCCATGCTGCATCAGAACACACCCCAAACCAACTCTCGATGCATCTGTATAAACCACATAGGGTTCTCCCTGCTCTGGCAAAGCCAATACTGGCGCAGTAGTCAACATCTCCTTCAGGCTTGCAAAGCCTTCCTCACACTCTTCTGACCAGACAAAAGGAACATCCTTCCCTGTCAACTTAGTCATAGGACGTGCTCTGCTTGCAAACCCCTGCACAAATCTCCTGTAATAACCTGCCAATCCTAGGAAACTCCTGATCTCTGTGGCATTCTGCGGTCTAGGCCAATCCCGATAGCCTGAATCTTCTCGGATCTACAGAAACCCCCTCTGCAGAAACAATGTGACCCAGAAAGCCCATCTCACGCTGCCAAAACTGCACTTGCTCAACTTAGCAAATAGCTTATGCTCCCGCAGCTTCTCCATGACAGCTCTCAAATGCACTGCATGCTCCTCAGGACTCTTAGAATAAACCAGGATGTCGTCGATGAAAATGATGACAGATACATCCAGAAACTCCTGAAACACACTGTTCATCAATCTCATAAACGCTGCTGGTGCGTTGGTCAATCCGAAGGGCATCACCACAAACTCATAGTGCCCATATCTCGTCCTGAAAGCAGTCTTCCTCACATCTGCCTCATCTATCGGTATCTGATGATAACCCGACGCCAGATCTACCTTGGAGAACCAAGTAGCACCCCTCAACTGATCCAACAACTCATCGATCCTAGGAAGAGGATACTTGTTCTTCACAGTGACCCGGTTCAAACCCCGGTAATCAATACACAACCTGAAACTCCCATCCTTCTTCTTCACAAACAACACCGGCGCTCCCCACGGTGATACACTAGGACGGATGAATCCCTTACTCAACAAATCTTCTAGCTGCTTCTTCAGCTCTGCCATCTCTGCTGGAGCCATTCTGTAAGGAGCCTTGGATAACGGTGTCGTCCCCGGTTCCAGTTCAATGGTAAAAGGATCCGACCGTGATGGTGGTAATCCCGCAAAGACTGAAACACATCCTCAAATTCCTCCACTACCGGAATACCGCTAACCGTAGACTTCCCCACTGACTCGGCATAGATATAGTAACCAGATAAGCCTCACGGCCCTTCTCGATCATCTTCCCAGCCTGAATGGCTGAGATCACGAGACTCCCGAAGTCGGTCTAATACCCTGAAAAACCAACTTCCCTCCTGAACGCTCAAACTCCACTCTACCCCGATGGCAATCCAAATGCACCCTATGCCGATGCAACCAATCCATCCCGAGAATAACATCATACAGCTCCACTGGACTGATAAGCAAATCAGCTGGCCACGACTCTCCTGCGATCTGAATATCAATTCCTCTAGCTCGTCCAATCACTCTCAGGAACTCGCCTCCCGCAACTCTGACAACTCCTGCACGCTCCCCAGGATCCCCGCTGATCCCCGCACACTCTGCACACTCTGGAGTAATGAAGCTATGCGAAGCTCCAGAATCAAACATAACATGGGACTTAAACCCGCCCACCAACAAGGTCCCTACACAAACCTCATGTGTTGAGAACCTAACACTTTATCACAGGAAACATATACAATCCGAACCTACTAAAAATTCACAAAGTTAAGTACCAGAAATTATACCTGTGATCGCCCCGGCACTGGTTCCACCAGTCTCAGCTGTCGAGTAAGCCCGAGGCCCCTGCTCAATCCGTGCCACCTGCTGACCACCAGGCTGCACCTGCTGCAACGCTGCCACTGCTGCCGGCTGCAACTTGGGACAAAAAGGCCTGATGTGCCCCGTCTCTCTGCAATGGTAACATACCCGAGGCCCCGCCGTCGGAACACTCCTCTTGGGACAACTAGCAACCTTGTGATCCTTGCTTCCACAACTGAAGCAACCTGCACCACTCGGCTTCTGCGTAGCCTCCCACTTCCTCTTGGTTCCCTGAGCATGCCTGCCGCCCCTGCTAGAACCACCCTGCTGCTGAGCCTTACTAGGCTGAACTGCTGGAGTAACCGACACTGACTGTGCCCGGATGTCCTCCTCAATCTCTGCTGCAGTCTCAACCAGCTCTGCACGCGTAGCATAATACCGTCCTCTACAGTGAACTCTCAAATCATCCCGTAGAGCTCTCATAAACCTCCTCACCTGAGCCTCCTCGGACTCCATAGCCCGACCCCCATAACATAAGAGTCGACTGAACTCCAAATCCAGCTCCCGCACTGACCGCGTCCCCTGAGATATCTGAAGGAACTGCACCTCCAACCGGTCCAATGCCTCTCTAGGAAAATACTTGCGGTTGAACTCCGAGACGAAGTCAGCCCAAGTCATCTCCCTGCGCCCTCCTAGCAACCACTGATCTCCACCACAACTCAGCATCACCACCCAAAAAGTAGACCCCTATGTCCACCCAAAACTCCACAGGACATCTCAGAGTATGGAAGTTACGTTCCACACTCGTCCTCCAAGCATCCGCAGCAGTAGGATCTGTACCACCCACAAACCTCTCAGTGAACAGACCCTTCATCTCCTTGAGCATAGCCAAATAACGCCCATGCTCCCCCACATCCGCAACCACTGGCTGCCGCTCCTCCGCCACCACTGGTGGCACTACCCGAGCCTGAGCCGGTACCACAGGTGGTAACCGCTCCAACACCTGTGCTAGCAAAGCCGCAATGTCAACACCAGGGACTCCACCCGCTGGGACCCCCACACCGGGACCCTAGCATCACCGGCTACTGGAGCATCAACACCGCCCCCTCCTGCCACACTCACGGAATCCCTCGGAACACCCTGCGACTCGCCAACACTCTCAGCTGTCACACTCTGGTCCTCGGCCTCACTAACCACTGGGACTCTGCCCCTACCACGACCACGTCCGCGACCACGACCACGTCCGCGTCCACGACCACGACCAGCAACAGCACCACCCCTAACCATCTGCACTACCATGAACAGAAGGCTAAGCAAACAATTACTATTTATCACCAAAAAAAAGAAACTCACCGTGGAATCACCAATAGGCTCGAAGAGGATGTTCTAGGACTCCATGCCACACACAATTGACTAACTCACATAATCAATCAAGACATGCAATCCCAAACATCTACAGCACAAAGCCTAGTGAACCCAAACCTAGAACCGTAAGGGCTCTGATACCAAAATGAAACGACCGACCCTTTTTTTTTTTTTTTTTAAAAATAATAAAATAATAAATAATAAATATAATATAATAAATAACCTACAACTAGTGGTCCCATACCCACTAGTCACCTAACCACAAACACAACCAACAGCGGAATTCAATAGCAATATCCAATATAATCCAATAATAAAATATAACAATACTCCAATATCAATTCCAATCTTAACTAAAGATCCAACAACATGAAACAAATAACCAGCAACCTAAACAATGCTCTAAGACTCAACTCTAGCAACCTAACAAATGCCAGATCAGCAACCAACCGAGTCCCTAGAACATCCTCCTCTTCATTGCCTGGATCCCACGGTCACACTTTGCCTTTACCTGCACCACAAACACATATTGCAATGCATGAGTATTTTATAAATACTCAGTAAGGCAATCCTCCCATCTACTGGGCTATACACACAAGCATTAGAGTATCAGTAATCAACACACAACAATCAACAGACAATAACCAAAACAGGACATAGCATCGACCGATGCCACACATGCATCGATCGATGCCCAACAGGAGAAGCATCGATCGATACAGAAGCTGCATCGATCGATGCAAGTATAACTTGCATCGACCGATACCCAATCTGCATCGATCGACGCATGCTCGACGCACACGAAAACCCTAAAGTTCATCGCGCCGTCCTCGCACTTGCATCGACCGATGCAAGCTATGCATCGATCGACGCATCGTCGAGCACCGTGATTTCTCCGAAGTTTCTCGCCGGATCTCGTTCCTACAACCACAGAAACTCAATCCCAAGCCACAAGAAAACTTCCTAACGTCCATAACATCAACCTAATACGTCTAACAACAAGAAACAAGCAAATCACTGAATTCTCTAGCTTAGATAAGCCATGGTCCTGCACTTACCTGTGCCAAGACGAATCTAAACAATAAAACAGCAAGAACACGCTTCCAGGAAGCTCCTACAGCAATCCCAGCTACAGATCTCACCCAAGAACGCCCCAAATCTCCAGAAAACTCAAGAACAGTCAAGAACAGTTTCTTTCTCTTTCGTTTCTCTCAAATGCGGCCAAAAACACCAATGAGACAAAACTCTCGAAATAAGGGTTTTTTTCCCCTTTTCCTTCCCCAAAACGCAGCGTTTGACTTAAGTCAAAACGCACAGAATTGAGTCAGCATCGATCGATGCTCCTACTGCATCGATCGATGCACATCCTAAACCGGAATTCCGGTTCGCGGATGTTACACTTTGCCCAGAATCAAAACAGTCCGTGAAATGGGCGGATCAAGCCAGTCCGTGTCGTCGCAATCACAAGATTGTCACAATCAGGTACATGTCTCACTCTGGGAACCTTGCCTTAGCAATATTAGGCCTGGGCTTAGAGAGAACTTGATGAAAAACGTAGAAATGGCAGTGTTTGATGGAATTGGTGTGTACAGTTGGGTTGCCCGTGTTGATCGGTTCTTTAGACACAGTGGGTATAATGATGCAGAGAAGTTAGCACTGGGGTTTGTGAGCTTAAGTGATGAGGCCTTGAGTTGGTATAACTGGGAAATTAACCGAGGATGACAGTTTGTGAGCTGGGTTCAGTTTAAATCAGGATTGATGAGGAGATTTTTGGGAACATCAAGATTAAAAGTACATCAATAGTAGCTTCTGATTCCAAAGTGATTATGCTAAAAGAATCAAGTCATGAAGGCTCACACAAGGAGAACCCTTCTGATGAGAAGCATTTGATTCAGCATGAAGACTCTGTTAAAGTGAAGACATTTTGTCAGCATCAGGAAGTGATTGGTGAAACATAATCGAACTTAACTTTTCAATGACTGATTCTAGTCTCAAAAAAGAATCACAAGAATCAGTAACTTCAAACTTGGCAACAAATGGTGTTCTCCAATCACAGAAAGTTGAGAATTCAGTCTTGGAGGATCATCGAGATGCATCACTGGATCAATTTCAGTCACAACCTAAACTAGTTTCTAATGCTTTACACTCTGGTTTTTGTATCGATATATTGAAAACTCAACAAGAAGGGGTATTAGAAGCTTCAGAATTGCTTGTGTATTATGGGAATTCGTCAAAAGTCAAGACTAATGATGCTACATTCCAACAGCTTGACATAATGTCTCTTCAACGGCATGAATTACATCAGCAGAAAGATAGCATGTGTTTAGTGGGTGGTTGGAATTCTTTCTTTTCGACTTGGCATTGTTGGCGAAACAAGACACTGCAACAACTGCATCAAATGAGATTACTGTCACTTGATATGAGATTTGAAAACAGTTCAGTAAAGCCCCAACACACGGTGAATGAAATTGACAAACGAGAGTGGTTTGTGTGTTTTTACAAGAGTGGCATAGAGCATATGCCAGCTGATTCGTGGTCTCATAATGGGCAAAACAGAAACCCTGCAACTTATGCATGTATGTTGTTGCCTACAACCTCCAACCTTCAACTTCTTGCTACAAATCATCAGAAGGTTACAAACAAGGAGATGAAGCAGGATTTTTGGACTCCACTAGCGCTGGAACAGTTTATAAAAAGAGACACTCATGTTCAACATCATACTTCATGTGAAGGTTCCAAGTTTGAGGAAAACAAGAGTTTTGCTTGTGTGCTTCGCTTGGACGGTATACTTCTCTATTTTACAAATTCATGGAAGAGAAAATTTTGCAAGGACTGGTGGTTTAAGTTCAAAGATTTAAGGACTGCAGTCACTGTTTTTCTATCTTCACTACATTTGCTACAACACAGCTTGAGGACAAGCTGTTTTGAAAGGGGGGAGTATTGATAAGAGAGCAATGTGGGAGAAATAGAGGCACGTGACAAGAGCTAAAGAGAAGACTTAAGAGTATAAATAGAATTAGAATAGGATTGTGAACATCATCTTGTGTGATCATTGTGTAAGTGTGTGTAACAAACCTGCGTGTTTGTTAGGGTTCAGAGCTGCGTCTCTGTTCAGAGGATAAGAGAGTGAGAACTGTAACTCACAATCTTATCAATGTGTTGCAAAGACCAAGTTAGTTTTGATCATCTGATGGTTTAGTCTCAGTTTTTTACCAATCTTGATAAATTTTATTCAATATGGATTAATTTCTTATAATTATGGTTTATTTTTTTTTTATGTTGTATAGTTTTGTTTTGGTTTCGTTGTCGAGAAAAAAATCTCATAAGTTTATGATATATATTTCTATAATTAAAAATAAATCTTTAGACACATATGGTTGCGGAAGCCTTTTTGGTCGTCAAAGGTTTAAAGGTCGTACACCAGTTCTGGGCTTGACTTCCAAAGAATATATTTTTTGTTAGTGATGCAAAATTTATCGTTGGCTCTAATGTACTGGAAGCAGAGCCGTCTGTCGTGGATCTAAATGTTTCAGAGAGAGAGCATCGTGGAATCGTTGTTCATGGAAGATATTCATCGTCATCGCATAGGTTCAATATAGACAATCATTATACATACTAATGGTGGTTTAATAGATGGAAATATTTCTAATATGGAGTTTAGTGCGTCTTTACTTGAAAATATGTATTTACATTTGAGTTTATATTGTTTCATCTATATTTTATCTGATTATTATTTTTTTTTGTCTTTTTACAACTTTTTAATATATCACAATTCAGAAAATTATAGTGTAAATTTAAATTAAGATATTGTCAACTTAGTTAACCCATCAGTCCATTAGAGTCAAAAATTTTTTTAACTCATTGAGGATTATGAGTTGAGTTAGGCTGAGTTGACCCATGAATCTTGATCCATTTTGACACCCCTAATTATGTGAGGACAAAACACAGGAAAAGATCATGTGGTGATTTGTGGAGACGGTAAACAAGTTTTTAAAACCTCGCGGACATACCAAACCTACTGTCGGATATGTATGGGCTCACGAGCCTAGTGAGAGGACGTGAGATCTATTAAGGAAGGTGGACCCATAGGCCAGAAGTGGACATGGGGTCCACTAAAAAGTGGCAGTTGGAGCATTACTATCTATTTTTTAAGATTAATAAATTGATTGTATAATTTTCTTGATTATGATATTATATTAATTAATTATATAATTTTTTAATACTTTTCTATTTTAAAGAAAAAGTTTCTTGTAAAATTAGTAACTTAAAATTAAAATTAGTATATAATTTCATAATTTCTAATATCATTGACAAATACATATTAATGTTTTTACATTTAAAAACTATTTAAAATATTTTTTATATTATTGTAATTGTCATTTTATATTTGTAAAAATTAAAATTTTTTAATTTTTTTTGTTTATATGTATATGTATTACAATTTTCTATTTATATTTTTAAAATTGTAAATTTTTTTTATCATAATGTTTTTTACATTTTTGAAACAAATATTTTGTTTATATACATATTAGAATTATCCTTTTAGATTTTTAATATTTTTTAATTTTATAATTTTCTTATAAATATATTTTTACAATTTTATAATTGTGAAATACAGATAATTTTTTTTATAGATGAGAGAATTTCTAATTATTAAAACTAACACGTATCGTGATTTACTAATTTTAGAAAATAAGTTTTATATAATAAAATTATATAACTTTAGAAAATAAGTTTATATAATAAGATTATACGGATCTTTTAGATCTAGAGGTGGATCCGACTTCATATTAGAAAATGCAATGAAGTAGATTTCGAATTCCGGTTAATAATCCCCCTAGCTAAGGTGTGTTAATTTGTTCCTCGGAAGAACCAAAATTCACGTGGATGGAATGTAGCTGTGAGAGAAAGATTCATTTGGGTACAAAGGACAAATAGAAAGTTACCAAATATTTTGTGGAACCATTCATTCGATAAGATTTGCCATGGGGAATTGAGTGAGAAGAACATTATGTCGCTTTGTCATTCATTCGTACGTGAAACGACTTATGTCCAAAAGCAAATATCTGTCAACATGGGTTCTCTTCCTCTCAAATGACCTCAACCCAATTTAATGCTGGATTTTGTTAGGTCCCCTTTTGCTTTTTCCACTTTTATGTCTATCTAATTTTGAAGCTCAAACTCTTGTATTTTTTTTTTTTTTTTCTTAGGTTAAAGGCAATCAAATTCATCTTTAGTGTCACTATATATTCCGGGGGATGGGGTAGAAACTAGCGGCACTCAAGTATGTAGTGATCAAAAGTCAAACCTAGCTTGGTCGGAGTTTAAGGTTTTCGTGAAAGAAAAACAGAAAGTTCAAAGACTTGAAAGGAGAACAAGTTCTCGTTCTTCAGAGAAACAAATTCAAGTTTTTGTGAATGAAAGCCTAAAAAAAAAGAGTGAAGATGTCGCTATATCTTAGGGTGAAGAAAAATTTGTCCCTTAATTTGCCATGTCATCTTTTGGAAGATAAGGAACCAAATGGTTGACATTGAAGACATCATCCGTGTGCATATTATTGATCCGCACCTCCAACGGTCCAATCTTTTGAGCTTTCAGCTTCTTATAAGTGCGAGCCAAAAATCAATCTTTAGTTAACACAACCCACACCAAATCACCAACATTAAATTGGACATCTCTCTATGTGAATAGCCATTAGTTTTTTTTTTTTTTTTTTTTTTTTCATTAGTCTTTTACTTCACTGTAGCTGTTTCGAGTTAAACAAACTTGTTCATGGAGTGTGACAAACTCTTCCACAAAATCACAAGCACGACCATGGAGCTGCGAACGATCAGGAGCATTACTCAAATCAACAAGTCCTCGCGGAAGCAAGCCATAAACTATACGAAATGGACCAAAATCGGTACTCTGATTAAATGCATGATTATGAGCAAACTCAGTCTGACATAGAATGACGAGCATAAAATTTTTCATGAGAATCCATATGCTTCAAAGTGTCATGATTGGTGAATAGAAAATATTCGTTGTTAAAAAGAGAATGACACCAATGTTTGATGACGTAAACAACCGCATATAAATCGACATTATATGTGCTATACCGGCCCGTGACAACAATCTTTTCAGTAAAAAATGCAACAAGTCGACACGCTTGGCTCAAAACTACGCATATGCCAAACTTGGAGGCATCACTATGTAAAATGCTTAAGCATTACTTATTGAACCATTACTGATCGAGGACAGCTTGGTGTTTCAAACCACCACCGACATATGACATCCAATGATAATTCATGTATCGAAAGATTTGTGGGGGGAGGGTACAACGAATATTTTTTGATCAGGAAATTATGGCCATTTATTGAATTTAAAATATCATAGGAATGCAATCGGTTTAGATATTTAGAAGAATTGCGGTAAAAAAAAAAATATTTAGAAGAATTGTAAGTTAGGATCTTTAATAAAGTAATAAAAAGAGAAATTTATACATAGGTCATAATAATAATATAAATTAGTTTGATATTTTCATCTATAATAATCGTTGCACCAATATCGAGAGTGTGTGTAGGTGGTCACTTTCTGGTCGTTTTAACTTGTTACAATCAATTTTATAACATACTAGGTTATGATCGGACTCCGATGTGCGGGTTTAGATATTTTAAATTAAAATTAAATTTAAAAGAATATAAAGTAAATATTTTGTTAATCTATCTATAAAAGTAAATAGATACACCGAGTTATCAAATATGACATTTGGTGTAAAATGTGTGACTCTGCGGTATAGTTATTTGAATGTCTTTGCTTGTATGAAGTTTGGGATTTATCTCCGACTCTGATCTCATCTAAGGGTTTTACATATGAGTCGGTGTAATCGAATTTGGATTTTGTTTGGTTACTCTGATTTAAAAAAAAGTTACTCTGATCTCATTTGTATAAATATGACATTTATCTCGTTCTTCAAGTTATTGTTTGGTTGAAAAAAAATTTATTTTTTTTATACAAAATAGTTATTTTTTTGCTATAATACACTAATGTATATCAATTTACAAATATATTATCTACATTACCACTAAAAATATAGTATTTTTGTATTTGTACACACAAAAATATTTTACTTGTAAAATATACTCTTTAGTCTTTACACCAACAAATTTTATTTATGAACACATTAAATAACCTATTATATATCTCTTTCCTTTAACATTTTTATAGTTACAAAAATACACACGTTAATCTTACACTCATATCTTATATATATATATATTACAATAACAGCCTTTTTGAATACATTATTTGATTGGTGAAAAAAATATGAAATAATTTATTATTATTTTTTCTACTTCAACAATCTTTTTCTTTTTGTAAAGGTGAGTATTTACACTTTTTAAAACATTAATTAATTGTATAATTTTCACAATCATTTATTTATCTTATAAAAAAGTAATCATTTTTCTTGTAAAATTAGCAACTTAAAATTTAAATAAGTAAACAATATTATAATTTCAAATTTCGAAATTCTATTTATTAGGTTTTTTTTCTCTCTACTTTACTTTTATATAAAATCTTTTAATCATTTTTCCTGTAAAATTAGCAACTTAAAAATTAAATAAGTAAACAATATTATAATTTCAAATTTTGAAATTCTATTTATTAGGTTTTTACTCTCTCTATTTTACTTTTATATAAAGTCTTTTTATGGTAGGTTTTGAATTTTTACATTTTTAATTTTTTTAATAAATTTAGAATTAACACGTATCAACATCTGAATGATACAATTGACACGTGTCAACATCTGCCGGTGTTTAACTTGAAATTATATTTAGTTCTATGCAGGTCCCTAATCAAATTTGTTTCTAATTCATGTAGATTAGTAAAATAGTAAGAATCAAATTTGTTTCTATATTTGTTAGGTTTAGTAAAGATTTTGTTTCTAATTCATGTAGATTAGTGAAATAGTAAAAATTAAATTTGTTTCTAATTCATGTAAATTAGTAAAATAGTAAAAATCAAATTTGTTTCTATATTTATTTTTGACATGTGTCAACATCTTATCAATATTTTTGACATGTGTCACGATCTCGTTAATAAGAAATTTTGTCATTGAACTTTATATAATAAGATATTACTCCTATTACATTATCTATTATTATCATTATTTTTTATTTTTGATAAAAAAATTAGCTCATATGAGCCAATTGGATTGAAAACTGTTTACATACAAGACATTATGCAAAGAGGTACGCATTTGACGTGCCAAAGAATCTGCACTTACATTTGCATTTCTAAAGATAAGAGATAAAGAGAAAGAAGAAAATTCTTCCTTGTCGATCTTGATGTTGTCGAGATACGTTGAGAAAGCTAGCCAGTCCAAAGGAGAAGACACCATATCTTCACCAAACCTGAACAGTCTGTAAAGAAAGTCATGTCCCTATAGTCATGTCCGATCATTCACAACATAGCCCAGATGAAATTTTTTACTTCAGCATGTAAGTGGAAAAGACGCCGTTGGAAATTGGTGGCACCCATAGTCGACAACGAATCCTGAAAAGCGTACAAAACCATCTTGCACCTGTGAACTGTTCTCCCGCTTTTGAAGAGCCATCTACAAAACAACAGTATCCCAAAATAATTGTATGAAGAGGCGTTGCGGTCACCCGCAACCGAGGGGTGGGGACAAGCAGGGGTGAGGTTAGATCCTCATCATCACCCTCTACCTGAGCCTGCTGCCATGCCATCACCCGCCTTCCGCTAATCGGACGACCCCATCAGGCCGCTCGATCTCATTTTTGAAATACTCTTGCATTGCTCGCTTTCCAGATATACCACATAAGCTAAAGGTACATCGAGGCCTGGGAACCCAGATTTGTAAGGTGCAAAAAATAATCCATATTTTCGTACACGGACTTCGTGGAAAGGAGTTTGGCCCAACCGGTACCTGAGATAACGCCCATGCCTACCGGGCAGGTGGACAAACAAAAATTGCAAGACTGATTGTTTACTCGGCGGTACCACAACAATGACAACCGAAGTCACAAGCAATACCCCGACGACTTAAATTTTTCGATACTGAAATGCACCCTGACAATACTTGCCAAATAAAATGTTGAATTTTTGGTGGGCATTGTGTCTTCCAAAACCTGGCTTAGAGAGAGGTGATATCTGGTCCACAACCAAGAGCCTATAAAGGTCGTGGAACCGCCATTGGTGTCGTATGATATCCTGACTTAACTGTATATTTGCCTGTTTTTGTGAAATTCCAACCCAAGGAGTCTTCCTTCTCTTCGTTACCTATAGGTAATGCCTTTATCAGGGCGACATCCGCCGGGTTGAAATGCTCATAGAGCTGATCCATAAGCCAGAAATTCTTCTAACGATCAATTAAGTGAGCTAGTCGGAGTGTTGGGTCCTTGAACGAACCCTTACTTAACACTGGTCTCGGATATTGAGCCGATATCCATGAGTCAGTCTATATAGAAGTGGATTCCTCAGATCCAACTCTTTAAATAAGACTTTTGCTTACTAGAGATCTAGCAGAGAAAATACACCTCCAACAATATGTGTGAAACAACCCGACCCAATTTTTTTTTCTTTTTTTATAATATAATATAATTCACTAAGCATCCTATAATACTTAATAAAACCAACCAATCCACAAATCATCATTAAACCAATAACAGCCAATATGCACAGCGGAAACAAAACAACAACATAACCATCTCCAACAAAACATCAATACAAGAACATTCCTAACCATTCTATCCAACAACCTAGCATATTTCTACTCAAGATTCCAACAACATAACATAGCCAACACCAACAACACATAACCGAGACCCTAGATCATCCTCCTCCTCATCGCCATGATTCCACGTCGCATATTACCTACACCACAAACAACAATTGAGATGCGTAAGTATTATCATAAATACTTAGTGATCCAATCTTCCCATCTAGTAGGCTATACACACAAGCAATTATGGCCATACACAAGAAAACAACATAAAAACAGCCAAAACAGATAATCGGTAGACACCACCACCACTATGCACCACTTTTGCAACGCGATATCCTTCCGTGAAGTTAGATGGTATCGATCGACACCCACATTAATCCATGTTGTCAGCTTATCCGGCTTTGATTTCAGGATGTTTGCAACTAAAACTTCCATACAAAATATGAACAAATAGGGAGATAACGTATTCCCTTCCTGTAACCCCCTCTCTAGGAATATCAGTCCATTCAATTGTCCATTTAGAAGCACTCGATAGTTAACCGATGCAACACAAAATATAATCCATGAAATCCATTTCTCCGAGAACCCCATTTGCCGTAATAACTTCTCGATAAAGTCCCACTCCACCCTATCATAAACCTTACTCATATCCGTTTTAATTGCCATAAATTTCTCTTTCCATGATAGATTAGTTTGTAATCAGCGGAACATCTCTTGCGCGATCAGGATATTATCCGAAATCAAACGGCCCAGAACAAAGGCCGATTGTGTCTCCAAGATAAGACATGGTAACACCGTTTTAAGCCGTTGACACAAGATTTTTGAGATAACCTTATATCACACATTACACAAACTAATATGGCATAATTCCACCATCTAGGTTGGCTTCGCCACCTTAGGAATAAGACTGATATACGTTCGAGTTAAACCCTTATCAAAAACACCCTTGTCAAAAAACCTATTGACTAGAGACATAAAGATCTGTCTTAACAACCCTCCACGCCTTCGGAAAAAACAGAGATGTCATCCCGTGTGGGCTAGGAGATTTATCCGTATGCATCATAAACATAGCTGTTATAACCTCCGTAGCTGGGGTTGTCAACCACTCATTTACCTTAGCCGTGATCACAGTTTTGACCTCCCATAAGGCATCCTTAAAGTTAGCCGGATTAGGTTAACAAATACTCAAAATATGACACTGTGGTATTGCAAATATTTGCATCCTCCGTAGACCAATTATCATGCTTGTCATAAAGACCAATAATCCGATTACGTGCCTGCCGTTGCTTTGTTTGATCATGAAAGTACTTAGAATTCTTATCTCCCACCTGTATCCATCTATTTCGATTTTTTATGCCAATAGACCTCTTCATCCCGATAGGCTTCACGCAGCCTGGCACTTAATTCTGAAGTCGACTCTGCTATAACTATCCCAACTATACTACTTCTTTGATATACACCCTACACTGTTTGTCTATTTTCTAAACACCGTTAACAATAATTTTCTCTATAAAACATCACAAACTATACAAACAATTTTAATTGCAACATAATAACTCTAAACCGAATTAGAAATAGTAAACCGGTAATCGCATTTGTAAAAACCACAATCACGTTTTGTGAACCAAAAAAATAGAACCCACGTCCAGTCTTTTCTTTTTCATATCAAAAATACATAAATCTTAGGGTTCCCCTCTTCCTCTCCAATTCATTGCAAAAAGAACTTGTTTCACTTTTTCTCAATTTTTTCTGGTCAGGTCTTCTCTTTCTTTCTTTTGGTAGATTTTCAATCTCTCGTTATAGCTTATCTCATTACCACTCACTATCTCTCCCATACCTTTTCTCTTTCGTTATAGCTTCTCTCATTGTATCTATCTCTCTCTCTCTCTCTCAGCTACCTAATGAATTAATAAGACATTGATGAGATGCAACCCGACATTGACATGGAAGACCTTGATAACAATCTTAGTGAGGAAGACAACAATGACATGAAAAAAGACAAAAACAAAACAGAAGGTAGGAAGAAAAAACGACAATGAAGCTGAAGATGATGAGGATGTAATAGACCGGTTTGAGTTTGAAGTAGAAGATTCAGTAGAAAATTTTGTTGATGAATTGTCTGTTGGCCGAAATGAAATTCCAGATAGTTCAGATGAAGAGGAAAATCCAATAGTTTTGCGAGATAGAAGAATTCGAAGGAGCAGAGTTGATAGATTATCTATAGGTCAATTGTTCTTCAATGGTGTTGACTTTACAGAGGCCGTAATTGAGTACTCTTTAAACTCAAGGAATAATGTGGTTCAAGGAATATGGTAGAATACAAGGCTTGGATTCAAGTGTGGCATTGTTGGCAAGTGCAAGTGGAGGGTGGATTGTTCTTATGATAAGCCAAGAAAAATGTGGGTGGTGAAGACGACATACCGAAAGCATAGTTGTACTCCAAATGGGAGATGCAGACTACTTAGAAGTCCGATTATAGCAAGGCTTTTCATGGACAAGTTAAAAGTAAATCCCAAATTCATGACTTTAGAAATTCAGAATCACATTAAAAATCAATCGAAGTTGGTGAGTTCTAGGGGTCAATGCCAAAGCACAAGGCTGGTAGCTCTAAAGTTGCTTGAGAAGGAGTATGAAGAACTATTTGCTCACATTCGCGGTTATGTGGAAGAGATTATATCTAAAAATCCGGGATCAACTGCCATTGTTGAAACTATCCCTAACACTGTCTGTGAAGATGTTTTCAATCGCTTTTATGTGTGTTTTGAAAGAATACGCACACTTTGGAGAAGTTCTTGTCGACGAATCATCGGACTTTATGGCACATTCTTGAAGACAGCAGTGAAAGGCGTGTTTGATGTGATCATGAAACCATCCAAGAAGATCCTTGAGTCTTGTTCAACACGACCGAAGTCGAAGATCAATTCCTCCAGCCAAACTACTATTTGGGATACATTCTTACATCATCATATATCGAAGTGGAATCAGTCCAATCAGAGTTTGGATGAAGGAGTTATTCATTTTACAAATCAGGTGAACTCATGGCTACGTGATTTAGACCTACGAACATTCAACGGAGGATTCCGACCAAGTCAGAAGGATTCAAGCTATGAACTAAACTGTTCTGGACTCTTGATGTACTCTAGAACCATGGAGAATTGGAATCACATTAATATCAGTTCATATGTGAAAGATATGGATATTTCAAGTAAGTAGATCTGTCCCAGTTCCAGTTTCGCATCTAAGCCAAAGATCATGTTACACAGACCAACTCAGCAACTATTTCGACACGAAATCAGTTGGAATATGTCAATGGATATCTTATGTTCCCAACAAGCTCAGATTCGCAAGATTTGGCCAACAAACCACAGAGTTGCGCCCCATTTGCCAAAGGAGGTGGATCTAGTTCTACACATAAAGAGTTTTAGGTCCAATTGGTTTAGGAGCTTCCAAAATTATGTTTGGCAACCAGGAGCTGTTTCTACTAAGCCAAGGTAAAGAAATCATACAAACCATGTTGTTTTTCATCAGCAAATTGTACCAAGGAGTCAAAGGGAAAGAAGATCAAGGATGCACTTAATGAGTCAATTCAAGAGCTTATGGCAAAAGTGAGCATGGGAATCCTATTGGGGATGATGTATATCAAGTCCAGCAAACTTTAAGCCTAATTCAAGTCCAAGAAAGCCCAAAATAATCACTTTATTTTGTGATCAAAGAGGAGTGAGTTCAACTCACCTTGGGAAGGACACCTTGGGAAGAGAGCATGCACCAAGACTTTAGTCTTAATTCTACTATCTATCTTTATTATGTTTTAGTTTCAAGAATAATTAATATTTGGATTTGTTACCAAGTTTCTTATCCCTATATAATCTCATGTAATCTCATTTGAGAATCATCAATCAATTTTCCTTTTCATTTTATGAGTCTATCTCTTTGTTCTTTTTCTAGAACACTTCCTTGTTTCTTGGTGTGTAATATCCAAGCAACAGCCTCCTCTTGCTGGACTAGTGTGTCATATCTAGCAGCGATTGGAGTTGGGAATATGAGCAGCCTTCCGCAACTGTTGTGTGACCCCTCAATCCATCAAATCTCCCTTGTTGCACCTTGCACCTTGGCGAGTTTCTATACTTTCTAATCTAGCTGAGTGATCCTCGAATTTGGGTGTATCAGTGTTGTTGGCTGCGGTTGGTCATGATGCAAACAATCATTTTTTTTCGCTTTCTTAGGATGTGGTACAATCTGAAACTAGGGATAACTGGTTATGGTTCCTCCAACAACTAAAGGCTGATTTAAAACTCAAAGATGGAGAAGGATTTGTTTTGATCTCTAATAAATCAAGGGTACGTATCAAAATTGTGACTTCTCTCTCTTTTGTCTTTTCTTTCTAATGTAACAGCGTGTTGTTGTGATTCGATCATGAATGTTTTATTTTCAGGGACTCATTAGTTCTGTGCAAACCGAATTGCCTAAAGCTGAACATAGGTTTTGTATGAAACACATCATCGAGACCTCGAAGAATAAGCATCCAAAACAAGATTTGATCAAACCTTTGATATGACAACTAGCTTGGAGCTACAACAAGACTGAGTTTAAAGAGAACCTCAACAAGGTGAAAGAATATAACATTGATGTCTACAATTTAGTGATTAAAAAGCATCCTGAGACGTGGTCAAGAGCTTTCTTTAGACTTGGAAGCAACTGTGAGGTTGTCGATAACAACGCCGCAAAATCATTCAATGCATCAATTACAAAATCACGAGCTAAGGCAAAATTCCAATGTTGGAAACCATTAGGAGGCAAGCTATGCATCGAATGGTGAAGAGACATAACAAATCCAAGAATCACGAAGGAAAGTTTATAGAGTATGTTGCCAAGATTCTCGCGAGACAGAAGAAAGATGCAAACAAGTGTTAAACAACTCCAGCGACTCATGGAGTTTACAACATTACGCTTTACGGAAATGATTATTCGGTGAACAAGAAAAAAAGAACATGTACATGTGCTAAATGGAAAATCAATGGGATTCCATGTGAGCATGCTTATGGAGCAATGATTGATTAAGATATCAATGTTGAAGACTATGTATTAGGAATTTTCAGCACTGATATGTGGCAAGACAATTACGAGCAGTCCATACATCCAATTAGAGGACCAAGATTATAGATGACATCTACATATTGCTTGGTAACAACACCACCAGAGCCTATACCACCTGGAAAGAAAAAAACTAATAGACAAAAGACATATCCAAGGATTAAAGGAAAACACGAGTCACCAAAGAAGAAAAAAATAAAAAAACCACTTGGAAGGAAGGGATACATTATACGTTGTTCATCTTGCAGTTAAATTGTCCATAATGCAGCTGGGTGTAAGAAACATTCAAAGGAAAGGACGAAAAGACAAAGAACTACTGAGGTATGATGCAGTTTTTGCTTCTGTTACTTTTCTGGTTTGTATAGTAATTGTTGGTATTTCGTTTTCAGGTCGGGTCATCATCCTCTCTAGTACCAAATACTATTTCTCTCACGAAACCATCGTAAGCAAGCACCCACATGGTGGATTTTGAGTGAAATTTAGTACTTGCTATTAATGTGGTTTAATTCTTTAACAAACATGAATTGTACTTTTTGAATGTTTTGTGATCTTGGTGATAGTTTTTGTTTCTTGTAACCATCAATTATAAATCTTAACATCAGATTCCTATAAATCTTACAAAAAACAATTTCAGAACACTTGTTGGCATTCAATTTTTTTTCAGAAAATATAAACCCTAAGATTTGGGCTTGTCGATATGAAGAAGAACAAGATTTAGCATCGGTACAATTTTTGGTTCACTTAACGTAATCATGGTTTTTTGAAATGCAATACCGATCTATTAAAGCTAATCATTATTTAGAATCGTTGTGTTGCAATTTAAAGTGTTTGTATAGTTCATGATGTTTTATAGAGAAAATTGTTGTTTATGGTGTTTAGAAAAGAGACAAAAAGTCTAGGGTGTATATCAAGAAGTAGTATAGCAGAGTCGACCCCTTAATTCTGAGATTACACTTGGAGAAGTCACATCATCCACCTGAGCCGTATCCAACTGCCGTCTTAAATCTTCAATTGTATCCCTACCAAAAGGTACTTGCGTTTTATGCCACCATGAAATTGCCCTTCTACAGTTCATATGTTTTTCCACAAAATTTGTCGGACCCTGTTCTTGTGCTCCACTCAAGCCATTGGAGATCGCGTCCATCAACTCCTTCCCAATCCATCGTCAATCAAACATAAAACTCTGCAGCCCCCGCGGCCTCTTCGCGGCTATACTAACCACAAGAGGCTTATGATTTTAGGCGATCATAGATAAATATTCTGTAACCGTATTAGGGAAAAAGTCATGCCAGTCCTCATTGCCTAAATCCCTGTCCAACCTGCACCGAATTAGTTTATTATCACTCCAACCGCGCCAGGACAAAGTATCCCCAAGGTAGCAAAATTCCAAAAAACCAAAATCTTGAATCATACCATTAAAAGAAGGAAAAGAAGATGCATGACAGATTTCCTGCCTCACTTTTCATTGTTCACCGTCAATTCATTAATATCCCCAGTAATAAACCAAGGAGTTGACCGAGTTAAACCAATCCTTGTTAAATGTTCCCAAACTAAGTCACGATTTTTCAGAACCGGATCTTTGTATACAATCTTTAAATGTATGATGCGTCCTTTGTAAACCGCTTCGACATCAATTAATCTTTTTGACTCAAATAAAAATGTAGCATTAAAATCCCCTTTTTTATAAAAAGTGTTAAACCATAACTACAACCAATAGGATCCACTATTTTCAAATTTTTATTGCCACAATGGCCAACAAAATTTTTTCAAAAAAGAAAACGATCGTTTTTTTTGAAACGAACAAAAAATCAGGCCGGTGCTTATTACACAAATCCCTTAGATACCCAATAGTCACCTAATTCCTGAGACCTTGACAATTTCAACTCAATACTATCATTTAGCAGGTTTATGGTTTTGGTGGCTTGACTCCACCTTGAACACCCTTCACCAGTACTTGAGACTTTGGGTTTGGATCATCTTCCACCACCACATCAACCTGAGAAAACCAAATATTATCCTTCACAATAAGAAGAGAAATCTCAATCTTACCTTGATACATCCCCATAACTTCTCCAATTTGCAATAAAGCTCATTAAGAAAGCAGATCTGACAACCAACACAAGAGCCCTACTACCTGCTAGAACCATAAATGTCCCCTTAAGCCTTGTATCATCCAATAAATGGGAAAACCATCAATTAAGAGGGCATCATTCGTTGCATAAACCATCTCCATATATTTTCTGGTTCCTATAAGATTACCAAATAAAACCAAACAGAGACAATTGTGTAACGCCCAGACAGCCATCTCTTAGTGGGCCCCATATCCTTTTCCAATCCATGGGCCTACCTTTTTTAATGGGCCTCTCGTCCTCTCACTAGGCCCGTGAGCCCATCTATATCTGACGGTCGGTTTGCTGCGTCTGGGAGGCTTTAAAGACTTGTTTACCGACCTTACAAATCACCAAATGATATCACTACAAGAAAATAGAGTCATAGCTACACTAAAATTTGTTGCAATAACTCCATATTTTGTTGCAAATTTGAAAATGCAATAAAACTGTGACACATTTTCTATTGTTGCTATATGAGCGTTGCAAATTGGTATTTGTTGCACATATATTGCAAAATTTGCAATAAATAGATTCCTTGCTATGTTGTTGTATTAATGCAACATTATTTTTGTAGTAAATTTGTTGTATAATTGTAACGTATGTTTGCAACTTTCATTTGTTACAAATTATTGCCACAGAAAAAATATAGCAAATATTATTACAGATATATAATGAATAAATATATTGCTATATGTGTTGTATTATTGCAACAAAATTTATGAAGCAAATTAGTGGTATAATTACAATGTTTTCGTACAACTATAAATTGTCATAAATAAATACGTAAATAAAAAACAAATATTGTTGCAAATTTGTAATAAGCACTTTTCCATACACATTGTAGAATGACTAAAACAAAAAATGTTTCAAATATTGTCTTATGAAATACATAGTTCATCACATTATTACAATAATATATAGTTGTAATTGCATTTACAACTTCGTAAGATTGCAGTTTATTTTGTAACATTAATTTTAATCAAATCTTTTTTTTTTGGCACATAAGTTCTTAAAATATAAACTTTTCTTTCATATTTTCTTATAATAAGATTTAAAATTTAATAATAAAACAATAAACAATAACTTACTTTATTAAATAATCAATTACTGAAATATTTTAACAACGAATTAGAAACTAGTAGAAAAAAATGAACCATAATAATAAATAAGTTCAGATATAATAATAATAACTTTGAAGGAAAAACTAAAACAATTAAGTGTGTTCACACTAGTAGAAAATAAACGATGACACAGTTACAAATATTTTCTCTAACTCTTCAAGCTTCTTGACCTTCTTTCTGATTTCCTCATGCCTTCTGTAAATGTAGATGACCAATCAAAACTGATCCATTTTCAGTAAAGAAAGTAGCTATTTAGATAATCAGATTTAATATCAGTTAACGTAACGAGAAAACTATATAGCTAATAAGATCCTATAACAAAAATGAGTCGATTAAAAAGTGTTTACCTTAGAGAAGGAGCTGCAAACGGGTTGTGTTGAGAACAGAAGTTAAACTATATATAACCAAAAGAAAATAAAATCGTATCTTTCGATCCTGAATAATAGTGGATTAATTCAATCAGTTATTATTAAAAACTAATAAACGTGAAAATAAAGCAAATAGGTGGACGTTTTTTTCTCAATATACATATGACCAAAAAGATACTTTAAACTAACAAAATTATTTTCATTATAAAAAACAGGATTATTCTCATTTAAAAGTAAATATTGAAATTTGTAGTTATCCATATTATATTAAAAAGTGGTAAAATGAAAAATATAAATATTTTAATCTCCTGGCTGAAGAAACGTAGCCAAATATTTACTCAAATACGGAACCATATTTTACATAAGGCAACAATTTATTTTATAAGCTATTAGAAAAATTAAGAACGTACACATGTATTGTAAAAAAAAAAGTATAAATTAAGAAACAAATAATTGAGAACATGAAACAAGACAGAGATAGAACTAAGTTAGGAAGCAAAAAAAATATGTATTATAACGTATAATCATAAACATGTTAAGTAACACAACATATATAGTATAGGCTTTGATAACAGAAAGAACCAAAACCGAAGATGCTCCTTCGGGCTCTCTTCTTATGTTTATGCGCCTCAAATAGTCATGACCACTAGTCCTCAACTCAGAGCCTCAGAGCTCATCTCATCTTCCACGAATTCTGATTTTAAAATTTCTAATGAGAATTCATCAAAAGTTAATGTTAAGACAAAGATGTCATAGTCACTCATAGAAAGCTTTTCGCTATAGCTTTTGGCGAAAGTTTTATAGAACGTATATATGTTGCAAAAGATTTATTAAATGTCATAAATATAATGACAAAATATGTCACGTATATTGTTACATAATTTAATATAATTTTCTTGCAAATTAGCCATAATTCATAATTGTTGAATACTTGTTACAAATTTTGTAAGATATATTTATATGTCGTAAAGCCGTTGCTAATTTATAACGAAAAATCACAACAATATTTATTGTTGCTATTTTGTAATAAATTTGCAATAAAATTGTGATGTTCAATTATCATTGCAACAATATGGCAAAACTTGTTACAATTTTTTGACGAATACTATCATTGCAAATATTATGTTGCAATATCACTATATTCTTGTAGTGTATTTCCCTGTATTTTGTCCTCACTCGCACAGTTCTAACAATCACATCCCATAAAGTCACCCATCTTGAGACTACTCCAGCGTAAGCACGCTTAACTGTAGATTTCTCTCAGGATCCTGTATCGAAAAGATAAATACACTTTGGAGATATAGGTGGCCAAATCAATCATTTTAAACCTCTTCACCCCCGCTAACAGATCACAACGTCCTCGTTGCACAGCAAGACCGTCACCCCCAACGTTGTTAGCCCACTCGACTCCACACTCGTCTGGGTTCAGCTTTGTTACCACTTGTAACTCCCTGACCTCCTACCTCTTAGTGGGTCCCATATCCAATTCCAGTCCATGGGCCAACCTTGACTACAAGAAAATAGGTATTTTGGGACTACCATTTGTGACTGATTAAATAGTCGCAAATATTTGCGACGACTTTATGATTGTTTTACTACTGATTAACGACTACAGGTAAAACGGAAGGAAAAGCATCGCTTATTAACGATTAAACAAAACAGTCGCAAATTCGTCTCAATTTAGCGACTGAATACGTATTCTTTTGTGACTGAAATTATTTCGTCACAAAAAGATACATTTTGTGACTACGTTGCAACTGCCGGTCTAGTCAGTAAGGGTCGTCGCTAATTAGTCGCAATATGGCGACAATTTGCAACTATGTTTTCGAGTATCATTTAGTCATAGCGGCATGTCGGCAAAAAAAGTTGAGAATGTAAAAGGTAGATGTACCCAACTTTTGGGACTCCATGAAAAACAGTCGCAAAAGAGCCGCTCCATGTCGGCAAAAAAGTGATCAATGTGGCATAGTGAACCGATATTTTGTGACTCTTTCTGAATTAGTCGCAAAAGAGTCACTCCATGTCGGCAAAAAACGTGATCAATCGGGGTTAGTGTACTTATATTTTGTGACTCTTTATGAATTAGTCGCAAAAAAGTGGCAAAATATCTCCTATATATATCCGACCACACTTCTTCCCTCATTCACATCAACATCAAAGAAAAAAAAAACGAGAGAAGAAGAAAAGAACAAAGAAAAAAAAAACGAGAGAAGAAGAAAAGAACAAAGAAAAAAAAAGATTAAAAAAAAGATTAAAAAAACAATGTGGAACAATTAATCAAGAGCATGGATGTACAATCGGATTGATCCATTTACTAATCATATCTCATTGGATTATTCGGCGGGTGTGGAAGAGTTCATCGCTTTTGCTAGTAGCCATGCACAAAATAGCAGAGGTAGGTTTTACTGCCCTTGTGTAGTATGTGGGAATTCGAAGTCGTTGAAAGCTGTCTCAGTTTCTAGTCATTTGCTAAGTAGAGGATTTACGCCTAACTATTATGTATGGTATGAACATGGTGAAGATTATGATGTTGTTGGAGAAGGAACTAGTAGTCATTATGCTAATAATACAGATTATGCTAGTGCTAGTGAACCAATAGGATTTAATGGGGAAAATCTATATGTTGGGGAGAATGTATATGCTGGGATGGTGAATGATGCATTTCATGGTTCTGTACCATATAACGAGTATCATGAACATGAAAGTGGAAATGATTATGTTCATGAACAACCCACCCAAGAAGCAAAACGGTTTTATGATATGCTAGCTGCTGCAAACACTCCACTGTATGATGGATGTCGGGAAGGATAGTCGCAGTTATCGTTGGCAGTTCGGTTCATGAACAATAAGGTCAACTACATTTGTCTGAAAATTGTATGGATTCATGGACAAGACTGTTTACGGAGTATTTACCATTGGGTAATCAGGCAACCGGTTCATATTATGAGACGGAGACTTTGATGCGAAAGCTAGGATTACCGTGTCGCACATATGATGTATGTATAGATAAATGTATGCTCTTTTGGAAAGATGATGAGAAGTTGGAGCATTGCAAGTTCTGCGACAAACCAAGGTATAAGGCTGGTGAAGGAAGAACAAGAATACCGTTCAGTAAGATGTGGTATTTAACAATTGCGGAAAGGCTGAAGAGAATGTACCAATCTGAGAAGACTGCAGCTTTTATGAGATGGTACGCTGAGAACAGCTCTGAGGAGGGATTAATGTGTCATCCTTCAGATGCGGCTGAGTAGAAGAATTTTCAGCAATTGCATCCCTCATTTGCAGCAGAACCGTGCATGTTTATCTTGGATTATGTACAGATGGTTTCAATCCTTTTGGGATGTCGAAAAACCATTTGTTATGGCCAGTGATATTGACTCCATACAACTTCCCTCCTGGGATGTGCATGAGCATGGAGTATTTGTTTCTGACGATTTTGAATTCAGGACCGAATCATCCACGAGCTAGTCTTGACGTTTTTCTAGAACCATTGGTCGATGAGTTAACAGAGTTATGGTATAATGGAGTGGAGGCATATGATGTGTCCTTAGATCAAAATTTCAACCTTAAAGCTGTCCTTTTGTGGACTATCAGCGATTTCCCAGCATATGGCATGTTGTCAGGATGGACAACACACAGAAGATTAGCTTGCCCAATTTGTATGGACGATATAAATGCATTTCAATTGCCAGCTGGTAGGAAGACATGTTGGTTTGATTGCCACAGGAGATTTCTTCCTGCTAATCATCCAAATGCAAAAGGATAAAAAACACTTTTTCAAAGGTAAAAACGCAGTGAATGACTATCCACCGCAATATTTGACGGGTGAACAGGTCTAACATGAGCGTATAAGAAATGCCGAGCCGCCAAAGACTTCTGACTGCGGAGGAAATGGACATGAAAATAAAGTGGATGGCTATGGAAGTTGGCATAATTGGCACAAAGAAAGCATCTTGTGGAAGCTCCCGTATTGGACCAATCTTAACTTACGACACAATCTTGATGTGATGCATATTGAGAAGAATGTTCTGGATAATCTCATGTACACTGTTATGAATGTTAAAGACAGATCAAAAGACAATGTGAGGTCCCGCATGGATGTTGCAAGATTTTGTGATCGAAGTCAATTACATGTTGATGCTCGTGGGAGAGCTCCTTTTCCTATTTGGAGATTGAGTGCGAAAGGGAAAAAAACCTACTTCAATGGGTCAAAGAAGATGCTAAATTTCCAGATGGATATGTAGCTGATTTAGCTAGTTGTGCAGACATCAAGGATGGGAAGTTTTCAGGAATGAAAAGCCATGATTGCCATGTCTTTATGGAATGATTGCTTCCATTTGTGTTTGCAGAGTTGTTACCACGTGACGTCCATCTTGCAACATCAGGTAAAAAATTATATATATATATATATATATATATATATATATATATTTATGTAACATCCGCGAACCAAAAATTGGTTTTTGGGGATGGGTGTCGATGGACACCAAGGTGGTATCCGTCGACACCACTAATGTCTGGTTTGACCAGTTCGATTTAATTATCGATTTGGACCGGTTTGTTTTAGGGAAAACCAATAAACCGAGATATTTAAGTGTGTGGTCGACCAGAAGGGTTTTTAGAAGTTTTCTCTTATCGCCGTTAAACGTTTTTGAGAGAAAAAGGAAGAGAAAGAGAGTTCTTGAGATTTTGGTGAGATTGGTGAGATTCCTTGCTGTTTCTGGAGAGATCTAAGGCTGGGAAGGTGCTAGAAGCTTGCTAGGAGTGAGGGATTCGTTCTTATTGGTCAGAATCTTCCTGCAGAGAGGTGAGTGCATGACCATGGCTAATCTAAGCCTTTGATTCCCTTGTTCTTTCTTGTTGTTGCTTGTATGTGTGTTTTTCTTGCTGGGATTGGTTGATACAGGTTCCCACGGAGGTATAAGGCTTGGGTTTTGAGTATTGGACGATTTGGAGGAGATTTGGGAGCGAGATTCGACTCTCGACTTCGCGCGGATCGCAGTTGCAGAGGAAGTGTCGGTCGACACCAGCAAATTGGGCATGGATCGACACTGTGGGGTAGTGTCGGTCGACACCATTGAGCCAGTGTCGGTCGACACCTCCCTTCCAGCGAGACGATGTTTGATTTCCTGGTTTATGTGTTTGTTTGTTGCTTGTTTTGGAACTTTGGAATCATTGTTGCTTGTGTGTATAGCCCAGTAGATTGGAGGATTGCCTCACTGAGTGGTGCATGTAAAGGCAAAGTGTGATCGTGGAATCAAGGCAATGAAGAGGAGGATGTTCTAGGGACTCGATTGGATGTTGTCTGGCATTGCTAGGTTGCTAGAGTTGAGTCATTAGAAACATTGCTAGGTTGCTGGTTCCTTGTTTTCTTGTTGTTTGGTATTTGATTATTGTTGATGTTATGGTTATTGGTTATTATTGGAGTATTATTGGATACTTAATCGGTGTTGTTATTTCCGCTGATGATTGTGATTGTGGTTAGGTGGCTAGTGGGTATGGGACCACTAGTTGAAGTTATTTATTATATTATATATATTTATTTATTATAAAATAAAAAGGTCGGTCGTGTCATTTTGGTATCAGAGCCCATACGGTTCTAGGTTTGGGTTCGCTAGGTTTCTGTTGTGATGTTTTGGATTGCATGCTTTGATTGATTATGTGAGTTAGTCAATTGTGTGTGGCATGGAGTCCTAGAACATCCTCTTTCAGCCTTCAATGAGATTCCATGGTGAGTTATTGTTATGTTTCTTTGTGTGGTACTGATTTGTTTTATGCTTGTTAGTCTCTGTTCTTGGAAGATCAGTGGTTAAGGTGTTTGAGTTGTTGGTCGTGGACGGGGACGTGGTCGTGGTCATTGTCGGGCGGGTCTCGAGGCCAGCGAGTGTGTGTTCCAGAGTTCCACGAGGAGGTACGTCAGAGGGTCGCAAGCTTATCAGAAGGGACCCAGGTGTGGGGTTGCAGCAGGTGGAGCCCAGGGTCGAGATGATCGCTTGGTGGATCTGTTGGCGTGCTGTTGGAGCGGTTACCGAGAGGGGTACCGGTGTAGGCTCCAGTTGTGCCGCATGTGGCGGGGTGCAGCCGAGGGCTACGGATGTTGAGGAGTTTCCATCTTATGTTAAGAGAATGAGCTGTTGTAGATGACCGGTATGAGATTATTCTCAAGAGGTTTCAGGTCTAGAGAGGCGGATAGGTGGATATATGCAGTGGGAGTAGATATTTTTGCAGCTTGGTGGTTAATCCAGTTGGATAGTAGAAGTTGAGTGGAAAGGCGTAACATTGCAATGTTATACTTGGACCATAGGAGGTACTTTTGGTCGGGAGATGTTTATAGTGGTTATGGTTGTTGCTCCTGAGGGGATGGTGATTCTCCCGAATACCGATAGCTCAAGGGACTGGGGGCTCCGAGAGTGACAGAGGGGATTATGTTCCCCTGAGGGGATGAGTAGTTCCCTTGATACCGAGATCTTGAGGATTGTGTTCCAAGAGTGAGACGGTATAACTCGAAGACGCTGGTCTGAGAGTGAGATCGGTATGGCTTGAAGGTTGTGACCTATGGGTGGGGATTTAGGAGCAAGCAATACCTAGGACGTGAGTATAAACAACCTGATTGAATGTAGACCTCGAGAGATTTTTGGTGGTTTAATCTCGGGTTTTAGATGTGTTGACCAATGGGTCAGGGTTTTATGAACCAGAGCGGTTATGAATGTGTGGCTGTTTCGCCAGGATTGTGAGACCGGTGGTGCTGGAGTCTCGGGAAGGGGAGCTACAGCAGGTTTGAGCCGGGAAAGGCATGTTTGCCAGATACATAAGTTCACGAGAAGCCTTCATGGCAGGATAAACTAATCGTTGCGACAATGTTGGATGAAGTTCATTGGAGATGGACAGGGTTGCTAGATTCAAGGTTTTGGTAAGCTTGTTGGAGGGAATAAGTCAAGTGGTTTGAGTTAGCGGCCTGCAAAGCATTTGAAGCGGTGAATCAGAATATGCGAGCGTATGGTACTTGTTTGTTTTTTTTACGTTCGTATTGATGATTTGCTAACTTGTGGAAGTTTCCCTAACTAGCAAGTTACTAGAGGTTTTTGGAGGAACAAGAGGGTTGATATTCAGGTGGCGGCAAGTTGATGTTGGCATACTTGAGTGTTTGTGTAGTTGAGCTGAAGAAGTAACTAGAGGATTTATGGAGCAAGAGATTCATACGTTCTAGTGTATCACCGTGGAGAGCACCGATGTTGTTTGTTAAAAAGAAAGATTGAAGTCTCCACTTGTGTATAGATTAATGGGGTTTGAACCGGGTTACTGTGAAGAACAAGTACCCTCTTTCTAGGATTGATGAGTTGTTGGATCAATTGAGGGGTGCTACTTGGTTCTCTAAGGTAGATCTGGTGTCGGGTTATCATCAGATGCCGGTAGATGAGGCAGATGTGAGGAATACTACTTTCAGGACGAGGTATGGGCATTGTGAGTTCGTGGTGATGCCTTTCGGGTTGACTAACACGCCAGCAGCGTTGATGAGATTGATGAACAGTGTGTTTCAGGATTTTCTGGATGTATTCGTCATCATTTTCATCGATGATATCCTGGTATTTTCTAAGAGTCCTGAAGAGCATGCAGTGCATTTGAGAGCAGTTCTGGAGAAGCTGCGGGAACATAAGTGGTTTACTAAGTTGAGCAAGTGCAGTTGCGGAAACATGAGGGCAACTATCCTACTCATGATTTGGAGATGGCTGCTGTAGTTTTTACCATGAAGATTTGGAGATCTTATCTTTATGGTGCAAAATTAAAGGTGTTTATAGATCGTAAGAGCCTGAAGTATATATACACTCAGCCTTAGCTGAATTTGAGACAGAGGCGGTGGATGGAGCTTGTGGCAGATTATGATTTGGAGATAGCCTATCACCCTGGTAAGGCTAACACGGTTGCAGACGCTCTGAGTCGGAAGAAGGTAGCTTCAGCTCAGGAGCAGGAGATGGAGTCTCTGGTAGGAGAGATCAGTGCTTTGAGCTTGTGTGCTGTTTCACAGGAACCGTTGGGTTTGGAAGCAGTTGATAGAGTAGATCTTCTGAGTAGAGTGCGGTTGGCTCAGGAGAAGGATTTGGGGCTAGTGAATGCCTCTAAGGATGTGGATTCAGAGTATCAGGTCTCAGATAATGGTACTATCTTGGTGCACGGTCGGGTTTGTGTGCCCAAGGATGAGGAGTTGAGGCAGGAGATTCTGAGAGAGGCTCATGCGAGCAAGTTATCTATTCATCCAGGAGCGACTAAGATGTACAGTGACCTCAAGAGGTACTATCATTGGGTCGGGATGAAGAAGGATGTGGCTAGTTGGGTTTCGAGGTGTGTTGTGTGTCAGCTAGTGAAGGCTGAGCATCAGGTTCGTGGCGGGTTACTGAAGAGTTTACCCATTCCTGAGTGGAAGTGGGATATGATCACCATGTATTTTGTGGTCGGATTGCCAGTGTCACGGACCTTTGATGCTATTTGGGTCATCGTGGACCGGTTGACTAAGTCAGCCCATTTACTGGCCATTAAGAAGACTGATGGAGTAGCGGTCTTGGCTAAGAAGTATGTGAGAGAGATAGTCAGATTGCATGGGGTGCCAGCGAGCATTGTGTCTGATAGGGATTCCAAGTTCACTTTAGAGTTCTGGAAGGCATTTCAGGCAGAGATAGGCACTAAGGTGCATATGAGTACAACTTATCATCCCCAGACGGATGGACAGTCTGAGAGGACAATCCAGGCGCTGGAAGATTTCCTGAGGATGTGTGTGTTGGATTGGGGTGGCCATTGGGCAGATCACCTGAACCTGGTAGAGTTTGCTTACAACAACAGTTATCAGGGGAGTATTAAGATGGCTCCTTATGAGGCTTTCTATGGGAGACCATGTCATACACCATTATGCTGGACTCAGGTGGGGGAGAGGAGCATGTTTGGTGCTAGTTTTGTTCAGGAAACCTCAGAAAAGATTCGGGTTCTCAAGCTGAACATGATGAAGGCTCAAGATAGACAGAGGAGTTATGCTGATAGGAGGAGGAGAGATCTTGAGTTTCAGGTGGGAGACAGAGTGTACCTCAAGATGGCCATGTTGCGGGGTCCAAACAGGTCATTGTCATAGACTAAGTCGAGTCCGAGGTATATGGGTCCATTCAGAGTGATTGAGCCGGTTGGACATGTGGCATATAGACAGGAGTTACCCAAGGTTATGCATGCATTCCATAAGGTTTTCCATGTGTCTATGTTGCGGAAGTGTCTCCGTGAGGGTGAGCAGGTGTTGGCTAAGATTCCTGAGGATCTTCAGCCTAACATGACATTGGAGGCGAGACCAGTGAGGGTTCTCGAGAGGAGGATCAAGGAACTTCGGAAGAAGAAGATTCCTTTGATGAGAGTCATGTGGGACTGTGATGGTGTTGAGGAGCAGACTTGGGAGCCTGAGGCAAAGATGAAGGCAAGGTTAAAGAAGTGGTATGAGAAGCAAGCCGCGACTTGAGCTAGTTTAGCCTGGTCCCATCTGTAATCCGTGGCTGGAGCGGGAATGGAGTATTCCAGCCCATCTCTCTTGTTACTCGGTCGCTTGGGGTGGTTGGTTGTGCGACTCAGTAACAAGATGAGGTGGTGTTCGGAGTACAAAGTTTCCGTGAGGCAGGGTTTTGGAGGAAAGTTTCTTGAAATAGAAGTTTCCAAAGTAGAAAGTTTCCAAAAATGGAAAGTGCTAATTATGGAAAGTTTTATGGGAGTTAGAATTTGTCCTTTTTAGCGGTGGAGAGCCTGGGAGAGGCTTGTGTGCGGCCTTAGTGGCGGACTTTCGAGTCAGTGTGCCCGTGTGTGGCGGTCTTTTTAGACATTGTGTGGCCTTTGTGGCGGGCTGTTTAGCCGTGTGTGGCCTTTGTGGTGGGCTGTTTAGCCAATTGCGTGGCCTTTGTGGCGGGCTGTTTAGCCAGAGTGTCTTTGTGACGGTCCTTTGGGACAGATGGTCTTTGTGACGGGCTGTTTAGCCAGAGTGTCTTTGTGATGGTCCTCTTTAGGACATTTGTTTGGCCTTGGTGGCAGTCCTCTTTAGGAAATTTGTTTGACCTTGGTGGCGGTCCTCTTTAGGACATTTATTTGGCCTTGGTGGCGGTCCTCTTTAGGACATTTGTTTAGCCTATGTGGCGGTCCTCTTTAGGACATTTTGTTTGGCCTTGGTGGAGGTCGTCTTTAGGACATTTTATTTGGCCTTAGTGGCGGCCCTTATGGCATGTATATGATCCTTGTGTGGTCATGAGGTATTCCAGTGAGGGGATATGTGGTTGGTAGGACACTGAGCTGTTTTACGCGAGCCACGGGAAGCAAACCTGGATAGGGATAGGACTCAGACGTTTTCAGAATTGTTTGCTCGCGGCTCTTGGAGGACTTAGGTTCTCCTAGTACTGCCATATTCATAGACTTTGTGGCTTGGGAGTATGGTTGGTATATCGACTTCAGACGACGGTTCGGAGGCGCGCTGTAGGGTGACGACCAGAGAGACGAGTTTGGATTTTTCCTTATATATTATGGCATGCGGATTTAGGCCCAATGAGGAGCCAACATTCGCATGCAGACTTAGGTCTGATGAGGAGCCAATGAACACTCAAGGTTTAGGCCTATGAGTAAAAGGAAGTCAAAAAGTCAAGAGGAAATGACGCCTGGAGCGTGAGTCTATTGCCTAGAGGTGACCTTCTGTAGATCGGTCGGAGGAGTGCAGGCCGTGGAGACGGTTGCACGGGAGTCCTTGGCTGATGGTTGTTCGAGATTCGAGGACGAATTGTAACATCGGCGAACCAAAAATTGGTTTTTGGGGATGGGTGTCGATGGACACCAAGGTGGTGTCCGTCGACACTACTAATGTATGGTTTGACTAGTTCGATTTAATTATCGATTTGGACCGGTTTGGTTTAGGAAAAACCATTAAACCGAGATATTTAAGTGTGTGGTCGACCAGAAGGGTTTTGTGAAGTTTTCACTTGTCACCGTTAAACGTTTTTGAGAGAAAAAGGAAGAGAAAGAGAGTTCTTTAAATTTTGGTGAGATTGGTGAGATTCCTTGCTGTTTCTTGAGAGATTTAAGGCTGGGAAGGTGCTAGAAGCTTGCTAGGAGTGAGGGATTCGTTCTTATTGGTCAGAATCTTCCTGCAGAGATGTGAGTGCATGACCATGGCTAATCTAAGCCTTTGATTCCCTTGTTCTTGCTTGTTGTTGCTTGTTTGTGTGTTTTTCTTGCTGGGATTGGTTGATACAGGTTCCGACGGAGGTATAAGGCTTGGGTTTTGAGTATTGGACGATTTGGAGGAGATTTGGGAGCGAGATCCGACTCTCGACTTCGCGCGGATCGCAGTTGCAGAGGGAGTGTCGATCGACACCAAAATTGGGCATCGATCGACACTGTGGGGTAGTGTCGGTCAACACCATTGAGCCAGTGTTGGTCGACACCTCCCTTCAAGCGAGACGATGTTTGATTTCCTGGTTTGTGTGTTTGTTTGTTGCTTGTTTTGGAACTTTGGAATCATTGTTGCTTGTGTGTATAGCCCAGTAGATGGGAGGATTGCCTCACTGAGTGTTTATCAAATACTCATGCATCTCAATTTGTGTTTGTGGTGCAGGAAAATGCAAAGTGTGATCGTGGAATCAAGGCAATGAAGAGGAGGATGTTCTAGGGACTCGATTGGATGTTGTCTGGCATTGCTAGGATGCTAGAGTTGAGTCATTAGAAAAATTGCTAGGTTGCTGGTTCCTTATTTCTTGTTGTTTGGTATTTGATTATTGTTGATGTTATGGTTATTGGTTATTATTGGATATTTAATTGGTGTTGTTATTTCCGCTGATGATTTTGATTGTGGTTAGGTAGCTAGTGGGTATGGGACCACTAGTTGTAGTTATTTATTATATTATATTATATTTATTATTTATTATAAAAAAGGTCGGTCGTTTCAATATATATATATATGACAATTTATTTTTTATATATATGTCAAATTAATTAATGATTTCATTTATATATTTTAGGGATTGGATCATTTTTCTGTGACTTAAGTAGTCGATCGTTGGAGCAAAGTCATGTCCAATTGTTGAAAGCGAATATTGTGATGATTTTGTGCAATTTAGAGAAAATATTCCCGCCTTCGTTCTTTGATGTGATGGAGCACCTCCCTGTACACCTACCATATGAAGCCGAACTTGGTGGTCCAGTTCAATATAGGTGGACGATCCCTTCAAAAGGTTTTTTAAACGTTTGAAAGGGAAGGCGAAGAACAAAAGATATCCAGCGGGTTCAATCGTTCAATCATATATTAATGATGACATATCTTACTTCTCAGAACACTACTTTGCTTCAAACATTTCTACAGCTAGTAGAAGGAGGTATTTCATACTTATAGTATAATATATAAGGGTCTTTTAAACTATTATGAAAAGCTAACTAAACTTTTATATATTATTCAGGTCATTGCGATATGATGCGGGAGAAGTTCATGTGTATCCAGTACCCGTACCGGATATATTCACTCAAGTCGGTCGTTCTAGTGGCCAAATTACAGAGTTTTGGCTATCTGACAAAGATCATAAATGCGCACATGCATATGTTTTGGGAAATTATGGATTAATATTTGTCTTATATATGCTGGAAAAATAGTGTGTTAGACGCTCAAATACGGAAAGAATATCCGGAACTCACCGATGATCAAGTCACAGTGAAAAGAAATGAAGATTTTAGCGATTGGGTTCGCCAATATGTAAGTATATGTAAATAAATTATTATAAAAAAATATTTTACTGAATGGGTTCAACTCACTTATTTATATTTTTTTTGTTATGTAGGTGTATACAATGAGCCGTGTTGAAAGTTTTCCTCCTTGGGTTCATGAAGTGGTTGAAGGTTCAGAAAACAAAGTCAAGTCATGGCCCATGCATGTATTTCACAAGAGGTTACATGTTTCACACGCGGGAACACGGGCAGACCAAAAAGACAATGAATTATGGGGTATGTGTCCGAGGGCAAAATTATTCTGAAGCATCTATAGAGGATGATTTTTATGGGACCGTGGAAAACATAATCGAGCTTGAGTATCCTGGCATTATTAACCTAAAGATCACACTTTTCTATTGTGATTGGTTAGATCCAACGGTTGGCAAAGGTATCCACATGACAAACGGAGGCATTGTAGATGTGCTTCTTCCATCAAGAATATGCAAAAATTACGAACCATTTATTTTAGGTTAAATTTCTTCCACTAAATATTCAGTTTACCTAAGTACGTATACGGAATATTAAATATATTAATTTAATTTTAAAGTTTCTTTATACAGGTTCGCAGGCTGATCAAGTGTGTTATCTATCATATCCATACACTAAACGACCTCGTAAATCGTGGGTTACAGTGTGCAAAGTCAATCCGAGGAATGTTGTTGAAGGGAAGTTTAACGAAAATGACTTGGTTATATTGCAACAAACTGTTATTGATGCCACTCCGACTTTGGTTGAAGAAATCATCATTGAGAGTTTAGTAGACGAGAGTCATCAAGATGAACCAACCGATTTTGAGATCGAAGATGCTGAAGGAGAAGACGAATTTCAATGTAACTTGTCAACATTTGATGATGATGATGAAGATGAAGAACTTGCATATGAACACTAAATGTGCTTGAGGTTTAATATGTAAAATATTGTCTCTTTGTGTCATGTACAATAAAATAAACATTTTTAGTTTGACACTTATTTAAATTATCATAAACTTTAATTGATTGATTAATCTGGCAATTTGGTACCGTATATCTACTCTAAAAATCAAAGGCCTCCAGTTTGATTAGTGAGCAAGATTAATATCCATCATTAAAAATATAGTCACAGTACAGTAGCACATTTGCTACTAATCTCAAATAGTCACAAAAGAGTAACAATTTGAGACTACTTTGCCACTAGTTTCTTACGATTTAGCGACTAACACCTGAATTAGCCACTGTTTTACGACGTATTCCCCACTCTTGATATTTTTGTATCTCAAAAATCATATTTGAGATGTATTTTCATCCTTAGTTATACATTTATCCTTGCATTTGCTTGATTCTATTCACTAATACTTTTTCAAGGTATTAAATTTCAATGTTTACAATACAAACATGCATATGTTCCAAACCTATCTTAACTTATACATGTTACCAATGATATAATGTGTATATCTATAGAAAAATGTAAATATGGTGTTTTAAAACCAAAGCTTTACTAACTCTTCCTATTGTATATACTTTTTACTACTAAGTTGAGTGATTTATGCTGCAAATCAGCTCATAATGTTTGAAAATCAAACTTTTGGGTTGCTACTAATCTCAAATAGTCACAAAAGAGTAACAATTTGAGACTACTTTGCCACTAGTTTCTTACGGTATTTTGGCGGTTTATGTTTCCACCACAAATTTACTGAAACTTGAGAATCATTTGGTTTCGCGTTTTTTCCCCCTAAATCAATTAATTTGCGATTCATTTGCGACTACTTAGCGACTGAATTTCGTTAATAACTAAGCAAACACTTAAACGATATTTCTTTTCTTCACTCTCACAAACACTTAAACATCGATTTCTATTCTTTCCTCTAGGGTTTACTCTCTCACAAACATCAATCTGCTCTCTCTCAAACAAATCGGAGAAATCTATCCTTCTTCGACCGATTTCTCTCAATCCTCCCCTTTCCCTAAATCTTTTTCCTACTTTAAATCGATTTCTCCTTCTCTCTCAATCTTCAATCGATTTCTCTCAACCCTCACTTTTTCTCTATCTCAATTGTTTTCCTATTTCTCGATCTAATGCCTCCTAAGGGTAAGATTTCTTCCAGAGGTCGCGGTGCCAGAACAGCCACCGGTGTCCGAATCTTCACTGGTTCTAACCCTAGATCCTCTTCTCATTCGTCGAACCCTTCTGAACCGACACACTCTGCGACACAGTCTTCACATCTGAGCCGTCCTACACAGTTTCCGCCGACAACAATTCCAACGCCGGTAAGGAGTCCATCGCCGACTACAGATACACCTCCACCGCGGCAAATACTTACCCCGCCTCTGCTTCCTCAACAAGTGCGTCTACCTGTTACTCATCCTCAACCTCAATCGGAGGATGTTCCAGAGGAAGCTAATGGCGAAGAAGAAGAAAACAAAGAGTAGTAAAACCCTAATCCAAATGTCGATTACTACCAAGAACTGTTAGATGGTTTGCTAGCTCTTCCAGGCCGAGAACATCTACCACTCTTGTCTCAGCGTCCTATCCCTGGAGTCGAAACGTTATGGTTTAAAAACTCTCTCCTTTTGTAAGTTTAGTTTAAACTGTGTTTATGTGTCGATAGTTTAAACCGCTTTAAGTGTCTATAGTTTAATCATGTTTGTGGTAACTTGTCTTTGCTTTAAGTCTAATCTATTGATCATGTATGTCAAATTTCAAACTCGGTTTTGCAAAAAATAGAAACTGAGACTAATCGGTTGTTATTTGAATGTGTTCACTAGTTTGCGGTAATGAATGTGTTCACTAGTTTGCAGTAATGATAGTTTGCGGTAATGAATGCGTTCACTAGTCTAAACTATTGATCATGAATGTGTTCACTAGTTTGCGGTAATGAATGTGTTCACTAGTTTGCGGTAAGAATGTGTTCACTAGTTTGCGGTAATGAATGTAACAGGTTTAACCGGCACAAAGGAAAGCTTTCTCGAGTCATTGCTGGAATCTTAAGGAGAAAGTTTGATGGGCCTTACTACAGTTGGAAGGTTACTCCACGACGCATTCAAGAGCGATACTTCAGGACATTTGCGGTAAGTCAAATTATAGTTTTGACAATGCTTTAAACACTTAACTCTCTCTCTCTCTATATATATATATATATGAATTGGTCAATTTGATAACCAAACTGTTTTGTGTTATTGTAGCGGAAGTATAATTGGGATGTGGGGATTACTGAGCTCGTTAAAGAAGGTTTCTTGAAGATAGCAAAGAACAGGATGAAAGCCATTGTCAGTCAAGTTAGGAGGAGTGGTGTATTACCACCATGGATTGGTGATAAGTTATGGCCTATTATGTGCGAATATTGGAACACCCCTGATGCCATGGAGAGGAGTGAGAATGCTTCAAATTGCAGAAACTCGGACCGTGGAGGCCTTAGAGTGCACAAACACTTAGCTTGTCAGAAATCATAAGTCCAAATTCATCAAGAAATGGTAACACTACTCTTTCCATCCACTTCACCTCAAAGTTTTTCTAAAATTTCCATCATTTAATGTGTTTCACTATCATTGTAGGAGGAAGAGATGGGGCGTCCTGTATCACTGGTCGAAGTGTTTCTTAAAACACAAACTCGGCCCGATGGATCATTTGTGGATTAAAAAGTCAAACAAGTTGCTGAAACCTATAAGAAGACCATAGAAGAGAGACAAACTGAAACAGACGATGATGGTCTAGATGGTTCAGAGAGTTCAACACATCGAACTCTTTCCCTTGAAGAAAGAAATGAAATCTTCCTTCAGGTAATTCGTTTATATCTTTTGTGTGTGCATTTTTATTTGTCAATTTTGGTTTCTTAATGTGAATGATGTTTGATGTTGATTCTAAGATTAACAGTCTCTTGGTTTTCTTAAAATTGTTTAATGAGCTATGCTTAAGAACCTAGAATATTTGATGTTAATTCTGCATTTGATTTTCTGGTTTGTGCTGATTAGCGAATGTTTATCTTTTGGTTTAGTGTACTCAAACAGATACCAAAGATAACCCATTTGGCCTTGGATCACTTGTTGAGACACTAAGGAAAGGAAAAAGGAAAGAGAGTTATGCGAGCTCTTCTGCAGCAACTCTTGCGGAGCTTCAAGATCAACTTCGGCGCAAGATATCTGAACATGATTCTGAGAATGCACGACGTGATCATGAACACCGAGAGTCTGAAGCTGTGATCAACAAGCTTGTCCTCTTCATCTCTGAAAAAATTCCTGAATACTCAGAATTTACAGTTTCTCCTCCTGCAGCCATCCAACCAGCTACGGCGCCTACAACCACTGCACAACCCATCGATGGAGGCACCACACCAGTCTCCAGTCCAGCTGCACAACCCACCGATGGAGGCACAACACTAGATGCCAATTCCCCTACCTCTAATACTTCTTCCAACTAAACTTCTAATTCCCCTTCTCTTTATGTATGAACTTACTTTTGAATATTGTTTCTTGGATGTTTAGGATGATCTTTTTGTTTAGGATGATAATTTTGCTTGTGTGGTACTTTAAATCATCACTCCTTTTGATTATTAGCATTTGATTTTCCAAATTTAATCTGATTTAGGATTGCTAAAACATTACTGATTTGTGACTACACCAATTAAAAAAATATGACTATTTAGTGACTAAACCAATTCAAATAATGTGACTATTTTGTGACTAAACCAATTCAAATAATGTGACTATTTTGTGATAAAACCAATTCACAAAGTAGTGGCACAATAGTTACTAAACACGAACTCCTTAGCGACTACAAAAACAGAGTCTTAACATAGTCGCAATAATAATGCGACTATTTTGCGACTCAACTGCTACTAAACTAAAAACAGACTTTGCAACCCTTTTGGGACTAATAGGCCGTCCTTAATCCGTCGCTAAACCCAGAATCTACCATTAATCCCAAAACGGTCGTAAACATAAGACTCTTATATATAGTCACAAAATTGTCCCTAAGTAGACTTCGTTGCAGTTTAGTCGGAAATTTACAACTACCAACTCTAGTCACAGTTTCGTCGCAAATATACGACTATATAAAAGAGTCTGTAATCTGTCGCAAATAAGCGACCATGTTGCGACAAACATATTTTGCGACTATTTTTTGCGACCATCAGAAAGAGTCGCAAAATAGTCGCAAAACCGTTATTTGCGACTAAATAGCCTGTTTTCTTATAGTGCTTCCTTAATGGGCCTGACGTCTTCTCACTAGGTCTGTGAGCCCATCCATATCTTAGGGTTTGTTTGCTATGTCCCAGAAGCTTTAAAAACTTGTTTACAGACCCTACAAATTACCCCATGATCTTTCCCTATGTTTTGTTCTCATTGGCCATCTATGTCACCAAAGTGCACTTATCTTTTGGACAAGGGTTCTGACAGAACTTTACAGTTGAGCGTGCTTATGCTGGAGTAGTCTCAGGATGGATGACCTTCCGGGAAGTGACTATCAGAACTGTGCAAGTAAGATAAAAACACAAAAAAAGAACAGAAACGACCCAACCTATTTTTTGTTTTGTTTTTAATACAATAAATAACTATTGATCCCATACTTAGCTGTGGGACAAAATCTGGTTTCCGCAGATATCCAGATTCAGATCGGAGTTCTGATCCAAAAATCGGATATCCGGATATAACTATTATTAAAATCTGATGGTAACGGATTTGGATCCGGATAACAATTAAAAATATGATCAGATATCAGGATCTGTTAGTAATATCCAATATTTTATAATATGGGTTAGTGGGCTATGCATAAACCCAAAAAATGTGCTAATTCCCCACAACTTACCTTCATTTGACTCTTCACTTTGCCAAAAGAAAAGAAAAAAAAAATATTTATCGACTTTTCACTTTGCCTTCACCGCCGCAAAAAAAGATCACCTCCACCAAAGCACCACAAAATCATCTTCACCCTTCACCAAACAAACTGTTGTTGCCGCCATCTCGTCCTCTCCTATCTTTCCCCTCGGAGTTACTGGATCTACTTTTTCGTGGCAAATCAGGGTTTTTTATGGTGATCAAAGCTCTTCGAATGAAGGTTACGTGTCAGCTTGGCTTCTTGCAGTAGTTTCCA
Organism: Camelina hispida; assembly: GCA_023657505.1. Classification (NCBI taxonomy): domain Eukaryota; kingdom Viridiplantae; phylum Streptophyta; class Magnoliopsida; order Brassicales; family Brassicaceae; genus Camelina; species Camelina hispida. The sequence goes on from CP094637.1 coordinate 28,758,579, forward strand.
CCATCTCTGACTCTCTAATTATCTTTTACCTAGTTTCTCGTGGTTGTTCGATGATGGTTAGTGTCAGATCCGGATAACAGGCGATGATCTGATTTTTTAACGGGTATCCAAACTTCAGATATCTGATGTAAACAGAAGCGGATTTGGATACCAAAACGACTAATCCGGCAAAATTGGATTCGAAAACAGATACCTTAAAAACCCTCGGATATATGATTCGGTACAGGGCTACCCATACTCACTAATATCCTAACCCCAATAAATACAACAACGAAAAATAAATAGCATCATTAAACCACAATACTTCAATTAATCCAATAATAATCATAAACCAAGGAACTAACAATCCTAAGAAACATTCTAAAGACCCAACTCTAGCAATCTAACAGAAGCCAGATATCAATCGATCGAGCAACTAGAACATCCTCCTCTTCATTATCTTGATTCAACGATAACACTTTGCTTTTACCTGCATCACAAACAATAATTGAGACGCATGAGTTTTATCACAAATACTCAGTGAGACAATCCTCCCATCTACTGGGCTATATACACAAGCAATTGAGATCTCCAGTCGAACACATAACAAATAACAAAATGAAACCAGGTAACAAACAAAGATCAGCCACTGCTGAAGGTTGGTATCGACCAACACCCTCCTGGTGTCGATTGACACTAACATCTGGCGAAGGTTGGTGTTGATTGACACTTGCAACCTGGTGTCGACCGACATCTACTTGACATCCATCAAAAACCCTAGTTATGTCGACCGACACTCCTTAGAGCCCTTGCGCCGTCCTCGCATTGGTCTCGATTGACACTAAATACTGATGCCAAGCATCGATTTCCTGCAAACCCCAGCGTGAATCTCTGTCCCAAAACGCCTCTCACTTGACCAAGGCACGCACATGAACGAATCCATGCCATCCAAGGAAAATCTATCAACCAATACATGGAAACACAAAACAGAGAATCTCAAGCTTAGATCAGTCATGGTCATGCGCACACCTTTCCAACAAGAAGATTCTGACCAGAAACTGACGAACCAACACCACAACAATCCTTCAACATGTTCCTAGCCCCATATCACCCCTCCACATGAAAAGATTTCTCAAACAAGCCCACGAGCTCTCCAAAAACTCTCACAAAAAATTTTCTCCCTTTCTAAAACTCTCTGGGAACGATAAAAGAGGCTACTCTCAAGCCAACAAATGTCCTAAACAGAACCGCCACAAAGGCCAAACAAATGTCAAAAAAAACCGCCACCAAGGCCAAGCAAATATCCTAAAGAGGACTGCCACCAAGGCCAAACAATTATCCTAACAAGGACCACCACCAAGGCCACACATTCTGAAGGACCTTCACGAAGACCACACATCCCAAAGGACCGACTAAACAGGCCAAACGTCCGGAAGAACCGTCACAAAGACCTTACATTATGAAGAACTGCCTAAATAGGTTGCACATCCCGAAGGATATCAAGGCTATTTTTTGATTAGTTTGGCTAGTGGTGGGGATCCTAAATTTTGTCGAGAAACAGTATTTTAATATTGTTAAACCATGAATAACACATATAATGTATATTTTGGCAACACACAAATATGCATTCATAAATTTGCTTGCTATTCACAACCGTTTGACAACCACTGATAAAATGATTACCTGGAATAGGGGAGCTTCCACTGCTTGTATGTTCTACAACAACCCCATCTAGTCGCAGGACCCCCTTTTCATTTGCAGTTACTCAACCATGCATCTTGGATAAACTAACTTGACGCCTTCTCCTCTACTAATGTTAGAATACGTACTAGCTTTGATAACCTGCTTCTCCTAATCTATGAGTATGTTTTTTATGTTTCGATCAACTAAATAAGGAGACACAAATTAGCGACGACATAGCGAACAAGCAACTTCTAAAGACAAGCCATTAATAGTCAAGTTCACAAAAAATTAAGCACACTTCATCAAAGAGGATCTTCCAAGTTCAAAGCTTTGGTTTGGAGCTCAAGACAATTCTTTGGAGATTTATTAGCCAGTTTTTCCTAACTTTCCTCCTTCTTTCAAACTCTTTCTAATTCATTACCTTAAAGGTTGCATATAATGTACGTATAACACGATTTTTGGTTAAATAAATTTAATATTTATTCCAAAATTTTAAAAGTGAAAACAACAAATAGCACATGATTATTCTAGTAACTCTAACTCAGTTTTACCAAGAAATCTTTGAATCTGAATTCCCTGTTTATAAACTCAATGATTTTATCTTGAGAGGTTTTCAAACCAAATCCCACACCATCGAAACCAAGTCATCCATCAATCCACCATACCAACCCTTTAGATCAAACCAACCAAAGAATATGTTCGTATCCATATATGGCGTTGCCAGTTTTGGAGAAACACTCTCCTCCTATAAAATCATAGCCAGCACACACCGAAAACCAAACCAAACCCAATCACTAAACAAAAACCAACCTCTGGAACGATCTCAAGCATTGAGAGATCAAACCCTAAAAATCGACTTCCCTCCGCTGCTCTCCTATTGTTTTTTTTGTCATCATTGAATCGACAAGGCCTAATTCATAGCCAATCTCTACTACGCGGAGTAACACGACTTATTTGAGTCGAAATCTGGTAGGATCGGTCACAGAGGTGGTGCTGTAACCACTTCACTACACTCCCCTCTAGATTTTTCTGTTATTACCGCTTTGATATTATAGTTTCAAATTCTATCTATTATTATTTTCTATTCCATAAATTTTTTTTTTAATTTTTTTTCCAACTGAATTTCTTTTTGTAACTTTATTTTATGCATTTTAATGGATATTTTGTATTTATTATTTTAATATGAAAAGACCAGTAATTAAATATAAAAACTGCTCATTTTTATGTAATTTTAATTAACTTTTATGTAATTTTTTCCCCTTAAGTGGAAATCCTAGATGAAAAGAAAGCTCACATTACACATTTGATACAAAATATACCCTCACTATAATATCTTGGCTTCATGCTTCTTTACAAATATTATATTAACAAGATTACCAACGCGTTTTTGTAAAAAATAAATAAGATTACCAATTATCTTTGAAATGAAAAGATATCATTTTATGCTCAATCAAATGCCTACACGTAAGGATGCAATCTATGATTGGGATTGCCAATTGTCTTTAAAATGAAAGGATTATCTTTTTATACTCAATGCAATGCCTACACGTAGGGATGTAACGGATATGATATATGAAATTCAACAAAATCTAAGACTAATGATACCAGAAAGGAAATAAAAACCCTAATAGGTAAGCACCACGCCACCACCTTTCATTTCCTATATAAACAATCCTTATGCCAACAAAAAAAACCACACATAAAAATATGGTGGATCAAGGGGCTCATTTGCGTAAGATATTCGCAAAAGAGATAGCAGAATTGCATAATTTGCGTAATGAGAACCGAAACCTTCAGATTCAAGAAATTATGTGGGGTTGTCTCAAAGGAAAGATTGATGTTCATAAGTTCGGTGAAAAAGATATGCAAGATTTGAGTTCTTTTATTGATAAGTATATCAATAAGCTTACTAGCAGGATGGAGAACCTTGTGGAGAATGGTGAATTTCTTCTTCTTAACTCCTCTTGTTGTTGCAGATGGAGTTGCTGTCCCAGTCGGATATTTTGATCATGAAAAGCAGAATCAAAATCAGCAAGAACTGAGTCAACCCCAAAATGAACTTCTTAATAATTTTAATATGAATGTTGATTTGGATTTGAATTTTAATTCGAAACAAAATATGATTTTGGATTTGGATCAAATTCCTAATGTTGAAAAAGATGAAGTAATTCCTTCCATGGAAGGTAGCCACCACAAACCTGAAACTGTTTGTCTCGCTACCACAGTTGGTGAGGTTTGTGTTCCTAACAAGACCAATAATCTTAATTCTTAAGGAGAGTTGTTTAAATTTTAGTGAAAGAAGTATTTGATTGTTTGGATTTGTGTTTTCCCCATTTTAAAAGACAAAATCTGTATGTGAATTCTTTTTGTTATTTTTGTCTGCTGTAATAATAAAGACTTTGCCTTTAAGTTCATTGTTATGTTCGTTTGATTACTAGGTAATGAATTTTTCTTGAAAAATTATCATTCTATTTTGTAAATCATATTGAAAATATAATCAGTAGTTGCAATAGTTTAACCCACTTGTGATATTACTAACTAACCTAAGACCAATTCACCGGTAGGCAGGGGCGGACCTACTAAGGAAGTAGGTGGGTCACCTGACCTGGGTAAACTAGATAAATAGTTTGTTTTTACAAGTAGTTACATAAAATTTCAGTAGCACAGATGATAAATTATGCACTGTTGACTTCCCCATACCCGAGTTCGAACCTCCAATATGACAAAATTTTATTTTTTTCCCTGTAACTGACCTCTCTCAATTTTTATCCTGGGTCCGCCACTGCCGGTAGGTTCAGTTCATCAATTCAATGTGAAAATAAGAATATTAAGGCTGTTTATTGATGAGTTTGGCTAGTGGTGTGGATCCTAAATTTTGCCGAGAAACAATATTTTAATATCGTTAAACCATGAATAACACATATAATGTATATTTTGGCAACACCCAAATATGCATTCATAGATTTGCTTGCTGTTCACAACCGTTTGACAACCATTGATAAAATGATTACATGGAACAGGGGTGCTTCCACTGCTTGTATGTTCTACACCTACCCATCAAGTCGCAGGACCACCTTTTCATTTGCAGTTACTCAACCTTACATCTTTGATAAACTAACTCGATGCCTTCTCCTCTACTAATGTTAGACTACATACTAGCTTTGATAACCTGCTTGTCCTAGTCTATGAGTATGATTTCACATCTACAACTCGATTCATTTTGGATTATGTTTTTTATGTTTCGATCTACTAAATATAGTGAGAGGAAACAGATACGGGCATAGGGAACTATCAACTTATACAGACAAGCACATTGATAGTCAAGTTCACTAAAAATTAAGCACACTTCAGCAAAGAGGATCTTCCAAGTTCAAAGCTTTGGTCTGGAGATTCATTAGCCATTTTTTCTTAACTTTCCTCCTTCTTTGAAACTCTTTCTAATTCATTAGCTTAAAGGTTGCATATAATGTACGTATAACACGATTTTTGGTTAAATAATAATATTTATTACAAAAATTTTAAAGAGAAAACAACAAATAGCACATAATTATTGTAACATCCGTGAACCAAAATCCAGGTTTAGGGGATTGCATCAGTCGATGCAGGTTCAGTTTTCTGTGTTTTGACTTAAGTTAAACGATGCGTTTTGGGTTAGAAAAATCCTTAACTCGAGTTTTTGTCTCATTAGCCGTGTTTTAGCCGCTTTTGAGAGAAAACAAAAGAGAGAAAAGTTCCCTAAGTGTTCTTGAGTGTTCTTGGTGATTTCTGGAGATCTTTGGCTGTTCCTGTAGAGATCTGTAGTTGGGATCGTTGTAGGAGCTTCCTAGGAGCGTTGTTTTGCTTGATTAAGGTTCAGAATCTTCTTGACAAAGATAAGTGCATGGCCATGGCTTATCTAAGTGATAAATCTCTAATTTACATGTTTTAGCATCCTTTTTTGTCCATATTTTGCATTGTTCATACCTCTAACTTAGCATTTTTAGGTCATTAACTATAGGAATTCACTTTTAGACCATTTAAGGTGTTGCATTTTTGCATTTGCATGTTTTGGATGAAAATAGGTGCTAAAGAGCCTAAAATGGGGAAAAACAAGGATAAATCCGAGCATGTACCCGAAGGATCCTTCGAGCTGGAAGAACAAGTCCGAACCCCAACACGGTCGAGGAAGATCCAAGAGCAATAAGAACACCCGAAGATCTACCCGAGGAGTAACTCGACTCGTCTTCGTGTACCCCATCGAGTAGACCATCGGGTAGGTCTGGGAAGTTAGGTCAAAGGGGTTTCCATATATAAACCCCTCCTCTACTAACTTGCAAACGAGCACGCCGCAAACCCTCAAACCAGAGAGCGAGACCTTCTATGAGAGAACTGAGCGACTCAAACACTTTTCCTTTTGTTTTTACATTTTATTTTCATAAACTTTTATCATTTCTTTAGATTTATATTCTGTATTCTTTCTACTCTACTCTACCATTTATTATAATGCAATTTTCGTTCTTATTTGTTGTTATGTTTCTTGTTATTATGTCCGAGTAGTGTAGTAAAGTTTCTAGGGATGGGATAGATGATTTTGTGTTCTTGATCGGTTAGGATGTCTTAGTTGATTGTATATTTTTAATAGATTTCCTTCTAGGTTGGTGTTCCTAATGCTGTCAACAGACCGAGATTGTGAGATTAGATCTAAAGTGTTTTACAACCGAGAAGTGTAGATGAGATCTTGAATCAATCAATGCTAGAGGTTTACTCACTTAGTCTAAGAGATTAGATGAGTAAGGGGTTTACTGACAATAATGAATCGGATCCTATTGCCTGCTTGGTCATGTTTCTCCAACGAGAGTTGGGTAGGAAAGTGATTCAAGGTTGATTGTTTCTGTCGCGAGAGCGTTTTAACAATATTTTAGAGGTTCATTGTCTAGGAAATATTTGCTTGAGGCATGTAAGACATCTGTGATGGTTAGGAACACTTAGGATTCGATTACCCCATCCTTAGAAGCTTTTGTATCTTAATTGCTTGCATTTTCTTTCTTTACTCGATCCCTTACCCGATCATGTACACGATAACCTGCATTGAGTGATACCTCGAGTTGTTCATATCCCATTTGCTTACTCGATGACCCCACCCGATCATGTACTCGAATGCTTGTATCGAGTGCTTAGGTCGTGTGGTTTCTTGTTTATAGTCTTTTCTTTTGTTACCTTAGGATTGTTAGATCAAAACCCTTAATTGCTTGGCTTGACTTGTAATGTTTTGATCATATCCTTCCTGCTAGTGAAAAACAACCATTTGGACTGATAACCCTTTGTACTACAACAGCATAGGGAAATTGATACATTGGGTGAAAACCTGTCTATCAATTTGGCACTGTTGCCATTTGGTTGTGTTTATTTTTCTTCGTTTAGGATTTCAGCACTTGCTAGATCAAGTTCTTTTGTTTATATTAGTTCAGAATCTGACTTGTTTGCATTCACTTTGTTTGTTTTGAATTTCTCGTACAACCCGAGCACCCACCCGACCCGTCACTCGATCACCTGGATCGAGTTGACCCTCGTGTACACACTCGGACACCTACCTGTGCATGCAAACACGATCCAGAGCTATCCAGAACCTGAGTCCTTTCATCGACAACATTGACAGACCAAGGCTACTCAGACAACAACAAGTTCAACCGGAACCAACAATCATTGAGGAGACAATGAACAATCAGAACGGTCCACCAGCTCCTCAAGCAAGGACCAACATAGGAGCAGGGGATGCCCCATCTACTCACACTCAACGGAATGGCATAGTGCCACCTGCTATGCAGAAGAATAATTTTGAGATCAAGAGTAGTCTCATCAAGATGATACAAAGTAATAAGTTTCACAGATTGCCAATGGAGGACCCATTGGATCATCTGGATGAATTTGATAGGCTCTGTAGCCTCACTAAGATCAATGGAGTCAGTGAAGATGGATTCAAGCTCATTCTTTTTCCATTCTCTTTGGGAGAGAAAGCACACATCTGGGAGAAATCGCTCCCCAAGGAGTCCATCACCAATTGGGAAGCATGCAAGAAGGCATTCCTGACCAAATTCTTCTCCAACTCCAGAACCGCAAGGCTGAGAAATGACATTTCCGGCTTTGTTCAGAAGAACAATGAGACGTAGTGAAGCTTGGGAACATTTCAAGGGATACATAACCCGATGTCCACACAATGGCTTCAGCAATGCTTCATTGCTGAGTACACTTTACAGAGGAGTGATCCCCAAGATACGGATGTTGCTGGACACCGCCAGTAATGGTAACTTCCTCAACAAGGATGCTGATGAAGGTTGGGACCTAGTGGAGAACTTGGCTCAATCTGATGGGAACTACAATGAGGAATATGATCGCACTGTGCGATCTACAGGAGAGGAAGATGCCAAGTACAAGAGGGGCATGAAAGCCCTCAATGACAAGCTTGATAAACTACTCAACCAGCAGCAGCAGCATGTCCATGCAAGATCAGAGGAAGAGCAGTTTTTACAACAAGATGGGGAGACTATACAGATAAAGGATGTCAACTACATCAACAACCAGGGAGGTTACAACAAAGGGTACAACAACTAAAAGCAGAATCCGAATCTATCCTAAGGGAACCCGAATGTTGCCGACCCTCAAGACCAAACTTACCCATCTGCAGTTCAAGGGAACCAGGTACAACAGAAGCCTTTTGTCCAGTACAATCAAGGATATGCACCTAAGCCAAAGTACTCTGGCAACTATAACCAACCACCTGGATTCCAACAGCATCAAGCCCAGCAGAACCAATCACAGGAAGCTGAGTTACGCGGCCTACTTCAGCAAATGATTCAGAATCAGGCTTTAACATCTATGGACATTGCAAAACGATTTGCAGAGATGAGCAACAAGATCGACTCAGGATACAATGATTTAAACACCAAGTACGAATCGCTCAACACTAAGGTTCGATACCTCGAAGGCTACCACACCAACCAACCAGCTCCAAAGATTAACCAACTCCCAAGAAAAGCTGTGCAAAACCCTAAGGATTATGCCACTGCCCAAGCCATCTTCCTTGATGATGACTATGAGGATTACCTCACTGGGGACAGTGATGATCAAGATAGGGAGGATATGGATCACCCAATGGTAAATGAGGCCAAGTACTATAAATCTGAGTATGAACCCAAGCCTTCACCCGAGGAGACTGATCGAGTTGATGATCGAGCAATGGTTCGAGAATCACAAATCGAAGAACCACCCGAGGCGGAACCCGATGATCTACCCGATGATGGCTATCAGATGATGCATCGAGTAGATGTTGAAACAAGAGATCAGCCTCAACTACCTATAGCAAAGGAAGGGGAGCTAGAGGAAAGGTTCAATTCTGCACTTGACATCCAGCTGGAGGCGCTAGCAGAGCGAATGGCTAAGCGTAAAGCTCCACCACCTAATTTTTTGTCGCCACACAAACTTTAGGAGAAAGCTTCCAAGGAAGCATCCCGATTGGAGAATGAGGTTAAAGAAGCTGTCAAGGAAATTGGATATGAGATTCTCAGGAGTGGAGTGTGCTTGGATCCAGAGCTGCGGATTGAGGAAAAACTAGAAGATCCAGGCTCTTTCACTTTGCCGTGCTGGATAGGACTTCGGATTTTCAAGAATTTCTTGTGCGACCTTGGAGCTTCAGTTAGCATCATGCCGTTGTCAGTAGCCAACAAGATGGGATTCACCAGTTTCAAACCAAGTAATCTGTATTTGGTTTTGGCTGATAGAACGGTCAGGCATCCGATTGGGATCCTGAAAAATATGCCTCTCAGGATTGGAAGAGTGGAAGTCCCTACTGACTTCATGATCCTTGATATGGACAAGGAACCAGACGATCCACTTATCCTAGGGAGACCATTCTTGGCAACAGTCGGTGCTGTGATTGAGGTAAAGCAAGGCAAGATCAGAATAGAGCATGGTGAATACTTCAGGATGGAGTTCAATGTGAAGAAGGGGATTAAGAGGCCAACCATTGATGGTCAAGCTTTTTCCACCCAAGCAGAGGAAAGTCAAACATCTTGAGGAGGTCAACACCACATTTGCCTTAGAACCTGGAGAATCTGTTGAACCAACCTGCTACAGTGGAGAGGATTCCAGAACCTCTTCCACCTGGATCCCATGCTTAAGGAGCATGAAGAGTCAAGCTTAGTGACTGTAAACAAGCTCACTTGGGAGGAATTCCCAAAGGTATCTCTTGTTTTGTTATAATTTTGATTTATTTGCTTTATCTTATTTTCTATTTTTGAATTTTCAAAAAAAAAAATGATAAATATATAAAAAAAAAAGAATGGAAAAGTAAAAAGGAAAATTGAGGAACCCGAGGGTCAACCCGACACCGTACTCGATGCGCTTGATCGTGTCTCTGCTTGGATGGCGAGTGGAGTCCGAATTCCACAAGAAAGCCCACTCTCGGCAAAGCCCACCAACCAAACCCTACTCTATTTAAGGGTTTCGACACCCTTCTCCCCAAGCATCACCGATAAGTTTCTCTCAACCCTAGAGTTTTTATATTCCAAAGTTTCTATTCTCTCTCAACCTCAAGCCTTATTCGATTTTCTTTGGGAACTAACCCTATTAACTTCGGAGCTTAGCTTTTTCTATCAAGGATTCGACAATGGAGCCAATCGCGAAAACCTACCAAAGGAAGGGAAGAAGATCAACCTCCACCACTGCTACAACCGGAGGTGATGCCGTCGAACCTCGAGAGTCCCAAGGGAGAGGAAATGTTCTGCATTCCCAAGCACTGGCTGGACGTTTTGCCTCCCTACCCGATGCACAACCCGATTCGTCACCCGATCCGGTGCTCGAGCAACCGATCGAGTAGACCACCGAGTTCGCTCACCGAGTTCAATGGCGAGTGCTGTTCACCGCTCTCCTCGACGCGGGGACCTGTCTACGTCCGAAAGAACTGTTAGCGACCCCATGAAGGTCGATTATGATGCTGGAGGAGAAGAGCAAGGGGAGATCCAAACCTCTCGATCAAGGAGCAGAGCTGCGGTTGCAAGAGGGAAGAGACCGGCTTCAGAGAAGGCTGAGAGGGTAGCTGAGAGAACAGCTGAGGAAGAGGATCAAGATGCAGAGGAGGAGAACTGAGAAAGAGAAGAGGAGCAGAGAGAATGTATTTAACATTGTGTTTTATTTTCTTATTTTTATTATTTCAAATTTTTGCATGCTAGTTTTATTCATTTGAGTCTGCATCTATGTGCATTAAAAAACCCAAAAATTTTTGAAAAATTTACAAAAAAAAAGAAAAAAAGTGTTCATGTAGTTGCATTTACATATTAGGATTGAGTCTAGTTTGTTTCATTTAGGATTATTGCATATGCATCTTAGGGGACCATGATTAAAACTACCTTGTTTTAAATGAAACTTTAGGATTGAAACTATAGCCCTTAGTCACAGTTCATTGTTGCTAGATCAATCTTTGGAAAAAAATGAAAATCTTTGCTTAGACCCTTGCGTCGTTTGAATGCTTCCTCCACTTGCTTGAACATTAGAACATCTCTATATTATTGGATTTAATTTGAACTTTAATTGTCTTGCTTATGGAACTTGAATACTTGCTTATGGAACTTGAATACTTACTCATGGTAACTCTAAACTCGGGTTAGTACTCCATTTTTACCAACCTTTTCGTTTAACCCGATTCATTTTTCCTACCCATGAACCCAAAACATTCTTTCAAACCATGTTGTGAATTGTTGAGTGAGGCCTTTTTCATTGTACTATAGGTTGTGAAACCTTGAGAGTATTGAGAACGACAAAGAACTGCCTCTTGATTTAGCTAAGTTAGAATTTGAACTAGCTAATAGATTCGGTCTTGAAAGATAGGTGGTTAGTATGCTTATTTAGGGTTGGGTTGTGGAATAAAAAAAAATTCCCTAAGGTTAGAACCAATTAGCTCTAAGTCTCTAAGTAAAAAAAAAAAAGAGAAAAGATCTTGCTATAGTCTCCTAGCAAGAAAAAAAAAAAATATATATATATATATATATATATATATATATATATATATATTAGGAGTTCAGCAAAGAAAGAAAAGAAAAAAAAAAAAAAGAGAGAGGTAGAAGTTTAAAGTCAAAAAGTCTAAACCTTAGGGAGTAAAAAAAATAGAGTTAAAATCAATGATGTGTGTAGTTTAATTCTAGGGGTTTAATAAAAAAAAAAGTGAATGAGAAAAGGGTAAATCATCAAGAGTTAAGCTTTGTATGCCCAAATTGTTCTCATTCTTAGATAGTTTTCACAACTGTCTAGCATTCCTTCTTTTGAGAGAAAACCACCCAAAAAATTTGTTTGAAACCACCTTACTAAAAAGTCTTACCCTTGAAACCGATTGAGCATGATTCACCTTCCATTTGCAAGAATTCGCCAAACACTTAATTGAATGTGAAAGAGATGTTCTTTATCTTTAGTTGGAGGTTGAACTAGATCTATGCATGTTAATAAGCATAGAAAAATATTTGTAAGTATGTTGATTGATCTTGGCACCATTAAACTATCTTTAAGGACTATAGCTTGAATCCTTCGCTTAGCATATAAACGTTATGAGTCCCCACTTTCAAACCGCACTCTCTTACTTCCTTGCTAGAGGACTAGCAAGATTTAAGTTTGGGGGTCTGATAACTCTCTAATTTACATGTTTTTAGCATCCTTTTTTGTCCATATTTTGCATTGTTCATTGTGGAAATTCACTTTTAGACCATTTAGGGTGTTGTATTTTTGCATTTGCATGTTTTGGATGAAAACATGTGCTAAAGAACCTAAAATGGGGAAAAACAAGGACAAATCCGAGCATGTACCCGAAGGAGCCTTCGACCTGAAAGAACAAGTCCAAACCCCAACACGATCGAGGAAAATCCAAGAGCAATAAGAACACCCGAAGATCTACCTGAGGAGTAACCCGACTCGTCTTCATGTACCCCATCGAGTAGACCATCGGGCAGGTCTGGGAAGCTAGGTCAAAGGGATTTCCATATATAAACCCCTCCTCTCCTAACTCGCAAACGAGCACGCCACAGACCCTCAAACTAGAGAGCGAGAACTTCTATGAGATAACTGAGCGACTCAAACAATTTTCCTTTTGTTTTTACATTTTATTTTCATAAACTTTTATCATTTCTTTAGATTTCTATCTTGTATCCTTTCTATTCTACTCTACCATTTATTATAATGCAATTTTTGTTCTTATTTGTTGTTATGTTTTTTGTTATTATGTCCGAGTAGTGTAGTAAAGTTTCTAGGGATGGGATAGATGATTTTGTGTTCTTGATCGGTTAGGATGTCTTAGTTGATTGTATATTTTTAATAGATTTCCTTCTAGGTTGGTGTTCTTAATGCTGTCAACAAACCTTGAGGGTGAGATTAGATCTAAGGTGTTTTACCACCAAGAGGTGTAGATGAGATGCTTGAATCAATCAATGCTAGAGGTTTACTCACTTAGCCTAAGAGATTAGATGAGTAAGGGGTTTACTGACAATAATGAATTGGATCCTATTGCCTGCTTGGTCATGTTTCTCCAACGAGAGTTGGGTAGGGAAGTGATTCAAGGTTGATTGTTTCTATCGCGAGAGTGTTTTAACAAGATTTTAGAGGTTCATTGTCTAGGATATATTTGCTTGAGGCATGTAAGACATCTATGCTGGTTATTAGGAACACTTAGGATTCAATTACCCCATCCTTAGAAGCTTTCGTATCTTAATTGCTTGCATTTTCTTTCTTTACTCGATCCCTTACCCGATCAGGTACACGATAACCTGCATCGAGTGATACCTCGAGTTGTTCATATCCCATTTGCTTACTCAATCACCCCACCCGATCCTGTACTCGAATGCTTGCATCGAGTGCTTAGGTCGTGTGGTTTCTTGTTTATAGTCTTTTCTATTGTTACATTAGGATTGTTAGATCAAAACCCTTAATTTTTTGGCTTGACTTGTAATGTTCTGATCATATCCTTCCTGCTAGTGAAAAACAACCATTTGGATTGATAACCTTTTGTACTACAACTGCATAGGGAATTGATACCCTGGGTGAAAACCTATCTATCACTAAGCTAGAGATCTCTCTGATTTGCTTGTTATGTGTTGTTAGGCTTGTTAGACCATTAATTGGGATGTTAGGAGGCTTTCTTGTGGCTTGGTATCGATTTTAGTGTTTGTAGGAACGAAGATCCGGCGAGAAGCTTGGGGAAAAACACGATGCTCGGTATTGCGTCGGTCGATGCACTTTGTGCGTCGGTCGATGCAAGTGTGAGGACGGCGCGTAAAACCTAGGGTTTTCGTGTTATGTTCAGCATGCATCGATCGATGCAGTTCGAGTGTCGATCGATGCAAGTGCATGTAGAATCGGTTGATGCAACCTTGTGCCGGTCGATGCATCCCCATCTGGTGTCGGTTGATGCATCCCCATCTAGTGTCGGTCGATGCATCCCCATCTGGTGTCGGTCGATGCATATTGTTGGTCGATGCAGAGTCCTGGTTTGTTATTGTTGATTGATTGATTTTTGGTTGATGGTTAGAGATGTCTCTATTGCTTGTGTGTATAGCCCAGTAGATGGGAGGATTCCCTTACTGAGTGTTTATAAAATACTCATGCATTGCAATTTGTGTTTGTGGTGCAGGTACAGGTAAAGTGTGATCGTGGAATCAAGGCAATGAAGCGGAGGATGTTCTAGTGGTTCGCTTGGTGAAACATGAATATTTGTATGTGGTAAGATGAATGATGATGGATGTATTCAATGGTGAGATATGAATGGATGGATGGTAAGGTGTTTCAATTCCCCTTATGCAGTTGGAGTATAAGAGGTGTCAATCCTAAATGAGTGTTTGTGAACAATTAAGATATGTATATGAATCTAAGTCAAGCTAAATGTAAAGGATGTTTGTCACTAACAATCCTATGAAGAAAATGCAAAATGCAGAAAGTAAAACTACAAGAACTAGATGCTAAATGCAAATGGAACAGAATGATTGTAACAGTAATGAAGCAAGAACAGAAATAGAAACTATGATAATGCAAGAACTGAACTAATGCAAGGCAAGTAATGAACAAGATACTAAATGAAAACTACTGGAATTCAACTAGAATGAGACAGAAAGTAAGACAGGACAAACACAAAACATAAACAAGAATTCTGGGGATGAACTTGAGCAAGCACTCGATCGAGTGTAGATCGAGTGCAGGGTCGAGCTGGATAAATCCAGAAAACAGAGCAATGCAATAAAAACAGAGTAATACCAAAGCGAATCAAACAACAAGCAAGCAACAGGATTAAGAATCAAAAATCAATAAACAAGGAAGGTCCTTAGGAGGGATTTATGGGCTCAACTAATCATTGTGGTTATCTAACTTGGTCATCAGACCTCAAACAACATGAGCTAATCTCTAGACATATTATTCTAAAAAAAGTTTCATCCACTCTCGTGGCAAGAAACAATCAAACCTATGCATCTCTAGACTTGTTCTCACAAAGTAAAGAATCTACACAAGCAGGCATTAAGCAATACATCTCAAACCAAACAAGACCTCTAATCTCTTAGCAAGCCTAATGGTAAGCTCTAGATCTAGCCTTATCTATGCTTCTTAAACATTGGTGTGATGCTAAGATGCTTGATGTTCATATATTTTACCATGTTTTCCCTTGGTTTATTCACATCTTTTGCATCTTTTTCTATCCATTTTCACCATTATTGTGTAGCTTTAGGACTAATCATGGATTAGAGTTTAGTTGCATTGCATTTGCATCTTTTCATGCATAAACAGGTGATTTTGGAGCTTAAGGAGCATGGAAGCAATGCTGAAGAGAAGTGAAGCAATCATGAAGGGAAAGCAAGGGAGTTAAGGCTCAAGAACCAAGGTCCAGAGTCCAGCTCGACCAAGCACTCGACCGTGTGGGAGATGGACTCGACCGAGTGGAGATTGCACGTGAGAAGCCAGCTCGACCACTAGCTCGACCGAGCACTGGTCGAGTTAACCGAGCCGTTGACTACTTTGACTTTTTCTATTTTTAGGGCTTCCACCTTCCCCACTATATAAAGCCTTGTACCTGCAGCCACCAAAGAGTCCAGCTTTTTAGATATTCTCAGAAACCTAGTTTTTACCTTTTTTAGCTTTTATTCCTTTTGCTTTTTATTTTAGATTTTGTACTTGTTCTAAGAAAAAGACTAGATTCTTGTATTTTGTTGGTTTCATAAATTTCAAGATATAAAGAATTTGAGTTTCATTCCTTCATCAATATTGTAGATCTCTGTTTTATCTTTCTAATAATGCAAGTTTCAATAATTTCTGGGTTTATGATTTGTTTGATCATGTCTTGTTGTGAGTAGTCTTCTTAGGATCTTGAGGATGGTTAGGATGGGCTGATCTTGTGGTTTGTGTGATTTGGTCAAGCTTGATTGTTGTAGATCTCTTCTAGGGTAGATGATCTTAATGCTGATTCTATATCTGAGAGGGTAGAGTCTGATTTCAAGCTTCTTAGCATCACACCAATGTTTAGGAAGCATAGATAAGGCTAGATCTAAAGCTTACCATTAGGCTTGCTAAGAGATTAGGAGTCTTGTTTGGTTTGAGATGTATTGCTTAATGCCTGCTTGTGTAGATTCTTTACTTTGTGAGAACAAGTCTAGAAGATGCTCAGGTTTGATTGTTTCTTGACCATGAGAGTGGGAGAAACTTGTCTTAGATTAGTATGTCTAGAGATTAGCTCATAGCTTGCTTGAGATTTGTTGACCAAGTTAGATAGCCACATTGATCAGTTCATCCCATGAATCCATCCTCAGGACCTTCTTTGTTTATTGATTTCTTAGTTTAAATATCATTGCTTGCTTGTTGTTTGATTCGTTCTTGCATTGCTCTGTTCTTATTGTCTTGCTCTGTTTTCACGTTTAAGTCCAACTCGACCACTCACTCGACCTATACTCGGTCGAGTGCTTGCTCGAGCTCATCCCCAGATTTCTTGTTTATGATCTGTAGTTGTCCTGTCTTATCTTTTGTTTCATTCCTTTTTAATTTCCATTGCATTCACTTAGCATCTAGTTCATTACTTGTCTTGCATTAGTTCATATCTAGTGTTTACAGTTTCTATCTCTGTTCATAAACATTCTGTTTTATTTGCATTTAGTTCTTAGTTCTTGTAGTTTACTTTCTGCTTTTTACATTATCATCATAGGATTGTTAGTGACAAACAATCTTTACACTTGGCTTAACTTAGATTCATATGCATATCTTGATTGTTCACAAACACTCATTTATGATTGACACCTCTAATACTGCAACTGCATAAGGGGAATTGAAACACCCATCATTCCATATCTCATCATTGCATACACATACATTCATCTCTTCCACCACCACAAAATAATCTTGTTTCAATTTGGCGCCGTTGCCCATTTGAGTGTGTTTTTGTGACATTTAGGATCCATATTAGTCTAAGATTAAGTTCGTTTATACACTTGTGAGGTTGTTGTGCTTGAATCTTCTGTTTCTGGGTTGAAGTTCCATTTCAGGTACCACTCGACCAGTCACTCGACCACCACTCGACCGAGTCGTGATCGAGCACCTGCTCAAGCCAGACCCCGGATCTCTTTTAACCTCAGTTTCCAGTCGACCTACACTCCTACTTGAGCCTGTGCTCAGTCGCTTGCCTGGCAAAAATCGTTTGAGTTTGTTGATGCACACAAGGTCCAAAGGAAAGGACAATCTTCTTAAGCATATTGACACCATCAACAAGTTGACCAAGGGTTTGGGATCCAAGAAAAGGAGGGTTGTTCATCAACAACAAGAGGTTCCAGTAGCTATGGATCATCAGGATCAGGTTCAGAGACCAAGAAATATTGGTGCTGGAGATGCACCCAACACACACAACCAAAGAGCTGGCATTGTGCCACCAACAGTTGCCAACAACAACTTTGAGATCAAGAGTGGATTGATCTCAATGATTCAGGCAAATAAGTTTCATGGATTGCCTATGGAGGATCCACTTGATCATCTTGATGAGTTTGACAGAATCTGTGGTCTTACCAAGATCAATGGAGTAAGTGAAGATGGTTTTAAGCTGAGGTTGTTCCCTTTCTCTCTTGGGGACAAGGCTCATTTATGGGAGAAGACTCTGCCCACTGGTGCTATCACTACTTGGGATCAATGTAAGAAGGCTTTCTTGGCCAAATTCTTCTCCAATGCTAGGACAGCAAGGCTGAGGAATGAGATCTCTGGATTTGCTCAAAGGAGCAATGAAAGCTTTTGAGAAGCTTGGGAGAGATTCAAGGGCTACCAAACTCAATGTCCTCATCATGGTTTCAGTATGGAGTCATTGTTGAGCACACTGTATAGAGGAGTGCTTCCCAAGTTCAGAATGCTTCTAGACACAGCTTCTAATGGAAACTTCCTCAACAAGAATGTGGAAGAATGATGGGAACTAGTTGAGAATCTTGCTCAGTCAGATGGCAATTACAATGAAGATTATGATAGGACCATAAGGAGTTCCTCAACTGATCAAGAGGAGAAGTACAAGAAGGATTTGAAGATGGTCAATGGGAAACTTGACAAGATATTCCTCAGCCAGTCCAAATCCATTCACTTCATTGGTGAAGTAGAAGCTCCAGTTCAAGAGGGGGAGAATGAGTTTGCTGAGCTTTGCTATATGCAAAACCAAGGTGGATTCAAGGGCTACAACCAAGGTGGTTTCAAGAACAACAACCTATCTTATAGGAGTATCAATGTGGCTAATCCACAAGATCAAGTCTACCCTCCTCAACAGCCTCAACAGCACCAAAACTATATCCCCAAACAACAGCAGCAGGTGTTCCAGCCCCAGTTGTGTCCCCCACCAGGGTTTCAGACTAACCAAGGCCAAGAACAAGACCTTAGAGCTATGATACAGCAGCTGTTGATTGGTCAAACACAAGGGAAGATTGAGGAAGCCAAGCAGTTTGCTGAGCTAAACCAAAGGCTCACATCCCAGTATAATGACCTGAACATGAAGTTTGAAGGTCTTAATTCTAGAGTGAAGTATATGGAGAGTAACATAGCCTCTTCTTCAGCTCCAAAACCTAACCAACTCCCTGGAAAAGCTGTCCAAAATCCAAGAGAGTTCACAGCCAAAGCCATTCAAGTTCATGAGGAAGAAGCCACTGAGGACAGTGCAGTTCAAGTTTGGGGGAATTCATTAGTTACTGAAGCCCCAGATGATGTTTGTGCAAGTAAATTGGAACTCGCACCTGAGCTCGACCATGGACTCGAGCAGCCACTCGACCGAGTGCATGCTCGAGTGGTCGATCGAGCTGGACAGTCCGAGGCTGACAAACCTGCCAAGTACATTCCTCCTGCCTACAAGCCTCCACTACCTTTTCCTGGGCGTTTCAAAGCACAGAAGATTAGGGAATTAAAGGAAATCATTGAGAAAAAGGCATTGTTGGCTAAGCAACAAGAGGAAGAAAGGGTTTTGAATGAGGAAGCTGTTGTTGAGAAGAAAGAAGAAGTGTTGGCTATAAAAGAGATCACCATAGCTTACCAAGAGGAGGAGAGAGGACCTGCCTTGGAACAGTATGAACCATATCCTCTCTACAAAATTTTTGCTTGATTTGTCTAAGAAGAAGGCTGAAGCTCAAGATGAGAAGGATCTTGAGAACTTTGGAGGAGTGATCATTCCAATAAAGCTCAATGATCCAGGACCTTTCTATCTGCCCTGCACAATCAGCTACCTTCACTACAATCAATGTTTTTGTGATTTGGGAGCTTCAACAAGTGTCATGCCTTATTCCATAGCCCAAAAGCTTGGAAGAACTGATTTCAAATCTACCAATCTCCATGTGTGCCTAGCTGATGGGACAAATAGAGAGGTAGTTGGAAGGCTGGACAATGTCCCAATCAAGATAGGGAGAGCAAGGATTCATACTAATTTTGTGGTGATAGAGATGGACAAGGAGCCTGAGGATCCAATCTTGCTACGGAGGCCATTCTTAGCTACTGTTGGAGCAGTCATTGATGTCAAGGAGGGTCTTGTGACCTTGAACATTGCTGAAGATGTGGTTATGAAGTTCAATATCCACAATCCAACCAACCTTCCTACTATTGATGACCAGCCTTTCACCATCAAAGACAAAGGTGGTCAAGAAGGGTTAAGTGATAAGGCAACTCCAAAAGCTGAGCTCCCACTTCAAGAGGATTCTGTAGAAAAGCTTAAGAGGTCAGTCCAAGAGTTGACTAGTATGGTTGAGGATCTTCAAGTCAAGCTGAACAAGAGGTCTTTGAGGAAAGCAAGACCAAGACTCAAAATCAAGAAGAAGTATGGTTTGTGTGCTAAGGGTGAGGTGATCAAGGATCAACTTCACAGTGACCAAGAGGTTCCAGGGAGGATTTCATCACCTCCTTGGTATTTGAACCAAGTCTAGAAAGACAACCAAAGTCAAGCTTAGTGACTTTAAACAAGCTCACTAGAAGTCCCTAAGGTATCCTTTGTAAATATGGTTTATTTTCTTAGTAGTTTTGATGTGTTTTCTTTTATGTTTTTGTTGGACAGGCTTTTCAATGGTAATATAGTTGGGTAAGGAGAGATGTGGACATGGAGAAGAAGACTCGCAGGCCCACTCGACCAGGCCACGAGAGGTACTCGGCCGAGCTAGACAAGAACTGAGGCCCATTCGATTCCATTTCTTCTAGAATGATCGAGTGGAGGGAAGAACAAGGAGAAAAGTTTTGAAATTTCAAATTTGGTCAAGGAGCTCGACCACGTGCTGGTCGAGTGTGGGGTCGAGTGGCAGCCAAAAGCAAGTCAAAGATTTCCAATTCAAATTTGAATGGTAAGGACGCTCCACCCTTGTCTCCTTGTCTCCTTAGCTTCTTTATAAAGGCCTTGCACGATCCTAAGACTCTCACATCCTCTCATTTGCTCAAAATATTTAAATTCAAGCTTTAAGATTTCTCTCAAAGTTCATCTCTTGTTCTAGCTTTGTTCTTTCAAGTTTTTGGGTCACTAACCTATTAACTTTGAGCTTTGAGTCTATTTCCCTTCAGTTTCTTTTGAAAATGTCTTCCAAGATAACCAAGAAGTCTCACAAAACCGCTGCAAGCTCCATGGGACGTCGTGATGCTGACCTTGAATCAAGAGGTGAAGCTGGGGAGAGCCACTCGACGGTCCACTCGATCGACCACTCGACCGAGTGATGGTTCGTACCCGGTTGAGCCAGGTGCCGAGTCTTAGGAGAAATCAGTTGAGGAGGATCCTGAGAGGACTGAGAGTGAGGAGGAAAGGGAGCCTACTCTCAATGAGTTCATGAGGAGACACAAGGCTAAAGGGAAGAGGCCAGCTGTTGAAGTTGAGCAAGAAGAGAGTGAAAGTGAAAGTGAGGAAGAGAGTGAAGAAGAAGAATTGATGGAAGATGGAGAAGCTGAATCTTGTGGTTTGTCAAAGAAGCAGCTTTATGATGCTTTCATGAGGATGGAGTTCCTGGGAACTAGATATCCACACAAGGAGACTATGGAGAAGCTTGCCATTGATGAAGATGTGGAATGTCTTTTTGAGAAGAGCAGCCTTACCAAGTTCATGGGGCTTTGCATGGAAGGGTATAGAGAGGAAAGCTGTGAGTTCCTAGCCACTGTCAAGCTGCACCAATATTTGAGGAAAGATGCTGAAGTAGGAGCTGGTCATATCTCCTTCACAATCAAAGGGAAGAAGCATGAGCTTTCATTGAAGAAGCTGGCTGATGAGTTTGGTTTTGAGGTTGGGAGCCATAGGAGCTTGATGGTTCCAAGAGAAGAATTGTTTGCTGTATGGGAGACCATTGGGGACAACAAGCTCTACTCATCCTCCAACTCCAAGAGCTCAAGGATTAGGAGCCCAGTCTTGAGGTATTACCACAAGGCTCTTGCCAATACCTTCTTTGCTAGGAAGGAAACTGGAAACATCAATGAGGGGGAGCTAAAGATGATTGACTTGGCTCTCAATGGAGTTCTTCTTCAAGCAAGGAATGGAACCATCATCCTTGGTAGCATTGTGGAGACTGATCTTGCAATGGTGCTGATAGACCACATGATTTATTTGAGAAGTTGGGTAGGCAAGCTTGAGAACAAAGGTTCAAGAGGAGCACTTACCATTGGAGGCATCATCACTCCAATCCTTCAAGCTGCTGACATCCAACTTAGAGGAGAAAGGGTCTTACCAAGATGGATTGACTCAAGCTACCTAACCTCCACTCTCATCCTAGCCAAGGAGATGCATCAAGGGAACCACATTTTCAACTTTGAGCTTCCAACACTTGGGAAAAAGCAACTCATATTGCCTAACCAAGAGCTCACCACCATTCAAGAAGGAGCAAACATTGACTTTTGGCCAGCTGAGGAGCATTGGTTTGATGGAGTGGTTCAACCTAGAGTTGAGGAAGCTGGAAATGCACAAGTGGCTGATGGAGAGGAGCAGTTTTATTTTGAAGACTATGAGCCCAATCCAAGAGATAGTAGAGGAGTGAGGGAGAATGCAAAGAGAATGACTCTCTTCAAAGATGGAACAAGTGGAATGGAAAGAGGTTTGATAAGCTCAAGAAGAAGGTGACTAACATGGCTAAGTCCATCAAGGGACTAAAGAAGGAGATTGCTGAGCTGAAGAGTGGAAACTCATCTCCAAGCCATTCAAGCCCTTTGAGAAGGAGTAGCTCAACTAGAGCACTTTCAAGAGTTGCAAACCCTGTGGAACCAGCTAGGGCTTCAATGTATGAGCCAAATCAGAGGAAGAGGAGCTCAAGTACCCGAGAACAACAGTTTTCGAGGCACTCGACCGGGTCACTCGAGCACCCACTCGACCGAGCACCACCAATGCACTCGGTCGAGCACCAGCCCAGACCACCCTATGGCTTCCCACCTCCAGCTGCTTATCCAGGTTATCCACATTACCCTCCCTTCCCACCCCAATACTTTATGGATCCCACACTCTACCAGCAGTACCAGCAGTACCAGACTCAAGATTTGGAGACTCGCGGTCCAGCTCGACCCCCCCCCACTCGGACATGCACTCGACCAAGCCACGGTCGATTGGCATCGTCGAGCTGCCCCAAAGTCCATCTCCAAGCCACCAAGAGGACCCCAACTACTCATATGACAGCATGCAGATGGATGTGGACAACTTCTTCCACAATCCCTAAGGTACCATCATCACCTTACCATTGTTTATACCATTGCATTTGATGTTGTGTTTTGTTTTTGTTTTTAGTCTTGAAT
Source organism: Camelina hispida (assembly GCA_023657505.1). Classification (NCBI taxonomy): domain Eukaryota; kingdom Viridiplantae; phylum Streptophyta; class Magnoliopsida; order Brassicales; family Brassicaceae; genus Camelina; species Camelina hispida. Next base: position 28,781,466 of record CP094637.1, read on the forward strand.
CCTCTTACAAATTTCTTTCACACAGAAGACTGTGTGATTTAAGTTTGGGGGAGGGTTTGAGATAGCATTTGATGTTGTGTTTTGTTTTCTTATTTCAAATTTTTATCATCATCATGTTAGCACTTGCATAATCATTTAAGGCATAGAAAAACCATAAAAATTTGAAAATTTTTGAAAAAATCTTTATAAAAAAAAGAGTGTTCATGTAGTTTGCATTGCACATTAGGATCTTGTTTAGCATGTTTCATATAGAATTGTATAATATTTGCATTAGGGATCTATGATGAGTTTTTCCTTGTTAGCTTGCTTAATTCACTAGACTAGGATCAATGCCCAAGTTAATAGTACTTTGATGCTAGTTGAGTGGTTAGAAGCATAAGATTGAACCAAGCCTTGAATTCCTGCATTGCATTTGGTCTAAATTGAAGCATGTTGTGATTTGATTCCATTTCCTATCTATAAGAACCTAATATTGACTTTTAATTATCAATGTGTGCATTGCTTTAAACTCATGGATACCACATACATATTTGGATCATCTTTCTCCTTTTTACCACTCTTGTTGATCCAAGTAGCTGATTAAATCATTAAGATCAGTTCCCCTACCCCTTAACCAAACCTTCTTTCATGCCTTGTTTATTCTTGTGTGTGTGAGGGCTATTTTTGGGATTGAGCTTGGTAGAAAGTGTTAGGTTTGAACTGACAAGAGTAAGACCTTGTGTAGTTCTAGTTTGCATTTTCCAAACTAGATAGGACTAGGTGGTTCACTTGTTGGGTTTGGGACTTGGCTGTTATAAAATGAAAAGAAAGAAAAGAGGAAGAAAAAGGGTAGAGTCTTTAGGAGAGGGATGTGTTTAAGTGAAAGCTAATGTCTAGTGAAAGGATGGGAAGTAAGAAAATGGTTATCTAAGATGGTTCTAGTTAAAAGAAAAAGAAAAGAAAGCAAAGAGCAGTTTAGCAAAAAGCTTAAATGTCTTAAGAATAAGAAGAAAAGAGAACCATAGCAATCAATAAGAATCCCCCATTCCACTAGAAAGATCAAATAAGAAACCTCTTCTAAGACTTGAAAACCAAAAGAGAAAAGGGTGAAAGAGAAAAGAAGAAGTTAAAGGGTAGCACTAGGATCATTTGGGTTTAGATTGTTAGGATAAACACTTTGGGTACCTTTGGGTAGACAAGGTTTTGTTCTTGTATGTGTCTAAGTGTTCTTACCTTTAGCATTTTTATAAAGCTCAATCCATTTCATGAGAGAACCTTGATATTGACAAGCCCCACTCTAAAAAGAGACCATCATTGTCTCAAAACCCTTGTTACCAAGCCAAATGAGTTTAAGCATTGCATAGAATTGATTCATGTTCTTGATTAATGAATGTTAAAGGAAATGGTTGATTTGAATGCATGTGGATATCTAAGGCTCAAATCAGTAAAGGTTGTGATATGCTTGTCTAAAATTTTTAAGTACAGCTCATTCAACTTGCATCATAGTACTAGTAACTTGGACATTGATTCTAGATGGTCTATTTGCAAGTTTTAGGAGCTGAGATCTAACTTTCAAACCTCATCTACCTTCTTATGTCTTGTTTATTTGCTTGAGGGCAAGCAAAGACTAAGTTTGGGGGTGTTGATGTTCATATATTTTACCATGTTTTCCCTTGGTTTATTCACATCTTTTGCATCTTTTTCTATCCATTTTCACCATTATTATGTAGCTTTAGGACTAATCATGCATTAGAGTTTAGTTGCATTGCATCTGCATCTTTTCATGCATAAACAGGTGATTTTGGAGCTTAAGGAGCATGGAAGCAATGCTGAAGAGAAGTGAAGCAATCATGAAGAGAAAGCAAGGGAGTTAAGGCTGAAGAACCAAGATCCGGAGTCCAGCTCGACCAAGCACTCGACCGTGTGGGAGATGGACTCGACCGAGTGGAGATTGCACGTGAGAAGCCAGCTCGACCACTAGCTCGACCGAGCACTGGTCGAGTTGACCGAGCCGTTGACTACTTTGACTTTTTCTATTTTTAGGGCTTCCACCTTCCCCACTATATAAAGCCTTGTACCTGCAGCCACCAAAGAGTCCAGCTTTTTAGATATTCTCAGAAACCTAGTTTTTACCTTTTTTAGCTTTTATTCCTTTTGCTTTTTATTTTAGATTTTGTACTTGTTCTAAGAAAAAGACTAGATTCTTGTATTTTGTTGGTTTCATAACTTTCAAGATATAAAGAATTTGAGTTTCATTCCTTCATCAATATTGTAGATCTCTGTTTTATCTTTCTAATAATGCAAGTTTCAATAATTTCTGGGTTTATGATTTGTTTGATCATGTCTTGTTGTGAGTAGTCTTCTTAGGATCTTGAGGATGGTTAGGATGGGCTGATCTTGTGGTTTGTGTGATTTGGTCAAGCTTGATTGTTTTAGATCTCTTCTAGGGTAGATGATCTTAATGCTGATTCTATATCTGAGAGGGTAGAGTCTGATTTCAAGCTTCTTAGCATCACACCAATGTTTAGGAAGCATAGATAAGGCTAGATCTAGAGCTTACCATTAGGCTTGCTAAGAGATTAGGAGTCTTGTTTGGTTTGAGATGTATTGCTTAATGCCTGCTTGTGTAGATTCTTTACTTTGTGAGAACAAGTCTAGAAGATGCTCAGGTTTGATTGTTTCTTGACCATGAGAGTGGGAGAAACTTGTCTTAGATTAGTATGTCTAGAGATTAGCTCATAGCTTGCTTGAGATTTGTTGACCAAGTTAGATAGCCACAATGATCAGTTCATCCCATGAATCCATCCTCAGGACCTTCTTTGTTTATTGATTTCTTAGTTTAAATATCATTGCTTGCTTGTTGTTTGATTCGTTCTTGCATTGCTCTATTTTTATTGTCTTGCTCTGTTTTCACGTTTAAGTCCAACTCGACCACTCACTCGACCTACACTCGGTCGAGTGCTTGCTCGAGCTCATCCCCAGATTTCTTGTTTATGATCTGTAGTTGTCCTGTCTTATCTTTTGTTTCATTCCTTTTTAATTTCCATTGCATTCACTTAGCATCTAGTTCATTACTTGTCTTGCATTAGTTCATATCTAGTGTTTAAAGTTTCTGTTTCTGTTCTTAGTTCATAATCATTCTGTTTTATTTGCATTTAGTTCTTAGTTCTTGTAGTTTACTTTCTGCTTTTTACATTATCATCATAGGATTGTTAGTGACAAACAATCTTTACACTTGGCTTAACTTAGATTCATATGCATATCTTGATTGTTCACAAACACTCATTTAGGATTGACACCTCTTATACTGCAACTGCATAAGGGGAATTGAAACACCCATCATTCCATATCTCATCATTGCATACACATACATTCATCTCTTCCACCACCACAAAATAATCTTGTTTCAATGCTTGAGATCAAATCCTACCCTCTCAGATATAGGATCAGCATTAAGAACATCTAGCCTAAAAGAGATCTACAACAATCAAGCTTGACCAAAGCAAATAAACCACAAGATCAATCCAGCCTAACCCATCCTCAAGATCCTAGAGAACTACTCACAAGAACAATGATGAACAAAGTCAAAAACCCAGAAAATATTGAAACTTGCATTATTAGAAAGATAAAACAGAGATCTACAATATTGATGAAGAAATGAAACTCGAAATCTTTATATCTTGAAAGTTATGAAACCAACAAAATTCAAGAATCTAGTATTTTCTCTCTTAAAACAAGTACAAAATCTAAGAAAAATAAAAGTGCGAAAGGAATAATTCCCAAAAGGGTAAAAACTAGATTTAGAGAATATCTAAAAAGCTAGACTCTTTTGGTGGCTGCAGATACAAGGCTTTATATAGGAGAGGGAGTGGAAACCCTAAAAATACTAAAAGACAAAATAGTCAACGGCTCGGTCAACTCCACCTGTGCTCGGTCGAGTGGCAGGTCGAGCTGGCTTCTCTCGTGCATTCTCCACTCGGTCGAGTCCATCTCCCACACGGTCGTGTGTCTGGTCGAGTGTGCGGTCGAGTTGGATTCCGCACCTTGGTTCTTCAGCCTTAACTCTCTTGCTTTCCCTTCATGATTGTTTCACTTCTCCTCAGCATTGCTTCCATGCTCCTTAAGCTCCAAAATCACCTGTTTATGCATGAAAAGATACAAATGCAATGCAACTAAACTCTAATGCATGATTAGTCCTAAAGCTACACAATAATTGTGAAAATGCCTAACAAAAGATGCAAAAGATGTGAATAAACTAAGGAAAAACATGGTAAAATATATGAACATCAACACCCCAAAACTTAGTCTTTGCTTGCCCTCAAGCAAATAAACAAGACATAAGAAGGTAGGTGAGGTTTGAAAGTGGGATCTCAGCTCCTAATGCTTGCAAATAGACCATCTAAAATCAATGTCCAAGTTACTAGTACTATGATGCAAGTTGAATGAGCTGTACTTAAAGACATTAGACAAGCATATCACAACCTTTACTGATTTGAGCCTTAGACATCCACATGCATTCAAATCTACCATTTCCTTTAACATTCATTAATCAAGAACATGAATCAATTCTATGCACTTAAACTCATTTGGCTTGGTAATAAGGGTTTTGAGACAATGATGGTCTCTTTCTAGAGTGGGGCTTGTCAATATCAAGGTTCTCTCATAAAAAATGGATTGAGCTTTAGAAGAATGCTAAAGGTAAGAACACTTAGACACATACAAGAACAAAACCTTGTCTACCCAAAGGTACCCAAAGTGTTTATCCTAACAATCTAAACCCAAATGATCCTAGTGCTACCCTTTAACTTCTTCTTTTCTCTTTCACCCTTTTCTCTTTTGGTTTTCAAGTCTTAGGAGAGGTTTTTTATTTGATCTTTCTAGTGGAATGGGGGATTCTTACTGATTGCTATGGTTCTCTTTTCTTCTTATTCTTAAGACATATAAGCTTTTTGCTAGACTTTTCTTTGCTTCCTTTTCTTTTCTTTAACTAGAACCATCTTAGATAACAATTTTTACTTCCCATCCTTTCACTAGACTTTAGCTTTTACTTAAACACATTCCCCTCCTAAAGACTCTACCCTTTTCTTTCTCGTTTTCCTCTTTTCTTTTCTTTTCCTTTTCAAAACAACCAAGTCCCAAACCCAACAAGTGAACCACCTAGTCCTATCTAGTTTGAAAATTGCAAACTAGAACTACACAAGGCTTTACTCTTGTCAGTTCAAACCTAACACTTTCTACCAAGCTCAACCCCAAAAAGGCCTCACACACATAAGAATAAACATGGCTTGAAAGAAGGTTTGGTTAAGGGGTAGGGAAACTGATTGAAGAGTGAAATCAGCTACTTGGATCAACAAGAGTGGTAAAAAAAGGAGAAAGATGATCCAAATATGTATATGGTATCCATGAGTTTAAAGCAATGCACACATTGATAATTAAAAGTCAATATTAGGTTCTTATAAATAGGAAATGGCATCAAATCACAACATGCTTCAATTTAGACCAAATGCAATGCAGGAATTCAATACTTGGTTCAATCTTATGCTTCTAACCACTCAACTAGCATCAAAGTACAATTAACTTGGGCATTGATCCTATTCTAGTGAATTAAGCAAGCTAACAAGGACAAACTCATCATAGATCCCTAATGCAAACATTATACAATTCTACATGAAACATGCTAAACAAGATCCTAATATGCAATGCATACTACATGAACACTCTTTTTTTATAAAGATTTTTACAAAAAGAATTCAAATTTTTAGGGTTTTTCTATGCCTTAGATGCTATGCAAATACTAACATGATTATGCTAAAAATTTGAAATAAGAAAGCAAAACACAATGTCAAATGCTATCTCAAACCCTCCCCCAAACTTAAATCACACAGTCCCTTGTGTAAATGAAATTTGTAAGAGGATTCAAGACATAAAACAAAACAAAACACAAAATATGAAATGCAATGATATTTACAATGGAAAGGTGATAGTGGTACCTTAGGGATTGGAGAATAATTTGTCCACATCCATCTGCATGCTGTCATAGGAGTAGTTGGGGTCCTCTTGGTGACTTGAAGATGGAGATTGGGGCAGCTCGACGATGGCGATCGACCTTGACTCGGTCGAGTGCATGTCCGAGTGGGGGGTCGAGCTGGACCGCAAGTCTCCATTAACTGACCTTGTTGCTGGTAAAACTGCTGGTAGAGAGCTGGATCCATGAAGTATTGAGGTGGGATGGGAGGGTAACTTGGATAACCTGGATAAGCAGCTGGAGGTGGGAAGCCATAGGGTGATCTGGGCTGGAACTCGGCCGAGTGCATTTGGGGTGCTCGGTCGAGTGGGTGCTCGAGTGACCCGGTCGAGTGCCTCGAAAATTGTTGTTCTCGGGTACTTGAGCTCCTCTTCCTCTGATTTGGCTCATACATTGAAGCCCTAGCGGGTTCCACAGGATTCGCAACTCTTGAAAGTGCTCTAGTTGAGCTACTTCTCCTCAAGGGGCTTGATGGTGTAGGGGAAGAATTCCCACTCTTTAACTCAACAATTTCCTTCCTTAAGCCCTTGATAGATTTAGCCATGTTGGTCACCTTCTTCTTCAGCTTATCAAACCTCTTCCCATGCCACTTGTTCCACTTTTGCAAAAGTGTCAACCTCTTGGTAGTCTCTCTCACTCCTCTACTATCCCTTGGGTTGGGCTCATAGTTTTCAAAATAAAACTGCTCCTCCCCATCAGCCACTTGTGCATTCACAGCTTCCTCAACTCTAGCTTGAACTACTCCATCAAACAAGTGCTCCTCAGCTGACCAAAAGTCAATGTTGGCTCCTTCTTGAATGGTGGTGAGCTCTTGGTTAGGCAAGATAAATTGTTTCTTCCCAAGTGTTGGAAGCTCAAAATTGAAAATGTGGTTCCCTTAATGCATCTCCTTGGCTAGGATGAGAGTAGAGTTTAGGTAGCTTGAGTCAATCCATCTTGGTGAGACCCTTTCTCCTCTAAGTGGGACCTTGGCAGCTTGTAGAATTGGAGTAATGATGCCTCCAATGGTTAGTGCTCCTCTTGAGCCTTTGTTCTCCAACTTGTCTACCCAACTTCTCAAATATATCATATGGTCTATGAGCACCATTGCAAGATCAGTCTCCACAGTGCTCCCAAGAATGATGGTTCCATCTCTTGCCTTGAGGATGATCCCATTGAGAGCCATATCAATCATCTTAAGCTCTCCCTCATTGATATTCCCAATTTCCTTCCTTGAAAAGAAGGTGTTGGCAAGAGCTTTGTGGAAGTACCTTAAGACTGGACTCCTTATCCTTGAGCTCTCGGAATTGGAGGATGAGTAGAGTTTGTTGTCCCCAATGGTTTCCCAAACAGCATAGAGTTCTTCTCTTGGGATCATCAAACTCCTATTGCTCCCAACCTCAAATCCAAACACATTTGCTATCTTCTTCATTGAGAGATCATACCTCTTCCCCTTGATTGTGAAAGCAATATGGCCAGCTCCAGACTCAGCATTCTTCTTTGCATATGAATGCAGCTTGACAGTGGCTAGGAACTCACAACTTTCTTCTTTGTACCCCTCCATGCACAGCCCCATGAACTTGGTTAAGTTGCTCTTCTCAAAGAGGTACTCCACATCTTCATCAATGGCAAGCTTCTCCATGGTTTCCTTGTGAGGATACCTAGTCCCCAGGAACTCCATTCTCATGAAAGCATCATAAAGCTGCCTCTTAGACAACCCACAAGATTCTGCTTCTCCATCATCCTCTAGCTCTTCTTCTTCATCTTCTTCCTCACTCTCACTTTCACTCTCCTCTTGCTCAACCTCAACTGCTGGCCTCTTCCCTTTGGCCTTGTGTCTCCTCATGAACTCATTGAGAGTTGGCTCCCTTTCTTCCTCACTTTCAGTCCTCTCAGGATCTTCCTCAACTGACTCTCACCTTGGACACGGCATCTGGCTCGACGGCTGCTCGAACCCCCACTCGGTCGAGTGCATGATCGAGTGGGGCGTCGAGTTGACTTTCCAGCTTCTCCTCTTGATTCAAGGCCAACATCACGACGTTCCATGGAGCTTGCAGCGGTTTGTTGAGACTTCCTGGTGATCTTTGAAGACATTTTCAAAAAGAACTGAAGGGAATAGACTCAAAGCTCAAAGTTAATAGGTTAGTGACCCAAAAACTTGAAAGAACAAAGCTTGAGCAAAAGATGAACTTGAGAGAGATTTTTAAACTTGAATGTAGTTGTTTGGAGCAAATGAGAGAGTGTGAGGGGTATAATCTCGTGCAATCTCTATATAAAGAAGCTAAGGAGACAAGGAGACAAGGGTGGAGCGTCCATACCATTCAAATTTGAATTGGGAATCTTTGACTTGCTTTTTGCTGCCACTCGACCCCACACTCGACCAGCACGTGGTCGAGCTCCTTGACCAAAGTTTGAAAATTCAAAATTTTTCTTCCTTTTCTCCCTCCACTCGATCATTCTAGAAGGTTGGGAATCGAATGGGCCTTTGGTCATTCCCTAGCTCGGTCGAGTACCTCTCGTGGACTGGTCGAGTGGGCTTGCGAATCTCCTTGCCCAAGTCCAAATCTTTCCATACCCAGCTACACTTTCTTTTTAAAGGCTGCCCAAAACAAACATAAAAGAAAACACATCAAACCTACTAAGAAAATAAACCATATTTACAAAGGATAGCTTAGGGACTTCCTCCCTAGTGAGCTTGTTTAAAGTCACTAAGCTTGACTTTGGTTGTCTTTCTACACTTGGTTTAGATACCAAGAAGGTGATGAAATCCTCCCTGGAACCTCTTGGTCACTGTGAAGTTGATCCTTGATCACTTCACCCTTAACACACAAACCATATTTCTTCTTAATTTTGAGCCTTGGTCTTGCTTTCCTCAAAGACCTCTTGTTTAACTTAAATTGAACTACTCTCCTTTTCTGATTTCCCAAACCCTTTTGCAGCCTATGGATGTTGTCAAGAGGCTTTTGAAAATTTTCTTTCCCCTTAGACCTTGTGTGCATCAACAGACTCGAGTACAGACTCGAACAGGTACACAGTTGAGCTCAGGCTCGTGTAGGTGGTCAAGTCGACTGGGAAGTGGTGGCCAAAGAGAGACGGCTTCTGACTCGATCAGGTGCTCGATCATTGCTCGGTCGAGTGGTGGTCGAGTGGTTGGTCGAGTGGGTACCTGAAACTCAAGACAACCCAGAAACAAAAGAATCGAATCCAGCAACTTCACAAGTGTATAAACGAACTTAATCTTAGACTAATATGGATCCTCAATGTCACAAAAACACACTCAAATGGGCAACGGCGCCAAATTGAAACATGAATATTTGTATGTGGTAAGATGAATGATGATGGATGTATGCAATGGTGAGATATGAATGGATGGATGGTAAGGTGTTTCAATTCCCCTTATGCAGTTGCAGTATAAGAGGTGTCAATCCTAAATGAGTGTTTGTGAACAATTAAGATATGTATATGAATCTAAGTCAAGCTAAATGTAAAGGATGTTTGTCACTAACAATCCTATGAAGAAAATGCAAAATGCAGAAAGTAAAACTACAAGAACTAGATGCTAAATTCAAATGGAACAGAATGATTGTAACAGTAATGAAGCAAGAACAGAAATAGAAACTATGATAATGCAAGAACTGAACTAATGCAAGGCAAGTAATGAACAAGATACTAAATGAAAACTACTGGAATTCAACTAGAATGAGACAGAAAGTAAGACAGGACAAACACAAAACATAAACAAGAATTCTGGGGATGAACTCGAGCAAGCACTCGATCGAGTGATCGAGTGCAGGGTCGAGCTGGATAAATCCAGAAAACAGAGCAATGCAATAAAAACAGAGTAATACCAAAGCGAATCAAACAACAAGCAAGCAACAGGATTAAGAATCAAAAATCAATAAACAAGGAAGGTCCTTAGGAGGGATTTATGGGCTCAACTAATCATTGTGGTTATCTAACATGGTCATCAAACCTCAAGCAACATGAGCTAATCTCTAGACATATTATTCTAAAAAAAGTTTCATCCACTCTCATGGCAAGAAACAATCAAACCTATGCATCACTAGACTTGTTCTCACAAAGTAAAGAATCTACACAAGCAGACATTAAGCAATACATCTCAAACCAAACAAGACCTCTAATCTCTTAGCAAGCCTAATGGTAAGCTCTAGATCTAGCCTTATCTATGCTTCTTAAACATTGGTGTGATGCTAAGATGCTTGAGATCAAATCCTACCCTCTCAGATATAGGATCAGCATTAAGAACATCTAGCCTAGAAGAGATCTACAACAATCAAGCTTGACCAAAGCAAATAAACCACAAGATCAATCCAGCAAGCTTGAAGAAATGAAACTCGAAATCTTTATATCTTGAAAGTTATGAAACCAACAAAATACAAGAATCTACTCTTTTCTCTCTTGAAACAAGTACAAAATCTAAGAAAGATAAAAGTGCAAAAGGAATAATTCCCAAAAGGGTAAAAACTAGATTTAGAGAATATCTAAAAAGCTGGACTCTTTTGGTGGCTGCAGGTACAAGGCTTTATATAGCAGAGGGAGTGGAAGCCCTAAAAATACTAAAAGACAAAATAGTCAATGGCTCGGTCAACTCGACCTGTGCTCGGTCGAGTGGCAGGTCGAGCTGGCTTTTCTCGTGCATTCTCCACTCGGTCAAGTCCTCCTCAGCACACGGTCGTGTGTCTGGTCGAGTGTGCGGTCGAGGTGGACTCCGGACCTTGGTTCTTCAGCGTTAACTCTCTTGCTTTCCCTTCATGATTGCTTCACTTCTCCTCAGCATTGCTTCCATGCTCCTTAAGCTCAAAAATCACCTGTTTATGCATGAAAAGATGCAAATGCAATGCAACTAAAATCTAATGCATGATTATTCCTAAAGCTACACAATAATGGTGAAAATGGCTAACAAAATATGCAAAAGATGTGAATAAACTAAGGGAAAACATGGTAAAATATATGAACATCACTTGGTTGTCTTGCTTCTGTTAGGTTGCTAGAGTTGAGTCCTAGAATATTGTTTAGGATTGTTGGTTCTCTGATTTATGTTGTTTGGATCATTAATTTATGATTGGAAGTAATACTGGTTATTATTTTATTGGCTATTGGTTTATTGGATATTTATTGGTATTGTTATTTTCGCTGATGTTTGTGATTGTGGTTAGGTGGCTAGTGGGTATGGGACCACTAGTTGTAGTTTTATTATTAATATTATTTATTATAAAAAAAAAAGCCGGGTCGTTTCTGTTTGGTATCAGAGCTCTTACAGTTCTAGGTTTGGGTTCACTAGATTTTTGTTGTGATGTTTGGGATTACATGTCTTGATTGATTATGTGAGTTAGTTAATTGTGTGTGGCATGGAGTCCTAAAACATCCTATTCAAACCTACTGTGTGATTCCACAGTGAGTTTATGTTTCGGTGTTATGGTAGAAATTGTTTGCTTAGTCTTCTGTTCATGGTAGTGCAGATGGCTAGAGATGGTGTTGTTGCTGGTCGTGGATGAGGACGCGATCGTGGTAGGAGCAGAGGCTAGCAGTGAGTCAGACTGTGGACCAGAGTGTGACAGCTGAGAGTGTTGACGAGTCGTAGGGTGTCTAGGAGGATTCCATGAGTGTGGCCGGAGGGGGAGGTGTTGATGCTCCACTGGCCGGTGATGCTAGGGTTCCGGGTGTGGGGTTCCCAGCGGGTGGAGTCCTTGGTGCTGATTTTACGGCTTTGCTATCACAGTTGTTGGAGCGGTTGCCACCAGTGGTACCGGCTCAGGCTCAGGTAGTGCCACCAGTGGTGGCGGAGGGGCGGCAGCCAGTGGCTGCAGATGCAGGAGCTCATGGACATTATTTTTCCATGCTCAAGGACATGAAGGGTCTCTTGACTGAGTGGTTTTTGGGTGGTACAGACTCTACTGCTGCGGATGCGTGGAGGACGAGTGTGGAATGTAACTTCCATACTCTGAGATGTCCTGAGGAGTTTTGGGTGGACATAGGGGTCCACCACTTGGTTGGTGATGCTCAGGTGTGGTGGAGATCAGTGGCTGCTAGGAGAGTTTAGAGGGAGATGACTTTGGCTGACTTCGTGGGGGAGTTCAACCGCAAGTACTTTCTGAGAGAGGCATTGGACCGGTTGGAGGTGTAGTTTTTGCAGTTATCTCAGGGGACGCGGTCAGTGCGGGAGTTGGACTTGGAGTTCAGTCGACTTCTTTGTTATGGGGGTCGGGCTATGGAGCCTGAGGAGGCCCAGATCAAGAGGTTTATGAGGGCTCTTCATGTTGACTTGAGGGTCCATTGTAGAGGACGTAGTTATGCTATGCATGCAGAGCTGGTTGAGACTGCAGCAGAGATTGAAGAGGGTATTCGGGGACAGTCAGTGGCGGTTAGTCCAACAGTGCAGCCAAGTAAGGCTCAACATCATGGAGGTTCTAGCAGGGGCGGCAAGCCTGCGCAGGGAACCAAGAGGAGGTGGGAGGCTACGCAGAGGCCGAGTGGGGTGAGTTGCTTCAGTTGTGGGAGCAAGGATCACAAGATTGCTAGCTGTGCCAAGAGGAGTGCTCCGACGGCAGCGGATCGTGTATGCTATCATTGCAGGGAGCCAGGGCACATCAGGCCCTTGTGTCCCAAGTTGCAGCTGGTGGCAGTGGCAGCGTTACAGCAAGTGCAGCCTGGAGGGCAGCAGGTGGCACAGATTGCGCAGGCGCCACGGGTTTACACGAATGCAGAGACTGGTGGAACCAGTGCCGGGGCGATCACAGGTATAATTTCTGGTACTTAAACATTGTGAATTTTAGTAGGTTCAGATTTTATGTTCCTGTGATAAAAGTGTTGGGTTCTCAACACATGAGGTTTGTGTAGGGACCTTGTTGGTGGGCGGGTTTAAGTCCCACGTTATGTTTGATTCTGGAGCTTCCCATAGCTTCATTACTCCGGAGTGTGCAGAGAGTGCGGGAATCAGAGGGGATCCCGTGGAGCGTACAGGAGTTGTCAGAGTTGCGGAAGGCAAGTTCATAAAGGTTATTGGACAAGCTAGAGGAGTTGATATTCATATCGCAGAAGAGTCATGGCCAGCAGATTTGCTTATCAGTCCAGTGGAGTTGTATGATGTTATTCTCGGGATGGATTGGTTGCATCGGCATGTGGTGCATTTGGATTGACATCGGGGTAGAGTGGAATTTGAGCGTCCAAGAGGGAAGTTAGTTTTTCAGGGTATTAGACCGACTTCGGGGAGTCTCGTGATCTTGACCATTCAGGCTGGGAAGATGATCGAGAAGGGCCGTGAGGCTTATCTGGTTACTATATCTATGCTAGAGTCAGTGCAGAAGTCTACGGTTAGCAGTATTCTGGTGGTGGAGGAGTTTGAGGATGTGTTTCAGTTATTGCAGGGATTACCACCATCTTGGTCAAATCGTTTTACTATTGAACTGGAACCGGGGACGATGCCGTTATCCAAGGCTCCTTACAGAATGGCTCCAGCAGAGATGGTAGAGCTGAAGAAGCAGCTAGAGGATTTGTTGAGTAAGAGATTCATCCGTCCTAGTGTATCACCGTGGGGAGCGCCGGTGTTGTTTGTGAAGAAGAATGATGTGAGTTTTCGATTATGTATTGATTATCAGGGTTTGAACCGGGTCACTGTGAAGAACAAGTACCCTCTTCCTAGGATCGATGAGTTGTTGGATCAGTTGAGGGGTGCTACTTGGTTCTCCAAGGTAGATCTGGCCTTGGGTTATCATCAGATACCGATAGATGAGGGGAAGACGGCTTTCAGGACGAGGTATGGGAATTATGAGTTTGTGGTGATGCCTTTCGGATTGACTAATGCGCCAGCAGCGTTTATGAGATTGATAAACAGCGTGTTTCAAGAGTTTCTGGAAGTGTCAATCATCATTTTCATCGATGATATCCTGGTATATTCTAAGAGTCTTGAAGAGCATGCAGTACATTTGAGGACAGTTCTGGAGAAGCTGCAGGAGCAGAAGTTGTTTGCTAAGCTGAGCAAGTGCAGTTTTTGGCAGCGTGAGATGGGTTTTCTGGGTCATATCGTTTATGCAGAGGGAGTTTCTGTAGATCCGGAGAAGATTCAGGCTATTAGGGATTGGCCTAGACCGCAGAATGTCACGAAGATCAGGAGTTTTCTTGGTCTGGCAGGTTACTACAGGAGGTTTGTGCAGGGGTTTGCGAGCAGAGCACGCCCGTTAACTAAGTTGACAGGGAAGGATGTTTCGTTTGTGTGGTCACACGAGTGTGAGGAGGGCTTTGAAAGCCTTAAGGAGATTTTGACTACTACGCCAGTTTTGGCTTTGCCTGAATAGGGAGAACCCTATGTGGTTTACACTGATGCATCTAGAGTTGGTTTCGGGTGTGTGCTAATGCAGCATGGGAAGGTGATTGCCTACGCTTTGCGGCAGTTGCGGAAGCATGAGGACAGCTATCCTATTCATGATTTGGAGATGGCTGCTGTATTTTTTGCCCTCAAGATTTGGAGATCTTATCTTTAGGGTGCAAAGGTGCAGGTGTTTACAGATCATAAGAGCCTGAAGTATATATTCACTCAGCCTGAGCTGAATTTGAGACTGAGGCGGTGGATAGAGCCTGTGGCAGATTATGATTTGGAGATAGCTTATCACCCTGTTAAGGCTACCACGGTTGCAGATGCTCTGAGTCGGAAGAGGGTAGCTTCGGCTCAAGAGTAGGAGATGGAGTCTCTCGTAGGAGAGATCAGTGAAGGTTCTCGAGAGGAGGATCAAGGAACTTCGGAAGAAGAAGGTTCCTTTGATGAGAGTCCTTTGGAACTATGATGGTGTGGAGGAGCAGACTTGGGAACCTGAGGCGAGGATGAAGGCAAGGTTTAAGAAGTGGTATGAGAAGCAAGCCGCGACTTGAGCTTGTCTAGCCTGGTCCCATCTGTAATCCATGGCTGGAGCGGGAATAGAGTATTACAGCCCATCTCTCTTGTTTACTTGGTCGCTTGGGGTGGTTGGTTGTGCGACTCAGTAACAAGATGAACTGGTGCTCGGTTACAAAGTTTTCGTGAGGCGGGGTTTTTGAGAAAAGTTTCCTGAAATAGAAGTTTCCAAAAGTGGAATGTGCTAAAAATGGAAAGTTTTATGTGAGTTAGAATTTGTCCATTTTAGTGGTGGAGAGCATTAGAGAGGCTTGTGTTGCCTTAGTGGCGGACTTTTGAGTCATTGTGCCCGTGTGTTGCAGTCTTTTGAGACATTGTGTGGCCTTTGTGGCGGGCTGTTTAGCCAGTTGTGTGGCATTTGAGGCAGGCTGTTTAGCTAGATGTGTGGCCTTTGTGGCGGGTTGTTTAGCCAGATGTGTGGCCTTTTTGGCGGGCTGTTTAGCCAATTGTGTGGCCTTTGTGGCGGGCTGTTTAGCCAGAGTGCCTTTTTTAGGCGGTCCTACGGGACAGATAATCTTTGTGACAGTCCTTCGGGACAGATGGTTTTTGTGATGGTCCTTCGGGGCGAGTTGCCTTGGTGGCGGTCCTGTTTAGGACATTTGTTTGGCCTTGGTGGCCTTCCTGTTTAGGACATTTGTTTGGCCTTGGTGGCGGTCCTGTTTAGGACATTTGTTTGGCCTTCGTGGCGGTCATGTTTAGGACATTTGTTTGTCCCTTTTGGCATGTATATGATCCTTGTGTGGTCATGAGGTATTCTAGTGAGGGGATATGTGGTTGGTAGGAGATTGTGATGTTCTACATGAGCCACGGGAAGGAAACCTAGATAGGAATAGGACTCAAACATGTTCAGAATTGTTTGCTTGCGACTCTTGGGGGACTTTGGTTCTCCTAGTACTGCCATACTCTGAGAATTTTTGGCTTAGGAGTATGGTTGGTATATCGACTTCGGATGACAACCCGGAGTCGCGCTGTAGGGTGGCAACCCGAGAGACGAGTATTGGATTTTTCCTTATATATTATGGCATGCGGATTTAGGCCCGATGAGGAGCCAACTTTATGGCATGCAGACTTAGGACTGATGATGAGCCAATAAAAACTCAAGGTTTAGGCCTATGAGTAAAGGAAAGTCCAAAAGTCGAGAGCAAATAATGCCTGGAGCGTGAGTCTATCGCCTAGAGGTGACCTTCCGTAGATCGGTCGGAGGAGTGCGGGCCGTGGAGACGGTTGCACAGGAGTCCTTGGCTGATGGTTGTTCGAGATTCGAGGACAAATCTAGATTGGTGGGGGAGAATTGTAACATCCGTGAACCCTCGGTTTAGGGGATTGCATCGGTCGATCCATATAGTGCATCGGTCAATGCATGTTCAGTTTTCTGTGTTTTGACTTAAGTTAAACGCTGCGTTTTGGGTTAGGAAAACCTTTAACTCAAGTTTTTGTCTCATTAGCCGTGTTTTAGCCGCTTTTGAGAGAAAAAAAAAAAGAGAGAAAAGTTCCCTAAGTTTTCTTGAGTGTTCTTGATGATTTCTAGAGATTTGAGGTTGTTCCTGTAGAGATATGTAGCTGGGATCGTTGTAGGAGCTTCCTAGGAGCGTTGTTTTGCTTGTTTAAGGTTCAGAATCTTCTTGGCAAAGGTAAGTGCATGGCCATGGCTTATCTAAGCTAGAGATCTTTTTGATTTGCTTGTTATGTGTTGTTATGCTTGTTAGACCGTTAATTGGGATGTTAGGAGGCTTTCTTGTGGCTTGGGATCGAGTTTTGTGTTTGTAGGAACGAAGATCTGGCGAGAAGCTTTGGGGAAAAACACGATGCTCGGCATTACGTCGGTCGATGCACTTTGTGCGTCGGTCGATGCACTTTGTGCGTCGGTCGATGCAAGTGCGAGGACGGCACGTAAAACCTAGGGTTTTCGTGTTATGTCAAGCATGCGTCGGTCGATTTCGAGTGTCGATCGATGCAAGTTCATCTAGCATCGGTCGATGCAACCTTGTGTCAGTCGATGCATCCCCATTTGGTGTCGGTCGATGCATGTTGGTGTCGGTCGATGCAGAGTCCTGGTTTGTTATTGTTGATTGATTGATTGTTGGTTGATGGTTAGAGATGTCTCTATTGCTTGTGTGTATAGCCCAGTAGATGGGAGGATTGCCTTACTGAGTGTTTATAAAATACTCATGCATTGCAATTTTTGTTTGTGGTGCAGGTAAAGGCAAAGTGTGATCGTGGAATCAAGGCAATTTAGAGGAGGATGTTCTAGTGGTTCGCTTGGTTGTCTAGCTTCTGTTAGGTTGCTAGAGTTGAGTCCTAGAATGTTGTTTAGGATTGTTGGTACTCTGATTAATCTGTTTGGATCATTAGTTTATGATTGGAAGTAATACTGGTTATTATTTTATTGGCTATTGGTTTATTGGATATTTATTGGTATTGTTATTTCTGCTGATGTTTGTGATTGTGGTTAGGTGGCTAGTGAGTATGAGACCACTAGTTGTACTTTTATTATTAATATTATTTATTACAAAAAAAAAAGTAGGGTCGTTTCAAGTATTCTAGTAACTCTAACTCAATTTGATAAAGATATTCTAGAACTCAAAAGTAAGATTAAGAAACTCATATATAAATAATGATTCTCTTTATTGCTTTAGAAAACTCACTCAAAAACTAAAGTTTTCAAACTCTTAATCTCATAAGTTATGCAACAACCTTGCATCTCATTATATAGAAGACACTTGACCAAGACCTAAACACATTAGGAAATATATTTAGATAACTCCTAAACATATGTATCTCTATATGACTCCTAAAGATATTAATCCTTATCTCGTTGTTAAACCATAACTTGGTTGGCTTGTGACTCAAGCTATGTCAAGCTTATCAAACATTTTCTTTCTTAAGCTTGAAATCGATCTTTGCCAAATCTTGAACTCCCACCAGATCCCTCATTTTCTTGAACTTGATCTTTCCAAGAGCTGTAGTGAGTATGTCTGCCTTTTTCTCACTCCCTGGAACATGTTCCACTTCTATATGACCGTTTTCAACACACTCTCTTATGAAGTGATACCTTAAAATACCAAGTTCATAGTGAGAGAAATTGCTGATCTATTGTCAGTTTTAAGGACAATCTTCTCACACGGAGACCCTATGATTTCTCCGAGCATGTCTTGGAGCCGAACCGCTTGTCGTGCTGCTTCGGTACCCGCCATGAATTCTGCTTCACAAGAGGATAGTGCCACTGTTTCTTTTTTTTTTGGAGCACTTAGAGCTCAGACTTTTCCCAAGGTAGGACACATGTACTGTTGTGCTCTTACCATCATTAGGATCGACATTGTAACGGGTACCACTGTCTTGGTACTTTAGGAACCGATTGCTCCAACACCAAACCGAATGTGGTCATCCCTTTTAGGTATCTTAAGCATTGTTTCATTGCAGCTCTATGGGATACTTTTGGATCCTGTATATAACGGCTCAATACTCTCACGCAAAAAGACAAGTTCGATCTTGTATGCATCAAGTAGCGGAGGCAGCCAATATTTTTCCTGTAGCTTGTAGCATCAATACTTCTCTCGGCCACTAACGTTGCCAATTTCAATCCATATTCCATTGGAATGTGAACTAGTTGCAGTCTCCCATCCCTGCTTGATCAAATATCTTTAAAGCGTATTGTTTCTAATTCAACATTATTTCTCCTTCGTACTAGAAAACCTCAGTCCCGAGATAGAATGTTAACCTCCCAAGATCACTCATCACAAATTTTGATGACATCTCCTTTTTGAATTCATTTATGACTTTGGATTTGTCCCTATGACATATAAATCATTAACATAGACTGCTACAAGGAGTAGATCTTCACTCACCATCTTAAGATACACCAAAGGCTCTTTGGAACATTTCTCAAATTTTAGTTCTTTGAGAATCTGATTCAGCTTGTTATTCCAAGCTCTTGGTGATTGCCTCAAACCGTAAAAAGCTTTATTGAGCTTGTAAACCTTTTCTTCAAACCCCTTTTCTTTGAACCCTTCTGGTTGTGTGACATAGACGGTTTCTTTCAATTCCCCATGGAGGAAAGCTATCTTGACATCCAAGTGATGAATCTCCCACCCGTTTGTGGCTGCAAGATTAATAAGCAGTCATATTGTCTCAAGTCGAACCATTAGTGCGAATATCTCATCAAAAAAAATCCCATATCGTTGTAAAAAATCTTTTGGCAACAAGCCTAGCCTTATGTTTATTGATACTACCATCAGAATTGCGCTTAAGCTTGAATACCCACTTCATTCCAATCAGTTTTGCACCATTCGGGAGATCCACAAGTTTTGCTTTTTGATGATCGAATGATTCTCATCCTCAAACGCCAATATCCAATGCTTTGACTCCTTAGCTTCACTATAATTTCTCATTTCATCTTTTAAACACACTAGTGATATTTCTCCTTCCTCCTTCGAGAGTAGAACATAGTCTACAAGATACTTAGGCTTGCTCTCAATTATGCAAACTGTTTTTCAAGAAATTTGACGTTTGTTCAGGTTCTAAAATTTTACACATGGGATACTAAGAAGAGAAAGTGGAGACGGCTATTAAAAACTTCCGCCGCAATTCGTTTCACCGGTAATAGAAATGAACTTTTATCTCAAAATGCTTCTAACCATCGTCAAAGGTCCAACAACCGATGATGATTTTAGAACATTCAATGGAGTTGTGTATATATCTTATGAGGTAGCATGTTTGACACGTGGTCTATTACAGTTTTTTTTTTGTGTTTTTGAATAATAAAACACAATGTGTGTTTCTTAATATTTTCCTCTTTAAAGGTATTTTATTATTTTATTTAATGTGTAATATTTTTCTATTTAATAAAATGATCGGAGTTTTATCATTTCATCATTTGGTTTTTATTAATCTATACATTTTTACGAAAACTTTTTTTGACAACAGAAGATTAGCTCCAATGCGGTGGAAAACTGTTTACAAACAAAACATTATGGAGAGAAGTACCTATTTGGCATGACAAATAATCTGCATTTACATGTGTATTTCTAGGAACAAAAGATAAAGAGAAAGAAAAAAATTCCATCCTGTCACTTTTAATGTCGTCGAGGTATGTCGAAAATGTTCGCCAATTATGAAGAGAAGACAATATCTTTACCAAATTTGAACAGTCCGTATAGAAAACCACGTCACAAAAACCATGTCCGATCATACATCACATAGTCTACATAAAAGCTTATTGTATTAAAAAAATTTATAATTATGGATTGACCACTTAGTCGAAACAAAATTTCTTAATATTGATCACGACCGAATAGTAAATAACATAACAGCTAGAAAGATTATTCATATACATTTGTACTGTACACTATAATAGTATAAACCCACTCCAACGTTATTGCTATTAGTTTATTATACGTTTATATTATATATTAGTATATAATATATTTATATCTATAACAATATATATACTATTATAAGAACACTAAAGTGTAACATGATTAAATAATCGAAAACAAAAAATGTTTTCGTGGTATACAGTGGATTCTTATCTAGTTCAAACTAAAAAAACTATATACTTCATTCTTGAAAGTTTAATCGAATTCAACATGAAATTTATCTCACTTTCACAAATTGAAATGGGTTCTTTCACAAACTGAAATAAAAATAACATCAAAAATTTCTTCACATTGGACAAAATCAACTGAAAAAGAAACGTTTAAAAGAACTGAAAAAAAACTAGTGAAATGGGTTCTTTCACAAATTGATAAAGAAACGTTTTAAAAGAACAGAAAAAACGAGTGGACACTCGAGCTTTAGAATTAGTTGGTCAAAATCATTAAGTTAAAAAAATATGAAATAGTGGAAGGGGCTAAAAGAAGCAACTTGAGTGTGGAGCCACTCGTTGCTCTTTTTAAGAGGAAAGAAAAAAGCCAGTGGTTACGCAGAGAAGAACGTATGCTTTTGCTTCTAAGCCTTTGTTTTTATGTGTGGTTCTCTTTTCTTATCTCTATGACCAACACCAAATAATTTCTCCACATTTCTTCATTATATATCAGACAAAACATTATTCGCTCAGTAGAGAGAACTAGAAAGAAACCATGTCTGAAATAGAAAAGCAGAAGCCAAAAGAAGAAGAAGAAGAAGAATCATCAGCGTCTACTACGACGACATGGCCGGATATAGAGGAAGAATTCGTGATACCCGAGGTTTTACATAGTGAAGGTGTGAAGAAACTGCATATGAGCATTCAAAGTGAGTGGGATTACCTACAGAAGTCTGCTTGTCAAACAGCTGCAGGAAGAGCTTTGTGGAAACATGTCATTAATGATCCTCTCGCTCACTTGTTTGCTGGAGAGACACATTTGAGAAACCTACACACAAAGATTCAGACTGACCGGCTCAACAATGCTCGAGAGATTTCCGGTGTGATTCTAGCTGTTCGAACTCTATGGTTTGACACAAGGATTCAAGCTGCTCTTGAATCTTTCGGAAGTGATGCATCTTCACAGGTTGTGCTACTTGGTGCAGGTTTGGTTTCCCCTATTTAATTTATATATGTGAAATTACATGATATATGTTAAGCATGAGTTTAAGATAAGTAGCCAACATAGAATGGTGTAATGAAATTTCAGGAATGGATGCGAGATCATACAGACTTAACTGCTTGAACAAAAGTAATGTATTTGAAGTGGATTTTCAAGATGTCTTGGAAACCAAAACAAGCTTAGTTCAAGCTGCTGTAAATTCTAAAGATGAGCTTAGGATGACAGCGAAATCACTAGTCAGAGTAGCAATTGATATAAGAGACAACGATTGGTATGAACAGCTTAAGAAATCGGGTTTTCTGCCAGATATAAACACTGTATGGGTTCTTGAAGGCATTCTTTATTACCTGTCTCACACAGAGGCAATGCAAGTACTGAAGCTCATAGCTCAGAAGTGTGCAGTAACCAGCACAGTACTCTTGGCGGATTTCATGAACAAACCGTCTGCTACACTCCCAAACTCTGTGTTCCACTTTTACAGTGACTGGCCTGATCAGCTCTTACCATCTTTGGGGTTCTCTCATGTCAGGCTTTCACAGATTGGTGATCCAGATGCAAACTTTGGTCTGCTGCATGATCCACTCAATCTCTTCAACAAACTTCTTAGCCTGCCAAGGACTGCACAGATCCATCCAGATGACGGAAAACCATGCTGCCGTTTGTATTTGGTCGAAGCTTCTGGTTCACCGCCTCAAGATAATTTCGTAGAGAACCATCTGAGCTTGTAAGCACCTTCCAGTCGTGCATTTGGCACTGCACGCTTTTGCAGAACATATATATGAGTTTTTCACACCACAGAAATTGTGTAGGAGGTTATTGGTAATTTGATGATGTATAAAACATTGGTATGAACAATTCTTTATATGCTAAACTAAAATGTTCCATTTCATCTGCTTGCAAAACTACAAAGAAGAAACAAGGCTTATCATGCTGTTCAATAACTAGCATAACCTTCCTTACTTACTGTAACTCAAACGAAGCTAAGCATCAAGCATGCACTTATATTTATATATAAAACGAGATCTCTTTCAACAAGACACTTGTAACAGATGTTTTTGGTACACCTATACAGCCATAACAAGTTCACAAGAAGAGAAGGAAGAGAGAACTAGACTTCATCTCAGATCATATCTCAAGGCAGTCCTTAACACCCTTCTCAAATTTGTCAAGATAAGATATAGCCTCCGTAACCGCATCCGCAATCTTTTTTCTGAGAAACAAGTTGAGAGCATTATATAAATATCGTCTTAGAGTAACAGAGAAGACATAAAAGGAATAAGATCCCTTAATAATTTCAATCACTAACCTATCAGAAGGAAGATTCATATCAATCCCATTCGACAACACGATCAAGGAACCGAAAGACCTGCGGATACAAAAAGCGCGAAATCAACTAACAAAGAACCACATTACAGAGCATTCAATAGAATCAAACTAGCACATACCTAACGAGATCGCTGAGTATATTCTCAGCTTCTAACTTAAGTGGGTCTTTATCATCTAGTAATGAAGCAGCATTCTTCACAACAAGCTTGAATGTACAAACCTAAACAACATCACATCACACCATATTCATAAAAATCGAAACTTTAAGATCATTTGATAATTTAAAAAAAAAAACAAAACTTTAAGATTACAGCAACAAAACCTCGACTCCGGATTTAGATTGGAAGTCCACAAGAGAGCTTCGCTCTTTAGGAACACAGTCTCTTGCAGAAGACTTGAACAGATTCTGAAGATTCTCCAAATCTTTATCCGTATACTCAGATTCACTAGTAATCGAAAGGTAAGCAGATCGGAGAGCTTCACGAGACGCATCAATGGGAGCGAGTAAGAATCTTGATGACTTCTTCTTCTGTTCTTTAAGCCACTCTTTAGGTCCTGCTGCGTTCAAATTATTTCAAAAAAAAAAACAAATCACAAATTGGAGATAAAGATGATAAAACGGAGAGTGGCAAGTGTTTGTGTGTGTGTGTACAGATTCCTAATGAGAAGGCAGAAGCGGGATCGGTGGGGGAGAGTGAGAGGAGAAGAGAAGCGGTGGAGGAGAGGAGAATGGAGTCTCTGCGAGAAAAAATTTGCGGCGGGTGGTGGTCGGAGATTTGAGCGGCGGGGATTGGTGGTGGTTGAGGTTTAGTGTTTGAAGAGAAGAACGGTGGGAAAATTGGGATAAGGCGAGCCATGGCTAACATTAACTAAAGTTAATTGGGATATATGTGTGTAACCCCCGCCCATGTGGTATTTATAGGAATGCTGAGATTCGTTTAATTGTTTTTGTTAATAATAAGGCGTGGGCAATCGGGTATGTTCACGTTCGTTTCAAGTTTTTTGGGATTTTGGATATTGAACCTATTCGAAGTATCCGTTCAGGTTCACGTTCAGGTTCAGGTTCAGGTTCAGGTTCTTGTTAATGAAAACATATTTATTTTCTATTCTCGGGTTCGGGTTTAGATTATGTTCGGGTTATTTTACGTAACTGAAATATTAAAAAATCTAAAAATTTTAGACAATTGGTTAAATTTTGATAAATATTCCATTTGTTTCATTAACAATGTCATTTTAGAGAATTTTTCCTTGTTAACTTTCTAATTCTAATGTATTTTTTATTCTAATTTTTTTTAATTTATTCCTTAATCCAAATCTCATTTTAATTAACTTTAAATGATCGAACATTTAATAATTAAGAGCAAACATGTATGTTGCTATTTTTTTTTTTAATTTGTGTGAATTGTGTCAAAATAACACTTTTTGTAAAACAGAGAAAGTATAACTAAAATTTCTATTTATTTTTGTTATTTTAATTTTTTTTTCGGCAAATCAAATATATTATATCATAAAGAGTTTTACATAATACATGAACCACTCATATACAACCAATGACACAAATAAAGGAAATTGAACACAATTTCGATAGAGGAGTGGAAGTGACCCTGCTTTCCAGTCGAAAGCCTTATTAAGTCTCTCTTTTACATACTCGTAATTGGCTATCATCCTATAGATGAAACTCCAAAATGTTTCTCGCATTACTTTTGTTAATAGAAAAAATTGAAGTGTGAAGTGATTCTGATTCTAGTTTTTTTAAACTCAATACAAAATGCTGAAAACGCCTAACGCATCGATGTCGATTAGTGGCCATAATTTTCCTTTCAATAGAAGCATAGTTTTCCGACCAAGGGAACGAGAGAACATCACCATCATACTCATTTGCCGCCATTGTCCTTTCCAGCACGACCACTTGTTTTAGATTATACCAAAGGAAAATCCCATGAACAAAACGATGAACTCTTTCCGGTAGAAGAAATGCTTCCGCCCAAGGAAATTTGTCACCATCATCATCATCAAAAAAGTTCTTCTCCTTAATTTAAAACCATATATACTCCACAGCCCATACAATCAATCGATAAGATGAAATACTCCATACATGATAATGAGAATACATCACCATCAGAAAATGTCAACGTCACAAGAAGTTTGTTGACATGTTCAGTACAAGAGTACTCAACACAAAATCCAGGGATAAGACTTAAACCCAAGTCAATTGGAGAAACATACCATGTTCGATCTCTGGTTCTGTTTCCGTCAAGTGGTTTGATTCCTCCATTGATTCCAGGATCAAAAAACCAAGTGAAACCTCCATACCCTCGGGTAAAAGGATAAACACCGGTTAATAACCGGAAAAAACACCGGCGATGAGAGAATGTGTAACATCCGTGAACCGAAATCTCGGTTTGGGAGTTGCATCGGTCGATGCAAGGTCAAGTTCCTGTGTTTTGACTTAAGTCAAACGCTGCATTTTGGGAAAAAGAAAACCCTTAAGCTCGTGTTTTGTCTCATTAGGCGTGTTTAGCCGCTTTGGAGAGAAACGAAAGAGAAAGAGAAGTGTTCTTGGTGTTCTTGGTGATTCCTGGAGTGTTCTTGTAGAGATTTGTAGCTGGGATAGTTGTAGGAACTTCCTAGAGGCGTTTCTTCTTGTGTTTAGGTTCAGATTCATCTTGGCAAAGGTAAGTGCAGGACCATGGCTTATCTAAGCTAGAGAACTCTCTAATTTGCTTGTTGTGTGTTGTTAGACTTGTTAGATCGTTATTCTGGACGTTAGGAAGCTTTCTTGTGGCTTGGGATCGAGTTTTGTGGTTGTAGGAACGAAGATCCGGCGAGAAGCTTCGGAGGAAAACGATGCTCGGCATTGCATCGGTCGATGCACTTTGTGCGTCGGTCGATGCACTTTGTGCGTCGGTCGATGCAGATGCGAGGACGGCGCGTAAACTCTAGGGTTTTCGTGTTATGTCGAGCATGCATCGGTTGATGCATTGGGAGCATCGGTCAATGCAATTTAACCTTGCATCGGTCGACGCAGATCTTGCGTCGGTCGACGCAACCTCCATTTGGTGTCGGTCGATGCAGAGTCCTGGTTTGTTTATTGTTGTTTGTTGATTGTTGTTGATGGTTAGAGATGACTGTATTGCTTGTGTGTATAGCCCAGTAGATGGGAGGATTGCCTTACTGAGTGTTTATAAAATACTCATGCATTGCAATATGTGTTTGTGGTGCAGGTAAAGGCAAAGTGTGATAGTGGAATCAAGGAAATGAAAAGGAGGATGTTCAAGGTACTCGGTTTTATGTTGTCTGGCATTGCTAGGTTGCTAGAGTTGGGTCATTAGAACATTGCTAGGTTGCTGGCTCTATGATTTTTGTTATTTGGTTATTAGATATTGCTAATGTCATGAATATTAGTAATTTATATTTATTGGTTATTATTGGATATTTGTTGTATTGTTATTCCGCTGTTGGTTTTGATTGTGGTTAGATGGCTAGTGGGTATGAGACCACTAGTTGTATTTTATTTATTATATTATATTTATTATTTATTATTTAAAAAAAAAAAAGTCGGTCCTTTCAGAAAGCACCTGAAACAAACCTTCTACATGAAAATGACATCATGATTCCTCCGAATCAACATTACAAGGGAGGAGCGACATTGTAGAAGCGGTGATTTTGTCATATCTAGTGAAGGCCTGTGGTAAGATCTGTAAACAAGACCAGAGATGGATCCCATAAAGAGATTGGATTCTTAATTAGAAACGACAGCATCAATCCCTTACACAACATCATCATATGAAGACAAAGAGCATGTGTTTGATAGCCATGATTTGCCATTAACAAGAACATAAAACCAGCGAAAAATGAATTACAAAGATTCAAACCAACAGAAAAAGGGAAACAACGATGGCTGACGCCGGCCGGAAACAGGGAAGAAAAACAAATGGTTGCCTTTACCTCGTTGATATCGCTGAGAGAAAAAACGGTTTTGCAGTTCCAACAACAACACTTGTATAACTATATTTTTATTATTTTAATATTTTAATTATTTAGATCTAAGAATAATTGATATTTTTGAATTTATAATTGTATTATTAGATTATTAGGTTACATAATAATTTTGTATATGTAATTATATTTTGGATATCCATTCAGTTCTCGATTCGGATTTAGTATTTTGGATTCAAAAGTTTAAAAATCGTTTGGATATTTCTTAGTATTCTGCTTAGATTTGGGTCAGGTTCGGTTTGGCTTTTTGGATTAAGGTATTTTGCCAAGTGGGGGTTAAGTTCTCATTTTTTTATTTTTTTCGATTGTTAGGGAAAATTATCCAAACCAAAAATTACCAAACTAGAACTGAATTAAGAAAAATTTAAAAAAAAAACGAATCAAAATTTATAATATTCGAAGACCAAAAGCATCAATATTGTATCAAATTAAAATATTAAGAGTATTTGAAGTATATAACTCACTATATTCATAATACTTTTATCGTAATAACCAAATATCTGAAATATCAAAAAAATCTGAAATAATATTCAATAAATAGTCAAAATACTTAAACTGATATATATATATATATATATCCGAAAATACCCGAAACTAAGAATGTTTGAAATACCTCAAAGTACCTGAACACCAAAGAAATATCTTAATGGATTCTAAACCCCATAACCAAAAGAACCAATTCCAAACCAAATTTTCTTTGGAACCTATAAGGATCCTCAACTCTAAAACGAAAACCAAATAGAATCGAATTGGAACTGATTGAATTACTCGAAAGTCAAGGCCTAGTTCCAATGTTTTTAGCTTCAAAGATGAAGAATACATATATTTGAGGGATGAAAAAACTATGCGGGTTTTTGTTTCTCTACTCGTCGAGGCTATACCGATTAATGCACATGTCTATGATCATCTAGTACAAATACTATATCTCATTACCACTATCTTCCATAGGCCCCAATACCCTTTCTAGGTTTGTGGTTTCCACCCTCGTCCGGCTGATGCATTATTTTCAGATACTTAAAGACTTGTTTACCATTCTTACAAATCACTACAAAAATTACATTAGATAATCCATCTTAAAATTGTTCTAGTTCAAAGACATCCTTAATCCTGCATAGAGGCTTTCCCATAGCTTCCTATAATGTCAATGACTATTTTATGATGTTCTTCATCCACTAACCATAAGTGTGATATAGAAGGGCAATTCCGAGTTAACTTTATACTGGTCAGTTTCTTCTCCCTCTCTGCTTTTGTAATATTAGCAATCAAGATCTCTGTATGTAGAATAAATAAGTAAGGTGATAATGAATTTCTTTGTCGTAAATCTCTTTGAGGGGTAATGTGTCCTCGAGGCTGACCATTTAGTAACACTTGGTACGAGAGTGAGCTCACACTCCACATGATCCAAGATATCCATTTTGAATTAAAACCTAACCGTGTCAACAGAATTTCTAAAAAAGTCGATTCTAATATATCATAAGCTTTACTCATATCTGTTTTAATGGGCAAAAAATTTGATTTGCATTCTTATTCGGCGTAAGCCATGGAACATCTCATGAGCAACCATGATGTTATCTATGATTAGTCTGCCGGAAACGAATGTCGATTGTGATTCTGAAATAAGCAAGACTTTCTTAAACCTTAGACAAAGAATTTTAGATATAGTCTTATAATTCATGTTACAAAGAATAACTGGACTAAGCTCTACCATCCTCCGAGCTGCTTATCTGTTTTTGGAATTAGACAAATATTTGTCTTATTTAGTCTTTTATCAAATTTTTTGGTTCGAAAGAAGTCCTTAACCCAGTATACTAGATCATCTTTTAAAGAATGCCAAAAAATTTGGTAGAACAAAATATGTCATTTCATCTGGTCATGTAGTATTCTCCGGATAATTATAAATAATGTTTTCTTAATTTCAGATTCTAAGACCATCTCCATTGGATATATCTAATAGAGGGTGTAGAGAATAAAAAATTTTGAAAATGAGAAAAGGATAGAAAGATGAAAAAAAATGTCTTTGTTGAGAGCTATTAAGACACATAGTCTATTGTTGTCTTCATTTGATTAAATCAAATTAATAGTATTATACCATTATTATTATTTTTTTATTACATCCAAGTGGCTATATAAGGATAGAGTTGCTCTAAGAGTTCTTTGGTGTAGATCTCTATTCCTACTCTCCGTAATAAAAAGAAGTAAATATTTGAACAATCCCATCGATACCATCCATATTGGATTCTTTAAAAAGAATCAAAAGATATTTTCATACCTTTTTTTAGATTTAACCCAAGAGTTTTTTGGACCATATTATTCTGAAATCTTATTTTGCACTCTCTTTTTCTTTTGTAGATGCGTGAAAGAATTTGGGTGTTACAACAATAAATATCATTGTTATCTTTTTTAAGTTTTCCATTATGACAGAAATTCAGTTATTTTGTTTTTTTTTTCATTATTTAGGTTGTACATGGTTAAAAAAATATAATTTTTTCAAAACGCTTAAAAGAATTGTTGATCTAATATTATTATTTCGTATAGTTTAGTTTGAAAACATATATTTAGTTTGGGTGTTAATGTTTACTTTTATTATCATTTATATTATAACAAGTTACTACTATGCTATAGTATTTATATTTGTGAAATTTACATTATATCGGTTAAAACCAGGATGATAGACAGAACAATAACATTAATACAAATCACTAAATTTTAATATCGTAATCCAAAGCTTATTATTTAATTATATTGCTGTTATTATTACATAAACTAAGTTTTCGTAAATTAAAATAAATTAAGGACAAAAATGACGACATGAGCAGTGCAAATGTCCTCCGCCTGTATCAGCGCAAATACTATGCGCTTTCTTCCATTTCTTCAAGCACTTAGACTTACAATCATTTTCATTACATTTACCATCTAAGGTAGGAAAATTGTCCACACAAGTTTTTCTCATTTGTTGTACATTATCTTGTACTCCTGTTATTGAGATATTAAAAACACAAAACTTAGTTTTATGGTATTTGAGATAAAAAATAGTAATTTTTATATTAAAATAAATATATATATATATATATGAAGTAAGTATTTTTTTATATAAAAATAAATATATATATATATATGAAGTATAGCAAGACAATTTTAAATGTTATTACAAACCTAGCACAAGAATGATAAAGAAAGATAAAAAGATGAGCGACAATTGAAAAGACTTTTTCATCGTAGATTATAGAAGTGAGTTGATGGTACAGTGTTACAAAAAAGGAGAGCATATGTAATTTATATAAAGTTAGAAATATCTATTTTAGGCTATCTACCTACTTAAGTTCCAATTTAAAGGGAACTAATTTTACACGTCCAGGTTTTTTGCTCATCTAATATAGTAAATTCTTTAGACCTATTCTATTTTTCTTGAAAATTTGTTAAAAATACTTTTTTTGATATACCTCCTTTCAAAAATACCCTCTTTTCTGGCCATTTTTATTTTTGCCCTCCTTTAATTTTAATGACCATTTTACCCTTAGATGAAAAATATTTTATTCAATAAAAAGAAAAACAAAATTTTCCCGCCAAAAAAATTAACCATTGTTGAATGGGGAAAGGGGTGGTAGTGGGGCTCGAAGTGGGCCGAAGGAGAATAAAGCCCAGAAGGAGAAAGGCTATGTCCAGAATAATTTCCGAAGACAACAAAAGGGGCAACGACCCACGAGAGGGTTAAATTTTTGGCCAGACAAGTAAGGAGATCCTAGTTCTCGGTAATGGGAAGCATCTGCGAGTTAACGAAGGTGATGTTGGTCGCTCCGGGGGTGCCTTTACCAGTGGTGGTGGTAGTTCGGGTAAAGATCTGGTTGTCGATAGGCTTGCTGACTGTCCCCAAGATGGATCGCAGTTGGTGTTGGTTGACATGGTCACAGGGAATGGAGGGGTGGTGGCTACTGTGTCGTCGGAGGAAGCGACGACTCATGTAGCAGCCTGACGTCGTTCCCCGGTAGTTCTTCTAAGCATTGTTATAGACATAATGAATTGTCTCTTATAGAATTGTCGGGGCAAATAAACCCAAATTACACCGATCGATCCGTTATTTGTTAAAGAAGTTTCATAACGATATCTTAGCTTTGTTTGAGACTCATGCCAGTGGGGACAGAGCTAATCGGATTTGTCAGGGGTTGGGGTTCGATAACTCATTCAGAGTTTATGTGGATGGACAACGGGGTGGCTTATGGTTGTTGTGGAGGTTCGAGATTGGTAATGTGATTTGATGGATGCCAGAGAGCAATACATTGCGGTCAAGGAGGAGAAAGGGCTGGAAACAATTCATCTAATTTTAGTCTATGCCGCTCTGACAGTTTCTCGTCGTAGTGGATTATGGGAGAAGTTACATACAATGATTCAAGGGATTGAAGGACCGTTTATCGTAGGAGGGGACTTCAACAGGATCGTCCAGTTAGATGAGCGAGCCGAAGGGAACGGGATATTATCGGCGGATTCCTTGGCATTCGGAGATTGGATAAATGCAGAATCACTGATTGATATGGGCTATCGAGGTAATAAGTTCACCTGGAGAAGGGGGAGAGTAGAACAGAATATTATTGCTAAGCGTCTTGATCGTGTTCCTTGTTGTGCACATACGAGACTGAGATGGCAAGATGCTTTAGTCTCCCACCTCCCTTTCTTAGCCTCTGATCATGCACTGCTTTACGTGCAACTGAGCCTGGAGGGTGTAAGGGATCCGACTCGACGTCCTTTTTGTTTTGAGGCAGTGTGGCTAAGTCATTCAAGCTTCAAGGAGCTTGTGGTGTCTTCATGGAGGAGCGATATGACGACACCAGAGACTCTTAATGCTTTACGGGTGATACTTAAGAAATGAAAATGGAATGTGTTTGGAGATGTCAGTAAGAGGACAGAGGAGTTGTTAGCTGGGATCAAAGCAGTTCAGGGTACTCTCGACCTGTTTCAGACAGATGAGTTACTGCAGGAGGAGGAATTTTTACTTAAGGAACTTGATGAGGTCCTAGAACAAGAAGAGGTTATTTGGTTCCAAAAAACACGCGAAAAATGGATTGTGCACGGGGATCGTAATACTCGTTTCTTTCACACATCCACAATAATCCAAAGGAGACGGAATCGTATTGAGGCGTTATGAGGAGGGGCGATGGTTGACTGATACGAAGGAACTGGAGGAGTTAGCGGTCAGCTATTATCAACGTATGTATTTTATGGAGGATATTGATTAGGTGGTTTATAGGCTCCCCAGGGAGGGGTTTCAGAGGTTATCTAGTGAAGAACTAAGAGTGATTAGTAAACTTGTTATTGCTGCAGAGGTGGAAGAGGCGATGAAGGGTATGGGTCCATACAAAGCTCCTAGACCGGATGGGTATCAGCCAGCTTTCTACCAGAGCTGCTGGGACGTGGTTGGAGAGTCTGTGGTTGGCTGTGTCATGCGGTTCTTTGAAACAGGGGAGTTGCCGACTGGTTTGAATGATGTGTTGATCGTGTTGATCCCTAAAGTGGATAGTCCGGAGAAGATACAACAGTTCCGACCTATCAGCTTATGTAATGTTTTGTTTAAAACATTGACAAAAGTAATGGTGCTTCGGTTAAAACCACTTATGCCTAAGCTAGTTGTACCAGCCCAATAAGCTTTATTCCAGGTCGGCTGAGCATTGCTAATATTGTGGCAAGCAAGGAGCCAGAGGCTGCAGAGGCTGCAGAGCAACCGGAGTTGGTGGGAAGGATCACTCGTTCAAGAGGTAAGGAGATGGCCAAGGAAGCTCATTCACTCATAGTTGACGGGTCATTCAACCTACCAAGAATCCAAGTCTTCAACATATCCACCCTGAAGACGACTTCACCCGGTAATGAGGACTAGGTAACTTAGGTGTGAAGTTTGTACTCTTTTTCCCATAGCTGAGTTTTGTCCCAATGGGTTTTCTCAGCATGGTTTTTAATGAGGCAAATGGATCACTACGTCGAGTTATCTAGAAATCATTACCAAAAGGGGGAATAATGTACTTCTGTACTAGTTCAGCCGATCGTACTGCTGTACTAGTTCAGCCGACTTCTGTACTACTACAGGTCGCCTAGACGTTTTGCTGTTTTTCTTATTTCCTTAAAACGTCTTGTTGTTTTGGTTTTGCACTTCTTGTTGTTTAGAGTTTCGAGCCCTAGGGTGTTTAAAACCCAAAGCTACGCCTCTTTTGTTCTTTAGCGAAGAATGATGTTGTAACTTGAATTGTTGATCTTTCTTCCTCACTTTGATTTCTTGAATGCGTTCTTGAATTCTGGGTTTTCTATACACTTTGTGATTCAGAAACCCTTCACTTATCTCAATCCATATCACCACCTAAACATCTATTTCCATCAAACCATTGTTTTCTTCCTGCGATCTTCACACTTCATCACCCGAAATCATCTGTTCATCATCACCTTCAATCCACATCACCTATCACTCGGTTGTCAGCCTTCATCAGAGTTCAATCCTAGGGGAAATCCTATCATGTGGTATCAGAGCCAGGTTTGTGCCAAAGGCTGAGCGAATTCTGAACCCTAATCCCTTGTGTTGTTTATTTAAATTTCGTTTGTTTAGTTTTAGGGTTTGAAATTTTGTTGAATTCGTTTGTGTTGCTTGATTTATTTCGTTTGTTTAGTTTTTAGGGTTTGTTTTCGTTGTCCATTGGTGTTAGATCGAGTTTTGTGAGTTTAGACTTTAGTTTTGTGTTGTTTCGAAATTAGACTGCAATTAGGGTTTAGTTATTTCGAGTTTGTTAGCTATAGGATTAGGTGTTACTCGTTTTTCTTATAGTCTTGCTTGACATTAGGTCTGCAAGTCGTGTTTTCTTGTTTAAGATTCAGAGTCTTAGAGTTTATTTTTGTTACTCATTCAAAGAACAAGTTACTGCGAGCTTCCTCTTTGATTTGCAGGTACAATGGAGCTATCTCCAGAAGCTATGGAAGCTTTGAATCAAGCCATGTCTAAGCAAATAGCAGAAGCAAACAAGTTAATGTCTACTCAGTTTCAGCAACAGATGGAGCAGCTCAGTAACAAGTTTGAGAAACAGTTCAAAGACATAGCTCAAGCATCTAGTGCTTCAGAACAGAGTTCTTCAGACCCGCCTAGTCCTAATGAAGCCCTTCGTTTAGCCAAAGGAAAGGCTCATGTGGGAGCTTCTTCAAAGCCTACACGGATCAGAACAGCTAAGTCACCTACTGGGAGAAGAGAGACTTGTTTCAATCAGAGAAGACACACTCAAAGTACAGAAAGAGAGCATCGCAGAACTGGTAGAGACCCTACACGCATACGTCGAGCTGAACAAGTAGCTGGGCATCGAATATACATTGAGTCAGACAGAGATTATTCTGAAGAAGAAGAAGTTTCAGATCATAGTCAAGAAACAATGAGGAGAAACAGAAACAGAGATCATGTTAGGGATTATGATCCTTTGAGGCAGCAGCTGAAGCACCTCAAGATTCAGTATCCTTCTTTTCATGGAACCAATGATCCAGAGACTTATCTAGACTGGGAAAGGAAGATGGAATCTAATTTTCAGGTTCAAGGTACTTTTGAGTTGAACAAGGTGAAGATAGCCATATCCGAATTCAATGGCTATGCTTTGTTGTGGTGGGAGCAGTTGGGGCTTACTAGACATCGACAGAGAGAGCCTGCTATCACTACATGGGAACAGTTAGTCACGCAGATGAGGAAGAAGTTTGTGCCTACACATTATCAGAGGGAGATTCTTAACAAGCTTAGGCGTCTCATTCAAGGCACTAAGTCTGTTAGAGACTACTATCAAGAGCTGGAAACGCTTATGATCAGGGCTGATTTAAGAGAAAGTGAAGACATGGTTATGTCTAGGTTTCTTGGAGGTTTGAACAGAGAGATTCAAGACAAGATAGAGCTGCAGAACTATGAAGATGTGCAAGAAATGGTACATAAGGCAGAGCTGATTGAATCGCAGATCAAGAGAAAGGGAGTGAGGTCTACATTTACGCCTGACATGTCCAAACCGAGAGAGTTCAGTAAACCCACCTTCACCAAGGACAGCAAATCCGTGACAACCACAGTCAAAGAGGAGGCTAAAATCGATTCAAAGCCCAGGAGTAGCACCTCTACAAGTCATATCAGGTGTTTCAAATGCCAAGGAATGGGACATTATTCCAGAGACTGTGCTAACAACAAGATGTTTCTTCTTCAAGAAGGACGAGAGATTGTACCAGTAGACAGTTCAGAAAGTGAACCAGAGCCTGAACTAGATGAAGAAGAAGAACCAGCAGTCATGGGAGAGATGTTAGTAGCACGCAGAGCTTTAAGTGTTCAGATGCATCCAAATGATAGAGGCCAGCGTGAGAACCTATTTCACACCAGGTGTATGGTTCAAGACAAGGTCTGCACCTTGATCGTAGATGGTGGTAGCTGTACTAACGCAGCTAGTGAAGAGATGGTACAGAAGCTTAATCTCAAAACTACCTCACATCCAAGGCCTTATCAGCTACAATGGTTGAACAACAAGGGTGCTTTGACAGTCACGCAGCAAGTGATGGTGAAACTAGCGATTGGGAAGTATGAGGATGAGCTGCTTTGTGATGTCATTCCAATGAAGTCAAGTCATATCCTTTTGGGAAGACCATGGCAGTTCGACAGAAGAGTGTTTCAAGATGGTTACACTAACAAGCAGTCATTTGAGTTCAAAGGGCGCAAGATCACTCTTCTACCACTTACACCCAGCGAAATTTACAAAGACCAGCTTCACATGAACCGCAAGGATACAGAGAA
The DNA here is from genome assembly GCA_023657505.1 of Camelina hispida. Classification (NCBI taxonomy): domain Eukaryota; kingdom Viridiplantae; phylum Streptophyta; class Magnoliopsida; order Brassicales; family Brassicaceae; genus Camelina; species Camelina hispida. The sequence continues at coordinate 28,816,970 of CP094637.1, forward strand.
AGTGTCTCACAGCCTGTACATCAATCACAGCGAGTTCAACAAGCTATTTGAGCCAGAGATGACCACATTCAAGTTTGGGTATAAAGAGACACTCACCAGCACTAAGCCAGCAGAAGAGCTTCCACGCGAGATCATAGAGGTTATAGAGGCATACAAGGATGAGTTTCCAGAAGAGATATCTCCAGGTTTGCAGCCACTACAAGGGATAAAGCATCAGGTCGAATTGGTACCAGGTTCAGCTCTATCGAACAGACCCGCTTACAGAACCAATCCAGTAGAAACTAAAGAGCTTCAGAAGCAAGAAGAAGAGCTGATGAGTAAGGGACACATTAAAGAGAACCTCAGTCCAAGTGCAGGTAAGGATAACGTAGTCACAGATGCATTATCCAGTAGATTGTGCATACCAAGAGGATCCATGAGAGAGATGCTGATCAGAGAAGCTCACGGAGGTGGACTAGCTGGACATTTCGGAGTGTCAAAGACTCTACTTGGACTGCAAGAACACTTCTATTGGCCTCAAATGCAGAAAGACGTTGAGAAGGTTTGTTCTAGGTGCCATATCTGCAAAATGGCGAAGGGTAAGGTACAGCTTCACGGCTTGTACACTCCTCTACCGAATCCTTCTCAACCTTGGACTTATATTTCTATGCATGTTGTTCTTGGCTTACCTCGAACCAGAAATGGTAGAGATTCTGTTTTTGTTGTGGTTGACAGGTTTAGCAAGATGGTTCACTTCATTGCAAGTCATAAGACGGATGATGCTGTTATTGTAGCTAACTTGTTTTTCAGGGAAGTCATAAGGAGGATCAATGACAACGCATATCAGACTGATCTTCAAGGTAAGTACACCATATCATCAACATTCAATGTTTCTGACTTGCTCCCTTATTATGCAGATTCCGATTTGAGGACAAATCCTTTTGAAGAGGGGGAGGATGATATGATCGTGGCAAGCAAGGAGCCAGAGGCTGCAGAGGCTGTAGAGCAACCGGAGTTGGTGGGAAGGATCACTCGTTCAAGAGCTAAGGAGATGGCCAAGGAAGCTCATTCACTCATAGTTGACGGGTCATTCAACCTACCAAGAATCCAAGTCTTCAACATATCCACCCTGAAGACGACTTCACCCGGTAATGAGGACTAGGTAACTTAGGTGTGAAGTTTGTACTCTTTTTCCATAGCTGAGTTTTGTCCCAATGGGTTTTCTCAGCATGGTTTTTAATGAGGCAAATGGATCACTACGTCGAGTTATCTAGAAATCATTACCAAAAGGGGGAATAATGTACTTCTGTACTAGTTCAGCCGATCGTACTTCTGTACTAGTTCAGCCGACTTCTGTACTACTACAGGTCGCCTAGACGTTTTGCTGTTTTTCTTATTTCCTTAAAACGTCTTGTTGTTTTGGTTTTGCACTTCTTGTTGTTTAGAGTGTCAAGCCCTAGGGTGTTTAAAACCCAAAGCTACGCCTCTTTTGTTCTTTAGCGAAGAATGATGTTGTAACTTGAATTGTTGATCTTTCTTCCTCACTTTGATTTCTTGAATGCGTTCTTGAATTCTGGGTTTTCTATACACTTTGTGATTCAGAAACCCTTCACTTATCTCAATCCATACACCACCTAAACATCTATTTCCATCAAACCATTGTTTTCTTCCTGCGATCTTCACACTTCATCACCCGAAATCATCTGTTCATCATCACCTTCAATCCACATCACCTATCACTCGGTTGTCAGCCTTCATCAGAGTTCAATCCTAGGGGAAATCCTATCAAGGAGGCTGTTCATTCAATGAAACGGAAGAAAGATCGGAAAGGCTGGATGTTGCTGAAGCTGGATTTAGAGAAGGCTTATGATCGTATCAGGTGGGATTTCTTTGAGGACACACTTCAATCATCGGGGTTGTCAAGCGAATGGATTATGACATGTGTGACAAGGCCATCTATCAATGTGTTATGGAATGGGGAGAAAACAATGCCCTTTAAGCCGTCAAGGGGACTCAGACAGGGTGATCCTTTGTCCCGTACCTATTTGTACTCTGTCTTGAGCAACTTTTCCATCAAATTGAGTTAGCCATTGCTGATAAGAAGTGGAAACCGATTACACTATCTCGTGGGGGTCCTCGTTTGTCATAAGTTAGAGTAATACAAAGAGTGTTGGAGAATTTCTGTACTGCTTCTGGACAGTCAAAGATCTTCTTCTCTCATAATGTATCACGAGAATTGGGCAAGCTCATTAGTGACGAGAGTGGGAAAAAGCCAACGACATATTTGGGGAAATACTTGGGTATGCCAGTGTTGCAGAAGCGGGTGAATAAGGAAACATTTGGTAAACTATGTTTTATCGCTGGAGTTAGGTTTTCATGGTTTTGATTTTATTCCTAATTGTCTTGTTTCATTATTGTCGGATGATGTCCACGGCAAAGCTATTGTTCGCCGTGTTTGTGTTTGAGGTTTTTATTTTAATAATTTAGGTAGGCTTTGTCTCCCTGTTTCCTACTAAAAATAAAGCATTTTCTAATTTAGTGATAAATAAATAGAAGCTCATTAAAAATACATTTATCTAGCCAAGATATTCTACCATACATATATACATAATGTATGTATATACATTTTATATATATATATATATATGAATTTGAAATTATTTTCCAAAAAATATATCAATTAGTTTAGAAATATGTATTTGTTATTTATCTAAGTAGTGAAAGACTTTGATCAATTACACAAGATATGCTTCTGTGGCTGAGGCTACTCTCGATCACAACTGGTCTATCCGAAGAGCAAGGGGACATATCTATCGGGATGTTGCAGACATCATTCACCCTATCTCTCCTCCAATTACAGTCACAGGTCAAGATACGGTTCTATTTATGTATAAGCAGGGTGAGTATCGCTCCTCTCTCTCCTATAATATGCACTTGAGATCTCATATGTGGTTCCTCGCCGAAAGTACCTTGGTCTAGTCTCATTTGATTTCCTCAAGCCATCCATAGATTCTCTTTCATTGCTTGGCTCGTCATAAAGGATAGGCTATCTACGAGACTACGCAAGGGTTTATGGGGACATGCCCAATCATGTCGACTGTGTTCAATGAACGTAATGAAACTCGTGACCATCTTTTCTTTGCATGCCCCTACTTGTTCTCCATCTAGGCTGATTTGTGTACTCCTCTCTTGCAACTACTCCAGTCTATGGATTCCAGCTCAATTTCCAAGACCAGCATTAAGTAATGGATCTGCTACGGATCCTGAGTTTAGAAACTCATGATCTAGCTCTCTGGTTAAGAAAGAGCTTATTAATCGAGTTTTATTCAAGACTTCCATTTCAATATGGACTGATCCATGGATTCCAACTCAATTCTCGACACCAGCATAAAGTAACGGATCTGCAACAAATCCTTCACTTCAAGTGAAAAGCTTTGTAAACAAGCGGACAAATTCCTAGAATATTGTTGTGATTAACGATTCTTTTGACCCCGAGGATGTCTCTTTGATTTCGGCATTACCTTTGGGAGATTGTACCAAACCATACACATTAGGGTGGCATTTTACAAAATGTGTGATTTGCGTTCCAGATATTATACCCTTGCAGGATTTTGTTTGAAAGATAAAATGTCTCATGTGGCAGGTTGTGATAGGTTGTGTTCAATCAATAACTAATTTGGGGAGACGGCGATAGGTTGTGATCCAGGGTGTGGTACTTGTGGGGATCCATCCAGAGGAAACTATTAATCATGCTTTCTTTGAATGCCCACCGGCTAGACAAATTTAGGCACTCTCTCAGATTCCTTTATTACCTGGCACCTTCCCAACATCCTCTCTATATGCCAATATGGACTACTTATTTTGGAGAATACCCAACAAAGTATATACTTCAGCTTTCCTTTGCAGAATGTGGTATATATGGAAAGCCAGGAATGGTAAGCTTTTTGAAAATAAGGATATAAATGTTCTCGAGGTGTTACGTGTGGCGGAGACAGAGAAGAGAGTTTGGCAGCTAGCCCAGCTAGAGCCTTCACAGGAAGACCCGGAGCCTATGGTTATGTGTCAATCATCTGGGATGCGAACGATAACCCTAAGGCCTTTTGCTTCAGGGTGTCGGTGTTATGTTGATGGCTCTTGGAAGGCTAGTGATAAGTTTTCAGGTACAGATGGTATTTCTTGCAACCAAATGAAGATGCACTAACCATGGGAGCTGCTAATCTACGCCGGAGTTTGTCTGCCTTACACACAGAAGTCGAAGCCTTTGTCTGGGCTATGAAGTGTATGATTGGCGCTGATAACCGTGATGTATCTTTTCTCACTGAGCATTAAGACTTGGTGAAGATGGTGTCTTCACCTTTTGAGTGGCCAACTTTCTTAGTTTACCTTGAAGAGATTGCAATCGATAGGGAAGAATTTTCAAACTTTTCTGAATTTTCAAACTTTTCTTTATCTCTTGTTTCTCGCAATGCTAATGTAAAAGCGGATTTCGTGCCACAAAAAAAGTTTGTACCAAACCACATTATGCTATTATGTAAACAGTTTTCCTACCAATTAGCTCTTTTAAGCTAAGACCATGTACAATAATGCTGTTAAATATTTTTTTCAGCAGTTGAATGGTACCAATAGTTTTGTTGGAAAAGATTAAAAAAAATGAGGTGGGTTAATTACAGTTGAATTTATTCAACATGTTGATAAAAGAGAATTGGAGACCATTTGGAACATGTGGCGTCTGAGCCTACGTTTAATGTTAAAGTGGTATTTTTTCTCTTTTTTACTAAAAATAAATTGGCAAAAGTGTGACAGTTGTTTATTTTGATTGGTGTATGAAAGAGTTGTAAATTTTTTTATCTCACTAAGATAGTTTATTATATAACATAGAAATTTATTTATTAATAATTTTTATATTAAAATTCATCATATTTTTTACTCTATAAAAAGAAATTTATTTAATTTCATTTGGAAATTAAAAAATTGTTATTTTTATTATAACTTTCTTTAGTTATTATCTAATAAATTCTTGTTTATATCTTTAAACATCTTATTTATAGTGAAATTGATCTCAACAATAATTTTTACTAATATGTAAGCATAAAACAAAAAGAATATATTAAAGAAAACAAAAATATGGAATAAAAGTTATGGGGTATGGTGTTTAATTTTATTAAACATAATTATTATAGAGTGTAAAAATTAAGAAAGTATTGAATCATTACGTGGAAGAGAGAGAAGATGATGTGTAGTGTAAAGTTGGGTGTTGAAAGTGTAAACCATTGTATATAGTCTAATTTATTTTAGTTGTTGAAAAAAATAGAAAAAATAGAAAAAGTTAATAATTTTAGTTTTTTTTTATATATTATATATACTAGGTGGGTGCCCGCGCTACGCGCGGGTTGTTGTTTTCGTTTGTGTTGTTTATTTTTTTGTTACGTATTTTTGTATTTTGACGTTTTCTTATAGGATGTTTTGTGTAGATTTTTAAATTATGTGTTTTTAACAGAAGTCGCCTCAACCGATGTTTCATATTCTGCAATAGATGTTTGAGGAGTAGTAGGATACAAATAGATGTTTGTGACTAAAGTTGTAGCAGATAAAATCAAATGTATCTTTGATCGAGGTCTTCAAAGTGGAATTGGGTGGGAGCTAAATCCAACGCCATTAATGTCCAACAATCATCAAATTATCTGAAATTACAAAAAAAAAAAAAGGAAAAAAAAAACAGAACAAAATGCACCCAAATACAAAAGGGTGAATTTGCCAACTAGCCATATTTACAAATATAATTAAGAATATAGCATACTATTTTGAAAAATTAAGTGAAAAACATCCTTTAATGGTTTGGTGGACATGGTGGCTGGAGGTCCAGTGGCTGGTGGCTGGAGGTGGCAGCGGCCGGTGGCCGGAGGTGACGGCATCTGGTGGCTGTGGCAGGAGGTCCGGTGGCTGAAGATGGCGGCAAGTGGCCGGAGGTCCGGTGGTTGGAGGTCCGCTGGCCGGAGATGGCGGCAGGTGGCCGGAGGTCCGGTGGCCGGAGATGGCGGCTGGTGGCTGGAGGTCCGGTAGCTAGAGGTGGCGGGGTCCGGTGGCCGGAGGTGGCGACGGCCGGTGGTCAACGGTGGTGGTGGCTGGTGGAAAGCTAAACCCTAGAGATTAGTTGACTGAGAACCCTAGGAGTGATGATGATAAAGAGGTGTGGATGTTGGTGGTAGAAGGAAGTAAAGGTGGTGGTGGTGGTGGTGGTGGTGGTGGAAAGAGTAAAGGTGGAGAGGTTATGAGCAAAGTTAAAATGGTATATATTATAGTTTATACAGAGTGTATTACCTTTTAGTGGTTAGAATAGTTAGTTATTGAATTATAATTTTTTTGTTGATTATACATTGCAATTTCCCAATACAAAAAACATCATCTGAAAAAGTATAATCCACTTGAAATAATAAGCAAGAGTCCTCACAAAAACAAACAAACTTCACTAACCAACATCCCGTCTCAATATTTTTTAGACCATAGGTGAACTAAATTTTTTTTTTTCTGGGTCCTCTTTGTTCAAAGGTTTCTTCTGAATTTTGGAGTGGACCCTTGGATTTTGCCCCTCCCGCCACCTCCTTAACCGGGCCAACATCGAGAGGTTTTTGAAAAGATTTGTGAGATTTTTGTGTTTGTTTATTAATCTGACTTTAGATTGAGAAAGTGAGGTTGCTTCTAATATGCGATGAGGCTACCTGCATACACCCCAATAAAAAATCCTCAAAGAACCTCAACTATAATATACCATAGCAATGTTCAACATAATCTCATCATACCCAATACTCTGGATCAAGCTATTGTACTAAGAGTTGCTACACAAAAATATCATAAATCAATTTAATACAAACCACACACAAAGAACTTAGAGACAACAAAATGGTTAAAGATACACTTAAAAGAGGAAACTTTAAGATCTGGCATGTCAGAAATGAGATTACCTTGAAGACGGGTTCAAATCCATCTTCACCAAGTTTGTGAGTTGGGTGCAAATCTTTGATCTCGGAAACTAACTTGAAAAGAGACATATTTGGTTTTGCTTCTACTCAAATTACCTCCGTCTCAAAAACTTCTTCTCTGGTTTTGTGATAGAAAATTGACTGAAATTAGAGAATCAAAGAGAGATATCCGAAGAAGAGAGAAAGAGGAGATGAGAGAGAGAGCCTAACTCGCCAAATGTATTGTATTTCTACTTTGGTGAAAATTGTGGCAAATCCATTACAGTTACGCTCTAGCTTGAGACAATTATAAAGGATATATTGGTGGTTATACACGGAGAGTCTGATACAACGTGAACACATCTGCTGCTACTCTCTCTCTCTATAGGTTGAGGAAGAAAAACATGTGGTGTGAAGAAGAAGAAGAAGAAGAAGAGCGAGACTTTTTACTTTTTTTGATTCGGTCCGCCAGAGTAGAGACAAGGTGACATTGAACCGAGAATAATTAACATTAAAAATCTAAGATGTATTAAGAGCATGTGCATTGGTTGGGACAATTTTTTGGTCCCATGAATAAATTAATGTTATTTTGAGTGTTTCTTAATTTTGGGATGAGCATTGGTGTCCCTCACAATTGGTCTCCTGTAAAAAAAATATATATATTTTTTTAAATATTTAAATTAATAAGTAAAATCATAGTAAAGTTTCAATTCAAATAAAACATATAACATTAATATTAATAATATAAGAAAATTACAAAGTTACAAAAACTTGGAGAAAAACAAAACATACAATTAAAACATGAAAATAAAAACATAAACCGTAAAAACATCAAAAGTAAAAAACAAACATTTTATTCTCAGCATAGAATTTTTGTAATTAATCTTCATTATATGGGAGATGTCCCTTCGCGTGATGATATTTAGGGATGAAATCACCGTCGCCCTTCAGATCTCCAAACGAATCGCCTTCAAGAGAGAGAGATAGGAGAGAGAGAGAGTCGGAGAAAAAAATAAACCCGAACCAGAGAATTTTTTGGTCTCACCCTACAGAAACAACAAGAACGAGCCACACGTCGCCACGTGTCCAGAGGGACGATGCAAAATACGTCCCAATTGTGGGAACGGTTCCACAATAATAATTTGTTTTTGACTTAAATCAAACCTTTTAATACCGTGGGACGGGTGAAAATTCTACCGATGCACATGCCCTAAGGGAGATTTGCACCCACACCTACTTTGCGTCCATTTTCTTTCACTTTCACCTACTTTCTACTCTTCCTATACCTTTTCAAGTTTTTTGGCTTAGGTGTCATTTTTAATGGCAAAAATGCCCCTCTCCTCTTTCTCTCCTTCTTTTCTCTCTTTTTATTTTTTTATTTTTTTTCTTTTTATTGTTGTTAACACTTTAAATGATTATTATAAAACAAATTATCTATTTATTTATATATAATATGTTATGATTATATATTTTCTACATTTTAAGATACATATTGCTATATTTTTTATGAATTTTTAGATTATACAGTATCCATTTGTTATTGAACAAATGTTCAATGATAAGTGGTTAATCAATTGAAGTATTATGTTATGTTATGATCTCTTTTGCAAAGTTCATGTGTTACCCAAAACTCAAAGAACATAAAAAAAGAGCTTATGATGATTAGTTACGGACCTTAACTTGAAAAGAAAAATAAACAAAGTTTAGTGGATAAATAAATTATGGATAGGTCTCCATGGATTCATTCAAAACAAAGTAAATTTTTCCAAGATTAGTCTCTTTTCCGCCACCAGTTCGGAATGTGCGGCAATAACAAAGTATATTCATACTTTAAGATTCATGATTTCCATCCAAGCTCATCCACTTAACTTTGACCACATGAACATTAAACCTAATTTGTTGACATATGTTTGTTGGACATGAGCACATGCTTTCTTCTGCTATGATATCATTTAGTTTAGTTTGATGCTACAAATGATAACCATGTGTACATGGTAGCATGGATATTATTGGTGTTTTTTTTCATTCATATTCTGTAGGTATAGTATTGTTATTGTGGGATATCATTTATTTTAGTTTGATCGCTACAAATGATAACCATGTGTACATGGTAGCATAGATACCATTGGTGTTTTGTTCATTCATATTCTGTAGGTATAGTATTGTTATTATGGGATATCATTTAGTTTAGTTTGATCGCTACAAATGATAACCATGTGTACATGGTAGCATGGATACCATTCGTGGTTTGTTCATTCATATTCTGTAAGTATAGTATTGTTATTGTGGGATATCATTTAGTTTAGTTTGATAGCTACAAATGATAACCATGTGTACATAGTAGCATGGATACCACCGGTGTTTTATTCATTCATATTCTGCAGGTATAATACTGTTATTGTGGGAAGAAATAAATAGATAGTACACATGGTGTAGGAGTTAAATTTAAAAATTTTAATTACAAAAATTAGTATCTTGTTTATTATTTTCAGATAGCTTAACATATGTTGTTAATTTCTCGTTAATATATTATGTTAAATTATGTGACGTTAAGTGGCAGTTACTTTTGTTTTTTTTTTGGTTTTTTTTTTTATTTTAAATTTTCTTAAATGTGTAATTCGATTTTTTTTTTGGTTTTGTAGAATAGAAAGAAAGTGCTCTTTCTTTTATCTTTAAACTGATAAATTTAAAATATTTTTGTGAAAATCTATGGTGGAACACATAAAATTCAAATTCATGAGTTGTTTAATTGAGAGTAATTTTAGGATTCTTTTAACTAAGATCATGAGAGGTGCGGTAGAGTAATTAAGATTTTATAGCATAAATATTATTTGTTTTGATATATTTTGGAAACTAAAAAGTAATAATTGTTTTTTAAGATAAATAAGATATCTGATTTTTAAAAAATAAATTGTGACTGTTTTCTTATTTTGTTTTTGGATTTTTTGTTAATTACTAAATTATGAAAATAAAATCTGATGTGGAGAGCGAGAGAGGAGAGAGAGAGGAGAGAGAGAATAAAAGGGATTAGAAGGAGTGAGGGTTAGGGTCTGAATGGTGACCGCGGTTTTGGTTGTGCGGGAAAGCGGTATTATAGTGCGGTACAGTTCAACTGCGGTACGTGCGGGAGAAATATATTTGCGGGACAAGTGCGGTTTGTACAAAATAAGCGGTACAGAATAATATTTGATTGGTAAAAAATATTTGCGGTACTGATTTCATATTATTTTGATAATAATTAGTATAATTATATATTTTAAGTTTTTAACTTGTTTTCTATTAATAAAAAGATAGGGTTGGTGAAAAAAATTGTAGCGCAGATACATATATTATATAATAAGAATGTTAGTTTAGGTAAAAATTTAAAAGTTAGGGTTATTGAACAAACAATTTGAATATATCATTTATGAACTTTAATTATGAAATTTTATTTAAATTAAAATTTAATCATGTACATGTTTATTTATTGTAAAAAACAATAAACAAATTCAATCATTAAAAATATTAAACAATAAAAATAACTAGTATGAAATATATTTGTTTCAAATCCAGTTGTTAATATATTAATTTTTTTTTTAATTAATTTATTGTTAAAAAAACTTGATTTATGGTTATACATGCATACTATTAAAATTACTTTTATATATTACATTTTGAAATTTATTTAAAAATGAAATGAAAAAAAAATTCTTGAACATGCATTCTAAGGGTCCGAATGGTGACCGCGGTTTTGGTTGTGCGGGAAAAGCGGTTTTGGAGTGCGGTACGGTTCAACTGCGGTACGTGCGGTTTGCGGGACAAGTGCGGTTTATATAAAATAAGTGGTACAGAATGATATTTGATTGGTGAAAAAACTATTTGCGGTCCAGTATTAATTGTGTGAATGGTAAAAAAAGGAAAAGCGTGCAGATTACATATATTATAATAAATAAATTTATTAATAATTAGTATGTTTGTATATTATTTTATGTTATGAATTAATAATAAAAATAATTGTATTTATAAACCTTAAATACTATAGTTGATCAAAAAGTAAATTTTATTAAAAATATATATATTGTATAATCAAACTTTTAATAATTTATTTTAATCTATTAAACAATTCACAATAAAATTATTTAACTGGTAAAAAAACAAAAACAGATGTAAATTAAGTATTATAGATAAATATGTTAAAACATATATTAATAGTTAGTGTAGTTGTAAAATTATTAATTTTTGGTTTGTGTTAATCAATAAAATTATATCTTATATGGATTTCTATATTTTATCTTCTTTTTTGACAGAAAAAACTGATTTTTATATTTTAACTATTAGAATAATATTTTTATGAATAAATTAAAAATATTTTGTAGATGTTATTAAATTATACTTTTATTACAATACAATTAGTAAGAATTTTTGAATTCAAAGAATAGTTGAATAAATTTTAAACTACATGACCACTTTGTATTATTAATAAACAATTCAAAATATAAAGAAACATATTTTTAAATTCTACAAAAGTTTGATTATAACTTATTAGGTATACATTACATAAATTAAATAATTAATCTATGTAAAAATAGTTTAAAAATTATTTTATTTGCCTTTGTATATGTTTTTTTTTTAAATATAGATTTAACCTATATATAGCAAAAAGAGAAAAAAAAATAAAAAAAAGCTGTTGACCACAGTTCATCACGGTTTTACCGAAAACCGCTGGATAATTCATTGTGCTCCATGGAATAGCGGTCCAAGTGTAAAACTCCATCTAGAAAACCGCAAATTTTTTTTTTTTTTTTTTTTCAGAAAACACAAATTGTTTGGTTTTTGTTGATTGGTGTACAAAAAGCGTTTTTGACTGTTTGCTTATCAATTCCGCTTTTTACAGGTCTCCAATCAAGGCCTAAAGTTATGTGAACAGAGAAAGAATAAAGGAAAGATATACAGAACATTTGTTATTAAAAAATATGTTAGTTATTTAATTTTTTATTTAATATTAGTTATATATTAAAAAAATATTATGTCTCTGCGTTATTTGGAAAAACGCATGGTAATAGATACTAAGGTAGTGAATGGTGACATATAAAAAGTGGTTTTCAATCTTGATTTGTCAAAACCGCACAACATTCACCAATCACAAGAAAAACTTAAATTTGCGTTTTTGTAAAAAAAAAAAAAAAAAAAACTATTCACGGATTTGTTCAGTGGATATTACACTAGACCGTTTTCAAAAATACATACAGATCTTTAACCAATGTTATTTTTGAAAACCGCACAGATGAAAGTATTTTTTGTATATAAAAATATTTATACATATGTCCTACGATTGCGTTGTCAAACTGATGCAAATAATAAAGAGAAATCATTTTTTATATGATTCAACTCTCTAGACCTCTCATCTCTCTCTATTATAACATCTTGTTTTTTTTTGTTAGGCATTTCTTTAATGTTTTTTCTTAAATGATTTAATGGATTTCAAACTATAAAATTGATTTAAATGATTTGTAATTTTTAAATGTTAATAATTATTATTTAATTTTTTTTACTTCCGATTTCTATAATATAATGTTCATATTAAAATACAGAGGTAATTTTTACTTCATATCAATGTGGGTATTTAAAGTTCATAAAGTTATTGCAATTTTTTTAGAACATAAAACATATAATAATTTACAATTATACTAATTATTCATATATTTCTTTTCTATCATATATATAGTGTGTAATTTGCATCAACATATTTATTTAGCCACTCACACATTTATTGTATATCGCAAGTAGTTTTTTCACCAATCAAATATTATTATTATTAATACAGTTATTTTTATTATTAATTCCTAACATACAATAATATACAAACATACTAATTATTAATAAATTTATTTATAATATATATTTAATCTACACCGCTTTTCCTTATTTTACCATTCACATAATTAATACTAAAGCACAAATAGTTTTTTTACCAATCAAATATCATTTTGTACCGCTTATTTTATAGAAACCGCACTTGTCCCGCAAACCGCATGTACCGCAGTTGAACCGTACCGCACTCCAAAACCGCTTTCTCCGCACAACCAAAACCGCAGTCACCATTCGGACCCTAAAAGCAATAAGTGCGGTCCATGACCAAATATACACCCTAAAAATCCGTATCCAGCTTTTTTTTTTTGGTAGAAAAACGCAAATCACTAATATATTGGTGATTGGTGAATAAATCAAGTTTCACATAAACGCATTTTGAAAAACGCACTTTTGATGTCTCCACTCACGGATTTAATATGTAATTAAACTTAAAAAAGTATATGAGTAGTAGAAAGTAGGTGTAATTGTAAATAGTTTTGGAAAAAGTGGGTGTGGATGCAAAATTCCCATGTATTAATTGTTATATTTTGATTGGCTAGCTGTTTTAAATCATGTGTCAGTTACAAGTTTCTCTAAAACGCTGAGGTAGCATGGTGAGGAAGAGAGTTAGCTAACTTTCATATTATATTTTTTTTTGAATATATTATAGGTTTTCGGATATTTTGGTTAACCATTTAATTATTGTTTTGGTTTGGTTTCGGTTAATTTAGATATGGGATTTTACTAACCATTCAAGTTAATTGAGAAATTTCGATTTGATTACGATTTGGGTTTTGTTCTATTTGGTTCGGTCGGTTATTCGGTTACCGGTAGTTCTGCCCACCCTAACTTCTCGATGAACGCCATTGGTTTTCAGCTAAATTTATAAACCGAGAAACGAAATAACTGAAAATAAAAGGGCTCGTTATGCAATTTAGTAGAAGTTGATGGGGTTATTCAGAACAAACTTCTAACTTTTCTATGAACTTAAAAACCAAAAAAAAATATTTGCTGCGTTGCTCGGGTGCCGCCAACTCCAACACTACCGATTTTAGTGTCTCAAGGTTTTTGATTGATAACGATTATTCAAGTTCCAGCAATCTAGTTGCAGAACAAAAATGGAATCGATTCATCCTCACTTCAAGGTTCGCTTCTTTTCCATTAGGTTTCTAGTTTTGCCCCCATCTCTGCAATTGAACTGTTTCGAACTGTGAATCCTCCACAACGTTGGAATTTGATGTTTTTGCTTGTTCCTTTTTTTCTAATATATTTGCTAAAGCTATAACCTTTCTGCGTTTTCAAAACCATCCCTTTGGTGTCTATGTAGAGAGAGGTTGGTGATGTGATTCTTCTTTCCAATTTGAATTTTGTTCGCAGCTAATTTTGGGATCATCTTCGATTGCTCGACGTAAGATACTCACAGACATGGGTTACCAATTCACTCTCATGGTAATTTCTAATTTCTTGTCCCTTTGAACTTATTCAAAGATTGCATTTTTTGCATTTGGGGTCGTTTAATTGAAGTAAAAGTTTACTTGTAATTGTTAATGTAGAGTGCTGATATTGATGAGAAAAGCATCCGCAAAGATAAACCTGAGGAGTTGGTTTTGGCTTTAGCTGAGGCAAAGGTATATTGCAATAAAATGGTCATTTGTGTATATTGTTGATTGATTGCTTTGAAGTCTTGTTCATGTTGTTTTCTTCAAAGAAAGAAAGCATTTTATGTTGTGTCTTGTTTCCCATCGTTTATTTACATACTGCATCACAGGCTGATGCTATTGTGTCAAAACTACATACTGAATGTGAGGATGAGGAACAACAACCTACAATCTTGATTGCTTCGGATACAGTATGTAGTTTTTGGTTTAGCTAAGTACTAGTAAAGTCTCCATCTACTATCACCAAGTTCCCTTTTATGTCTCTGGGGATGCATCATCTTCTTGGCAAAACACATTCTTAATAGCTCTACTTAGTCTGGCACCAGAAGTTGCCGTACGGGATAGGGTTCTCTATATTTTACTCTCAGGCTATTATGTGTGACTTCTGTAGGTCTTGATCTACTTTTCTTTCTTCCGTATTTGTTATCTTTTGTGCAAGTTAATTCTATATGCTCTGCCTACATGATATGAGAGATCACATGTTCTGTAGCTCCTCTTTTTATTCATATTATTTCCGACAGAGTTGTAATAATTGGAACGACCTTCTTTCATGCATAGATCTTATCTTAGGCCACCGTATAACCAAAGGTGTTTCATATAGCATTTCCTCTTCGTCAGACACATTAATAAATCGGCGAAATTTTTTGCCCAGGCTGAAGCAATCATGCAGCGGATCCCTGACGGTGACAACATAGAGGAGGATAAGTCGACCTTACTTATTACTTGTGACCAAGTACTGATCTATATTTGAACTTTCTGTGTTTGCGCAAAGTTCACTTTGATATTATCATCTAGCTAGCTGTACATAGGTTAGATTAGTGATAAAATGCAGTCTAAAGAGCTAAGATTGTATAAATTGTTAGTTGGTATGTAATTTTTACGAGTTGACTTATGAAAGATGAGGCATTCTAAGGACATAAGTGGTACTTGGTGATATTGAATAGTCTAGGAGAGACTTGGATTTAATGATTTGACTTCTCTGAAGGTGGTAGTCTATGAAGATACCGTCAGAGAGAAACCCTCTAGTGTCGAAGAGGCAAGGGAGTACATAAGAGGTACGTTCACATGATCGTCCTTGTTTACTACAACTCAAAAGGCTTAGGTTAAATATATAAATTCAAAACGCAGGCTATTCCAAGGGACACACAGCAACAGTGAGTTCTGTGGCTGTGACAAATCTCAAAACAGGACTCAGAAAATCCGGCGTTGATAGAGTGGAGGTAACATTTTTTACTTTTGTATTCCGTTAGAGTTGGGATATTTTACATTTTGTAAAATATATATAGCACCAGCTGATGATGTAAATTCCGAACAGATCTAT
This sequence comes from Camelina hispida, assembly GCA_023657505.1. Classification (NCBI taxonomy): domain Eukaryota; kingdom Viridiplantae; phylum Streptophyta; class Magnoliopsida; order Brassicales; family Brassicaceae; genus Camelina; species Camelina hispida. The sequence goes on from CP094637.1 coordinate 28,832,713, forward strand.
TTCAATGAAATACCGGAGGAGACTATCGAGAAACTGGTGAGTGGTGTTTGGTACAAGTTTAATACAGGTCACCTTATTAACATTACTTGGGCTCTACTAAGTTAAGGGCTGTGTTGGTGACCAGATTGAGGAAGGCACAGTGCTTAAGGTGGCTGGTGCACTCCTAATCGAGCATCCTCTAATATTGCCATGTGTTAAGGAAGTGGTTAGAATCCTCTTGCTTTCTCTCCTTCTTCTTATTCCTTCAATATCATAGATAGATTACAAATATGTACTGCAAGAAGTTGATCTTTTGATTTTGTTTCTCTTATCTTTCTATACCGATTTGAACCATGAATGTTGAATTATTGATAAATTGTTATTAATCAGGCTGGGACAACGGATAGCGTGATGGGTCTGCCCAAAGAATTGACTGAGAAACTGATAAAGGAAGTATTGGCAATGACAAGCATTTAGCTACTACATTCCTGGTCTCTCTGCTCAGACATAGAAACATGAACAAGTATTTTGTTAAACTAGTTGTGTTTATTTCCTCCTTGTCTCTGATTGGAATTTAATAATTTGATTTCTTATGGCCATGGGCATTAAAACCAAAGTACACCAAAACCAATGCTTAGACCATCCACATTGGCGTCTACACGGGCCGTCCCCCGTTAATTTTGGATTTAAATTTAAATGAAAAAGGACCATTATGAAGGGACGTTTCTTATTTTAGGACGTTTTTTGTCCGTCGACTTCGACACGTGTTCTCCTCTGATTGGTTGTAAAATATATCTACGACTTCTCCCCTGCCGCCCTCGACTCCACCAGGAAGAAGAAACATCATCATCATCATCATCACCAACACCGTAACGAAGATCGTGAGATCTCTCCAGTGTATCACCGCCGCTCAGTCGCAGCTGATTTCGAGAGATCTAGTAGGAGGACCAACACCACCGACTTTCTCAGAGATTCTAATTCGAGCTCCTCCGACTCTAGCGGCGGCGGTTTCTCGTCTTCTGAGTCTGATTCTTTCTACGGACGTTCCAAATCCTGAAAATCAAGTCAAAAGCGTTAAAGATCTACTCTGATTTGAAAAAAGTGAAACAACCCATCTCTCCCGGCGGCAGGCTCGCTACTTTCCTCAACTCTCTTTTCATCAACGCCGCCGCAACTAACCCTAAGAAGTAGACACCAATACTCATCTTAATAATAAGAACCTTCCTAAATATTACTATTATAATTGAGGGACCAATATTGAAGGACTACCGATGCCCTTGCTCTTAGGTGATTAGTTTTGGTTCCGGTCAACAAATTCACAACTTGAAAAAGGCTGTCTTGGTTCGGTTTGGTAGACTATTTAACCAGTCAAACCGAGCCTTCATTTCGGTCTAATTAGAATTCTTACCTAAATCACAAACCGAGCCATTAAGTTTTGTTGGAATTTGAAAACTGTAAAATAAGTATCGCGACTCTTCTTTCCACAAACACTCTCTTTCCTCTGAACCTTTTCCTCTCTTCTTCATCATCACAAATGGATGAGATCAAACCAAAGGAAGAAGAAAAGCTCCAACGACGCCGTAATGTCAAACCCATTTGCCGTGAAACTGGAGACCACGTCCATTATCCACAACCAACAACACGCAAACCTAAATCCAAACCCACGCGTACTCATCACGCGCCACCACCGATCCTCGAATCAATCTTCAAAGTCACTCACAAACCACACTACGGAGAATGCAGGAAGAATCACGCCGCCGATATCGGCACCACCGCTTACGACGGCTGCGGCGAGTTCGTCACGGCCACCGAGGAGGAAGACCAGTCTCTAAATTGCGCCGCATGCGGCTGTCACCGCAACTTCCACCGTGAAGAACTGATCACTGACAACGGAGTCGCCGAGACGGTTCTTGAAGTTCTCAAGATTTCGTCGCTGCAGTTCCGTCAGATCTTTTGCTCACCTTACGGCGGCGGAAAAAGCAAAGCGAAGAAGAAGAAACAGGAGAAAGGAGAAGATTTGATGGAGAAGAGAGTGAAGAGGTTGAAGACGAAGTTTACGGCGGAGCAGACGGAGAAAATGAAGGATTACGCGGAGAAGCTACGGTGGAAGGTGAGACCTGAGATGAGAGATGAAGTTGAAGAGTTTTGTGTAGAGATTGGAGTAAATTGGAACAAGTTTAAGATTTGGATGAACAATCACAAGGATAAGAACTGATGAGTTTACCAAACTCTATTTTGTGTAACTGTGTAATGATGTAATGTGTAATAATTAACGATTTCATTTTCGGCTTACCCAAATTTTGTGGCCAAGGATTTGCCAGAACCTATTTCTAATCGGTAGTTTTTTTTCCCTCAAAAATGTACTTCTATTAATTTAATTATTTAAACTTGTTCCATACAAAGTTGCTCTTGTAGCCAGATTCAGCATGAAACTCTCTATCAATACATTCAATTGTGCTAACAAATGAGCTACTTTATTATATACTCTTTCTTTTTATAAGAAAAAAAAAAACTCCAATGTGTTACAACTGATAACAAGAGTGGCCTCTAGATGCAGTTAGATCATAACCAACTCTTCTCAGAAGTTACATACGACTCTGTTTCCTCATAAACAACATAATCCGAACTATTCTACTTTCAAAGTATATAAGCAATGAACTATCGTAAAAAAAAAAAAAAGCAATGAACTATTTTACTCCCATGTGTTCCTCTCTTGCTCCACACGTGCTAATGTTCCTTTACAATTCTTTCTTATATACATGATGAGGCTTATCAATACCCCTCCCCCCCCCTCTCCCCATCGAAATGAAGCTTGTTCTCAAGCGCTAGAGTAGGAAACTGCTTCTGCAATTCTCTGATCACCTCCCAAATTTTCTCAATATCAGGCAACCCCTTCCAACGAACCAGTGCCTCCAGCACGCCCTTATCATTGTAACGGGTGTCTAACACTTCCTCTAGTTCGATTGACAACTCCAAAAAGATCTAGCAGAGGAATGACATGATGATGCCAAAGTTCTTCTTCTGTGTTTGGCTTGCTATGCAAGACAGATTATCAACCGAAGACCGCATGAACCAATGGAACAATAGAGTATCTGGGACGTGTGTTCTCTGCAACAGTGCTCATGAGTCTAGGAACCACTTATTCTTTTCATGCATTCTTGGATCAGAAGTTTGGAAAGCTACAACAAAACAAAAAAAAAAAAAACTCAATACAAAGTATACAACGGACTGGCAATCCCTTCTCATTTCAGTTTGCGAGTAATGGCATGATCGCCTTGACAGCTTCATGTTCGCTACTTCTTTCAAACTGATATCTATAACCTTTGGTGGGAGCGCAACACCAGAAGACACAGACACCCACCTAATGCAGCAGCTTGGATAATCTCTATATATGGTGGATAGACAAATGAGGGACCAGTTCTTATTTCTTCTCCTCATAGGGGAAATACGATATGATAATGGCTTGCAAGCCTTGTAGTGACCCTTACTCATAAGTGAATGACCAAGCATAATTCATCGTTCAAAAGGCTTGGAAAGGACTTGGAAAGACAATTTAATATTAATGAAGAGGAACAACGGAGAGATGTCCGAGGAAATTTGAAAGAAACAAACGGTACCAAGGCCAATGTTGAATATCGAGTGTAATGAAATAAGGAAGGTATGGTTTGTTAGCTGGGAGATTTCCACGATCGAAAATAATAGGAACTCTAAGGAAGAAAGACTGACGAGTTAGAAGGAGAATATATATAACAAAGAACCACCAACGAGGGGACGGAGAAAAAGAACTTGAAATCAATGAGAGAAAATCAAATGGTACGTGAAGTAGACGTGAAGTTTGAGTGGTGCCAACCAAAGGAAGAAAATAGAAAGGAAATAATGGCCCAAGAACGAGAGAAGAGGAAGAAATTGAAATAGATCAAAAAGGCTTAAGTGAAAATTAGGCCTTAACACAAAGAAAATTAATAAGGGTTAAGAAGAATTAACGCTCGTCAAGAGGAGAGAGGGGCAGCTAAACGGACGGCAACGTCAAGGTTAAACGGCGTTAAAAAGAAGTGACGGAAAGGACATGAGCTCGAGTACACTGAAGCTAAGCTCTTCAGTTTTCCGACTAAGTGTTGGTGTTGGTAACCTTTGTGGTTTCATCACTTATTGAGTGTGGAATGGAACAGAAGTCTGTCGCAGGCCCTAGGAGTATTGAAGCGTCTAGTAGTTGCGAGTCTTTATTTATTTGTTACTTGTTGAGTGCTTAATGTTTCTTGTTGCCATTTTGCTTCCACATTGCGTGTTGATTGCTCCTCGCTGGTTGTTGTAGGGGTAGCGAAGAAAGGACAGGTAGAAAGCATGGTAAGGGGGGATACCCAGCTCACTGAATAATATTGGATTACTCATGACTCATTTTTGTTTTGCAGGATAAGTCCGAGAGGAGAGTCTAGACCCGGATCAAACGTAGGAAAACTGGATGGTGCAATTTCTGTCTATTTTTTTATTAATTTATGGGATATATTTACCCTCCTACTATGCGGTATTTTGGAGTAATTCAATTGTTTTGGGATTTACGTTTGTTATCATAATTAATTTGGATTATTTTGTGCTAATAAAAGTTAATCGGTTTTGTTATAATTTGTGGCAATGAAACTAATATTGACCTTTTCCGGGCCAACACAACGGTCCAGCCGATGAACGGTTGAAAAGCCTGGTAGTCGAATCGGAACAGGGGAGATTTCACTGAGGGAAGCTGGCTGGGGCGAAGGAATCCTCTTGAACCTCGACTGGTTTGCTTCGGTGAAATTTCCCGTAGTGGCATTATGACGGCTCTAGGCTTGTCCGGCTATAGAGTAGTGGGGCGTCACAAGCCTGGTTTGCCGCCTCTAGACCTTGATTTCAAATTAGTTTTCAGCTTTCTTCTTTTCAACTATATGATGCATTGGTTGTAAAAACGTTAAAATTATTAGATATAATTTAACGTTAAATTTTTTTATAAAAAAAAAAAAAAAGAATCCACCACAAATCAACCAGTATGAAGAGAATGTAATTGAGAAGATAGGAGAAGTAGATCGTATCCATGATACATTTGGTGAAACCATTATTCAAGAAGACATCGCCGAAAAAGATTACTTCGCTCAACAAGATTTCAAAGAGACCAGACTGGTTCCAGGTTGGTGGTCCTAATGCAAATGCAATCACAACCTTTAATACAGGCGAAAAAATGAGACTCACATACATTATAATTTATATAAATAAATTTGTTTTGCCTGAATGATTTATCTCGACTTTACAGTATTATGCGAACGTAGACCGTTACTTTGCATACCATTTTATCCACACGTCTTTAGGTTTAGTTTGGCATCTCTAAACATGCATCCGTATATTTCAAAATATAGTAGTAATCAATCATAACCAAAAAGAAAGTTTCTTACCATTGGCTTTTGTCGAAAGGATGACAATTTTATATATTTACAAGAGCTTCTGTCGCCAGCATTAGGTTTCATATAATCAAAAAGATAAGAGAAAAACCTTATGAACACTTCCTTGATTAAAGAAGATAATTTAGATAATCGCCGATATAAACAAACAAAGAAAGAATATCTTTAAAATTGTCGCAAACTCATGGGGTGTGCATCTTTAGCGACTAATCCTTCATGTTGTTCTAATCGCGCAAAAGATAGTGAAGGCATAACAGGGTTATCTTGAGGCGTTGGCGCCATCGAAGGCTCCATTACCGACTTCTCTTCTTCTACGCGACTAACAAACTCTTGTGCCAAATGCATTTCTTCTGAATATCCCATCATCCGCCTTGGACTAGAGTCCTTGATTTTTTTTTCTGAAATCCATATTAAAAACTATTGAATATTTGGAACACAAGGGATCATTATAGAAGAAAAACTAAAATGTTCATTTTTATCAACCAAAACGTTCGGTGCTGAGCCAGTAGCCTCCCTAAGCCTGGAACAAGCATTTGATAATACCCTTATTGGGTTTAAATAATTCTTTCCAAGCGGGATTGAATTGAAGATGCAAGGTTCAACTTCCTTTGAAGGACCGAGTCAACGATCATCTTATATAAATGAGTAAATGACGTTTAATGTAAGAAGAGATTGTTAAGAAGTATACCTTGATCATCAGAGAGTGTTGGAAGGTTTTTGAGAGCTTGAGACCAGCTAACAAGCATTGGGGTGATAATGGTGAGAAGAGCCCAGAAGAAGAAGATCATGACGTAGGCCCTTCCTTTCATTTCTTAACAACAATTTTTATTTTTATTTTCTGACCAAATTAAAGATTGATGATGTTTGTTTCATCCTTAATAACCCAACCAGAAAATACAAAATGGGTTTGGGAAGAAGACAACTTCTTCCAACAAATAAACGGCGAGCTGGCCATGTTTGCATAACATTCTCAACACTTTCTTCCTTGTTTATTTTATTTTTATTATTTGTATGTTTTAATAATCTCGCATGAAGTCAAGCATTTCAACAAATTGTTTGATTTAATTAACTTATGTTAGGTGGTTAGGATGGTGGTTGTTTTGGTATCATTTTCGGTCCGGTCTAATCCGCTCCTAATTTTTTTGTTTTGTCATTTGGTCCAACTGACTAAATTTAAATCCATATTTGGAACGTTAAATAGCAACTATGACTAGATAGATGGTAGACCACATGACTTGATGTTACAATGTTGCAGAATCAGGGTTTGATGCCCATATTCACAGAACAATTTAGTGCTCCTATGTTCTTGATCGAAACGGATTGACTTTGTATTGTCGCTACAACCTTCTCGGAATGTAGAATATTTATACAAATATGAATCTTGAAAGATGGTGTTTTTCTTGTTTTTTTCCCCCGAATTCTTCAATCAATTTGGACGTTGTTTAGTGCTTAGTTCCAAATGGCTTCATATACCAAAAACACGTTTGTTCTTTGTTAATCTAATTTTATATGATCTACTAGTTCGTAGATAACAATTCTAAACTCTTGATCATTTTTTCTTTGATGGTTATGGTATATACGGAAACAAATGGTGGATAAGCAATTGATTGAGAGAGAAGGCAAAGTCAATGGGTCTGGTTTACATGGTCCGCATTATCCAATGTTTTCCGTAGTTGTCACCATGTAGGGGGCCACTTATGTTTTCTATTTGACTAAATGAGGTCGAACTAATCATAAATTTGATATTATAATCAAAGTTTGGTGTGTGTGATATTATTAGCTCGACACCAACTCACCAAGGAATTGCAGAAACAACGAGATAGGAAGTCGTGAACAGATTTCAGATTTAAAACCAAAAGAGCAAACTACTAGAAAGTCTTAATGGCAGCTATTGAGTTTATATCACCAAATGACAACTTCACGAGGTTCCCAAGCATACATCTAAACCCGCAGCCATTTGCAAAGTAAATCCAGCTAACATGAAAATAAAATAGTTCCAGCGTTACACACACAAGACCCTTACATTTCCATTGGAGCAACGTCACCTGCACCAGCACCACCTTGTTCTGCAGGTGCAGCAGCAGCAGCTTCGGCCTCACCCTCACCAGCCTCGTCTTCGCCTTCCTCTTCCTCTGGCACTTTCTCAAATGTGTCGATCACTTTCTGTATCGCTTCTTGGTCTAAGAAGTGGAATGGCTCATCGACTCCTAGAATAGCGACTGTGCAGAGAGAACTCTTCAGCGTTTCCCCTTGCAATGTCTCCCTAACAGCCAAAATTGCATCTTTGATCAGATCTTCTCTTGAAGAATCCCCAAAGCTCTCAAACCTGCGTTCCAGATAGGTCTTTGCTGCTTGGGAACGGGATCCAATAGCAAAAGCTTGGTACTCAAAGTAGTTTCCGCTTGGACAGTTGTAGTAAAGGTGGGCGCCAGACTCATCCAATCCACCTACTAGTAAACCCACACCATAGGGCCGTTTCCATGATCGTTGGGTACAGACCTGTTCAAGGAAAACACACACAAGAATAATCTCTTATTTAGATCAAGAAGTATCACATAGAAACATAAGAATGAGAAACATGTAAGACTGTTCGTTTTAGAAAGACTTATTGCTAGTGCCTTTGTAGCAAGCCAACAATCAAAAATGGGAATATAACAACAGTTGCGTTATAGACATCAACAAACGTGAGATGTAGCAGAAAAGTACAATAGCTAATTTAAGAAACCATTAGTTAGAGAGATAAAACATAAGAGATATGTATCACATAATGACAGGCAAGATGTCGAACATCATAGCAGAAGTAATGACCGGTGAGAAAAGTGAATAAAGATGAGGGCAGGACAAACTATGTATAAAGCCAACAAATGGAACACTAGAAAATGAAGACCAAAGTCCAAATCTTAAAAATGACAACTGAATCTCTTAGTGACAGCTCCACAAACAAGTAAAAGTACCAAAAGAAAATCAAAACTCAGTCTTTTAGCATCCTAATTTTAAAAGTGAATGTTTTATACAACCTAAATCTAATTATTAGACGAAATAACGATAGATCCTCTTGATGGCCACTGCAGAAACAAGTAAATGTACCGGAAGAAGAAACAAAACTCATTCTCAAAATCCTAATGTCATGACATGTTCTTGGTAACAACAACAACATCCAAAGAATTTACAAAACAGGAATCGATAAATCCTACAACTCAGTATCCGCTAAATCAAGCAAACCCTTATTGATTTTAAGTCTTAATCACCTCAGATCACTATTACACTTGCTCTTAACCTCATCTCTAATTCCAAATCATCAACAATTCATCACATACTCAAATCAGTAATTGAAGAAGACAAAAACACATTCTCAGCATACCATCACATCTTAGAAAAGAGCAAATCACTAAGACATTACATGTAAACCCTAAGCGCAAATTCAAGAAGCTATCTGACTAAATTTTTTAGCTCAGAGAGTCACACAAAACTAAGTGTAATCGATTCCAAATCTCAATTTAACGAGTACAAGACACCAATAGCTAAGTGAGTCAAAAGTATGATTGATTCCAAAATTACCCTAATCTAAATCGACAATTACAGTAATAGCTAAGAACAAACCTGAGCCTTATCAGCAAGATGAACAACGAGACGACCAACAGGAAGAGGAGACTCATAAGTAAAGGAGTGATTGATCGACTCCGATCTCATATACCGAGAGAGAACACGGCCGTCGGCGGTAAGACCAGCGATTGCGACACCAATATGGTCATCGACTTTGAAGATCTTCCTCTGGTGAGAAGAAAGCTCCGATTGAGCTTTGTTGACACAAGCGAGGACGACATGGGAACGAGATCTGAGTCCAATTGCTGCAGATCCTTGCTTCACTGCTTCCATGGCGTATTCCACTTGGAATAAACGACCTGTGGGACTCCATGTCGTAACATCTGTGTCGTACTGGTTTCTGAACATTTTTGCTTCTTCTCTCTTTCTTCTTTACTCGTCGTCGAAAGGCTTTTATAGAACAGACGAAAGCTCAGGAAACTTTTCTTTTCCTTCAAGCCATGGATGCTCTTTAGCTCTCTCTCTCTCTCTCTCTCTCTCTTCGATACAACTTAACATATGGGCTTTGATTTAATGTTCGCCCAAATATTGGGCCGAGACTTTAAGCCGATAGCATCATCATTTTGATATGATATGGTGCAAATAGAGGTGTCAAAATGGGTCAAGTTTTATGGATCAACTCAACTCAACTTAACTCATGTACCCTAATGAGTCAATAAAATTTACCCTAATGAATTCATGAATAAAATGGGTTAGTGGGTCAAATGGTTTAATAGATAAAATGAGTTGAGTTGTAATGGATAATGGTTTAACCATTTAACCCATCAATTCTTTTCTTTATTGAGTCAAATTAACTCAAATGCTTAAAACTGGTTAAATATAACCAAAACCACTAAACCAATCAAATGTGTAAACCGATCATTGATTTGCTTCTTCCCAAAACAACAATTTCATCGTGATTTCAGATTCGGAAAAATCAAATTTGGATTCAGAAGCCACCAGCTTCATCGTGATATTTCATGCACATGGGTTTTGGCTCTTTTGGTATAATCTCTAATGAGAGAGAGAGAGATTTAGGTCACGTTTGTTTAACCCATTCAATGAATTGAGCTTTCTCTTTGATTCTTTCTTCTCCAACTCTCTCAAGTTTTCTTCTTCTTCTTTTTTAGTTGATTTTCTGCGTTTTGTTTTTAAGTATCTGATATCTGAGAAACGAATTGACTTAAGTTGTTCACTCAGTGATTCTCGGTTTTTGTGTATCCATGCGTCTTGTTCTCTTAATTTTGTTGTGGGTTGTTACAATTCGTGTGGGTTTGCTTTTAAAACGTTAATTTTGTCTTGTGTAACATCTGAAAGAAAAGACAATTCAATTTTGTTTGCATTTTGCTATCAGAACTAAATATCTAATCGTAACTGGGAAAGAGTCACATGAATTAGATTTAGAACACAACTAAACCAAAACTGAGTTAACCATTTAACCATTTAACTCATTAGATTGAATAAGTTCATAGGTTAACTCAACTCATTAAATCTAATGAGTTGGGTCAACCTATGAACTCATTTAATCTAAACTCATTAGGTAATGAGTTGATTTGAGTTGAGTTAATCATTTTGACACCTCTAGGTGCAAATTTATTTATTTATTTATTTATTTTTTTTCAACATTTCTGCAAATTTATTTGTGAAAACAAATTACAGTACATGGATATCTTACTCATCTTAGACCATCCAAATTGGTTTGATGTAGGGGTGTCAATTGGGATTTAGGCCGTGGGCACAGCCCGCGAGCATAGCCCGTTAGGTAGTTTAGTGGATCGGGCATGGGATTTGATGCCCAAAAAGTGACGGGTCACGTGGACTCGGCCCGTTTGGTTTGCAGGTCAAGTGGATTGTGACCGCTGATGACCGCGGGGTAAGCGGGCGGTCTGCAAATGTCACAGTTCCATCACTGATTCACTTCTATGCCAGTTCACAAGCGATGGTGCGGCACAGGGGAGGAGATTCGGGCTAGATTCAAGTTCCCGTTTGGTGATCTCGACGAGAATTGTAAGACGATCGGCGAAGTTTTGGGGAGGAGAGATAAGAAGAATCCATTACTGGTTGGTGAATGAAGAGGATCCTGATTGGCCTGAGGATGTTGAAGGTTGGGGGTTTAGTTTCAACCAGTTCTTTAATAAGATACCGATTAAGAATGAAAAGAAGGAAGAGGATGATGATGATGAAGATAATGAAGGGGATGATAGTGAGAAGGAGATTGTTTGGCAAGATGATAACTATATATGCCCGATTAAAGATCTCACAACTGCAGAATGGGAGGAGACGATGTTCAAAGATATCAGTCCTCTCATGGTTAACTTTGATGTTTACTACACCCTTTTATTTATTTTTCACACTCCACGTCATTTTCTCTTTTTTCGACATCATCCTACATCACTTTTATTCCCTACAACAGTTTTTTTTAACAACTTCATTAATTTGAAATCGATAATACAAATGTATCCATGAGCGTACACAATAAAGTTCTGCATACCATACAACCAAAACTTAAGAATAACAAAATATATGAGAGAGTGAAAAATATGTTGCTTTCTGTCGTAGATTAGCCTTACACGCTAACAAATTATACAATCTGTTGTTTTCCTTCATCGTCTTCGTCGTCACTGTAATTTGATCTTCTAGTTGGGCTATCTTTCTCCGTATGTAGCACCAAAATTTTTTTATGAAAATCAAAAGGTTGCGATCCATCAGTTACATCGCTAACCACACAAACATATCCATCTCCCGCATCAGGTGATGGTGTTATTTTGGTTGTAAATAGCACCCATGAGAAGTTCATAATATTGATTCCTTTGTTGATATTCTTCGGTGGCCGTAAATGAATGGTTCTTGTAGATGACTTTGAACTCCAAGACCACCAAAACATACTTAAAAGTATGTTCCACAATATATCATGATAGATCTTCAGCAGACATACCAGGTACATGAGATGGAATAAATTTTCTCGGATCCATTTTGACGAGATGAAAAAACTCAACCACAACAACCATATTCCATCATAGATTAACCGCAATGTATCTTTGGATTCATAGAAAGCATCGTCGGAAAATCGGTATTTTCATACCCCAGCTAAGGGGGTATGTTAAATTCATACCCCAACTATAACATTGAGCAAATCCATACACAAAGTTAAGTAAAATTCAAATTGGCTTCACCAACTTGACAAACTGTGTAAGAACATGCACAAGCTGTGACGGTGTTATCTGACCGTTAACGGCTGCTTACGTAGATGCCACGTATGAAACCACGTTGTTTGGAGAAACAAAAGAAAGATTTACGTGGATGCCACATATGAAACAACGTTGTTTGAAGAAACAAAAGAAAGAGCTCCTTTTGGCCAAAACGACGTCGTTTCCATTGTATTCTTCCATGTTTCTTCTTTCCCGAGTCGAGATAACCAACATCTCTATCATCACCATGAGAACCATCACCACCAGAACCATTACCACCATCTCTATCACTATGCTGCCCATCTTCAAGAAGCTCATGTTGTTGTTTCTCAAGAAAAATTCCAATCTCCTTCACCCAAACCGCGGTTGTACACATTTTCTGAAAATTCCGATCTTCATTTATTAACTTCAGCTGTGAAAAATCCTCGAAGGGATACTTATACCAGATTTTTTGCCCACAGAGAGGATCGTCCAACGCCGCCATCAAATTAGTCACAACTGTTTCGGCTTTGCTTTCAAGTGTTAGAACCGATCCTCCAACATAAGTAGTTTTATTCCCATCAACAACTCCAAACTCTTCACCATTATAGCATTGGAATGTTACATCATCATCAGAGCTGAAAAATATTTTTTTTTTAAAAAAAATTAGAGGGTTCTTCATATTTGTTTAGACATATCATCATCGAACACTTGGTGTTCATGATATTTTTTAACAGCTAAGTTAACTCTAAACTTAAAAACACACTGCAATCTCAACAAAACTACACGAAAGTCATCCCATTTTCTAAATAAACGATCATAATTATCTCAATTGAAAAAATTCCTAAATTTTGAAAACCCTAAAAATTGAATTAAAATTACCTCATTTTCTAATGCAAATATGGTTAGCTGCACTTGTAAAAACTCTTCCCGATCAATACTCGTTGCTAACTGAATCAATTGAGGAATTGAAGAAGAGAAGAGAAGAAACGAGACTCAGGATTCAACCAAATTTCTCTCGACTCGGGAAAGAAGGAAGATGGAATAAGACAATGGAAATGACGTCGTTTTGGCCAAAAGAAGCTCGTTCTTTTATTTCTCTAAACGACGTCGTTTCATATGTGGCATCCACGTAAGCAGCCGTTAACGGTCAGATAACACCATTACAGCTTGTGCATGTTCTTATACAGTTTGTCGAGTTGGTGCAGCCAATTTGAATTTTACTTAACCTTTTGTATGGATTTGCTCAATGTTATAGCTGGGGTATGAATTCAACATACCCCCTTAGCTGGGGTTGAAAATACAGATTTTCCCAAGCATCGTCATATCCAAAGAGACCAATTAGCGGAGCAAAGGTTTTTGGGCACCAGAATAAAAATCCATCAACATCAAAGAATTTCATCACCTTTAGGAGTGAGTGTAAGAGCCCCATAACCGCAGAACAGAGAAGGTAATATGTTTAACGATAAGATCTGATTGAGTCTTATTGTCACCATCATCTAATCCAACAATTGACTCGCCGGGATCCAAAATTCGAGATTGAAAAACATCCCTCGAAAAGAATTTGATTCCAAAAGAGAATCGACAATGCGGATGAGGAACTATTTCAATCAAAGAACAAGGGAAACCGCTTGAACACACCTTCAGCGGAAAGGCATCGACACACCACCAGAAGACTCGCCGGATTGTGGTCGGAATGAAACTCATCCTATAGGAGAGGAAAATTATGGAGAATTGAAGCAAAAAAACCAATAAAATTTCAGAAATCATTGGCCAAATTATTAGGGATTTGTAAAACAAACAAAGAAATGAAACAACAAACAAAAGAAAATCACCGACCGACGTCAACGAAGTCAACGCCGGCCGGGAAACACTTGTACAGGAAAGGCTTGCCGGAGATAAGTTTTCTGAAGCGTCGCTTATCGAAGTGAGAGAAAAGAGGAAAAAAGAAATAGTATTTTTATTATTTCATAGAAGAGGCTTTCCCTACAACAGTTTATTTAATATAATTACAACATCTTATTTCCATTTATATTTTTGCTTATTATTTTGTGATTACATATTATTAATCACAGTTAATATCAAAGAAAGTCTATAGTCATTATAAAACAGTCTTTTGAGTTTGAATTAATTTACATTAGATTCAAAAAAAAAATCAAATAAAACTAAAATAAGTAAACATTAAATAATTTTATAAAAAAGGAAAAATATGATTTTTTTTTTGTGTATCCAAATTAAGTGAAATAAGACTCTATTTATAGAGAATAAAAAATAATGAATTTTGGTATTAAAATATTTAGATAATTGATCTCGAATAATTGGATTGGGTTAAAAATATTTGAAATTTGAGCATCCAATAGAAATTAAACACATTTTTTATCTAAATATTATCTTATAATTTTAAAAATCGTCAACTCATTATCTGCTATTTGGCGAGCAAGGCCCACCGTTTCAACTTTGTTGTCTCCACATCATCTTATTTTTTTCTTTTCAACACTCCATTATAGTTATTCAACAGTTAAATTATTCAACCGTTTAAAAAGTGACTATTGTAAGTAGTCTTACAAAATGTCCTTTTCAATAATGGTTAAATCATATTTGTGACTATGAATGGTTTGTGTAGTATATTTCGGACCAGACTAGTCCGCACTTAAATCACTATTCATGATTATAGACTAGCGTTATACATTGTTGCGTACTAAAAATCTTCATATAATTAGTACGCACTTGAGCATGAAACTCCATATTGCTCTGTTTTTTTTTATTTCACTATTCAAAACCTCCATATCATGATAAACTACTAGACAACCATTCAAAGACTAAGCTTGTTGTAACAAATATAACTTGCAAAAGTTCAGTCGATTCAAAGACAACACTCTTAAAATACGTAAATAGGCTCATTCATAATTTCAAATACCGTTACACTCACACACTCACACACATACATTATAAATCAGTTCATATCACTCGCCAATGATAAATTATGATTAGTAACGTAAAGACAAACCCAAATCATATCTCCAATCGTAAATCGATATGACAATATAATAATATAATAAAGGTTGAATTTTCTAAGCACACATCTGTTGTGCTTGCATGGAAGCATCGTTTCGCTCGCTGGTTACCCCTGGTTCTGTCTTGTTACATGACATCATACCTTCGGTTAGTCCAATTCCTGTTTTGAGCTCAATATTGTCATCCTTACTCGGAACTTTGTTCAAAGAAACTGGGAGAAACCCCTTTTCTCGACATGTCTCGATAGATTCAACGAACATTTCCTCGAGACTATACTTGAAGCTAAACCCCATCTCAGTCAGCTTCTTGGAACTGAACACAATGCCCTTTAGATTCTCATCAACACCTTCAAACCTGTTCCAAAGAGTTATTTAGCAAAAGATTTGATTGCACAATTAAGGAAACTAGGCCTAAATATTTTCTCTAGGCCTTATCCCGAGGAGATCAGGCTTTAACCGGTATTACTTACGTTGAAGGTACGTTGTATTCGGGGTATTTTTGCCTGAGAAATTTGGACATAGTAAGAATGGTGGCATCGTGAGAGGAACAAACATAACGTCCCTTGGCAGCAGTTTTTTCGTACAAGAAGATATGAGCATTACATAGGTCGTCCAGATGCACATACTGTCCTTGTCTTATGATCGAGTAATGTGCCTCGTTCCCTGAAACAATATATTTATTCATCGTATTAGATATAATATAATTCACATTCTAACAAAAGAATAGAAGAGCACACGTACGAGTGATAGGAGAGAGCGCGGTGATGAGGCTAGGCGGCATAGATGTTGTGATGAATGGACCGACCACCAATGTTGGAATAATACTAATGAAATCTAATCCTTTTTCCTTGGCGAAATCCCACGCTGCTTTCTCCGCTAATGTTTTCGACACGAAATACATCTGCCAAAAAAATGTAAATAATACTATATATGATCAACTTTAAATTACTTTGAAGAAGATCAGCCTTAGCTAAAATTGATTTTAATTAGTATGTATACCCATCCTGTCATCTTCTTGGAGATGATAAACTCAAGATCACTCCAATCTTGTTCATCATAGAAACTCTTCTGATTTTCTTCGACATTAACAGTTCCCGCAGATGAAGTAAATACGAATCTTCGTACAGTCTTTGCCTTGACACATGCTTTCAATATCCCCAACATTCCATTCACTGTCGGTTTAATCACTTCGTTCTGATTCACAAACATTAATATCTCGATTAAGCATGGATGTCAAAACCAATGGAGGTTTATTAATTATCCATATATACTATATACTCACCTCAGGGTCTTTTGACTTAAAATCCATGGGAGTTGCCACGTGGAAAACACCGTCGCATCCTTTTATGGCGTCATCGTAGCTTCCTTCATCAGACAAATCGGCCTTCCATAAAGTGAGTTTCGACTTGGCGTTTGGCAAGTCAAGGAGATGTTTCACTTTCTTCGAATTCCCTTTATAAATTAAATCCGGTTACTAAAGTTAAGTTTATATAATCTTAGGAGAAACGAGTTAGTAAGAACATAAATAGATACGTACCAGGATCGCGAACAGTGGCACGAACAAAGTAACCACGTTCCAGCAATCGCATCACTAGCCATGAACCGATGAATCCCGAAGCGCCGGTTACACACACGGTTTCTCTCTGACTTACCATTTTGTTTGTGTTACAAATTAAGATGGATTGTGCTTAGGAAAAGATTGTTCTATGTAGGTTTTGGTACAATTCTATGTGCTACGAATACATTATAAATAAGGCACCAAGAATCGTTTATTGAAGAAAAGAAAAAAAGGAACAAAGAAGCTGCCGGACACGTGATTACCAACCGGCGGAGCACGTGAGGAACGTTGGTTGGCGAAAGACTAAAGAGATGTGTATGGTACGTGACAATCTGGTAAGTTGATTTTATTATTTCCTTCGGTGTGTAGTTTTTAGTTGTACCGGTGGGTGTAATACGTTTGACTAGAATTTGTTTGGTGAGGGAGATAGAGAGGCGAGAGTTTCTTCTACGTTCTTTTTTCTTCTAAATTAATCGTTTTCAAAATTTTTATTTATTATTAAACTAAACTTTCATGGACAAAGAAAACATATATATACAGTCAAATATTTATGTAAGCAAATCATAAAATGAATAAAAACAATCTAAATGTGTGTGGTGGAGAGGGGAGATAATTTTATTTGTTCAAGTTTATAGAAAATTTTGTGGAAACCAACATTTCACGTCAATATCATTCGTGAGGTCGACAAGAACGATGAATCGTTTCTCACAACAACTAAAACAAACAAAACAAATTTTTAACAAAAAAAAAAAAAAACAACTAAAACAAATAATTTTATTACACACTTTTTCTTTTTGATTTATTTCTTAATATTAATACCAATAAGAAATTGACACATATCAATTTTTACATAAGTACCGATGCTTACATTGCTCCAGCAAGTAAGGCTTCTTAATTTTTTTTCTTCTCTCTCTTCTTTTAATTATTTGCTTAATAAGAGCATCAACATGAGTAACCACCATTAATCATGCCCTAATAGTCCATACCATATTTAAGCTTGAAAATAAACACGCATATCTGTTACTTACTACGGCATCTGCTACCAGAGAACAACCAAAAAGCATATGAGAGATTGTTTTCTCCTCGACGTGACACTCTTGACAAAGTGGGTTAATTTGAGACCCATGACTCCGCACACACTTTTTTTAAGTCTAAAATCTTTTTTCTAATTGAATATTTTTATTATTCTTATATATAATTTGTATACTTTTCATTTTTAATATTATATAGATAATGATTTTATGGTGAGAATGTCTAAACTGTCTAAAATTATATAAATTTTGATTAGACGTTATAGTTTTCTAGGTACTAGGCGTTGGATCACTGCCTAGTTAGCGGCTTAGCGCCTAGCGGTTTTTTGACACGGTTAATATATAAAGTATATCATAATGATATTTAAAATTTATACGAAATAAACTGAATCAAACCCAACTTGGATCCTAATTTCTATAACCAAACTGAATATACCAAATAAACTAAAATGACTTAAACTATAGTTAAATATGTACAAAATACATTTAACTATTATAAAAATATGATGCTGACACAATTTGGTTAAGTACATTTTACCTAAATCCAGATTGAAACTAATACAAACTGAACCATTTTCTAAAAACTCCAACAGACCCAAATAAATTTTTGTTTAATTTTAATACATTTTTAAAAATCTAAAAAAGAAATAGAAACCTGAAAAAATCAATTGAAGATATATATATTTTTTTTTCAACCAAAAAATCAGCTCAGACGAGCCAATTAGGAGGAAAATTGTCTACAAACACAACATGATGCGGAGACAAACGCGCTTGGCGTGCTAAAGAATCCGCTCGTACATTAGCATTACGAGAAACATAAATCAAAGAGAAAGAAGAAAATCCTCCCTGTCGATCCGAATATCGTCTAGATATGTTGCAAAAGCTGGCTAATCAGTTGGGGAAGACACCATCTTCACCAAGTCGGAGCAGTCGGTAAGAAAAGCCACATCCCGGAAGTCATGTCCAATCATACATCGCATCGTCCAGATGAAGGCTTCAACTTATGCATGTAACGGAGATAAACTTCGCCAGAAATTTGTCGCTCCAAGCACTGGGGGCGATCCTTCTGATGAAATACAGCACCATCCTGCACCGGCAAAAACATCTGTCGCTTTCCAAGAACCGTCAACATAACATCTTTGTCCCATAAAAACTAGAAGAGATAAACCCCTTCTATACCCAGGTGTTAGACACATAGTAGTGGAGGGAAAATCCTCCCCCTCGACATCTACCTGAGCCTCCTGCCAGGACACAGCCTCACCCTCCGCCACCCGGACAACCTCATCAGGGCATTCAGCCTGGTTTTCAAAAACACGGGCGTTTCGAGCTTTCCAAATATACCACATCAGCCAAAGAAAAACCTGAACCTGTGAACCCGGACTTATGGGATCTAGAAAATGATCAACATTAGCATATACAGAGTTTGTCGGAAAGAGTTGCGGCCCCACTGGTACATGAGCTAACGCCCAGGCTTGTCGGGCCGACGGGCATAGAAAGATGGCATGATTTATATCCTCCTCCTCCATCCCGCACCATGTACAAACGACATCACAACTCAATCCTCGACGATGCAAATTAGCCGATACCGAAATACAACCAGATAAAACTTGCCACATAAAATGTTGTAGTTTTGGTGGATATTTTACTTGCCAAACCCTAGCAAGAAGGGGAGTGATTGCTGGACCAGATCTGAATGCCTGAAAAGGACCTTTGACATCCAAACGTTCCGTCTCATACCCAGATTTTACCGTATATTTCCCAGTTTTAGTAAAGTGCCATCCTAAATAATCTGCCTTGGAACAACTGCTTAGAGGAATTGCCTCTATCAGAGCGACATCCACATGATCAAAATGCTGAGTAAGCAGATCCTTTCGCCAAGAATTTGTTCGTCGATCAATCATATCAGGTAACCGGAGATTTGGGTCCTTGAAAGAACCGTTACTTAAGGCTGGTCTTAGGAATTGAGCCGGAACCCAGGGTTCAGATCATATCGAAATGGAGGTCCCTGAGCCAACCCGTGTAATTAGCCCTTTTTTCACCAGAGAGCGAGCAGATACGATACTCCTCCACCCATACGAGGGTGAATAAGACCGTATTTGATCCATAGGATCGGAGTTCCAGTAATACCTACTTTTAAAAACCCTTGCAAACGGTTGTCCCGACTTTTATGATGTCTTGTTATCGTCTACCCAAAACTATCACATCTAAACTGACTAGTGCAGTGGCAAACTTCTGGTGGAGTACGAATGGTCGGGCAGGAAATATGCATTGGATCGTCTTGGGAGAGGCTTTGTTGTAGCAAGCAGTTGGGTGGATTGGATTTCAAGAGTGTTGATGATTTTAACACGACTTTGCTGGCTAAGCAGTTATGGCGATTGATAAATTGTCCGATGATATATATATTATAGGGTATTTTAAAAAGAAAATATGTATAAAAAGCTATTTCTAATAAATGTTCTATTTGAAATAACTTGTAGCAATTTTACAAGTTTTTGTAAAATTTAGGGGGATACAGTGTGTCTCATCATAATTCATAAAGTAAGAGATAAAGACGTGGAGGTTACAGCATCCACGTGGATTCTATACACAGAGGGAGAATACATTTACATACGCTTCTCTTTCAATTTTTGTATCTCAGAGAAGGTCAGCTCTCAATTTGACTCTCCAAAGCTTAAACAAGACAAAAGAGGAAAACCCAATTTGATGTAGTCAACAAGAAAAAGGAAACTATTTCAAAAGCTCTCCTTCGTCTTCTTCAACTACTCGTTAGCTTTCGTTCTCCATCGATTTGCATTGTGGCGTGGTGTGCATCGATTTGATCTCGATCTCCTTCAAAAATCGAATCTGATGGAGATGGTTTTGGAGGAGAAGGATGCATGTGATTGGATTTATAGAGGCGAAGGCGGTGCTAATCTCGTACTTGCTTACGCTGGATCATCTCCAACTTTTGTTAGTTCTTCTTCTTCGATCTCTCTTCGTTTTTTTTTTTTGAATCCTGTAAAAGTTAAAAAGCAAGCTTTTGATTTCGTTGTGAAAAAAAAAAAGTAGTTCAGATTCTCGCCGTCATTGAACTTTTTTTCTTTTTTGCTTTATGAGTTTTGCTTAGATTCTTCAGATTCTATTTTAGTGGCCTAGGATGATGATAAATCAGAATCAGAATCAGAATCAGAACAAGATTCAGAATCAGAATCAGAATCAGAATCAGAATTAGGTTTGCAAATGTGATAGAAATGTTTTGGCTGTTGAATTGAGTAAATTTGTACAGAGTAACTTTTATCTCCTCTGATTGATTAGTGTCTTAAAGAATTACACAGTTTTCCAATAGTACAGGATTGATTTGGTTTGTTTTAGTTTGATTACGTTTGTCATTCTTGGTGGAACTGGACCAAATCTGTTATCTTAATCTCTAAAATTTTATATTAGGTGGGGAAAGTGATTCGCATACAGAAGGCTCGGAGAAATGATAAAGCAACTAAGAGTGCAAACGGCGTTGTTTCGGTTTTAACAAGCGATGAGCAACTTCTGTGGAGAGAACACCAGGAGATTATTTCATCTCCAAACAAGGAAGTTCTTGAGCAAAGATATGTTAAGCATGTCATCATCCCACTCTTGGGTCCTAAACATGTCGATGCTGGAGTAAGTCTTATTATCAATTTGTCTTTGTTGGTTTAGTTTGGACACCAATGGCTTCTTAAGCTGATGATTGGAGTATTGTGGTGTTTTTGTCTACCAGGTACGTGTATCTGTGTCTAAGGAATTTCTTGAGTGTGTAGATAAGAAAGTAACTAAGCAGCGTCCGCTATGGCGTGTTAATGCAGCAAATGTTGATACTAGTCATGATTCTGCCCTTATTTTGAATGATCATTCGCTTTTTTCTCAAGGTAACCCTTTTATAATCAGAAATCAGATTTCTTAAGAGAATCATATCTGTGTTGAGATTTTTTTTTGCTGTGATCACGTAAATTAGTCATAACTGTCTAGTGATCTGTGTCAGGGATTTCTAACAGTGGTGACTGCATTAGTGTTGAAATCAAGGTTTGATAAATCCTCTTTTTTTTTCCTATACACTGGTCCTTGTATTTCCCATCCTTGACCTAAACTCGCTGTCCTTAATTCCCTGAAGTAGCCCAAATGCGGATTTCTTCCAACCTCAAGGTTCATAGGTAAAGAAAACATGCTCAAAACAAGCGTAAGCCGCTTCAAAATGCATCAACTTTTGAAGTTGGAATATAACGAGGTAAGGGAAATCATTGGTAGTCTACAATCTTAATGGAACTTTCTTTTGTGGAAGAGGTCTATAGATTGTGGTTTGCTCAAAAGTCTTATAAGTATGCCACTGTTCTACAGATATCTGAAGAAAGCGAATATGATCCTCTTGATCTCTTCTCTGGATCCAAAGAGAGAGTTTTGGAAGCTATAAAAGCCTTATATTCTACTCCCCAAAACAATTTCCGTGTATTCTTGAATGGTTCTCTCATATTAGGGGGTTCCGGCGAAAGCACCGGGAGAACCAGCCCCGAAATCGGCTATGCCTTTGAGGATGCTCTCAAAGGCTTTATTGAATCAGAAGATGGTCATAGGACGAAGTCCTTTCTACAGCTAGTATCTGACGCTGTCTGTGGCTCAGGAGTGCTCAATAGACTTCTTGAAATCCAGAAGCTAGACAAATTAGACATTGAAGGAGCGATTCATTCGTATTACGATATTATCAACCAGCCTTGCCCTATCTGTAAAGAAGGTACGCCAATGGAGGCGAAATCGTCTCTACATGCTTTACCTTTAGATGAGAGCTTGAACATAGTGAAGGAGTATCTAATTGCTGCAACTGCCAAAGACTGTAGTCTTATGATCAGTTTTCAATCAAGAAACGCTTGGGACTCAGCACCTTTTTCTGATTACATTTTTCTACAATCGACCAATCAAACCTTCGATTACAAGGTATCATTAATTTTAACATATTCTTATCTTTTATGGTGAAAGAAATATTAAAACTATCTGCTGAGATCATGGTGTTATTGTCGAATTTGTAGTCCTGATGCATTAGAAAGCAATTGAGTTTTCAGGAACCGTGAAATTTGTTTTTATTTTTTGATATATTTATTTGATATCTGGACTGGGAAATGTAGGTACACTTCATTGATCTAAGCCTGAAACCATTAAAGAGAATGGAGGCATACTACAAACTGGATAAGAAGATAATTAGCTTCTACAATCGGAAGCAGATGGTCGAAAACATGGCAGAACAAATTGGCGACTCAAAACCTTCCCATAGCTAAAGCCATGGATCTTTTGACAAAAAAAAATAAAGAGCTAAAACCATGGATCATCTCAATACCACTTACTGTGTTTTTGTTGTTGTTGTTGTTGTTACTGTTGTAAAACATAAAGAAAAGATAGCGCTAAAAGATGATGAATGTTCATTTCTTAATCTTATAATCTGTTGGAAGTTGGAACGATACCTCCCTCGCTCTTTATAGCCTTCTCTCCCCGGTCTTCTCTCGAGGAGCTCATACATTTTTCTAGGCCCGGAGTGGAGCTGTTGCCTGGGGGTGTTACCCTGGTTCAGATGGTCTCTGTCAAGTTTCAGGACTGCTTGTACATTCAAAGATTGTGGAGCCTAGTCACTCACTTCTTTATCCACATAGGAGGGAAGTTATGTAAATATCCATCTGAACGCAAATCCTTAAAAATTACAATCCCAGGCAAATTCCACTAGGATTTGTTCTCCACTCGTTCAGAACACGCATCAACCACTTAATGGCTTGACAACTAGGATTTTAATTTACTATCCTTATCCTATCATTCTAGAAGTTTCGTTGAACTCCAAAAGTTAACAAGTGATACATACCAAAGAGCGCTTTTAAAAGAACTTATAATTTAAAAATACAGGATCAGATTAAGCAAAATGTATATGCATAACTTAAAATGGGTAATTACAAACTGGATAATAACACTTCTTGAGAAGGATAGCATTGTTCTTACATCCGATGTAATATTATTTAACCCCATTTTCAAAAATTACAGATTTTTTTTTTTTTTTTTTCAAAATAGGCATGAATAGAATAACAGGTGACAAACAAAAACCATTACCATGCTATAGCTCGAACCATACACGATGACATATGATTTGAAAAATCATACTACAGGATTACGAGATCATAACTCACAAAAAAAACAAAAAAAGGATTGATGAAAAAAACTCTAATAAAGGTTGCTTTCATCATGAATCCTTTCTTCTTATATTTGAAAGTTGCTTCCTCGTTGAATTGTTGGAGAGCTAATGTTTTTGTTTCTCCTTCTCCCTCTTTGTGTGTGTGTGTATTTATAGTTTCAAAGGGATACCTATAGTGTATATTAAAAGTAGTAAGTCTCTTAGCTACCTATTATTATTAGTATTATATTATGTATGTTTAACTCAGTCAAACAATAAACAATACATAGTCTATGCCACATTATTACAATTCAATTTTGAATTTTCGACAATAATTTATCTTTAACATTAGTTTTACTAATATTATTATTTAAATTTTTAGTGAGAACTTTGACCAAAACATGCCTTATTTTTATTATAAAATTAAGAAAATAATAGAAATATAAGAGAAAAATTCAAGTCAAATTGTTTTTTTTTTCTAAATATTTGTAATTTGTTTCTATGTTCGCGAGTAAATGTCAACAAAATCACTTTAACTTTGACTAGTAATAATAACTAAGTTTTGAATCTACGCTACGCTACATATCCTTTTATGAATTGTCTTTAAAAAATTTTAAACTTAAAAATCATTTAAAAAGCTATATACTGATAGATGATATTCAAAAGTATTATAGTTTGCAAAAGTTTTAGATAATATACAAACGTATATAACTTATTTGTTTTCATTTTCTTAACAAAATATTCTTTTTATTTATAAATTAAGCATTTATGTTTTTTTATAAAATTAATAAGAAAAGAAAAAAAAAATATAAGATTATTTAGGCCATGAATGAAATGAGTTTTTAAATTGGTTTTTACCTTATGGTTTTTAGATTTTATTTTATGGTTTCTAAATATTTGGTTTCTGGTTTTTACTAAAAAGTCTAAAACAATTTTTAAAATAATACTAAAAATTGAAAAATGAGAAAAAACACTCATAATTAGGAAAACCACTATAAGATGGTTTTTTGGTTTTTCTTTGTAAATAGTAAAATCTGTCAAAAAACTAAATTCCCTAGTTTTTAGAGAAACCAATTTTATAAAATCTTGAATGACACTAAATTAGATATTTAGAAAAACTAAAACCAAATTTTACTTAAATAATATATTAAGGAGTCGTCTCCGGCGAAGGATCCGACGAAATCTGAAGGAGAAGAAGAATATGAATCTGCTCCGGTTGTGGCCAGCTCAGATTCAAAGTCTGGACCTGATTCGAAATCTGAGTCTGAGCCAACTCCTACTACTGCCATTGCTGATTCAACTGAGGAGAATCCTTCAAAAAGAGCAAAGACCTCAGTGTTCAAGAGAGAAGAAGAATACGAAACACTCAAGAGTGCTTATGCTCCGGTTGCTTATTGCTAAAGGCTGAGATTCTAAGGGAGGTGACTTTTCCTATCTCTTAATATGACTAGAGAATATGACTAGAGAGAGACATAATCAAATCTAAAATGCATTTGCTCCTTTTGTCTTTTTGGTTTTATGTTGGATAATAGGCTAATTAGTAAGTATCTATTACATTGAGTATTTTGTGACCAAAATGGAATATACTCTTTCGTTTGTTGTCATAATAGTTTAATAACTAGTTAGCGTGCCACGAGCAAAATATTTTCTATAATTGTATTATTTTATTTATTTAATTCAAGTATTTGTACAGTATTGGTACTAAATCCAAATATCAGATTTCAATTTGCTTTTAATTTTGATTATTATGCGTATATGAAATGATCGACTTTTTTTTTTTTAAATAATAAATAATAAAATAAATTATAACTAGTAGTCCCATACCCACTAGCCACCTAACCACAAACACATTCAACAGCGGAAATAACCAACCAATATTCAATAATAATCTAATAATAAAATATAATCATATTCTAACATAATCAATATCTAAAACAACAGGAATCATAGAACCAGCAACCTAGCAATGTTCTAATGACCCAACTCTAGCAACCTAGCAATGCCAGACAACATAAAACCGAGTCCCTAGAACATCCTCCTCTTCATTTCCTGGATTCCACGATCACACTTTGCCTTTAC
Source organism: Camelina hispida (assembly GCA_023657505.1). Lineage (NCBI taxonomy): Eukaryota > Viridiplantae > Streptophyta > Magnoliopsida > Brassicales > Brassicaceae > Camelina > Camelina hispida. Next base: position 28,858,697 of record CP094637.1, read on the forward strand.
CTGCACCACAAACACATATTGCAATGCATGAGTATTTTATAAACACTCAATAAGGCAATCCTCCCATCTACTAGGCTATACACACAAGCAATAGAGTATCTTTAACCATCAAACAACAAGCAATAAACAACGATCGACAAACCAGGACAGTGCATCGACTGACGCAAACATGCATCGATCGACACACCAAGGGATTGCATCGACCGACACAGAAGCTGCATCGACCAATGCAAGTGTAACTTGCATCGACCGATACCCAATCTGCATCGACCGACGCATGCTCGACATCACACGAAAACCCTAGAGTTTTACGCGCCGTCCTCGCACTTGCATCGACCGACGCAAGCTATGCATCGACCGATGCAATGCCGAGCATCGTGTTTTCCCCGAAGCTTCTCGCTGGATCTTCGTTCCTGTAAACACAAAACTCGATCCCAAGCCACAAGAAAGCTTCCTAACGTCCATAACAACAATCTAACACGTCTAACCACACAAAACAAGCAGATTAAAGAGTTCTCTAGCTTAGATAAGCCATGGTCCTGCACTTACCTTTGCCAAAGAAGAAACTAAACCTCAAACAACCAAGAACACGCTCCCAGGAAGCTCCTACAACGATCCCAACGACATATCTTTACAGGAACGCCTCCAATCTCTCAGAATTCTCAAGAACACTCATCTCTCTTTCTCTTTTCTCAAAAACGGCCATACAACCACGAATGAGACAAAACTCGCATCTAAGGGTTTTCCTTAACCCAAAACGCAGCGTTTGACTTAAGTCAAAATGCACAGAATTGAACCTGCATCGACCGATGCACAACCTGCATCGACCGATCCAACTCCCAAACCAGGATTTTGGTTCACGGATGTTACAATTCTCCCCCACCAATCTAGATTTGTCCTCGAATCTCAAACAACCATCAGCCAAGGACTCCCGTGCAACCGTCTCCACGGCCCACACTCCTCCGACCGATCTACAGAAGGTCACCTCTAGGCGATAGACTCACGCTCCAGGCGTCATTTGCTCTCGAATTTTGGACTTTCCTTTACTCATAGGCCTAAACCTTGAGTTTTTATTGGCTCCTCATCAGACCTAAGTCTGCATGCCATATGTTGGCTCCTCATCGGGCCTAAACCCGCATGCCATAATATATAAGGAAAAATCCAAACTCGTGTCTCGGGTTGCCACCCTACAGCGCGCCCCCGGATCGTCATCCGAAGTCGATATACCAACCATACTCCCGAGCCACAAAGTCTCTGAATATGGCAGTACTAAGAGAACCAAAATCCCCCAAGAGTCGCGAGCAAACGATTCTGAACACGTCTGAGTCCCATCCTTATCCATGTTTCCTTCTCGTGGCTCGCGTAAAAAAATCACAATGTCCTACCAACCACATATCCCCTCACTGGAATACCTCATGACCACACAAGGATCATATATACGCCACAAGGGCCGCCACAAAGGCCAAACAAAAATGTTCTTAAGAGGACCGCCACCATGGCCAAAAAAAATGTCCTAAAGAGGACCGCCACCAAGGCCAAACAAATGTGCTAAAGAGGACCTCCACCAAGGCCAAACAAATGTCCTAAAGAGGACCGTCACAAAGACACTCTGACTAAAAAGTCCGTCACAAAGACCATCTGTCCCGAAGGACCGTCACAAAGACCATCTGTCCCGAAGGACCGTCACAAATACACTCTGGCTAAACAGCCCGCTACAAAGGCCAAACAAACGTCCTAAAGAGGACCGCCACCAAGGCCAAACAAATATCCTAAAGAGGACCGTCACAAAGACAATCTGGCTAAAAAGTCCGTCACAAAGACCACACAATGTCTAAAAAGACCGCCACACACGGGCACACTGACTCAAAATTCCGCCACTAAGGCCACACACAAGCCCCTCCAAGGCTCCCTACCGCTAAAATGGACAGATTCTAACCCCCGTAAAACTTTCCATATTTAGCACTTTTCTTTTTTTGGAAACTTTTCACTTTTGGGAACTTCTGTTTTAGGAAAACTCTCCCCCAAAACCCCGCTTCACGGAAACTTTGTGCCCCGAACACCACCTTATCTTGTTACTGAGTCGCACAACCAACCACCCCAAGCGACCGAGTAACAAGAGAGATGGGTTGGAATACTCAATTCCCGCTCCAGCCAAGGATTACAAATGGGACCAGGCTAAACAAGCTCAAGTCGCGGCTTGCTTCTCATACCACTTCTTGAACCTTGCCTTCATCTTTGCCTCAGGCTCCCAAGTCTGCTCCTCTACACCATCACAGTCCCACAGGACTCTCATCAAAGGAATCTTCTTCTTCCGAAGTTCCTTGATTCTCCTCTCGAGAACCCTCACTGGTCTCGCCTCCGCAGTCATGTTAGGCTGAAGATCCTCAGGAATCTTAGCCAACACCTGCTCACCTTCACGGAGACACTTCCGCAACATAGACACATGGAAAACCTTATGAAATGCACGCATAACCTCAGGTAACTCCAGTCTATATGCCACTGGTCCAACCCGCTCAATCACTCTGAATGGACCCATATACCTCAGACTCAACTTAGTCTCTGACAATGACCTGTTCGGACCCCGCAACATGGCCATCTTGAGGTACACTCTGTCTCCCACCTGAAACTCAAGATCTTTCCTCCTCTTATCAGCATAACTTCTCTGCCTATCCTGAGCCTCCTTCATGTTCAACTTGAGAACCCGAATCTTCTCTAAGGTCTCCTAAACAAAACTAGCACCAAACATGCTCCTCTCCCCCAACTGAGTCCAGCATAATGGTGTACGACATGGTCTCCCATACAAAGCCTCATAAGGAGCCATCTGAATATTCGCTTGATAACTGTTGTTGTAAGAAAACTCTACCAGGTTCAGGTGATTTGCCCAATGGCCACCCCAATCCAACACACACATCCTCAGCAAATCCTCCAGCGTCTAGATCGTCCTCTCAGACTGTCCATCTGTTTGGGGATGATAAGCTGTACTCATATGCACCTTAGTGCCTATCTCTGCCTGAAATACCTTCCAGAACACCGAAGTGAACTTAGAATCTCTGTCAGACACAATGCTCGCTGGCACCCATGCAATATGACTATCTCTCTCACATACTTCTTAGCCAAGACCGCTGCTCCATCAGTCTTCTTAATGGCCAGAAAATGTGCTGACTTAGTCAACCGGTCCACGATGACACTGGCAATCCTACCACAAAATCCATGGTGATCATATCCCACTTCCACTCAGGAATGGGCAAACACTTCAGTAAACCGCCAGGAACTTGATGCTCAGCCTTTACTAGCTGACACACATCGCACCTCGAAACCCAACTAGCCACATCCTTCTTCATCCCGACCCGATGATAGTACCTCTTGAGATCACGGTACATCTTAGTCGCTCCTGGATGAATGGAAAACTTGCTCTCATGAGCCTCTCTCAGAATTTCCTTTCTCAACTGCTCATCCTTGGGCACATAAACCCGACCATGCACCAATATATTACCATTATCTGAGACCTGATACTCTGAATCCACATCCTTGGAGGCATTCACCAGCCCCAAATCCTTCTCCTGAGCCAACCGCACCCTGCTCAGAAGATCTGCTCTATCTACTGTTTCCAAACCCAACTGTTCCTGTGAAACAGCACACAAGCTCAACGCACTGATCTCCCCTACCAGAGATTCCATCTCCTGCTCCTGAGCCGAAGCTACCCTCTTCCGACTCAGAGCATCTGCAACTGTGTTAGCCTTACCAGGGTGATAGGCTATCTCCAAATCATAGTCTACTACAAGCTCCATCCACCGCCTCTGCCTCAAATTCAACTCAGGCTGAGTGAATATATACTTCAGATTCTTATGATCTGTAAACACCTGCACCTTTGCACCATAAAGATAAGATCTCCAAATCTTCAGGGCAAAAACTACAGCACCCATCTCCAAGTCATGAGTAGGATAGTTGCCTTCATGCACCCGCAACTGCCGCGAAGCATAGGCAATCACCTTCCCATGCTGCATCAGAACACACCCCAAACCAACTCTAGATGCATCTGTATAAACCACATAGGATTCTCCCTGCTCAGGCAAAGCCAACACTGGCGTAGTGGTCAACATCTCCTTCAGGCTTGCAAAGCCTTCCTCACACTCTTCTGACCAAAAAAAAGGAACATCCTTCCCTGTCAATTTAGTCATAGGACGTGCTCTGCTTGCAAACCCCTGCACAAATCTCCTGTAGTATCCTGCCAACCCCAGAAAACTCCTAATCTCTGTGGCATTATGCGGTCTAGGCCAATCTCTGATAGCCTGAATCTTCTCTGGATCTACAGAAACCCCCTCTGCAGAAACAATGTGACCCAGAAAGCCCATCTCACGCTGCCAGAAACTACACTTGCTCAACTTGGCAAACAACTTCTGCTCTCATAGCTTCTCCATAACTGCCCTCAAATGCACTGCATGCTCCTCAGAACTCTTAGAATAAACCAGGATATCATCAATGAAAATGATGACAGACACATCCAGAAACTCTTGAAACACGCTGTTCATCAATCTCATAAACGCTCCTGGCGCGTTAGTCAACCCGAAAGGCATAACCACAAACTCATAGTGCCCATACCTCGTCCTGAAAGCAGTCTTCCTCACATCTGCCTCATCTATCGGTATCTGATGATAACCCGATGCCATATCTACCTTGGAGAACCAAGTAGCACCCCTCAACTGATCCAACAACTCATCGATCCTAGGAAAGGGGTACTTGTTCTTCACAGTGACCCGGTTCAAATCCCGGTAATCAATGCACAACCTGAAACTTCCATCCTTCTTCTTGACAAATAACACCGGCGCTCCCCACGGTGATACACTAGGACGGTTGAATCCCTTACTCAACAACTCCTCTAGCTGCTTCTTCAGCTCTGCCATCTCTGCTGGAGCCATCCTGTAAGGAGCCTTGGATAACGGTGTCGTCCCCGGTTCCATTTCAATGGTAAAAGGATCCGACCGAGATGGTGGTAATCCCTGCAAAGACTGAAACACATCCTTAAACTCCTCCACCACCGGAATACCGCTAACCGTAGACTTCCCCACTGACTCTGGCATAGATATAGTAACCAAATAAGCCTCACGGCCCTTTTCGATCATCTTCCCAGCATGAATGGCTGAGATCACGAGACTCCCCGAAGTCGGCCTAATACCCTGAAAAACCAACTTCCCTTTTGGACGCTCAAACTCCACTCTACCCCGATAGCAATCCAAATGCACCATATGCCGATGCAACCAATCCATCCCGAGAATAACATCATACAACTCCAGTGGACTGATTAGCAAATCCGCTGGCCACGACTCTCCTGCGATCTGAATATCAACCCCTCTGGCTCGTCCAATCACTCTCACAAACTTGCCTCCCGCAACTCTGACAACTCCTGTACGCTCTCCAGGATCCCCGCTGATCCCCGCACTCTCTGCACACTCCGGAGTAATGAAGCTATGAGAAGCTCCAGAATCAAACATATCATGGGACTTAAACCCGCCCACCAACAAGGTCCCTACACAAACCTCATGTGTTGAGAACCTACCACTTTATCACAGAAAAACATAAAATCTGATCCTACTAAAAATTCACAGAGTTAAAGTATCAGAAATTATACCTGTGATCACCCCAGCACTGGTTCCACCAGTCTCTACAGTCGTGTAAACCCGTGGCGCCTGCTCAATCTGTGCCACCTGCTGACCTCCAGGCTGCACCTGCTGCAACGCTGCCACTGCTACCGGCTGCAACTTGGGACAAAAAGGCCTGATGTGCCCTGCCTCCCTACAATGATAACATACCCGAGGCCCTGTCGTCGGAGCACTCCTCTTGGGACAACTAGCAACCCTGTGATCCTTGCTCTCACAACCGAAGCAACTCGCACCACTCGGCTTCTGCGTAGCCTCCCATCTCCTCTTGGTTCCCTGAGCATGCCTACCGCCTCTGCTAGTACCACCCTGCTGCTGAGCCTTACTAGGCTGAACTGCTGGAGCTACCGCCACTGACTGTGCCCGGATATCCTCCTCAATCTCTGCTGCAGTCTAAACCATCTCTGCAAGCGTAGCATAACTCCGCCCTCTACAGTGAACTCTCAAATCATCACGTAGGGCCCTCAAAAACCTCATGATATGAGCCTCCTCAGACTCCATAGCCCGACCCCCATAACAAAGAAGTCGACTGAACTCCAAGTCCAGCTCCCGCACTGACCGCGTCCCCTGAGATAACTGAAGGAACTACCTCCAACCGGTCCAATGCCTCTCTAGGAAAATACATGCGGTTAAACTCCAAGACGAAGTCAGCCCAAGTCATCTCCCGCTGCTCCCTCCTAGCAGCCACTGATCTCCACCACAACTCAGCATCACCACTCAAATAGTAGACCCCTATGTCCACCCAAAACTCCTCAGGACATCTCAGAGTATGGAAGTTACGTTCCACACTCGTCCTCCACGCATCTGCGACAGTAGGATCTGTAACACCCGAAAACCTCTCAGTGAACAGACCCTTCATCTCCCTGAGCATAGACAAATAACGTCCATGTGCTCCTGCATCCGTAGCCACTGGCTGCCGCTCCTCCGCCACCACTGGTGGCACTACCTAAGTTTGAGCCGGTACCACAGGTGGTAACTGATATATCATGGTTTTTAGGTGTTTTTAGCCATGATATAAGTCTTAATTATAGAGTCTTTTTGGTATTTTTTAGAGTCTTTTGAGTCTTTATAGGATTTAACATGGATGGGAGCTTAATGGAGCTAAATAAGAGGATTTGGAGCTTAATCAAGCATTGAGGCAGTTGGGAGACGAATTTAGAAGAGTGCATCGATCGACACACTGATAGCATCGATCGATGCTAGGCCAAATACGAAATCGGAAGTTTTCCTCACAAGTTTTGAAGATTTACAAAGCTGCCCCAAAGTCTTCCATATTTGCATCATTAGTCTCTGACCATGTTTAGGAATATAAATAGGATTTTTATGGTCATTGTTTAGACCTAAGCTTTATTTTTTTTCCCTGCAACTTTTGAGAGAAAACCCTGAGAGATTTTTAGAGAGCTTTTGGAGAGAAGAATCAAGACTCCTTCAGAGAAGATTCAGAACTCCTTTACTTCTTCTTTAATCTCTTTCTTAATGCAATTTATTCAGAAGATGTTTTGTGTTTCATTGATTATGTCTGAGTAGATCTGCTTGTTAGGTTTAGGGTTTCTCATTAGGGATTTCATGGTTTATTCGATCTGTTATTACTTAGGATTCATTATCTTTCTTGTTCTTCACCATAGGTTATTCTTAATGCTAGATCTTTGATTAGTCATCTGGATTTAGATCTTAGTATTATTGATTGATATGAGAATATAATTGATTTTCCTGATAAAACCTTTGGTGAGCAAAATTACTTTTTGCAAAGAGATTTGAATTAGTGATTTTGTGAGCTTATCTAAACATGATTTTATTGCTGGTTTTTAACTTGAATTTTGCAAAGAGATTTGGATTTTCTGGTTTTAAAACTTAGATAATATTTGCAGTGAGAACTGATTTATTTTATAATTGTGTTTAGAGTTTAAGAACGGTGCTTAATTGTTGAATCCTGCTTGTTTAATTAATTGATCTGATTTTCCATGATTTCCTTAGAATTTCCCTAAGCCTAGCTTTTAATCCTTCTGAATTTTACAACTCTTTTATTTTCTGTTTTTGCATTGCTTTTAAATTAATATATTTTTTTGGTTTAGCATAATTAAAAGATTATTAAATCTATTGTGTGAACAAGAGTCTCTGTGGATTCGATCCCTAAGTACTACAATTGATCTCTTAATTTGAGAGAGTAGCTCAGGGTTAAATTTGAGCATATCAAATTTTGGCGCCGTTGCCGGGGACTCTTTTTATTCACCATTAGATTAAAATCTTTGATTTTGTTTAAATTTTTCTTTTTCTGTTTTACTCACACGCTTTTGTTTCTTTTCTCTTGTGTGTTTCAGGTACATGCCTAAGCCTAGCACTAGGAAAAATCCTACTGGTTCGGTTGTTAAGCTTACAAACCAAGAGTTAGGACAACTAGAGCGTGATAACACAAAAGCAGCCAAATCAGCGAAGATGGCCAATATAATCATATTGAGACCTGATGAGGCTGGGGTTTTGAAGGATCAAGAGGGTAATGTGTGCAACGAACGTGGCCAAAAACTTGATGCTGAAGGCCAGGTTATTCAAGAAGAACTCGTTGTGGCCGATGGGAATGCAGATGGCGTCGAGCGACGCAACGATGGCATCAATCGACGCAACCAAGAAGGCATCGATCGACGCAATGCTGGTATCGATCGATGCAATGCCAGAGCCGATGTGGAGAATGTTTAGAGGCGATGGGACAACAATGGAGAACTTGTCAAGACTCTTGTGGACTTCAACTGACCAGACTTGTTCTATGAGAACCGCTCCACAATTGTCCCTTCTCCATTCCCAATGAATGAATTTGAGCTGAAGCCTGCCTACTTTGCTCTTGTTGGACAAAGGCCATTCCAGAACTTGCCAAATGAGAAGCCTCTAAACCACATAGAGCACTTTGAGGATATAGTTACAAGCATCAAGGCCAATGGAGTCACAGAGGACTATCTCTACTGCAAGCTTTTCCCATACTCTCTTGCTGGGGAAGCTTCTCATTAGCTAAGGTAGCTGAAGCCAGGATCTCTGCCAACCTGGCATGACATCAAGGTGGCATTCTTGAATTACTTTTATGATGATGCCATGTCTGATGAGCTGAGGATCAAGCTCACCACCTTTAGACAAGGACCAACTGAATCTTATAAAGCTGCTTGGGTAAGATTCAAAGCATACCAGAGGGACTGTCCGCATCATGGGTTTTCAGAGGTGCAGTTGATAAATATCTTCTTCAGTGGTATTGATTGGAGGTATCAGATGGCTTTGGATGCTGCTAGTGATGGGAACTTCAAGACAAGGTACCCAGATGATGCTGAGAAGTTGATAGAAAGGCTAGCTTCAAGCAACAGTACCAAAAATGCAGACTTGGAGCCGAAGAGAGCACATTAGGGCCATGACTCAAATCAGTTTGCTACAGTGAATGCTAAGTTGGATACAGTGCATAACCTTCTTGTTGGCAAGAAGTCTGTCCATTTTGCCGAAGATGTTGAGATTTTTTAGCCTAAGCAAGAGACTACAGAAGCAGATGTCAACTATGTGTATGGAGCTGGGTATCAAAATCAGAGATTTGGTCAGAAGAGTTCCTTCACAGGGAATCCAAGCAACAACTTCACTAGGAGCTATGGTTCTTCTTCTTACCAACCCCTCCCTCCACCCAATTCAGAGAGCAAGATGGAATTAATGCTTGGACAGATTTTGGAAAGTCAACAGAAGTTAACCGTGGACTTCAATGGGAAGATTGATTTTGTCTCCAATGAACTGACTGGGAAGTTTGATGCATTAAATACTCATGTCAAGAAGCTAGAGAATCAAGTAATTCAGACTGTTGGGTCTGTTAAAAGACAAGAGGAACTTCTTTCTAGAAGAACTGAAAACCCCTAGCATGCTTGTAATGCGATTTTGGTGAAGGAAGAAGATAATCCGGTAGCCGATGTTGCATCGACCGATACACAGGAGCATCGATCGATGCAGACTCAATCAAGCGTCGATCGACACAATGTCAGCATCGATCAACACCCCCCACAGACAGCTACGGTTTCTGTTCCAGTTCCACCATCTGATTCACAACAAGCTTACAAGCCTAAAGTTCCTTTTCCCAAGCCTAGGAGATCCAAACAGGAGATTGAAGAAGCTAGATGCAAAGCTATGACGGACAAGGTGATGATAGAGATGCCTTTGATTGATGCTGTCAAGTTTTCTCCTGGAATTAAGCGGTATGTCAAGAGAATGGTCACTAATGGTTTGAGTCCTGAGGAAGGAGCACTGCTTACAAAGGATGTTAGCTCAATTCTGTTGAACCAACCTCCACAGAGGAAGAAGGATAAGAAGCAGGAGGTGGTTGTCTCTAAGAAAGTTAGTGCAGTGATTCAGAGTAAGATTGCAGAGAAGTTACCAGATCCTAGAAGTTTTGTGTTAGATTGCTCTATCTCCACAGGAAGGTTTCCTCGCTCTCTATGTGATCTTGGCTCTAGTATCAACCTGATGCCACATTCTGTTGCAGTGAGACTTGGGATGACGGATTTCAAGCCGACTAAGATATCTCTTATCCTAGCTGATCGTTCCAGAAGGATTCCTGAAGGTGTCTTAGAAGATATTCCAATAAAGATTGGAGATTGCATGATTCCCACTGACTTTGTGGTGCTTAAATATGACCAAGAGCCTAATGATCCTCTCATCTTAGGACACTCATTCTTGGCTACAGCTGGTGCTATCATAGATGTGAAGAAGGGACACATATATCTGAATGTGGATGATTTGGTCATGAACTTTGAGATGGACAAGCTGAGAAGAGCTCCCACTATTGATGGTCAGACATTTTCTGTGGAGATTGTTTCTGATGATTATCCACTCATAGAGTTTCCTGGAGACATTACTGCTGGGTATGTCAAAGACTTGGAGACTGCTGAGGAAGTGAGCAAGCAAGCTGTTAAGCTTGAAGATTGGAGTGGAGATCATCTAATAAGTACTAGAGATCATGATGAGGTTCTAATGCATGACAAGTCTCTGGAAGATGGCGTTTTTGTGATGGAAACACGGATTGCTGAGGTTAGTTGCAGAAGCGTTGAAGAAACACGAGTTGCAGGCACTGCATCGATCGATGCAGCTGTTGCATCGATCGAAACTCCTTCCAGAGACGGCTCAGACTTGTCCAAAACCGAAGATTCTCGCGTTAGATCATTAGCTGCAAGTCCTAGACCAGTTGTAAAGCTGAAATCTCACCATTCCACAGTCCAGAACCCAAAGGTAAGGCCAAGGTATGCATCTCCTTCTCCCAAACCTTCTCCTATCATCAATAAGAATTTCAAAGGTACAAAAACTGTTGTGCAATTAACCAAGCCACGAGAATATCGTAGAGCGCTTGTTTCTTCTGTTGATGATTTTGCAGGACTTAAAAGAAAGCCACCCATTCCTAAGTCCCATCCTGATCCTGTTCCTCATGTCCCTTGTTGACCTCATTCATCTGCTGCCTACACACCACCTTGGAGGAAGAGGACATCCTCTCAGAAGCATTCACTACCATGTTCTGATCCACCAAATGCCTGAGATCCAACACAGTCAAGCTAATGACTGAAAACAAGCACTTAGTGGGAGGAAACCCACTGGTAGGTTTTTCTTTTTCATTTTTCTTTTGATTTTCATTTATTTTTATTTTCTTCGCCAATCTCTTACTTGATAGCACTGGGGACAATGTTGTTTAAGTCTGGGGGAGGCAATTACTAACTACGTTTTTGTTTTTGAAAAAAAAAATGGTTTTCTTGAGTCAAAATTTTGTTGGGAACTATGATTTTTCTTTTTAGTGTATTGCCTTGGTTGATTAATGCTGCAGATTGAATCCACAAATCCGACTAATGAAAAATCCAATGGCTGACCAGTGAACCAGAGACATCCAAATTTCCAACAGAATCCATAAAAGCTTGAGGTAATTTCTGTACTTTTCTTTTTATCTCATCAAGGAGATTGATTTTCATATAGCTTGACTCCTTGTTCATACCTGACAAGTAAGATTACAAAAGAAAATGGTACTCCTCTCCCTTATTCAAGTTAAAAAATCCTGAGAGCTTTGTTAAAAAAAAAAGAGAGAATAAAAGATGAGATGATTTTGATCAGTTTAGAGGGTTAGGTAAATTACCTGTGATCCCATTATTCTACTCTTGAGTCAAATGATCACACAAAGCTTGGAAACGAGGGGTAGGTAAATTACCAATGACCCCATTATTCGCCTACAACTTTGAGAAGAAAAAAAAAAAAACAAAGCAAAGCTCTAAGGAAAATTAAATAGAATAAGTCTGGAGGAGAGAAAGAGTACCACATGTGGTAAAAGATATGTCTTGCTTGTTATGGTATTGTACGGGAATGAGTCTAGAAGGTTCTTGATATTGATCAAATTGATGAGACCCACCAATGAAAGCTTAATGGAGGAAGTAGTGGAATTTGGTTTGAATTTGGGATGCTATGAAAGTCAACGGAGAAGTACATGGTGGTTCGATTTAGATTTATCTGGTAAGCATGTGGATTAAGGTTTGGATGATCATGGCATTACTTTAAAAAGAAAATGAGTTCCTGCGTTTACAAACCTCTTTCACAGATGAAGTTTTTGATTTGCTTGAGGGCAAGCAAATGTTAAGTCTGGGGGAGTTGATATATCATGGTTTTTAGGTGTTTTTAGCCATGATATAAGTCTTAATTATAGAGTCTTTTTGGTATTTTTTTAGAGTCTTTTGAGTCTTTATAGGATTTAACATGGATGGGAGCTTAATGGAGCTAAATAAGAGGATTTGGAGCTTAATCAAGCATTGAGGCAGTTGGGAGACGAATTTAGAAGAGTGCATCGATATCGATCGATGCTAGGCCAAATACAAAATCGGAAGTTTTCCTCACAAGTTTTGAAGATTTACAAAGCTGCCCCAAAGTCTTCCATATTTGCATCATTAGTCCCTGACCGTGTTTAGGAATATAAATAGGATTTTTATGGTCATTGTTTAGACCTAAGCTTTATTTTTTTCCCTGCAACTTTTGAGAGAAAACCCTGAGAGATTTTTAGAGAGCTTTTGGAGAGAAGAATCAAGACTCCTTCAGAGAAGATTCAGAACTCCTTTACTTCTTCTTTAATCTCTTTCTTAATGCAATTTATTCAGAAGATGTTTTGTGTTTCATTGATTATGTCTGAATAGATCTACTTGTTAGGGTTAGGGTTTCTCATTAGGGATTTCATGGTTTATTAGATCTGTTATTACTTAGGATTCATTATCTTTCATGTTCTTCACCATAGGTTGTTCTTAATGCTAGATCTTTGATTAGTCATCTGGATTTAGATCTTAGTATTATTGATTGATATGAGAATATAATTGATTTTCCTGATAAAACCTTTGGTGATCAAAATTACTTTTTGCAAAGAGACTTGAATTAGTGATTTTGTGAACTTATCTAAACCTGATTTTATTGCTGGTTTTTAACTTGAATTTTGCAAAGAGATTTGGATTTTCTGGTTTTAAAACTTAGATAATAATTGCAGTGAGAACTGATTTATTTTATAGTTGTGTTTAGAGTTCAAGAACGGTGCTTAATTGTTGAATCCTGCTTGTTTAATTAATTGATCTGAGTTTCCATGATTTCCTGAGAACTTCCCTAAGCCTAGCGTTTAATCCTTTTTAATTTTACAACTCTTTTATTTTCTGTTTTTGCATTGCTTTTAAATTAATATTTTTTTTGGTTTAGCATAATTAAAAGATTATTAAATCTATTGTGTGAACTAGAGTCTCTGTGGATTCGATCCCTAAGTACTACAATTGATCTCTTAATTTGAGAGAGTAGCTCAGGGTTAAATTTGAGCATATCAGTAACCGCTCCAACAAATGTGCTAGCATAGCCGCCAAGTCAACACCAGGGACTCCACCCGCTGGGGCTCCCACACCCGGGACCCTAGCACCTCCGGCTACTGGAGCATCAACGCCGCCCCCTCCTGCCACACTCACGGAATCCCCCGGAACACCCTGCGACTCGCCAACACCCTCAGCTGTCACACTCTGGTCCTCGGTCTCACTAACCACTGGGACTCTGCCCCTACCAGGACCACGTCCGCGTCCACGACCTCGACCAGGCACAACCTCACCTCTAACCATCTGCACTACCATGATTAGAAGGCTAAGCAAACAAATTCTAGCACAAAACAGCAATATAAACTCACCGTGAAATCACACAATCGGCTCGAAGAGGATGTTCTAGGACTTCATGCCACACACAATTGACACATAATCAATCAAAGCATGCAAATCCCAAACATCTACAACAGAAACCTAGTGAAACCAAACCTAGAACCGTAAGGGCTCTGATACCAAAATGAAACGACAGACCTTTTTTTTTAATAATAAATAATAAAAATAATATAATAAAATAAACTACAACTAGTTGTCCCATACCCACTAGCCACCTAACCACAAACACATTCAACAGCGGAAATAACCAACCAATATTCAATAATAATCCAATAATAAAATATAACCATATTCCAACATAATCAATATCCAAAACAACATGAATCATAGAACCAGCAACCTAGCAATGTTTTAATGACCCAACTCTAGCAACCTAGCAATGCCAGACAACATAAAACCGAGTCCCTAGAACATCCTCCTCTTCATTGCCTGGATTTCAAGATCACATTTTGCCTTTACCTGCACCACAAACACATATTGCAATGCATGAGTATTTTATAAACACTCAGTAAGGCAATCCTCCCATCTACTGGGCTATACACACAAGCAATAGAGTATCTTTAACCATCAAACAACAAGCAATAAACAACGATCGACAAACCAGGATAGTGCATTGACCGACGCAAACATGCATCGATCGAAACACCAAGGGATTGCATCGACCGACACAGAAGCTGCATCGACCAATGCAATACCCAATCTGCATCGACCGACGCATGCTCGACATCACACGAAAACCCTAGAGTTTTACGCGCCGTCCTCGCACTTGCATCGATCGACGCGAGCTATGCATCGACCGATGCAATGCCGAGCATCGTGTTTTCCCCGAAGCTTCTCACCGGATCTTCGTTCCTGTAAAAACAAAACTCGATCCCAAGCCACAAGAAAGCTTCCTAACGTCCATAAAACAATCTAACACGTCTAACCACACAAAACAAGCAGATTAAAGAGTTCTCTAGCTTAGATAAGCCATGGTCCTGCACTTACCTTTGCCACAGAAGAAACTAAACCTCAAACAACCAAGAACACGCTCCCAGGAAGCTCCTACAACGATCCCAGCTACAGATCTCTACAGGAACGCCTCCAATCTCCCAGAATTCTCAAGAACACTCAAGAACAGTTTTTCTCTATTTCTATTTTTTCAAAAACGGCCACATAACCACTGATGTTCATATATTTTACCATGTTTTCCCTTAGTTTATTCACATCTTTTGCATCTTTTTCTAT
This sequence comes from Camelina hispida, assembly GCA_023657505.1. NCBI lineage: Eukaryota > Viridiplantae > Streptophyta > Magnoliopsida > Brassicales > Brassicaceae > Camelina > Camelina hispida. The sequence continues at coordinate 28,873,782 of CP094637.1, forward strand.
CCATTTTCACCATTATTGTGTAGCTTTAGGACTAATCATGCATTAGAGTTTAGTTGCATTGCATTTGCATCTTTTCATGCATAAACAGGTGATTTTGGAGCTTAAGGAGCATGGAAGCAATGCTGAGGAGAAGTGAAGCAATCATGAAGGGAAAGCAAGGGAGTTAAGGCTGAAGAACCAAGGTCCGGAGTCCAGCTCGACCAAGCACTCGACCGTGTGGGAGATGGACTCGACCAAGTGGAGAATGCATGAGAGAAGCCAGCTCGACCTGCCACTCGACCGAGCACAGGTCGAGTTGACCGAGCCGTTGACCACTTTGACTTTTTCCATTTTTAGGGCTTCCACTCCCCTTCCTATATAAAGCCTTGTACCTGCAGCCACCAAGAGAGTCCAGCTTTTTAGATATTCTCTAAAACTAGTTTTTACCTTTTTTAGCTTTATTCCTTTTGCATTTTTATTTTTAGATCTTGTAATTTCTTAAGAAAGAAGACTAGATTCTTATATTTTGTTGGTTCTATAACTTTCAAGATATTGAGAATTTGAGTTTGATCCTTTCATCAATATTAAAGATCTCTGTTTTATCTTTCTACTAATGCAAGTTTCAATAATTTCTGGGTTTTTGACTTGTTTAATCATGTATTGTTGTGAGTAGTCTTCCTAGGATCTTGAGGATGGTTAGGATGGACTGATCTTGTGGTTTGTGTGATTTGGTCAAGCTTGATTGTTGTAGATCTCTTCTAGGGTAGATGATCTTAATGCTGATTCTATATCTGAGAGGGTAGAGTCTGATTTCAAGCTTCTTAGCATCACACTAATGTTTAGGAAGCATAGATAAGGCTAGATCTAGAGCTTACCATTAGGCTTGCTAAGAGATTAGAGGTCTTGTTTGGTTTGAGCAGGCCCGGCTCAATATTTTTTTGGTCCCTGTGCTCCAACCAAAAAAGGCCCTTTGTTCTCTGTATTTTTCTTCTAGATTTTTTAAAAATACATCATAAAACACTAAAAAATAAGGAAAAAATTTTGGGGACCCTGTGCTAGTGCACCGCTTGCACACCCTTAGAGCCGGGCATGGGTTTGAGATGTATTACTTAATGCCTGCTTGTGTAGATTCTTTACTGTGTGAGAACAAGTCTAGAAGATGCATAGGTTTGATTGTTTCTTGACCATGAGAGTCGGAGAAACTTGTCTTAGATTCATATGTCTAGAGATTAGCTCATAGCTTGCTTGAGATTTATTGACCAAGTTAGATAGCCACAATGATCAGTTCATCCCATGAATCCATCCTCATGACCTTCTTTGTTTATTGATTTTAAAGTCTTAATCCTGTTGCTTGCTTATTGTAGGATTTGGTTTAGCATTACTCTGTTTTTATTGCATTGCTCTGTTTCTGCGTCTAGTCTAGCTCGACCACCCACTCGACCCACACTCGGTCGAGTGCTGCTCGAGTTCATCCCCAGAACTTGTGTTTCATGATTTGTGATTGTCCTGTTTCATTCCTGTTTCATTCTAGTTGCATTCCTATTGCATTCACTTAGTGTCATGTTCATTACTTGCCTTGCATTAGTTCATTAGTAGTAGTTTCTATTTCTGTTATTGCATCAATACTGTTATAATCACCCTGTTTCATTTGCATTTAGTTCTTACTTCTTGTAGTTTACTTTCTGCTTTTACATTTTCATCTTAGGATTGTTAGTGACAAACAATCTTTACACTTGGCTTGACTTAGATTGATATTCACATCTTAATTGTTCACAGACACTCATTTAGGATTGACACCTCTTATACTGCAACTGCATAAGGGGAATTGAAACACCCATCATTCCATATCTCATCATTGCATACACATTCATCTTCCACCACCACAAAATATTCTTGTTTCAACCACGAATGAGACAAAACTCGCATCTAAGGGTTTTCCTTAACCCAAAACGCAGCGTTTGACTTAAGTCAAAACGCACAGAATTGAACCTGCTTCGACCGATGCACAACATGCATCGACCGATGCAACTCCCAAACCGGGATTTTGGTTCACGGATGTTACAGTATATAACCTAGACGTGTTTATTTTGAAACGGAAAACACATTATTTTCCACCCCGTCCTTTATCATGTCCCATTCCGTTTCATTTGGTCTCATATCCATCAAAAATTTTCTCTCTTGTGATCATTCTCTATTAAATAATTTGTTATTCAATATATTTAATAGAGATTAGGTAAGAAATTTAGATGGATACCCAAATTCTTCTTGAATAGTTAATTTTTATTTAGTTAGTTGAAATTATCCAAAAAGAATTATAATTTTACAAAACTATCTAACTGCTTAAAAAAAAAAAAAAAACCAAAAATCTGAAAGTACCCTCTACAAAGTGGCTAGTTACTTCACAAAATATATAAAGTCTTTATTTGAGTATTTAAATTATATAGTTAGTAAGAATTATATTTCTCAAAACCTCTCATAATATTTTCAAAAATATCCAAAATTCTCAAAATACCCATCTCATATTAGTTATTTACATGTCACATAGTAAAAACAAAATTTGAAAATCGTTTAACTGCAATTTTTTTTTATTAGACGAATTATCCTTTTCCATCGCATATCCCGGACTTAATCATAATTTCATTTACATGTTATATCAATTTTTTTAGTTTTATATGTTTTCTGTGTAATGGCACACAAAAAAAAAAGTTTTTTCTTTATTAGGTATAGAGGTGTCAAAATGATTAACTCAACTCAAATCAACTCATTACCTAATGAGTTTAGATTAAATGAGTTCATAGGTTGACCCAACTCATTAGATTTAATGAGTTGAGTTAACCTATGAACTTATTCAATCTAATGAGTTAAATGGTTAAATGGTTAACTCAGTTTTGGTTTAGTTGTGTTCTAAATCTAATTCATGTGACTCTTTCCCAGTTACGATTAGATATTTAGTTCTGATAGCAAAATGCAAACAAAATTGAATTGTCTTTTCTTTCAGATGTTACACAAGATAAAATTAACGTTTTAAAAGCAAACCCACACGAATTGTAACAACCCACAACGAAATTAAGAGAACAAGACGCATGGATACACAAAAACCGAGAATCACTGAGTGAACAACTTAAGTCAATTCGTTTCTCAGATATCAGATACTTAAAAACAAAACGCAGAAAATCAACTAAAAAAGAAGAAGAAGAAAACTTGAGAGGGTTGGAGAAGAAAGAATCAAAGAGAAAGCTCAATTCATTGAATGGGTTAAACAAACGTGACCTAAATCTCTCTCTCTCTCGTTAGAGATTATACCAAAAGAGCCAAAACCCATGTGCATGAAATATCACGATGAAGCTGGTGGCTTCTGAATCCAAATTTGATTTTTCCGAATCTGAAATCACGATGAAATTGTTGTTTTGGGAAGAAGCAAATCAATGATCGGTTTACACATTTGATTGGTTTAGTGGTTTTGGTTATATTTAACCAGTTTTAAGCATTTGAGTTAATTTGACTCAATAAAGAAAAGAATTGATGGGTTAAATGGTTAAACCATTATCCATTACAACTCAACTCATTTTATCTATTAAACCATTTGACCCACTAACCCATTTTATTCATGAATTCATTAGGGTAAATTTTATTGACTCATTAGGGTACATGGGTTAAGTTGAGTTGAGTTGATCCATAAAACTTGACCCATTTTGACACCTCTAATTAGGTATTGACAATAATGATTTCTCATAAAATGTAATTTATTACATATTGGCTTTCAACAAAGACAGTGATAATGAATCATAAAATTAGCTGTCTAATCATTGACTGCTGATGGATTTGAAGTATATTTATATATGAATTTTTTAAAAATTTGGACGAAATGCATGAATTTTTCATTTGAATATTAATTTTATATTTATTTAGTAGAAATTATAATTCTCAAAAACATTCAAAATATTTTCAAAAATATCTAAAATTCTCAAAATATCCATCTCAAAATAGTTCTTTACCTGTCATATAGTGAATCTTATTCAAAAAACCGTTTAAGTACAATGATTTTCATGTACGAATTATATTGTCTATATATTATTTGTGAGGAAATAATATATATATATATATATATATATATATATTGTATTTTCTAAAGTGAAAGTAGTATGAGTTGGATACTTCATAAAAACTATTGTTTTGTGTTTGACATGTATATCTCGTCCTTGACTTTGAGTTCATTGTGTTTTCCATTGACCGTGATCAACACAATTGTGTATCTGCAACAATCAAATAGAGATAGGTAATCGTTTTTATGATTCGGACTTCAGTAGTTTTAGTATTTCTCCTTTTTTCTTTTTGGTTTTATAGTATTGCGCCGTCGGATGATTCAGACTTGAGTAATCTTCGAATGTTCATGTTCTTTACTTAGCATAAATTATACCACTTTCCATGCAACTATTTGGTTAAGAAGTAACACACATAACTCCTTGAGTTTAATTCTTATTGAAGCTCTGTCACTTTGTAATGACTATTGGCTTGTTGGATATCACGTAGGTATCTTTACTTTCCCCAAGAGACGTCAGATACGGCACCGTAGAGCCCCAAAAGTTGGCTCCCCTACACATCCTCTATCTCCATCTTTTTTTACACTTTCTTTCTCTTCTCCCCCTTTAGCTTCCCAGATCTGACCTGTCTTGACTTCTTCACCACAAGACTTGCCACAACAGCAGCATGAGTCCCCAGACCCACCATTGGTATTCACCACTCCACTGCGTCTTTCTCTCTCCTCTCCATCACGAGTTATTCTTTTCTTCACATCATTTCCACCAAGGAGCATCAGAGTCCTCTCACCTCTGCTCACGTCTCTCTCTGCTAATCCATGTCCTTTGTTTCTCTGTTTTCATCCGATGGCGTCTGGTTGAATTTGTGTTATTTTCAAAATCACAACCCTTCTCCCTTTTTTTTTTTTTTTTTTTTTTTTTTTTTTAACTCAGAGAGTAAATCCCCAGACCTATGGAGGGGTCCGAGACTAATTTCTCTGGGAGAAGGGCATCCCATGGGTAAAGTCCCCCGGTTATGCAAATGGGCCGTAAGCAATGGGCCCATACCCGTGTGGCCAAAGGGATAAAGCTGAACAATTCTTGCGCTTAGAGAGTGATACTAGGTTTTTTTGTGCGTCCTAGCAGGTCTCAATTAACCTTATGTAATTGTAGTACTTAAGATGTCAATCCAAATGGGAAACTTTACTAGCAATCAAGATGCAATCAAGAAATCACAAGTCAAGCCAATTCAAAGAGAGTGTTTGTCTAACAGTCCCAGAACGATGACAATACAAAACAGAAATGAGTCACAGAACTAGAAACTAGAATGCATGACAAGGAGCGAAAATGAATAAAAACATAAACGAGTCTAAACATGAACTAAAAAGCAAGAAACGAAACAGTCTCAGGAATATAATAAAAATCAGAAAGAAAGAGGTCCTAAGAATGGGAGTAATTGATGTCGGTGGAGTATCCTAGTCTATAGAGTATTTAACATGCCAAAAGCAAACCATCCCTAAACAATGAACATCATTTCTTAGCTAATCCAATCTCTTGACAGAAGCTACTCAAACTCAATCACTTCCAAACCTAGCTCTCGCTAGAGAAACATAATCGAGCATGGCATGAAAAACAAGTTCATTCACGTCAACAAACATCCTAGACAACTAATCTCTTAGGCTAGGAACGTAAATCTCTGGCACTAGTTGGTCAGACATTTCATCGAACACCTTTTGGATGCGAAAATGTCTAAAACCCAGTTCCAATTGATCAGAGAGAAACTAGTATTTCTAACTCTAGTCCAGAAGGGAATCATACAATCAAAGCTTAAACACACTACATCCTAAGATCCTCCACCTAATCTATCCCATCCTCAAGAACTACCACACTACTCAGATCCGAAAATCATCATCAAAGATACAAACTCAGAAAACATTGAATCAAGCATCCTAAGATAGATAAAAATGAGATGAACAAGTTTGTAGAAGAAATAGAATCAAAATACTGAATAAATTCAAAGGTATCGGGATACAAAGTATCAAGCGTTTTAGGTGGCTAGGGTAAACCTTAAGAGAAAGAACAAAAACGAGATAAAAGCTCAGATACCCCAGTGAAAACCTAACAAAACGTATTTATAGGAAAAACATGGAAATCTCTAAAACATAAAACGACAATGTAGAACGTCGGTTCGGGAATCCTTTGCGTCTTCGGGACATAACCAGGACGTCGGTTTAAGAGCGTCGATAGAGTCGCATCGTGAGAGTGTCGATCGAGTCACGACGTAAGAGTGTCGATCAAGTCGCGACGTAAGAGTGTCGATCGAGTCGCATCGTGAGAGTGTCGATCGAGTCGCGACGTGAGGGTGCTCAGAAACTGTCGATCGAGTTGCGACGTGAGGGTGCTCAGAAACTGTCGATCGAGTCGCGACGTGAGGATGCTCAGAAACTGTCGATCGAGTCGCGACGTGAGGATGCTCAGAAACTGTCGATCGAGTCGCGACGTGAGGGTGCTTGGGAGCCATCCTGGAACGTCTTGGTCGAGTCGCAAAAGCTGAATCCCAAAGTAAAATCTTCACTCGACTCGATCAAAGACGAGGAAGCTTGCATCGCTGGGTAGTGTAGATCGAGTCGCTTAACTGCTCTTCTGATCCTTGTTTGCATTTGATGGTTTGGACACCTCCTAAAACACCTGAAACAACTCCAAAATGCAAGATGCGTGCAAGACCAATGCAAAGACTACCTAGATATGCATGTTGTACAAAAGAGACTAAAAACAATACAAAGCAATGAGTTAAGAGAACAAAATGAATGACAAATGCATAATGAAAATGTGTAAAATATATACATATCAGAGAGAATCGATCCCTGGCCTAGACCAACAGGGCGACTCTTCCACCAAGGCTAGAACCACTAGCCCACCACCTCGTGGTTCTTTGTGGATTTTTTAGTTAGCAAAATTGAGTTATTTTCCATTTAGGTTTTGAACTATTTAAATTATGTAAATAATTAATTAAAAGATATGTTTAACATTTACTAAAAATTAACATGATACATAATATAAATGAAACTAGGGACGGATCTGCGCTACAGCGCGGGGGAAAATTCTCATATTATTATAATGATATATTATTATGTGATTATATTATTTATGTTTCAATCTACCTTGTACCGCTGTATGGAGATTTATCTAATGAATACATTTTTTCTTCCCGAGTACATTTGAGCACAATTTTGTAGTGTTTTGAATAATATTAATATACACATGAGTATTGAAGGTTAGGTACAATTTAAATGGAACAATAAAGGAAAATGTACAATGAGATGGAATTTTAATACTACAAAAATTAATAAACTTAATATGTGGTTGTCGAAACACAAACAAAAGAAAATATTATGCACATATTAAAAATCTATAGTGTATAGAGATACTAATATGTATTTATTCCTATAGAGATCATATACATGACCATAGTTTAAATATATATTTTTAATTTATGACTTTTATTTATGTAATTGAACATGTATTATAACTACTAAGTAAACTTGAGTGGTTTAATGTTTAATGGTGTTTGTATCAAATATTGGGCTTCGAAGATGTTTCTCCTAATTGATCAGTTGGGCTTTGTTGGCCTTTTTCTTGTTAAAAATGTAAGGCCTTTCATTTTTCTTTTTTTTTTACTTATCTTCTTCTTTCTCTATCACGACAACAATTGTTGTCGGCAATTCCCGATTCCGTTCTATTGATCTCATTTCCAAATTTTAATTTGCGAGATTTTATTTTTGAATCATACCTTCTACTCAAATTGAGTACATCTAAAATCGAGAAGCTGTTTGGCGCTGTTCTTACAAAATCGAGATATGGGAGAAGAATCATTTAGTCGAATCGAATCTGTTGATGTCTATGGTGGTGTTGATAAATCTGATAATTGGCGGATTCGGTTTTCAGGCATGAGTACTCTATACTGAGTAATCAAATCGATTGGGTTGGTAAGTTGTCTACCCTTTGTTGTTGCTTAACTTTTAGAATCTTAATCTTCTATATGTATTCAATTGGATTGGGAAAAGTTGTTTTATTTGTAAGAGGCAAAACTGATTTCTTTACTTTTACAGAACGCTTCAGGTTATGAAGAGACATGTATTTTCATGTAGACCACTCTCCTACCACAACTTGCATGTTTGTTGAGGCAATAATTTCAAGATGAGTTCGTAATTCAATTTTTTAACTTACAACATTGGCCATTACTGTATTGTGATATCTTATTAGATACTGCTGTTTAACATAAATTTGACAATACGAATCAAAGAGATATAATAAGATGGCATATTTTGTGTTGCTTATTTGAATACATTTAGTTACTGTCTGTTAATTGAAAACTAATTGAAATATGATCCACTTTTATGTATCAGGTTGGATTGGTTTGTGAGGAGAATGTATGACGTTATTTGGCTTTCAAGATTTTGATATGGAAGAAGGAGATTTAGAGGATCACAGTAAAAGGGTAAGTATTTCGATTTCCCCATATTAATCATAGTTTATGAAAATTCTTCTCTTTTACCCATAGTTTTTTTATTTGTAAGAGGCAAAACTTATTTCTTTACTTTTACAGGACGCTTCAGGTTAAGAAGAGACATGTATTTTCGTGTAGACCACTCTCCTACCACTACTTGCATGTTTGTTGAGGGAATAATTTCAAGATGAGTTCGTTATTAAATTTTTTAACTTACAACATTGGCCATTACTGTATTGTGATATCTTATTAGATACTGTTGTTTAACGTAAATTTGACAATACAAATCAAAGAGATATAATAAGATGGCATATTTTGTGTTGCTTATTTGAATTCATTTAGTTAGTGTATGCTAATTGGGAACTAATTGAAATATGATACACTTTTATGTATCAGGTTGGATTGGTTTGTGAGGAGAATGTATGACGTTAGTTGGCTTTCAAGATTTTGATCTGAAGAAGGAGATTTAGAGGATCACAGTAAAAGGGTAAGTATTTCAATTTCCCCATATTAATCATAGGGAATTTTGTCAGATCTACCACATTCGTTTAGAATTTTTCTAGTTTTACCACATTTGCAAACAACTTTTCTAATCTACCATAAGGACCTGGTAGAAAGACGAAATTGACCCTCTGTGTTGTGTGTTTAGTATCATGTGGTCCAGCAAAAGGAAAATGGGACCACATTGTACTATGATTCTATTGTTATTTATTGTGGATAAAAAAAAAAGAACCAGTGGGCCAGAGAAATAGGTAACAAAAAAAACACGTGTGATGACAAGATGATAGCATTAGTTGAGTCCGTAGACAAGTTATTCCGTAGACAAAAAGAATTTCTTGTAGACAAGTTTTATTTGTTGAATATGGTAGACATATTCATTTTTGGGCTGTGGACAAGTTATTTTCAGTAAATTTATAAAAAAAAAAAAAAATATTTTTTGTAGATAAGTCGAGCAAATAAACAAATTATCAAATACATAGTGACAAACAAGTATGTGGACAAGTTAGATCTGTTATTTGTGGACAAATTGGTTTTGTTGTTTTCGGATCTATAATAGACAAGTTGGATTTGGTGTTTGTGGACAAGTTTCAAATTGTTAAGATTGTAGACATATTTTTTTAAGTAGACAAGTTGGTTTTGTTGTTTATTGACAACTTTCAATTTTTAGATCTAGAAAACTGAATCTGGACAACAAACTAAGATCTTAGTAGACAATTATGAAATCGATGGACAAGTCGTAAATATGTCCATAAAAAACTAGACATCAAAAAATTATAATTTTGAAGTGATGGGAGCCAATTTCTCGATGCTGCCACTGTTGGTTTGTTATTTTTGTAGAAATGAAGAGATAAACAATGGAAAAAAAAAAGAAAAAAAATGGAATGTCAAAAGTAACAATCGGTGGAGAGAGAGAAAGAATATAAAGTTTTTTTTATTATTAAGTAAAGTAATAATCGATGGAGAGAGAGAAAGAATATAAAGTAACAATTCATTTATTATTAAAGTTATTTAAAAAAATATAAAACAAATAAAGGATAAAATGGTCATTTTAATATGTAGGTGTGGTACATTGGAAAATGAGTTTTTTAATGTGGTAGATTGAAAAAACTTGAGTTTTGAATGTGGTATAATTGTTAAAAAACTCTTAATCATAGTTAATGAAAATTTCTCTGCATTTGGGTGTTAGATAATAACTGGAAAATGTATTCTTTGCTCATTTATTAAAAACTTCAACATGAAATGAAAACATAGGAATAGGTAATTAGAATAAAACCAACATAATTTTTAAAAGCAAAGTAAAAGACACCAAAAATCATTCTTCTAATAATCCTCTTGCAACACATGCTTCCTTGTATGAAGGATAGACAACTCCATCATATGTTCTCAGATCTTCGTCACTTATTGGCCCTTTAAGAAAGCGAAATAGAAGTTGGATGCTTAAGTTACCATTAAACTTACTTGAGATAGAAGTTGTTCTTCGATTTTTTATTGTCCTCTTTCTCCTTTGAAAGCATTTCCCTTTAGAATTCCAAGTAAAAAAAAACTGGGATCTCTTCGAAAGTGAGTTGTCTAGAACCTTCACAGTTGAGTTTGAGTTGAAACCAAGCATTAAGCATTAGACCTTTCATATATTTTTTTCCCCCATTGTTAGTCATAATGAAATTGAAAAGCTTTGCGTGGTTGATGTTTAGTAGTTAGTATAAGGTAAAGAATATATATACTTGTTACAATTTAGGGTTTTCGGAGTTGTAAAAATTTCTTAGTTGATCTTAAATATATTTTTGCCGCAATATTAGGTAAGATTATTCTCATATAACTGCTACAGCTCAATAATATGAAACAATTTATTATTAAAATCATAAGTAGTAATGTGTATTGCTTTTGTTAAATATGAAGTTTTGGAAACAGTTTTGTGATATGATCGGGGTCGATATTTATTTAAATTTTAAGGTTTTCAACACAGTTATAGGCAATTTTTTAAAAAATCAAATTAGTTTTGATATATAGTAGATCGCTATGAATCGTTTTTTAAAATGAAAAAGTACTTTTATAAAAATATTATAAAAACCATTTAATCTTATGGAAAGAAAAAAAAAAACTGAAAGCAAATTTTAAAGAGGACGGTCATAGACTTAATATGATAGTACTTTTTACAAATTCTGAAAAACCTCTTTGAACACGACGTTCATTGTTTGCCTCTGAATCTGACCTTCTTTGTCAACAATGAGAACTTTCAATCCTTTCTTAGACGTCATCCTAGATAGCGCCACATATAATTGCCAATATACTTACCAACCAAAATGTTCTCATTCAGTGTAGTGTCGTCCCTAATATCTCCAAAGTCTACCAGTTTGAGGAATATGTCATCAGACAACGACGCACATGGGAAGATAGAGCTCGTGTTGATCAAAGACATGCGATAAACATGGTTTGTAACCCTATATTTCCCCACTGATTTAGTCAATGAAAAAATTTCAATGTTTACCCATTGTCCAGGGATAATCAGCCTCTGGAACTTCCCAAACTGTGGTTTCTTAATTGTTGCATGAATGAGAGTACCCTATTCAAACAAATGAAGGTATTACTATTGGAAACAATACGCATTTATTTTACACTACAATAAAGTTGTACGTAAATAGAATAGAATAAAGAGTTTAGTAAGCTTACAGAAATATCTGCTAAAACCATTTCGATTGTATCTCCAGAGAAATTCTGCTTCCAAGAGTGAACGATTTTGACTTGTATTCTCCAACTTGTTTTGAATGGTTTGATTGACAGTAAATCTGTGGTAGCAGCGACGACAGCAGCCATCTTAGAAAAGTTGATAGAAGAGATGGCTAGAAAAGTTGAAAGATTTTCAGGTATGGATTGAACATTTGCTTACTAAGATGGTATTTATAGAGATGGCTAGACGTATCTTAAAGTAGGGATTTTCTAATGATATAAGTTCGAAAATATTCTGTGTTTGCCGATAATTAAGCAAAATCGTGTAGGATAATATCTTGGAGAAGATTTTGTGGGTAACGAATGAATTTTAGTATATACTGTTTAGGAAATGTAGTAGGTGTATTGAGAAGTAGTTTTGTAATATCTCCATAATTAATTGATAAGATTGAGACGAATAATAGAATAATTTTCGGCTGTGTTTGCATGATAAGAAGGTAATTTCTGATCTCATTTTTAATTTTCTGGTTGAGAGATATCATTAGGCATTAGCCAAAAAACCGATTAATGAGACTTTAATGATCCGACTCTTGTATTTCGGGTTAATTGTGAAATTTTGACCCGACCCAAGTAATTGTAATTAGGCATTAGCCAAAAAACCGATTAATGAGACTTTAATGATCCAATTCTTGTATTTCGGGTTAATTGTGAAATTTTGACCCGACCCAAATAATTGTGAAGTCATATTTATCTTTGATCTACTTAATTTTCTGTTGTAAGCGTAGGGGCAATTTCGGTTGAAAGGGAAGTTGTACTTCTCTTTTACTATAATAGAGATTATCTAATTTTTTGTGTTCTTTCTACCGCTCTCTAGTAGTTTCTTAGAACACCTCCATCGGTTACATTTCAGAAGGTATCTAAAAAAAATTTTAAAAAGAAAAGAATGAAGATAACATAGATCGGTTCTCATTTGAGAACCTATAAGATACTCCATAGAAACTCTTATAGGAAAACCCTACTCACTCCGGGAAACATCTGTACCCGAATCCACTAGAATCAAGCTTATATAATTGGCTTCTACATAGAGCTTTCACATTCACAACTCAAACCCTACACGCATTGAAAGTTCTCCCTTCCATCTCACCCACTCACTGCGTTTTGTCCCTTGCTTTTTCCTCTTTTGTTCGAACATCACTTGCAGGTTACATTTACATAACACACAGTTTCATCAACAAGGAAACAATGAGTTGGCGCCAGCACGTTTCCTTGAATGACTCGTACGAGATCGATGGGCTGTCTTGGTGTTGGGCCTTGTGGTCAAATTTCGAATCAAAACCTGTGATTGCTTGAGAGTCTTCTCTTGCCTTCTTTTCTCAAACTTGAAATGAAAACTCGAAGACAAACTCTCACAAATACAATGATTATTCGTGGAAACGTACGTACTACTCAATCATTCTATAATATTCCTTTATTCTTCGTGTCAAACCCAATGTTTCACACATCCACCTTCCAAGTTCCAATACTTTAATAGTAATACTTTGTAAGAAAAGGAGTTGTAGAATTTTTTTGCCATTCGAATTGTTTATCCACCGATTCATTGACCAAGACCATGAGAATATAAAATCCCACCAACTCTTCTTGGTTGTCTTAAAGTGTACCAACTCTTCAGTTGGTGAAAACAAAGGTTAATTGGACTTTTCAAAAAGTCCAAACTAGTAAAGGATAAACGTTAATCTCCAGGTTCACCAACCAAGACATTTGTCTACTGTCCGTATATATTATTCATCCATGCAAGGCCACTAGACCTCAATACTTCCACAATGGATTCTTCATCATCAGTAAAAATCGTCTCAAAATGTTTCGTGAAACCCAAAACCATACCGGAAGAATCAAATAAACCTTACTATTTATCCCCATGGGACTACGCGATGATCTCAGTTCAGTATATCCAAAAAGGTCTCCTCTTTCACAAGCCACCACTTGACTCCATTGACACTCTTCTTGAGAAGCTGAGAGAGTCTTTCGCGGTCGCGCTCGTCCATTTCTACCCTCTCTCCGGTCGCCTCTCGTCCCTGACAACGGAAAACCCGAAATCATACTCTGTGTTTGTGGATTGTAACAATAGCCCTGGAGCTGGGTTCATCTACGCGACCTCGGATTTATGTGTAGAAGATATCGTGGGTGCAAAGTATGTTCCTTTGGTTGTTCAGTCTTTCTTTGACCATCACAAAGCCGTGAATCATGATGGACACACTATGAGCCTCTTATCAGTCCAGGTTTGTTATATTTTTCTTTGTAATAAGGTTCGGTTAGACCTGTTTTAAGCCTTCTTTTCTTTTTTTTTTTTTTTGGAGATGAAACCAAATTGGTTTCTTTCCGGGTTGGACAGGTTAAACCAGATTATACACTCTAATTCCTTGTACAGCTCAAACTACTGTAAATACTAATTTAAGGGTTTGTACACTTGTGTAGGTGACAGAATTGGTAGATGGAGTTTTCATAGGACTATCAATGAACCACGCGATGGGAGACGGTACTTCATTCTGGAAGTTCTTTACGGCTTGGTCAGAAGTCTTCCAAGGACAAGAGAGCAACAAGGAGGATGACTTGTGTCTTAAGAATCCACCCTTCTTAAAACGTTACATCCCTGAAGGACACGGTCCCCTCTTCAGCCTTCCCTATAGCCATCCTGATGAATTTATCAGAACCTACGATTCTCCAATTCTCAAGGAAAGAATATTCTGTTTCTCATCAGAAACCATAAAATTGCTTAAAGCAAAGGTCAACCAAATATGCGGAACAACCAGCATTTCTTCTTTCCAATCGCTAACCGCGGTTATATGGAGATGCATAGCTAGGGCGCGGAGATTACCTGTGGATCGAGAAACAAGTTGTAGACTAGCTGCTGACAACAGAGGAAGAATGGATCCACCGCTTCACAAGGAATACTTTGGAAACTGCCTCTGTACTTTGAGAACGGCTGCAAAAGCTGGCGAGCTGTTGGAGAATGATCTTGGATGGGCTGCTATGAAAGTGCATCAAGCAGTAGCTGAACATTCTAGTGAAAAAGTATATCAGATGATCGATCAATGGTTAAAGTCTCCTTATATATACCACATTGATCGGCTTTTTGAACCGATGAGCGTTATGATGGGAAGCTCGCCGAGGTTTAACAAGTACGGTTGTGAATTTGGGATGGGAAAAGGAGTGACGCTTAGAAGTGGCTACGCGCATAAGTTTGATGGAAAAGTATCAGCTTATCCAGGAAGAGAAGGAGCGGCAAGTATAGATTTGGAGGTATGTCTTGTCCCAGAATTTATGGATGCTTTGGAATCAGATGAAGAGTTCATGTCTCTTGTTTCCCTCTGATAAAATTACCAAGTTTTTCTTTCTTCTTCAATAAATTCTAGAGTTTGGCAATCATGCGTCGTTGCTCAATGTTTATTTCAATTGTAATATTTGTAGTCCGAGTCAGGAAGAATTCAGCTAATATCATCGTGTAATTTATTCGAGAAGCAACAGTACATTGAGCAGGAAACCATACAAATCGACAAAAACAAAGACTCAGTCGCATCACTCCCTCCTTCACATTGTAAAGGATTTTATTGAAAAACAAGAGAACTAACTCATACCTTGAAATTGATCAAAATCAAGTGGTTGGCGCAAGAAGGGGCAGGATCAAGTTAGGAACGTGAGCTTGATGATCCTCAAGCCGTCCCTTAACAGATTCACCATCCCAACGAACAAGAGTTGGCACTCCGGTGAGCTTAAACCGTGGATCAACCCTCCACGGATGAGCCGGAGTCCTCCACGTCGGTCTATCTCCGGCGTAAGCACGGATCAGATTCACCTCCTCTGGAAACTCCTCTAGAGTCTTGAAAATCACAGGTTCAGCTCTAACACAGTCTGATTCACACAAAAACAAAACAAAACCATTGAATCGATCAAGAAGATGATGGAATCGATTGAAAATTGAAACAAACCCTGAGAGACAGAGAGACCTGGACACCAGCTGCGACCGGTGGTGGGTTCATCGTCGGCGAGGAAGAGTATGAAATTGATCTTGCTGCGATTTGTTTCGTCCGATTTCAATTCTTGCAACACTGATTCTAAGGTTGATGGATTCGCGTCGATCTTCTTCACCGTCATTTTCTTCTACTTCTTTCTTCTTCTCCAACGATTCTGATTTCGTTACCAATTTTAGTATTTTCTAACCTTTTCTTATTGGGCCGCGCTACTCAAATTAAGACCCAAATTATTACTCCCTCCGTTTCACAAAGAGTGTCATTTTCACACTTTTCACACAAATTAAGAAAATATTAAAATATACGTATATGCCCTTATTTAATAGGTTAATTTATTTATAGATAAGAGTAAAACTAGAAAATCTAATGTAAAATATGCATTGAAAATATAAAATAATGCATTGGAATTGTAAAGTGACACTCTTTGTGAAACAAATAAAAATCTTCAAAATGACACTTTTTGTGAAACGGAGGGAGTATTATCTTTCTTGTCAACAGCAACTACCATAGTCTTTTGTTCTAAAAATACCATCAAAATATTTTTTCCCAAAAATAACAAAAATTAAAACTAAATTTTCAACATGCAAAACTAAACCCTAACTTCTTAACACTAAATCCTACCTCCTAAAAGCTAAACTCTAAATCTAAAATAAGCAACCCAAACCTAAAAACAAAAATTCTACACCTCTAAAAATCATTTTTGTTGTTTGCGGTATTTTTTAAAAAAATAGAAATTTTGTGGTATTTTTGAAAAATATATTATAGGTGACCAAAAAAAAAATTAATAATGATATTTTTGGGTTGTATTCTTAATTGTAATCATACTCTGCTTTATTTTTTTGGAAAATTGTAATTATACTCTGCTAACTCACAAGCCCGCACATATCGCCTCTCTTTCTTCTTTTCCTTCTTAGACAGAACCTTCATAAACTTCTCGTTGTCGTTTGGATTATCATCTTCTTCGGACGGAGAGTCTGAAGAAGAGGATTCCTCTGGAGAGACAGATTCTGAAGAGGAGGAAGACGAGGGTGGAATACGCCTAGGAACGGCTTTCTTACTACCAGACTTGTGAGGGTTGGGGACAGTTTTAAGACCAATGTCTAGTTCAAGGGTACCTTCTTTATGGAAATGGACAGAGAGGTCATTAGGAGGGTTCTCCACTCCCCCCGAACGATGTTTTGCTTGTTCCTTACGCCTCCTTGAAGGATTCTTTCTTTGGCGGGACATAGAAACTTCAGCCAGAGCTTTTCCTTCCTGTCTTCATCGAGTACAAGCTTCCTTTGAGTGAGAAGTTGATTTGCAGGAACTACAGAGGATTGGGGCGGTGGGACATCGCTTAATAGAGTGACCGACCCCTTTACAGAAATCGCAAATTGGAGGAAGCCACGGACTGGAGACAGCAATCCTGAATGTTTCCCCTGTTTCAAATTGAGCGTTGACGGCTTCCGGTAGAGGCTTGGTGATATTGACTATCGTGAACACTTTGGCAACTTCCAAATCCGTGAGATTGATTGTAGATGGGTGACAGAAGATAGGGTGACCAACCAAACCTGCTATGTGCTCCAGCGCTTCCTAGGAGAAGAATTGGGGTGGAACCCCTCGGAATTCTAGCCAGACCAGAGCTTCAGTAAGTTCTGGCATCACCGGGGAAAGACCTGGTTCCCAATCTGCTACGAACATAGATTGGCCTTCAATGTGCCACACTCGTTGAGCAAGTACCCTTCTGCAAGTTTCCTCACATGGAATTCGTACTAGCACCGATTTTGGTCCTATGATGAAGTCTTTCCACCGGTTTTGATTTTGCTGAACCACCACATTGGGACTTTTGACACACAGCTCACCAGAATCAAGGGTAATTGGTGTACCCTTCCTTTCCATTTTGGCGGATGGTCCAACAAGCATTTCCTTCCAGTTTGCCAGTGTAGAAGGCTGAGAAGAAGCATCAACCAAGGAAACCTCCGGAGGGTTTTGGATCTGGGTTCTTGAGTCGCTCGAAGCAACAGGACTGGCAGATCTCACCGATCGGGGACTGATATGCTCAAATTTACCCTAGAGCTACTCTCTCAAATTAAGAGGTCAATTGTAGTACCTAGGGATCGAATCCACAAGAACTCTAGATTCACACAATAAATTTAATAATCTTTTAATCATGCTAAACAGAAATATTAATTTAAAAGCAATGCAAAAACAGAAAATAAAATAGTTGTAAAATTCAGAAGGATTAAACGCTAGGCCTAGGGAAATTCTCAGGAAATCATGGAAAATCAGTTCAATTAATTAAGTAAGCAGGATTCAACAATTAAGCACCATTCTTGAACTCTAAACACAATTATAAAATAAATCAGTTCTCACTGCAAATATTATCTAAGTTTTAAAACCAGAAAATTCAAATCTCTTTGCAAAATTCAAGTTAAAAACCAGCAATAAAATCAGGTTTAGATAAGTTCACAAAATCACTAATTCAAATCTCTTTGCAAAAAGTAATTTTTCTCACCAAAGGTTTTTGTCAGGAAAATCAATTATATTCTCATATCAATTAATAATCCTAAGATCTAAATCCAGATGACTAATCAAAGATCTAGCATTAAGAACAACCTATGATGAAGAACAAGAAAGATAATGAATCCTAAATTAACAGATCTAACAATCCATGAAAATCCCTAATGAGAAACCCTAAACCTAACAAGCAGATCTACTTAGACATAATTGTATGAACACAAATCATGAATAAAATAGATAGCATTAAGAGATTAAAAGGGATAAGAAAAGGAGTTCTGAATCTTCTCTGAAAGAGTCTTGATTCTTCTCTCCAAAAGCTCTCTAAAAATCTCTCAGGGTTTTGCTCTCAAAAAGTTGCAGGGAAAAATAAAGCTTAGGTCTAAACAATGACCATAAAAATCCTATTTATATTCCTAAACACGTCCAGGGACCAATGATGCAAATAAAGAAAACTTTGGGGCAGCTTTGTAAATCTTCAAAACTTGTGAGGAAAACTTCCGATTTTGTCTTTGGCCTATCATCGATCGATGCATATGCTGTGTCGATCAATGCACTCTTCTGAACATGTCTCCCAACTTTGTAGCTCAGCCTCAATGCTTGATTAAGCTCCAAATCTTCCTATTTAGCTCCATTATGCTCTCATCCATGTTAAATCCTATAAAGACTCAAAAGACTCTAAAAATACCAAAAAGACTCTATAATTAAGACTTATATCATGGCTAAAAACACCTAAAACCATGATATATCAACTCCCCCAGACTTAGCCTTTGCTTGCACTCAAGCAAATCAAAAACTTCAGAGGTTTGAAAACGCAGGAACTCATTTTCTTTTTAAAGTAATGACATGATCATCCAAACCGTAATCCACATGCTTAGCAGATAAATTCAAATCGAACCACCATGTACTTCTCCATTGACTTTCATAGCATCCCAAATTCAAACCACATTCCACTAATTCCTCCATAAAGCTTTCATCGGTGAGTCTCATCAATTTGATCAATATCAAGAACCTTCTAGACTCATTCCCGTACAATACCATAACAAGCAAGACTTATCTTTTACCACATGTGGTACTCTTTCTCTCCCCCAGACTTATTCTATTTGTTCTTCCTTAGAGCTTTGCTTTATTTTTTTATCTTTTTTTTTCTTTTCAAAGGTGTAAGCGAATACCGGGGTCATTGGTAATTTACCTACCCCTCGCTTTCAAGCTTTGTGTGATCATTTGACTCAAGAGTAGAATAATGAGGTCATAGGTAATTTACCTACCTCTCTAAACTAATCAAAATCATCTCATCTTTATTCTTTTTTTTTTCTAAGCTCTCAGGAAAAATATTTTAAACTTAAATAAGGGAGGGGAGTACCAATATTTTTCTGAAGTCTTACTTGTCAAGTATGAACAAGGAGTCAAGCTCTATGAACATCAATCTCCTTGATGAGGTAAAAAGAAAAGAACAGAAATTACCTCAAGCTTTTATGGATTCTGTTGGAAATTCGAACGTCTCTGGTTCACTGGTCAGCCATTGAATTTTTCATTAGTTGGATTTGTGGATTCAGTCTGCAGCATTAATCAACCAAGGCAGTACACTAAAAAGAAAAGTCATAGTTCCCAACAAAATTTTGACTCAATAAAACCATTTTTTTTTTTCAAAAACAAAAATGTAGTTAGTAACTGCCTCCCCCAGACTTAAACAACACTGTCCCCAGTGCTATCAAGTAAGAGATTGGCGAATAAAATAAAAATAAATAAAAATCAAAAGAAAAATGAAAAAAAAAAGATAAACCTACCAGTGGGTTGGCTCCCACTAAGCGCTTGTTTTCAGTCATTAGCATGACTGTGTCGGATCTCAGGCATCCGGTGGATCGGAACATGGCAGTGAATGCTTCTGAGAGTATGTCCTCTTCATCCAAGGGGGTGTGTAGGCAGCAGATGAATGAGGTCTACAAGAGACATGAGGAACATGACCAGGGCGGGACTTAGGGACGGGTTTGCTTCTTTTATTTCCTGCAAAATCATCAACAGAAGAACAAGCGCTCTACGATAATCTTGTGGCTTGGTTAACTGCACAACAGTTTTTGTACCTTTCAAATTCTTATTGATGAATGGAGAAGGTTTGGGTGAAGAAGATGCATACCTTTGCCTTACCTCTGGGTTCTGGACTGTGGAATGATGAGACTTCAGCTTTATAACTGGTCTAGGACTTGCAGCTAAGGAACCAACTCGAGAATCTACGGTTTTGGACAAGTCCGAGCCGTCTCTAGAAGGAGTGTCGATCGATGCAACAGCTGCATCGATCGATGCTTCATTTGCAGCTCGTGTTTCTTCAACGTTTTTGCAACTTTCCTCAGCAATCCGTGTTTCCATTACAAAAACGTCATCTACCAGCGACTTGTCATGGATCAGAACCTCATCATGGTCTCTAGTACTGATTAGATGATCCCCACTCCAATCTTCAAGCTTAACAGCTTGATTACTCACTTTCTCAACAATCTCCAAGTCTTTGACATACCCAGGAGTAATGTCTCTAGGAAGCTCTATTAGCGGATCATCATCAGAAGCAATCTCCACAGAAAATGTCTGACCATCAATAGTGGAAACCCTTCTCAGCTTGTCCATCTCAAAGTTCATGACCAAATCATCCACATTCAGAGATATGTGTCTCTTCTTCACAACAATGATGACACCAGCTGTAGCCAAGAATGAGCGTCCTAAGATGAGAGGATCACTAGGCTCTTTGTCATATTCCAGCACCACAAAGTCAGTGGGAATCATGCAATCTCCAATCTTGATTGGAATATCCTCTAAGACACCTTCAGGAATTCTGCGGGATCGATCACCTAAGATAAGAGAGATCTTAGTTGGCTTAAATTCTGGCATCCCAAGTCTCACAGCAACAGAATGTGGCATTAGATTGATACTAGAGCCAAGATCATAAAGTGAGTCAGAAAACCTTCCTGTGGAGATAGAGCAATCTAACACAAAACTTCATGGATCTGGTAACTTCTCTGCAATCCTACTCTGAATCATTGCACTTACTTCCTTAGAGACAACCAACTCCTGCTTCTTATCCTTTTTCCTCTATGGAGGCTGCTTCAACAGAATTGAGCTGACATCCTTTGTAAGCAGTGCTCCTTCCTCAGGACTCAAACCATTAGTGACCATCCTCTTCACATATCTCTTAATACCGGGAGAAAACTTGACTGCATCAATCAAAGGCATCTCTATCATCACCTTGTCCATCATAGCCTTGCATCTAGCTTCTTCAATCTCCTGTTTGGATCTCCTAGGCTTGGGAAAAGGAACCTTAGGCTTGTAGGCTTGCTCTGAATCAGATGGTGGAACTGGAATAGAAACCGTAGCTGTCCGTGGGGGGTGTCGATCGATGCTGACATTGTGTCGATCGACGCTTGATTGAGCTTGCATCGATCGATGCTCCTGTGTATCGGTCGATACAACATCAGCTAGTGGATGGTTGTCTTCTTCCTTCACCAAAATCGCATTACAAGCATGCTTAGGGTTCGACTCTGTTCTTCTAGAAAGAAGTTTCTCTTGTCTTTTAACAGACCCAGTAGTCTGAATAACTTGATTCTCCAGCTTCTTGACATGAGTATTTAATGCATCAAACTTCCCAGTCAGCTCAAGGTATACATAATCAATCTTCCCACTGAAGTCCACTGTTAACTTCTGTTGACCTTCCAGAATTTGTCCAAGCATTGATTCTATCTTGCTCTCTGAATTGGGTGGAGGGAGGGGTTGGTAAGAAGAAGAACCATTGTTCCTAGTGAAGTTACTGTTTAGATTTCCTGTGAAGGAATTCTTCTGACCAAATCTCTGATTTTGATACCCAGCTCTATACACATAGTTGACACCTTCTTCGCAAATCTCTGGCTTTGGCTCAAAAGTCTCAACATCTTCAGCAAAATGGATAGACTTCTTTTCCACAAGAAGGTTATGCACTGTATCCAGCTTAGCATTCACTGTAGCAAACTGAATTGAATCATGGCCTTCATGTGCTCTTTTCCGCTCTAAGTCTGTATTCTTGGTACTATTGCTTGATGCTAGCCTTTCAATCAACTTTTCAGCTTCATCTGGGTATCTTGTCTTGAAGTTCCCATCACTAGCAGCATCCAAAGCCATCTGATACCTCCAATCAATACCACTGAAGAAGATACTGATCAACTGCACCTCTGAAAATCCATGATGCGGACAATCTCTTTGGTATGCTTTGAATCTAACTCAAGCAGCTTTGTAAGATTCAGTTGGTCCGTTTCTAAAGGTGGAGAGCTTGATCCTCAGCTCATCAGACATCGCATCATCATAGAAATAGTTCAAGAATGCCACCTTGATGTTATGCCAGGTTGTCAGAGATCCTGGTTTCAGCTGCCTTAGCCAATGAGAAGCTTCCCCAGCAAGAGAGTAGGGGAAAAGCTTGCAGTAGAGATAGTCCTCAGTGACTCCATTAGCCTTGATGCTTGTGACTATGTCCTCGAAGTGCTCAATGTGTTCTAGAGGCTTCTCATGTGGCAAGTTCTGGAATGGCCGTTGTCCAACAAGAGCGAAGTAGGCAGGCTTCAGCTCAAAATCATTCCTTGGGAATGGAGGAGGGACAATTGCGGAACGGTTCTCATAGAACAAGTCGGGTCTGTTGAATTCCGCAAGAGTCTTGACAAGCTCTCCATTGTTGTCCCGTCGCCTTTAAACATTCTCCGCATCAGCTCTGGCATTGCATCGATCGACACCAGCATTGTGTCGATCGATGCCTTCCTGGTTGCGTCGATCGATGCCATCGTTGCATCGATCGATGCCATCTGCATTCCCATCGGCCACAACGAGTTCTTCTTGAATAACCTGGCCTTCAGCATTAAGTTTTTGGCCACGTTCGTTGCACACATTACCCTCTTGATCCTTCAAAACCCCAGCCTCATCAGGTCTCAATATGATTATATTGGCCATCTTCGCTGATTTGGCTGCTTTTGTGTTGTCACGCTCTAGTTGTCCTAACTCTTGGTTTGTAAGCTTAACAACCGGACCAGTATGATTTTTCCTGGTGCTAGGCTTAGGCATGTACCTGAAACACACAAGAGAAAAGAAACAAAAGCGTGTGAGTAAAACAGAAAAATAAAAATCTAGACAAAATCAAAGACTTTAATCTAATGGTGAATCAAAAGAGTCCCCGACAACGGCGCCAAAATTTGATATGCTCAAATTTACCCTAGAGCTACTCTCTCAAATTAAGACGTCAATTGAAGTACTTAGGGATCGAATCCACAAGAACTCTAGATTCACACAATAAATTTAATAATCTTTTAATTATGGTAAACAGAAATATTAATTTAAAAGCAATGCAAAAACAGAAAATAAAAGAGTTGTAAAATTCAGAAGGATTAAACGCTAGGCCTAGGGAAATTCTCAGGAAATCATGGAAAATCAGTTCAATTAATTAAGTAAGCAGGATTCAACAATTAAGCACCGTTTTTGAACTCTAAACACAATTATAAAATAAATCAGTTCTCACTGCAAATATTATCTAAGTTTTAAAACCAGAAAATTCAAATCTCTTTGCAAAATTCAAGTTAAAAACCAGCAATAAAATCAGGTTTAGATAAGTTCACAAAATCACTAATTCAAATCTCTTTGCAAAAAGTAATTTTGCTCACAAAAGGTTTTTGTCTGGAAAATCAATTATATTCTCATATCAATTAATAATCCTAAGATCTAAATCCAGATGACTAATCAAAGATCTAGCATTAAGAACAACCTATGGTAAAAAACAAGAAAGATAATGAATCCTAAATTAACAGATCTAACAATCCATGAAATCTCTAATGAGAAACCCTAAACCTAACAAACAGATCTACTCAGACATAATTGTATGAACACAAATCATGAATAAAATAGATAGCATTAAGAGATTAAAAGGGAGAAGAAAAGAAGTTCTGAATCTTCTCTGAAGGAGTCTTGATTCTTCTCTCCAAAAGCTCTCTAAAAATCTCTCAGGATTTTGCTCTCAAAAAGTTGCAGGAAAAAATAAAGCTTAGGTCTAAACAATGACCATAAAAATTCTATTTATATTCCTAAACACGTCTAGGGACCAATGATGCAAATAAAGAAAACTTTGGGGCAGCTTTGTAAATCTTCAAAACTTGTGAGAAAAACTTCCGATTTTGTCTTTGGCCTAGCATCGATCGATGCATATGCTGTGTCGATTAATGCACTCTTCTGAACATGTCTCCCAACTTTGTAGCTCAGCCTCAATGTTTGATTAAGCTCCAAATCTTCCTATTTAAGCTCCATTATGCTCTCATCCATGCTAAATCCTATAAAGACTCAAAAGACTCTAAAAATACCAATAAGACTCTATAATTAAGACTTATATCATGGCTAAAAACACCTAAAAATCATGATATATCAGGGACCAACCTTAATGGGGTCCTGAGGAATAGGTGGAGGTCCTGAAGATTCCATTACAGCAGTGGCTGCTGCTAGGGTTTCTTTCGCGATCTTTGTGGGAGGCATATATGGGGCGGTAGGGGGGGAGGCGCGGAAACGGAGGAGGTGGAGGAGGTAGGCTTGCGGGGGGAGCGTTTCGTTTTAGTCATCGGAACTGAGAGGGGGTTGCCGCTGCCGAGATCGACAACGGCGGCTACGAAGAGAAGGGGTTAGAAAATTGCCTTTTGGGAGAGAGGGGATTTTTTTAAGAAAGTTGGTTTTACTTCGTTACGAATGATTTTTCTATGTACATCCACATGAAAACTAATGGAAACAATCTTAGTAGTTATGTTCCTCGAGCTTTCGGTTTACATAGACTAGAAGTCTGTGACTGTAGCCACGCTATTGTAGGCTTGTTGTATAAACGAATTATTTTTTTAACATGTGAGTCATTTACTCACATTTTAATATAAAATCATAATTGAAATCATATAAATTATGCATTAACTATTTTTGTTCACTAACTCTGTTCAAACACACTATAAATGAAATTTCTAACTCTAATAATTTAGGCTATGAATGGTAACATAACTAGTGTGTTTTTCATAAAATTGGTTTATGCACCGATCACAAAAAATTGCTATAGGTTGCGTTATTTCAAAATTAACAAAAAGATGTGTTTGCGCTTTTTTAGGAAGGATATTAATTAATGGACCGCAGTTACTTAAGTGACCACCAATTATCCAACGGCTTTGCTTCCAATTACGTATTGGATAAAGTCAAATATTGATTTATTATTTTCTGTATAATTTATACTAATAATAAATAATGAATAATTTTAACTTTATGACTAATAATAATCAAACTCTATGCTGAACCTGTTTTCAATGTTAATTTTTTTAAAAAAAAAGATTTTATAAATAAATTGCCTTTTTTTTAACTTTAAAACACTTCCACGCACGGACATCGAAACATATCCACCATCAAACGTTTTCGGCGCCGGCGTCGGGATACTTGTAACTTTTTTCTTCCTAGCGTCAGTTTTAGCCCTTTCAACCTTCTTTTCCTACTTTTTTCCCTCAATTCTGCAAGCTCTTGTCACCTCCCCAAATCTTGAAATTCCTAGATCTGGGCTGTTTTCCACTCAAAGAAAGGAGGTGGATTCTGGCGAACCCCACCACCCTCTACATGTGCTCAGCCATTGTGACGGCGGATCTAGATTCTTTTGTTGTATACAAATCCAAATCAAAAGTTGGAACCTTGTTTTCCTCTGAAGAATTCTTCACCCTGGTTTTGTTGATGGCAAGAGAGTTTCTCCTTGAACCCATAAGATGCGCTTTTCTGAGGGAAGACGTTGACGGTGTACAATGAGTTTTTCTTCAAGGTCACGTTCTTCCCTTCTGCTTGGACCGTAGCTTTACCACACACCATCACCCGAGCTTGGCAAGGCCAAGGCGGAAAATGTCTCCACCGGAGATGTATTTTTCACTGCAAATCTGTTCATTTTTACCAGCCGCGTTGCATCCACTGCTCTTAGTCAACCAAAGGACAACTAGGGTTTTCTTTGGTGGGCTTTGTTTCTGAAGTCGGCCCATTAATAGTTTCTTAGCTCCAGCCCAATTCGTTACAAACAAGGTCCGATCCAACTCTCATTCTGCCAAACTCTAGACTAAACTTAGTTTGTTTATATTAACTCAGAGTCCAAAGACTGCTCTTGAGAAATAAAGAAGGGAGACCTGAAGAAGGGAAAATAGAAGGGGGTGAGTAAAACGAGTTTACTCTGTGAAGAGATCAACTCTGCCCATTGGTCATATAGTAAACATGTTCCAAACATAAACACAACCATTACTTAGCATAAAATCATAAAAGTCTAGCCATCAAACAATCATCACATCGACGATATGCAGCGCGTAACTCATCTATACTCTTCTTTTTCTCGTTATCATGCAATCATGAACCTTAAATATCACACTCAGAGCAAGACCCTCATGGCACAACTACTCCCACACTAACATTCTCATTCTCGTTCTCATGCATATGCTTATGCAATTCGTAAACTTGTTTTAACATGTATCTTTAAACATTAACATCTCACATTCAAGTTACTAACAACCTAACTTCATCATGTAATCACAAACCATCCAAGGACAATTATCGAGCCTATACTCAGCAACTATCGAAGAATATATAAGGAAAGAGGATATCCGCAAATACTACCCTCATCTGACTTTGGACTGAACGAGAAATGGAAAACAAAGGCTGAACCGACTAGCAACGATCTGAAATTTGCAGCAAAAGAAAACAGTTTAAACACAGATTAGGGTTTCTGGTTTTTGACACAAGCAGATGATTCTTGTCCGACAAGCAATCAATGTAGAAGCTAAGGTGTACCTTTTCCAGTGAAAAATATGGCTCAGGTAGCTTCCCTAACACCCCTTCTATCTGACACAATCTTCAAACTGCCTTAAAGTCCACAGGTATCCCCGAAAATATTTCACTAAAACCTCAGGTTGAAACTACAAACTGAGTCTTACACTTTGTTAATTTATGGGTTTAGAAAACAATGATTTTTAACTAACTTTGATCATGATTTCCTGAATGACCTTACCTCGCATCGAAGTACCGTTCGTTGCTGCTTCTTCATCTATCCGACGACACCCAACTCACAATCTGGATCCTTCAGTTTTGACCGGAAACTGATCACCAATGTCCCTACTTGCACTGATCTTTCCTTCCTCTTTTTCCCTCAAAACACAATATGCTGAACTATAAACCACTTATCCTCTCAAAATAGTAGAGAATAATATAAGAAGGTAATATAACAAGGTTATGTATCCTTATCCAACAAAGTAGAGATGAATGGGGATGAGTGGTACAGAACAGAGGCGGACGGTGGCTCTGTTGGTGGTGAAAAACAACCTCATGATGATGGTGACTTGAATTTCAGATTTTCAGAAGCTAGAGAGAGATCAAAGATGGGATGTATGCTCTTAAGCGGCTATGACGAAGAAGACAATATATACAACTATGTATACACTTCACGCTTTTGTTTTTTTTATTAGAGAAGTTGGCTTTTGATGGGTTGTATCGGGTCTAACAGTATTGCTCTGAACCTCTTTAAGTACCTTGGAAAGCTAGCTTTAAATCATACTTGCCACCAGTTTGATTATGGTTTTGGCAATAGACATTATAAGTCATTGTTAGCTAGAGGCTTCAACATCTCTCGAACTGCCACCACTTCTATCTGTAGTATGTTATCCCCGACACCTTTAGGCATCAACCTCCATCATCCGCCACCTTTGGTGAAGCTCAGGTCTGATTTAAATATGCTTGTGTCATGCTGGCTACAAACTTTGTGTAGAATCCGTAATCTCTATTGCCAAGACCTTATGAGCGAGGACCTACTAGTTATGTTAAAGCTGTACACTTCTTCATTGAGAAACATATAAAAAAAAGCTTTATAGCAATCACCCCTCGACATGTCCACAGTGGTTTTGTCCGTTTGTGGTTTTGTCCGCACATCTTTTATAATTCGGGTTTTATCCTTACTAAAGTGGACTAAAAACAAAATAATATTAGAAATTTGAAAAAACAAAAGTAGACAGAAAAATAGAAGGACTGCATTTAAAAACAGTCCATGCAGAAGCAGAAGAGAAGGGTCAAATCACGGGTCTTAAGGTAGCCCCCAAAGCCCCTCCAATCTCTCACCTTCTCTTTGCAGATGACAGCATGTTCTATTGCAAAGAAAAGGATGAAGAGTTGAGCCACATAATCAGAATCATTGAGGAGTATAGCTTAGCATCGGGCCAAAGGGTGAACTACCAAAAGTCTTGTCTCCACTTTGGTAAGAATGTCCCTCAGGATAGACGGAGCATTATCAAGCAACATCTGGGCATTGAAACTAAGGGAGGACAAGGCCTCTATCTCGGTCTTCTGGAATCTTTTGGGGGCTCCAAGATAGAGATTCTGAAATTCTTACAGGACAGACTTCATCTCAAAGTAAATGGTTGGCAGAATAGGTTTCTCTCTCCTGGGGGTAAAGAAGTCCTCCTCAAAGCAGTGGCTCTAGCTCTTCCAACCTATACAATGGCATGTTTTAAACTTCCCAAGACCACTTGTCAGCAACTGGCTTCAATCATGGCAGATTTCTGGTGGAAGAACAAGAAGGAGGGTAGAGGTATGCACTGGAAAGCATGGGAGTATCTGAGCAAACCGAAAGCAGAGGGAGGGATAGGTTTTAAAGATATTGAAAGTTTCAATATTGCGCTGTTAGGGAAACAACTATGGAGAATGATCACTAAGCCAGACTCCCTAATGGCCAAAATCTTCAAGAGTCGCTACTTTAGGAGATCAGACCCCTTAAATGCCCCATTAGGCTCCCATCCCTCATATGCTTGGAGAAGTGTTCATGAAGCTCAAAGAATGTTGAAGCAAGGGGTGAGAGCTATAATTGGTGACGGTACGTCTATTAATATCTGGCAACACGGATGGATAGGGTCACAACCAGCTAAGCCAATCCACCAAATTGGTTTTGTCCCCCAAGAACTAAAGCAGTCTGTCTCGAATCTTAGAGTTGTTAGCGATCTGCTAGATGGTTTTGGAAGGGAATGGAAGCAGGATCTCATCTCTGCTATCTTACCCGAGGAAGATGCCAGGAAAGTCCTATCTTTAAGACCAGGGGGAAGAAACACAAGGGACAAATTCGCGTGGGACTACAGCAGATCAGGACACTACTCTGTTAAGTCAGGGTACTGGGTCATGTCAGAGATTATTAATAGAGAGTCTGAAGCAGAGGAGTTTCTCCAACCGAGCCTATCGTCGTTATTCAAACAACTGTGGAGAACTGATGTCCCTCCCAAAATTCGCCACTTTCTCTGGAAATGTATGTCCAACTGCCTATCTGTTTCTGGCAATTTGGCGCATAGGCACCTTGCGAGGGACGACTCATGCTGTCGTTGTCCCGACAGTGTTGAAACAGTCAATCATCTGCTGTTAAAATGCACCTTTGCGAGGTTAACATGGGCCCTCTCTTCATTCCCTGCTCCTCCAGAGGGTGAATGGTCAGATTCTCTATACCAAAACCTCCACTATGTAATGAATATTAACGACTTTCACCCACAGGGAACTTCGAATAGCTCAGGTTTGATATGGATCCTATGGAGACTATGGAAAAACAGGAACTCCCTGGTCTTCCAAGGTAAGGAATTTACAAGTCAAGAGCTCATTTTGAAGGCAAAAGAAGATGAGGAAGAATGGAGGCTAAGAACACCACCCAAGCGTCAATCTGAATCCCAGAACGCCACTACTCCGAAAGCACCAATTCGATGGAAACCTCCCCCACAAAACTGGTTAAAATGTAACATTGATGGAGCTTGGAGGGAGCAAGAAACAAACTGTGGAATAGGTTGGGTTCTGAGGAATGAGAAGGGTCAGGTATTATGGGTTGGTAAGAGGGCTTTACTGCAGGTCACTTCAGTGCTGGAAGTTGAGTTTGAAACTTTAAGAGAAGCAGTGCTTTCACTCGCTCGACTCAACTATACGAAGGTAATTTTCGAATCAGACTCTCAGCTCCTTGTGTCCATGATCAATAACGGCAATGAAAAGCAACAAATACAGCCAATTGCCCAGGACATAAGGCAAACTCTCCAGCATTTTGATATAACGCGAGTGCAGTTCACACCAAGGGACGGCAATAGAGTGGCGGACAGGGTCGCAAGGGAAGCTCTCTCCTCTGCAACTTATTCTCCTTGTTTGTACTCTATCATGCCAATTTGGTTAAAACAGCTAGTGGATGTTGAAACTGTGTAAAACTTAATTTGGTGAATGAATAGTTGATGTTGAGCCAAAAAAAAAAAAAAAAAAAAAAAAACAGTCCATGCACACAAGAGGATATGACAAGTCCACAGAAAAGTGGTCTGCTTTTGAAAAACCAATCAAATATTTTTGTTTTCTTTTGAGTTAATTTTTTTTCTTATGTTTCCTCTTTATAATCGTGAGAAACCAACCTGATTAATCATGAGAAACCAACCTGATTTCACCGTCTACTCTCATTTTTTCTTACACAATCACTACTGTGAATTTAATATTTTTGGAAATTTAAAGGAGTTAATTATTGTGAATTTTTATCTTTACTTAGTTTAGAATTTCATAAATTAAATTCTTGGTAACATAATATTAAATAATTGATGCATACTTCTAATAATATTTTAAGTTAATCTAGTTAAAATGAAAACTAGAGTTAATTATTGTGAATTATTTTGAAAATTTAAAAATGAGTTACTTATTGTGAATTTTAATCTTTAATTAGTTTACAATTTTGTAAATTCGAATATTGGTAATATATTGTTAATTAATTGATGCATTTCTAATAATATTTTAAGTTAATGTAACTAAAACTCAAAGAAGAGCAGAAATAAGAAATGAACAGTCACATGACGATGATAACGATGATGGTTGGGAGCCAAATGAGGTTCCAGAAACTCAACAAAACGAGGAGACGTATCGTGTGAACATTTATGATGATTCACAACTATTATATGAATTCTCACGTGAGGCACTGAATCACTTTCACCAATTCAGAAATCTGATCATAGTGGGCAACAACATTCAAGAGCTGACCCGTCATCTAGTCAAAGAACTGGGTCAATAGGTCCTAGCGGAACACGAGCACCGCGTAGAAGGAAAAAAATTTGAATCAATCATCCAAGAGACGATTTCGTCCATTAGAGAGTTTCAAAGGGATACCTATGAACGACTACGCCCTGGTGCCTTTGACTGTGAGGATTATTGAAACACCTAACCTTTTTTTTTAATAAATAATAAATATAATAATAATAACAAATAAACTACAACTAGTGATCGCATACCCACTAGCCACTTAAACACAATCACAACCAACAGCTAACACATACCAATATCCAATAAATATCCAATAATAATTAATCAATATTCAAAACATAACCAATGTCCAATAATCAAACAACATGAATCATAGAACCAGCAACCTAGCAATGTTTCTAATTACCCAACTCTAGCAACCTAGCAATGCAAGACAACAACCAATATTGATTCCCTAGAACATCCTCCTCTTCATTGCCTTGATTCCACGATCACACTTTATCTTTACCTGCACCACAAACACAAATTGCAATGCATGAGTATTTTATAAACACTCAGTAAGGCAATCCTCCCATCTACTGGGCTATACACACAAGCAATAGAGACATCTCTAACCATCAATCAACAATCAACAATAACAAACAGGGACACTGCATCGACCGACACCAAGCATGCATCGACCGACACCAGTTGGGGGTTGCATCGACCGACGCAAGATATGCATCGACCGATGCAAGGTCAACTTGCATCGACCGATGCTCCCATTGCATCGACCGACGCATGCTCGACATAGCACGAAAACCCTGGGTTTTACGCGCCGTCCTCGCACTTGCATCGACCGACGCACAAAGTGCATCGACCGATGCAATGCCGAGCATTGTTTTCCCTCGAAGCTTCTCGCCGGATCTTTGTTCCTACAGCCACAAAACTCGATCCCAAGCCACAAGAAAGCTTCCTAACGTCCCAACAACCATCTAACAAGCCTAACAACACATAACAAGCAAATTAGAGAGATCTCCAGCTTAGACTAGCCATGGTCATGCACTTAACTTTGCCACAGAAGAAATCCGACCCAAACACAGGAAGAAAACGTTCCTAGGACGCTCCTACAACGATCCCATCTACAGATCTCTACGGAAACAGCTTCCAACTCCAAGAAATCACCAAGAACACTCAAGAACACCAAGAACTCTTCTCTCTCTCTTCTTTTCTCTCAAAAACGGCTAAACTCGCCGAATGAGACAAAAATTCGACTTAAGGGTTTTCCCTAACCCAAAACGCAGCGTTTAACTTAAGTCAAACCGCAGAAACTCAACCTTGTATCGACCGATGCACCTACTGCATCGTCGATGCAATTCCTAAACCGGGATTTCGGTTCATGGATGTTAAAACTATACTGAGTTTGAAAAGGCGGTCGAGATTCTTGAGTCATTAGATATTCCAAGATACAATGATTTCTACACTCAATGCCTAACTTTTGAATAATGATCTCTTTTGGCGTAATTATTGGATGTCTTCAACTTGGTTTCACACCAATGAGGATAGAATATTGTTAATGGAGTCTCTAACAGGATTTACAAGACATGGTAAACATATAGGAACCACTTGCCCACCAAGTGGATCTTCTACACCTCGATCATCTGGTCAATCATCTACATGCAGCATGTCTACTCATACAAGGCAAAGAATTCCTAGTTTATCAATTGATCCACCTACTACTGGTTTTCGACAATTTTTGGCACCAATAAATGTTGAGCAATGAGCATCTCCAAGATCACAAGTAGGATTATTGAGCATATGGATTGATTGATATTCTCCTGGATTAGGTTTTAGATATCATGGTTAGGCTTTATACGTTATACACCAAGACCATGAGTAGGATCCCCGACCCTAGTGTTTCTCAATGATTCTCCAACTGTTCAAATGTTTCAAACACCAGGATCAATGAAACTATTTAATACTTTTGGACAAAACAAGGCATCAGCATCTCAACATCTTCCTCGACAAACCTTATATGATAATGACATGAATGAAAATGATGAAGAGTAGATTAATTATTTATGTAACAATTATGTTTGAAAAAAAATTGTGATACTTATGTCAGTTTGATGAAGTACTTATGTTTTATTAATATGTTTTTTTTTGGATATGGTATTTGTGATAATAATAATAAAAAAAAAAATCTAGTGACTTATGTGATTTTAATGTTATTTCAGGCTTTTCGAATTTGTGAGCTACATTTAAAAGGACTCCACAATTTATCTGATGTAGAACTGTTCAAGTTATGGACTTTGGAAAATGAACAAATAGAAGATCTTCTTATAAGTCCTACATTGGATTACTATGAATAACATTTTCACAAATGACCATACCAAACCGGTGGAGGGTTAGGGTGGCAAAATCTTTGGAATCATATTCAAATGACCATGTTGCATGTCTGCAATTATTGTGAATATCTTTTGCTGCCTTCATAGGACTATGCACTAATTTAAAAAAAATTATGGATTACAATGTAAGTGCTGAAGAGAGTATCGTTATGTTTCTAAGAGTGTGCGGACACAATGAAGTTCAACGAGATGTTGGCTTAGTATTTGGGCGAAACCAAGAAACTATAAATAGAAAATTTTGTGAAATGTTGCAAATAATAGAACTTCTAGCTGCAGATTACATCAAGACACCAATAACACAAAAATTACACCGGATTTCACAGTGTTTACAAGCTGATAGATGGTACTGGCCATATTTCAGTGGTTTTGTTGGAGCAATAATGGATGAACCTCTTTTATGTGTAAAAGTAAAGCATGAGCTACAAGCCATGTATTGGAATCGACACAACTATTCAAGCATCAACACAAACAACTTAGTTTTAGTAATTCCCAGTGCTTTGGGGATGCCACAGATCGTCTAACTCAACATCGTTAAACTCTGATTTAACATTGTTCGAAGAGAGGTTGAAATTGACAACATTTTATATAGTTTAAGTAGCAAATTTGAATTTTAATACAGTTCAGGTTGTTATTTACTGGGTGTTAAAATTTAGTTATAAAAAAACGTTTAGCAAATAGTTGGAGTTGATTTTGGCCATTTTTTTTGGTTATGACAAATATATAAAATTGTATCTTGTGTATAGGCTACACGGTATATAGTACAGAGAAACCTTATGTATAGATAAGAAATATTATAAAGGAGATTGATATTTTGCCTTAAAGAACCAAAAAAAAAAAAAAAAAAGTGAAATCATCTCGTTTACTATATCATTAACAAAAAGCCCTCAGATCACGCAAAATAGATTTATAAAACCCACTGATGATGATTCATCTTCTTTGTATAGGCCGGGAACGCACTGCCTTGTCACATGTATAAGCACACTACCCCATACGACTTTGCTCGCACTTTCATGTGTATTTTTTTTCTTCTTTTAAATAGATGTGACAGTGCAATTATTCGTTAGGGGAATATGTTTGCTGAGTTTCTTGTGTTCGAAATTAATCAAACACACGATTCTCTTGTAGAACTTGGGTTGAACTAACTTCCCCAACACGTAAGCCCGAGATCTAACGGTGAAGTTTAGCCTCATAGGTACTGGAGCAGGAGGCGCTGGTGGTTCGATGATCACGATGGGTCCTTTCTTCTTCTTGGGTTTTGTTGGAATTGGTGCAGGAGGTGGTGGTGGGACTAAGGTTGAGCCACTTCCATAGAGAGGAGTCTTGTCTCCAAGTACATTCACCACCACTGTTCTTTGGCTTTTTCTTGATTGATAAAATTTCTTAATCTACCAAAAAAAAAAAAAAAAAAGAATAAAGGTCAAAATTGGAGGTAGGTAATCAAAACTTCATATATTGTAAGACCAAACAGTAAGAACATGTTTATGTAAAATAAAGCAAGAATGAACTTAGTCCAACCACATTAGATCATACTTTTCAATACTTTTAAACACATACCAACAAAAACATTTTTATTATACTAAAAATATGTACATTTTTAAATATTTTTATCAAAAGCGAAACCGAAATGATCCAAAGCAAAATCCGATTTTTGTCGGTTATACATATTTTAAACGCACAAATAAAACTACCTAATAGTGCACTCCTGATCAACCCCATGTGACAATCATAGCCACCGACAACATTGATCTAAGACAAACCAAAAACTCGACCGACCCCCAAACTTTTTCACAAACCAAACCAAGAAAAAGTTCGGTTATACATTTTTAAAAACCAAAGAAAACAAAAAAAAAGAACAAAGAGCATCTGGTGATAGCAACAAGACCAACATTGATGAACATGTATTAAACACATTTTAAAGGAGTTTCAGATTTTGAACTTACAGTGCCAGAACCAATAGTGATCTGAGAAAAACTAAGATCAATCGGAGAAGACGTGACATGAACACCAAAGAAAGTACCAGTGTTACGGTACAACATTCTCAGCGTCGCGTTCATCGTGATCATATCAGTTCCTATACCTCCCGCATCTTGTCCAGCTTGAACCTTAAGTTGCTCGAACGTTATACTCTGCAAAATTCAGTTCCACAAACTTAAACACCACTCTAGATCTGAACATATCCGATCTGATTTCGATCTACTAAGTCAACTCTAGATCTTTAACTAACCTTAACAGAGATCTTAGGTTTCTGAGGTTTAGCAGTAGCATAAAGAATCAACGAGAAGAAAGCAAAGAGCAAAGAGAACCCAACAATGAAGGCTAAGACATAGCATCGACGAGGCAAAGCTTCTTGTTGTCTGTCTCCATCATCAAGAAGACCTTCTTCTTCAATCCTAGCAAACTGTTTTTCTCCAGCGTGACCCTTGCGTTTTGAGCCGTTGATCTTGGAGAAGCGGCTCGAGGAAGAGTGAGAATGCGGTGGAGATCCCATCGGGCTGGTGAGTACAGGTGTTGAGTGGAATGATGTTGCTGTCTTCTCTCCATCGTGAGAGTCACGTGACGGAGATTGGACGAAGTAGGCTGGACGACGGGGAGATCTAGTCGGAGATGAAGCCGAGAGGCTTGTCACCTCCGAATCGGTCTTGGCGTGCATCTTGAGATTCAAATGGAAGTTGAAGAAGCAGAAGATGAGAAGGCTTTGTTATGTGATGATGTGTGTGTGTATTTATATAGTGAATGATTAGTCAATAATGAGTGGATTCGAGGGCCAAATTGCCCACTGGTTTGTAAATTATTGTAACGCCGGGTTAGAGCATCATGGTCGTATATTATTTTGTCGTAATCAAAATTTGAGTAACTTATACTAGCAAAATACTTTTGAATTAAGCATTTTCACTGTAGGAGTATATATATCAATTCCAAAACTCATAAGCATAGTTTTTCTATTGGCGTTAGCTAATCTACTTCTGAGTGAGACAAGTTCATTGGTTTCCGCCAAAAGCAATGCAACTCAACAAAACTTTTACCAACCATATCTTTTAGTGCAGTCAAGATAGTGACAAAGTCAAAACTATTTATTATGTTTGTTCATCTATTATTATGATTCTTCTTAAATGTCAAAATGTTTAATTCAACAGTTTCCAACATTTTTAATACATATATATATATATATATATATATTTATATATACAAATATAACTGCGCATACATCGTAACCTGTGATATGAAACCAGTGTGATCAGAAAAAACAAAGAAGCAAAAATTACTTTGTAGATAAAAGAAAAACACTACACCAGGCCACCAATTGTTGTTATCTCTATCAACTAATCTGCATTTTCTTCAAGACAGTTCATCATCATCATCATCATCACATACTTGGAGGAGGCAGTTTCCAGAAGTTCCATGTGTTAAAATCCTCCTGTTTTATCAAACTTCATCAGAATCTGCTGCAGTGTAAACATCTTTTGATGAAGTAAACAAACTAATGCTCGACATATATCTATACCGGTTCTGAAGAGGTCGTAGCTGGGAACATTCCGTTGACAAGAGCATGAAGATTTGTGTATGATCTTGTATCAATCCTACGATTCACAGCTACTTCTCCCTGCAATTCTCACAAGCAAGGTTACAATTTGCTTAAAAGGCCAAACTTTGCTATTGCAAACACATGACCTTTTGCATTTTGGAAGAACAAATGCAAACTTACTATAACTTATGCTTTTCTTGAAAAACAAAAACCTAGTATAACATGCAAACACAGATGCAAACACAAACAAACAGTTCGATCCCTTGCAGCCTAAGAGCATAGTTTGTACCACCATATGTTGCTAATTCATCTTCTTCTTTTTTTTGCTAATGTATTTCCCATTTTAAGAATGTGTACCTTCGGGTTAATAATGAAGATCTTCCCACGGGGGATTCCAACTTTAAGGTAGCTAATCTCATCCGTGTCTCTGTTTCCAAAACCAGCATAGAATGGGTTGTGTTCAGGAGGAAACAAGCCCCTTATTTCCTGTAAATTTTGTAAAAACAGTGTTACACGTATTTGAGAGTGCATGAGAGTTCAACAGATATAGAAACTGCATAGAACTAACCTCTAAGCAAGCAATCTTGAATTCATGAGGTGCTCTTCTAATTACTGGAGAGAAAAAAAAAAAAAAAAAGGTTTAAGAATATGAAGCAAATCATATAAGATCAAAAAATTGTTGTAGAGGAAACGCATTACCTTCCCGAAACAACGAAGGGAAGAGACCGTCAGGAGAGATGACAACAGGCCCATCCGGCAATGCTTTTCCGTCCTGGTAATTTGCTTAATAAGATTAACAAGAGTACCGTAGATTTTTTCGATTTCTGAACAGTTGAAATGCATTGTGTTTAGTTACCTGCTTGAGATTAATTAGAAATTGTCTTGTAACTGAGGCTTGTGAAATCGCACGTGCACTTAAAAATATCAACTGATAGCCATTTTCCTGTAGAAATGTAAGGAGAGAAAATGAAACTTTGCCTTTGTACAGTTGCTTGTTATCATTTATAAAAGATAAGAACAAGTAAAGCACAGATAACAGACCTTTACAGCCGAAAACAGATGTGTAACACCTGTTTGTGACCAATCTATACCAACCAAAGGCATAAACTGGCCTAAGACATCCGATCTACGACGAACAAAAGGAAAAAAAATCAGAGAAAATATGGAAATCAGAAACAGGTCTAGGATTTGGCTGAAAATAAGCAAACAAAATAGAAAAACCAAAGGTGCCTTTACCTTGTGATGGTACCATCTACATCTGAAACAACTATGCGAGCATTCCATTTCCATAAATAAATCCTTGCGTCTACCTGTTAAATTATAGAGTTGTGGACACCGTAAATAACCTTCTTGTTATATGACAAACATGTCGTAGTAAAGGAAAAGAATGACCTGTTGGGTACCCACAATATTGGTGGAGAACGTAAAAGTCACGGTATTCATTCCTTCTTTCAGGTCTAGCGAAGCCAATTGTTCAGAAGTTGGAGTTAGTGCCCTAACCGTCTTTTTCACTGGTATTGGTGACGACTTCTCTTGTTTCTCCTCAGGTTCAGCTACGTCCCCAGAAGAAGAAGCTTCAGTATCGTTCCTTGATCTTCTGAGAGAGAATGGCCAAAGCTTCCAGCTCCCACTGTCTTGAGCTAAGCCATCACCAGGTTTCTCATTCTGGTCAACAGCTATCATGCCCTTGGGTTCAAATACTTGGGCAGTCCCAAATGAAACCACTCCTAAGATAATAGGAGCTGCGGCATCCCATGGAAAATAGCAGCCACCAATCTTCACTATAAGCTTATCATTCTCCAAAATCGATGGGCCTAAAGAAGCAAACTTTTCTATATCCAGTTTCTCGGAATTGAAGGCCTGGGAAGCCGCTTCTATTCCCATTCCTTCACTTAATAAGTGCTTGCACAGAGAGAGCTCGACTGAGAGTGGAGATAACAAAGTTAGACTATAGCATTATAATTCATATCAATCAAACAATTTCTGCAGAGTGAAAAATAAGACAGTTAACAAGTTATATCTTCTTACCTACTTGGGGATTAGCAATAACATGTTTAAACGCCTTTAAGCTTGGGCTACCCTCAACAGTTTTTTCTGCATCTAAACCCCCAGAGCTCGACTCATTTTCTCCCAAATCTAACTTTGATGTTTTGAAACATGGGTCATATGACTGGCTCACAGGCTGAGAAGCACAATCACCCATATCATCCTTGTTGTCAAGCCGCATAATCGGTAATGATCCTACTAACCGCTCCATCTCATCTGTAGAGATATCCTTTTTTCTCTCTATGTTAATCGGCTCTGACAAGCCCTTTGAGTTCTCCACGCCGTTTTCAGGACTAATTTCATTTTTATCACAACTCTCTTTCCCATCAACTTTTATAGAATCTGGCAAACTTGACCCTCCAGAACTACTCCCACCAGGTTTACATTCACCAAGATCGCTAAAGGAAAACTGTTCATCCTCTCTCTCTGGTTGCAGGATCCTTTCTCCACTTGTTGACTGAGGCATGCCTTCCAAGGTGATTATATTTTCATCTTGAACGGGGGAGCCAGTGCTGCTTCCTTCTTGAGAAGGGCCAATGCTCTGCAAATCCGCTTGGTCAGCTGAACCCAGTGTGACAATTTCCACAGATTCAGGAGCACCTAATAGTTCTTGCTTAGAATCCAGATCGCATCCAGTAACAGAATCCTAGTGGAGATACAATATATACAATACATGAGTCTCATGCATTATCTTAATTTACTTCCAAAGCTATTCTTCTAGCATTGCAAAGAAAATGAGATTAATTAAAAGTAGTAACTAACCTGTGCAAGCGTCTCGGTTCTTGGTTCGACAAAGATATCTACGTTTCCACTCCCTTCACTAGTAATAGAGAACACCATACTCGACGATTCACATAAACCATTTTCAACAACAAGAGCACTTGATGCAGTCTCTTCACAATAATCTTCGACATTGGTGCTTTCACGAAAATCCTGCTCTTTCTCATCAAGAAACCGCAATGTAGGAGATGCAACGAGAGGAGTCTCCAATATCGAGTCGCTATCAACTAAAATTTCCGAGTTACCCTCGTTTATTCCATCCACAACACAAGCTGCTTTGCCACTAGTACTAGTCTGAGCATTGTCTTTTCCATCCAAAGAATCAGAAGATTTACCTTTGAAAGACTTACGCGTATCGATATTAGTAGACCAATTAACCTCCAAGAGATCAGCAGCGATCTCAGCTCTCTCCATGGAACTAACACCACTATCCTGACTAACAGATCTCCCACCAAACACAAACCCCAAAATCCCAGGCTTGCCAACAATCTTGGCATTACCAGTACGAGGACTAGCAGAATCATAGTTACAACTCCTAGACTTCAAAGGAATCTTAAGCTTATCAACAACAACATCATCACTAGTCTTGGACGTGTCAGCCTCATCGCCAGAAGACAAAGTATAAACCTCACCACTCTCAGATTCACCAACAACATCTTCAACTTCTCTAAGGAAATAAGCTTGACCTGTATGAGCCAAATACATATTGAAACCTGAATCAACGCCATTGACATCGATCTTGATCAAATTCCTCCTATTCTTCAAAACCCCTTGAAATTTCCCGAATCGGACATACCAAGGAGACGATTTGAACGTCCCATCAGGTTGCTCGACGACGATAATGTCGATCGCACCACCAAATGGATGAAACGGACCTGAAACCGTACCTACGCCGCGGTAGATGTAGCTTCCGATCCTACCGACGGCATTCATTTCCACAAACCCAGATCGACAAGTCAACGAAATTCACGATCTTGAACACAAATTTGGAAACTTTATGAGACGGATCGATCAATCATGCTGTAAAAATCAAAACTTTGAACAGAGAAGAGAAGAAAGAGAATGGGCTTTTTTTTTTTAAGGAAGAAGCAAAAAGGTATATTCTTCTGTGTAAGAAAGATGGAGAGGAGGCAGAGACCAACCAGATTGATCATTCATTCATTAATTCTTGCCGCCGGACATTATTTTGTTTCGGTGGGGTTCGTTCGTAGTGATCCAATTCCACACCCTTCTTCTTCTTCCTTAGTCAATTTTATTATTTAGAAACAAATCAATGTTGACCCAAATGAAAAATGCAGTTGTTATTAGTTAATGTTTAGACCAAGTTGTGATTATGTGACTATGTATTTAGCCAAATTTTGATATGTTAAAATTAGTACAGTCTATAAACATTGGATTTTGGGGGAGTTTTGATTTTGAATCATCTAAAATGAGTATCCAACTTTTTTTTTATTAAATCGAGTAAAAATATTTAATACATCACATGCATTGATTTTGTTATGCTAATATTTATCACATTCTAGTAACATTTGATTTTTTAGAGATAAGAGATTAAGAAGCTGCGAGACTACGATGCTATACCCCATTTATAACCCTACTAGATTAATATATGTGCTAGAGCACGGGTTGAAATTCATTTTATTTGTATTGTACTTTTATATAAAATATAATTTATATTATTGTTTTTAAAAAATTTTGGATAAAATATTATGCAATAAAATCATATGCTATATATGAAGGCTTGAAAAATACACATATTTTGTAAGTTTTATATTGTTAATGATTCTAGATAAGTGTCAGTGTATAACACCGATTAACTTTTATTTCGTATTCTATATTGTAACCTACTATTTAACTTGTAACCAATCAATCTTTCAATTTCGTAATATATCTTTGGTTAATGTTGTTGTCTATCGATAAAATCTGTGGAAAATAAATTTATAATATTATGTTTAAAGATCTTTAGAAACAACATGATATATGACTAAAATCTTCCAAAAATACAGTTTGGAATACCAAGGATTTTATTTGTTACTATTAATATATCAATTATCAATTTGGAATTTTATGTGTAACCATTAATCTATATATATAAAGTTGGCTTTTCTCTCTTCTCCTTCCTCCACCTCATCAATTTATTTTTAATAAATTAATTTAAATCATCAAAAAACATTAAATCTAAAGTTAATGCATCAATTAATTCACATATTTGTGTAATATTTCTATTATTATTTAAAATAATCATTTTAAATAATTCAAAACTAAAATATAAACCAAAACAAATTGGAAAAATACAACAAAAAATATCAAAGTAAAATATGAATAATGATTACATATTGTGTAATATTTTTATTATTATTAAAAACAATCATTTTAAATAATTCAAAACTTAAATATAAACCAAAAACAAAATTAAAAAAATACAACAAAAAATATCAAAGTAAACTATGAATAATGAATAATGATTAAACAAAGATATATAAAAAAAGAAAATATTAATCAAGTGCTGCAAAATTAAAATAATGTATATATTTAAGAGAAATGTAAAACGTTATTTGAAATAAAACATATTAAATATAACTTATTCTAAACATCACACACACAGAAAAAATGGTGAAAAATACTAAGAAGGAATTTGAAAAAGTTATTTGTAAAAAAAAACAGTTAAGATGGTAGTGGTAGATTGTAAAATTTTAGTTAAAAATTAAAAAAAAAAATTCTATATTCGGATAAATACACATATTTAAAAGTTAGAGTAATCTTATGATTTTGTAGATTAGGAGAATCAAAATTAAAGAATATTGTATAAACCATCGTAGACTATACATACTTTAAAGTAAAAAAATTATATATGTGAACATACTTTTTCTTTTGTCAAACAGTTAAGGTAAAATGTAATATTTGATGTTAAATATGATGTTTACGGATAAAAATGAGTCCAATTATGAGTTTTATTACTACGAAGCAAAGCTTACATGCAAGTAGTATATAACACTCAAGAAACTTTGCAAGAAATAGTGGGTATATTATCTTAAAAAAATTACGTCTATGTTAATAAATAATAATCACTCAACCGATAAAAAAGTATTA
Source organism: Camelina hispida (assembly GCA_023657505.1). NCBI lineage: Eukaryota > Viridiplantae > Streptophyta > Magnoliopsida > Brassicales > Brassicaceae > Camelina > Camelina hispida. Next base: position 28,916,843 of record CP094637.1, read on the forward strand.
GAAGATGAAAATTAGTTATGATATGTCTTCATAATCAATATTTCTAGAATGTGAAAAAGAGTAGATGCAATAGATGACGAATGTATACCGAAAAATAAAGAAATAATTAATTGTGAAAATATGTTAAAATAAATAGATAAGTTATATATCACTTAATAAAATAAAGTTGACATCTGTATAAATTTATATTTTCATATTGAAAAATTATAATTATATTCAACGTTTAATAATTAAAAGAATTATAGTCCCGCACAACGTGCGGGTTATAAATCTAGTATTAATATATAGATTAATCTATAACCTATTTATAACCTATTTGTAACCATTTATTAAAAATATAAAATGTACAATAACTAGGTTTTGTACTTCCCTTTTATTAAAAAGAGGATTTAGAACCAAAGGTTTTCTTAACTAGTTGACAATCGTGTTGATTTTGGTTTCCGTGGAACCTTATGAACAGTTTAATCGTCAATGGTCAGACCGGACTTGAAACATACTTATCCAAGTTGTTTCGTAGGATCTAATTTATGAAATGAACACAAGAAATGCATGAAATACTGTACACAACGAGCAGAAAATAATAACACTTCAATAAGCAGTGAACCAAAGCCCAAAAGTTAATAAAATGAGTTATTGATAATGTATGTATCTCAATGGGTTAACGACTAGACATGATCAACTAGCCACTCTAATTGGCACGTTTGATGACCATGAGAAACATATTGAATACATCATAAACGGTATGCTCGAGGAGTTCAGTATATATAAGATACAGCTCGTAGCCTCGTAGTGGTGAAAAAGTTGTCTTAGAAGAAGTGTACTCTATATTGGCTAGAATAAGTGTCTTTGAGCTTCCAGATAACATCTCTAGTCATTTTCGTTGATTCAAAACTATCTTTTAGCCAACTTGACATTGGTGATGGTTAATGTAAATCTGAAAGGTTTGATTACAACGCCTACAAATATATAGCGATGCATCGAAGTCGTATGTTCTTCCTAGTCAGAGCAAATGGTAAATGGGGCTTTTGACATACTCTAGATTACGGGTTACCTAGTCATTGTGATTTTTTTTTATCATGTTCATAAATTTAAACTTTGTAAAGCTCTTAATTTCTATTACTATTATAGTGGGACTGTGGCTATACAATACGCGTATGTCTTTAGTACTATTTTCTACTATTACATTATCTAGGTGGGCTCAACTCATTGAAATATCGATCAATGGAGATCCAAATTGTCATTATTGCATCGATCATATAACTGAAAAGCATTAGTGATAAGTGAGAATTGATCAGCATAATTTTGCACCCAGGTCAGCCATGGTAACCAAAAGGTATGAACATGTGTAGTATTGTGTTTTGATTGTAAATGCAATTGTACATATACTTTGAGAACTTTATAATCCATCATCAACAAGAATCAGAGATAAGTTATGTTTGTAATTGTCAATTTTCAAAAGATATGAATTATTTTTGTTTCTTGAAATGTATAAAGTTAACGACTAATACTGAGCAGAACAACATGATATTTGTAGAAAAATTAATGTGTTTTACATAAAATCATGTTTACTGAGAAAACTGAAAATAACGTGTGTCATCATGACTAGTCCTGGGCAAATAACCGGAACCGAACGGACCGAACCGAAATTTCGGTTCCGGTTCGGATATGGTTAGTAGATAATAACTGAATGGATAGTTTTTTAATTATCCATGGATATCGGTTATTAATAGAACCGAACCAATACCCATTCGGTTATCCAAATCAAACCGAACTCATATAAAAATTATGTTTTAGCCAAGAATCGAATTGGAGTTCTCTGCAACTTAATAGTACAAAGTAGCCACTGCACCACATCGAAGTTTTGACATGTTAATACATGTTAAAATATATAAGGTAATAAAAACTAAACTAAAAAACTACACCAATATCATAAATATTTAGACCAAAATACCAAAACATTTAAATAAATCAAATATTTGGAAGTTTTTAGATATATTTGTTAAATTATAATCAAGTTTTATTTAAATAATATTTTTTAAAAAATATATTACACTGTTTTGGGTACCCGAAACCGAACCGAAAATAACCGAACCCAAACCGAAATAGTAAATTAACCGAATGGATCCTAAACCTCTATATCCAAACTACCCAGAACCGAATGGATATATCCAGAACCGAACCGAATACCCGAACACCCAGGACAAATCATAACCCCATATAACATATAAAAATAATTTGTTTTATATGTTACGAAAAATGAAAAAACCGCAACGGTGGAGAAAAGTTAGGATTTGGGACGGGCGAAGAAGGTTGGGGAGCTGACTTTTATGTGAGAAAGAGAAAAACCCTTCGTATCACTAAACATCAATTACTCAACTGACAGATTAACTCACATAATATATACATCAATTATATAACTTCTAATCTTAATAAAAATATATATATAAACTAGGAAGTTTCCCACACACTTGTGCGGGCAAAAACTTTTTTAAAATAATTGTTATCTAATTTTTTTTGTATTAAAATATACATTACTAACTAAATTTTTTTATATGTTTTTGTGGGTAAATTTATTTTCACAAAACAGTTCAACTAATTTAACAAACCAAAAAAGTAAATTAATTATAAAATTAAAAAGAATTCCAACAAAAATGTAAATGAAAAAAAATTGTCCAAAAGAGACGCTATGTTTTAATCTTCAATAATAAAAAACGGAAATAATTTTGATAATATAAACATAAAGTAATATAGTTAGGGGAGTTACCCGCGAGCATTCGCGACCAAATGTAATTAACAAAAATAATTTAAAATATTTGTAGTTTAGCATCATATAGCTTACCATTCGTGGACATTATATTGGGGTATGACTGCAATAAATATAGGTTAAAATATATGCTAAAATCAGTTTAATAAATATTAATATTTTAAAATTATAACTACAGTTAGAAATTCAATTCAGAAAAACAGTAAAGCATATCAATAACACCTCACCATAGATAAACAATCAAAATCACATAATAGTAAATCCGATTCATTAGAATCTAATGTTGTGACTAAGCGCCTCTATATTGATAACAGTTTTAAAAATAGAAAATTTCTCGAAACAAATATTTATAATAGATTATAGTATTTATTTTTCATTTTTTAAATGGTAAAATGGGATATGAATATTTGATTTCCAATTTTTTCTAATTTTTGTTTTTAAAAAAATAATCCATGTTTATTTTCAATAGTTTTTTTTCTAATTTGTTTTCTTTGATCCTCCTCCTAATTATAATCGTCAGGATCTTCTATCTTATTTAAAGTCTTTGCTCATCCTTTTAGTGATGGAGTATCTAGCCGAAAAAACATTGATTTTTACAGAAGATTTGTAGCAACCTTATGAGATTTCTTCGGAATTATAGAAAATTGTGTCATATCTTCAACTTAGATAGATATTTGTAGTATATCCTTTTGAGTTTTCTTAGTTCCTTCTATCGAAGTCAACTTTCATAATTATATGTAGAAATTTAATATTTTCAAAAATAAAATTTTTATCAAAACAAATATTTACAATATTTTCTAATATTTATTTTCTATTTTTTAAAAATTTAAATGGGATATGAATATTTTGGCTTCTTTAGTTAATATGAAATTTGGCAACCAAAGGCCTCGATAGTTCTACTATTTTCTGATTTGCTTTCTTCCCAACTGGGAATGTAGATTGTATACATTCGATAAGCATCCACACATTTGTTAATAGAGACATTTGAAAATTTCCTTGGGATGTAATCATCACTTTCCACTTTGGAAATGTAGAAAAGTATATAATGTGTAGGGTTGAAATCATGCAACCAACGTTCTACGATTAATTATATAAAGCTTGATCGGCTGATAGTTCTATATTTTAGTTTGGTTACATATTTTACTTATTACTGATTTTTTTGAAATATTTTCAAAACATGGGTATGAAGATGATATGCTATATGGTCAACTTAATTATAAGTCAACAGAGTAACTTATTTTTGATCCGAAAAGAAAAACGTCAAGTCTGGTTTAGGAGGAAACTTATAATTTTAGTGAACAACACGCAAATTAACATTTCGTTCTAGACAAAGACGACTTCTTAAACCAAGCCAAAGGGGTGACACAGAAATATGTTATAATTTTGAGGGAAGAGAATAACAAAACAGAGTAAGAGACCTTTGTCTCTTTTAGAAGATAAGAATAAATTTTAACTTCGATCAACTATAACTTTTTACATACATCAACAACAAAACTGTTTTATATAGATACAAACAGACACTACATCATAATGAGTTGTGTCTCTAAGAACTTGTGACTCTTGGATGAAACATCACAAACCAAAACGTCACGACTTAAACGTTGTGACTCTCAAACACAATTATCAACCAACACTCCCCCTTAATTGAGTTTCCCGCTAATTCCAATCTTGCTTTAACGTTCTTCAAACCTTGTTGTGCTTAATGAACTTCTCTGTTTCCAGGTAATTGATGACATCTCTTCTCCTTCTGGTTAGAGCTGACTCTTTTTCTTTCAAACAGGTTGTTGCATCGTGTGAATTTCTTTCTCAAAAACATCACACTTTTTTTTGTTAAGAAGCCTTCTTTTGTTTCATACAAATAGACGATTCCTCACGTTGGAACCCTTGTTTTTTTTCACTTTTTTTTTGTTACTTGCAATCCTTCTCAATGTATCCTTCAAACTTTCACCATGTGAGTTTCGTCACGTGTTTTCCGTGATCTTCATCGGCTGATCTTGCAACCTTGTTCCACTCCTTTTTCTCTAAGTGAACTCTTTTCTTATTGCCTTTTGTAACTGGTTGCTTCTCCCTTTTCTCTCTTACGTAAGCAACTCGTTTCTTGCTTGATGGCTTTCTTTGATCACCATCACATTCACGTCTCTGTGACGTCGCGTGCGTGAAACGTTTTCATGTCTTCTTTGGTTATCTTATCAACCGGTTTATGCTCAATTTTTCTCTGAGGTAAGCATCTTCATTTTGTGCTTGTGCTTGGTGTCTTCCATTGATCACCATAAAATGCTCCATTTTTCTCTGAGGTAAGCATCCTCCTTTAGTGCTTGGTGTCTCCTTTTAATCAGCATAAAGTGCTCACTTTTTTTTTTCTGAGGTAAGCATCCTCATTTGCTCCATTTTTTTTATGAGGTAAGCATCCTCCTTTATTGTTTGGTATCACTCTTTGAACACCATCACGTCTCTTTTGTTGAATGGTCTTGCTCTGTTCATCTAACAGGCAGCTTCTCTGTGTTGACGTCTTTCTTTCAAACTCAACACCACTTTTTGCTAATTCGTCATACTCTGTTTCTTCAAACAGTGGCTTCTCCGTCTTGTTCTGTTGAAGAAATCTTCTGATTCTCAACTTCATCGAGTGATGTCTTCTTTGCATCCTTGTGATATACCAAGACATTGTTGAACAAAGTTTCAGAACTCTCCATTCACAATTTCATCTCCACATCTATGGTCTCCATTGCCTTTTTGAGAAGATTTTCTATCTCCTTCATCCCTTTGGAGCTTTACGCACTACTTGTGAAAATAATGGTGCTGTTTGTGAACATTTATGAAGGTTGATAGTACTCTCTCTTGTCACCACCATCTTTTCCTATTTCGATCTTCTTTTCTTCTTCTTCTCACCCTTGGTTTGTTGTCTCCATCTTTCTCTTCTTCTTGCAGCGAAATTTCTTTTATTTTTGTTTTGCTTGGACAGGCTCCAAGACCAACAAAAGCTCTGATACCATGTAATAATTTTGAGAGAAGAGAATAACAAAAAAGAGTAAGAGACCTTTGTCTCTTTTAGAAGATAAGAACAAATATAAACTTCGATCAACTAAAACTTGTTACATACATCAACAACAAAACTGTTTTATATAGAAACAAACAGACACTACATCATAATGAGTTGTGTCTCTAAGAACTTGTGACTCTTGGATGAAACATCACAAACCAAAACGTCACGACTTAAACGTTGCGACTCTGAAACACAATTATCAACCAACCCTTGGTTCTTTTTTTTCACGTACATAAAGATCATATTATTTTAACCAAAAAACAATAATTGTGCAATATATGTTACTTTAAAAAGTAATAAGCATATTCTTATGAATAGATTTTCTATAATATATATTTTATTATGATCACTTGAAGATTACATTGCACAAAAAGTTAATAAAACAGAGAAGATATTATCAATCTTACGATACAAAATTATGCCTATATATATAGAAGAAATAAACCAACCAAGCTCCCGCATGTGACCATAAGGATCAGCGTAACCTTAGTGGTTCATATAAGGTGGCGGTGGTGCTTCTTGTCCATACCCTTGACCGTAACCTTGATTCCCATACGATTCGTGTACGTATCCTTGGTTCGTATATGGTTCTTGTACGTACATAGGATTGAGACGATTGGCCTTGCATGTAATGCTGTTGTTGTTGACCGTATACTTGTCCTCCTGGTGGGTAGTAATACATCGGCTGTAAAGGATAACCGTAACCGTTATACTCCGATTTCTTCATATCCACCATAGCACCACCGTCTCCTCCGACCGCAACTTCTTTCTTCTTTTCACCGCCACCGTCGACTTTCTTTTCTCCGACATCTTTAATCTCTTTCTTTTCACCAGCACTTTTGTCTTTCTTCTCTCCCCTGGCTGGAGCCGCCGCGGGTGGTGCCCCGTCGTCTTTTTTTGCCGGAACAACTTCGACGGTGTGTTTAAGCTTCTCATTAAGATAAGGAGTGAGCTGTTTTACGTCAATGATCCCCTTTACTATAACTAAATCCTTGGCGCTATCAATGGAGACTGAATTCACCCCTGTAAATAAAAAAAATCAAAAATAAATTAATTAAATAAAAAATGTAAGTAAATTAATAGAATAATTAAGTTAAGAGATTAGGCTAACCACTTCTTCGTGGACCATATAATATTTGTTAAATTCAATTTTGTAGATCCGATCATCCATGAATTCACCATCTTTCTGTTAATTTAAAATAAAAATATTTATTATGCACAAACATTAAAATTTGAAAAAAGGCACAAACATTATATTGTTATAAAAGAAAATAAAATTAAAATTTAAATCTATTTGTAAAAAGAAAGAAATCCAAGATTTTAGAAAATTACCATAAATTTTTTTATGAATAGAATCCACCATAGTTTTTCTGCAGCTATAATCATTACAAAAAAAATTAGCATCAATATTATTTTAAAAAATTAAAAATTCGGGTTAGCAAAAATTAATACTTGAATTTTATTATATTCAATTTTGTCGATCCATAATTATGATCAATGATCATCCATGAATTCAACTGAAACAAAAAAATTATGTATTAAGTTACATATAAATAGAATTATAATTTAAATCTATTTGTAAAGAGATCATAATAGGTTACTTCACCGATTTGATTTTTTTTTTTGCTTCGTCAACTCGTTCGTCCAATCTTGTTTTTGATATACAAAAAAACACCCATGTTCCATGACAGGTAAACCTAAAACAAAATCAAACAGTACAAAATCAGTAAAATTTTTGATATGATTCAACATAATAATTAAAAATTATAGCAGCATAAAATTTAATTCATGCAAAGCACCAAAACATATCGATAGTACATCAACATGAAAAATAAATTAAAATCATAAAATAGTAAATTTGATTCATTAGAACCAAAATAATACAAAAACAAAAATTATACTCTCAAAACTATATGTTTAGCTTAATGAATCCGACTTCTACTATTTTGGCTGAGACTCTATATATATATATATATATATATATATATATAGCTTAGAAGGAATATCATCATAATTATCTTTACCATTTTAATATTTTTGAAAATAGAAATTTTCTTTAAACGAATATTCGTAATATATTCTAATATTTATCTTCCATTTTTAAAAATAGAGATATTGCATATATTTTCAATTTTGTTAAACAATTTTCGTTTTTTGTTTTCAATTTTCGTTTTTTTATTAAAAAAAATAAAATAAAACTTAGAAAAAGGGTAAAAAGGTCCAGATTGGAATCTCATTAATGGCAAATTAGTAATCTTAAGTCTGAGGATGAATGTGGTGCGTTTTAACAACTTAAATAGGAAGAAAAAACTTGTCCGAAATATTTTTAGGGGTAATTTTCATTAAGGGCAAAGGAGGTCAAATTTTGTAAGAGTGGCTCTCAGCCCTCTCGACTTCTCCTTTAATATATTAGATTTGAAGAATATTGACAAACAAAAAAAATTTGAAGAATCTAATTGCATGAGACCTGACTTATATATGTGCATAAAAAAATAAAAATTCATTTTTTGTTAAATGAAAAAATGTTTTTATGTTGAACAAACAAAATTTCAAAAGAAAAAAAAAAAAAAAAAAAAGGAGAAAAGAGAGAGGGCGCGTGCGTGTTTCATGCCCGTGGGTTATTGGCCGTTCATCTCTCTTTCTATTTTCCAATGCTCAGGTCAGGTCACATCGCAAGCTGATGATTGTTTCTCTTTTTGTTTCCTTCTGTTATCTCTTTTGAAGCTTCGTCTTTGCATTTGTCGGATTTAAGGTATGTGTTTTGTCCGAAAAAAATTCATGCTCTCATTGACTTAATGAATCTATTTGAAACAAGAAAATGCGATAAACACGAATTGAGCTTTGGCCATGTATAAACAGGAACAAGAACAAAATTGTCTGATAGAGAGTTACAATAATGTTGGGCGATGATAAAGATTCAGACGACCTTAATGTATTTCTAAACGCCATTGGTGAAGGTGGAGATGATGATGAAGAAGAAGCTCCAACGAGAATCTCCACCTCTTTCAATGGCATCGACTTCTTGACCTTTGACGATGAAGATTCACATCATAACCCATTTCAAGATTGTGAATCAAGTCCAATCAACGAGGCTCCTCCTCCTAAGGTTTATGTCGCACCGAGGGTGATGATAAGTCATCAAGATTCGTTTTCTGAAGATTCAAGAACCGATGTCATCGAAGATGCTAGGATATTGCCTGCTTCGCCTCGTTTGCGAGTTCCTGCTTCTCCTCGAGCTTTTGTGTATCCGAGATCCGTCGAATCGCCTCGTTTCGGTTCTCCCGTTGGTGTTATCGATACAGCTTCGCCTTTTGATTCGGTTAAGGACGCAGTTTCTAAGTTTGGTGGGATCACAGATTGGAAAGCTCATAAGATTCAGACAATAGAGGTTTTATAATTTGAGCTTTTGTTCTTTCTTCACATGATCTTTTTTTTTTATATATGAGAGATCTTGATTTTGGTATGTTCTTGATTTGTGTTTCAGAGACGGAAGATGGTGGATGAAGAGCTTGAGAAGATACAAGAAGCTATGCCTGAGTGTAAGAGAGAAGTTGAGTCAGCTGAAGAGGCGAAACACAATGCGTTGAACGAGTTAGAGAACACAAAGGGACTCATTGAGGAGCTAAAACTCGAGTTAGAGAAAGCGGAAAAGGAAGAGCAACAAGCGAAACAGGACTCGGAGCTGGCGCAGATGCGTGTTGAGGAGATGGAGCAAGGTGTGGCTAATGAGGCAAGTGTTGCTGTCAAAGCGCAGCTCGATGTGGCTAAAGAGAGGCAAGTCTCGGCTACTTGCGAGCTACGATCCGTGAGAGAAGAGATTGAAATGGTTAGTAATGAATATGAAGAAATGTTGAAGGAAAAAGATTTAGCTAGGGAGAAAGCTGATATTGCTGTTATGGAAGCTAAAGAGATTGAGAGGACGATGGATGGTTTGAGTATAGAGCTGATTGCAACCAAGGAGTTGTTGGAATCAGCACACACGGCTCATCTTGAAGCTGAAGAGATGAGATTTGGTGCAGCAATGGCTCGGGATCAAGATGTTTACAACTGGGAAAAGGAACTGAAGATGGTGGAAGATGATATCGAGAGGCTTAACCAAGAGGTTCGAGCGGCAGATGATGTGAAAGCTAAGCTAGAGACTGCTTCTGCTCTTCAGCATGATCTAAAGACTGAATTAGCGGCTCTCACCGAAAACTCAAGCGGTAATCTGTTGATGGAAAAGGAGATTAGTAATAATGACATTCATGCTGCGGTTGATTCTGCAAGAAGGGAGCTCGAAGAAGTCAAATCCAACATTGAGAAAGCAGCTTCCGAGGTGAAAACATTGAAGATAATCGCTGGATCATTACAGTCTGAGCTTGAAAGAGAGAGACAGGATCTAGCAGAAACTAAGCAGAGAGCAAGTGCGGTTGTGGCTAGGAAAAACGATGAAGATGCAAGAGAGGAGTTGGTGGAAACAGCAACGAAGTTGGAGCTGGCGACAAAAGAGGCAGAGGATGCAAAGTCATATGCTACAGCTGCGAGAGACGAGCTTACAATGGCGAAGGAATTGTCTGAACAAGCAAAGAGAGGGATGTCTACGCTAGAGAGTCGGTTGACTGAGGCGAAAAAAGAAATGGAAGCTGCTAGGGCTTCAGAGAAGTTGGCCTTGGCTGCTATAAAAGCTCTGCAAGAGACTGAATCTTCTCAGAGATTCGAGGATATTAATGAATCACCAAGAAGCATTATAATTTCCGTAGAGGAATACTATGAGCTAAGCAAGCAGGCACATAAGTCAGAGGAGGAGGCAAACACAAAGCTATCAGAGATTGTCTCCCAAATAGAGGTGGCTAAAGAGGAAGAGTCAAGAATCTTGGAGAAACTAGAGGAAGTGAATAGAGAAATGAGCGTAACAAAAGAAGAGCTTAAAGAGGCTATGGGAAAAGCCGACAAGGCTAGAGATGAGAAGTTGGGTATGGAGCAAGAGTTGAGAAAATGGAGGTCGGATAATGGGAAGAGGAGGACAGACGAAGGCCGGGAGCCTGAGAAAAGCCCGACGAGGTCAAGCACCGAGAATGGATTCGGACAGTCAAAATCATTTGCATTTGGTGAACAAGGAAGCAGCAGCAACTACACTGGAGCAGGTACTAACAATAATAATAATAATCTGACCCCTGAAACAAAGAAGAAGAAGAAGAAGCTATCTTTGTTTCCAAAGGTTTTCATGTTCTTGTCAAGAAAGAAGTCTCACAGTCACAAGTAAAAAATGTTGCATACCTTTTTCTCGTTTTCTTCAAAATATTTATTTGGTTTGTTCTTTTCTTCTTACACCAACAAAACAATACAGACTCCTTGAGATGAGTCTAGCATTACATTTCTGTATGTGTTTGTTGTATTCACTTATAGGAAATAAAGGTATTGATTGATACACAATAAAGGTATTGATTGATACACACTTGCCAACAAAGTGTATGAAAAATTCCAAAGAGAAAGATTCATATTATTAAGACCCAATACCAATTTCTTGTCCAAAGATAAAGAGAATACAAAGATACTTGAAAGAACTTTATTTCTGACTAGTGCTTTACCATAGGTTTTAAAAATTCCACATCTCTAATAAAAAAGCCAACCCTTTGAAGACATAAATTGAGCTTTGAGTTTAGGGGTTGCTGCAATACCACTTCTTTTTGGTGTTCACAACTTTGAAGGCTTTGGGAAGATGTCTGGTGTGAATTTCTGCGCAGCACTGAGACTACCCTTGATCTTCATCGCACCCCTGCATCAACATATTCAACATCCACAGGATTCAGAGATCATCTTCTTGAACCAAATCAAATTCACACAAAAGCTTGTAACAGTGGATTTCGTGGTTCGGACAGAAAATAAAACTGCTGAACAAAACTTACAATGACACATATTTCAGGATTCAAAGATCAACTAATTGAACCAAATCTTAGTCACACAAAAGCTTGTAATGTAGATTGTGGTTTCAGACACAAGATAAAACTTTGGAGGATGCTTGAGTTTGTTGTCGGTAATGGTAGAAATGGTGGTGTAGACACAGGAAAAAAACTGCTAACGCATGCTTGTGTAATGGACAGAGCAAATGAGATAAAGAGGAATGATATGGACAAACCTAATGAAAGCAATCTGAGGATTCATCTTCCCAGTAGCAACTTTGACAAAATCATCATCCTTGAAGGAAAACGTAGCATCCACTTTCCCTCCTTCATATTTCCCTAATTTTCAAATGTCCAAACCACAAACGAAAAAGTCGTCGAAAAATCAAAATTTCAGATTCTTTTCATTTCATTTCCCAATTGCCACAATCAACAAGAAAAAATCCAACCTTTAGAAGATTATCTTTTTCTAAATTCCCAATTGCCATAATTCTCACTTTTGTCTAAAATCAAATACTCAAGATTCTCCGATTTGAATTCCCAAAAACCGAAGTCACCTTTGGATGTAGAAATCAAATCTTTATGTACCCAACCAATTACTCATAATCAACAAGAAAGAGCTAACCTTTGGTGACTTCGCCTTTCTTCAGATCGACGATGTAAGTAACCTCTTCAAACCCTAATTTCTGAAAATTCCAAATCTTTCACAATCAACACAAAAGCAAAACACAGGAAGAACGATGAAAGAGGTCTCTGAACAAAAAAGGACCAACCTTTGGAGCGATGTTGATCTGATAAACGAGTCCGATCTTCTCTGTGACCTCTTTACCGGCGTCAGAAGAGAGATGTTCCTTCATCATGTCCATAATTGCGTCAGATTTGAGTTGGGTTTTCGCCATTTTTGTTGAAGGGCAGTGGAGTGAAATTGGAGAAGAAGAAGGTGGAAAAGGTGGGATTTTTAAGGATGGAGTTTGATAATGAGAGACAAAGGAGATGACGTGATCGATAAGTATGGAAAGATTGAGATTTTTTGTTAGAGAATGGCACGCTTCCCTATTCGCTTGTTCTCGCACCTTACTCTGTATTGATATATATATTTGTTTATTTCTATTTTGGGAGATTTAGCAGAGTAAATTGTTTTGACCAAAAAGAACCAAAAAAAAAAAAAAAAAAAACAGAGTACTGTAAATGCCTAAATGGTTTTATTTTTGTTCAAAACATAGTAATATTTTTCTGTGTGCTAAATAATTATCAAATAAAGCATAAATATCATATATTCTCAATGTTAAGGATTTTGATACATTAAATATCATACTGTTGTTAAACATATTTTTTTATATATAAGTATTGTAAAACTTTTGTTATTCATGGTAATTCTAGCTTTCTTGAACTTTAAACAAAAATAGCCATTGAAACCCAAAACACTTGGTAAAACCACTTGATTCTGAACTGAACCAAGAATTGTATTTGTTTAGGGTTTTTGTGGGTACCATTCGGTTTTGGAATTTTACCCGAACCGAACCGTTGGCTCTTATGTAGTACCCAAACCGAACCAAATTCCAATTTTGGTTTGGTTCTTCGGTTCCTGTTAATATGCCAAGCCTAAATTGTGGAACATAAAAGGAAATTATGGAACTTTATATATAGAGGTAACAACCACTAAACCATCAAAAACTAATTTGAGGTCGTTCTAAGGTTTTACAGTACAAATTACAAATGAATCCACTCACACATGAGCAAATATATATTTTATAGTTAGGGGGATATAATGATGAAGACACTTGTAACTAAAAGGATAGTAAATTTGACTTATAAGTTATGCAAGTATATACATTACAAAATTCTCCTCATAAAAGCTTCACCATCTGACTTCTCAAGAAACAGACTTCAAATTTATGTCATGTTCCAGGAGTTTATTGAGTGGAACAACCTACGCCAAGCAACAATTCGGATCAATGACTCATCGCATTCGGTGATATGATCAAAACTCTAGTAATGGAAGGAGAAGTTACCTGATCGGTACTCGATGATCCTCCGCTCATCACAGTCTTCATCTTCTTCGAGCTTCCATTTTCGCCTTTTGTTGCTTCGTTGACAAAGTTCTGATCCGATACCTCTGCATTAAAACATCACAAGAGAAATTTAGAATAGAAACAACATATCTAAACAGGGGAATAAGACTCGTTATAATAAATTAATACCTTCTCCAACGCTGATTTGGTCGTGGTCACGCAAATGAGAGCAAATCTGCTTGAGACTTGAGGCTGAACCAGAGCTGCATATGACCATTACTGTCTTCCCATTTGACCTGACCACTTGACTTTCGAGCTCCGAACTACCTTCACCCGTTACCCGAATTTGTGTCTTAACTAAAGGTTTATAATGCTTGATCCATGGACTCCTAAGGAACTCATGAGAACCACCACCGTGTCTTCCGTTACTCCGATGTTCAGGTTGTTTCACATTAATCTTCTGCCAGAAACCATCATGAAGAACCTTGAACTAAACATATAGAAAAGATAAAAATTTCAATGAAAAGTGATATTACAACTTCAGCTATAATTAAGAAAAACAATGTCTCATACCTGTTCTTGAGACGGTATCCTACCGCTGCTACCGAACCTCGTGGATTCGGATACGTCGTCCTTCTTACCGAGAGCACCAAGGGAACTGTATAACTGATCTACGAATGAAGTTTCCATAGATTTAAGATATAAACTATGCTTCTCATTAGTCCATTCGGTATCCATATACTCTTTCCCCGCAGAGTACTGCAACAAATATTTAAGAGAAACTCATCAGTTAATTACAAAAAAAAAAAAAAAAAACGAGTTTGTCACAAATTTGTCATCACACGAGTACACAACTCAAGATTCTTTGTAAAACATTTAATCTAAAACCATCTAATCATCTCTACAATGAAGCATGAACATCAAAATCAAGTAACTACTTCGTTCTCCAATGCCAAATTCATCAACAAGACTCTGTAAAACGAACAATTTCAAAACATATGTTCCACAATAATCAACAGAAACCAAACTAATTCCGTCAAAAAACGTAATACCGTCATTAAAACAGATGTATAATTTAGATCTGAACAACGAATACGACGGCGATTCAGATTCCGGCGAAGAAAAACAGACATGCAATCATAATAATGAAAGGAAAAAAAAAAAGTGAGATATAATATGATGTATACCATGGACGAGGTAGTCTCTCCCTCCACGGAAGAAGCATCGTCGGAGGAATCGTCAGAGTCGTCGGAGCAACGACGGCTACTATAGCGTCCTCTGTAATCACCAACCATTGGCTTATCTTTGTGGAGAGAGAGAGAAGGAGAAGAAGAAAATGAAAAAAAAAAAATATCAGAGTGAGAGAAGATGAAGAAGGTGAAAAAAATATCAAAAGAACGATACAGTTGTAGACGCTTTTACACGTGGGTAAAGTTGACACGTCATCACCGGTCAATTTGGCGGAATGAAGCTTTTTTTTTTTTCCGTTTAGATATTTCAAACACGTAAAAAAATATCGCAGATATTTTCTGCCAACTGCAAAATATCTTCGCACCGTCCTATTCTCTTTGATTATTATTCCCATTTTATTTTATTTTGTTGTTGCTTTTGGTTTAACATCTCTGACTTTTTTTCTTGTTTTTTAATCATTATTTTATCCAATGGGAAGTTGGCAGCTCATTCTTAGATATTTATGCATAAGTTTTTATATTAAGCATTTGTTTATAGATGAGATTCACTTTTCTATTTTCTATTAGAATAATTGTATCACATGCTATATGAGATTAACTATGATTACGAAAATAGCAATAACTTGACTTATTCATGACCCTTTTGGACATTTTAGTTTTTAATGAATGTTTTTATTCATTAGATAAAGATTTTCATGATTTCTTAATATATCAGTTTTGTCTTTTTATAAATTTCGGATTGAATATTTATTTGAATATATAATATACCTATTTAGGCATTTAAAAAATATTTATATTAAAAATTAAAATTACCTATACACATGTAAAATTACTCACACTTACACAATAATCTAAGATATAAATAATTCTTTTGGATGAAAATAATTTACTCTAACAGGCAAGAGTACATATTAGATAATTTCCTAAATATATGAATTAATTTTATAAATATTCATACACTTACAATTGAACCAAATATACAGACAACAGTTATGATATTAATTACTTGACCCTAATTTTTAACTACAAATTATTGTATGAATGTTTTTTTTTACATGTATGATAGATAAATTTGGATCATGTGGATCAAGGTTAGCATTGAAGGTCCAGTGGTAAGTAGGATCTCTTCTCCGTCAGCGACAAAGTGGTATTTATCCTTGCCGATGTAGCTGTGGATCTTGGTCAGGCGGGAGAGGAGCTCCGTAGTCGAGCCCCGATTTGAAGACGTCGGATGGTTAGCATCGGAGTTCCTCTAGGCTCAATCGTCTTCCTTGGATCTGCGGCTACGGCGGAAGTCGGTAAGGTTAAGGTGGGTTTTGCTGTTTGATAGGGTGGTTAACTGTAGACCTTTTTGAATCTTAGATGGCGGTCGTGGATTCCGAGTTTAGAAGATTTGTGTGAGCCAACGATCTTCTTAACCGCCACGACGACTTTGCATCCACCCATTCGGATTGAAAGATCTTTGCTTTGGGAGATTGGAGAGCCCGAATATAGGATGGAGGGGATAGATCTGATGATATTGGGTTACCTGGGAACATATATCTGATGATGGCATCGCAGAATCGGTTTGTCGGAGAGGCTAGCTTTCTGGGAGTGGGAGGTTTGTAGCTTTGGTGGTGCGTTGGAGGAGAGAGATCGATGGTGGAAACCGGTTCCTTTCACCGTTGATCTACGATCCTTCGATGGTGTTGCTAAGCCGTGGACCTTGAAACCGCCAGATTTAAGGTTTGGCTTCTCTGCTTCCGATCAACAGC
This sequence comes from Camelina hispida, assembly GCA_023657505.1. Classification (NCBI taxonomy): domain Eukaryota; kingdom Viridiplantae; phylum Streptophyta; class Magnoliopsida; order Brassicales; family Brassicaceae; genus Camelina; species Camelina hispida. The sequence continues at coordinate 28,933,482 of CP094637.1, forward strand.
AGGATCTGATTCTTTGTTCTGTTTCCGGCAAACTTTCCGATTTCCTTTTTTTGTAACTAGATTTTTTATGTGTAAGGCCTCGGTCCAGTCCATTTGGAATTACAATAAATATAATTTTAATTTTAAAAAAAAAATGATAGATAAATTTGAACTCTTTGGACAAAAAAAAAATGTAAGATATCGATGCAATCATTAAAATACTGATATCATTAAAATAGATTTTATTTAATAAGCCCTTATTTAATTTACATCCATGTGCACATATATGTAAAACACTAGTATTTGACAAGTCTAAGGTGTTTCTATAATTCTATTTAAATTGAACTTGCAAACGGAATAAAAACTAGGATATATCCTGTGCTTATCAACATTTTTTCCATAAATTATAATGTTATAATAAAAATTTATTGTTATAATGTTTTAAAAAGTTATTTTGTTTGAGATAGTGGTATTTACTTAATAAGTAAATATTGCAATTATTTGGTAAATCAGCATATATCTTTCTGAACACTAATTATTTTAGAATGTTATAGTATTCTAATTTGTTAGAATTATATTACAGCTTTATATTATTTGTTTGTTGTATTTGTATCATTATTTGTGAGATATTTTAAAGTAGTAATTATAATGTTGTAATTGTGAGCAAATATCATTTATTAATTTATCAACCATATAAATTTAGTTTTACCAACCCGCCAATGTGGAACATTAAAACACATATTTTTCATATATTGGGTAATATATCTTCGTTTTTAAAAATTCAAATCACAACATATACAGACAAAATTATACATATTTATTTATTATATGTACTATATGATAATTCAAAACAATTTTAAATAAAATAAAAGAAGATGATAGGAGAATCATAATTTAAAATCTTAACAAAATCTTCCAAATATAGTTATTAAAAATAATCATATTGTATACTTAGATATAAAATTTTATTGTTTTCAACTCTGATTGGTTTACAATTTTTTAAAATTAATTAATAATTTTCATCCAAAATTAATTCCAAAATTAATTAGAGAGAGAAAATATTTTTTCTGGAAATTAAATAATTATTTAAAAATTTTATTATCTAATATTAAAGTTATATTTTTACCCTTATTGAAAAAATAAACATTTGCCTTAAAAATAGTGGCATGACAATGTAATTTTTTACTCTTTATAAGGTTAATTTCATATTTGTACTTCTCAATTGATATAGTAGGAGTCATGTGAATTATTTATTTTAAATTAAAAAAAAATGAAAAATTATAGAACAATACTTCATTCGTCAGCAAAATAAAATTTACTTCTAATATATGATATAATTTGATGTTAACTTTTTAACATTAAATGTTGAAATGAAAATAAAGAAAAAAAAGTAAAGGAAAAATGTGTTATTAATTTAGCTTTATACTTGAAAAAAAGTAGATAGGGAAATATATCTATTTTTTATGTTATCTTTTCCTCTTAAATCTCATCATTTTAACTTAAACAATTAACCAAAACTGTTTAATAAAGCTTAAGTTTAAAATATATTAGATGTTAAAATATTTATAACTCTCCTATAAACTGTATGTAGTCACCTTTAGTCATCAAATCAAACAAAAAAAGTCCAGAGAGATTTCTCACATTTGTTCATGAGATGATATAACATAGTAGACTTTACAATTCATTAATTCAAAATGCTTTCTTCAAATGAGTATTTTTTTTTATAGAAAAGATCAACAATAATGGTTCAAGATTAACAAATTAAAGAAGATTTGAGGTTGCAGATACACAAACACATGACCTTTATTGACTAAAGTAACATTTGAAATCCGAATTAGAAGATCTTAAAATTTGCAGATGCGCAGTGCTTCCAAATTCCCTTAGTATCGTACAGAATATATCATCAACGTAGACTACATTACCGCTTCTTGATTCTCTCATTATGCTCTTGAATTGTAATGACCATCTCCAATACTTTGGCATAGACAGCAGTTTCATCAAGGGTGTGTCACTGAAATCGCCTTTTTATGATTCATCAAGGGACCTTCGAGAGTTGGAGGACCCTGCATTGTCCTACCTTCCAGTCCCTATGGTCGACCTTGAACTCAAACACAAGCACGGTGGAAGTCACATCCATTTCAACTTCGAATACGTACAGATGCTCTGTTAAAATGTGAAATAGTGATATCTCGCTCGTTTTACACGTAACAGAAACGCGAGAGCAAGTTTCATGGACACCTTCATTAACCAGCAAAATGCAAGCTTTAAATCTCATGGATGTAGGAAGAGGCTTCTCATTTAACTCGATTGTCAAAGAACCTCCAGTAACAGCTCGGTGAGTGAAGTATGCAGGCACTTCTCTGCCGTGTAAGGCCGCATAATAACGAGATGGTCGGATGATGAAGTTTCTGGATTCTTGATTCAATTGGAAATACTTAGCAAACTTGAGAGTAAAAAACTTTTGATTTGGAAAGGTGCAATCTTGTCTCTCCAAGGACTCACAAAGCCACAATCTTTGACATATATGGTAGTGAGGGAATGTGGAATCTGTGGGAGTGATACCAGCTTTATGCATCCCTTGAGCATGAGTGTATTCAGACGAAAGAATTTGTTGATCCATGGGGGAACCTCTTCCAGGGACCCACAGTCTTTTGAATATATATTTACAATGGAATCTGAAAATTTTGGGATTGACACCAGCTTTTTGCAACTATTGAGGTGAAGTGTATCAAGACGAGAGAATTTTTTGACCCATGGAGGAATCTCTTGTATTTCTTTGTCACTCACGTGCAGCACTCTGATGATGTCAAAAGCATGAGGATATTTCTTGAGACTTTCACTGTACGACAAACGCAACTCAGTGAGACGAGACAAAGAATCGATTGATGAAGGGACTTCTTCTATTGCAGTTTCTGTGAGATTGAGAATTCTAAGGTTCGTGGAGATCTCAGGAAAACTTTTCAACATAAAGCAATTAGTGAGATCAAGTGTATGGAGAGAGTCCAAACTAATGTTGTTCGGAAGAAACTCTAGCTTAGAGCATCCTTTTAAACCCAAGTGCCACAACTTCTGAAGTTTACCAATAGAAGAGGGAAGCTTTACCAGACTTGAGCAATGGTTAAGGTCCAAAATCAGTAGATTAGTGGCATTTCCAATCGAGGAAGGGAGTTCCTCTATTCATAAAAAACTGCTGCTAACATTCAAAATTTTCAGATTTATGGCATTACCAAGAAAAGAAGGGAACTCCACTAGACAAGATAAACTGCTAAGATTCAATTCTGTTAGATTGCTGAGATTACAACAAAGGAGGGAAGCTCCACCATAGTTGAGCATCCACCGAGATATAATATTTGGAGATTAGTGGAACTTCCAATGAAAGGGGGGAGACTGATCAGACTTGAACACCTACGAAGATTCGGTTGGAACTGCATTTTCAGAAACAAGTTTCAGAAAATTGCAGGTTTTGGGACAATGACTTTCCGGCGACTTTTCGGCCAAATGGCTAATCGGAATTGTCTGGTCGATAGTGCAATGGAAAGATGGTAACGAGTACTACAAGATGGTATACTCATACTTCCAAAAAGGAGTTGATTTGAATGAGAAATAAGAGTGTGAAATGAGCTACTTGGGATGGTTTGGGAAATATTCCACATCAGAATATGAGTGATTTTTCACTCATATATATAGTTTCACACTCTTCTAGTTTCAAAAGTGTGGAGAAGGAAGAAAGAAGTTGCCACACGTGCGCCAAACCAAACCAGGCGCGGGCTCGTGGGCTCTTGGGAATTCTCGCCTTGCCGAGCAACTTGGGCAGTACTCCTTCCACTGTATATAGAGGTGCAGCCACTCATTATTTCACACACTCAAAAACACAAACCCTACTTCTAATAAGCTCAGCCACAGAGCTCTCTCTCTCTCCCTCTCCCTTGCTTTAGTCAGAGTAAGTTCTTATAGTTAGTAGTCTCGAGAGTATAACGTAGGTCTTTTCGCTTGAGTTCTATTACTGGTGTGCTACTGTAATAGTTCGTGAACGGTTGTATCTGGGATTCATAAATCATGATTGTCCAAAATCACGTATGGCCGATTTATTGAATTAAGGAAAGAGATATCATATCTCGCCTCCGTGATTTATTTACTGCTTTATATTATGTTGTTGTAATTCGTTCTTGATTTCATTATTTAAATATAATTCGCATATTTTCTCAATTCGATTTTTGCGCTCCTAACAGTCTTAATTCAATAAATCCGCTTTCTTCTTATCGCTTTAAACGGATTGAGAATTTTTTGAATTTTTTATTTATTTTAAAAACGATTTCAATATCTTCTGAAAAACTGTTTCTGCTTTCATCTTTCGGTGCTTACGCGAAAAGTTTTTGAAGAACGCTTTTACTTTAATTATTTCTTCTCTACTCTCTCTGGTTTCCATGAACGCTCTTAATTGAGTGAGTCTGTGAAACAAGTTTCTGTGAACGCTTGTTAAGCGAGTTTGCAAAACTAATTCAGTATAATTTAATTACTTGAATTGTTTGATTGATATATTAATCAGATCTGTTTATTGTGAAACAGAAAAAAGAATGTCTGGAGACAACACCAACAACGTTGACGGTGCTAGGGTTCCTGCAACCCCTGTTGAAAATCCTTCGGAGTTGGCTTTACGCCTTGCTAAAGAACTTGAAAACACAAAGCTTACTGATTCGGGTATGAAAAATGTGCGTCGAAATCTGTTCGGTAATGGATCAACCCACATGGGGATACCACCTTTGGCTTCCCAAGGAATGATGCCAGATAAGTTCGATGGTAAAGCTGGGTTCAAAAAGTGGCAAAACAACGTTTCTACTTGGCCAACATGAACATGGAAAGGTACCTCACAGAGGATCCACCAACGCTTCCACAAGGTGACACTGACGTGTATGTGGTTGGAAGTATGGATAGTTGGGCTCAAGGAGACTATTGTTGCAAAGATCAGATTTTGAACCAATTGGTCAATGATCTGTATGACCTCTACAGTATGTACAAGACTTCAAAAGCATTGTGGCTAGCCTTGGAGACCAAGTACAAGACTGATGAGTCAGGGATGCAGAAATTTTCAACTACGAAGTTCCTGAACTTCAAGATGGTGGATTCCAGACCGATTATGGAACAAGTGGAGGCTCTTCAACGCATCTTTCAGGTGATCGATTTGGAAGGGATGTCGATCTGCAATGTCTTCAAAACGAATTGCTTGATCGAGAAGCTACCACCAGGCTGGTCAAATTTCAAGCATTACCTTAACTTCAAGCGTAAGGCAATGTCTCTTGATGATCTCATCCGTCGGTTGAAAGTTGAGGACAACAAATGTGGAGCTCATTCGGATGCTCAAAGCCAGGGGCATGATGTTCATGTAGCTGAGCATAAGGCCAAGTTTAAAGGCAAGGGTAAAGGGATCTCTATTCCTCATAAACCGTTAAAGGTATCATCTGGACCAAACTTCAAGAAAAGCAACCTTGAGAGGAAGTTCAAAGGGAAGTGTCATCATTGTGGTAAGATTGGACACAAGGCTGATGTTTGCAAAAGCAAAGCAAAAGATCTCAAGTTGCAAGCAAACCTAACTGAAGAAGACATGGTTGCGGTGGTTACTGAATGTAACATGGTGGAAGATAACCCAGTGGAGTGGTACTACGACACTAGTGCTACCACACACATATGCTCTGATAGGACCATGTTCACCACCTACGAGAAGAACAAGTCAAATGAGCAGCTTTTCATGGGCAACACGGCGGTGTCCAAGATTGAAGGTAAAGGCAAAATGGTTCTGAAGCTAACTTCTGATCGTGAGCTCACCTTGCAGAACGTGAAGCACATACCTGACATGCGGAAGAATCTCATCTCTGGAACAGTGCTAAGCAAGCATGGTTTTTCCATCAATTTTGAGGCTGATAAGTTAGTTCTTAAGAAAAATGGGATGTATTTGGGAAAGGGTTTTGTTAAGGGTGGACTGATCAAGATGTCTGTAACGACAGTCCATCCGAAAATTGTAGCTTCTGCTTCTGTTGCTGAAATGAAAGAAAACCCTATTGCTTACTTGGTTGAGTCGTTCACTACTTGGCATAAACGTTTAGGACATGTCAATTAAAAAAAAATGTGAAAAATGCAAAACTTGAATTTGATTCCGAAATTCAAAACTAACCAAGAAAAATGTGAAGTGTGCGTACAGGCCAAACTCACTAAAACTCCCTCACCACGCGTTGAAAGAACAACCGAACCTCTAGGTTTAATTCACACAGACTTATGTGATTTAAAGTATGTGCAAACTAGAGGCGGTAAGAAATACTTTGTTACCTTCATTTATGATTGCACAAGATATTTCTATGTATCTCTTGCATAGCAAAGATGAAGCATTGGAAAAATTCAAAGAGTTCACCCTCGAAGTAGAAAATCAGCTTCAGAAAACTATAAAAGTAGTTCGAAGTGATAGAGGAGGAGAATATATTGAGTTGTCAATGCATTTTGCAGAGAAAAAGGCATTATACATCAGACAACCGCTTCCTACTCGCCAGAATCTAACGGAGTAGTGGAACGAAAGTATCAAACTGTGAAAGAGATGATGAATGCGTTGTTGCAGGAATCTGGGTTAGCCCAGAACATGTGGGGGGGGGGGGAAGCTTTGCTTACCACTAATTACATCCTCAACAGGATACTGCTTAAGGTTACTGGCAAGTCACCATATGAGCTTTGGAAAGGTACAGTACCTTCGTACATATACCTCAAAATGTGGGGGTGTCTAGCAAAAGTGGCTGTACCACCTCCCAAAAAGGTCACAATTGGGCCTAAGACCGTAGACTGTATCTTCATCGGGTATGCACATAACAGTAGTGCATATCGATTTCTGGTTCATAAATCAGATATTCCAGATATCCATGTGAATACAGTTATGGAGTCAAGAAATGCTTCATTTTTTGAAGACATTTTTCCCTGTATGAAAACTCAAAAACGGACTCATGAACAACGAGATGCAGCGACTTTGGAAGCTGGCAATACTTTGAGTACTACTTCTGTAGAAATAGAACTGGAACCTAGAAGAAGCAAACGAGCTCGCAAAAATAAATCGTTTGGTTATGATTTTTCGATGATGGCATCTCTAGCTGAAAATCTACCAAGAACATACGCAGAAGCTATGTCTACACCTGATGCACCTTATTGGAAGGAAGCAGTGAAACTGAAATAGACTCTATCATGCAACATCATACTTACGAGATGGCTGATCTACCACAAGGATTTAAGCCTTTGGGATGTAAATGGATTTTTACGATAAAACGAAAACCAAATGGCGATATTGAGCGGTACAAGGCTATGCTTGTAGAGCAAGGATTTCGGCAAAAAGAAGGCTTAGATTTCTTTGATACCTATTCACCGGTAACAAGACTATCTTCGATCAGGATGCTCATAGGTATTACAGCCTTGAGAAATCTTGAAATCCATCAAATGGATGTAAAAACTGCTTTTTGCCATGGATATTTAGAAGAAGAAATCTATATGAAACAACCTGAGGGATTTGTTATTCCAGGACAAGAACACAAAATGTGTAAACTTGTGAAGTCATTATATGGACTCAAACAGGCTCTTAAGCAGTGGCATGAGAAGTTTGACAGTATGATGATGTCTAATGGTTTTTGCATTAATGAATGTGACAAATGCATATACTACAAAACTACTCCATTATGGTACAATTTGTTATGCTTATATGTAGATGATATGCTCATCATTGGCAGCAACAAAGACATCATCACTCAAACAAAAAACATGCTCAAAAAGAAATTTTGACATGAAGGACTTCGGTTTAGCAGATGTAATTTTGGGGATAAAAATCATCAGAACTGATGAGGGCCTTATCTTGTCTCAAACTCACTATGATGAAAAAGTGCTTGATAGATTCAAGCATTACTCAAATAGGACTCCAAAAACTCGAGAGGATCCTCAAATTCACTTAACCAAAAATTCTTGTGAACCTGTGCAACAGGTGGAGTATGCAAGAGTAATTGGCAGTCTAATGTACTTGACAAACTATACAAGACCGGATTTAGCGCACTCTATAAATGTGCTTAGTCGCTACACAAGTAATCCAGGACATAAGCATTGGATGGCTATAACTAGAGTTTTGGACTATCTACGTTATACCAAAGATCATGGCTTGCACTATGGTAGAGAACCCGGAGTTTTGGAAGGTTACAGTGATGCCAACTAGATCGCAGACTCGAGAAACTCAAAATCCACAAGTGGATATGTTTTTACACTTGGAGGTGCAACAGTGTCCTGGAAGTCTTCCAAACAAACTCTGGCAGCTAAATCAACTATGGAATCTGAATTCATAGCTTTGGAAATAGCTATGTCGGAAGCTGAATCACTTCGTAATTTCTTGGAAGACATCCCAATGTGGGGGAATCCTGTGCCTGCAATACGTGTACACTGTGATAGTGAATCGGCTTTGGGCAAGGCAAGGAATACCCATTACAATATCAAATCTCGTCACATCAGACGGAGACATAAAACTGTTAGACAACTTATCTCAACTGGTGTAGTTACAATTGATTACATCAATACGAAAGAAAACCTAGTGGATCCATTTACAAAAGGTTTGGCGCGAGATCAAGTTATAAAATCATCAAGAGGAATGGGTTTAAAGCCTACGACTTAAGAGGATGTTTGATGGTAACCCCACCTACTCAGATTGGAGACCCCATGACCTAGGTTCAAAGGGACAACTAAATCAAGCTGAATCTGCTACAAGCACTAGAAGACTTTTGTCTTTTCCCAGTTCCTAGAGTGATGTAAAGTGCTTCATGTATATTAGAGGTTAAGCATATGCTTTTAATGATTTAAAATGTAGCTTTGTAAAATATTTGAAATAATTACAGGATATTTCTTTAAATACAAGCAGCTTATAAAATCACCTTGTGACTGTGAAATGGGGCAGTTTCTAGGAGAATATATGAGGCTATACTCTCCAAGTTCACTCATGATTAACCAGGCATGTTCAAGGCCACAATGAACACAATAGAGAACCTCGTTCTACGAGAAAACGAAGCTGTGTTATGCCTGCTGTCTAAGTTCACATACAAATCCGGATGGTTCAAGACATCATGTTCACCAACCGGCCGAGTAAACTCGACAGGTATAAGAATGAGTCGGTTCAAGGTTGAAAAACGCCACCAACTCAGATACAGTTAGTTTTCGCATATACTCTTGAAGGTCTGTCTAGTCTAGCTAGTAGTGTCAGTCTATAGAGTTAGTCCTTTAGTCATATGTTTAGACTTATTTCTATTCATGTGGGGGATTGTTGGAACTGCATTTTCAGAAACAAGTTTCAGAAAATTACAGGTTTTGGGACAATGGCTTTCCGGCGACTTTCCGGCCAAATTCCGGCCAAATGGCTGATTGGAATTGTCTGGTCGATAGTGCAATGGAAAGCTGGTAACGAGTACTACAAGATGGTATACTCATACGTCCAAAAAGGAGTTGATTTGAATGAGAAATAAGAGTGTGAAGTGAGCTACTTAGGATGGTTTGGGAAATATTCCACATCGGAAATATGAGTGATTTGTCACTCATATATATATATATATATATATATAGTTTCACACTCTTCTAGTTTCAAAAGTGTGTAGAAGGAAGAAGGAAGTTCCCACACGCGCGCCGAACCGAACCAAACCGAACAGAACCGAACCGGGCCGGGCCGGGCTCAGGCTCGTGGGCTCTTGGGCTCTTGGGCTCTTGGGAATTCTCGCCTCGCCGAGCAACTTGGGCAGTACTCCGAGAAAATTCAGAGAATATTTTCTGAATATTCACGCAAGACCACCTCCTTCCATTATATAGAGGTGCAGCCTCTCATTATTTCACACACTCAAAAACACAAACCCTCCTTCTAATAAGTTCAGCCGCAGAGCTCTCTCTCTCTCCCTCTCCCTTGCTTTAGTCAGAGTAAGTTCTTATAGTTAGTAGTCTCGAGAATATAACGTAGGTCTGTTCGCTTGAGTTTTATTACTGGTGTGCTACTGTAATAGTTCGTGATCGGTTGTATCCTAGGATTTATAAATCTTGATTGTCCGAAAACACTTACGGCCAATTTATTGAATTAAAAAAAGAGATATCATATCTCGCCTCCGTGAATTATTTACTGATTTATATTATGCTGTTGTAATTCATTCTTGATTTTGTTATTTAAATATAATTCGCATATTTTCTCAATTCGATTTTTGCGCTCCTAACAGATTCAATATCTGAATGGTAACCAGCGATTGTGGCTACTTTTGCCAAAACTTGTCTCCATCTCCCAATGTCCTGTTTTGTTTTACCGACACAAGTTTTTTTGAAGCTTTTCCCAAGATCTCCGGTTAATTTATAGCAAACAACCATCACCGTTTGACCAAGTTCTTCTCTGCATTTCATAATCTCTGGCAATTCGTCAAGACACAAACTTGAAGAAGCGCAGTTTCTCGAGAGTAAGATAATTGCGATCTTGGATCCTCGAATTGCCCGAATAAGTTCAGGACCGATGGACTCTTCTTTCTTGATCTCGTTATCAATAAATGGTGTGATTCCCATTCTTTGAAACTCCATCTGAATGTGACTAAGAAAGTCTCTACGGACATCTTCCCCTCAGAAACTTGGGAAGACATGGTGTGTCCAGATGCGATTCAAAGGAGATGAAAGAGATAAAGAAGATGGAGGAGATGAAAGAGATAGAGAAGATGTAGGAGATGAAGGAGATGGAGGTGGTGATGACGTTTCTTTGTCATCTTCTTGATGGAGTCTGAGTTTTGTAAAAAGCGTGAACAAGCCTATTGTTGCAGCAACAACAGTGGTAAGGAAAAAAGAAGAATCCATTAGGAAGTATGGATGGAGAGCTGATGAATATCACAGATCCTTAAAGAGAGCTATGTGGAGGAGGATCACAAGTTGCAAAGGAGACTATGTATATACATTACAAAAGAACATTGACCCATTGACTCAAAATATGGTTTTTTTTTTTTTTTTTGATAAGTTTCTCTACTGACGTTGACCCCATTGACTGAAGAGTCTTCGCAACTAGCAAGAGAGGAAGCTTCGTTCAAGATTTCTGTTAGAGAATATTTGAGAGAGTAATTAGTGTATATTTTGTGTATATGTTTTGGTAAGATTTAGCTTGAGGAGAAAGGTTAGCATTGATAAGATGCAATCTTCTTAGTTTGGTAACTAGATCTTCCTGTATGTATATATACTTGAGAGTCGATGAATAAAAGGGACAAGAAAACATTCTACAATCGATACCCTGTTTTACATGTTATCAGAGCCTTTTGGCTAGAAAATTTGAAGATTAAAAATGTCGGAGGAGACAAAGGCGATCATGAAAACAGAAGGTTCAAAGGCGGCAGTTTCAGCGTTTCAACTGGCACCAACCGAGAACCCTGGCGCGATCATAGCGCAAATTCAATTTAACGGAGACAACTTTGAAGAATGGGCTCAGGCGGTGCGGACAGCACTGCAATTCAAGAAGAAGTACGATTTTGTTGATGGAACCGTCTCAAAACCGAGCGAAGATGAAGTTGACTATGAAGATTGGTTATCGGCAAAGTCGATGGTGGCACTTTGGATTCTCAACACAATAGATCCAAAGGTGAGAAGAACTCTTGGAAACAAGGAAGATCCAAAGGAGCTTTGGATGGAAATAAAATATCGTTTCTCTGAAGAAAATGGAATAAGAATCCAAGAGATTAAGGCGGAACTTGCTCATTGCCGCCAAGGAAATATGAGTGTGATTGAATACTATGGGAAGCTGCAGATGTTGTGGGAAGATTTGGCTAATTATGACAAGGTCATATCTTGCAAGTGTGGAGGATGCTCTTGCAACATCAACGTCGAACTAGAGAAGAAGAGAGAGGATGATCGAATCCATCAATTCCTCCTTGGACTTGACACGACCTTATATGGAGGAGTGAGAACTTCGACCATCAGCACTGATCCGCTTCCAAACATGAATCAAGTGTACTCAAAGGTGAAGTTGTGGAACGAGTGAACACTGTCATGAAAGGAAGGGAACAAGAAAACACACAAGTAGCATTCGCAGTACAAGGATGAAACCACATGGGTGGTAAAGAAGAAAAGGGAAAGATGGTGTGTTCAGTATGTAAGAAATTTGGACACACAGCTGATACTTGATTTCAATTGGTCGGGTATCTAGAGTGGTGGAGTGAGCGACCTCGAGGCATTCGAGGATTTGCACGAGGAGGAGGTCGCCGAGGAACCGAAAGAGGACGTGGCGGAATGGCTCGTGCAAACGTGATGGTTGCACAAGATGGAGCCGAGACGAGTGTGGAAGCTGAGAGGAGTGGCTATACAGGGCTAACAAACGAACAATAGGGAACACTCGTGAAACTTCTTGAGAGCAGTAAGGGAAACACATATCGTCGCAGTGGTAAGTCTCTCTCACTCGATTGGGTCATAGACACTAGAGCTACAAATCACATGACAGGTTTTAGTGATTTGTTGTTAAACCGAAAATATATACTGTCGTGTACAATAGGGTTGCCAAATGGAGAGAATAGTTTGGCAAAAGAAAAGGGAACAATGAGTTTTGATGATGAGTTTGAACTGAAAAATGTGTTGTCTGTGCCAGGACTGAAATGCAACTTGATATATGTGTCACAACTTGTTGCCGATTTAGATGTGGTAATGTAGACTGCTAATAAGGGGTGTGTGATTCAGGACCGTATAACGAGGAGTGACTGGAGCAGGAGAACTTAAGGATGGACTGTATTTCTTCTGTCGATTGAGAGAGTTTTGAGTCTTGCATTTGAATAAAGATGGAGCTGAAGACCTTTGGCATCAGAGGCTTGGGCATCATTCCAATGGTGTTTTTGATTTACTTCCTGTTGTTGGTAATAAGAATAAGGATTTTTCAGTTTGTGACATTTGTTTAAAGGCTAAACATTGCCGTGAGGTTTTTCATACCAGTGATAATGAAAGTGATGGAGTTTTTGATATGATACATGTTGATTTATGGGGTCCATATTGACGTCCAACTCTGTGCAATTCTTACTATTTTCTACCATTGTCGATGATTTCTCGAGAGGAGTTTGGGTTTATTTGTTGCGAGAGAAGTCAAAAGTAAAAGAAACTTTGATGAACTTTGTGGCTTTGGTGTCAAGACAATTCAACAAAGATATAAAAGTTGTGCGGAATGATAATGGTACGAAGTTTATGTGCCTCGCGTCTGAGTTCCAACGGATGGGAATCATACATCAGACGTCGTGTGTTGGGACACCACAACAAAATGGGAGAGTAGAGAGAAAGCATCGACACATTCTGAATGTGGCTCGTGCCTTGTTGTTTCAATCATCACTTTCTGCGAAGTTTTGGGGAGAGAGTGTGTTAACTGCTGCTTATCTCATCAATCGGACTCCGCCACGGTTGCTAAAAGGGAAAACTCCATATTAGCTTATTTATAAAAAGGCTCCAGCATCGAAAACTTGCTAGTGTTCGGTTGTTTGGCCTTTGCGCACAAGCAACGTCGTGGAGGCGACAAGTTCAAAGCTCGCAGTCGAAAATGCATTTTCCTGGGTTATCCCTTTGGCAAGAAGGGATGGAATATGTTTGACTTGGAAACGGAAGAAATGTTTGTATCACGGGATGTAGTTTTTGTTGAGAATGCTTTTCCGATGAGCAGTGAGGTCTTGGTGGACATGAGAGCTGAAGATGCCATTTCGGATTTTAGTTGGGAAGAAGAGGACGAAAGTGAACAAGTTTTGGAAGAATCTTTGGGGTTGCGTGATACTCAGGTCGTGCAAGAAAGTGATATTGAGAAAGTTGAAACAGAAGATCATTCCCTTGTCGAAACAGAGGATCATCCGCTTGTTGAAACAGAGGATCATCCTCGTCCTGAAATAGAGGATCATCGAAAAGAACAAACAGAGGAGATTGTTGTTCTTCAAGATAGTGAATCAGAAAATAAAGATAGTGAATCCAAAAATCTTGTGCATGTGGAAAGGTTCGGGCCTGGTTTGAGAGTCACGAAACCGCCAAGTAAGTTTAAAGATTATGTGATGAATACTATCATCAAGGTTGAATCTGATGACAACAATTTGTATCCATTATCTGACTATCTCGATGCAACCAACTTTTCTGCTCCGTTTCTTGCTTTTCTTGCCACAGTGAGTGAGAATACGGAACCAGAAACATTTCAAGAAGTAGTGGTGGATAAACGTTGGAGAGTTGCTATGTCCAACAAATTTGGTGCGATGGAACTAAACGAGACGTTTGATCTGACGGAACTTCCTCCAGGCAAGAAGGCTATTGGTTGTAAGTGGGTGTTTAAAATTAAGTACAACTCTGATGGGACAATTGAAAGGTTCAAAGCTCGTTTAGTTGCACTTGGAAATCGACATAAGGAAGGAGTTGATTATACAGAGACTTTCGCACCTGTTGTTAAAATGTCGACCATTCAAACTTTCTTGGAGATCGCTGCGGCGAAGAACTAGGAATTAAATCAAATGGATGTGCATAATGCATTTCTGCATGGAGATCTAGACGAAGAATTCTATATGACATTACCACCTGGTTTTCGAACAGGAGGTAAGAACATGGTGTGTGGACTGAAGAAATCGATTTACGGTTTGAAGCAATCACCACAATGTTGGTTTACAAAGCTGTGTGGAGCTCTCTTTGAGTATGGTTTTTGTCAGTCGAGAGCTGATTATTCCTTGTTTCACTTGCGACGAGGACACTCTGAGATATATATTCTGGTTTATGTCGACGATCTAATCATTAAGGGAATGATTCTGCCGAGATAAGCAAGTTTAAAGGATATTTGGGTGAGTGTTTTCACATGAAAGATCTAGGTCCTTTGAGATACTTCCTAGGTACCGAAGTTGCAAGAAGCAAAGAAGGTATTTTCTTATGTCAAAGAAAATATACTCTTGATATCATCAATGAAGCTGGCTTGTTGGGAGCGCAGCCTCCTAACACTCCATTGGAACAACAACATAAGCTTGGTCTCTCTAAAGCACCACTTATGGTTGATCCTGAGAAGTATCGACGGCTGGTGGGACGGTTGCTTTATTTGCTAGCAACACGACCTGATTTGGCGTTTGCCGTTAATGTTCTGTCGCAATTCATGAAGGCGCCTCGTCAGGATCATTGGCTCAGTGCTTTGAGAGTAGTTCATTATTTGAAAGGAACACCAGGCCAAGGTATATTGTTGAAGTCTGATTCAAATTTACAGTTAGTTGGATGGTGTGATGCGGATTATGCTGGATGTCATGTATCTCGTAAATCTGTTGGTGGCTGGTTCATTACCCTCGGTGATTCCCCGGTGTCTTGGAAAACGAAAAAACAGAGTGTCACCTCTCAGTCCTTGGCTGAATCCGAGTATAGGTCCATGGCACTTACGGTATGTGAACTGCAATGGTTGAAGGCGTTGCTCAAAGATCTTGGTGTGAGTCAAACAGAACCAATGGTGTTACATTGTGACAATCAGGAGGCACTGCATATAGCCGCAAATCCCGTCTTTCATGAACATACGAAGCATGTGGAGGTCGACTGTCATTGTATAAGAGATGCAATCATGAATGGGACAATACGGACTAAGAAGGTGCATACTAAAGATCAGTTGGCCGATATTTTTACTAAGTCGTTGGGCCAGAGTGAGTTCCATTCAATGATTTCCAAGTTGGGCATTTACAATCCGTATGCTCCAACTTGAGAATATTTGAGAAAGTAATTAGTGTATATTTTGTGTATATGTTTTGATAAGATTTAGCTTGGAGAGACAGATTAGCATTGATAAGATATGCAATCTTCTTAGTTTGGTAACTAGATCTTTCTGTATGTATATATACTTGAGAGTCGATGAATAAAAGGGACAAGAAAACAGTCTACATCGATACCTTGTTTTACAATTTCTCTTTAGAAAAAAGAAGTAGAAAAGTAATTTCTTTAACAATTACATTCAAAGACATTATTTTTTTGGAACAAGTCATGAAATTAGATTTATTGATGCAAATAGGCAACGGGAAATTCACAAGCAATGTCATGGAAGTAGTAGTGACTAAAATCTAATATCTATTCTTTATACGAAAGGTGTGAAAAACTGGAAATGGTATATTTTTGTTTTCGTTTTGGAAATTTGCTTTCCTTTAATCCATAATCCAATTCAAGAGTTTATACAAAAAAAAAACAAAAAAAGGAAAATATTGTTTTTGGGGTTTTAGCCAATTTCAAATGAAAAAAAACAATAAAAAAAACAATAAAAATCTATAGTTTAGGGTTCTCATAAGAAAAGACTCTTTTTCTGTACATAATTAGTTTTCATAATTCCGATTTATATTTCTTTGTGATCATCATATTTTTGGTTTATATTTCTTTGTGATCATATTGTAGATTTATATTTTAAGGCAATCTTAATTGAGTAGATTAATTATTACCCTGAAATATAGCATAGTAATTTACTAAGTTGTATAAATATCATCAGTTTGAAAGAAAAAAAAAGTATAAATATCATCATTGCATAATAACCTCTATTAATTAAATCTAAATATTGCATGTTATTTACAAAAATATAAGATTATCTATAAGTTTTTATTTATAACTGTAAATCATCTATCATCTCTTTAATTTTTTTAAATAAAGATATATGACAAAAGATTTATAGAAAATGAAAAATAATAATTAATAATTATCTTATCTAGATATTTATTATATTTTCTAAGTTAACTTTTAACTACTTATATAGAGTGGAAAGATTATACAAATTATTTGCTCCTATAATAGACCTTTTTATTTGTAAAATGTTTCTTTTGTCAGAACATTTATTTAATTTATCTTCAGTTATTTCATCTGGATCATGTGCTTACTTAGCATAGATATTTTGATTTACTTTTTAGTTAAATTACTTACTTAGATTTCCTATAAATGCATATTACTCTTTTGGTGAACTGAAACTTTTGAGAAAGAAAATAAATATTTTATCTTGATCATCTCTCTCTTCCTCTATTTTAAAATTACTCATTTGGTTCTGTTTTGTATGATTTTGACAACAAAACCTCTTACATTTCAACGCCAACTGTCTAGACAAAAGCTCGGATTTGTCATTTGTGTCAGGTGAAATGGATAGTTACTGGAGATTGAAAAACTTGGTGAATGATGTGCCGGTTAGCCGACAAGGATCGATATACTCATGGACAGTAGATCAGTTTCAGACCAGCTTAGGGAGAAACTGTGGGTCAATGAACATGGATGAGTTGGTTAAGAATACATCTAGTGCTGAAGAAACACAAGAGGGGTTGAAGAGACAAGGCTCAATAAGACAACACCAACACCAAACTGTGCAAGCTGAGAAGAGAAGCTTGATCCCAAGAGTTGCGACAAATCCTAGTGGAGCCATAGCATGTTCTTCGGTTAACCCATTTCCAATATTAAATAAGATGCAAAATATCGATGGCACGTCTTCATTACTCTCACCATCTCCGAATATTTTTAGTGGTAGTACTAGTACTACAAGGGGTAGGAAGATTGATAATGCCATCGTCGGAGAGAATAAAATCGATGACAAAAAACTGAAAAGAAAGATAAAGAACCGAGAATCAGCAGCGAGATCACGGGCTCGGAAGCAGGTAAACGAAATGTTTGATATATCTTTATCTATACAGTTTAATTGATTTAGTTTAGACGTACCAAACTTCTCCATTTGCCATGTTAGGCTAAAACTATGGAGCTTGAACTTGAACTTGAAAATTTAAAGAAGAAATACCAAGAGCTACTAAAAGAACAAGTAGATATGCGGAAAATGCAAACCGAACCGGTAAATTATTTCTCTAACCGGTACATCAATTGAAAGATTTACCACATCTAACTTCAAAACTTTTTTCTAACTTTATGTATATCTATATAACACGCAAGGGAATGATTCAACTTCAAGGAAGACCGGAGAGAAAGCTAAGGAGAACGAAATCGGACATTATGTGAATCAAGAAGACTGGAGCTGGAGGATAATAAGTTTATTTAGTTCATCATGTTTTGTTTTTGCATTTTTATGAATGTTGGGTATAATTTTAACTCTTGCCCAAACAATTAACATATAAGCTATTTTCTTAATCAGTTTGTCATCTTGTTGTTAAACCCATTTGGTGAATGTCCCCAATGATCGAATTCTCATGATCTCGGCAAAAATTTAAAAATTTATTTTATTGGACTAGATAAGTAGTTAATGAGGTTTGAAATACAAATCATTATCTTGTTTGATGCAGGATTTTATTAACAATATAAGCTACAAAAATGTATGTTAAAGTTTATGGATACATTAACCAGAGAAGTAGTTCCTGAGGTTTGAAAAACAAATCCTTAATAACGGTTTAAACGATAAAATAAAATTAAAATAAATGTGCCACGGTGAAATGTGGAACCAGACATGCAAAAAAACTTTGTTTGTACCACCAGGGAAAGATAATATAGAGGGCAATGTAATCTCTAGCACGGATAACCCGATGCACATCCTCTGCCCTTCCATGAGATCATTTTCCGGTGATCTCTGCCTCTGAATGATCTCACAAGAAGCTTACCGTCTACAGGCTTGCACAAACCAACATCAACCACAGTTGTCGCTGTTCCTCTTTTGGAATCTAAAGATGGGTCGTCCACGTAATAGTCAAACAACATTGCTAAGCATCTGATTTGATGAGATAGGAGGTAGTTTTCTTGATCTGAAGGAATAATCTTTAACATATGAAGGTTCACCTGATACCGCCAAAAAAAAGGTTACTTAGATGTTATCGTTGGTGTCATCGAGTAAAGATTAGTATATGTTACTGGGCGTATCACTTACTTCTGCTTCCATTGCTCGAAGTTCGTTGTAATGGTCATTTTCATTTGTCCCATTGTCATTTCCTGACGACGAAGAAGCATGGAGAGACAGAGAAAACAAAGGAGGTCGAAGAGGATACTCCATGCTAATATAGACCTGCCAATACAACTCAATTTTAACACTTAAGAATGAAAAAGACAAAGGGAAGACAGCGTTTTTAGAAGTTACCGTTGCTTCTAACTTCCACAATGTTCCGCCATCTGTTTTCCTGGAGAGCACAAGCGCAAACTCTCTCGCACCATAATCCACCCATGTATTATCAGGGCACAACGCTTCCACAAGCGCCTCAGTTCTTCCGGCTGGCTCATCTACTTCACTATCATCGTCCAAAACAAGATCCAAATCATCTTCGTATATTTTGAAACTTGGTGACTTTCCTTTGATAACTGGAGAATCTAGGTTCTTTGTCATCAAGGCCAACTGCCTTGACCGTGCTTGACTAGATACTTTCAATGGGGTATGATTGGAACTGGTTAACGAAGCAGCCGCTGTGACCAAAGAGGGAAGTTCTCCATCTTCCCGTATACTTTCAAGATCTTCCTTTCCAGGAATAGATCTTCCATCTACATCGATTTCCATAGGTTCTGGAACTTGTTCCACACTGTTCAGAGTCAGAGAGCATGACTTACTAGCTGAAGGTCGTATATGTAACCAGGAATCCAAAGCACAGAGAACCTTATGGAGTGCCCACGGAGCATCTTCGCAGTTCACCACTGGTAACTCATGTTTCATAAGCAAATCAAGCTGTTCCCTGTTGCCAGTAGAAGTTTCCAAAGTATTCAGCAAAAACAAACATATCAACAGAAATGATTACCTATGGAAGCTCTTATCACAAAGTCGACAATACTGCAGGGAGATTAAATTGTTGACTGCCAAGTTATTGACAAAACCAAACTATTAACTGTACGAAGGATATGCTGATAGAACTTTGGATTGTGTTTCTTAAACTAAACTATTAAACCTACAAATTTTCTGTAGTTCTTTGCATTGTGTTCTTTAACTAAGACGGAAAACATACAGAGTGGTGAACTCACGCAAGAGCCAGATGCGCTTTTTTCCGCGAGCGTATTCTTTGCAGAACTGTTTGCACCCTATGCTGCTGGCGATACAATGAAAGATTAGGCACAAACGCATCACTTTTAGCTGAGTCAGTGTTATGAGCTTCTTCGCCTAGTAAAACTGGTGACACTTCTGGTAAAATATCAATTCCCGCCAAATGTTGTACCCATTTATAAGGCCTTGAAGTTCTGTTCTCATCAAATGCCTGACCATCGCCAAGGATGAGCTTGGTCGACTGTATGGAAGACCAGCCATACGAAGAGAATTGAGTATGCTTTATAAAAGTAAAGTCGTCAAAAGCCACATGTAGAAAATTGAAACACCAAAACGAAAAATTACCTGATGAGGAGGCTCAAGTCCAGCATCATCTGGAAATAAGTTACAAAAGATGTTTTTCTCTGGTCCATCCTGAGAGCCTTCAGCACCAACACATACTACATTCAACTTCAGCAGGTACTCAAATTTGAGAATGACAAGTTTGAAGGATTTTGCATCAGGCATCTCATCATCATATATGTGAAGGAAAATTTTGAGAGGGTGAACTTGATATAATCCTGTCTTGTCAGAACCTTCTTTGCTAGTAAGTTTCTTGGGTCGTTTTCTTCTCCTTTGTCCATCATCATCGTCATCAGGTCCATCGTCCTCCAGCCTAGAACTCTCCGTATTATTCAACATACCTGAAGAATCAATACCAAATTAGTATTCCTTTCGTTTCAGTATTAGAGAACAAAGTAAGTATTAAAAACAACTTACCTGAGTCCTTTTTTTTCGATTGTTGTCTAGCATAAGCTTGAGCATCCTTAAGGCTCCCAACTACCTCCAAATCAATGCTCTCTTCAAAAGCTTCCTTTTGTGCCAAGAGCTGTGAGTATAGAACATAAAGCGGAGGAGGAAGCAGCTCAGCTAAATTATGCTGCTTCAGTTTCTTTGTGTGCTGTATATCCAGCTGGTTCTGTACTGGAAGTGATGCTTTCTTCAGAGTCTTGAGGTGTAAAGGAAGACTTGACAAAAACTTCTTACGCTCTGCAATGGTTTCTAGTAAACTCTTCTTCTTTTGCTCCAATCTCGCTCGTTGCTTACACAATTCTTTCCTCTGAATCAAAACACATATAAAGGTGATGAACAGTTTATCACTTTTTCACGTTTACATGTGTTCCGAAAAGTGATTCCGCTATATTCTTTCGCCGTATTATTCATAAAACTAAAATAACCAAAACATCTACTAAAACCAGCTTTTAGCATTTTATGATTATTTTGCAAGAACTCTTTCTGCTATACCAATAAATAACACTCAAATCATTTCTACCAAACGTAAACATTCAATGGAGATGAGCTTCGATGAATTTCAGAGATAATGATTGAGTCCTACCTGATGAAGCTCAAAATTGAGTCTTTTAGGCATCAAAACATGTGAACTATCACTTGATTGCGATTGATCCTTGATAGCTTCAGGAGCATCTCGGAAGAACTCTTGCTCAGGAACAAGGTCAATGTCAGGATACTTGGATTTGAAATCCCTACAAGCTTTAATAGCTTTAACGTAATGGCTCTTCTCGTACATAAGATTATGCAATTGCAATGTCGTGAAATCAACAGGTGCTTTAGCTCGTTCAGTCTCCGCCTTCACTTTATCTTCCTCAGTCAAAATCGCGCGATTCGCCTGCGAAATGAGAAGGAACGAAACCCTAAGTTTGGTGTAGAAAGGAAAAAAGAGAGAGGCGGAGGAAGAACCCTAGAGATTGGTAGAGAGAAACCTGACGAAGATTAACGAAGTTGAGGAACATTTGTGTGAGGAGTTCTCGAATCTCGGATTTGTGATTTCCTTCTTTTTTCATGGAGAGCATCGTCGCGACGATTTCTTCTACGGAGGCTTTGCTCTCTCGAAGTAACTCGAGTGGAGATTTACCTGGCTCTCGCGGTGGTTGTGTAGTCTCCGCCGTCGTTATTACTTCCGGCGTCGGGATTTCGTCGGCGGTCACCATTCCTTCTTCTATTTCGCCGTCCTCCATTCCTTCTTCTATTTCGCCGTCGGGATTTATGATTTTTTTTTCTAAACTATTTAATTACAAACAAAGATGTACTTCCGTAGTTAATTTAGTTATGTGAAGCAGAAATTGCTTATGTTATAATTAGGTCTGTAAACAATCATTGGGTCTGGTTACCGCTGTTAGCGCGGACAAATCTGTCATTGGATTAAACCCGCTTTATTTTCAGTGGACAATGAACCATTAGGGTTTAATTCTATTTGTACCCACAAAAATGGTTTGTAGTTGTTCTATTGCGGTTTTGTCTTGTTTTCTTTATACCACAATACTATAGCCTACTCTTGATGAATAATAAATAAAAAGTGGTTTATTCCGAAAATAGATTTGTCCGTCTCAACAACTCCAACCATTCTGATAATTACCGAAGTAGCTTACCAAGGAGATAACAGAAATAGGGATGAAAAACAGAAGAAAAAGGGATTAAGGTGAAGAATTAGATCAGAGGAAGAGAGAAGGATGAAGACGATTAGAAAGAAGAAGAAGAATATTGTTTTTACTTAATTGATTCGATACCCTTCACAAACGATCGAGAGTACTACTTAAACACAACACAAATAAAAGATAAAAGGCCTAATAATAAGAGCCCAACACGAGCCCAATTGCCATCTTAACAATACCACCCCGATGAGATCCACCATGTCCTCATGGTGGAAGGAATTGAAACTCTCCAAATTTGGTTGTCTTGCTCGCTCCAGCATCGGCTTCTATGGACTCAAGTTCAGTCCTTGTTGCTACTGCAATTTCCTTCTTGCTAGAGAGTGTCTGATACGATTCATCAGTCGTATTTCAGGAGGAAACAGAGGAAGGAGCCTGCTCAGCAAGTTTTAGCCGTTGCGAGTGATGACGTGGAAGCGGAGAATGGTCAAAAGGAAGACTTGGAATGAAAAGGAGTGTTTGTCGTTACGCGTTTGAATTTGAATAAATATGAGAGTCTGTTCTCATTTATCTTTTACGCTTTTTGTTGTTGAGTTTGAAGCCAAGCAATGTGCTTGTAGAGATCAATGTTGATCTGTTTGTAATTCGTTTTCTCATACTCTTGGGTTAACGTTCCAGTTTCAGATTTGTGGATTACAACCTTTGTAGTTCATAGATCTATTCTAATTGAGTATCGTATTTGTTTGAGAGAGTATTTCAAATCTTATCATTGGTGCGGTGTAACTGCGATTGAAGCTTCAATGCGGCGACGATGGATGAATATGATGAATCGGAGATGTTTACTAGCTCGGAGTATCAGGAGAATCCCGATCGAGCACCGCTTAAGTTCTTACGCGGTGGCTATACTCGAGTGGTACACACAATCTCAGAACACCGGGAGAAATTTGATTCGATGGAATCGACGCTATTGGAGATGAAACAAACCTTATCGCAACTCTCGAATCAGCTTGGGAAAAGGCCGATGCAAGCTGAATCGTCTCATCAAGCTCCTCAGGTACCGTATTCCTCAGATTCTTATGTTCGCGAGATTCACGATCCATTACCATTAGAGAATCGTTCGAGTTTGCTTCGTAAGATTGAGATGCCTATGTTTGATGGTTCGAATGCTTATGAGTGGTTATCTAAAGTAGAACGATTCTTCCGTGTGGGTCGATATTCGGATTTGGATAAACTAGATCTGGTTGCTCTGAGCTTAGAAGGAGACGTATTGAAATGGTTTAACTGGGAGATGACGCGTCGTGAGTTTCGTTCGTGGGAAGAGTTTCGACGTCGTTTGTTCTTGCATTTTGGAGTTGCTAGGGAGGAAACTCCGGTGAATCGCTTGTTTGCGATCAAACAAACGGGAACTGTGTCTGCGTATGTTACGGAGTTTGAAGATCTATCAGCACAAGTTCTTGGTTTAGATGATTCTCATTTGGAGCAGATTTTTTTATAATGGATTGAAGCCAGAGATGAAGGAAGTTATGAAGATGAAGGAACCAGTAGGTTTGGACAATCAGAAGGCTGCAGTGTTAAGGATGGAGACTAGTTCGTTTTGTCAACTGTTAAGTGACAAAACAACCAAGTCAGTAGTCACACATAAACCGTTTACCTCTAAACCGGTGGTGACTTACACACAACCACGTCCGTTGCTGTTACAGAATGGTGGTGGTGGTGCTGGTCAAGTTGTTGCACTGCCAAATAATCAGCAGCCTACCATACAACCTCGACAGCGGCACACTGTAGAGGAACTTGATGCTATGAGAAGTAAGGGAATTTGTTTTAAATGTAAAGGGAAGTATAGTCGTGGGCATGTGTGTCCTCTTAAAGAATTGCAAATTCTGACTGTAGTGGATGGATTGGAGTTGGAAGTGTTGGATGAAGAGTTAGTAGGTGGAGAAGTTGTGCTATTAGGCCAGGATCCAGGCCTTTGTTGTTTGTCCCTGAATTCTTTCATTGGTCGTCATTCTCCTAAAACTATTAAGTTGGTGGGGGGGGGGGGATTGGTAAAGCTAGAGTGGTGATCATGATTGATTCCGGAGCATCTCACAATTTTATCACTCCAACAGTGGCTAATAGGTTGCGTCTAAAAATCTCGAGAGATGACAATTTGGAGGTATTGTTGGGGAATGGTGCTTCTGTTCACGGGACTGGCACATGCAGACAAGTTCACTTTCAGATCTCAGGGACTACGTTTCTGACTGATTTTGTTGCATTGGAGTTAGGAGGTGTAGATGTCATATTGGGTATGCAATGGTTAGAGATGTTGGGACCTTGTATGGTCGATTGGAAGAAGCAGGAGTGGGTTTGTGAATACAACGGGAGGACAGTGAGGTTTGTTGGTGACACGTCTTTACACGCTCCTCCTCTGTTACTTAAATCTTTTGCGGTTCCAAACTCTCAAAGACCCCGAGAGCAAGCGATGAAGGCATTACCTCCGGTACAGTTTTCCTCGACAGGAACTAGTATACCAGTGGTTATTGCTCAAGTGTTGGCGAAGTTTGCTCCGGTGTTTGCTGTACCTACAGGGTTACCTCCGATGAGAGGTCAAGAACATGCCATTGTTCTTAAGCAAGGGTTTCAATCTATTACGGTGCGACCCTACCGTTATCCCCATGCTACTAAGGAAATTATGGAGAAAATGGTGGATGATATGTTAGTTGCTGGCATCATCCGTCCGAGTAGTAGTCCGTTTTCAAGTCGGGTCCTATTGGTTAAAAAGAAGGACTCTTCTTGGAGGTTCTGTGTTGATTACAGGGCTTTGAATCGGGCTACTGTACTGGATAAGTATCCTATTCCTGTTATTGACCAGCTTCTTGATGAGCTTCATGGCGCAGTGATATTTTCAAAAATTGATCTCCGTTCTGGCTATCATCAGATTCGAATGTGTGAAGAGGACATAAAGAAGATTGCATTTCGCACATTGGAGGGTCATTACGAGTTTCTTGTGATGCCTTTTGGCCTCACCAATGCGCCTGCTACATTCCAGGCTTTGATGAATAAAGTGTTTAAGCCATTGCTGCGGAAGTTTGTTTTGGTGTTCTTTGATGATATATTGGTTTATAGCACAAGCTTGCAGTTACATGTTGAGCACTTAACGGTGGTATTGCAGGTGTTACAGGATCATCAGTTGTTTGCGAATGCGAAGAAGTGTTCCTTGGGAGAAGCTCAGGTAGAATATCTTGGCCACATCATTTCTTCAGCTGGCGTGGCGACTGATGCGGCTAAAACTGAGTCTATGACGCAGTGGCCAACACCGGGTAATATTAAACAGTTGAGGGGGTTTTTAGGTCTTACTGGCTATTATCGTAAGTTTGTTAGGGGATATGGCACTATTGCGAAGCCATTGACTGAATTGCTGAAAAAGGACCAGTTTGTTTGGTCAGAGCAGGCTCAACTCGCATTTGAGGCGTTGAAACAAGAAATGGTTTCTGCACCGGTCCTTGGATTACCTGATTTTGATAAAAAGTTTGTGTTAGAGACGGATGCGTCAGGAACTGGTGTTGGAGCTGTCCTGCTTCAAGACAAGCGTCCATTGGCGTATTTTAGTCATGGTTTGACAGCTCGAGAGCAACTCAAACCAGCTTATGAGCGGGAGTTAATGGTGGTGGTTATGGCAGTGCTTAAGTGGAAACATTACCTTATGGGAAATAAATGTGAAGTGCACACTGATCAAAGGAGTTTGAAGTTTTTACTTGAGCAGAAGGAGGTGAACCTTGAGTATCAAAAATGGTTGACAAAACTCTTGGGCTTTGATTTGGATATAGTCTATAAACCAGGTGTAGAGAATAAGGCTGCAGATGGTTTGTCTCGCATTCCTCATTCTGCTTCAGCTTTGTTGTTAGCCATGACAGTTCCTTCGATGATTCAACTTGAGGATCTCTACCGAGAAATTGATATGGATTCAACCATCCAGAATACGTTGTCTCAACTTCGTTCTGGTTCACTGTTGGGCACTCATTTTCATGTGGTGGATGGCCTGTTATGGTACAAAAGACGTTTGATGATCCCAAAAACCTCAAGTTTGATTCCTGTCATTCTTCATGAGTATCATGACAGCAGTATTGGTGGTCATGCGGGTGTGTTGAAGACTCTTAAGAGAGTACAGGAGACTTTTCAGTGGGATGGTATGCAGAAGGATGTCCAGAAGTATGTTGCAGCTTGTTCCATTTGTCAAACTCACAAGTACTCAACATTATCTCCAGTGGGTATGCTTCAACCTCTGCCTATTCCGACTGCAGTTTGGGAAGATATATCCTTGGATTTTATTGAGGGCTTACCAATATCTGGTGGTGTGAATGTTATTTTGGTTGTAGTGGATCGTTTGAGTAAAGCAGCTCATTTATTGGGGCTTAAACATCCTTTCAAAGCATTGGATGTTGCTAACAAGTTCGTTGAAGAGATTGTTCGTCTCCATGGTTATCCGAGGTCAATTGTTTCTGATAGAGACAGGACATTCTTGGGAGAAGTTTGGCGTGATTTGTTTCGTCTCTCAGGTACTAAACTGAAGTTTAGCATGGCTTATCACCCTCAAACCGATGGTCAAACAGAGGTTTTGAATCGGTGTTTGGAGACTTATTTGTGATGTTTCGCTTCTAGTCATCCTCGTACTTGGCAACGTTATTTGGCTTGGGCGGAATTCTCTTATAATACGTCTTTTCATTCAGCGATTTAGACGTCTCCTTTCAAGGTGGTATATGGTCGTGATCCTCCTCAGATAGTTCGATTCAAACCTAGTTCAACGGAGAGTTGGGAATTGGAAGTATAGCTGAGGGGGAGAGACTTGATCCTATCTCGCATTCAACACAACTTACAACGTGCGCAGGACATTATGAAACGTAATGCTGATAAGAAGCGTAGAGAGGTGGTTTTTTCTGTGGGAGATTGGGTTTATTTGAAGTTGCAACCTTATCGACAGATGTCTGTGGTTCGTCGTACACATCATAAGCTGGCAGCTAAGTACTTTGGTCTTTTTCAAGTGGTGGAACGTATTGGAGCTGTGGCGTACCGCTTGAAGCTGCCTGATGGTTCGAAGGTCCATGATGTCTTTCATGTCTCTCAATTGAAAGCGGTGGTGGGCGATCATCATCAGGTCCAGTTTTCTGGTCCACCTGAGCTTGTTGAGGAAGAGTTATTGGTTCTGGAGTCTATTGTGGAGGTTCGGTTTGATGATGTGGGTCGCAGGGAGTTTTTCATTCAATGGCAGGGACATGACACATCGGCTAACACGTGGATGTTGTCTAAGGACTTCGTTCAGTTGTATCCTTCTTTCAAGCTTGAGGACAAGCTCGTTCTCCGGGGGGAAAGTATTGATACAATTCATCAATCGTATTTCAGGAGGAAACAGAGGAAGGAGCCAGCTCAGCAAGTTTTAGCCGTTGCGAGTGATGACGTGGAAGTGGAGAATTGTCAAAAGCAAGACTTGGAATGAAAAGGAGTGTTTGCCGTTACGCGTTTGAATTTGAATAAATATGAGAGTCTGTTCTCATTTATCTTTTATGCTTTTTGTTGTTGAGTTTGAAGCCAAGTGATGTGCTTGTAGAGATCAATGTTGATCTGTTGATCTGTTTGTAATTCGTTTTCTCATACTCTTGGGTTAACGTTCCAGTTTCAGACTTGTGGATTACAACCTTTGTAGTTCATAGATCTATTCTAATTGAGTATCGTATTTGTTTGAGAGAGTATTTCAAAACTTATCAGCGTCACCCAAAACTCTTCAGATGAAACCTCAAACCGCTTATGTACTCTCTCTTTAGCTTGTATTCCAGCCGCAAACTGGACCTCTAAGTCTGAGCCTGCTCTTGAAAGCAACATTTTTAGTAACCTGCAACACTTAGGAACCCAGAACTGCATTTTTGAACCCCCACCACAAGCTTGTCTTTCTCCCTTATATGACCATTCGTATATAGGCTTAGCAACAACTACTTTCTGCCTCCCGTCCAAAAGCCACAGCAGAAACAAGAAGCTGATGTATGAGAAATTGACCGCTAACACATGTGCTACCTTGGAGCTTGCAAACTCGGTGGCACTGTTTTGACACTCTCTTCCCACTGCTCAGATATTCACTTACAGTGAATCTTGACACCTCCTTTGGATAATATGAGCCCAGCTTCCTCTCATGTCCTTCACCATTAATCTTTTGTTTCTGTTTTACACAATTGACTCACACTCCCTTCACAGCCATACTGCTTCCCTTTAAAACTATCTTGTCCTCAAGATAGTAAGTAACCTTTCTCAACTTGCTTCTTTGCTTACCTTCACTTTGCATCTTCACCTTGCTAGTACTTAGCTTCAGATTTTCATCCTTTTTACCAAGAGTGATCCATTCATGGTTGTTGAAGAAGGAAAAGGTTTGTTCCTGCTAGTTAACACAAGTCTCTCCCAGTTTTGATAGCCAAGTATACCCCAAAATCAGATCCACCTCAGTCCTTGTCAGGTTAAGGGTGAGAAAATCCTCAATGATTTCAGCTCCTTGAAGTAACAAGCTAACCCCCTGGCCAGTGCTTTCACTCATGATGAGCTGACCATGTCCCAAATGAACTAGCCTGGATTTTGTCACTCTCTTGGGAAGCCTAAGTCGAATAGCAATATCCTCTGAAATATAATTCTGTGTCGCTCCAGAGTCAATTTCTACCAACACTTCCTGACCTGAGATAGAGCCCCGGAACCGTAGACTCTTGTTCTTGGTACCTTGTGGTTTGATATCACTGTTCTCCTTAACCCTTCTTAGTTGTGCACCCTTTGGTAACAAGGTGAGACTCATTAACTCCTCTTTTTCACCAAAATCCATTGAAACTTCTTTTCTAGTATAACCGCTCATTTCCTCAAACCAAACAGCAAGTTCCATTGCTTCTTGAAGTCGCCTGGGTTGCAAATTTCTGACCTCCATCTGCAATGGTTGAGCCAACCCTCGTAGAAACACTTCCAACACATGTTTCTCTGGAATAGTCATTGTCTCTCTACGCTTAACTTCAAAATTCCTGCAGTAACTAGCCACATAACCTTCTTGTATCATACCCGAGTATAGTGAGCGTCGTATCCAGCTTTGTCTCGGTTGCTCCTTTGCTTCTTCTTTGATCATCCACTTGAATTTTTTCCAACTTGTAGGAGAATTCCTTTCCCATAATCTCCTGACCCAATGACCTGGTTCTCCTTCTAAGAGTGAATACACAATCCTCATCCACTCATTGTGTGGAGTCAGACTTGCAGCAACATGAGCCTCCAAGCTGTTGATCCACTTGATGAAGTCTTCCTTAGAGCTCTCGGACAACCCATATTCCTTATAAATCTTGTTTTCCCCAGCGGTATTTGCTGCACTTTTCTCTATCTCGAGATGGCTTGCCTCTCTTCTTGATCTGACGAGGGTGTGCCACCAAGATGCGGTTGTCAAACAGATCCTTGAAACACAATATAAACGGTTCTTGTAGCATCAACATCAACACACAATCCCAGAGGTTTCAACCCCATGTGTCCCCTAGCCTCTGCAGATTTTGTCCATAGCACTGGACCATTCCATGCTCTACCATTTCTGTTCACAGCCTCTACGGAGCCTTACATTACCCATTCGACGATGGACTGGATTAGCTCGCGAGACAACTCCAAAATCCCCTTGAACATTCAGAAATCTCGAAAACTCCTCGGTTGATACAGCGACGTTCTTGTCTCGGAGACGTTTCCAAGATTTATTTCCAACATCAACTCTATCATCAAGCTCTTTTGACGCATCATAATCAGAGGAAACACCCATCTCTCTAACTGTGCTAGCATCAATCCGAAACTTAGAGTCAATCCAGGGAGAACGAAGTCGTTTACCTTGTTTCTTTATGGGTCGCTTGGTGACTTGTGTTGGCGATAAGCTCTCGCGTCGTCTCTTCCGTGTTTTCTTCTTCCGGACCTTATGAAAGCTTCTAACAACAGGAATCCGTTCTTCCCCACATGAATGGACTGCGATTGGAAGCTCAGCCACCCACGGGCTAAGGGAAACCTCTAGAGACGGACTGTTCACCAAGTGTTCGACCAAATTCCCCATCGAGTTTGCAGCATTTGTCTTGGTTGTTGAATCAGGTTGTAAAGGAACTCTACGCATCGTGATGGCTGTGGAAGTTTTGTCGGAGGACACAGGCTTTGCAACACCAAAACGGGTAAAGGCGAGACTCCCTCACCGACTGCGTGAACCGGAGCAAGAGGCGTGACAGGACTCTGGGTCTGAGATCCAGATGATGGATTTGCCACAGGGAGACTTTTTAAAAGTAGGTTTTCGCAAAACCAACGCATCGCTTCATCATGTGTCTGACCCTATTCTTCGAGAAGAACTTTTTGTTCCATGGTAATCTTCCTGAGATCAGCGATCTGGTCTTCGAGAGACGATTTGAGGTGGTGAAGTTTTTCATCGACTTCAGTTATCAACAATGCGTGAGCAGCTTGAGTCTGTTGAGCCATTTTTTTTTTAATAACTCTCAATGAAAGCACCAATTGATAAGTACCGAAGTAGCTTACCAAGGAGATAACAGAAATAGGGATGAGAAACAGAAGAAAAGGGGATTGAGGTGAAGAATTAAATCAGAGGAAGGAGGAAGAGAGAAGGAGGAAGACGATTGGAAAGAAGAAGAAGAACATTGTTTTTACTTAATTGATTTGATACCCTTCACAAACGATCGAGAGTACTACTTAAACACAACACAAATAAAAGATAAAAGGCCTAATAATAAGAGCTCAACACGAGTCCAATTGCCATCTTAACACATTCACACGTATTGTACATATACACAACATATATATACAAAGTACAAACGATAAAAAAAAACAAGAAAAAACTCTACTTTGTGTCAACAAAATAATGGAAGAAACGGTTTGTAACACAAATCCGTAAATTTTCAACAAATAAACAAAACTAATATCTTTAGAAGCGATAAAAAAAAATTGTAGTAAAAACTTAATAAACAAATTTTATATCATTCTGTGATTAGTAAAAATTAAAATTGTAAATCACAGAACGCAGTAAAAAACATGTTAAGAAGTGTTCTAAAATTTTTTATGTTTGATCTTTCTAAAAAATGAATTTTTGTAACATCCGCAAACCAAAATGGTGGATTTTGGGGGTGGGTGTCGATCGACACTAGTGATTTTTGGTTCGACAAGTTGTTTTAAATTGTCGTTTTTTGTTTAGTTTGGTTCAATTGATGTGCTTAACCGATGTATATAAGTGAAAACTCGACCTAGGTCGTGAAAATGGTGTTGTCTTGGCCGTTCTAAGAGAAAAGAGAGAAGAGAGAGTGTTCTTGAGGGGTTTTGGAGATTCTAAGCTGTTTTGGTGAGATATGTTCCTGTGGAATGGAGATCTTGTGCTAGGAACAAAGGAGAAGGCTTCTAATGGTTGGATTCGTCGTTGTTGAGTCAGAATCTTCCTGCAAAAGAGGTGAGTGCATGACCATAGCTGATCTAAGTCTGAGAATCCTTTGTTTGCTTGATTTGTTGTGTTTTGTGGTGTTGTTATTGCTTGTGGGGGGTTGTGTTATGGTTCTTATAGGTTCCTGAAGCTTTTGGGTGAGTTTGCAATTGATTGGAGATGATTGGAAACAGAGATTCGATGATCGGGCCTTTAGGGCTTAAATATATATGTCCAGAAAAAATCGGGCCTTTAGGGCTCAGCCCGTTTGGGCTATAGGGTTTTTAAGGCTTAACACATCGTGTTCGGGCCGGCCTGAAAAGCCCTTAAACAAATATAATTGTACTTTTCGGCTAACATTTTTTGTTTGATTGCAATATTTGATCAATGATTTATTGTAATAAAGTTCAGAACTCTAATCTTAGTTCTCATATTTACTTAATAACCTTACTTAATACTTCTAAAATCTTTATCTGAGATATTTTACATGAATTATATATCTTTTTTTTTGGTTAAAGTGTAAAAAATTATTTGGTTTTAAAATTTTTATTTTAGATTAAGTTGGTTTCAGTTTAATCGAAGAGGACAACAGCGGCGAAGATGAAGATGAAGCGGCTGGGTTGAAGAATATAGAGTTCATCGAGATCTGGTACAAATAAGTTAAATAAAGTAAGTAAACTGACAATCCGAAAAAATGGTAAAATCAACTGTTAGTGATAAGTGGAAGAGAAGTGTGATGGTTCCTTATGAGGAAGAATTAGAGATAACTCTCCTATGTTATCTCGGTTTTTAATTTGTATAAAATTACAATAATTATAATAATTCCAGTTTTATAAAACCAAAACCGTTTTATTAGAAACATTACCAAAATATTATAAAAAATTATAAAGAAACCGATTAAAACCGGTTCTTGCTTATCGGTAAATTAAATATATAAATATTACCGCCAACTAACGTCAAATCAATTTATACCTTGTAATGATTATGTTGACGACTTCTCTGGCAGACTTCTCCACGGAAAATTGAACCGTCTGCAAATCCATCAAATCAAATTAATTTTTGTACTATTATGCTGAAGACTTATCAACT
This sequence comes from Camelina hispida, assembly GCA_023657505.1. NCBI lineage: Eukaryota > Viridiplantae > Streptophyta > Magnoliopsida > Brassicales > Brassicaceae > Camelina > Camelina hispida. The sequence continues at coordinate 28,966,321 of CP094637.1, forward strand.
AGACTTCTTTCTGGGAAACTAAAACGTACTTTAAACTGCAAATCCATCAAATCAAATTAATTTTCGTACTATTATGCTAAAGATTTATCAAGTAGACTTCGTTCTAGGAAACTAAAACGTACCTTAAACTGCAAACCCATCAAATCTAATTAATTTTTGTACTATTATGCTGAAGACTTATCAAGTAGACTTCTTTCTGGGAAACCAAAACGTACTTTAAAATGCAAATCCATCAAATCTAATTAATTTTGTACTATTATGCTGAAGACTTATCAAGTAGACTTTTTATGGGAAACTAAAACGTACTTTAAACTGCAAATCTATCTAATCAACCAAATTAATACATTGTTAACAACGATGAACGAGTTTCTATGGTACAGGAACAAAAGTTGCGTGTGAATATAGAATTCTACACTTATAAGTATGAAGTGATATAGAAACTATCTAAGAATTACCCAACCCTAAATGATAGAATTCTACACTTATATGATAAAGTGAAGTGATATAGAGAAAGTTTCAATTACCCAACCGTGAACTGTCACCAATTCTCCGTCATGAAGATGAACTACATACTTTTTTTTTTAAGAGAAAATAAATGATTTACTGATAACTTTTTTGGTTGCAGTTTTAAAATAATCAAAAGGCCCTAGGCTGGTTTATATATACGAGATGAAACGGTTACAATGAGCAGTTACATAATTAATAACGCAAACCGTCGCGTCGTAAATCATTAACGAGTAGACTTCGTCGACTGACTTCTTAATGTAAACGGTTGAAGTCTACTAGATAAGTCAACTAATGAAGTCAACGATATCGTCCAAATATTACAGAAACTGAAGCAAGTTCACAGATTAAAGACATAAATACGCCATTCAAACAAACGGCCACGATAAAGAGAGTTTCACAGATTTTAGAACTTAATTGAAAGATCTACGAAACAAAAGAGATTAATACAACAATTAAGATTATACCGGCGATTAAGAAATTCTCGACCACCCCGCGTACACGACGAACTGACCCACGTAATTCCTTCATCTGATCTTTCACCTTGTCTAGCTCCTGCTGAACCCATAACATATCCTCATTTTCCTGGATGGCTGTAATAGAATCCCTTTGGTCAGCAAGTCCACCTCTCATAGCTTGAAGTTCTTGCATAATAGCCTCATCCCACCAATTTCATAATATGGTCCTCTCCATCCTATACCATACCATAGAAATAAATATACCATAAGGATATTATCTATACTCAAATAATAATTATACCAAACAAATAAACTATCATACAATCTAACAACCTCATGGTTAATGCATCCAAAGAAAATCCTTCCTGGATTGTCGGTTGTGGTGGAACATTTCATAACGGTTTCCCTTCCGCATAAACATTTTTCAAAAATTCCAACTGCCAGGCCAAGAAAGTTTACTTCGGGTGGACCTTCACTCCATACTTGCAAAGAACTAGAAGATGGTTGAGTGTAGTTGTGTTAACCCATATCTGTGTGCAAAATGAACAAAAAACTATGAGAACATATATATTTTTGAACAAAATTAGCTAAAGCGTTACAAAAGCAAATAGCCGACGATAAATGATGAGAATACTTATTTGAGATGTCCTTGAGTTTCGAAGACGATAAATGATGAGGATACAATCTAAAATTTCGAGAGCAACAATATCAGAATTTTTGAGAGAGAAATTGTGGAGAGAGATAAAGCACATAAAAAACTAGGGTTTACCTACAGAGACAAGTATATATATGGTTAAATTATCCGGTTAGGTTAAAAATCAAGGAACCGATACGCATTCGGTTAGGTTCAGCTATCGGTTTGGTTAAATTGTCGGTGAAATTAAAATAATATAATATTAATAGTTGATGGCATTACAAAGTCAACCACCAATAGTCTACAGAGAAGTCTACTTAAGCAAACCCTAAATCAAATAATTTTAACCTAATCAGCCTTTCCTCCCTTAATTTGACTAGTTTATATGTAAATTTATTTTATTTCAATGCAGGAAGTCTATTTGGTTATTATTTGGCCAATAGGTTTACCAAATTATTTTTTATAATTTTTTAATTAAAAATTAAACTATAATTAAGGAGTAGACATATTTTTATGCCTTCCATTTGACGTCAATTTGAAATCCACCATAAAGAAATCTATTGCAGACTTCCTCGGATTACATCTGTCATTTCGGCTTCTATTTTTTGTTTGGTCGTAAGGGAGTCAACTGTAATTTCAGTATAGTGGTTATGTTTCTCAAATATCGAATATGGGGTCTACGTTTTCATTCAAGACCAAATAAAGGTCTACAAATAGCAATTGTCCCATTTAATTTTTGATTGATTTGTTTTATATTGTACATTTAAACATTGATTTTTAAGACATGTTATAAACTAAGAAATTTGATTTTTTTTTATCCGTAAGATAAGCTCGAAAAAATCTGAAAAGTCCTGTAACCCTGTCAGGGTCGGGCCGGGCTTTAAAATATAGGCTCCAAAATATTTCAGGCCGGGCCGGGCCAGCTCTAATATAAGCGAACTTTGCGGGTTTCGGGCCGGGCCAGCCTTATTGACACCCCTACCCTTTAACTTATACTTAATTGCATGGAAAGTCCTTGGAAAAAAAATATTTCCAAATTTTATCCAATTTCCATAAATCTCTCTACCTAATTCAAACATAAATATATGATTTCTCCTTTCACATTTATATGATCTTATAGATAAATTATTTTGAATTATTATATAAAACATTTTTATTTACTAAAAAAATAATTTTTTCTGCATATGATGTGATTCAAATTTTTTTAAATAGAAATATATTACTCAATCGATGAAAGAAAAAGAATATGTATACAGTGTTCCACATCGTTTGAAAAAATTGGGAAATTTTTCAGAGTTATACAAATGAGCTTTGATTTACCAGACATTCAAATTTATAAATTTTATTTAGTTTACTTCAATTCATTATTTTTAAAAAATTTAAATTATTAAAAAATTAAAATATCATTAACTCGATACTTTACAAGTAAATTTTATTTCTTTATTTTGTTAACACTATCGATATTAGACTTATAGACATCTAATTAAATTAATATGATGTATAAAAATCAAATTGTTCTGCGGTATGTAACGTATGTTACAAGTTAAAACATAAAATCAACAATCAAATATAATTATACAATTTTAAATACTAAACAAGACAAAAAAATACAACTTGAACTTTTAACTTTTTTGTGAAGTATACCGCAGATTAAAATCTAGTATTTTTTACAAAACTTCTCATGATATATATTATTTTCATTTAGGAAAAGTTGAACACAAAAATTTATAACATAAAAGAAATTGGAATTGACTTTGTCAAAATTTAGTCAAGATGCGAGTCAGGTAAGTGAAGAAGAGGCAAGTCCCCCAAAAGAGTGACATTGATGTATTCATTAGGGAAGTGAGCAGGTAATCCTGGAATCAACAATGCAACAACCCTGAAGCACCTCAAGAACCATCCTTCTCTGAACTCTCCTCCTTTCCAGTAAGGTATGATGAGACTTCGTATCAACTCCCACATTGCAGTCATTATCTTTGGTATAGCCCATAAAATATTAAAGTAGTTTTTGTTTGGCTCCTCTTCCTCTACCTGAATATAACATCAAACAACAAAAGATTATCATCAGTAGGGGAAGTGAGTAAATGGTATTATGAGGGAAATGGACAATAAGTCTCATACTTCCCAAATGTATTTTATTATATCATTTAGTTTGTGTTCCCTTTTGTTTCCATCTAAGACTAGAAGTACATTCTCATATGAGAAGGAACTTCATTACGGAACAAAAAGTGTCGAGAATTATGCAATTCCCTAATCATATAGATGAGTACAAAAAAAAAAGATAATAGATAGTAATATGCAACCAACCTTTCCTTTATAGAAACTGTCATAGTAAAGGCATGGCCCAAAGTGCTTGAACATGAGTGTCTTGTCATCGAACGGCAACCTAGGAACCATGTCGTTGCAATATACATATCTTTCATACTTGACGTCAAACTTCTTCAACGAATTTTTCATGAACGTTCCAAACTCCTCATCACCTACACGTGGCTGCCCAAATGTGTAAACTCCTTCAAGCCTTTCTAGCATTTTCTCCTCATCATGCATCACCAACACGGCCGTGAATAGGATTGCTAGGGCTCCACCTAGACTATGTCCAGTCAATATAAATTTAGATGTCGGGTTTTGGTCGAGAATTTCTTTTAAGTGACGCCTAACAGTGTAGTACGCATATAAACTCGTTTCTTTTTGGGTTTGATCAAGATTTACTTCTTTAGGCCATCCTTCTTTTTGAAGACCTAAAGCTTTCATGAATCCACCGTGGATCTTTCCCACATTTTTAACTTCGTACCTATATTGGAAATCAATATTAGTTCTATCTGGGGAACCAAACGCTGAACTTCCAGGATTAATATTAATTGAATAAAGACTAACCTAGACAGAAGTAATTAATGAAGAGAAATCAAAACAAAAAACTTCCAGGATCTTAGATTTATGTATCAAGATATAAAAAAGTATATAAAAAAAATTACCAAGAGAGATCCAAGTCTGTACACCAATCATCTGCATCGAAAGGATCAGTGCCTCTGAAACTAACGATGATGAGGTTTGGATCTGTGCTTGTGTCTTTTATAACAATCACCTCTGTTGATCTTTGTTTCTGGTAACCTAAGAAATCCAAGAAAAAACATATATTATTTAATACATTTTTGTTTTTGTGTTTGATAAAAAGATAAAATTCAATCAAATAGTCTGGAAACTATGAAATATTTTTGAAAAAATTATAAATTAAAGATTTATATAAAAGTGAGGTTAGGACCTTTTATAGTTTAATACTATTTTAGCGCACATACTCATATACTTTTTAGAAAAAAAACCATATTTTCTTAATGAAAATGTGTAAGTCGTTAGTTTTAAACCTTAAAGTTTCATTAGTCGGGTGCACCAAAAAAAAAAGTTTCATTAGTCTTCCCCATTATAATGAAATATAATGTTTTTTTTCTTTGGTTATCATTGTTCCGACTTTATATTATCGTAAATTTGTAATCAATTTCATTTAGGTAAGGATAAATAAAATATTGCACATATCAGACAGTGTTTTCACGTGGTTTTGCCTTCTTTGGGCCAATTAAATTAATTTTCATGAATCTCTTAATATATAAAGTGGGAAGTAGGCTCACCATTCCAACAGCTGTAGAAACCTAATAAGTCCATCTGTGCCACAATATAGTTAAAAGAGAGATTAAAAGTCCAATACACAATTTTATCTGTTTTTCTAAATGATTTAATTTGTTTATCTTATATTCTTAATCAAAGGAAATCATGCATGATCATGCTTATGATTATAAGATAAAATAAAATAATTCGATGAAAAAAATACAGCTAATGACAGTACTATGTATATTTACATATAAAACTTTGCCTAAAGTTTTATATGTAAACATTTACATTTTGTTTGTCGTATATTTACATATAAAACTTTAGGCAAAGAAAATGTTCTCTTCAACTTTACAAGGAAAACAAAATAAAACCACAGAAAAATAGAATAAGTAAAGAAAACAATCTTGATTGTTAATTGTTATTATCTTTAAAATGATAGACTAGGAGTCTAGCACATCTAGTATATTATATCGTTATTGTGTCTTTGGCCAAATTCAAGTCTCTGTAATGTATATTGTTTGACAACTAAAAAAACAATTTAGTATCAAAGAGGGAAAAAAAAACAAAGAAATCATTTTTAAAACAATAAAAATATCATTTAGTTTAACAGGAAACGGTCTTACACCATTTTTATCTCCATTTTTGACACCAGTCACATCACAACCATATATATTCAACAAGATCAATTCAAAGTCGATTATTAATGATAGAATGTGAATCTGCATGAGTACATCAAAACTACTAGTATCGTTTAATATGAAACCTATATAATTTTAGTATAGCGAGAGTTGTGAAAGAAAAGAAATATCGTTAATATAAAGGAAAGAGTTAAATAATAAAACCTTCCAATGGTTGTGAAGAACGGAGCTGACGAAGTTTATATTCTCGTAAGACAGCTTAGAAGCCATAATTGACAACATTGCTTTGTATCTTTTACTTCCTCTCTCTACCTTCTGGTCTAACTCTAGTCGCCGGTCTAGGATTCCGATTAGTGATGCAAATGTCGCTGAATTTTTCTCCGGCCAAATAATCTTTCCTGAAATATATATATTTATGTTATACTCAAACCGCAGATATTTTGCAAAAAAAAAAAAAAAAAAAAGGTAATCATGATATTGGTGTACGTCACCAGTTGTGTTTAATTGTAGGTCATCTCCCAGACGTGGTTTCAACACTGGATTAGTTAAAAGATTATGATAAACCAGAAAACCCCTTTGGAGTAACTTAGCGTGACACATAATGACATAATCTTTTCTGAAGTATAATTCATAGCATAACCATTAATTATTTGTCTATTATATATATCCTCTTAATTCCCGTTGAAACGAAATAGTGTTTTGACGTAGCAGTTTAAGTTTAGCGTAACTAATCCAACGTATACGTACCCACTAGCTAACCTTCTAATTAACAAAAGGGAAAAGAAAAACTGTTTTAAGAAAATCTGACCTTTGGAAAGATTTGGCAGTATCATGAAGAAACCACCATTAGAAGAAAGAAGGTTGAGCCAATAAGCAAAAGAAAACCCCAAAAAATATAGAGGTTTCTTTAGGAGAATCATGAGTTTTTGAACAACGATGGATACAAAGATGATCCACCGTCGCCGGAATCTTGAAAGATCATCCTCAACCCTCTCTTCCGAAGAATCAATGAACTTTCTGTTCCCGATATCCGGGGAGAAGAGAAGATGTATGAGATCGGACACGGTGGCTTCTCTCGGATCCAACACATAGTAGTTTTTGGTTGTACACATTTGTTATGTGTTTTTGGGGTTTGTGGTTTATTTGTCAACGTTAATTTAGCTTCAAAAACGTGGAAGAGTTGTTGTGCAAGCTAAGTCACGTTAGCTTTGTGTACTATATAATGTTAAGATTATTATATATAGTAAATATTTAATTGTACCACGAGCATTTGTTTTGGATTTGTTTAATTTTGTATTAATATTACGATTAGGATGGTCATATATCAAGAAGGTTGGTGTATATCCACAATTCAACGTTATTCACATGGGTTGTGTGTATAACCTACTGGTCGGCTGGAGAAGAATATGATTTGACAAAATTCTTACAAGAATTAAAACTAAGATCGTCTAAATAACAATTAATTAGTAAGGTTACTCGAGTCGAGACATTTTACAATACTTTGTTTTAATGAAAATCACGTAAAATCTATCAATTTTAAGCAGATTTTCGGATTAAGATTTTTATTTTTCTACAGTAATATTACACTTAAACTTCGATCCAACTTAATAACTAGAACGGGGAAATTCCCCAAAAAAACACCAACTATTTAATATTTGCCAGAAAAAAACATAAACTTTTTTCATTGGCAGAAAAATACACAGACTATTTTTTAGATGATAAAAAATACACAAACTATTATTTTTTTCCAGTTTCTCCCCGTCTCCGTTACGACCGTTAACGGTATTGTAACGGTGTTACTATTTTTAAAAAAACTTTCAGAAAAAAACACAAACTATTTATTTGTTGCCAGAAAAATACATGAACTTTTTTTTCTTTGCCTGAAAAATACATAATTTTTTTTTCTTATTTTTCCATTAACAATGTTAGAGATCGTAACTCATAAATTTCTTTGCTTTCTTGAACTTCATTCAAGTTTTCACTACTATTTTGGATAACTAAATTCAAGAATAAAAATACACAATTAGATTAATCAATTTCCAAATTTTTCAGTTAGTGTTGTTTTTAGATTTATATTAACTTTACAAATTTTGAAAATTCATCAACACTTCTGTAAAATTTTATGAGATCTCCACCTTTGTAGACCTTTGTATACATTTCAAAAAATATTCATCTCTTTAGTTTAGTACTTTTTATGATGCTTATAACCAGTGTAAATCATCAAATGGGCTGGTGTACGCAAACTTGATCGAGATTGTAGATTATAGCCATTTTGTGGGACATCAACTCTTGTTACCTAACCAGATTCACCATTTATTTTTGCAAAAACAATACTAATTGAGAAATTTAGAAATCGATTAATCTAATTGTGTATTTTTGTTCTTGAATTTTGTTATCATAAATAGTAATGAAAGCTTGTATGAAGTTCAAGAGAACAAGGAAAGTTATGAGTTATGATCTCTAACATTGTTAGTGGAAAAATAAGAAAAAAAAATTATGTATTTTTCAGGCAAAGAAAAAAAGTTCATGTATTTTTCTGGCAAAAAATAAATAGTTTGTGTTTTTTTCTGGAAATTTTTTCAAAAATAGTAACGCCGTTACAATACCGTTAACGGTCGTAACAGAGACGAGGAGAAACTGGAAAAAATTAATAGTTCATGTATTTTTCATCAACTAAAAAATAGTCTGCGTATTTTTCTGCCAATGAAAAAAGTTCATGTTTTTTCCTGGCAAATATTAAATAGTTGGTGTTTTTTTTGGGAATTTTCCCTAACTAGAACTAGACACTTATTATTTATTTTTATTTTTTGTGTGACATTATTTTTGTTACTAAATTAGTAGATTGTAAAAACTTCGTTTAAGACCATTATGAACTTGAGGTCAATGTTCCCATGTTTTAAATATACTCCGGTATAAATTGAGGTCATGAATGTTTTGAGGTTTTTATTTAGTTTTGATTTTGATTTTTGGTATAGATTTTAGTTTTTACAAAATTTTGAATGTTTATATGTTTATCTTTGGTCTTTCAAAGTTCTGTCAGGCTTTGAGTTCGTTTATAAGGTTTGCTTTTCGCAACTCTTTAGGAATTCTATTTCAATTTACGTGGTTTAGTTTTTCTTTTTTATTATATCCATGAGGTTTTGAATGATTCGATCTTGGTTTTACACTAATACATTCAAGATTGCGGGCTACAAGAATATGATTTTTTATTTTTGATTATATATTAATATTACGATTACGGTAGTCACATCATGAAGGTTGGTCTATCTTTACAATCAACATTACTTTTTACTTTTTGAAAAAAGTTTGGCATATATTGAAATTATAAGTTTTTGATTTTACTACAATACTAGATTAGCACGGGTTAAAATTTATTTTATTTATATTTTATTTTTTATATAAAATATAATTTATATTATTGTTTTTAAAAGTTTTTTGGATAAACATTATGCAATAAAATCATATGCTAAATATGAAGGCTTGAAAAAAAACACATTTTTTGTAGTTTTATATTGTTAATGATTCTAGATAAAAACCCGTGCTATAACACTGGTTAAATTTTATTTCGTAATCTATCTTGTAACCCGCTATTTAACGTGTAACCAATCAATTTATCAATTTCGTAATCTATCTTTGGTTAACGTTGTGGTCTATCGATAAAATCTGTGGAAAATAAATTTGTAATATTGTTTTTAAAGATCTTTGGAAACAATGTGATATAGGACTAAAATATTCGAAAAATATAGTTTGGAATATCCATGATTTTATTTGTTACCATTAATATATCAATTATCAATTTGGAATATCCCTAAAACCATTAATATTAATATATAGATTAATCTATAACCTATCAATAACCTATTTGTAACTATTTGTAAACATTTATTGAAAATATGAAATCTACAAAAATTATGTTGTGTACTTCCCTTTTATTAAAAAGGGGATACTTGATACCTCGTTGGACTCCGTTAAGCACTCTAAACCAAAGAGATGACAGAGAGCAAAGAAACCTCATTTTTTCGATTTTCTCTTGCTTATTTTTTGGGCCTAGTTTCTTTACAGAGAGCAAATTATTTTTTTTTGCACTTAAACATTTTCATTATTTAATACAAGAACCAAATACAAAGGTGAAATGCGACTTTGAAATCTTAAAATCGGCGGAAAACAGAGATAGCTTAAGCCCAATATGCGGGATACATAAATTAAAACAACAGAACCAAAAGAAAAACTATCAAAATCAACAAAAAAAGTCTGAAGAGAACAATAGTTGCGGGACTACATACTCAAGAGTCGATGTCAAAAAGGTCTATAATCACAGATGGAAGAAAACCGGGATAGCCGGAAAGCAAATAAATAGTTTTACAACAAAAAAAAGTAATAATAATAATAATAATAATAATAATAATAATAATAATAAGAGAGCAAATAAACCATAAAATATCATATAAAGTTTCTCTTGCAGACAAATTTGAATTTATTTGGAAATGCGACAAAGTTAATAATAGGTCTGGGCAAAAGAAAACTAGGCGCTCGTGTCGGACCATGGGTCCAGGCGCCGCGATTTCCTTCTAATCGGTGAAGCAAAGCGGTGGACAGGTTTTGACCGAGACATACCGTTCGGACCGTTTGTTAAAGTCGGACGTAATTAAAGTTTCATGGTTTATGTTAATAAAACTTCCGTGATACTAACAATAGTTTTTTTATTTATTAATAAACTATTTTGAAAAATATATTTTGGCTTCTCTTGTATAATCTATACTAATATTTTTGTAGCAGTTTTTGATCAAAAATATGTTTTGTTACGTTTTACATTAAATGTTATTTAATGATTATATTCATATTCAAACAAGTTTAATTAACTTTCTCTACTATCTTTATAACCAAATATTATTATAATATTTTAAATATCCATATATATAATGTTTTATAATTAATATAAATATTTAAAAATTTTATTCCAGATTAAAAAAAAATTATTCTCCTATCATCTCTTTTTGATTTTAAAATTTAAACGTAGTGATTCATCATATAATACATAAAGCTAATAAAAATATATATTTTTCCTGCATATATTGTGATTTGATTTTTAAAAAACAAACATATATTACTCAATTAATATAAAAAGTGTGTGTTCAACATATATATATATATATGGTAAATTATAAAATTTTAAAAAGTTTATAATTTATATCTGATATATCTAAACTTAACAAAAAGTTTAAAAATATAAATATTTAAATAAATTAAATTTTCAAAATTACACAAACGAGTTATATTACATGATGAGTTATATGATATTATATGATTGAATTAATAATACTAAAAAAATAAACTATTAGTAATATAATATTTTAATACGGGTTAAATCCTCACTTTAATGTTTTAACAATACCAATATAAAATATGTTGAATCAAACTGATTTAACTAAGATTGTAGTAAACAAAAATTATGTGATGTATACCACAATTTATATATTAAATCACTAAAATTAACAAAAGAATATTAGCAAAATTAGTATTAAAATAGTACATTAACAATAAAAAATAAAATAACTTTGTTGTGTACTGCGGGTCATAATCTAGTAAAAGTCAACAAAACAAACTGTTCTCTACATTTAATACAACAAAGTAATAGCGCTAAAAGGAGAAAAAGCGATAATCCGACAATAGTTTATGATTGCTTGAATACAAGGGTTACAAGATACAGGCAGTGAATGGTGACTCATTAATAAGCGGATTTGAAAGATTTTTTTCAAAAAGTGGTTTAGGTTACCAATCATACAATATTAAGGTATTTGTGTTTTTCACAAAAGGAAAAAAAACACTGTATGCGGTTTTCTAGACTGAGTATTTTTCAAAGGACCGCACTTGTCTTTTAAAACTGGGTATTATCCAGCGGATTTGTCAATTACGCACTGGACAAAATAAATTCTTATTTATGTTTTAATTTTTTTTTTACAGCAATAAGTTATAATTAACGTAGATTTTAACAAATGACTTTATGCTAAATGGGTTCTTTAATTTAAATTGTTAAAGATTCTCACAAATAATTAAATTTTTAAATGTATTGTTTTTAGGAAAATAATTATTTATTTCATTATTTCTTCACAAATTATAAAATAATCAGTTTTTAATATGAAATACAGATTTAGAAAAAACCAAAATTATAGTCAACTTTTTAATCAAAAAATATGATTAAATTATATCATATATATTAACAAAAATTAACAATTTTAAATTGGACGACATGTTATATATATATATATATATATATGTATAACTGAATATATTGTTTTAAAAGTAAAACAACATGATTAAAAATTTACTTATTAACAAACAAAATATTTTCTTATTAACAATACCGCTAATACTTTTTTCACCATTCAAACATTATTTTGTATCTCTTATTTTCTACAATTCGCATTTGTCCTGCAAATATTTTTTTCCCGCATGAACCGCAGTTGAACCTCACCGCACAATAAAACTACTTTACTCGCACAACCAAATACGCTGTTACCATTCGGATCCACAATGCCACATGCAAGAACATGGTAAATCGGAGAAACAACCACATACAATCTGAGGAGTGGAAGATTGGTTATTGTCGAAAGACATGATGACAAAAATAGGCTCAATCTCGCCGATGTCAAGCACCGTCGACAACTTCACCAGACGAGGTGCAACTAACGGTCCAAATGATTCACCTTATTACTCCAAAGGACAACCGTTTTTGCACATACATACTATTCACCTCGAATTTGTTCCTTTAAATTGCAACAACAATTTGCACCCTGAAATCATTGTAGCCAAACTGTATAGTGCAAACTAAAAGACAACCAAAGCCAGTAACCCAAAACAATATATATGGGCTTTCAATCGATGTATGATCTCAAAATCGGCCGATTCAACTTCCTGCTTCTTTCAAAAGGTTTCATAAACTTAATTGACAATGGGTAGAATTAAATTATCCAAACAAATCCAGAAAAAAGAAAAACAACATTTCCCTATCAACCCTCCATCTTTGCCTTCAATCCAAATCTTTCCATCTTTCATACTCAGCTTATATAAATACGAACAAATTCTATTCAAAAAAAAAAAAAAAAAAAAAAAATTGGGAACCAACTTGCCTGGCTCTGCAATGGCGGTGGGGGGCTTGAGGGTGTCTTCGGTTTCTTTCATTTTTTGATTATAAAATGAATTGTTAAAGAAAAGAAAAAAAAAAGAAGCTTCTCTTGAGATATCATCATCATCCTATCCTCCGCTTCTTGGCGGTATTCAAGCCTGTGGTCTTGCAGATTGGACAAAGATTCTTCTGTTTCAGCCATTCTTTTATGCATTGGCTATGGAACTCGTGTCCACATTCTAGTGTCCCCATGTCTTCTCCTTCAGTGTATTCGTCCTGCGCCAAGTTTTTACCATTCATACTCGAACGAATTAAAGAAAAAAATTATTACTTTCTTAATGTTATTGCAGCAACTCAATGTATACCTGACAAATACAGCATGGCTCTGCATCTTGTGGAGACTTTGTGTTGCTTTTGTACTTTCGTTGCTTTAACCGGTTTGATATGGTTTCCTCGTTTACACCGGTACAAACATCTCCAATCCGCTCTTCTAGTGCCAACAATTCCTACAGTTTATGAACCAAAAGGAGTGAGATTTTTTACGATTTAACATGACTCTGACAAAGATTTATGGTTCGTTATGGTTTTTTACCTCATATGACATGTTGTCTACATCAAGCCGCATGTCTCTATATCGGTCATGAATACCAGCAGCCCCATCAAACAGCACTGACTGATTTAGAAGCATGACGTCCTGTAAAAGTAACCATCCAGATTATTTATGTTCCTATTAGGCTAGTTCGTCTAGAATTCAACAGAGACAGTACATGGCAAGTTCGAATGTAGATAACTTTGCTATAGTCAGAAAAAAAAAACTAACCTCAAGCCGCAAGTTATTATTAGCATCCCTACGCATGACATCCAACACATTCTGCATCTGTCCAAAAGAAAAGCGCAATGTTAGTTCTATTTGAGCCAAAATTTACAAAAGCCATCCACATTAAAAGGCTACAAGACAGCAGAATTTGTATGAACTGACCTGGGACACCATAAGTCTGCTTCTTCCTCTGCTTGCAGCTGCCAAGGCCCGCAAAGAATGAGGAATACCAACCACACTATCGCCTTGCCTATCAAACCACGGACCTGCTCTCGCGTAAGCCCGATTATGCATCTGACTATTATCACCACTCGGCTGAAGTACAAGCCCATCGGGAGGGGGAGGAGGGGACAACGGACGAAGTGTTGGATGATCACCAGATCTCTGGTTTGTAGCATCTACTGCAAGGGAAGAAAGCAAGGACCTACGGACAAGTTCAGACCTTTCTGACCTTCTTCTTTGATAATGTGGTGAACTCTGATAAGGAGTCCACGCTAGGTTAGAAGATGGTGCTGGAACACCTGTCGTTGAGCCTGTCCTAGGCAATGATGATGCAATATTCAGGTTTCCACTTGTTACATTTCTGTTACTCTGACTACGGGCCAAATTTCTGAGTTCAGGACCTGGAACAAACATGAGATTCTCTTGAATATTCCCGGATGTGCTTCTCGTCCTTGCTTCATCTAGATGAAGATTTCTCTCAACAGGCGCAGTAGAGTTCGATGTTCCACCCGCTAGTGAGCCCTCAGTCCACTGAAATGGTGGTAGCATGGTCCTTGACACAGGTGGTATTCCCACAGCAGGCGCATTTGGGTTACGAGAAAAGACAAATGACTGTCCAGGTCTCAGGTCTAATGAATGTTGATCTCCTGGTAAGAGTCTTGATAAATTCGACTGGGATGGAGGAATAGGTCGCCTGACAACAGTTCCCGCAGAAAATGCAGCTAGGTTTACAGTTTCTTGCTGATCTGAGGGATTACTTCTGACACATACATTTCTACTGGAGCTCTCTCCAACCGCAGAAACAGGAAAATTTGGAACAGTACCGGAGACTACTCCTCTTGGTCCATTGTCGAGGGAGCCAGATATGTTTATCCCATTTCCTGGCCTATAAACGGCAGACGCTGGAGTCCACGAACTGCTTTCTCCACGCTGGAAATCACGATAGCCTCCTGAAGAAGATTGACCAATACTGCCTTCAAGAGCTTTTCTCTTGCAGGATGCACGACGACCCTCTACAGAAGAACCTGTTCCAAGACTATTCTCTTCAAAAGATCTGACTGGTTGTGAAACCCTGGTCCCTGGTCCATTAGCTTCTAAGAAACCAGACCGACCCCTATATGGACTAATATCATCATGAATTTCTATATATTCTGCATTCAGATTGACATTCTGAACAGGTTGATTTGTGCCTGATGGTTGCCCAAACACTGGATCTAAATCAATTATTTCATTTCTTCGTCCGTCAAAGCATCTAGTTTCCATTCTTTGCTCATGGTGACTGGCAGGTTCATCCTTTGTGCCACTAGAGCTAGCCTCACCGTGGCCAAATCTGCGTAAATCCTGTTGCTCACGATAAACTGAGTTTGCAAGCGAAGCGTTTGATTCAGAGTTTGCAATCATGTAATCCTGCAAGTCATTATCACCAAGACTGTGAATATTCTCCCAGTGATCTATCACACCATTACTCGAAGAAGAACCATGCTCAAAATTCAAGGCCTCTGATAAATAGCCAAGACTGGCCCTCTCTCCCTGCATCTTGGCTAAGCGTTAACCACAGTTACACTCGAGAGAAGAGAACTCACGAGACTTCCCTGCTCTCAACAATGTGCCTAATGGGGGAGACTGCAAAACAACAAATACAGCAGATCATTGGTTAACGATGTCACAGGAAAAATTTAACTGTAAAAAGAAATAAATAAACACACTCAATCAAAACAAAGCTCCTACAGTTGTAATAATAAATGGCACCCTGAGATTGCATATACACTCACATAACCTGCTTCATCTAGAAGAGCACAAGGAGCAAAAGAAAACTCACTCAAAGCAAGACTGCTGCAACTAACTACTATACAGACGAACAATCCTGGGTATATACAAAATGGAGACTCACTTCTAGATGTGAGACCTAACTAAAACATAAATGATTTAGCAGGAAACTGATGACACATAGGTTATTAACAAGCTTAAACAGTGAAAGGCAGATGCGAAAGAAAAATCATATGATCAAATTGACACCTAATTGTCAACTTCGAAATCAAGCATCAATAAAAAAGAAGGTACAAATAAAAGCTAGGACCACGCAACAAGCATGCCAGTTTAAACAAAACTAAACAAAATATAGGGAAAAGGAGTGAAAACATTTTACTCAACTACCACCACCACCACAATGGCATCAGAAGAAAAATAAGAGAAAAATCAAAATGTACAGACCAAAATAAGGCACTGCCTCATGAATGACATATCAACTAACCATCGGTATACAAATCACCGACCAAAGAAGTTAATAAAAGTATCACAAATCCTCAATACAAAGCAAACATATTGGAAACAGCAAGGTGAAAGCAAAGGCAAAAGAAATCCACAGCTTGAAGGTAAAGCATCATCACATAAAACAATTCACAAACCTCAAAAGAACCAAACTTTTCACACAAAACAAAACACAAGTTCATAGAAGTAAAAGATCCGATTCAAACGCCTAAAACCCATTAACAAAAACATGTTTTTTTTTTCTTTCTCAATCAATAATCAAATCGCACCACAAGAACAATTCTCCAGAATTTGAGACAAAATTTCAAAAAAGAAAAAGAAAAATAAACCGATTTCGAAAAAAACCCACCAACCGATTCTCACGTGTTTCGATCGAGCTTTGAAAATCCAACAGAACCCAGAAGGACATAAAAATCAGAAACAAACCAAACATGAACAGAAGAACATAAATCGATCTAAAGAACCTTGAGATGAATAAAAAATCAAAACTTTATTAAAATTAACACTCACCGATTGAGAAAGAGAGAAACCTACCGCTTTGTGGAGAGAGGAGAAGGAAGAGAGAATAAGGAAAAAGGAAGGAAGCAAAAGCCACAACCAACAACAACACAAATGGGAACAGAAAAGAGGATTATTAGGAGGAGACGGCAATGTGTAATTTACCATATAACCAAAAAAAGTTCCATTTTTTATAAAGGAAATTGAATAAAAAAGAAAGAAAAGCAAAACAAATTGGTCATGAATGAGAGAGATGAGAGAGAGAGAGAGAGAGAGGTTAAAAAAGGTCAGTAGTCATAAGAACAGTTTCCAAAGACACAGAAATTGAATAGCTAAAAGCCTATAAAAATCAACTAATAACAACAAAAGAAAATCATATTTTAAAATTGAATGTGTAAAATCTTAATTTAATGTTGAAGAAGAAGAAGAAGAAGATGCAAGTTGGCTTAAGAAGAGTTAATAGATTAAAAAAAAAAAAGTTATGATTTTTCTTTTGAGTTGCTAAGCAAAATTGTTTTATGATGTCCCACGTCCCAACCAAAAAAAGTTTCTCAGCCTTTGCCTCTTCTTACACACGTCCCTCGTTTTAATTTTTTTTTTTCTTTTATTCGTTTTAGATTCAAAAGTTCAAAACTGAACCAAACCAAACCAAAGTAACAAGTCCGGTTTCTTTCCTTTTTCTGTTGTTTAGTTTCCTAAGTTGCCATGTAACTTCGGTCTACTTTCTTATTCTGTTTATTTTTAAAAATATTTTATTGTTTATTTTTTCTTCCATTAGCTACAGATTCTCATTTGAAATAAGTACAAAAAGTAAAGTATACGTGTTCATCAGAATCACTAGTTACCTAAAATATGCTACTAGCAAGATTATCATCACCTTATGAATGAATGGTCTTATCCTATAGTATTATCCTATATACTACAAAAGAGAGAAAAAATCAAAAAAATTCATAGAGTGTATCATGTTAACAATGATTCTATGAATACTATTTACTTCTAAATTGTTGGTCAATATGTGTTGTTTTATTCTTTGCAATCAATTCGTGAACTGTCAATGATAAGGTTCATCACGACATCACCTACATATTTTGATTATTCTTTTTTTAAAACGTAATTTTAAGAAAAAACCTCATTCTATCCAAGCATATATATTATTTTTTATCTGGAAAATCATTTTAAATTTAATTTTTTTGTTTGCAATCTCTAAAATTTAAGCATGTTCAATATACATTTTTAACTTTAATATATTGAATTAAAACTTGTTTAATGTACACTGACAAATGTTTCACGCACAATCTACCACTGACAAATGTTTCACGCACAATCTTGTTTTTATTCCTGATAGTAACCGTAAATTTACTAATTTATTTTGGGATATGATTTTTTTTCATGTATATGTTTTTTAATTTCAGAAAATGAAAGCATTTTTAATGTTTTAGTTTTTGATTAACCAGTGCATTTCCAGTTTAACCATTTTCTCTACTTCCACCTTATAAAATTGGATCGACAATCGATTTACGGTTCAGAAAACTCGTATAGTATCCCTTCTACATAGACTTTGATTCTTTTTCTATTTCGGTATAAACTTTTTATGATTCATACATATTTTATAGAATTTTAGTTTGGCTTTGATTCTGATCCATTTAAATTTGTTAAGTTCGGTTGCGGATATTTATAAAATACAAAAATAGTTACATTGGAATAAAAATTGGTTAAATTTTTTTAAAATATAGCAAAGAACTTTACGATATTTTGATTATTTCTATACATAACTGATATTTTTGGATTTGTAATTGTAATTTTAGATAAGTGGGTTATGATTACATCCCAAATATATCGATTACTTGTTTGGTTCTCGTTTCAGTTTTTCGAGTATAGGAGGCTAGGATCTGTTTGGTATTTTGTTGGTTATGTGTTCTGCTTGGTTCCCATTTCTTGAATTAGTTTTGGGCTCTATTTTTCTATTACGAATGTTTTTCAAGTTTAGTTTAATTAGTGAAACCTCGCCTTACAGCGTGAATATTTATTTTAATATATTACCTAAAGTAATTCTTTAAGTAAAATATAAGGCTTTTATTATTAATTTTTATCTATATTACTAGACCAATAATATCACTAATTTTTTTATAAAATTTTAAATTAATAATTTAATTTGTTTTTGTATTCTCAAGATGTTTATTTAGTATATGGAAAATAGTAAAAAAATAGTTTTGAACTATGAGAAATTTGGATATTACATATTTTTTGAACATAAAACTTGAGATAAAGAAAAAAGGGAAAAAATAGAAGAAAGTTAAAAAAAGAAAGAAGAAACCAAGTTTAGCATATTTTTCTATATAGTCAATATTTTATATATGTCATAATTGTTTCCCCCCCAAAAATAAGACCATTGGCCACTTTTTCAAATTTTTGAACTAAGAGATACATCTTTGACGGTGGGAGTGAGAAGCAAGTCCCAACAAGAGAGGCTAATGAAGACGTTAAAGACTTAGAGAAAGAAAAGGTTGAAGTTGTTGCTAAAGAACAAAGAATAGCACTCATGCTAAATGAATTTAAGAAAGCCCTCGTGAAAAAGACTATGGAGCTTACTCATACCAAAAAAACAAAGACGAAAATGGAGCTTACTAAAAAGCTTGTAGCCTTGTACCACCATCTTGTGAATCAAAACTCGATGCTTAAAGAAATTATTACTTGAGAAAACATGAGATATTTCAGAAGTACATACGAAATGTGACCATTACAAAGCATATCTTGGAAGCATTAATGTAAATATCATCCTATAAATAGTTCATAAAATACACTGTCACATACCTGAAAATGCCAAAAGAAGGATTGCTGATATTGACAATTATATTTACAAAGAAAAATATTTCACACTTACATATTCTCTATGAGATTTTACCGTTGAGAAGTGCTTATCTGACTTGGGAGCTAGCATTAGTTTGATGCCACTTTTGGTGTCAAAGAAACTTGAAACTATGTGTTACAAAGCACACATGTAAGTTTGAAATATTTTTCAATCACGTGAAACCATTAGTCTCTTAAAAAAAAGTTATTAGTCATCAAAGGAAGCTTACTGCTACCCGTTGATCTTTTTGTGTTGTAAGCTTTTTTACGACGAATAGTATAAACATATTGCTCAGTGATAAGGGACCTGGTAGAGGATAATGTTGCATATATGTTTAGGTTGTTAAGGTTAGCACAAAGTCTAAGCTCAAATATTCTTAATCGGTTCATAAGAATATGAGACCAAATATTTGAATTAAGTAGTCACATTAAAATATTTTCCTAATTAATATTGTTATATTCATGCTAAAAATGAATTGGCGTCTAACGTAGTCACTAACATGTAGCGCCTAATCAATGATTTAAACCATTTTTAAAAATATTATAAAAATGATTTTTTTTTCAGCAACTAGTTTGATAACCATGATGGAAGTGTAAAACACCCTGAGTATAAAATATTTGAAATACAACCAAACTATGTTAGGTAATGAGCTACATTATTACAATTTCTTGAAGAGAAAACCAACTGAGTCCTTTGAAAACGAGTAGACCAATAACTTATGTCTTGAGTGATGCCTTAAATAGTTATATCAAAAAGATCCTTGTTTAGCATCTTAGTGAGTGTGACGTTATCCCTCTTCAAACATAACAGTGGTAAGTCCTCGAATCCAGGTTTGTTGGATTGCCACCAAGGGAACCTTAGCTTCCGCTTCCAAAGGGGATGCCGCATAACCTAAAACTGAAGCTCCCAATCATTGGAAAACTCCATCGTGATCATGGAGTATCCAACCACATTTTGCTTGATTAGTAGTAGGATCAAAAGCATCATCATAATTACATTTGGTGAATGGAGGTATAAGTCTTATCTATTTAGCCATTGTCAGTTGATTGTCTTGAGTCTTTTCATGAGATAATCTTTCGAGGTGTTGATTCCATTGTCGAACATCTGTTGTCGAACAACAACTTTCGGATTTTCGTGAGTACCATCAAAAATAAAAGTAGTTCTACTTTTCTAAATATGCCATAGAAGCCAAAAACGAAGCTAGTATTTCTACTTTTTGAAATATGCCATAAAAGGCAAAAAAGAAACAATTTAAAATTAGGGATTTTTGCCATTTATGCCATATTTTTTCTAATTCTTTTCAAATCTGTCATATTGGTAAAACCTTTTCAAATCTGTCATATTCATTAAACATGGTAGTTTCAATTTTACCAAATTACCCTTACTATTAAGATTTGTTTTGAGGTTGGAAAGACGGGCATGTGATAAAAAACATTTTATGGAGTGGTGGACAATATATTCATATTGGAACTTGTCCACCAAAACAAAGTGGACAACATATTCATATTGGAACTTGTCCACCAAAATAAAGTGGACAACAAATTAATACTAGTTGTCCATCATTTGGGTAAATTCATTAAAACAATTAAGTAATTGACAACATATTAAAAGTGATTTGAACTAGTCTACCACAATAACAAACAACAAGATATGCGGATAGAAAGTAAAATGTATACACACGCAAACATAATGATAGACAATTTTCATACTCATGATAGACAATACTAAAAACACACCGATTTTGTCTACTGAGGTTTTAGGTTGTCCACCACCCGATTATATTTTGTCCACAATAAACGATTTTACATCTAGTCCATAACAATCGATTTTCCAGATCTAGTCCATAACAAAGATTACATACAACAATAAAGGCTGGTCTACAAAAGACAAATTCAAAAGAACACTACACTTCATGATAGACAATATCTTTGTGGACAATAATAATAACACACCGATTTCGTCTACTGAGATTTAGTTTACTGAGTTTCTATGTTGTCCACAATAAACGCTTCTCCAGATTCTAGATCTGGCCCATAAAGTGATGGAAACCTGCTGCGATTTCTTCCACTATAATTTCAAAGGATAATTACAGATGACTGATCTTGAGGTAGACCACTTTCAGAGAGCGACGGGATGCCGGAAATTTGGATACAAAATATAGTTAGGGTAAGTTGATTTGTTGATTTGTTTAAAAGAGAAGAGGCAATACACAGAGTCGCGTGAGAGAGAACAAGAGAGAAGACGAAGTGGAGGATGAAACAGTTTTTGTGGTTAGGGTAATTTTTTTTTTTATGTTACTGCAGATTTTGCCAAGGGTAATTTAGTCTTTCCCTCTCCCCTTCATGCCATCACTATGGCACATTTGGAAAGACTCTAAGTCTCTAACCATTATGGCACATTTGAAAAGGAAATTAACTGTTCATGGCACATTAGTTAGTTTTCTCTTAAAGTTAAATGGAGTGTCATTGGCATTATGATCTTTAAATAAAGCTTCAATGAAAGATTCAAAATTCAAATGGGGACTATAGATAAGATAAGGAGGGATATTCATTAGTTGCCAGATTGATTCAGCATAGTGACACATAAAGAGACTGTGTTCAATGGTTTAGTCTGCCTGAAAACGTCTAGGACATATTGGATCAAGATTCATCTAGTGGGTGGCTAAACGTGTGATTGTAGGTAATGATTTTGAAAGAAAACGCCAAAGGAAATGTTTTATCTTTGGTAGAATATTGAGTTTCCAAATCTTTCGCTTCACTACGGTTGATCCATGAGGTATGAGTGGGAGATCATTTGGATGATTTGGGTTGCGCTTAAATAGCCAGTATCCTGAGGACCGTATAATCACCATTTTTATTATAATTGCATATAATTTTGTCCGGAGTGTAGAAAGTGGAAGATAGGTGTTGATGATGTGTTCTTGATCTTCCTCGTTAATGTTTTCTCTAATTTTGGCAATGTACCAAAAGTGATAACTACCGGTTGAAGAGATAAAATCACCAAGATGTAAACTATTTTTCGGAGTAGAGCTACATACTAACTGTGGAAGGTGGGTTGTTCTAATATTGAAACGACCCGACCCGACCCGTTTTTAATATTTTTATAAATAATAAATATAATATAATCAATAAACTACAACTAGTGGTCTCATAACCACTAGCCACCTAACCACAATCACAATCAACAGTGGAATAAAAATACCAATATCCAATAAATATAAATAACCAATATTCATAACATAACCAATATCCAAATAACCAATCATCAGAAAACATGGAACCAGCAACCTAGCAATGTTTCTAATGACTCAAATCTAGCAACCTAGCAACGCCAAACAACATCCAATCGAATCCCTAGAACATCCTCCTCTTCATTGCCTTGATTCCACAATCACACTTTGCCTTTACGTGCACCACAAACACAAATTGAGATGCATGAGTATTTTATAAACACTTAGTGAAGCAATCCTCCCATCTACTGGGCTATACACACAAGCAACAATGATTCCAATGTTCCAAACAATCAACAAAAAAAGCATACAAACCAAGAAAACGAACATCACATTCGCTGGTAGGGAGGTGTCGACCGACACCAGCCAAGTGTCGGTCGACACTGGCTCTTGGTGTCGACCGACACTACCCCACAGTGTCGATCGATGCCGTTTCACTGTTGTCGACCAACACCAAGTGGTGTCGATCGACACTCCTTCTGCAATCGCGATCCGCTCAAAGCCGAGAGTCGAATCTCGCTCCTAAACTCCACCAAATCGTCCAATACTCAAAACCCAAGCCTTATACATCTGTAGAAACCTGTAGCAACCAATCCTAGCAAGAAAAACACACAAACAAGCAACAAACAAGCAAGAACAAGGAAATCAAAGGCTTAGATTAGCCATGGTCATGCACTCACCTCTTTGCAGGAAGATTCAGACCAATAGCAACGAATCTAACCCTCCTAGCAAGCCTCTAGATCCTTCCCAGCTCCAAATCTCTCAAGAACAGCCAAGGAATCTCCCAATCTCACTCACAAACTCAAGAACACTTGCTTTTCTCTCTTTTTCCTCTCACAAATGATAAACGGCGACCAAACAAAAGTCAAAACCCTTCCTTTCATCGATATCCACTTAAGTATCTCGGTTCAATGGTGAAAGAACCGACCTTTTTTTTTATTTAAATAATAAATAATAAATATAATATAATAAAATAATAAAATAAACTACAACTAGTGGTCCCATACCCACTAGCCACCTAACCACAAACACATTCAACAGCGGAAATAACCAACCAATATCCAATAATAATCCAATAATAAAATATCACCAATATCCCAACATAATCAATATCCAAGACAACAGGAATCACAGAACCAGCAACCTAGCAATGTTCTAATGACCCAACTCTAGCAACCTAGCAATGCCAGACAACATAAAACCGAGTCCCTAGAACATCCTCCTCTTCATTGCCTTGATTCCACGATCACACTTTGCCTTTACCTGCACCACAAACACATATTGCAATGCATGAGTATTTTACAAACACTCAGTAAGGCAGTCCTCCCATCTACTGGGCTATACACACAAGCAATAGAGACATCTCTAACCATCAAACAACATTCAACAATCAACAATAACAAACCAGGACTCTGCATCGACCGATACCAGCATGCATCAACCGACGCCAGATTGGAGGTTGCGTCGACCGACGCAAGATCTGCGTCAACCAATGCAAGGTTAACTTGCATCGACCGATGCAAGATATGCATCGACCGACGCATGCTCGACATAACACGAAAACCCTAGAGTTTACGCGCCGTCCTCGCATCTGCATCGACCGATGCACAAAGTGCATCGACCGATGCAATGCCGAGCATCGTTTTCCTCCGAAGCTTCTCGCCGGATCTTCGTTCCTGCAACCACGAAACTCGATCCCAAGCCACAAGAAAGCTTCCAAACATCCCAAATAACAATCTAACCAGCCTAGCAACACATAACAAGCAAATCAGAGAGATCTCTAGCTTAGATAAGCCATGGTCATGCACTTACCTCTGCCAAGACGAATCTGAACCACAAACACTCAAGAACAAGCCTCTAGGAAGCTCCTACAACGATCCCAGCTACAGATCTCTACAGGAACGCACCAAAACTCCAAGAAAACTCCAGAAACTCTCAAGAACTCTTTCTCTCTCTCGTTCTTTCTCAAAAACGGCCAAACAACACGAATGGGACAAAACTCGCATCTAAGGGTTTTCCCTAACCCCAAAACGCAGCGTTTGACTTAAGTCAAAACGCACATAATTGAGCCAGCATCGATCGATGCTCCTACTGCATCGATCGATGCACATCCCAAACCGGAATTCCGGTTCGCGGATGTTACAATTCTCCCCAACCAAACTGGATTCGTCCCCGAATCCCAATCAACCAACAGCCAAGGACTCCCGTGCAACCGTCTCCACGGCCCGCACTCCTCCGACCGATCTACAGAAGGTCACCTCTAGGCGATAGACTCACGCTCCAGGCGTCATTTTCTCTCGACTTTTGGACTTTCCTTTTTCTCATAGGCCTAAACCTTGAGTTTCATTGGCTCCTCATCAGACCTAAGTCTACATGCCAATGTTGGCTCCTCATCGGGCCTAAGGCCGCATGCCATAATATATAAGGAAAAATCCAACTCGTCTCTCGGGTCGTCACCCTACAGCGCGCCTCCGGACCGTCGTCCGAAATCGATATACCAACCATACTCCAAAGTCACAATGTCTCCGAATATGGCAGTACTAGGAGAACCAAAGTCCTCCAAGAGCCGCGAGCAAACGATTCTGAACACGTCTGAGTCCTATCCCTATCCAGGTTTCCCTCCCGTGGCTCGCGTAAAACATCTCAATGTCCTACCAACCACATATCCCCTCACTGGAATACCTCATGACCACACAAGGATCATATACACGCTACAAAGGCCGCCATAAATGCCAACAAAATGTCCTAAAGAGGACCGCCACCAAGGCCAAACAAAATGTCCTAAAGAGGACCGCCACCAAGGCCAAACAAATGTCCTAAAGAGGACCGTCACAAAGACACTCTGGCTAAAAAGCCCGCCACAAAGGCCATCTGTCCCGAAGGACCGTCACGAAGACACTCTGGCTAAACAGCCCACCACAAAGGCCATCTGTCCCGAAGGACCGTCACAAAGACACTGTGGCTAAACAGCCCGCCATAAAGGCCATCTGTCTCGAAGGACCGTCACAAAGACACTCTGGCTAAACAGCCCGCCACAAAGGCCAAACACATGTCCTAAAAAGGACCGCCACAAAGGCCACACAAATGTCCTAAAGAGGACCGCCACTAAGGCCACACAAATGTCCTAAAGAGGACCGTCACAAAGACACTCTGGCTAAAAAGCCCGTCACAAAGACCACACCTTGTCCAAAAGACCGCCACACACGGGCACACTGACTCGAAAGTCCGCCACAAAGGCCACAAAAGCCCCCCAAGGCTTCCCACCGCTACAATGGACAAATTCTCTCTCCCGAAAACTTTCCATAAATAGCACTTTCCATTCTTGGAACATTTCCACTTCAGGAAAACTTCTATTTCGAGAAACTTTCCCCAAATCCCACCTCACGGAAACTTTGTACCCCGAGCACCACCTCATCTTGTTACTGAGTCGCACAACCAACCACCCCAAGCGACCGAGTAACAAGAGAGATGGGCTGGAATACTCCATTCCTGCTCCAGCCACGGATTACAGACGGAACCAGACTAGGCAAGCTCAAGTTGTGGTTGCTTCTCATACTACTTCTTAAACCTTGCCTTCATCCTTGCCTCAGGCTCCCAAGTCTGCTCTTCCACACCATCACAGTCCCAAAGGACTCTCATCAAAGGAACCTTCTTCTTCCGAAGTTCCTTGATCCTTCTCTCGAGAACCCTCACTGGTCTCGCCTCCAAAGTCATGTTCAGCTGAAGATCTTCAGGAATCTTAGCCAACAACTGGTCATCCTCACGGAGACACTTCCGCAACATAGACACATGGAATACCTTGGGGAAAGCACGCATAACCTCAGGTAACTCCAGTCTATATGCCACTGGTCCAACTCGCTCAATCACTCTGAACGGACCCATATACCTCGGACTCAACTTAGTCTCAGTCAATGACCTGTTCGGACCCCGCAACATGGCCATCTTGAGGTACACTCTGTCTCCTACCTGAAACTCAAGATCTCTCCTCCTCCTATCAGCATAACTCCTCTGCCTATCCTGAGCCTCTTTCATGTTCAGCTTGAGAACCCGAATCTTCTCTGAGGTCTCCTGAACAAAATCTGCCCCGTACATGCTCCTCTCCCCCACCTGAGTCCAGCATAACAGTGTACGACACGGCCTCCCATACAAGGCCTCATAAGGAGCCATACCAATACTCGCCTGATAGCTGTTGTTGTAAGCAAACTCTACCAGGTTCAGGTGATCTGCCCAATGGCCACCCCAATCCAAAACACACATCCTCAGCAAATCCTCCAACGTCTGGATCGTCCTCTCAGACTGTCCATCTGTCTGGGGATGATAAGCTGTACTCATATGCACCTTAGTGCCCATCTCTGCCTGAAAAGCCTGCCAGAACACCAAAGTGAACTTAGAATCTCTGTCAGACCTAATGCTCGCTGGCACTCCATGCAATCTGACTATCTCTCTCACATACTTCTTAGCCAAGACCGCTGCTCCATCAGTCTTTTTAATGACCAGAAAATGTGCTGACTTAGTCAACCGGTCCACAATGATCCAAATAGCATCAAAAGTCCGTGACACTGGCAATCCTACCACAAAATCCATGGTAATCATATCCCACTTCCACTCAGGAATGGGTAAGCTCTTCAGTAACCCGCCAGGAACCTGATGCTCAGCCTTCACTAGCTGGCACACATCGCACCTCGCGACCCAACTAGCTACATCCTTCTTCATCCGACCCAATGATAATACCTCTTGAGGTCACGGTACATCTTAGTCGCTCCTGGATGAATGGATAACTTGCTCGCATGAGCCTCTCTCAGAATCTCCTGCCTCAACTCCTCATCCTTGGCACACAAACCCGACTGTGCACCAAAATAGTACCATTATCTGAGACCTGATACTCTGAATCAACATCCTTTGAGGCATTCACCAGCCCCAAATCCTTCTCCTGTGCCAACCGCACCCTACTCAGAAGATCTGCTCTGTCAACTGCTTCCAAACCCAACGGTTCCAGTGAAACAGCACGCAAACTCAAAGCACTGATCTCTCCTACCAGAGACTCCATCTCCTGCTCCTGAGCCGAAGCTACCCTCTTCCGACTCAGAGCATCTGCAATCGTGTTAGCCTTACCAGGATGATAGGCTATCTCCAAATCCTAATCCGCCACAAGCTCCATCCACCGCCTCTGCCTCAAATTCAACTCAGGCTGAGTGAATATATACTTTAGGCTCTTATGGTCTGTAAAAACCTGTACCTTTGCACCATAAAGATAAGATCTCCAAATCTTCAGGGCAAAAACTACAGCACCCATCTCCAAATCATGAGTAGGATAGTTGCCTTCATGCACCCGCAACTGCCGCGAAGCATAGGCAATCACCTTCCCATGCTGCATCAGAACACACCCCAAACCAACTCTAGATGCATCTGTATTAAACCACATAGGGTTCTCCCTGCTCAGGCAAAGCCAACACTGGCGCAGTAGTCAACATCTCCTTCAGGCTTGCAAAGCCTTCCTCACACTCTTCTGACCAGACAAAAGGAACATCCTTCCCTGTCAACTTAGTCATAGGACGTGCTCTGCTTGCAAACCCCTGCACAAACCTCCTGTAGTAACCTGCCAATCCAAGAAAACTCCTGATCTCTGTAGCATTCTGCGGTCTAGGCCAATCTCTGATAGCCTAAATCTTCTCTGGATCTACAGAAACCCCCTCTGCAGAAACAATGTGACCCAGAAAGCCCATCTCACGCTGCCAAAAACTGCACTTGCTCAACTCAGCAAAGAACTTCTGCTACCGCAGCTTCCCCATAACTGCTCTCCAATGCACTGCATGCTCCTCAGGACTCTTAGAATAAACCAGGATATCGTCGATGAAAATGATGACAGACACATCCAAGAACTCCTGAAACACGCTGTTCATCAATCTCATAAACGCTGCTGGCGCGTTAGTCAACCCGAAAGGCATCACCACAAACTCATAATACCCATACCTCGTCCTGAAAGTAGTCTTCCTCACATCTGCCTCATCTATCGGTATCTGATGATAGCCCAACGCCAGATCTACCTTAGAGAACCAAGTAGCACCCCTCAGCTGATCCAACAACTCATCGATCCTAGGAAGAGGGTACTTGTTCTTCACAGTAACCCGGTTCAAACCCCGATAATGAATGCACAACCTAAACTTCCATCCTTCTTCTTAACAAATAACACTAGTGCTCTCCACGGTGATACACTAGAACGTATGAATCCCTTGCTACATAAATTCTCTAGTTACTTCCTCAGCTCAACTAAACATGTACTTAAGTATGCCGACATCAACTCGCTGCCACATGAATATCAATCCTCTTGTTCGTCCAAGAACCTCTAGTAACTCGCCTCTTAGGGAAACTTCCACAAGATAGCTTAATCCAAAATTAGCTTCCCGCTTAGCAATTCTCCACAGAAAATCATCAATACGAGCGTAATAAAACAAACAAGTACCATACGTTAACATATTCCGATTCACCGTATCAAATGCTTTGCAGGCAGCTAACTCAAACCACTTGACTTATTCCCTCCAATAAGCTTACCAAAACCTTGAATCTTGCAACCTTGTCCATCTCCAATGAACGTAATCTAACATCGTCGCAACGATTAGTTTATCCTGCCATGAAGGCTTCTCGTGAACTTATGTATCTGGCAAACATGCCTTTCTCGGCTCAAACCTGCTGTAACTCCCCTTCTCGGGAATCCAGCACCACCAGCCTCACAACCCTGGCGCACAGCCAAACATTCATAACCGCTCTGGTCATAAAATCCTGTCCCAATGGTCAACTCATCCAAAACCCGAGATTAAACCACCGTCAATCTCTCGAGGTCTACATTCAATCGCTATGTTTATACTCACGTCCTAGGAATTGTTTGCTCCCAACTCTTCCACTCTTAGGTCGCAACCTTCGATTCATACCGATCTCACTCTCAGACCAGCGTCTTCGAGTTATACCGTCTCACTCTTGGACCACAATCCTCAAGATCTCGGTATCAGGGGAACTACTCATCCCCTCAGGAGAACAACATCCCCTCTGCCACTCTCGGAGCCCTCAGCCCCTCGAGCTATCGGTATTCAGGGGAAACACCATCCCCTCAGGAGCAACAATCCTTAACGACTATAAACATCTCTCGACATAAGTACCTCGTGTGGTCCGAGTATAACATTGCAATGTTACACTTGCTCACTCAACTTACATTATCCAACTGGATTAACCACCAAGCAGAGAAATATCTGCTCCAAGTGCATATTTCCACCTATCCGCCTCTCTAGGCCCGATACCCCTTGAGAATAATCTCATACCGGTCATCTACAACCGCTCATCCTCTTAACATAAGATGGAAACTCCTCAACATCCACAGCCCTCGGCTGCACCCCGCCACATGCGGTACAACTGGAGCCTGCACTGGTACCCCCTCTCGGTAACCGCTCCCACAGTACGCCAATAGATCCGCCAAGCGATCATCTCGACCCTGGGCTCCACCTGCTGCAACCCCACACCTGGGTTCCCAGCACCCCTGGCATTCACACCGGCTAACCCTCTCTGGTCCCTCCTGATACGCTTGCGACCCTCTGACGTACCTCCTCATGGAACTCTGGACCACACACTCGCTGGCCTCGGGACCCGCCCGACGATGACCACGTCCCCGTCCACGACCAACAACTCAAACACCTTTAACCACTGCACTTCCAAGAACAGAGGCTAACAAGCAATCTTAACATAACACAAAAACACAAAAACACAAAAACACAAAAACACAAACTCACCGTGGAATCACACAGTCGGCTCGAAGAGGATGTTCTAGGACTCCATGCCACACACAATTGACTAACTCACATAATCAATCAAAGCATGCAATCCCAAACATCTACAACAGAAACCTAGTGAACCCAAACCTAGAACCGTAAGGGCTCTGATACCAAAATAAAAGGACCGACCTTTTTTTTTTAAATAATAAATAATAAATATAATATAATAAAATAATAAAATAAACTACAACTAGTGGTCCCATACCCACTAGCCACCTAACCACAAACACATTCAACAGCGGAAATAACCAACCAATATCCACTAATAAAATATCACCAATATCCCAACATAATCAATATCCAAGACAACAGGAATCACAGAACCAGCAACCTAGCAATGTTCTAATGACCCAACTCTAGCAACCTAGCAATGCCAGACAACATAAAATCGAGTCCCTAGAACATCCTCCTCTTCATTGCCTTGATTCCACGATCACACTTTGCCTTTACCTGCACCACAAACACATATTGCAATGCATGAGTATTTTACAAACACTCAGTAAGGCAATCCTCCCATCTACTGGGCTATACACACAAGCAATAGAGACATCTCTAACCATCAAACAACATTCAACAATAACCAATAACAAACCAGGACTCTGCATCGACCGATACCAGCATGCATCGACCGACGCCAGATTGGAGGTTGCGTCGACCGATACCAGCATGCATCAACCGACGCCAGATTGGAGGTTGCGTCGACCGACGCAAGATCTGCGTCAACCAATGCAAGGTTAACTTGCATCGACCGATGCAAGATATGCATCGACCGACGCATGCTCGACATAACACGAAAACCCTAGAGTTTACGCGCCGTCCTCGCATCTGCATCGACCGATGCACAAAGTGCATCGACCAATGCAATGCCAAGCATCGTTTTCCTCCGAAGCTTCTCGCCGGATCTTCGTTCCTACAACCACGAAACTCGATCCCAAGCCACAAGAAAGCTTCCAAACGTCCCAAATAACAATCTAACCAGCCTAGCAACACATAACAAGCAAATCAGAGAGATCTCTAGCTTAGATAAGCCATGGTCATGCACTTACCTGTTCCAAGACGAATCTGAACCACAAACACTCAAGAACAAGCCTCTAGGAAGCTCCTACAACGATCCCAGCTACAGATCTCTACAGGAACGCACCAAAACTCCAAGAAAACTCCAGAAACTCTCAAGAACTCTTTCTCTCTCTCGTTCTTTCTCAAAAACGGCCAAACAACACGAATGGGACAAAACTCGCATCTAAGGGTTTTCCCTAACCCCAAAACGCAGCGTTTGACTTAAGTCAAAACGCACAGAATTGAGCCAGCATCGATCGATGCAGTAGCATCGATCGATGCACATCCCAAACCGGAATTCCGGTTCGCGGATGTTACAAATGGTTTTCCTTAAACCAAACCGACCAAAATCGACAATTGAAGCAATCTGGTCGAACCAGAATTTAGTGGTGTCGATCGACACCCACCCCCAAAACGCAGAGTTTGGTTCGCGGGTGTTACAAATATTGTCATGATTAACACGAACAATTTTACCATCACCAACAATATAACTGTATCCTAATTTGACTACTTTCAGGCCTTTCAAGATAGATGCCTAATAATAAGATTGATTAGCTCTCTGTTTTGCGTCTAAAATGTAATCATCTTTAAAGTATCTGGCTTTGAAAACCCTGGCAAACAAAGAATTTTGGTGTTGAATTAGACGCCAAGCTTGATTGGCAAGCAAAGCGTCACTGAAGTTTGCTAGGTCTTTAAAACCAAGCCTTCCCTCTGATTTTGATTGTTGTAAACGTTTCTAGATTATCCATGGTATTCCTTTCTCCTGGTTACTTTTCTCCCATAAAAACTTTTGTAAAATGGATTCAGTTTCAGACAGTACTTCTAGAGGTAGTTTAAAGCAAGACATCGAATAAACAGGCACTGCTAAAACAACAGATTTAATAAGTATCTTTTTACCAGCCGGTGATAAGTATCTTCCACGCTAAGAAGATGTTATTTCTTTCACTTTATCAACAATATATGTGAACATTTCACTCTTCTATCAAACTGTTCTGGAATACCAAGATACTTACCACTACCCCCATGATTTGGAATTTGGAGAATGTTCTTTAAGCGATTTTGCAGTTGTCTTGGAACCCTTGAACCAAAGTTATCAATACTTTGTTGGTGTTGATCTTTTATCTGAAGTAGTATTCATAAACTTCGAAATTTTCCTTTGTTGCTCTGCATATTCGAGCATTTGCTTGGTAGAAATACAAAGTATCATCAGCAAACTGCAGATGTGTGATGGGTGGAACACCATTGCCTATTTGAACACCTCGTATATATCCATCAGTTACCCTTGTTTTGAAAGATGACTCATTATGTCTGCACAAAGAATGAATAAGTACGGTGATAATGGGTCTTCTGGACGTATACCTCGTTCAGGAACAACTTGAGGTCATAATCCACACTCTATCCATTCTGTAGAAAAACCAAAAAGATACATTCTTACCTCCAGAAAATCTTTGGTTACATATGTTTTGATGGTCATATTATTTTTTGATACACGCTTTCTCGATTTTAGAGAATGCATTATTTCATGAGCGATCATAACATTATCAATGACCAATCTGTCTGGTATGAAAGCAGCTTGTGCGCCGGAGACAATAGCATCTAAATGTTTATACATTTATGATATTATTTATGGAATAAAGGATATATATAAAAACTAAATAAAGAAAATTCATTATCGAAAAAACTTGTTAAATCATAAATAATAATTAGAAAACATAATAATTTAATTCATATCAATGAATGGTTATACCATGTAGATGAAGTTAAAATTTATAAATTTTACTTTATGTAGTTACAAAATAAAATTATAAAAAAATACATTGAAGCAGGCAAAAACATAATTAGAAGATAATTGATTAAAGATCTTGTAGGAACACTTAAGTACAGTTAGGACTGTATCTAGAACCACCTAGTTTAGTAGTAAACCACTTGTTAGTACAAATGCTTATAAGGTATGTTTCTATGGTCTATGAGCGCCTAATACTTAGACCGCCTAAATGTTCACCTACACCACTTTTTAGAACATTACACATGATGTTACAAAATTGCCTTAATCAAATGATACTAATTAACCAAAAAAAATACTAACGTTTATTTTTGAAATACTTATTTCTTTTTTTTTTGTCAACAAAAGATCAGCTCATGTGAGCTAATTGGGTGGGAAGTTGTTTATTAACAAAACTTGATGCGGAGATCTACGCGCTTCGCGTGCAAAAGAATCTGCACTTACATTAGCATTTATAGAAACTAAAGATAAAGAGAAAGAAGAATATTTCTCCCTATCAATCTTGATGTCGTCAAATAATTAAATAATAAATGTATTAGACTTGGATTGTTTTAATTCATTTTAATATTGATATTCATGAACATAAAATATTGATAGTTGCAAAAGTCGGAAGATCTAAATAAATTGATTTTAAGTGCAATTTGTTGGAAAAAAAAAATATTCATTCTCAGTTAACTCTAGTTAGGCCCATCCCAGCTAAGATAGTGATCAACATACAAAGGCCAAACTGACCACAACTAGGGTTTAAGGATGATAATAAAGATACCTTGAAGAAGAGAAAGGGAAGCCCAAGAGATATGAGAGAAGGAAAGAGAAAAAACTATAAAACCTTGTACGAGATGATAAGGATGAAGAATCAATGGCTTCACCCTAAGCATACGACCCCATCTACGCCACATATCCATGTATTTATTCTCTACAACTGTTCTTTCATATGTGTTGAAGATTCTAATCTATGATTGTTACAAACCATGTAAGCAAAAAAGATTGATAACTTTGCTTGGTCCATGCTAACCCTAGTGTTTGGGCAAAAGTAATCGGTTTTCTTATAAACTACGAAAAACATAAAGTAGATTGAATAGTCGTTTTTATTGATCAAAGTATTGAGCTCAAATACAAGAATTCAAGACACAATGAATCAATCTATAAATTCCATTTGTGTTTTAGAGTTGAGTCATGCATCTTGCGTTTAAGTCTCTTGCTTTACTCTTGATGTCCTCATGTTACGTCGTTCTCTTTTTATAGAGAAAATTTTATCCTAATCCTTTTAGGATCTCTCTTGGGTTATTCGACTCTATTCACAATAGTGTTGATCACGAGAGTTTCGGTCCATTGAAAAAGCCAGTCACAAGACTCCTGGTCCATTGATAGAATTGGTCACTAGACTCTCAGCTCATTGAACCATCACAAGACTTTTCCTTTTATTAGATAAACTCCCTGTTTTAAAAATCGGCCTCCGCGGCCGAGTAATCGCTGGAAAAACGCTCGGCGGCACCCAGCCGCCGTGATTTCACTCTATTCGCTCAAAAATTGGATCTGCGAAAAACTCACTTTTTGTTTAAATTCAGCTGAAAATCAATAGTTTATGATTAGATCTATAGATTTTGGGTATAAATATACTGGAAATCGAAGTAAAACTGACTAAGAAAAAGAAAAAATCAAGCTAGTTCGTGTTTTAGGGTTGTCTGCGCAGTCCTAAAGAAGAAGAAAAGATCAAATACCTATTCTACCCTCGATTAAAAATGAATGGTTAAAATGATGTAGTTACGGTTCAAACCCGAGACATAGGACACGCTTTCAATTTACATAAACCACTGCACCAAGAACTTTTCTGTAACTTTAGTCAAAATATGAAATATATATCTACTAAAATCAGATATAAGCCCTAAAACTAGTTCCGATTAATCCCCGTGTAATCCCTGATTAATAGATTAATCGCTAGGCCCGTCTCGACCGCCCGACTAGCGCCTAACGATTTTTAAAACATGGGATAAACTTAAACGTGTGTTGCCTTCATCCTGTAAAATATATGTTGACTCTATCGAATTAATCATGAATTTTATTAATGTCATCAAGACGATAAAATTATACCGAACACCTAGTCATACCCTAATTTTAACTAGGCTTGGTCATTCGCGTTTCAGTTTGGTCCAAGATTTCAAAATTTTGGGTCGATCAAGTTAAAAGAAGCTTTGTCAAATTAAGTTGATTAAGAAGTCTGGTTTGGTTCGAGAAATTTTTTCCAAGCTGAACCGATTAAGGGGTGTTGTTTGCTTTGGTTTTTGTTTAAAAAGTTCGGTTAGCACCTAAAAGCTATTGTAGCCAAAGTTGCACCAGATATAAAATTTGGTATAGTTATTGGGACAAATCGTGTTTTGCTTGTAGTGTTAGTTGGCTTTAGGGCTTGACTGGTTCAAACGCTGCGGTTTCGGTTGCGGTTGTGGGAGATTGCGGAAGCGGGTGATTGCGGTTTCAAGCGTTATTAATCGTTTTGAACGACTGGTTTAGCGGTTTAAAATTGGTGCGTTTGCGGGAGGTTTACGACTGGTTGACCAGCAGGTGCAATAGCGGTTGGAACATAAATAAATGTGATATATAATTATATAAATGTTTTAAAGTATCAAAAACTTTATTAAACTCTATTTATAATTAAAATTCATTAAAAATACTAAAATAATTATTTAAAAACAAATAAATTTTATAGTGAAATACTTATTACTTTATGCATTTGACTTTTTACCAAAATTTATCAAGTAATTTGATAAATGACTAAACATATGTTTTAGATCGTAGATCTTCTTTCTTAAATCTCACACACTCAATAAGTTCTCTGGGGCAGTATTTGCATCAGTAGTAATGATCAAGCGCGAGTTGAGAAGAGTCACTCGTGATTTGTTTTTATATTTTTCACAAATAATCTTATTTTCTTAAATTTCTGATGAAATGTTATATTTATGTAGATTTTTTTGAACTTATGTGCGATGTGCCATTAAATTTACATCAAGTTTTCCGGGTTATCGTTAATTGAAATCTTATTTTCTTCCAATTGTTTATTTTTAAATATTCTCAATCGTATCCGTAGTTCATTTTCTCCCATCCTTAATGAATAAAATAGTTAGGTAAAAGATATATATATAAAAAAAATATTTCATTATCATTGATTTGTTTCAAGTTTTTTCAAAAAAAAAAAACAAAAAATTCCAAACGCAAACGCCCGCAACCGCAAACGCTTGCAGAAAGCAGCTTTTGGAATTCAGTGGTTGGGCGATTGGGAGCGGCTGGAAGCGATTGGAAGCGGTTTGTGAGATTGGCACCAATCGCTAGCAACCGCTACCACCCGCAAACGCAGCGTTTGCTGGAGGTAGCGGGAGAACCAGTCGACACCTTAATTAATCTTTGGTAATTTCGTATACTTCAATATTTTTTTGGTATATTTGACAAAGTTCAGTTCAATTTGAAACTACACTTTAGACCAAAAAAAAAACAAGAAAATAGTATTTTATGAGAAATTAAAAATTTTGGTTAACAATCAGTTTAGCTTTGCAAAACCAAACTGGTTACCGATTAAAATGATAGACTTCCAATTGGTTTCTAGCTACAAACTAAAACAGAATTATATTACCAAAATTTTGGTTTGGAACAGATGCCCAACCTTTTTAACTAATTATATATATATATATTAGTGTTAATTAGCTCTCTAACCTTTAAAACACTCTTATAATAAACGTGTGACTGGTTTAAATGTAACGGTTGCGGATGCATGCGCGAAAGTTTAAAGAACTAGACATATGTAGTTTTAGGCGTTATTAAACGATTTATAAGATTAGTATAAATGTTAAAAAAAAATGAATTCCATTATGGTAAAGCCATTATCTTTGCCTTCTCTTCGCAGGAACGATATATCCTGATCTCGATGCTGGTTTGGACAGTTCCTTGATGGTTCCGTTCAGGCATCTTCCATGTCTGTGATGGGAACATTCCATTACGATGTCAATTTGGCATTCCACTGCCAATTTCTAATTGATTTTGGTGCACTTTCCATTGAAACATTTCAAGAAGTTGTAACGGAAGATCAATTGAGGCCCATAGTGAAACTTACTCGCAATTGGTGCCTTGGTCGACGAATATGGGATCCAGAAATATTATGGTTAAAAAGATGTGACAAATTGGTGGACAAGGAGGTGATTAATATGATCAACAACTAACCATACACGAACAAATTCATAGTCACTACCCTGCGATGTGCATGACATTTCAAAAGATAATGATTCAGAACCATCTCAAACAACACATCAGATTTATTGTCTAATTAGAGTGATGCGAAAAGCATTTAAGAGTCTCATCTATAAGATGTTAGTATTTTATGAGTGTACGAAGAGGGGACTTAACAAATTTATTATGTTGCTTGTAAGGCTTCCGTTTGAAAACATGTCACTTCCACTTCTTCCTCAAAATTGTGTTCAATTTCTTTTATTTGTTTCAATGGTTGTATTTGAATAGTTTTGTTTCATGTAAACTCTTATAACACAATCGATGATTTGTCGGTGTTAAAAAGAAAGCTCTCTAACCTTTAAAACACTCTTATAATAAACATGTGACTGGTTTAAGTGTAACGGTTGCGGATGCATGTGTCAGAATTTGCGGAATTGGAAAGATGTGGTTTTAGGCGTTACTAAAGAATTTAAAAAATTAGTATAAATATTAAAAAATGAATGTGTTTGGGAGTGATTTGTGACTGTTTGACAGCAGTTACACTAGCTATGTAACAAAAATATACAATATATGACTTATATAGGAATATCTGTATATTCATAATAAATTTTAATTCTTAAACTTATAAAAAAATAAGTTAAGAGATTTGGAACAAATTTCATATACAAATCATATGTTTTTATAAGTCATATACTGTATAAAGAATTAAAGATTACTAATGTAGATATAAAGATTAAATTTATGAGAAAACTACCCAAGTTCGAAAATGTTTTTTATTACTTTAATAGTATAATGGTTGTTTGTTTTTACTTAACCGATGGTTGTGATCATATTAAAAAAAAAAAAAAAAGAAAAAAAACTTAGAAGTTGTAAAATTGTGACATTTACAAACCACACATAAAGATACTCCCAAACGCATGGGGTGGTGTATCAGTAGTACACACACAACCAGTCTGAAAGTCAAAACCCAATCTAAAAACCGTCCTGCTCTGCCTCTTTAATTCCCGGATTAGGGTTCTTTCGTAGCAACTCTCTCTATTCATACAAGACCCAAGAGACGCCACGCTTCGTATCACAAAGGACTCGGTAAAAGAAAAAAAAAAGAAAAAAAAGTTCGAGCGAGAACAACAAAAACAAGCTAGTAAACCACACAAATTAACATCAATCTCATCTTCGCGTTCACTACACGGCGCGTACACAACACGTGGACTAATATTGAAAGGCAATTGCTACAACGCGCTGAAAACGTGCGTGCGTTCAGACACAAAGTGGATAATCATGGGGAAACTGTCTAAACCCTAAAGAGAAAAAAAAAAAAAAAAAGAGAAAAGATTTTTAATTTTTCTCTTTTTTTTTTTTTTAATAGTTTACCAAAGGAGATGGAGAATACTAAAATACGCTGGATATGAAAGAGCTTTAACGTACGCCGTCGTTTAGTCGTTCCTCTATGGGGGTCTCTCTCTCTTTTAAACCTACGTTCCTCTTCACCCTTAATCTCTCCTCGCTCTCTCTCTATTCTCCTTTGCGCTTCATCTCTCTCTCTTTGTAAACTCTGTAACTTCGAAACCGATCAATCCATGGCTAACTCCTCCGCTGGCTCCGCCGCAGACCACCGCAACAAGCACCTCACCGTCAATCCACCGCACCAGATCTTCAAGGGTATATTTCCCCATTCTCAATCGTCTTATTTTTTCTTAGCTCACCCCCGATGATTGTATTGATTGT
The DNA here is from genome assembly GCA_023657505.1 of Camelina hispida. NCBI lineage: Eukaryota > Viridiplantae > Streptophyta > Magnoliopsida > Brassicales > Brassicaceae > Camelina > Camelina hispida. Next base: position 29,005,753 of record CP094637.1, read on the forward strand.
GTGTGTTTTGAGTCTTCTTCTCATTACGGAGACTCGAAGACAATCTTATTTTTTTTAGTGTGATTTTGCAGCAGCTCCTTCTCTCTCTCCGATGCTTAATCGATGATTGAATTAGCGTTAACAGAGTTCTATATAAGTCTTTAATTAGGGTTTTTGGTGTCTTTGGATCGCTTTTTGTTTGAGAGGAAAAGCCATAACATTACAAAGTTTTTAGCTCTTGGGGTTTTGATTTTGGGACTGATTTTTTTTTTTTTTTTTTTTTTTTTTTTTTTTTTAATATTTGGAATCGTTTAAAGGAATGATTTGTTTGATGGTACCATGAGCTCTATGTGTGCTTGTTATCAATTTTATATGGATTCCTTACCTTGTCAGACAACTGGTGTTTTAAGTTCGTTGTTGTTGTTTAGTATTGTTGCAGATCCACTAGATGTGGATTGTTTCAGTCTTGAATGTCAGACCTTTTTGTAATTCATGGTGTGTCCATTGTGAAATTGCGAGTTCAGCGACCATACTGTGTCTGTGTCTTTTTTACTAGTGGGACTAGAGTGACATTGTGGCCTTATTCTGTGCAGATATCCAGGGTTCTGACAATGCGATTCCTCTTTCACCTCAGTGGCTTCTCTCCAAACCAGGGGAGAACAAGACTGGAATGGGAACTGGGGTATTGTTTATATTGCTTAATGCTTATGCCTGCAGTTTATTTTTTCCTTTTATCTTGGCTTTTAACATGTGAACTGGCTTAACTTTTACAGGATCCAAATCCTCATGGGAACCAGGATGTTGTGAGACCAACTGGAAATCGGGAGGAGACACCAGATCATCTGAAGAAAAAAGATGTTTTCCGGCCATCCTTACTTGATGCGGAAAGTGGTCGTCGTGATCGTTGGCGTGATGAGGAAAGGGATACCTTGTCCACTGTCAGAAAAGACCGCTGGCGGAATGGCGAGAAAGACTCTCCTGCTGATAATAAGAAGGTGGACAGGTGGGATAATGTGGCTCCTAAATTTGGAGAACCACGACGTGGTCCGAATGACCGGTGGACTGATTCAGGAAACAAGGATGCTGTGCCAGACCAGCGGCGTGAGAGCAAGTGGAACTCTCGCTGGGGACCTGATGATAAGGAAGCTGAGATTCCGCGTAATAGGTGGGATGAACCTGGTAAGGACGGTGAAGTCATTCGTGAGAAGGGTCCATCTCTTCCTACTGGTGATGGAGACCATTACCGGCCCTGGAGACCCTCTCAAGGTCGAGGAAGAGGGGAAGCTCTTCAAAGCCAATCAACACCAAACAAGCAGGTTCCAGCCTTCTCTCACAGTAGGGGGCGCGGAGACAACACTGCTATCTTTTCAGCTGGACGTGGAAGGTTGAGTCCTGGTGGAAGCCTTTTTACTAGCGCGTCAAACCAGTCTCACGCCCCTGGATCTGCCTCTGACAAGGGGGAAAGTGGTCCTGGACAGCCTCCCCATCTGAGATATAGCAGAATGAAACTGTTGGATGTGTACAGGATGGCTGACTCAGAGTGTTATGAAAAGTTTCCAGATGGGTTCATTGAGGTTCCTTCCCTTACGTGTGATCAGCCATCGGATCCTTTGGCTCTTTGCGCTCCAAGTTCCGATGAAGTGGTGAGTATTTCCTAATTTAGTTGATCTTTTTCTTCCTAAAATATCTCAACTCTCATCTATATATCCTTGTTGTGTTACTCACAGAATGTTCTGGATGCGATTGAGAAAGGAAAAATAGTGAGCAGTGGTGCCCCTCAGACGACCAAGGATGGCACCGGTGGACGAAATCCAGCTGAATTTTCACAACCTAGGCGAATCAGGCCGGGTAAGAATTCTGTGAAAGACATCTAAGCTTCTAGTGTTATGTATATGACATAAATGAGTAAATTTTGTGAATGCCTTGGTGCAGCTGGAAGCAGAGAAGATATGACATTCGCCGCTGAAGAACCTAAAGATGAAAGTAATGAAACAAGGAACTATCCAGATGATAAGTTTAGGCCTGAAGGTATGCGTTGCCATATTGGGGCTTTCATGCAGCTTTGTTGACTCGAATGTCAAAAAAAGAAAAAATGCTGCTTTTTTTTTACTCTTGTTAGATAAAGCTGGTATTGGAATTGAGTGGATGTCGATTTCCATACTCATATTCATTAAAATCCTATAAGCAGTGTTGTCAAAGCTGAAAATGCTAATATTTAATCTAGATGATTCAAGTTCTTTCTATGTCCCTACTAGCCTCTCACATTGGTTTCTGTCCTTTTGCAGCTTCTCATGAAGGTTATGCACCTTTTAGGAAAGGCAATGAGGTACCTGTCAGAGAACAGAAAGAACTCAGTATGCAGGGAAATACTCATGTTCAATCTGTCTCTCCATGGCGTCAGCCTTCTGCGGGAGAAAGGTCAAATAGGAACTCACATGATTGGAATGATCCTTCAGCTGATAGCAGGCTGAAATCTTCTGACAGCGTCTGGTCGCATCCTAAAGATTCAATAAATCATTTAGGCAGCAATAATATGATGTTGCCACAATCCAAAGGTGACTCAAGATGGCAAATCAATGAAGATCCTGCACTTAGAAGGCAGCCATCTCTGGTGTTTGACAGGGACCAGGAAGTCAGAAAGCTTCTGCCACCTTCACCTGAAGAACTTTCACTCTATTATAAAGATCCTCAGGGTCTAATTCAAGGCCCTTTTTCTGGATCTGATATCATTGGATGGTTTGAGGCTGGATATTTTGGCATAGATTTGCTAGTTCGTGTTGCAACTGCACCAAATGATTCTCCTTTTTCATTACTTGGTGATGTAATGCCACATTTGCGGGCTAAGTCGGGTCCACCACCTGGTTTTACTGGTGCCAAGCAAAACGAATTTGTTGATGCGGTTGGTCCATCAGCCTTCCCTGGTGTGGGAAAAGTTCATTCTGGGATGGGTGAGGCTCAGATGGTGCAAAATGATATGAGGTATAAGCATGTTGCAGGGACTGTAGCGGAGAATCAGTTTATTGAATCATTGATGTCTGGTGGTTTGAACAGTTCAGCTCAAGGTAGTCCTAGTGTTAGTTATTTAAGGTGTTCTAAGAATATATTTTGTTATACTATTAGCTGTTCAGGACCAGTAACTTTATTTGTTTTCTCTGTTTAAATGTTGTCTCTGTAGGTGTTCAAGGATATGGAGTAAATAGTTCCGGTGGGTTATCTTTACCAGTTACTGATGGTGGGGCTGACATGTATCTCTTGGCCAAGAAACTGGAACTTGAGCGGCAGAGATCAATACCTAGTCCATATTCATATTGGCCTGGTCGAGAATCTGCAAACCTGATGCCAGGATCAGAGAATGTGTCGGAAAATGTTCAACAACCTGCCCGTTCTCCGAGTTCTGATTTGTTGTCCATCCTCCAAGGTGTAACGGATAGGTCTTCTCCTGCTGTTAGTGGTCCTCTTCCTGCTTGGTCACAATCCAATCAAAAGGAAAGTGATTTGCATCATGCCAAAAGTTTCCAAACGCAAACTCCATTTGGGGCCCAACAGCAGAGACTGCCAGAGCATAATTTACCTTTGTCAGGTTTACTTGGTCAGCCTATTGAAAACAATCCTGGTGGCATGTTATCTCCTGATATGATGCTTGCCACTGGACTCTCTCAAGATCAGCAATCGCTCAATCTGTTGCAGCAGCAACAGCTCTTGTTACAGTTGAATGCTCAGACACCACTTTCTGCCCAACATCAGCGTCTATTGGTGGAAAAGATGCTCTTGCTTAAACACCAACAGAAACAGGAAGAGCAGCAGCAGTTGTTACGACAGCAACAGCAGCTGTTTTCCCAGGTTCTTGCAGAACAACAACGTTCTCAGCAAAGGTTTGGAGAGTCATCTTATGGGCAGTTGCAGGCATCTTTTGATGCACTTCGGCTGCAACCATCAAAAGATATGTCACAGGTCAATCAACAGATGCAGGTTCCTGTTTCCCATGAGGAGAGAGGTGCCAACTTAGCTGATTTGCTCCCAGTAACTCATGCAAGTAATCAGAATGTTGCTTCGTTTGAAACCCCCTCTCGGCACCTACAACACCAGCTGTTTGGTAATGTTGACCCTAGGATGAACGAGGGTATGGCTCTGGCTGATCAAGTTGATGATACCCATAAAAATGATTCAAAATCAGAATATGAAAGAACAGTTTCTGCAGATTACATGAACAGCTTGTCTTCTGAAAGGCCTATCTTCCCACATGGCTATCATGCTACACATAATATGGATGAACCTGTGAGCTGTGCAAACAACGAAAGCTCCACTGCTACTGTAGCAGCTCCCGAAACATGTGATAGTAAGTTGCTGGAGGAACAGGCTAAGGACGTGTGTGCTGGACAGGGAGAGACCAGTAGTGAGTTATCTGTTGAGATTCCTGCAACTGAAGTTAAAAACAATGAAGTTTCTGGAGGACGGAAGACTTCTGAGAAGAAGTCCAGGAAGCAGCGGGCTAAGCAGTCTGCTGACCTGGCTAAGATAACGTCTAGAGCTCCTCTGCAGGAGGCGAAGCAACCTGAACCAGGAAGTGCTGATGATTCTGAGATAAAGGGAAAAGCTAGAAAGACGGTTGACACTTCGATAGACAGTGACACTCACCTCATTGAGAGCTCCACTGTCACAGCTTCTAACACCTCCCAAATGAGTTCCGAAGCAGGTTCAGTCAGGGGAGAAGAGTCTTCACTTCAAAACACACGAACACAACCAGGGCGAGCTTGGAAGCCTGCTCCTGGATTTAAACCGAAGTCATTGCTAGAAATTCAAATGGAAGAACAGAGGGAAGCACAAGCAGAAGCTTTAGCTCCAAAAATTTCTACAACTGTGAGTTCAGTGGGTTCGGCTGCTCCTTGGGCTGGGATTGTTGCCAGTTCAGATCCTAACATACTAAGAGAGACTCATTCAGAGTCAGCTAATACTCAAACCGGTGTTGTAAAGCCTGAAAGTGTCCCTGCTCTTAAGGCTAAGAAAAGCCAATTGCATGACTTGCTGGCTGATGATGTTTTTGCCAAATCCAGTGACAAAGAGAGGGAAGTAAAGGGAATCAATTCTGACAATGATGCATTTATGAAAGTCACAACCACTAATACAGAGTCTTTAGACGATGATAACTTTATTGAGGCTAAGGAAACGAAAAAGAGCCGCAAGAAATCTGCGAGAGCTAAGAATTCTGGGGCAAAAATTGCTGCACATGTTCCTACTGTAGATACATCCCTCCAAACAAACTCGGTTGAGAAGGGAAAAAGTTCTCGTGTTGTACAGCAGCAGGAGAAGGAAGTTTTGCCTGCTATTCCTTCTGGGCCTTCTCTGGGAGATTTTGTTCTCTGGAAAGGAGAGACTGTAAACAATCCTCCACCGGCTGCTGCATGGTCTACTGGTCCGAAAAAATCCACAAAACCTAGCTCGCTTAGGGATATCGTGAGGGAGCAGGAGAAGATGACGACCTCGTCTCATCCACCCCCTAGTCCAGTACCTATCACCCAGAAATCTACTCCATCACAGGCTCATCAGGGCGGTGCTTCCTGGTCACGCTCTGCATCTTCCCCTTCGCAGGCTATTTCTCAATCTTCCTCTCAGTCAAAATCCAAAGGAGATGATGACCTTTTCTGGGGTCCAGTTGAGCAATCAACCCAGGAATCAAAACAGTACGAACCCGTTTCTTGTTCCTTGAATTCTCAAGTTGTCATATGTGATGTTGTATTACTAAATATATTGAAGGAGCAGCTTTCCCTAATAGTTTGTACATGCTATATGAGTTTGCATTTTATTATCATCTTATATGTGTTGAAGATATAAGACTAACTGAGAGTTCTTTTTGAGCAGGGGAGACTTTCCTCATCTTACAAGTCAAAGCAGTTGGGGAACCAAAAACACTACTGGAAAAGTCAATGCGGGAACTTCACTGAATCGACAGAAATCAGTTTCAACTGGACCTGCAGATCGGGTTTTGTCTTCACCTGTTGTCACTCAGGCGTCACAAAAAGGGAAAAAGGAGGCAGTGACAGAACTCACAGGTATGCTTTTACTGACAATCACTGTCTGTCTGAAACTCTTAGCTTGTTTTTTCTCATGTGGATCTGTGGTTTTCCAGAGGCGGATGGCTTCAGAGATTGGTGCAAAAGCGAATGTCTCAGACTTCTTGGTTCAGAAGGTATAAAGTTCATATTACACTGTAGTCTTCAGTTTGTATTTGGTCCTTCGCTATATATATCTCATTTTCTGCGAGTTCTAGGTGAGCCTGCCCTAGGCAAACTGTCTTGTAACCTTGTTGGGACTGATTGAAAAACATATACGGAAACATCCTCTCTTTCCTTAGATCAAACATCTATTCTGTTTTTAATGTCGTGTGTATCTCTTTTGCCAGATACAAGTGTCTTGGAATTTTGTCTGAAGCTATCCCGATCAGAAGCTGAAACTCTTCTGACAGAGAACCTGGGGTCGCGTGATCCGGACCACAAGTTCATCGACAAATTTCTCAACTACAAAGATCTGTTACCTTCAGAAGTAGTTGAGATTGCATTTCAATCAAAAGGCTCGGGAGTCGGGACCCGAAACAACACAGGAGAAGACTATTATTATAATAACACTAGTGCTGCAAATGACGGCTTCTCAAAAGTTGGAGGAAAGAAAAAGGCAAAGAAAGGGAAGAAGGTAAGCTTGAGCGCATCAGTTCTGGGATTTAATGTGGTTAGTAACAGGATCATGATGGGAGAGATTCAGACAATTGATGATTAAGAGGAGGAAGTTGGAGAGATGTTTATACACTTTTGGGCTTCAGTTTTCATTGTACATTTGGTTTTTAGGACAAATCTTGGTCTCTTTAATTTTATATGGGATGGAACTTGTTTGATCTCTCTAGGAAGTTTTGTTAGACTACTTTCAGCGAGATGAGGTTTTTTCATGTTCCTCTTCCCCTTTTTAGTCGCAACCGAAAAGAGATGTTGGATTTTGTTTGTTGTTTAACGTATTAGACACCTTTTTTGTTCACCCAAATATTCTTCTTTTTTGAACAAGAGTTCAAGCTTTATTTATAGTCATTACAAATTTTTACAACTACGGAGGACTGAAGCCAACCATTATTATGACAAAAGAAAGTCGTAAACCTTCCCAAAAGTAGAAAGATAAAGTTCTTTCAATTCTTAGAATAACAAAAAGTAGAAAACTTTGTGAGTAATACAAAAACATACATTATTTTGAAAACAAAATATAAAGAATTTAATTTCATTCAAGAATAATATTATTGGTTACTCTTAATATTCAAACTTTAGATATTCTTCGAATATAAATGGGAAAGTTTATATTATATAGAAAAAGAAAATAATATTCAAACTAAAGTTATTCATCAGAGAAATTCTCTTTGGTGTATATTGCATTATTTTTTTTAAGGGTTAATTAAGAGAATACCACAAATTTGAAAATTATTTAAGAGAATACCACAACAACATTTTTTCATTGGAAAATGCCATAGGGCCCATGTTTTTTTTGGAGTGAAAAGACATAATCACCCTTTTATGTTTTAGTGTTAGATAGAAAGAGTGAAAGATTTGATGTGATTTTTTAAAATAGCATGTAATATTTATATTTTACATGTTATATTGAACTAAATAACATTTAATTGTAAACCCAAACCGACAAATAATCTGGATTTAATTGTAAAATCTAAACCCTAACCATCTAATTTCATTTTAATTGTAAAATCTAAACTCTAACCATTTCATTTGTGAACCCAAACCGACATATAATATCGTTTTAATTGTAAAACCTAAACCCTAACCATCTTATTTGTGAACCCAAACCGACATATAATATCGTTTTAATTGTAAAACCTAAACCCTAACCATCTTATTTGTGAACCCAAACCGACATATAATTTCGTTCTAATTGTAAAATCTAAACTCTAACCATCTTATTTGTGAACCCAAACCGACATATAATTTCGTTCTAATTGTAAAGTATAAATCCTAACCATTTCATTTGTGAACCCAAACCGACATATAATTTCGTTCTAATTGTAAAATCTAAACCCTAATCATCTCATTTGTGAACCCAAACCGACATATAATTTCGTTCTAATTGTAAAATTTAAATCCTAACATTTTCATTTGTGAACCCAAACCGATATTCAAACTTTAGATATTCTTCGAATATAAATGGGAAAGTTTATATTATATACAAAAAAAAAAAAATATTCAAACTAAAGTTATTCATCAGAGAAATTCCCTATAGTGCATATTGCATTATTTTTAAAAAAAAAATAGAAAATAGAATCATCAAAGAAATATCAATTTATTCGGTCAAGATAGAATAAGCAATACATGTTTTAAGCAATTTTAGAGATTGGGACACAATAATTCCATACGCCACCTCTCTTCTTCTTATATTGTGTTTGATAGACAATTAAACTGGGTTTGTCAGCAATATATTTAATAAGTGCATCTTGACACATTTTTCCTTTTTTGACGAAAACGTTGCAACAAAGATAGACGGTTTCATTTTCAAAGAAAACAACGCCAATATTCAATACATACTTATGAGTGATTTTGACTAGACAAGTATTCCATAATGATTATGCTTCAACTTCTTCGTTTGAAAAAACAGGAACACACACACACATCAAAGTTGCAACAATGAATATGGTAGTAATCTGAGAGCTAAACTTGGACATATTTTCGTGTGCTAAAATTTGCTTTGAAGGTCACTGGTGAAGTGGGAGCCGATCATCTCATCCACTTATCCTTCAGCTATTAATTTTTGGGTGAAGGTCACTGGTATTCCTCTCTTCTTCGATTGTGTCTTTTGGAAGGCATAGTAATGGCAATTGAAGCTTCGTGCAAGACAACACCCTCTCTAAGTATCTTTTCAGGTTTTTGGTTTTCAAAACTTTCGTCTTGTCCAGCGTGTGACCACTCTTTCCAGAGATCTTTGGTGCACACACGGAATCCAAACACCGCGTTCGTTCTTTTGCAACGTCTGCGGCAATGGTTATCAAGGTGGCTGACCATGTGGCAGTGGTCGGTCATCCTTCACCACAAGTGGTCTCACTTTGTGTGGCAACTCTTTACCTTTAGGACTTGTTGTCCTCTTTATGTATCTTGTCACCTTTATGGTTTCAAGTCAAGCTTTAAAGCTTGTTTTATGTACGTTTTAAGATCGATGTTTGTAGTTTATTTTGTCCTCCTATGTAAGTTTATTGGTGTATTTGGCTCTTTTTCAAAGGAAGCTTGTAAACCTTTAATCTAATATAATGGAGTGTTTGATGGAAAAAGAAACTGGTTAATGATAAGTTGTTGTTGAGCAAATAAAAATAAAAATTATACCTTGTGATTTATTTTGCTTAAATCCCTATGTAAGTCATTTGTCAACGACATATCCAATAATTTGGTTTAAAATTTCAAAATAATACCAAATGAATCACCAGTTAGTTATACTTATATCTATATTAACATTTTGAAGTACATTTTGGTTTATACCCTTTAAGTTTTATTTATTTTATTTATTTTTTTACAACATTAACCCCTAAAACAATTCCATAAATAACATTGCAGAGAAATTCAAATACTAAACTTTCTTAAATTGACCAACAATTGTTACATTTATTGCCATAAAATCTTAACAACATCTACACATTCCAAATTTTTTCAAAAGCAACTCTAGCTTTTTCGAAGAAAATTTTAGCTGCTCTAAGAAAGTTTTGCTTTGAAGGTCATTGGTATTAAATTTGCTTTGAAGGTCAAAAACAACTCTAGCCTTTTCGAAGCAAATTAATAGCCGTTTCAAATAGCTTTGCTGCTCTAGCCTTTCGAATAGCCACGTAGTCTCCATTTGTTTGCTGATCATTTGAGCAGCGTAGTAAGGGATTTTACCACGAAAGCAGCGGCCATTAACAAACATGATACAGTCCATCAAGCTTTCTCTTGAAAGCCCTTTGATGTCATAAGCTCTTGATCTTGTCCAAAGACTCTTACCATGAGAATTCAGTACTGGTTCGGACAAGCAAAGAGCTCTTGTGCAATCACTTATGGCCGCATCTACATCTCCAAGAAGTAAGTAACACTCTCCTCTGTCGCTATATAGATTCATTCTCTTTCTCCTTAGTTTCAAAGGGCATAAGCCTATCGCTTCGTTGTAGCATCTAATAGCCCCCTCTATGTCTCCTACACAAACCAATTGGTTTGCTTGCTGCTTAATCAAATTCACAACTACACTTGTCTCTGTCAGCAATTTGATAAGCACATGAGAAGCACATGCAAGGGACTGAAGACATTTGTATATAAAGTGAGAACAGTCATTGTAGTTCTTTTATGCATTGTTTGTGAATTGTAAAAGTGACATATGTGTTGCTTGGGAGATAGAGTTGATGAATCGGTGATGTGCCGGTGGCTCTAGTCTTGTATAGACAGTGTATCACACAGATAAGAAATAGAGATTGTGTTCTTCATTCTTATCAAATGGTGCGTTCGTGATCGAGATCGAAGTCATCGCAGAAGATTAGGTTTTCAAGCAATTTTGGGGTTTGTTGCAATCAACGGATTCAAAGATTAAAGATGGTGATGGAGCAAGTATTATCGCCGGAGTTATCGGCATCGGAACAAGTGGCGATTGAATTTTACGATCAATTGTCGGAGGTGAAAACAAGGATTTCGTCTGAAGCTCATATGGATTCAAAGATCAGCCTAAAAAAAGATTTCTTGATTCAATCCTTTCCGTGCAAAGAGACGGTACTTGAGGTTGGTGGTTTAAGCGAAGCAGAAGCTGCAAGATCGCAAGATCGACTTAATCAGGTACCATTCGCTTCTTTGGAACCTTGCCTTAGTGAGAATAGACCTGGTATTAGAGACAACCTTCTCAAGAACGTAGAGATGGCAGTATTTGAAGGCTTTGGGGTTTATGGTTGGATTGCGCTTGTTGAGCGTTTCTTTCGAATGGGTGGATACAATGATGCAGAGAAACTAGTCTTAGCTTCAGTGAGCTTGCAAGGAGAAGCATTGAGCTGGTACAACTTGGAAATTAACAGAAGACAGTTTGAAAGTTGGGTTCAGTTTAAGTCGGAATTGGTGCTGAAATTTGGATCGAAGATTAGAGGACCAAGTATAAGTTTGTTTTGTATCAAACAGACAGGAACAATAGCGGAGTATATATAACGATTTTTCTCAATGGGTTAACACGGGAAATGCAGGAGCTTGTTCATATGCAAAAGCCACGTAATTTGCTGGAGATGATGGCTGTAGGTAGAGCTATGGAGTCATGTATAAAGAGAATAGTTGTTAAAGAAAAGTTGATGTTGGCTAGTAAAGAGCATAAAGAGATTAATGGATCTGATTCTGTAGTGACTATGCTAAACGAATCAAGTCAAGAAGCAGGCTCACATAAGACTGGGTCAATATCAGATTCTATGCAGAAGATTGAGGATTTTTCATCTCAGGTTAAGGGTTTAGATGATCAGAAGTTAGAAGGGACATTGTTGAATGGAGTAACACAAGGGATTATGAAAGGGAATGGAGATAACATGGTGAATGAGATCGAGTTGCCAATTTTTGATGGATTTTATCCATGTAGTTGGATAACACAGGTGGAAAGATTACTTCGATCTGATCGACATACTGACATAGAGAAGATACAGTTGGTTGCGCAGAAATTAAAGGGAGATGCTCTTAGTTGGTTCAAGAATGTGTCTTTCAAGAATTGAAAGGATTTTAAATCCAAATTGTATGTTCGATTTGGGAATTCAGTCTCAGGTACTCTGCAGACATTGTCAATTCTGAAAAAGGAGCCACTCTTAGCCACAAAACCGATGACAGAGACTGATTTGCATCAAGAACAAGAATCACAGAAAGAAAAAAATTTCGACTTGGCAGCAATGGAATTCCCCAACCACAGAAAAGTGAGATTTTAGTCTTTAATGATGATTAAGATGCATCTTTGACTTGTTATAATGCATCAGGGGATCAGTTTCAGTCACAACCTGGGGTTCTTTTTGTTGATCTAAACTCTGGGTTTGGCAGTGATACATTGAAAACTCAACAAGAAGGGATATTAGAAGTTGTAGATGTCTCTGAAGTGGCCGACTGTGGTGAGAAGTCACCCTGTGTAAAGGTTAATTTTTGTGAGCATTCCTTGCAACAAAAGGGACATCAACAGAAGTGTTCTAAAACATGGAAATTTAAGTTCAAAGACAGGCATGATACGAGTGTGCTGAGAAGGGAAATTTTATTGTTTGAGAAGAAAACATATGAGGATGATGTTACAAGCAGACAATTCTGGGTTGAAGATATTTTTGCACTTTGGAACACAAATGGTGATAAGTTGTGGCTGTGTGATCATCCAGTGTTTGACAGAGTGTTACTTCAAAGACAGCGAGTAACACACAAGAAGACGAAGGTAAAGCTTATTGAGTTTTGGCTGCTCATATACTACGAGAGATCAAGGGAATGGAATACATTGGTCAAACATAGATTGTCTTCATCACATCTCTGCAAGAAGGACTATTTTTCTTTGTGGCATCGTTGGAAAAACAAGGGCCAAAACAAAGAGCATGGGTTTGTGATTGTTTACAAGTTCCAAATCAAACAACAAATTACTTTGTGGGCTCTCAGATTGGGCAAGTCATCATTCAACCTGCAACCTCTGCTTCTATGTTTGTTGGCTCTCCCAATCATCCCAACAACTCTGCAGCAGCCCGTCTACTCGATGATCAAAAATGATTCTATCTTTCAAAGGGCATTGGAGCAGTTTCAAAGGGCCGTTCATGTTGTACACCACACTACCAAAACAGGTTACAAGTTTGGAGAGAATAAGAGTCTGAGGATAAAGGTTGTTTCTGTGCTTTGCTTGGGTGGCATTCACTTCTGTTTTACAGATTTATGGAAGAGAAAATTTTGCAAGAACTGGTGGTTTAAGTTCAAAATACAAAACAGAGACTAGCAAAGCATTTGGAACAGGAAGCTGTGGAGACAACATTTTGACATCTTTTAGCAAGAAGCTGTGGAGAAAGGCTATGAAAGGGTGATATGATGATACTACATAGTTCATAGCTTTCTTTTTTTTCCACAGCTTGAGGACAAGCTGTTTTCAAAGGGGGGAGTATTGATAAGCACATGAGAAGCACATGCAAGGGACTGAAGACATTTGTATATAAAGTGAGAACAGTCATTGTAGTTCTTTTATGCATTGTTTGTGAATTGTAAAAGTGACATATGTGTTGCTTGGGAGATAGAGTTGATGAATCGGTGATGTGCCGGTGGCTCTAGTCTTGTATAGACAGTGTATCACACAAATAAGAAATAGAGATTGTGTTCTTCATTCTTATCACAATTCTTGATTCTCACTCATCATCTTTTTCGCCCTTTTTCTCCTTTCTACTTTGTTCCTCCATAGTTCTTTCAATGCTTTTTGGACCTTCTGAGTGTAGACACAACCTTTCTCTGTGTTGTAATGCATTAAAAGAACCTTAGTTATGCTATCTCCTAGGTTTGGTCTGACTTTAAGAGCTTTAACCTCAACTAGATCTACTAGATAAAACAATGACATCTCAATGACTTTGTACCTTGTTTCTTGGTCTTTGAGAAGCAGCAAAAGGCAGTCTATACCCATGTATTGCCAATCGTCAGAAGACCGAGAGAGATTGCATAGACTCAATATCATTTCTTTTAATCATGAGACATGCGTTCGCCCTTGTTTACTATAACAATGAATCCGGATCAGTCCGATGCTTCCACAAGACGACGCGTGGTTAACTAATCCACCTCACATTTGGCAAAGCTCCTTAAGAAATTTTTTGTTGCAAATAAGAGAAATAGACCTTTGCTTGTATGCAAAGCAATTGAGTAAATGAAGTGACCAGCATTGGAGCTGACTTGCCCATTCCTCAGCTTTTCGGTCTTCCATCTCTAACCCTCCGAGTCCTCTAGTAAGCAAGTCACAGTCATACCTAATTCTTCTTTCTTTTGCTTGAACACTCACAAACTCTTCATACACAACATCAACACATGTCGTTGCAATCTCCATGGCTACTCTCACCACTTCATTCTCGTACGCAGCCACTGCCTCAAACGTCCTCTCGTAGCTCGCCAAGTGACCTAAGGCCCTAACCACGACTCTTTGCTCAACCCAACTCATCTTTCCTCTCATAAGCTCAAGCAATGGAGCTATAACTCCAGACTTCACAGCTTTTACAGCAAACTCAAGCTTCTTCATGGTGTAAGATCCTATGACATGAGCAGCATAGTAAGGAACATACACATTTTGGCCAGTCATTACCCATTCTACATCCTCAAGACCTTTCTTCATTAACCTTGTCATGCACTCGAAGACCCCAAGGGACAGTAACTCAGGGTTCTCAGGGTCGACCATGGCGTATCTCCAAATAAAACTAAGTGTGAGAGCGAGCTCTGTGTCGTCTCTTGTCATGTGTAAATCTCTCAGAGATAACTCTAACCATGCTTTTCTTACACAAGGGTCTTTTTCCTCCATGGCACAGATGAAGCAACACGGTCTGGAACCGACAACAACGTGGGTCCTGGCCATCTTGTTTGTACTCCTGCAACGGAAGTGGTCCATGAAAGATCTGAGTTTTTATTGATCTTTTTGGCTGTTCTTGCTGATAAAGAAGGTTAAAAACAAAAAGGGAAAATAGGGTTTTGTATGTGATCCAGGTGGATATGCATATCAAAGTGGGTTTTTGTTTATTAATACAAAAGTGAACTAAAGTGGCCTAGTAGTGTGATGAAATCTAGCGGCCGCATAAGAAAGCGAAATGCAAATGTTTTCCATTAAACAATTCAAAAAAATTGAACGGTTTAATTTGTAACTTTGTAGTACACTAGTTTCTACTAGTATCATTGTATATAAAATCCAATTGTAAATCGATAAAACATAACACATAACAGAAACACCTTGTCTGCTAATTTTATAAGAGTTCTTATAAGATTCTAATGTCTCCCATTGGTTGGAATAAAGATCTTTGGTTAGCATATAAAAAATGTGGTGGCTTTTAAAATTTTGAGTTATCTTTTGGGATAAGTTAAACCATATTTTTAATATGATATCTGATATATCATGGTTTTTTAAAAGTTTTGGCCTATGATGTAAGTCTTATTTGAAAGTATTTGAACAATTTGGAACAAACTAAAAGTTTGTACCAAAGAGATGAAGTTGAAAGTCGTTTTTGAGGCTATTGTTGGTTGACACCATCACCTAAATATTTCTACACGAGTTTTTGAAGAATTTTGGAAAACAAGGCTTTAGATAGAGGTTTAGAGTCTCAACTTGAGACTAGCCAATCAGTAGCTAAGAGGACTGATATCAAATTTTCTGCAAATAGTATTTAAAAATTGATGTCGCTATTTTTTGGTAATTAGTCCAGCAACTAAAAAACAGTTGGGAAGGAAGAAAATGAAGCATTCAATGGGCTGAGGCATATGATTAAATTAGATAAGAAGCTTGAAAGTTTTTAGCCAAGCAAAATCAGTCAGTTTTCAGAGTTTCATAGAATTGACCTCGAAACTAGTCAAAAAAGTGCTAAGGAGCAAAATTGGAATTTTGTGCTAAGTACAAGCATGAAATAAATTAAGAAGACCTTGAAGAAGTTGAGGAGGCTGTAAGAAGAAGTAAAATCAAGTTGGAGTTCAGAAATAATTTACTTTTAGAAAATCAAGTCGCAAGAGACTGTTTTAACCATCACTGAAAAGGATAAGTGATTCGGTTAACTTAATTTGAGTTTGAGGATTTTAGGGAAGCTAAAAAAATATAAAATAGGGTATATTATCTTGAAAAATCAGATTTTTATTAAGGAAATATTTTTGGGGCAATGGCAAATAAAACTAATCGAAACGAGATATTCCGGCGAAAAACGGTTAACAGTTTGTGAGAGTTAAGCTTATAATCAATTAGGAGTTTTTTGATTGGTCAAGAGAAGACCAAGTGGTTTATTCTCAGCCAAGAAAACAGGATAGAGGCGTTGGTGAGCTGTTGTGCCATGTGTTATTTTAAGAAGTGGATAAGTATGGTTAATTTGGAATGACAAGTGGTGATTGATGAAGAAGTGAACGTGAGACACTTGTTTAGGTGACTAATCAGCCTTAGGAGAGTATAAATAGGCAGCTTTCGTTCATCAGTTTTAGCACACCAAAAATCAACCAAAAACATTAGTTAAAATTCCTAATTCGTTTTCGGAAATTCTGGAAGTTCCGAGCAGCTCAAGGAAGTTAGCAAGGAACGTCGGTTTAGTTTCCATATCATTTTCAAGTGTGATTGCCTGATTGGTGTCTAAAAGCAGTTTTTAAATTTTAAATATTATAAATATTGAAAGTTTTAAAATCTCTTAGCTTTTAAAAAGTTTTTAAATATTATAATTTTAAAATTTTAATAGTTTAAATATTATAAATATTGAAACTTTTTAAAAGGTTCAAATATTATATTAGAACTTTTTAAAAGTTTAAAATATTATAAATATTGAAACTTCTACAAGTTTTAGCTTTAAAAAAGTTTCAAAATATTTCTTAACATTTAAAAGGTTTTTAAAAAATTAAATATTAAAATATTTAAACTTTATAGAATGTTTTAAAATATTACAATTACTTAACCTCCATAGAAATTTTAAGATAGTATATCAATACTAACAAAAATTGAAGTTATAAACTCCTAAAGGTGTTCATATAGGATTTTAAAAAACCAATAAGAATTAGATATTTCGCTAAGAATCTTTTTGAAAATATAGTAGTAATCTATATTATTAAGATTTTTTAGAAAAACAAAATCTATAGAAATAAAAGAAATATGTACAACGTCCCACATCGGCCAGAAAATTTTAGACAATGGCTGAGAACCATTATAAATAAAAAATAATATGTTTTTAACTATAAATTTATCAGGTTTGCTTGATTTATGCTTATTTATCAGGTTTCCAAATTTAAAAGCTATTTGATTTATTTTAGCAAATTAAACTTTTTAAAGGTTTAAATATTTATTATAGAATTTTTAGAAATATTATAAATACCTCCATGAAAATGTTAAAATATTATAACTATTTAAACTCTATACAAAGTAAAAGTGTCATTCATATTTAACTCTTAAAAAAATGTTACAGATAATTAAACCACATCTAAAGTTTGAAATATTTTAAATATTTAATCTCTTTTAAAAATTTAAAATTTTAAGAATTATTATAAAATATTATAAATCGAATTTTTTAATATCTTGAAAATATCTTACTTATCTCCGTTTGTGCTTTATATCTCTTATGAGCTGTAAAACATGTTTTTGTGTATGGCTTGACAGATAATTTGATACTTTTGCAGTAAAAAATTTATTTTTAAGTTTAAGAAAGAAGGATTAACGTCGCAAGATCTTGATTTGATGTTATTTGAGTTTAAAGAAGAAGGATCGATGAAAAGCACAAATATTGTTTTTACTATACATGTGTTCATATTACTTTCTCTGCAAGTAAGGATTTTGGTTTGAGAAGTATAAGGATGAAATTATCAATAATTGAGTGTATGTGTTGACTATGCTGGTTTTCATGAATTGCACAATTTTTATGAGAACAAAATGATTTTGGTCTTGGAGTTTGATGGGTTAACAAGTTGTGTGGTAGTCTAAAAAAAGGTATTTTTTTTAGTGAAAGAATGTGAAAAAGTTGACGAGGAAGAACAAGAAGAAGAGTATAACAAATAATTGGACGGTAAAAGTAACGATGACAATTACCATAAAATTTGACTTTGAAAATGACAAGAAAGAATATGAAGAATAAGAAAACATTAAATCAAAAACACGAAAACATAAATGATAGCAATCAATTAAATATGAAAAAGAAGATAAATTCATGATTATAAAATTGTTTCGGTGGCCAAAGAAATGGTTTAAAATATATGAGGTCACCAGTTTGATCCGCTTCGCCTGGACGTCGAGTTAGATTCATGATTTTTTATCAGATTTGATTTTAAAACACAACTGATTTTTATATTTTTAAAAATTGTGTATATGAAATTTAATTTAGTAATTTAAAGTTTTCTGTAAAATAATTCAAATCATATATAATTTTTATCATAATATATCAAATAAACTCACGCGTAGCGTAGGTTAAAAACCTTGTATAATAAAAAAAAAAAAAAAAAAGCATATTTGAATTAGTTCTTACTACTTAGTAGTACGCATATTTGAATTTGAATTTATTTTTTAGTTGCAAAACGGCGTCGTTTTATTTTCTTCGCTTAAAAATGTGAAATTATCACACTATGGTAGGTTCGAACCCGCAATCTCATGAATATCATTCGTAGGACTTAACCAGTTGATCCCACAACAATTCTCGATATCATGATACGAATTAAACATTATGAAACCTAACAGTTGGATCGAAATCGCAATTAAATGAAACGTCGTCGTTTTTTGAATTAGGGGAAAATTAAAATTAAATTCTTAGGGTTCTTCTTCTTCTTCTTCTTCTTCACTTACATCCCAATTTGTGTTTGATTGCGAAAAAAAAGAACCCAATTACAGAGAAGAAGAAGAAGAAGAAGAAAAAAAAAGCATCATGCGTTCTTTCTCTTTGATTGCGAAACATGTGAAGGCATCTAAGCGTAAACCTGCTGCGGCTCCGGCGAAGGATTTGTGTGATGGAGATGAAGAACACGAAAGAGAGTCTCCGGTTGTGGTTGTGGCGAGCTCGGAGACAACTCCTGCCAAAAGAGCAAAGAGTGAGAGCGGATCCGGCAAGAAACGAGGGTTCGCTAGACTTTGGTTGGAGGAAGATGAGATTCTTCTCCTTGAAGCATTGGTGGAGTACAAGAGCTCTTGTGAGGGAGAAGTACTTCCTAAAGACTTGACGGCTTTTTACAGTAGTGTTAAAAGCTCATTCAGCTTCCAGGTCAAGGATTACAATCAGTTCAGAACCAAAATTTGGACTCTGAAGAACAACTATATCAAGCTCAAGATGAACCGTCATGAGCATGACCGAAGGTGTTTGGGAATTGCTGAAAGTATTTGGGGGAAGGAGAAGAAGGAAGATGAGATGACGGTTGATGATGATGGAGATTGGTTGGAACAATCTTTTGTGTTTGAGGTGCTTACCAGTTTAGGAGGTGATGAAGAAGTGGTAAAAGCCAAGTTGAGGTCAGTTTCTTCCAAGACTAAGAAGAGACTTAAGAAGCTTTTCAACTTGTTGGAAACTGATAACAACAACTGCTTTTTGCGCAAGGCTCTGATTGTCAAGGAGGTGATTTCTGCTATTGTCTCTTAGAGATTAGAGTTAGAGAGATTAGAGTTAGAATTAGAGAGATTAGAGTTAGAGAGAGAGAGAGATAATCTAATCTAAATGCTTTTGCTACTTTTGTCGCTAATTAGTAAGTAAGTATCAGTTACTTTTGACACATAATCTAATATAAATGCATTTGCTCCTGGAATATAATCTTTCGTTTGCGCGTCATAATAGTAAAGTAATACTGATAAGAATGAAGTTACAAACTCAAACCAAGTACCTGTAGATTTGCTTCTCTTCAAACTTAGAGAGAAGTGACTTTGTCAGCTGATGAGACGACTGTGAGCTCAAACCAAAAGGTTTCTCAACTATTATACGAGTCCAGCCCCGTGGTGCTTGAGCTTTATCTGCCATGGTGCATGCCACATCCATGAGAGCTTCTTGAGGTACTGTGAGATTAAACTTCTCCTATTCGCTTTTGATTCTCCCTGAAGAAGGAATGCTATTATTCTTCAAGTGTTTATCCTTCTTTGCTCGTTTCCTGAAAATTTGGTTTTTGAAATCAGATGTTAATTTCTGGTTTGAATGTTTTGATGTCAAAGGGCACAGCCAACTGCGACCTCTTCTCTGGTTCGTAAGCTACACTATTTCCCTTCTTATGTTCTAGTCTTGCGTCGCGTCATGTACTCTTCTTTGTATCAATTTTCTTCTCCTTTTCTATGATAATAGCTTAAGCATATGGTGGATTCCTCTTAAGCTCTTTCTCGTATTTCTTACATATGTTCCGAAATGTTTTCGAATGCTAGATTTGAGGCACACATGTAGGATCGATTGATGAGGAAGACGATGAGCAAGGGATTGCTCATATGATAGAACATGTTGCATTCCTTGGGAGCAAGAAACGTGAGAAACTTCTTGGTACAGGTGCCCGCTCTAATGCATACCCACAGATTTCTACCATACAGTATTTCATATTCACTCTCCCACCCACACAAAGGTTTGTGTTTTTGTACACCTATTGGCGTTTCTATTCACAGGTTTTTGTTGCCTCTGTATTTTGCTTTAACAAAGATGGTGCTTATAGTAATAGCATCAATTTGACCAAATTTATCACATTCTCTTCACTCTTTTTTGTTTTTGTTTTCCATATATACCTATATCTATATGTTGTACATGGAATACTATTTCTTTTATGAGCAACGAATACTGAATTTGGTGTTGATCTTTATATGTATATTGACCTTGAAGTCTGTTTCTTTGATTGAGTTCTCTTTAAATGTTATTGTGATCATTTGGAGAACGTATTGGCTTGCTAATCATGTTGATAGAGTTCGACAGATGGAATACTAGCTAGCTTCATATTAATTAGAGTGCTGAACCTTTTCCCGTCTGTGCTCGATGCCTTGAATGAGGTAAAGTTTTGCTATCTAAGATGATGTCTTCCCATTGGATATATCCTAACATTTTTTTTCTGTTGTAAGAATCAGAATCCCTCCATGTTTCATGGATCTTGATTCATTTGGAAAATAAAAAAAAATCTTATTTCTCTAATGATTACAGATAGCTTTTCACCCAAAATTCCTATCTTCTCGAGTTGAGAAGGAAAGGCGGGCCATACTTTCAGAACTTCAGATGATGAATACAATTGAGTATCTTGTTGACTGCCAGGTAATTTATTAAGAATAGTTTTCTATGTCTTACCCAATTTTTGGTGGATAATCAGTGACACGTTGTGTTTTATTTCTTGCGACTAGTTGTTACAACATTTACGTTCTGAGAACAAGCTGGGTAGAAGGTTCCGTATTGGATTGGAAGAGCAGATTAAGAAGTGGGATGTTGACAAAATTAGGAAATTTCATGAGCAATGCCACTGGGAGACATCAACAACATACCTCAGATAGTCAACAATATTGAAGTAAGATAGTCTATTACCTTTTTCTTGCATTGCCGGTTGTCATTAATAAGTAAATATTGAATTTCTACTGCGTAGTCTATTCTTAACCAGACAATCGCTCTTGCACAGGCTGGTTTTTGGAAAAACTGGTTTGGATAATGAATCAACACCCTCTCCTACTCCTGGTGCCTTCGGTGCCATGGCTAATTTTCTAGTTCCGAAGCTGCCAGCTGGTCTTGGTGGAACCTTTTCAAATGAGAGAACAAATACTGCTGATCAATCTTAGATGACTAAAAGAGAAAGACATGCAATTCGTACCCCGGTTGAGCATAATTGGTCGCTTCCTGGAACCAGTATTGATCTAAAGCCTCCGCAGATATTTAAGCATGAGCTTCTTCAAAATTTTGCAATCAATATGTTCTGCAAGGTTTCTGTTACAATCTTTTTATTCTTTTCAGCCAGCTTAACATGATACAGCCTATTTATGGTGGTAGATTGTATCATGAAATGTTACAATTTTTTTGGTCTTCCTGCAGATACCTGTTAGCAAGGTTCAGACATTTGGAGACCTGCGAAATGTTCTGATGAAAAAGAATATTTCTCTCTGCTCTACATTTTCGAATTAATACGAGATACAAGGTATGAGGGTGTTAGGATGTTGCTATTCTGAATACATTTGTTCTCAAGTTGTGCTCGGAAAGGAATAATTGTTCTCAATTTCTTGTACTGAACATTTTTTGCTTAGATTTTTGTTGATCAAAATGAACCTCTTCAAATCCCACTAAAATTTTATTAAATCAGCTCTCTGATGGGGTGTTCAAACAATATAAGTGTGTTTTCGATTAGCTAGAGGTGCACTATTAAAATTAAAAACTCTTTTCTAGTTCATGGTTCTAGCTATATTATTTATTGAAGGTGTTAGGATTTATATGCATTACCAGTAGACTCAGTGCTGTCAGTAAATTTTGGTGATGTTATTTTTGTACCTTTCAGAGTTCAAACCCGCCATTTACATCAGTTGAATTGGACCATAGTGATTCGGGAAGGGAAGGATGCAGTGTTACCACTCTTACTGTCACCGCAGAGCCCAAAAATTGGCAAAATGCAGTGAAAGTTGCTGTCCAAGAGGTTTGCTTATTGTTTGTTCTAATTTATCTTCATTGTGGTTACTATTTTTCATTTTCTTTTATGTGGACTTGATGAATAATTCATTGGTTGAAGAGATAGTCTGAAAGACTGTTAGAACCATTGTCACCTTTTTTTGCTTATGAAAATTCATTTAGCTATGTTTAACGTGTCATTCTACTTGCAGGTTCGAAGACTTAAAGAATTTGGTGTCACCATGGGTGAACTTACACGTTACATGGATGCTCTTCTAAAAGATAGTGAACATCTTGCGTCTATGATTGATAATGTGTCGTCTGTCGATAACCTGGATTTTATCATGGAAAGTGATGCACTAGGCCACACTGTTATGGATCAGACGCAAGGACATGAGACCTTGGTTGCTGTAGCTGGAACTGTTACGCTTGAAGAGGTAGGTTTGGCTGTCCTGCATATTCTTATTAGCTTTTCTTGTAACATCTGACGCAAAAGACGACTGTTAATTTCAAAATTCCTGGCGATTAACACATCAATAACTACTGGATATTTAACACTTACTACAAAATATTTTTCTTCTGTTTTGATGGTTTCTTGTCCAGGTAAACACTGTTGGCGCCAAGGTGCTAGAGTTGGAAGGCCCACTGCACCTCTACCTGCAGCAATAGTTGCTTGTGTTCCCACAAAGGTGCACGTTGATGGAGTTGGTGAGAGTGATTTTAATATAACTCCTGCTGAAATAATAGATTCTGTCAAATCAGGATTATTAGCACCCATTGAAGCTGAGCCTGAGGTATTCCTTCTTTTGTAACTTCTGTTTTTTTTTTACTTCTATCTTCTCTTAATTCAAGTATAGACCAAAGGGTAGTTCTGAATCAGCTTTTTACCTTCATCCTTGCAGCTCGAGGTGCCAAAAGAATTGATCTCTCGATCACAGTTGGAAGAGTTAACCTTGCAACGAAATCCATGTTTTGTCCCTATTCCTGGGTCAAGCGTAACCAAGTTGCATGACAAAGAGACTGGGATCACTCAGCTTCGCTTATCCAACGGAATACCTGTAAATTACAAGGTACATCTTACATCCTTTTCCTCTTCCTTACTATGTAAGCATCATTTTCATGGTGATTTTCTTTCTACATTATGAGACGTTCTCTTCAGTTTTTATATTGTTGTTTTGTGCTCTGTTTAACAAATTGAAGTTCTTAACATCTTAAAAGTTTTATGCTTCGTTTTTAGCAGAAAATACTTTTTTTGGTGTTGATTGATACCATACTTTTATTTCAGCATATTGTATGTAGAGATAAAGACTCTTCCCTTGACATTTCCCTTTTCATTGTAGATATCAACAACCGAATGGTGATTGCGATGCTGAATAAACTCATGATTGCGATGCTGAATGGTGATGAGCGTTTTGTTGAGCCGGCACCTAAGTCATTACAGAACTTGAATCTAGAAACTGTGAAAGAAGCTGTCATGAGTCATTTTGTTGGGGAAAATATGGAGGTGATACCTCAAACTTTGAAAGCTGATATTTTGCTTCACAAATATTTATTTTATTTTATTTTGATAAAATTTTCTGCGGTTTCCTTCAGGTAAAGCATTGTGGGGGACTTTTCAGAGGAGGAAATTGAGCGTTGCATCCTTGATTACCTCGGTACAGTTAAAGCCAGCCATGATTCTGCAAAACTACCAGGATCTGAGCCTATTGTGTTTCGCCATCCAACAGCTGGCTTGCAATTTCAACAGGTTCGGAAAAGAACAGTAATTCATGGACTTTCTCTTCGGTTTCACCATCCCCTTAGATATATGATTCAAGCAGGAGAATTGACATATTTATCTCTGAACAGGAAGGATACTGATGAGAGAGCATGTGCATACATTGCTGGACCAGCGCCAAATCGATGGGGCTTTACAGTTGACGGGGATGACCTTTTTCAGTCTGTTAGCAAACTTACTGTTGCTCATGGTAAGTTACACCTTAATGGGACCGACATAAAACTAGGAGTCATATGGTGTCAAAGTTTTGCAACCTTGTATATATGTCTGATTCTGACTTCTGAGCTTGTCTCATACACCAGAAATCCATCTTCAGTAGTATTAGGGAATTTCGTGGTTAGATCTGAGATAAATAGCTTTTCATATTTCATGCATGCACATTGAAATGGCAGATGGACTTTCGGAATCGGAGGAACAGTTGCTAGAGGGCGGAGACAGGGAGTTGCAAAAGAAGCTTCGTGCCCACCCTCTTTTCTTTGGAATTACAATGGGTCTTCTGGCAGAAATCATAAACTCAAGGTACCTCTTATTGTTGAATGGTGTCATATTACTTGAAAGTTGAGTTCTTTGCTTTGGTTCGTGTCCGAAATTTGCTCAGCAACTAACCGCCAGAATTCTGAAGCACTTTTCGAAAATGATCTGTCAGTAAACATTTGGGTTTAAGAGAATGCAGTTTTATGCATCTGATTGTCTTTTTGTTTCAGACTGAAGCGTGTCTACTTTCTATGTGCCTATTATTTTACATATACATTTTATTCCACTCATAGCTGAAAAATAACTTTTCCGAATCATTGCAGGCTTTTCAGGACCGTAAGAGATTCTCCTGGACTGACATATGACTTATCGTTTGAGCTAAACCTATTTGATAGGCTGAATCTCGGGTGGTATGTAGTATCTGTGACTTCAACTCCCGGCAAGGTATGCAGACTTTGTATTTTGCTTACAGTAAATGAGCCACTCTTTCGTCAATAGTTTTCTTCACGAACTTTCTCAATACACTTTCCAGGTATACAAAGCGGTTGATTCCTGTAAGAGCGTTCTTAGAGGATTGCATAGCAACCAAATTGCCCCTAGGGAGTTGGATAGGGTTAGTTGTCTCTTTTGCCTTCTCAGCTTAGCTATTTTTAGCTCGTTTTCGTTGTTAATGGGAAGTGGTGTTGTTTGTCTATCAACAGGCAAAGCGAACTCTTCTTGTGAGACATGAAGCTGAACTCAAATCCACTACCTATTGGCTTAATCTATTAGCTCACTTGCAGGCCTCCTCTGTTCCGAGGAAGGTGATACTCACTTGCAAATTCTTGACTGTTTCGTTTCTAACTTGACTTCTTCTGATGGGGTGGTTGTGTTTTTTTAGGAACTGTCATGCATTAAAGAACTTACTTCATTGTATGAAGCTGCTTCGATCGAGGACATATACCTCGCTTATAATCAATTAAGAGTGGACGAGGACTCTCTGTACTCCTGCATTGGGATAGCTGGGGCGCAGGCTGGTGAAGAGACAACTGGTAAGTGTCACGTTTCTTGAGGAATAAAACAGTTTGAGATCAGTTGGGTATTAATATAGGAAAACTCTGCTGTGCAGTGCTATCAGAAGAAGAAGAACCGGAAGATGCTTTTTCAGGAGTTGTTCCTGTGGGACGAGGCTCATCGATGACCACAAGACCAACAACCTGATCCACATTTTGGCTTGTAAGATAATGTAGGTGAAGACATGTGCCATAGATACCGACAGAGAATAAGCCAGATAAAGTTCATCAGATTCATTGTCAAAGAAAGAAGCTTTAGCAGAGGCTTTGCTTTGGCATAAGAGGTTTGTATACTTCTTTGTGATCACCACCATCAAGGCTAATAAATGACCCCATTATCTGTACTACTTATCTCTTGTCTCCTTCATATTTATAGAAAAGAAGAAAAGAAAGAAAGATAGTGACTTATGTAGACCCTTTGTTTTTTTGGACTTGATCGTTACTACTACGGTGCAAAGTTTATGCAGCTGTAAATGGTTATTTCGACGAGTCTTTTTGCACCCATGTTCATCTATCTGTAAAATCACTGTCTGGGATGATAATTTAGTGGCTCGAAGATTGATAAGAGCTTATAATATTTTAATGTGGGTGTCAATTTTTTTTTGTAGTAAATGTGATACACAGGCGAGGCAAGCGAGTTGTGACTTGTGAGAATAACCAAATAGTTGTGGTGATCACTGAAAAATGATCAATAGGTTGCTAAAAAAGTTAAGAAAATTTATTAAAATATAGGTAAAATTAGGTCTATTACATGTTCGTTCATGTTCTTCAAAATACAACAGGTACAATATGTTGTTTTCAAATGATTCGACAAGTGGTAGTTTCAAACAATCATTTTAATAGAGGTTATTTTGCTAATATAGTCGTAACCAGTTAGGCAGTTACATACACATACACAGAGCTACGCCAAAGATTTTTAGTGCCATAGGTAACATATATATAATTTTTTTTAATAATAAGTGTCATACATTTTTGTATGAGTAAAAAAATGTAAAAACCCAAAACTTATAGATAAATTTTTGGAAATACATGTCAAAACAAATATGGTGTTTAAGAAAAACTATGGATGCCAAAATGAGTCAAGATTCATGTTACAACTCATACATTCTAATGACTTGAAATTTTATACTCTAATGGGTTGATCGATAAAATGAGTTAATAAAAATTGTCAAAAAAAAATTAATGAGTTTGATTATAATAGCATTAATTTTTCACAAAAATGTGAATTTTTCACATACACAGAGCTACGCCAAAGATTGTTGTTTTTGCATCATTATTTTGTGAGATATGAAATAGTAATTTTAATATTATAATTATAAACAAATAAAATTTATAATTTATCAGCTATATAAATTTATTTTTACCAACCCGCCAATGTGAAAATTAAAACACACATTTTATTTTCATAGATCGAGTAATATATTTTTGTTTTTAAAAATTCAAATCACAACAAATGCAGAAAAATATGCATTTTATAAATCATAAGTATTATATGAAAATTCCAAACAATTTATAAATAAAATAAAATAAAGATGATAGGATAATCAATTAATCATAATTTGAAATTTTAACAAAATCTTCAAAATCTATTTATTAAAAATAATTATTTTTTGAAATTCTGATTTGTTTTTTTTAATATTAATTTTCGTCCATAATTTATTATAGAGAGACAATATATATTTTTTAACTAATAATTATTTAAAATCATTGGCATGAAAATATAAAATTAAAGAAGAAAATAAACTCTACTTGAAAAAAAATTATCCGTATTTTTAAAAAATCTTGGCAGTTAATTTTTAATTTTAATTTTTTTTAAGTACAAATTAGTTTTGATTTGAATAGATTTCTTTTACTTTTCTATATTTTTTTATATTTGATCTGTCAGCGTTGTTATTTTTAATTAATTATATTTATTTATTGAATTAATTAATCTTTATTGAGTTATTATAATGGAAATTGAATGTAATTCTTTTACACATTTTAAGGTTAGTTTCATATTTGTACTTCTCAATTAATATAGTACTAGGTACTAACCCGCGGTAGACTACGGGCTGAACTTTTTTTGTAATGTAAATTTGTTTTTTATGTTATTATGTTATTTATAACTATTTGAGATTGTAAATTTGGTTGGTTTATATAATAATTTAGTATTTTAAAAATGTTTATTGAAAGTGAAAACCTTTGTCAATAAAATATTTGCATGTAAAGATAAATAAAATTATTTAAACTTTTGTCGATAAAACATGATTACTATAGTTGTTAAATAAGTAAACATATACAACTAACATTTACTGTCATGCATAGTTCATCAGACAATAATAACCATTTGTCTTCAGATCTTGATGCGAATAGGCTATTAATTTTGTAAAGACTTCAGATCTTTAGGTAATGGGAAGGCTAACATTTTTGTAGCTATGTTTTTTTTTTAATAAATATTCGGTGTGTGGGATTTGATAATGGTGTGAATTGTGAAATAGAATAGAACCTGCGGTAAACAGAATACAACCAGATGATGGTGGAATTCACATTTGAATTTATCTGTGTAAATAGATAATTAGATGATTAATTAATTATTAATTATCTTTATCAATGATTTTATCTTTCTTTTTTAATCTATTTCTAATGGCAATTGAATGTAATTTTTTACACATTTAAGGTTAGTTTCAAATTTGTACTTTTCAATTAATATAGTAGGATATAGGATGATTAATTATAATTTTTTTTATGCTAATATCAATTAATTAATACTTTAATGGATCAACTCAATTAACCATTTACCCCTCAAATTAAATGGGTTCATGAGTTAATTCCTTTTCATGATGTTCGGTATATTTAGTTATAGATGACTACGCTGATTTTGAATATTTATCGGTGTTTAACATACAATTTGAATATTTATGTTTATTTATCTTACTTATTTTTTATTTCAAGACAAAACCCTTGAAAAAATAATCAGAGTATTATAGCCCTAGAATGAGATTGCAAATAATTTCACAGAAAATCATAAAATCATTCAAAAACGTATCAAAACTCA
This sequence comes from Camelina hispida, assembly GCA_023657505.1. Lineage (NCBI taxonomy): Eukaryota > Viridiplantae > Streptophyta > Magnoliopsida > Brassicales > Brassicaceae > Camelina > Camelina hispida. The sequence continues at coordinate 29,034,285 of CP094637.1, forward strand.
AAATATTGAGATCAATACAGCCTAAGTGATGAAGTGTGAGCTTGAGTAGCTTTTGTCTCACACAAAACAAACCCTCACGTCCTAAACCTTTCAAATACCAAAACAGCTCTCGAAATCAGAATAAGCAAGAAGCGAAAAAGCATCCCAACCATTTTTTTTCTCTATTTTCTTTCTTTTAACTTATACATCAAAAATAACACGTAATAACTACATCAATTTACTTAAAATCAAAGTGTCTTTTTAATTAGGAATCTTGTTTCCTGTGTTTAATATCTTTCTATCAAACGTATATAAAATAATATAAAGAAAGAGAGAGATATAGAAACTCTGTAAGTGATGGGGAGGCTCAAGCATTAGATGTATCAGAGGAGAGAGGCTGAAGCTCTTGTTCTTTAACAGCAGCACTTACAGGCTCATAAGTAGCTTCCTCTTGCTTTCGACGTCTCCACACCAATACAAGTTTGATCATCACCGAAGTAACCAGCAATGATATCACCACTCCCGCAACCACCCCGAATACGTGTATCTCCCACCAGCTCCTGCCAAAATCACCACTACAAAACCCGTAAGATAGATCAAATCCTTTAAACCAGTGTGACATAGATATGAGCACAATGGAACTTACTGTTTCTGCTTTTGCTCAGCCTTCCATTCTAGCAACTTGTAGCTTCCAAATTGTCCAGGTAGGCGCAATCGGTTTTCCTTGAGAAGCAGCATTATGTTCTGCAATCACGTAAAAAAGTAGAAGTCACATCTTTTTATCTGCGTACGAAGAAGATACTTAAACCATCATTTGTAAGGAAAAAGAGAACTACCAGTGCCGTAGTATTGGAAATGTACTGAGAGGAATGTGCGGGAAAGATTCCCCATTTCAGGCGATACTCATTTCCCCTGGATGAGATATTCAGCAAGTGAACCTAACAAAAAGAATAGCCATTGGCACGATTTAATCACAAGGAAAGCACCTCAGACAGAGAGAAACTAGTCAAATGAATGTTTAGAAGCTTGCCTGTGAACTTTTAATGTCTAACTCATGAGCAATGAAATCAGCCATCTCTGAGAACTCAGGCTTCTGTGAAGAATTATTCACGCTAATTGATACTTGGAAGGTGATAACTCCAACTCGGAAAACACCTACATGTTCATAAGATAGAAAATGAAATGACGTTCTGATGTAGCCAATGACAGTGCTATGGATGATGTTGATGAGAGGCTCTGGGTTATAACGACTAACTTATTTTAAATGTAATTTAATTTAGTTTAGGAGAAATTTTTTCACTTTTTCATCACCAGAAAACCAGACTTTCAATGCGGATAAATAGTCTTCCAAAAGAATTTAGGAAAATGGCATGTCCAAGAAATGTTTCGATCCAGCAAACCTGTGAATGCTTTCCTCAATATACATACGATGTCAGATATAGGTCCTACTCGTTGGCAGTCAGTCGCTAGCGACCAACGACGACTGCGACTAGCAACATAGAGACATACAAGGCTAAACTACCTGGAAGATCAGTGGTAGAAGACTCGCTCGTAGCAGGACTTGGAGAAATATCAGAACTTTTATTTTGGGAAACTGGTGAAGTAGGCGCAGGAGAATCTGGTGCCGCAAGCCTTCTCCATAGATCAGAACAGTTGGTCTTCAGAAACCCGAGCTTATCATTCTCACGATCATAAGTGACAAGCGTATTGCGGACAACAATTCCTGGTCACAATGTAAGATGTACCAACTTTATACTCGTCACATGAAATCAAAACCAACATAGAAATTGAAATTGACTTGAAAAGACAGGAAAACGCATGGTCTGCTTTGACACTAAAGCCTACATGATTAAATGCTTTATGGAAATGGGAATGCATGCAGTACCTCCTAGGAGTGTTGTTGAGTCTCTATCAGGAAATATTCCAAGGCAGTATGCGCCTCTAACTTTAGTGTGCTATAAGCATGTCAGGAAGGAAAATGGAAACTGTTAATACTTGCCTGAAGGATCAAACAAGTACTTATAAGAAAAAGATTAGCCAAATTTACTTTACCAAGTTATTACCCTGAATAAGTAGTTCTCAGGAGAAAGAATCAGTTTCTGACCATTTCCAAATTCCATAGCGATCTCAGGAAAAAAATTGTGTATCTCAGCCACATCCCTGATTCGTATCCAAAATCAGTATTCTTAGAAAACATATAAATTTGAAGTTGCGTGTATTGTTGTTCAAACAAACCTTCCAGCGCCGGAGAAACAAACATCATCATAATTTGGGTCTGGACCATGGATCCGTTTCAGAGATGGAATTTCCTTAATGACCTGCAATACCACATAATCACATGCGATTACAATAATGAAGAAACATCAGCATTTGTCTTCTACAATTTATACTATAAGCTCAAATAGCACAATCTTTTTGTCAAATGTCATCCATTAGGCATGACAGGAATATTTTACTCATTAACTTCTTAATGTCTGACAGATTGTAATTGTGATGAATGTGCTTGTATACTCTGAGACAAAATAACATAAACAGGAATCTCTTAACCAATGCTTCCTAGACCAAAACAAGCATATGTTGTGTAGGAGACATACAGAATAGATACTCGTAAAGAGGAAAGAGCAGAGAGATGATGAGCAAACATATATACGACTTAAGATATCTTACCGCAGCCTTAATGGCTATAAAGGCTTCCTTGGGGAAATAAGCATATGTTGTTCCACTATCCAAAACGGTTCCATGCTTTCCATTAAAGACCTTTGGGTTTAGCTTTAGAGACTTGCCAGCAACATGCATTTGTTTCAGGTCAATGTTATAATACGGACTGCAAACACCCGAAACTACAGTGATGTTGTGAGAAGCTCGAAATCTACTCTCAAAATACTCAGATACAAACCAACTGCAAATATAATGAAGTTACTCTACCTGCGGAAAGGATCAGAATGAGAAAACACCATTCCAGCTGGAGGAGATATTTTACCAAGTACCATAGCACCACCCCCAACTTCCATGCCTCCATAACACAAAGAAAAAGTATCCTCGATAACACCCTTATCAACAAGCTGATCAACAACACTAAGCTTACCACGACCCAAACCCATTATACCATCAGCACGTTGGCTAAAAAGATCGCCAGTTTCCACATTCTCACATCCAAAAACAGCACGTTGCGGAGAAAGCTGACTCTCGTTACCAAAAGAGATCAAATCCTCACTTAAAACCCCACTACTCGAACTCATCTCAGCATACCGTCTTTCGTAAACACATAGCTTCCCTTCATCATCACAATTACAGTCAGGATTACATTTCAAAGCCTGGTAACTACTAGACAACTCAGGTTGAAACTTGGGATCCTGAAAACAGTTATAAAACAAAATCCCTCAGGGCAACGAAAACTACAGAACCAAGCCTAATCACACAAACAAGACTCACCTGATGCTTCCCACACTGTTTACAAGTGGAGCAAGGAACGTAGGTAACAGTACTACCAGTATCTACAATCAAAGCAAACTCTTGTGGTGGTGTTCCAATCCATATTCGTGTAGTGTAGTAGCTGTATAAAGATGAGTCATAAACCTAGATTTTTACACTAAAATTGGTAATTAAATCGGAAAAAAAAAAAGACGAACCCGTTAGAGAGGAGGTCATCGTAGAGTTTCATGTGAGCGTTTGGGAGCTGAGATTGATGGAGACGACGGCGGCGAATATCCTCGACTCGCGGCGGTAAAGAAGAGTAGCTAAGCGGGAAAATCATACGCGATTCGGCTGTTAAATCGAGCTCATCGGCGGTGGTCAGATCGAAGAAGAATATAGAGATTACGGCGATGAAGAGAAGGAGGATGAGGAGGAGCGAAGCTCGATCCATGGGTGGTGGATTGAGGAGATCAGTGGATTGGGATTTAAATTGAAGAACGCCAGTGGCGACGGAGGGGGTTTAAGCGGAGTCAACTCCACCGTGGCTCCGTCGTAGATCCTTGGTCGTCGAGAATAATGAAAAGAGAAAGAGTGCGAGAGAATGAAATGGTCTCTCTTCTTTATTATTTTTCCATTTTTGTGCCTCTGTAAACGAATAACGTATTGACACGTGGCTATTTAGTAAGTCTGTTAAAGTCAACGATCACAACTCCTTTACCTGCTTTAGAGCGCGTTAATGACTACAATGAAGATACAAAAACAATTTTGTGTTGGTTTATCACAGGACAGGATGCGTCAACCAACCCAACCAAATCAATGAACTTATATGCAACCTTTGTGAAACCTCATTGTTGCCATGTCATGTCATTCATGATATAGAAGAGAACCCAAAAGCGAACAAGCCAACCTTTCAAAAGTGGTGGTTAAGGGTAACCCACTTTCTCCTCTCCAAAAGAGCACCAACCTGCGTGCCCTTCTCCTTAACTTCCCACACTGATGTCGTTCATTTTGAGGATTCCAAATGGATAAACCGTCCTCTTCACTCACCATTGACCACCACGCTGCTGTCACTTTTACGTTAGAGGTTCACTGGACATGAAGGTAGGACTGTAATTAAATTACAATATACCAACAAGGCAACAAGGTCCACAATAATGTCATTCGCTTTTAAGGTTTTGTGTTTTTTTTCATGGCTGTTTTTGGCCAACCAAAGCAAACTGGTATCCGATTCATGGTTCAACCGCTTCAGCCGACCAGTCCGGTTTTTTGTTTCTGTTTTAAAACACTGATAAGATCAAAGAAAATTTATTTGAGACAATTAAAACACAAAAGCTCAATAATCACTTTGAGGGGGGTATTAAACTTGATTTTCTTAGGATTTGGTAGAATTTTAAAATTTTAGAATTCTGAAAGATTTTAGGAGATTTGTTTGTGTTTTAGAGGTATTCTATTAAAAAAAAAGGAAAATAAAATGTTATTCTATGAGACTCTATTAGATTCTATGAGATTTTATAGTAAACTTTGAATGATTTTAAAATATTTTATAACACCAAAAAAGAAAACTCTATACCAAACGATTTGTTCTCGTGTTTGTTCTCATGTTTGTTCTCTCTCCTTGCATCTAGATTGTTTTTTTTAGTCGTCAAAAACTTTTATTAGGCATAAAAAAGTCTCAAACAAAAAACAGAGCATGAAACTTAAAAAACCGAGCATAAAGCTTAAAAACCAGAGAGCAAAACCACAACTCAACCTCTTTTATACGTGTATGCAACCACGCTGGACCTCTGATGGCAAGATAGGATCTAAATCGTGAATCCTCTGATGGCAAGATAGGAAGTAAACCATGAATCCTCGCAAGGTAAGACTGATAACGAGGCAAATTTAGAAGATTTGTTACTGCCTCAATTGGCGCAGTACAATCAGACCATAACTTTTAATATTCTCCAAGTGTAAATCTTGCAAACTTTGTAAAGCCCAAAGAAAACACCTTAACTCTGCAGCTATTCGATTAGAAGAAGGTTAGAAAACTTCCCTTGCGTGAAAAACTGCATCGCCATTGTGATTTCGTACAATCCAAGAACCACCACACATACCCACTTCATTAATCCATGAAGCATGAACATTGCATTTTAACACATTTAATGGTGGTCTATTAATAAAGCAAGAAAGAAAAAGAATGTTAAGTGAGATGAAGAACAGAGGAAGAAGCTAAGCGAAGAAGATAAGCAAAAGGAAGAAGAAGAAGGTGAAGGACACATGAGGAGAAGAAGGAACAAGTCAACAAGAAAGTGGGGCACTGATTTTGTGTGTGTGTTATAAGAAAGAAAAAATCCATGTGATCCTATATTTCAATGGTTCTCTGTAGACAATAACCAAAACAAAGAGAGAGAGAGAGAGAGAGAGAGAGAGAGAGAGAGAGAGAGAGAGAGAGAGAGAGAGAGAGAGAGAGAGAGAGAGAGAGAGAGAGAGAGAGAGAGAGAGAGAGAGAGAGAGAGAGAGAGAGAGAGAGAGAGAGAGAGAGAGAGAGAGAGAGAGAGAGAGAGAGAGAGAGAGAGAGAGAGAGAGAGAGAGAAGCAAACAGAGATGGTCTGCGGAGAGTTGCCGGAGTTGCCGGAGTTGCCGGAATTGACCTGCGGAGAAAGTTTACCAAGATGGTGGTGGTTTTACAACTGTGTTTATTTGTTTTGTTTTTTTTATGAAATCCTTTAAAATTTTACCTCAAAGGGTATGATTTTGAGAAGAGTATTTTTTAACTAAAAAGCAAAGAAAAGTCTCTTAAAACCATGCAAAGTAGCATTCTTAAAAAAAGTTGTGATATTTTGATTGAATAACAAGAGATTTTAAGTTGGTTTTATAAAGTATTGATTGAATAACAAAAGATTCTGAATTATTTTAAAGGATTTTATAAAAATCTTAGTTGAATAACATAGGAGTTCATAAGACTTTTTAAAATTCTCAATTGAATAACAGAGGATTTTAAGAATACTTTAAAATCCTTTAAAATGTTAGGTTCAATACCCCCTCTTTTTTTTTCTTTATAGAGTTGACATTTATAGCACTAAATAATAAAAGAGCAAAAGCAGCCTCATTGTATTTTACGGAAACCCCCCCCCCCACAATATTTATGATGTTAATAAAAAGCGCACGGAAGACTCCAATTTGATCCAAGATTTATATTCCAAAAAGGAAAAAAATGCTCAATCATTGGAATAGAAATTTCATCATCAGAACATATTCCAAAAGTACGTATCATTCTAATTAGGACCGAGCAGAAACAGAGATAGTCAAAGAGCTTTGACCAAAGTAAGCAATAATGGAAAAAAAAGAAGAAAAAAGACAACAAACATCATGACTCTAAAATAAAGAATAGTTCAGAGTTTTACATAGAGAAAAAGCTCAGAACACAACACAAAACACACTTAAATCTCACACAGACAAGACATGGTGTGTTTTTTTTGGTGCTGTGTCTAACAATTATCCTATGATTTAACAAAACGTTAAAGTAAAATAAAACACCCACAGAGAACACTCTCACCTAGAAAACATCAACAACGGCTAATCAAATACTAGTAATCAGCAACAACACAAATCTGAATCAATCAAAACAGAGAAAGCTAACAACACCAAAGCCAACTAATAAACACCAAACAACATTGTTTCTCTTTTCTACCATTGGGCTCCTCCTCTCTCCTTTAGAGATTGAGCCTCTCCAGAATCTTGTTCCCAAACTTGTTACACCTCATCAACCGAATATTACGCTCAATATGCCACTTCAACATGTGGCGCACATCATCCTGCAAAGACACCAAACAAGATTCCTCATTATCTCACCATCCCTCTAAGCAGAAACCAAAGTTTTAGACAAACGTATAAGCACACGCGGCCTTTACCTTAGAGACAAACCATGCGGTTTGAATGACATAGTTCCCAAACGGGTCGACAAGAAGTGTATCAATCTCTTGAACCAAGTCATTTACGATCAACCTAGTGTTGATACTCTTTAGCTGCAGCAACTTCTGGACAGCATGACTTCCATATTTGTTACGGGCGAGGTATGCATAGCTCCCTAACAGCTGTACCACGAGCGCTTCTGTCACCTGTTGGTTTTCCAGCTCCACGACATATTGCACCACGTAGTTTCTGAAAGGAAAACATACTTGTGAGTAATAAACAATAAAGACGATTTGTGTATCATTCATCTTATGCCTACCCGTAGCAGTTCAAGCAGAGTTTCAACGCATGAGCGATTATCTCGCTAATAAAACGTTGCCTTATTTGAAAAGGCATCTGACGTTTATTGTTAAAACATTGCTGAATCAGGCAGCAGCCGTGTTGATCAATCGCTATCTGGTAACAATGTCCAGCTACAACTTCAACAAGATGCTGCGAAGGATAAAAGACAAAACACAGATGGAGAAGGAAGAGTGTCATTTCCTCAAGAATACTTAGCATAGGAAAATATGATCCATGGCTCATTTTACTTGTACCACAAGAAATAAAGTTACTAAGGTTAGACTATACTACAGATTCTAGGATACGTTTCAGTCATGACTTCTATAACAAATCTTGAACCTCAATAAAACAGACATTGGAAAATTTAACCGACAACAAGCAAATCGACTAATCTACTTGAGCTGCTACAGTGGATTCTCTTCAACTATATGGTATAAGAAAGTGACTTGAAGCTTGATAAAGAAGGGATCATCTTAGTAAGCAAAAGTACTAAACAACTCTATGACCAGAAACAAAGATTCATCAGATGAATAGATTTCAAGTTTATCAACAGAAGGTTCATTACTAACCAACTTAAATTTTGAGGTATCCATTCACATTCACATAACAAAGGACCAACCATCTCTAACATAATATACTTGCAAGTACTGAAGCAGACAACTGCGAATGAGATGCTTACCCTACACTGCAGGAAAGTAAACTGGCAAAAGCATTCCAAAATCACTTCTTTAGCATTGCTGCTCCTTGACAATCGAAGAGCTACCATGGTTATAGCTCCCAGGAAGCGCAAAATTTGATCCTCCCCACAACGAAGTCTTATATTAATCACCAGCGATTGCATTGCCTTGGTTCTGATATCTCCAAAACAAAGACATTACTGGTTACAAACTATAGTAATCACAAAAACAAAGATTCATGACCCTAAGCAATGCATAATCATATATATCAAAAGTCAAAACAAGATTCAGAAGTGTCTACCCGAGTGGATCAAAGCATAGGTTAACAAACTGAGACTGGGACTGAGTAACCATATCAAGAATCTGAATGATCTGTTCGGGGCTGCATTTGTCCATAAGCCTCCTAACGACATCATTAGCATGAGAGTCCACCATCAAGTCAAAGAGATGAGCAATGAGAGCGTTGAAGATCAAATCAACGCTCTCCTGAGGACCCAAGAGAGTCATCAGCAGATGGTCTCTCAAATCTTTATCCTTAGCCATCGAAAGTATCGGTGGCGGCTCCCTCCAGTTCGCCATAGCCAACGCCTGATCATGGTTATAGCCTAAACCCATCAAAGGATTGTTCATTCCAGTCCCAAAGCCATTACTGTAGTCCCAAGGGTTCTGATCTGAGACATGGTTTCTTGAAGAATAAGAAACTCCATTCAAGAAACCATTGTTAAGCAACCCATAAGTATCATACGACGATCGATTAGAACAATCGTTGTTCTGAACAGACAGTCTCTGCTGCATCCGATTAAACCTCGGGATCTCTTCGAATTCACGCTGGTAGTAACCAACACTCAGAGGAGGCATGTACCCATTACCACCACCAACAACGCCACTACCGCCGCCGTTGATCACCTGGTTGTACCGATTAGGGGGCATCGGTTGACCGTTCTGACGAACAGTTGAATCAGAGAAAGAGAGGCCACCAAAAGAGGATTCTAGGGTTTGCAGATCACTCAAGAAACCATTAGAAACTCTCTGGTGAGAACTCTCCGGTTGATGAAACTGAGACGACGGCTGCTGCTGCATCTGCGGTGGTTGTGACTGAGACCCACCTCGCCTAAACGTTGCCGTTTCCGGAGTCTCCTCCGCCGTTGACCAGATGTCGCGTTCGCCGTTAGTGTTGACACGAAACTTCTTGTCCATGACTCTCTCCAAGGAAGCTGAAAAAATCTATGGAAATTAAAAAATAAAAGTGAAAAGAGTAAATATATATATATTAGGGAAAGAACTAAGAAAGAGTACTTTTTTATCTGTAAAAAAAAATAATACGAAGGGAAAAAAAGGAAGGTGAGATACTTAAGAGGATTTAGGGATTAATGGAGGAAGGCGTGATTATGGTAAACTTAATTGCAGAGAAAAAAAAAAAAAAAAAAACAAAAGAAAAACTTAAGGAAAAGAGAGATTGAATACGTTTTTTTGAGTAATCTCTCTTTCACCTTCGCTTTCAATTGCTTCTTCTGCCTCTTCTTAAGTTTTTCTTTCCCATGCACATTAAATAGTCGGGAAAAATATATTCCAAGTCAAAGTCTTGATATACTTTTTTTTTCACAATTTCAATCATTTTTTTTAACGATAATTACATCAGAATATCTATCGTAATCTTCTTTTGTATATATCTAAATCTACACTTAAAATCTCTAATATCAAATAAAATAAATATAAAATCTAATATATTTTCATAAAAATGAAATATAATAAAATATATATTATTTGAAAATTAACCATACTTTGTAAACCAAACCTGAATTGACGATTGAACCGGTTCAATTGCAAATCGAATATCAGATTTTAGGTTCACCGTCAGAATCTATAGAATATAAAATACCTAAAACACCAGTAAAGATAGAGAAATTCGGTAAAATTGATCAAACCACCAACCCTTCAAAATTCTACATTTAATTGTGAAAGATTTACACCATTATCTTCTTTGGATTTTTTTTGTGTTGATTCATTCGATGAATGATCTAAACAATGTTTTGAACTTGGAATAAAGACGACGAGAATAAAATTATCAAATATTAAAGAAGAAGAAACAAAATAATGAGAAATAAAGAAAAACCACAAGAAAAGAGGAAGAAGGGAGGTGGCGGTGCTTGTAAGAGAAAAAAAAATTAGAGTTACGAGTCTAGGGTTTTCTTTAAAATATCTTGTTTTTATTAAAATATTTAATTTCACCTAATTATTTTAAACTTATGCTTAGCAATTATAATTTTTTGATTATTAAAAAATATTAAAAACAACATTTTATAAACCAAACTGGGATCAAATAATTTCTAAATTTTTTTTTGTAAACTTTTATCCTCCTGTTTGGGCAATCAATCTTGGAATTCTCTTTTAATTTAATTTAATGTTTGGTTGAAAAAAAAAAAACCAAACTGGGAAAGTTGAATGAATCGGTTCAATTGTAAATCAGATATTAGTCTTTAAATTTGTCGTCAAAATCTTTAAAAGAGAAAATACCTAAAATATCAGTAAAAAGAAATTCAACAAAATGGATCGAACCAGCAACACTCCAAACGTGGTGTTTATTTGTAAAAGTTTCAAACTATTATTTTTCAAAAAAAAATTTGATGATTCGTTCCATGAATGCTTAAACAATGTTTTGAATTCGAAATAGAGATGAGGAGAAGAATAAATAATCATTTTTTGTCAACAACTTTAAAAAATTAGCTCAAACAAGTCACAATATTGTTTTCACATAAACTCATCAGCGGTTCAATACGTATTTTATGTGTCAAATTATCTACTTTGTTATTAGCTTGACCAAGTAATAAAAGTTAAAGAAAAGGTAAAGAATTCTCCCTTGTCGCTTTGCATCTCTTTGAGTTATGTTGAAAAACTTGGCCACTCGACTGAGAAAGACACAATTTTCACCAAAACAGAGTAGTCTGCAAAAAAATACCATTTATTGCTTGTTTGCCAAAAATATACACTTTGTTGCTTACACTAGAGTTTTCGCCTAATGTAAGAGCCTGACTGGTTCAAACGCTGCGATTGCGGTTGCGATTGCGGAAGCGGGCGATTACGGTTTCAAGCGTTATCAAGCATTTTGAACGACTGGTTTAGCAGTTTAAAATTGGTGCGTTTGCGGTAGGTTTACGACTGGTTGACCAGCGGGTGCGGGTGCAATAGCGGTTGAAACATAATAAATGTCATATATAATATATAAATGTTTAAAAACACCAAAATTTTTAGTAAACTTGATTTATAATTAAAATTTATTAAAAAATACTAAAATAATTATTCAAAAAACAAATAAATTTCATATTGAAATACTTAATCCTTTATATATTTGGCATATGCTTTAGATTATAGATCTTCTTTCTTAAACATACACTCAATAAGTTTCGTGGGGGCAGTATTTGCATTGTAGTAGTGATCAAACGAGATTTGAGAAAAGTCACTAGTGAGTTTTTTTATATATTTCACAAATAATCTTATTTTCTTAAATTTTGTGATGAAATGTTATATTTATTAAGATTTTTTTTGAACTTACGTGTGATGTACTATTAAATTTACATCAATGTTTTCGGGTTATTGTTAATTGAAATCTTATTTTCTTCCAATTCTTTATTTTTTAATATTCTCAATTGTATCTGTACTTTATTTTCTCTCATCTTTAACGAATAAAATAGTTAGGTAAAAGATAAATAAAAAAATTTATTTTATTATCATTGATTTGTTTCAAGTTACTAAAAAAAAAAAAATCCCAAACGCAATCGCCCGCAACCGCAAACGCTTGCGGGAAGCAGCTTTTGGAATTCAGTGGTTTGAAGCGTTTGGAAGCGATTTGGAGCGATTGAAAGCGGTTTGTGTGATTGGTACCAATCGCCAGCAACCGCTACGACCCGCAAACGCTGCGTTTGCGGGAGGTAGCGGCTGAACCAGTCAACACCTAAGTATCACCTATGTATGTAAGGAAATCAGAATTTTCCAAGAATAAAATAATCATATTATCGGAGAAAAAATATAATGATGAAAAATAAAGGAAAACAAAAAAAATGAATGAAAAGAGAGAAAAGAAAGGTGGTGGCGCTTGTAAGAGAGATAAAAAATGATAAGATTGTTGGGATTACAAGTCTAGGATTTCTTTTAATATATCTTAATTTTTTTTATTAAAATTTTTAATTCCATTTAATCATTTTTTATTTACTTGTTCCATGTAAATTTCACAATTTCAATCATTAAACTATATATTTTATTTTTACAAAAATAACATAACAGAATCTATCGTATCTTTCAAAACCTACACCTAGAATCTTTATCATTATATATATATATATAATCTAATATTTTCACATAAAAATGAAATGAAATAAAATCTAATATTACTTGAAAATTAATCGTATTTAGTAAACCAAACCTGGATTGATGATTGAACCGGTTCAATTGCAAATCGAATATCAGATTTTAGGTTCATCGTTAGAATTTATAGAAGATAAGATACCTAAAACATCAGTAAAAACAGAAAAATTTGATAAAGTTGATCGAACCAGCAACCTCTGAAACTCTATATTTATTTGTGAAAGATTTTCACAATTATATTTTATGGAGCTTTTTGGTTGATTCGTTTTCGTTCCATGAATGATAAACAATGTTTTGAATTTGGAATAGAGATGACTAGAAAAATAATAATAATAAAATATTAAAGAAGAAGAAAAAATATGATGAGAAATAAAGAAATTTCACAAAAGAAAAGAGGAAGAAGAGAGGTGGCGGAGATTGTAAGAGAAAAAAAAATTAGAGTTACGAGTCTAGGGTTTTCTTTAAAATAATGTTTTGAGTGGGCCATGTTCACTCATAGTCCATAGGTCTGTTTATTAATGGATCTTACGTTTTTTTCGGATCAGTAAACCTACTTATATCTGGCGTTCGGTTTGCTACGTACAAAAAACTAAAAAAATTTTATAGTCAAATATTATATAGTTAAAATCTCTTTAACTAAAAATTCTATAGTCAAAATTTATACAGTCAAAGTGTCTATTTCACAAAATGTCTGCCGAAAAGTCACAATTTTACCAAGTACAGTTTCATATTCTCATGGTTTGTTCATCTCCATGAAACTGGCATTTATTGGCTACACCTCGTCATGATTGACCTGTACGAAATCAACTTCCAACACAACTATCTCTTTTGTTTCTATACTCCCCTTGTTGTTTTGTTGTCCTTGACTTTGTATCTGTTTTATATTTTATTTATTGGATTCGACAAAGTAAATTTTCTTTGTCATGTTATAACTTCATTTTGTGTATTGTAAAAAAAAAAAAAACTTCTACTTTGGCTTTGATAATACTTCCTTTGTTCCTTAAGATTGATGTTTGAAGTATTTCACACAAATTAAAAAATAATGATTGTTTTCCTATTAAAAAATAAGTATATCTTTATAAACTAAGATTTTCAAATTTTCTTAATGATAACTTCTTGAAATTTACAAAAGTTTAATATTTATTAATTAAAAATAGTAAAACATTAATTTTTGAGGGATAAAAATAAATCATATAACATTAATCTTTGTGAGATAAAAAGAGTATTAAGCAACTCTTTGAATTGGGTCCAGTTTACATTAAAAAAACACTACAACCTGAACTAAACCAAAACACTCGATGTTACAATGAATAAAAAATAGATGGATGATAATCATGAAAAAAGAGATCTTTTGCGTATAGTAACAAACTGATCTCATTGGCAAAAAAAGATCTTTTGCGTATAGTAAAGATCTTTTGAGTATTATCAGTTTTGGCGAAATCCAAACGAAAATTTCAATAACTCTGTAACCATAATCTTTGAACATTAGTTTAGATACTTAATCACAACTAGAAGTAGTCCTAAGATATGTACAAACCCAAAACACTAAGAAACGAGACCAACAAACCACTTCCTGAGTTCCTGGTTTTATACTATCTTTGCTGATGACCAAAAAAAGCTCTCACTAAATGTTGACATCTTCAAAAACCGTAAGAGGCAGCTCTGGCGATACAGGCATTGTCGCCACACACTTGAACTGTGATGAACAAAATAGACAGAGAGAAACGTGTAAATCAAAAGGAACATTGGTACTTGACATTTAACTCAAATTATCATATTTCAAAGTAGTTAGTTTACCTTATGCTGCTTGTACTTCTCTCTTATAGCTTGTAAAGCTCCACCTTTTCTACTCAGATACAAGTCATGAATCATTCTCACGCATTCTTTCAGATCACCCGCTTTGTAGTTTGTGTATTCTTCTAACATTACATTCTGCTACATCCAAACGCCAGCGCTTTAGTTTCTTATATAAAACTAGTGTACATATAGAATTAGAAGGAGATCCGCTTTGCAAGAAATGCCTTACCCAGGGATGTTGCTTCGGACGGATGATGAACCTAGCGAGAAAAACCGCTGAAGCAGCCACAATAGATGGAAGAAACTTCAAAGAGTTATAGTCTAACATGCTTAACTCTGAAAGATAGCTACAAAGAAACTCCATCTGCAAAGGTGACATCTAAAAGAAAGAAAAAAAAAGATAGAGTAAGTCTTAGCAATTGATACTTTATACATTGCAAACGCCACAATTTAAAAAGAGAGCTTACTTGGAAATCTTCTTGTGCAACCCTTGTGAACCGTCTGCACAAGACAAACATAACCAAAAACAAAAACACAGTGAGATAATGAACACCAAAACCTGCCTTATGCAATAGATTCTAACCTCAGATACATAACCAATTAGACAATGAACTAGACAAACAAACAAAAAGAATCAGAACCTAACCTTAGAAATGTGTTGCTTGTTGGGTTCCCTAATTCAAACTCCAGAGCAAGAAGTATATCAGCTTCCATCTTCACAATCTCTTGTTTCGTGTAAGTATGGTCTGTGATGTAACAAAAGTCATTCACATTTGGAGGAGTAATCTCTTCATACTTTCTACAAAATCCAAAACCCAAAACACAAATAAGCAAACAACAAAAACAAAACAGACAAGAGAAAGAGTAGTCTTACGAAGCAATAAGCATTGAAGCAACTCCCAAAAGCTGAAGCCTTTGTCTATTAACAGTCTTGAGAGACAAGAATCTATCGATGTAAGAGACAGCGAGGTAAAGAGTCTCTGAGAGAAGTTTGTATTCTTCAGAAACTTCAACTAACCAATCAACCAAAACTCCTCTCATACTCGAAGTTACATCTTTCTGAATCTTCTCAATGTAATCAATCAAAGGTCTTGACTTTGCTTTCCCCTGAATGTTGAATCAAGCAAAACTACTCAATGCTTGGTTCTTTCTTCTAAAGTTGTAAAATTTAGAGATGGGTTTTTGTTTATTTACCTCTAATTGACGAAGATACTCAAAGATAGAAGTAACATATGGAGCACACATCTGAGGATCATCAGATCTCATGTCAATATCTGAGATTGTGTTTGTGAGTGTCGGAATCGAAACTGGGTTCTTCTGTTTCGTTGTAATAACCTTAGTTGCTTTTCTACGAGGCTTCTTGATGTTGGATAAGTTAGGAAGCTCTCCGAGTACGACTCTCTTCTTCTTGTTGATTCGTTCTTCGTCTATGGTCGCCGCCGCCATGGCTGCTTTTCGTTTCGTCGCTGCTCTTGTCATTCTAACGCAGTTCTCCTTATCGTCGTCGGCCATGGATTCAGGTGAGAGATCAATGAGATTTGGTTGAGGATGAGAAGGAAGGTGAGAGATGGGTGAGAAAAAGGGGAAAAGCGAAGAGACATTTTTGGGAAATTTTTGGAATAAAGATTGAAATTTTTGGCGGTCTCTGTCATTATTTTCGTGTTTTTCGAAAAATTTAGCTGAGTTTGTGTTTGGCGCGATGATTTTGTTATGTGTTTTTGAGCTTTCGAAAATTTCACCGGGAAAATGCTAATTTGGCCGTCACATGAAGACCTAAATCTTAAACGAGGAAGATGATTATTAAAAACGTTCCTCACTGTCTATGTAAAATCAAAACTGTTGATGTCGAATACCCTTGGGTCCCTCCCACGTGCTAACAACTGCAAGGAGATTGGACATGTCATTCGCTGATCTGTCCCCTGCTGTTACATCAAGCATGTGAGCACAGATGAAAGAAAGCAAAAGAAACAAAAGAAACTGATGTCAAACGCAGCTAAAGGAAGCAGTATCTACCTATGATCAAAGGAAAGGCAAGTCTGACCCTCCTCTAGTTGCAACAAACCATGACTCCTGTTCCCCATCTTCCTCCTCTGCTCCTACCGTTCCTGGCCACCAACATTCAGGCCAACCTTCACAACAAGCCAAAACTGTTAAACAGACAAAACAATCACAAGTAGCTCCCTCTCTTCTGCCAACCCCAGTTGTAAAAACCTCTAACCCATTTGATGCCCTCGCACCCTCTAACCAACCCCCTGAACCCACCTCTGAGGTCAACACCACTAACACCCCACCTTCTGATCCCAACAACACTACTAGCTTACCTTCTGATATGGTTATTGACCCGCCTCTATGTCTTATCTCTGGAGATTCTCCTTCTGCTAAAGAAGGAGTTCCCCATAGTTCCTAACCTCTTACCTGTTCCTATGTATATACAACCTTTTTGTTGGAACGTTCGAGGTCTGAATGACCCGGCTAAACATCGACCTTTTGCATCCTGGCTAGCTATTAATAAGCCTACTTTTGGTGCTCTTTTAGAAACCCATGTTAAAGAATCAAACTTGAACCGTGTTATGACTCAAACCTGTCCGGGTTGGAATTATGTCTCAAATCATATCTCTGATGAAGATGGACGCATTGTGCTAATCTGGAAAGCTCCGGCAGATGTGACTGTCCTTCATCAGTCAAAACATCTCCTCACCTGTGAAATCACAATACAAGGTGGACATCGATTCTTCTTCACAGCTGTGTATGCACCGAATTTGAGTGAAGAGAGAACTGACCTCTGGTGTGAACTCCTGCGGTTACATCAAAGATTGATGCTTGACAACTTACCTAGGGCTCTTTGTGGAGACTTCAATCAGATAATACACCCCGCAGAGCACTCTAACCCGAGCATCAACCACTTCACTTCTCGAATGCTAGAGCTGAGAGACTGTCTTTTGCAGTTAGAGCTTTTTGACCTGCGGTTTCAAGGGCCCATGTTCACCTGGACAAACAAAAACAGTTCAAATCCGATAGCGAAGAAGCTAGACAGAGTCCTTGTAAGTAACCACTGGCTCACCTGTTATCCTGACAGTGTGGTCTCTTTCTTAGCTCCAGACTTCTCTGATCACTCTCCCAGCCTCATTAACCTCCATACACCCCTTCCCACCTCAGGCACCAAACCCTTTAAATTTTTCAACTTCCTCACCAAACACCCTAAATTTCTTCCCTTGATTGGAACTGCTTGGAATCTAATTGGAAGTACATTTCCTCCGGAGCCCTGTTTGTCCACACTGAGTGCAAAACAAAAAACACTTAAAAGAGAGCTAAAAACACTTGCGAGAGAAAAATTTTCTGACATCCAAAATAGAGTTTGTGAGACTAACCTTTTGTTGCAATCTTTGCAGGTTCAGGCATTGACAACTCCAACACCCGCTATCTACGATCAAGAGAAGGAAATGCATACTAAGTGGATATTTCTCAGAACTATTGAAGAGGCGTACTTCAGGCAAAGATCAAGAATAAACTGGCTCAAGGAAGGTGATCTTAACACTACTTACTTCCACAGAGTAATGCAGATGAGAAATGCGTTTAATGCCATCCGTTCTTTCACTTCTCTTTCGGGTTCTGTGATTGACGACCCTCAAGAAATGAGCTCCCTTGCGGTAAACCACTTCAAGGCGCTGCTTGCACCAATAGTCCTGCAACCTGTGATTGTGCCCCTTGATTGGATTCAGAATACTATTGCTTATCGTTGCTCTCCAGACCTGAAGCAAGCAATGACAAAGTTACCAACACCTGAAGAGATAAGGCGGACCATGTTTAAACTAAATGCTAACAAAGCTCCGGGACCAGACGGATTTACCTCAGCCTTCTACAAAACATCTTGGGATATACTTGGTGCCGAAGTAACGTCCAGCATCCTCCAATTCTTTCACTCTTCCTTCCTTCCCTCCGCGACCAATGCAACTATCCTTGCTCTAATTCCCAAAGTTCCTGGAGCCTCTATCACTTCGGATTTTCGTCCCATATCGTGTCTCAATACACTGTACAAGGTCGTCTCTAAGTTGCTTGTAGCAAGATTGAAGCCTATTCTCCCTGACCTGGTACAAAAGAATCAGACAGCTTTCATTAAAGGTCGTTTGCTAGTGGAGAATACGCTGTTAGCTGCAGAGCTGGTAAATGGCTATCATCACGAAAAATGGCATAAAAGAATAACCATCAAAGTGGATATCGCTAAGGCATTTGATACGGTAAGATGGGAGTTTATATTTAGCTGCCTTAGAGGTATTGAAGTACCGGAGACTTACCAGCGCTGGCTTAAAGCTTGCATCTGCACTCCTTCCTTCTCGGTAGGCTTCAACGAGCATGCACACGGCTACTTTAAAGGGCTCCGGGGACTTCGCCAGGGAGACCCCCTCTAGCCTTATCTGTTTGTTCTAGCCATGAACTGCCTGTCAGCTTGTTTGGATAAAGCAGCAGAAGAAGGAAAAATTGGATATCACCACAAATGCAAGGACATGAAACTTACGCACCTTTGTTTTGCAGATGATTTGCTTATATTCACAGATGGGGAGGCATCCTCTGTACGCAATGTAATTCAAGTTCTGAAGGAGTTTGAAGCAGTCTCGGGTCTTGCCATTAGTATACCAAAGACGAGCTTTTTCACTTCTGGTCTCTCTCAAACTGAAACAAACTAAATAACTGCTATTACGGGAATAGCTCACGGCCAGCTGCCTATCAGATACTTAGGACTACCATTGTGCACAAAGAAGCTCACCTTGTTGGATTGTGCGCCACTAATAGAGCGTGTCAAGAGCCGGTTCAACGCTTGGTCAACTAGATCGCTCTCTTTTATAGGTCGTCTCCAACTATTGAACTCAGTTATTGCAGGGATATCAAACTTCTGGTGTTCTGGATTTGTCCTGCCAAAAAAGTGTATTAGAACAATTAACTCTCTGTCCAGTGCATTCCTATGGAAGGGGACAACAGAGGGACATCATTCTGCGAGGGTCGCATGGGAGGTGGTAACACTAACCAAACAGGAGGGTGGCCTAGGGATCAGGGATCTACAAACTTGGAATACTGCATGTATGATAAAACTTATCTGGTTAATCTTCTTTCAATCTGGCTCAGTTTGGGTAGCGTGGTTTAGGAGGGTCGTTCTCTCTAGCAACCTTAGCAGCTTCTGGACTAGAAAGTCAAACAACAAACACTCTTGGTTAACCAAAAAGTTATTCAAGATTCGAGAAAAGGCTTATGATTAGATTAAGATAAAACCAGGTAATGGGAAATCATGTTTGTTTTGGACTGATAACTGGAGCCAACTGGGGAAAATGACTACTTACCTCCAAGGAGATGGAATCTATCAGGTGGGCATTCGTCGGGGCATACATCTTTCAGATCTGTGGAGACAGGGAACATGGAACCTTCCACCTGCACGATCAGATACACAGGTTAATCTCCATATAGCCCTGTCTACTATAACACTTACAGATGAACCGGATACTTATACTTGGTGGATAGATGACACTCACAAGGGACGACATAACACGGGAACTATCTGCTCTGCAATTAAGGAGGAAGTACTAACCGTACCTTGGCA
This sequence comes from Camelina hispida, assembly GCA_023657505.1. Taxonomy (NCBI): domain Eukaryota; kingdom Viridiplantae; phylum Streptophyta; class Magnoliopsida; order Brassicales; family Brassicaceae; genus Camelina; species Camelina hispida. The sequence goes on from CP094637.1 coordinate 29,054,331, forward strand.
CTCCATTTTTTGGTTCGCCGGAGGAATCCCCAAGCATATGTTCTTGGTCTGGTTATTCACGTTGAACAGATCTCCCACCAGAGATCGACTGCTCAACTGGGGTCTGCAGGTTGATCCGATCTGTTTGCTCTGTGGAGGCTTCCCTGAATCTCGTGATCATATACTGTTTGAATGCTCCCTCAGCTGGACGGTCTGGTCAACCATAGCCACTCGCTGCAGAATCAACCCTTCGCGATCCTGGTCTAATACAGTTCAAAACCTCATGCATCTCTCTGGCCCCTGCAACTCAAGGAAACTGGCACTCTTAAGTTGGCAAGCGACAATCTACACGCTCTGGACGGAGAGGAATCATCGGTTCCATCGCAACAACTTCAAGCCCGTTGATATCCTAATTCGCCAAATCGACACAATCATCCGGAATAAAGCTTCCAGGATGCGAGACACCAACTTGGAACAATCTCTCTCTCTCTTACACTTGTGGTTCTCAGGAAGAGGAACGGCGATACAAACAACTTCGCAAACCTAATTTCTTGTCGTGATTCAGGTGCATTGAATGGCTTCTCATCTATCTTCAAAAGAAATAATGGAGACTGGTTTGAGGCGGTTATTCTCAACCGACAGTCTGGTTCATTTTCAACAACTGGTTCAACATTTGGTTCTATTTTAACTACGGGTTTGTAATTTATTTTCTTATCGGGCTTCCGAATTGGGCCTAGGCCCTGTAAAACATTTGCTCTCCTGCAATTTAAATGGAAAGCATTTTAACAAAAAAAAAAAAAAAAAAAAGAAGGATCAAAGGAAAAGAGATTTAGAAAGATGAGTATATGAATTTTAGAGAGAAGCTAGAGAGAAACTAGAGAGATAGAAAGATTTCTCACTACACTCCTCTTATACATAGCTCTTATTTATAAGGTAGGAAACAAAGACAAGCATAGAGGGGTTGGTGACAAGTGGTGAATCAAGTAAACAAGTGTCGCATGAAGACCTAAATCTTAAACGAGGAAGATGATTATTAAAAACGTTCGTCACTGTCTCTGTAAAATCAAAAGTTTAATGGGCTTTCTGAATCGGCCCAGTAGTTATTTTGTAAAAGCTAAACCAGTAAAGTTAAAAGATATACAGATGTCGTATTTGCCTATTTGGTCTTTCAAACCAAGATTAATTGTTTTGTTTTTACTACTTTTTAGCAATAATTGATGAATCGACTAATTATCCGCTGATTTTATTATTATATTTATATTAGAAAAATCTATATAATATTTTTGAAATACATTTGAACGAGAAGTTTTTATTTTATAAAATATTATTGATTTAATAACTAAATTAGAAAGATAAATAAAGGTAAAATATGAAATATAAAAATATTTATATATACATGTATCCAAACAACCTCTACAAAATTATTCATACAAAAAAACAACCTATACAATTAGTTTTTCATCTATCCATTTTACCAAACACTTAAAAAATCTAAAACTTAATATTATAGATACTTCAAAGATTTTATTAAGATTTTCTATCATTTTTGTTTAACATTTTTTTAGTTTTGTTGCAACAATCATCATAATTCAGAAACACATAAAACTAACAAGATTGTAGATTATTTATGCATTTATTCAAGTAATAAAAATTTTTGTGTTTAACGGTTAAAGTTATTAGAAAATATCTTAGAATCATATTATAAATAAGATCAACATAAATTTAAATATGAGAATAAAAAATTAACTTAACAAACATCAGAACTTAAAAATTTATACCTAGTTGATTTTTTGTTTTTAGTCAAATCATTTTATTATTGTAACATCCGAAAACCATATTAGGGATTTTGAGAGTGAGTGTCGATTGACACAAAGAGAAGTGCAGATCGACACCAAGAAAAGTGCCGATCGACACCATCAATTTCGGTTTAACCTGATTGTTTTAAATTGTCGATTTGGATCGGTTTAACTTAAGTAGAATCCCCTACCCGAGTATTTAATGGAAAATCGACCTAGGGTCGTGAATGGGATTGTAGGTCGCCGCTTTTAGAGAGGAAAAGAGAGAGAGGAGCACTTGAGAGTTTGGTGGCTTTTGGGGGAGATCCTTCGCTTGTTTAGGAGATATGTTTCTGTGAAGGGGAGATCTGGTGCTAGAGAAGAAGGAGAAGCTTCCTAAGGAGCTGGCTTCGTCGGTTAGGGTCTGAACTTTCTGATAAAGAGGTGAATGCATGACCATGGCTGATCTAACCATGAGAATCCTTTGTTTTGCTTGTTTTGTGGCTGTTTGTGTTGTTTCTTGTGTTCTCGTGGTTGGTTGTTGGTTTCTAGGAATTTTGGGTGAGTTTCAGATGATTTGGAGGATTTGGGAAGCGGTTCTTTGAATTTCGGTTGTGTGCAGAACGTGTTGCAGAGTCGGCGTCGATTGACACCAAATATGTGTAGGTCGACACCAAGGAGGAGTGTCGATCGACACTGAGGTAGTGTCGGTCGACATCAATCTTTTCAGCAGCGGCTGATGCTTGTTTTTCCTGGTTTGTTTGTGTTTGGTTGTTAATTGTTTAACATTAGTTTCTCAGTTGCTTGTGTGTATAGTACAGTAGATGGGAGGATTGTCTCACTAAGTAATTATGACAATACTTACGCATCTCAATTGTTGTTTGTGGTGTGCAGGTATGCGACGTGGAATTATGGCGATGAGAAGGAGGATGATCTAGGGTCTCAGTTAATGTGTTATGGTTATGTTATTGATGTTGGAACCTTGGATAGAGTTATGCTAGAGTGTTGGATAGAATGGTTAGGAATGTTATTGTATTTATGGTATGTTGGTTCTATATTGTTGGTAGTTTCCGCTGTGCATATTGGTTGTTGTTGGTTTATTGTTGAATTGTGGCTTGGTCGGTTTAATTAAGTAGTATGAGATGCTTTATTATTATTAAAAAAAGGATCGGGTTGTTTCAATTATACCGGATATAAAAATTTAAATAATTAACATTTACTGTATATAAAATTTAAATTATAAACATTTTCCATCCCTGTAAACTAACATGAAAAAAAAACTCTTTTCTCTCTCGACGAGGTAGCCCTAGCCACCACACACCAAACTTTCAGATCCTAGTTTGCCTTCTCCAGTGAGTAGTGCTCTTCGCCGTATCTGTGAGAGGGTCCATGTAGCTTCCCTTTAAGTTTGTTCTTGTCCTAGTTTCGGCCTTAGTTAACTTTGGTGCTTCGATTGTGAAATCAGTTTGCTGCAGATGTCGATGGTTCTTCATGTCAAGGTTTGATAGTCCAGCTTTCTTCTCAAAGAGTGTGGATCTCCCTTTCCCAGCGGTGGCAGAGGATGGAAGATTTGTCTTCGTCAGATCCAGCGTGAGCTAGGATCCCGTCGTTTGATCTTCTCCAATTTTTTGCTTGGTTTTTGTCCTCAGTCTGGTAAGCTTATGTTCTGATCGATTTTCTTCACCGAGTTGCTAGAAGGTTAGTAGTTTAGTATTGAGTGCATAGTTATCTGACCTTCAGCTGGGAAACATATACCTTGCTAAGCAGAGGCTTCTTTTTGTTTGACTATGATGGTAGTCTCCAAAGTTTGTCGAGTTATCTTCTTCTTCTTGTTGTTCGGTGTGGTGATAATTGTCTTGAGTATTACGTCGTTCTCATTTGAGATTGGTGTTTTTTTTTGAGAAGTTAGGCCTCACTCCTTATACTTGCTCTCGAGATCTGTTGAGATCTGTTTGCGTTTGAAAGGCTTTAGTTTGACGTTCATTGGCATACCAATGTAATCGTCGCATCTGGAAGCGAATTGCTTGCTGGTTTATGAAGTCTTGAAAAATCGGCTCTCACCATGATAGGATGTGGTTGATGTTACTTTGGGTTGGCCGTAGGCATCATTGGTAAATCTCATTCGCTGTTGCGTCATAAGAAGAGGTGCTTTGTTTTCTTTGTTCTATTGTCTCTCTTTAGGTTTTATTGTCTGTTGCTTCTGTTTCTAGTTTAAGGTATCGTCTCCTTTCATCTTTGGTTGAAGAATTTTTGTTTTGTAGTTCTATCTTTAGACTCTTGGGACATAAATGTTCTCTGCTGGCTAACTGACTCTATGGACATCAATATTGTCCACCGACTTTAAATTTGTATTTCACCTTTGGTTCTACAACAAGTGTCAAGTAATAAAAATTTCAGTTGAAGAAAAAAAACATTTTCCATTATATTATTTTTTATTTTTCAAGAATTTATTTTTTTATTATTTTTTTTTGTCAACAAAAGAAATTAGCTTAAATGAGCCAATTTGTGGAAAAACTGTTTATAAACAAAATATGCTGCAGAGAAACATCTTAAATTTATTTAATACTCCCTCTGTTTCAAAATGTAAGTTGGTTTGGTTGAATGCACACATATTAAGATAACTTTTGCTTTTTGTAGTTTCTAAGAAAACTCATGATTTTATCTCACCACTGAATTAAAAAAAAGAAAGATAAATGGTTTTGAAAAAATATAAACTTTACTTTTAGTTTGCTTTTTGTCTTGGTTGTTGGAAAACAACTTATATTTTGAAACAAAAAAAAATCTCCAAAACAACTTACATTTTGAAACAGAGGGAGTATATAAATTACAAAGAAAATTCTTTAAAATATAAATCAGGCCTAAAACGATGGCTTTCAGTTTTTGTTTACAACAAACGAATGTAAAACGCAACGCACCACCCAATCCATTAAACGACATCGTACCAAACCCCTCTTTATCAGTAGTAAATTATCATCACCCCCACAAGCCACGCCAAGAATCACACCCAGAAAATTTCAAAATCCCTAAAAAGCTTTTCAAATTCAAAAATGGCCGAAGCCGACACCACCGCCACATCCCCGCCGCACATCCCAGAATCCGAAACCTCCACCACATTACCAACAACGGAGAAGAAAGAATCAAACAACGAGACGGAGAAGAATCCGAATCCGGGAACCATCTCGCTCCGAATCTGGCCGCCGACACAGAAAACTCGCGACGCCGTCGTCAAACGCCTGACCGAAACCCTATCGACCGAATCAATCCTATCTAAGAGATACGGAACTCTCGATTCCGAAGAAGCCTCATCCGTCGCGAAATCAATCGAAGACGAGGCTCACGCCGTGGCTTCCGCCGCCGTGGTAGGTGATGACGATGGGATCGAGATCCTCAAGGTTTACTCCAAAGAGATTAGTAAACATATGCTTGAATCGATGAAAGCTAAGAAGACTCCTGCACCAATGGCCGGTGATGGTAATGAAGAAGAAGAAACTGAATTAGCCGCAGGATTGGGTTCGGTGAAGCTTGAGGAAAACGAGGCTTGAGTTTGGTGTATCTAACTATCTTTTTTTATTTTGTTGCTTAGAGAGTTCGTATGAGATTATCTCAAGAGTTCTTGTAGTGATGATCATGATAATGACTTGTTGATTTGGCAATTGGATGCTTTTGCTTTCTTAATCATGGTAATTAACGAGTTAAGTGAATGGTTTATGCTTGCTTTATCGTTTATTAACTAGTTCTTCATGCATTCGTCGTTAATTAGATTATATATGTGGCTTGCTTGAACTCGTTCATCTAAGCCCTTTTGAAGTTTGATCATTTGAATTCGGCTGTTGTTTATGTGTGCATTGGGGGGGCAGTTCAATAGTTATGTTATTGGAATTAGAGAAATCAGCCTTTTTTATTTGTCTGACTCTCATTGTCTTTTACTCTTTATTGGTTTTGGAGAATTTGAAACCTTGTTAGTTTTTGAATTTGAAGGTTCGATTTAAACATGTGTTTTTATTAGTTTAGTGCAAAAACAATCTAGTCACAATAAAAAGCTTCAGAAATATATAATTGGGGGTACATGATTACACTTAACCCTACCAGTAGTAATACCTGGTAATCTTCTGTTTCTTCGATTATATGATAGTTTGCTATATGTATATGATAGCACTCGTTTATTATATGAACTTCAAAGTCCGATATAAAAAAAAAACAATCAGGAGACGACTTACACTAGAGAGAGCGAAGTTAATACTATAGTCAAGTGGTCGTGATATCAACAATTGTGATGCTGTGACTGTATGACAGTATCTAAGATAATTGATACGGTGGGTGATGATGAGATTTGATACTTTTTAGAAAATATGCATTGGATAGCATAATAATGAAACATATTAAAGGAAATACCATAATCACTACAGTATTACTGTTGGTAGGTAGATGTATTTACTTTCTTCTCCTTGTGTAGGTGAGCATAATAGGGGGACAATGAGGATAGTTAGAAATGATTTTTTTTTTCAAAATTCATATTATTCTCTCTCTCCCCTCTCTCTCCCACTCTTTCCCTTCTTCTCTCTCCCTTCTTCTCTCTCTCCCCTACCTCTCTCTCTCCCTACGTCTCTCTCTCCCCCTCTCTCCCTTCTTCTCTCTCTCTCCCTTATCTCTCTCCCTTCTCTCTCCCCCTCTCTCCCTTCTCTCTCTCCCCTACCTATACCATTAAAGCGCATCCTCATGTGTTGTGTTAAAAGATGCGGCTACTTGTCCGAAGATCAATCTTAGACGACTCAGCGGAAGATCAATAGATGCGTTTACCGCCGTGATCCCTCATCTCAGTTTAGCATCGGATACAGCTCTTTTCCTTCCACAAACATAAAGTTTTCTGTATAAGGAGCAGGCATTACACAAACCACAGGGAATGCAAGCTTTTGGAAATATGAAAACATCGAACAAAATCGCATGGGTTATTATAAAACTGGTTCATAGTTTTAAAATATCATGTTCTTCACTAATAATATAACACCCGTATGATGACCCCCTATTAATTCTGTCACCTACCTACACGATCCTGTTGTTGGCTTCCCAAAATTCCCGCCCATATGTTGAGGGGCTACCCAGTAATATCCCCTCTAAAAAATATGGTACTAACCAAAGTTTTCTGACAGTATGGTATATCCTTCATTTGTTTCTCACATTGTGGCATCCACCAATATAGCCCTACTTTTTATATGAAAATGAAAATGAAAAGAAACGAAAGTCCCACAAAAGCAATTTTAAAAATGGGGTTATTGTTTGTATGGGCCTTTCTGGCACCAAAACTTTAAAAAACAGGCTTTCTGTCCGTGCTTGCAGAATGAGGGCTTTTTTCGTATGCAAATTGACGGTTTTGCCCTTACTTAAGATGGGCGGGATGTCGTCCCTTCAAAACTGACTACTGTGCCGGCGATTAGATGTCTTTCGCACTGTTCTGAAATTCTGTGGCTGGTAAGTGAAGATGTCGATTGTGGGGACAGTGGATTAGGTTAACGCTACCAAAAGCTGAGGATATATATATATGTATTTGGGTTGCCGTGGACAATTGTGGTGAAGTTAAAAAAACAAAGGAAAAAGTAAACGAATCTGAGTAAAACTGCGTTATTAACCGTCTGATAGAGAGAGGCATCTATGAGCGATGAGGTAAGTTGAATAATTTTTAATCTCTTCTTGCGAATGTAGTTAGTTTGTTATGATTTCGGTTGTGATGGTTTTGTTTTCGTTAGTGTGGGGCGTATGTGTTGTTGTTGTTCGTATGAAGTGGAACCGGGTCATGTCTAGGTATTGTTGGTTTCAGAACGAGGTGGATTGTATGAGTTGATGGCGATAGTTTTTGGTTTTTGTTAGTGAACGACTTATGTGTTCTGGTTTTCATGTCGTTAGTTATTTGTAGTTATGAAACCAACTTAAACCTCCTTAACATCGAGGTGTTCCCGTTGTGTTTGTGTAGGTGGAAGATAGACCCCTTGTGCTTGGAGTAGCAGGGAGTTGGGAAATTTCTAATGCTGGAGTATGGGATTTTGTGCTTGGAAAGGAATGCTATGCAAGGACCGTGACTATGCGTATGTCCATGAGTTATGAAGAGTTGGTCTCACATGTTACTGATGAGTTTGAGCTGGCAGGACTTAAATTGAAGCCAAAATTGAGTTATTGGCTTCCATGTCAGCTTTCTATCTTCTCCGTCAACAGAAGGCCTCCACTTATCATTACCAGCAGAATGGGTGTTTCAAACTTTATAAATGTTCGGAGGACTTACATTCACTTAAATCTCTTGTTGTCGTTGGACGTTTCACATGATCCCGGAAATGGTTGCAGTATCCTCAGGAAGGTTTGTGTGAGTAGTGGAGATGTTGGCACTAGTGGGCAGGATCGTGGCGACGCAAATAATTCTCAGCAAGACATTGAGAGAATTCGGCTATGTAGCATACAGTCTGTTCCTTCACAGAGCACTGAAGGTTATGGTGGAAGTGGTGTGAGGCGGATGTTGTTTCCTCCCATTACTGAAAAAGGGAAAGGCATCGTCCTCGATGATGCCCCAAGTTACCATCTTCAGAATACTGGTATCGGTGAGTGTGGAGAAGGGACGAGTGCTGGTGAAAGGCTGTTCCAGATACTACTAATGAGCAGTGGCCGGGGACATATATGACTGGTATAATAAATCTTGCAGATGCAGCAACACCGTCGCTCTCATATAATAGCGAAGACAATGAGGAGGAAAGAGCACACTACACCTCTGAAGATGAACGTGTACTTCGCGAGTTTGAACAACTTGAACAGAGGCAGGAGGAGCTGGCCAGAGAGAAGGGAAAAGGGCGACTCATTCAATCTCCATACCAAATTGTCCCTCAAACTCCTTACCAAGTGTATACTGAAGTGGGTGACTCTGTTGTCCCTGATGGTGGAGACCTCAATGATGTTCTTAGTGAGGAATGTTTCACAGATGGTGTGACTCCTTCTCCTTCAGAGGTGCCTGAAGTTTATGAGTGCGACATGTGGAATGATGCTGATAACGCTGGCTTTCCTGGTGAGTTCGATATGCCTCCTATGGAGCCAGGGGGTCCGTCATCGGTAGCAGAACAACAGGATGCTGAATGTCATAACCCCCCAGTTGGGGGAACCAATTCCGTGGAGACCTGTTTATTGCCTCAAGAAACTTCTACACGGACACCAGATGTAGGGGATCAGGTGCTGTCGTATGTTACAACTGCAAGACGTCCGCCAAACCCTCGGAACAGCTTGGATGATGACATAAACAATGAGGCGTCATTGCCAACTGAAGATGCAGAGCCGGTGTTTGACGATGTGATTGACTTGACCAACACTGATGGTTGTGGACCTGTATCAGCAGAAGAAGATTCAATTTTCATTGGGCGTCTGTTCAAAAATAAAGACCATATGCAGAACACCATCTCCATATATGCTATCAAATGACTTTTCTACTTTCGGCAGACAAGGTCAGACCCGCAGAGGCTCATATTTAACTGTGTTGATCCAAACTGCAGATGGAGAGTCTTTGGCCATGTTGTGTCCAGGTTTTCAAAGAATTTTGAGATACGTACTGCAACCTTAACCCACACTTGCACAATAGCATCAAGGGGCCAGTATGCAAAGCTAGCGTCTTCAAAAGTCATCGCCTCTGTCTTGCACGGAAAGTACGCAAATGGCCATCCAGGCCCAAGAGCAAGTGATATACCAGACATTGTTCTTGCGGAGCTAAAGGTTTCTGTGACGTACATGAAGGCGTGGTATGCAAAAGAAGCTGCAGTTAGGAATAACAGAGGCACTGATGAATAAAGTTTCAAGCTGCTAGCTACATATATGTATTTGTTGGAGCGAGGAAATCCTGGGACTGTCTACAAATTGGAGCATACATCTGCAGATGATGGGAGCAAGAAGTTCAAATACTTGTTCTTTTCACTCGGTGCAAGCATTGCAGGAAGGTTATACTTGTTGATGGTACAACTATCAAATCGAAGTTCAAAGGGGTCCTCATAGCGGCGAGCATGCAGGATGCAAACTTGCAAGTTTACCCCATAGCATTTGGGGTTGTCGACTCTGAGAATGAACTAGCATGGACTTGGTTTTTTAGGCAGCTTAGTTTGCTTGTACTAGATGCTGATGACTTGGTAATTGTTTCTGATCGACACAGGGCTATCTATGCTGGAATAGCTCAGGTTTACCAAGAGGCTTTTCATGGCGCCTGCGCAGTTCACATAGAGCGGAATGTCATACATTTTTCTGGGAAAGGGCTATCAGCATTAGTTGGAAAAGTTGCACGGGCCTTCAACGCTGGTGATTTCAAGGATTCGTTTGATGAAATCGTTACCAGAAGCACCCGGTGTGCTGAGTATCTGAATGGAATCCCACTTCCACATTGGACTCAAGCTTTATGTACTGCAAAGCGCTATAACATCATGAGCAGCAACGTAGCTGAAGCTTTGAATAGTGCAATTGCGAAGATTGTCGAGCTTCCAATAGTGACGATGGTGGAGTCAATCAGGACCAAGCTGATGCGGTGGTTCTGCATTAGACGAGCGAAGGCGAAGAAACTGCTTACCCTTCCTGAGCCAATATGTCCAAATGTGAATAAATTGATGCTTCGCAAGCTTGTCGAATCTGCTGGTTTGGCAGTAACTGCAGTTTCAGATTGGACATACGAAGTCAGTAAAACAGAGGGGAAGACGTACTTTGTAGAACTTCAGAATAAGTCATGTACGTGTAATGACTTTCAGAAGCTGATGATTCCATGCTCTCATGCCCTCGCAGCCGCAAGGGTAAATGGTCTGTACGTTCCTTCCCTAGTAGGGAAAATGTACTATGTGACTGTGTTTGATGACACCTATGCGCAGCTAATATATCCTGTCCCTAATCAAGGTGACGAAGATGTCCCTGTAGTTGTGTTGGAGAATGAGTTCAACCCTCCTAGGAACCCACCAGGTCCAGGACGCAGAAGGAAAAGAAGAATCCCGTCAACTGGAGAACATGTGGTAATGGAGAGTATGAAATATAAGTTTTTGTAGAAATTAGCAGAAGTAACATCTAAATCTGCTGTTTCCATAGTCGCTAAATTTTTTTTTTATGCAGGGGAATAAAAGGAAGAGAACGACAGCACATACATATTCTACATGTGGTCAGCCAGGCCATAATAGAGCGACATGCAAAAACGCGATTGGATAAGGTTTTTCTTTAACTCCTTCCCTTCTTTTAATTCACAATATTATTGAACTTGTGTTAGAAAGTTCAACTTTGCGAAATTAAAAGCCTCCATTGTATCTCATCTCGATTTCGTAGGTTGCGTGGTTCTGTTTTTTTGGCCACCAGAGGCATGGAAACTTTTGGATGCAGTGGAAGTCAAGTTTAATGAATGTGTATGCCTGCAGTGACGTTGCCACTTTTGTTAGTTTTTTGTGAAAGTCAAGTAGAACGAAAGGTTGGTCCATATGTATATTGTGGACAAGTGAAAGAAGGTCGAGATGTGGTTTTTTGGGGTTTGGCCAGATAAATAACTAGATAGTGAAGTGATTATGATCCTTGTTTACTCCCTTGTAAAGTACGGTTCATGTGGCTTGTTGAACCGTGTTTGGTACTTCTATGATGTATGAATATTGACAAGGTATATATATAAAGCTTCTGGTGGATAATTCTTATGTTGCCATAAAAGCAGGTTACATAGAGTTTAAGTGGTACGACTGAAAATAAGAACTATGCCTAAATCATACAAAATAACATAACATAAGCCATACAAAAGTGCAGAACATAAGCCAATGTCAAGAAGCATACATATGAAGGTAGATTCAGCACAAGGACTGAAACAAAATTGCATACTTGAAAGCAAAACAGTTGGGACAAAGGTGGATGACGGAGAAGTTGTTGATGTAGCAGTTTGGGAGACCGCGAAAACGCAGCGAATGGGAATAAAGACCAGCATGATGTGTACCCATGTCTGTTATCTGGGTTACAACCATTTCTGCAATCCCAACTGCCTCCTCTACAGATGGCAGCAACGATAAGAAGGAGTTGATGACTTCCATACCAGCGTCAAAGGAGCCAAAACATATGAGGAATGTCCCAAGAGCAAAGCGTGCGTATATGTTAGTTGGGGCTGCAGAGCTGAGCAGATGAATAGGGGTTTGTGCAGGTCCGCATTGTGCTGCAAGACGCAATCCTTCTACATACTGAGCGGTGGAGTTCCCAGCTTCCAAACATCGTAGTAAGAAAGGTCGATAGGGAGAGCCTTCATTTGCAAGAGGGCTAACAAATATGTATTCGTCGATATCAACTTCTTCTAACACAGTGGGATCCAACGCAGCACTAGCAAATTGAGGACCAGTTGCGAGTAAAGAACCCAGCTCACAAAAGTCATGATGGCCAACCCACCTAACAATGTCTACAAGCAATACGTGAGGAATGGAGTCCATAGACTTATTTGGGAGGTGTTAATTATTTGTGAAGAAACTTAAAGTATTGTGGATTTAGGTTAAATAGGGTGAAGAAATTGTGAGAAGGGGAAGTCAATTAATAAGCAGAACACCTAACAAAAATAAATGAAGCAATTATGAAAGCAGGTGAAACAGGAGGAGCTACTGACTTGAGGGGAGCAACAGGAAGCTGCTGGTAGTAGCAATAAGTTTTGTAAGTAGGACATAATAACTCTCATACGTCTAGGGATCAAAAGTAGAGAGAATAGGATAGCAGGATGGTTGAGGAAAAGATATACTGTAAAAGTAAATGCACAAAGAGATGTCAAATATAAAATGAACATGTTTAAAACAAAGAAATGTAACAGAAGAGCAGAGTGAATATGATAGCATATACATTACAAAATACATAAAGAGATGATTCCTATTAAATTAAAGATGTTTTTCAAAAGTCATCTAACATAAAAGCAGATACATAACTGAGAACCAGTAGAGAAAACATCGACTGCATCGGTTGCTGAGGGAGTATGGGCCACATCTAGGAATATCAACATATTTCCATGTGTTTGCATGAGAGCGTCTCTTCTGTGGCCCAATCATCATAATTTGCCTCAAAACAGTACTTCCAATTTCATCAGCGAGTTCAAACAAACCAACAGAAATCGCAAATAGATCAATGTTGTGAATGGCATGATCATAAAAGCCAAGGCAAATTTGGAGGAGTGCTGTTGCAAAAGAAGCATGAGGTAGTACATGAAACGGGATGGACTGTAATATTTGAAGGGCTGTTTCGGCATGACCATCTTTTGCGGCGAGTTTCAAACTCTCAAGGTAACGAGCTGTTGGATTGTGTGCTTGCAAGCAACAGGAGAAAAAAGGACGGTAAGATGACGTAAGGTTAATGAAGTTTGCATTTGAGAAAAGGAATTGCAGATTGACCATCTGCAGGACGGTACGATCGTGAGCAAGAGTTGAATAAAACTTGGAAGTGGCCATCATACCGGAGAGGTCGATAAAAGATGACTCGCCAACTCGAGAGGCAATGTCAAGTGCGAGATTGATATCTAGTTTATCCATTGCAGGTGGAGGAAGATGTGAATAGAGGGAGAAAGGTTGATGATAAAAAAAAATTGATGCAGAGGTAATTGTTTGGTTAGGGTGAGAGAGTTACAAAGGTCTTTGTAATTTGGAGGGGAATTGGGACTATAGACTCAACCAAAGGTGTTGAGTCTATAAAGAGACCAAAACTGTGTGATAGTGTCTAGACTAATAGTGGTTGTGTTCTTAATTGTTAATTTGATTTGATGTGGGTGGTTAATAGTTGTGTCATTAGTGAAGATGTGTTTGGAAAGTAAACGAAGGCGTGGTATGCTATAATTGACAATAAGAAGACTATGAAGGGACATAATGAAAGGCAAACATTAATAGGAAATGTTGAGAACAGAAGTATACGACATTATAGTAAATGAAAAGTTAGAACATAACTGAAAGAGAGGAGGTAGAGAACATAAAGTAAACTAAAGTGTCTGCAGAAGGAGGAAGGTTAGACCCTTGAAACATACTCTTGATATAGGTCAAACGCATAGCGGATGCGGAGATTATCAACCTGCCCCGGTGTGAGATGGGAGAGCGTGTCATGAAGACCGTAAGCGTGCAGTTCTATAAATTTAACAGTTAACGGACCACAATCACCACCACGTCTATTCTGAGCCAGGCCTAAAATTCTCTGGTACGTGACTCCGTCGGCCGGCCACTGAGATGGTAAAGCGCCACAAACAGAGAGAATGAGCTGCAGTAACTTTTCAGTGAACGGTCTCATAAAGGAATCGACCTTTCGAGAGGGAGTCAAATCTTGGAAAGGGTCAAGTATGTTGATATGGCCAGATGTGAGATCTAGTTGTAGTGCTACCCAATGACGCTTACCCCAATTCATTGGGAGATAAACAATGTCAACATCTCGGAACCATTGTAGGATCTTTCGTCTAAATACAACCTCTCCACGCACATAAGCGGTAAGCATAGGATGCCAGATGACGGGACCATCTTGGAGTGGTTTTTTCCAGCTGATATAGGTGTTGGTAATGATGGAAGCAAACATGGAGTCAACCACCGTGATCCTTTTGTTTTGAAGAAAAGCACTATGTTTCTCCTAGATGTAACCAAGCAGCAGGTCAATGTGCTGAACAAAAGAAATGAAATATAAGTGTATGGTTATGTAACCGAGAGGAGATAATATTTGGTGCAATGGTAATACTGTAATACATTAATTGAACAAATAGCATAATAATACTCACCAGGTTGGAAATCCATTTGTGCGGTTTCAAAATATCAGTGAAAACTGATCGATGAAAGTGGTCACCACGAATAATGTACTCCCTATAAGATTTGGCGTAGGTAAAGTTGATAGAGGCAGAGGAGAAGATAAAAGAAGGAGAGGAGGTGAAAAAATATTGCCTACCTCCCAGAAAAGGTAGAAAGGTTGTCAAGGAACTGTTCGACTTGCTTGGAGCTCATCCTGTCCAACGTACTAAGAACAAAAGTTGAACCTTTATGAAAGTAATCTTCAGAAACAACCTTTATGGGCCTGAGATTATGAGCTGGTCCGTCCTCTCTAACGGGGCAAACCGAGTTACATTTGTCGAAATGAACTTCTTTTGTATGTCCTACGTGGGGAAACCAGAAAATGGTAAGTCATTGCAGAGAAAATGGAAAGTCAGCGAGTAGCAATTAACGTACCCTCATTGTGGAGATGTAGGGGAGGTTCACATTTCGGAGTTGTGTGCGTTGGAGATGGTTGATCGTCAGGGTCCCCAATATGAGAGGCATCAAGAATTGAATCAGTTGGAGGTTCTACTAAGACAAATCTCTTATCGTTATTTGACTGGCGGTTCAGAGGAGCAGTCGAGAAAACAGAGTTAAACAATAAGGATAATCATGAGAAGTGCAAAACTATGTGGAAAATGATAAGAAACATACATACCTTATGATTACTGGATGATCCAAAAGTATTGGAAATTTCTAAAGTTTCCAATGCCGGGACGTGAGATAGAGGGGGTTTGAGGGTTAGCCTGCGAGGAGATGTACGTCGTGCATCTTCCATCAGTGAACTTTTAACAGAGTTGACCTGCCGAAGTTGTAATATATGTTGGAAATAGAAATCTAAGATATCAAGAGTGGATGGTTAATCAAAAGAGAGAATATAAATCATATACGAACTTTTTTTTCAGTTCTCGCCTTTGAAGAGGTGGCCCGCTTGAATCGCTTTGACGTAGGGAAAATGGTGGTATCGACGTCGGTAGAGTGGACATAGTTTTTTTCTTCCCCGTTAGTGGCTGCCTGCACAGTGATCTTCTCTAGTAACACTAGTTGACCATAAGGATTGGTTGTGGTAGAAGAAGGAGAGAGTCCAATTAGAGAAGGAGAGGCAGACGGAGTTAAAGGCGAGGTTGAAAGATGATGGTCTGATGCAACTTGCGCGGATTGGTGTCGGTAAGAAGAGCTATCTTTGCCTATGGAGGCAGAATTAAACAGCAACTGGCCCAAATCAGTTAGCAAAGAGTCTTTCAAATCTTGCAACTTTAATGTAACAATACCATCAACATCTTCAACAGAGTCAAAAATGTTGATCTTTTTACAATGCTTTCTCTTATTGGCTCTGCCGTCAACCTCTGAAGCAGGACTGACAAAGTTGCTCTTGTGGGTCTTGCGAGTTGACAGAGCGTATAAAGAGGGCAAAGATGCATCACCTCCAAATGGGAAGCATTTGACAAACTTGTTGCCAGAGGAGACAATTGCTTCTAACACCTGCCTTTTTGGGTCACCTCCAGCAGTAGAACGAAATTCAGTAGGTGCAGAAAAAGGAAACAAGACCTTCACCTACAACATCAAAGCGAATAATATATAAGAAAACAAACAAAAGTACAAATGTGAAGGGGCGAAGCAATGTAAGGGCTTACAGCTGGATCATGTTCAGTTGACAAAATATTGGAGGTATGATATGACTTGCACTTGGGAAGATAAGTGAGAGGCTCATCAAGGAACGTTGACTGGTCTTCACTATGCGGAAGGAACATGAGAAGCAGCGGGATGCATCTAAATGCTAGCAGCTGAATGGGAAGAGGGAAACCATGAACAGCAAGCGATGATTGTTTGAGTTTGTTGATAAGAGCCGGTTTATCTGGAATATAATCGCCAATTGTCACCATACGGAGAAGACGTTTAAAGGAATGGCGACCCCAAGGGTAGTGAAGAAAGAAGTGAATATCTTTAACCATCTCTACAACTTCTAAAGATGGTTTGACTGGCTGCGTTCTACAGAGCAGGATCCCTTCAACAATTACAACTAGTGTGAGTCTAAACTTCCGCCAGGCCGGCATTGTTGGTTTGCTCTTCAACAGTGTAACAAGATCATCAACTGTAGTGGAGCCAATGTCACGGCCAATAAGTTTATACTAGTATGGTGCAGATCCATCGGTATGAGTGGTCCTACTGAGTAGGTCTGCAGGGGGTGGAAAAGGTTTGCATGAAAGGCCAGTCAATTCTTCAAACTCTACTAAGGAGAACCGCAAAGGTTGCCCAACATAAACAAACCACATTTCTTCACAATTTGGAGTATAGAGTTGTCTACATAACAACTGGTGTACTAGCTGTCCAGAGAGGGAGCAACACCGAACAGGCAACGAGAAGAGAGAGCCAAGAGGAGAGTCCAACAACATTCGAAGCTCAGGCAACCCAGCTAGTATATGCAAAATTTCAATTAGGTACTTAGGTCTTGAATATGAGTTGATACGGACTACATGCGTAGGGTAGTCATTAACAGGGAAAATCCGTTCTGGGAGGTGACCTAAAAAAAATGTACGACAACAACTTTGGTTATGAGACGGATGAAAATAGTAGACCATAAGGCCGAAACACATATTAACTGAAACTTCATTCTATCAAGGGTAGAGTAGTCAGTGACACTACATTCCATCTCAAATCTAAACTTATGAGGAATCACCGTTGGTAGCAAAAAAACAAAAGCTTTATCACTACAGTTATACACCAATCCCAATTTCTTCAATCTCAAACCAAAAGAACGAAAAATACATGAAACCAACATCGCAAATTTCTCAAACACAAAAGAAAAATTGATAATTTTTTTCACTCTGTTTCTGCCATCTCTGACTAATATACCCAACTCCATTGATTAAAAATAAACCCTAAGAAAACTAGTAATAGGTGAACCCAAGGGGAAAAATAAACCCTAAGAAAACTAGTAATTGGTGAACGAAAGGGGAAAAATAAACCCTAAGAAAACTAGTAGTTGGTGAACGAAAGGGGAAAAATAATCCCTAAGAACACTAGTAATTGGTGAACCCAAGGGGAAAAATAAACCCTAACGGCCGGTAACATTTAGTAACCAGTGGACATAAGCTATATACCGAACACATAATAGTTTTCTTAGCAAACTAGAGTATTCTGTGACACCACATAACTAATTAGCTAAGAAAGCAAAAGGAGCCGGTGGTCGTGGTAAACCCTAACAGCCGGAGACATTCAGTAAGCAGACAATATAAGCTATAGACCTAACACATCATAGTAGGAGAACAATATAGAGTTCTCGGTGAGAGAAAACAAAAGGAATACAGGGTGGAAGTAAACCCTAAAGGCCGAAGACATTGAGGACACTATGAAACTCCTAGACGAATCATTGGAGAAAAGTAATCTGAGGAAGAAGCAACCAATTAAACCAGATCGGGGATAGTGTTATAAAACGATG
Source organism: Camelina hispida (assembly GCA_023657505.1). Taxonomy (NCBI): domain Eukaryota; kingdom Viridiplantae; phylum Streptophyta; class Magnoliopsida; order Brassicales; family Brassicaceae; genus Camelina; species Camelina hispida. Next base: position 29,072,279 of record CP094637.1, read on the forward strand.
GATGCTGCCGAGATCAACCAATAGTAACAGGTAATGAGCAAAAAAAAACGTCTAACCAAATAAATTTAAGAAAGGATTAAGGATAACAGCATTACCAGAAGTACAATCACAGATAGAGGGCAACAACAGTACCTGAGTCGATTGAAGGAAGACGTTGGTTAGTAGAGGTAGGCATGGGTTTGATAAGCGAGTTGAAGAGGAGAACTGCAGCTTAACCAACGGACTCCGGAATCACTTCCAAATTCACCGTCGATCAGATTTTTGGTATATGATCAAAGATACCCGATTGAAGTTGGGCTAAGAATAGAGAGACAAATTTCGGAGTTCGAAGCAGATGTAAGAAGGAACGAGAGAGTAAAAATTGGATGGCTGACAAAACTCCAAATTACAGATATGCATAGATGTCGAAGAGTCTTCAATGTCGATCGGAGAGAGTATCAAACAGTGGTATAGGAAACAGTGGGAAAGTAAACAGTCGGGAAAGCCAAAAAGAAATCCAATTAAGAAAAAAAGAATAATTGCCCTGAAACGTTAGAAGGTTAGAGATGTAATTTTGTTCAAGCAAGAAATGCCTAAATACAGAATCACGGATAGAAATGCTGTTTCAAACAATACCCACAGAAAAAAATGCTTATCCTGTAATTAACTCTTTTAAAAATAAACAAAAAAATAATTAAATTACTATTAACAACTGTAGCAACAAAGGGATAGTACCTTGACATTCACAACACGACCAATTGTATCACACATAGGCATGGTTTGCTTTTAATTTTTTTTTCTTTTTTTTTTTTTAAATATATAAACAGATTTTTATTATTAATAGCTGTCCCTAATGGCCTTAGGTCTGCGGTTACAAAACGACAACAGTTACAAAACAGAGAATTTTCCGGCAAACAGAAACAGAAAAACAAGGTTGGTTCCGGACGGTTAAACGGAGGCAAAGGATTAGGCCTACTAGCACCGACAAAAACAAGCCCCACAGTTTTGTGACTCCGCCGCCGGATCCGGTTCTTTGACCGGAGCTTTCGAGTCCTATCGCACAACCTTCTCCAAGCGGCGATTCAAACCCACCACAAAGCTTTTGGAATAGGCCAATCCGTCGACTCTCCGCCACCCAATGAACATCGACTCCCCTACCTAGCAAATCGACGTACTCGGACCCAAGCCCTTGGACTCCGAACCTATGCAACCAGAAAAACTCTCCTGAGGCAAAAACGACTTCAATCCGGTCCGGTGGAAACAAAACATGGAGGTTAGAGAGAGGAGATGGCTCTGATCAACCTCTCAACAACCAGAACCCATGTAATCCATCTAAGATCCTAAAAAAGGACCTACCGTTAACCATCGAGACTTTCACCAGGAAACCCACATATCCGGATGCGCCTTCTGCCGCTGCCGCAGCCACTAATCCTGACGGTTGAGCCGTGAAAGGCTTCTCTGCATCTCCAATGGCGTCTTCAAACCAGGAGGAACCAGATCTAAAGCCCTTCGACCGCCGAGATAGGGCCACAGCCGCAACGCATGCCGGAGAGACCACACCACCCCGGTGACGGAGAAGAAATCTTACCTCTCTCCTGTTGCATCTTGAAACTCGGACCTTCACTGAAGCATATCCCAGCCTTACATGACAAACAACAACAATCAACCGCAAAGCACCGCCTCGAGTGGAGTGAGAGAAACCAAGTCCGATGCAAGAACATCAAACCATTACCGGAGATCCGAAAGAATACATCTCCAGTCCCTCACTTCTCTACCAAGCCAACGAACCCACCAGTGAACCAGATCGACACACGCAGTCGCGAGACCCAGATCTGCCAGATGTAGTCCAAGAGTCGACACCGTCCTCAAGCCTCTTCATCGAGTCCTCACCAGCGACCACCACCACACGAGACTCCGCTTCACGCGCTGAGAAGCTCACCAAAAACCACCATCGAGATAAACCCAAAATGAAGGCGAAGGACGGCTTTACAGAGGTGAATCCGATGCTGGAAGGACAGAGAAACAAAAAGAAGAAGAAAGAAAGTTCTCTCCGGTGCCGGAAGGGCAAACCGAATAGACAAACGGCTTAGATCTAGGTTTGCCAACCACTTTTTTTTTTTTTGCTTTTAATTTTTTTTTTATATATTTGCTTTAACGAATATGGAATTAGAAAAATGATTTAACTAAGTAGAATTCATCTTTTATAAAATAGGAACTTTTAGTATGGGAAGTTGTCAAGTTGAGCAAGTTTTAGTTTTCTTTTCATACCAGTGTAGTGAAAAAGTTGATAACGGTAATCTCACTGTTTAAATATTTGGCTAAAATTTACTTTACTAGTTTAATACTGTAATCACTATTTCTAACTATTACTGATAGTCTGATACTAACAAACTGGGAAAACAAAAAAAAAAACATTTACATATTTCTTTTTCGAAAAACAATAAATGACAATAAAACATTTACACTCCATGGATTTTTTTTTTTTTTTTTAACATAAAATACTCAATGAATATATTATATAAAATAATCATTCTCGTCTTCTTCAAAAATTATAGGAACTCCTTGAGAAAACCATTCACTTCTTTTATCTTATTTTTTTTTTGGCCGAAACAAAAAAAATATAAAATAATCCAACGAACAAAAAAAACACACACACGTCGAAAGATGTGGTAGTTGTGGATTAGTGACCAGTTCCTCTTCCGCTCGGTCCAGATGCTAAGATCCTCATTAAAGGACGTCGACTGTACGAGCTGTTCTTCACCTTCAAGATGGTCACCGTCGATTGATGATGGCCGTTGATATCTCTAAACGACTCCGATCGTACGGCTCTGCAATCCACTCTCTCAAACATTAACGATGAGCCCACCAATAAGACGATCATACACCACAGCATGAACATATTCATTTTCTCCATTTTTGTAACTTTTTTTTTTTGGTTTTCTTTCTCTTTGGATCACAAAGAATGCTTCAATTCGTGATTTTTTTTGTGTGTGTCTGTATGAGATTGTGTGTGTGTTAATATGAGATTGTGTGTGCGTGCATACACTTTAAATAAGGAGCATCAATTCTTGACCAAGTATCAACGACTATTTCATTAATTGTGTTTATCGCGTTTTTACATGTTGAGTCAGACTCTTCAGGTTTTTGATCGTTTACTATTTACATAAGCCAGACAAAACAAAATAATATGAATATTTATTCATATTTGAAGTGAATATCTAATGAGTTTCTCCAACCACCTGCTTCTCCACAAGAGATGTTGTTGAACTCTGTGTCTATATATGACTTTCATAAAATGTTGAAAAAAAGACATTTGTTTCGTAAGAAATAATAAGTAACAAATGAAAAAATAGTTAGCAAACACGTTGTAAAAGACGAAATATTATTGGTTAGTAGGAGATCAAATGGGTTTTCATATTGAGTGTGACCTGTCAATTTTTTACTTTATATTTTCTTCGTAGTCGATTTGGCTTAACACGGTGTGAAGTCATTAGAGAATCGATTCACGTTCGTTAGGATCGCCAAAAAGGGAACAATATCAAAAACGGTGAAATTTTAGCTGCTGACGAGTGACGACTGATGGACGTGTTCACCAGTACTGCACGCTCTTAATCAAATATGTTTCAACTTTGCTTTTGTTTTGGAAACGCAGCCTTTGATTAGTAATATCATGTTTTAAAAAATCAATTGAATGTTTTTTTTTTCTTGATTCTTCAAAAACATTTCATATCATTTCAGAGCAAAAGTTTCTTAATGTGGAGGTTATACTATTCTATCAACTTCATAAAATAAAGAATGATAGAGTAAAATGTTAATTTCTCCAACAAACTAATAAGAAATAAGAACATACATTAAATTTTGCTTACTAATATCCAACAATTTTAAACTCATACTGTATTTGATATTATATTTTATTGTATAAAGCTTGGTTTTGCAAATTTTTATTGTTTTTGGTGACATGTATCAATTTTATTGATGAGAGATATAATTTTTTTGTTAAAAAAAGATAATTCTAGTATGTCTTTAAACAAAACTAATGTTTTAAATTTTTTTAAAAATGTAAGAAGTTAATTCTAAAATGTATTTTTCAGTAAATTTATAAAATTATATACTAATTCTATAGCTGTACATTGCGCATATATAAGCCAATAATTGCTAGCTGAATTATATATATAATTGGTAATATGACCAACTTGGTGGTTCATGTGACCAGTTGAACCAGAAACTTTGTAAGTTCTGTTTATGCTGTCTCATATATCGTTTGCTCAGAGGAACAATCTTCCAGTGGCCTTGCAAGAAAAGTTGGTCGTAGACTCGTACATAATCATACAATAAGATTATAGTTAGTGAGCCGATACTCGCACATACAAGGCAAAAAATCCAAACATTTACATACACTGGATGGAGCTAGGAACTTTGTGTTATGCGTGTGTCACAATCTACTTGAAAGAATAATTATTTACTTCTCATTTTTTTTGTGGCTGAGACAAAAGCTTTCCCTTTATACACACACACACACACACACAAACTAATTAAGACAACGCAAAAAACACCATCGATCAAAAGCGGTAGTTGTCAGTGACCAGGTCCTCTTCTGCTTGGCCCAGACGCTAACCGGTAAACAAAGCTCTTCACCAAAGGACGTTGACTTGTCAAGTTGTTATTCACTTCCATGGTCACCGGGGATTGCTCATGTCCTTCAATATTTCTCAACGACTTCGATGGTAAAGCTCTGCAGCAATCAACTCCTTCAAACATCAACGACGATCCCACTAATGCCAAAATCATACATAGCACAAACACATTCTTCTTCTCCATTTTTTTGTATAATTTTGTTTAGTTCTTCCCCTAGATGCTTTCTTTGGCTCTCTATTATACTTGTTATCTTTATCTTTGAGAATAAGTAGTTTGGATTCGTGATCTTTTGTATATATATATAAAATGCGATTGTTATGTGCGCGTTTATGCGAAGGGCATTATTTATTGACTAAGAATGTTTGACTATGTCATTTTGTGTATCGCGTTTTCGCATATTTAATTGAAGTCTTTCATGTTTTCAATCTTTTACTATTTATATATAATTCAGAGATGAACAAAACAATTGACGTGTATTCATATTATAACGAGTTTATCTAACTACCAGCTTGGCCACAAAGATTTGTTTGTTGAACTCTATGACTTTCATAAGAAGTTGAAAAAAAAATCACCGAAATATTGAGAAGCAAGTGGTGAAAAGAAAAAAAGTCTCAGAAAAGTAAAACTTGAAAATAAAAACATCAAAGTAATGGTTGACATTCACAGCACGACTAGTTGTGTCACCTTTGATTTTTTTGGTTTGATTTTTTTTTTTTTTTTTGACATTTACAACAAGTCAAAGAATACGAAAGAAACAGTTTACTTGTATTCATCTTTATAAAAAGTTACTTTTAGTTAACGTGAGAGGCTTAACAAAGTACTTCAACGCCGTATTATATATGTAGCACAGTGCTACTAGCACTAATAGAAGAGGGACGTGTAGACTAACATTGTTATTGATATTTTTTTTTTTTTGAATTTTAAGATTGTAGAGAAGTTTACTCCGTAAACACTTCCGTGTGTTTTTACTAGAGTTGACCAGATCAACCGATAGAATTAAAAACAAAAAATCGTTTAAGTCCGCTTGATAACAAAATGGTTTAGTTTATAATGTTTAAATTGATAATCCTTACAAATTTATAGCCGCCTCTTGTACAAGCGCACACCTGTATCGTTTTTTAAAACATTTTGAATTAATTAGTATCAAATTATTACACACAACTAGGAAATGCATCTGTTTCCTTTAAAACTGAATTGTTGATAAATATGAAACATTGTTTTACCATTACTATTACTATTCCATTTGGAAAGAATAAAATAATCAAATATTTACATCGAGAAAGCTAGGAACTCACTGTTACACGATAATTCTCTTTGAAAGAATGTACCTATTCTTTTCTTTTCTTTGGCTAAAACAAAACTTTTGATTTACACATTAAAAAATATCTAACAAAAAGACCAAAAAAAAAACATTGGAAGAGAAAAAGAAAAAAAAGTGACAATTGTTGATTAGTGACCACGTCCCCTTCTGCTCGGCCCGGACGCTAACCGGTAAGCAAAACTCTTCCCCACAGTACGTTGTCTTGTCGAGCTGTTCTTCACCTTCATGGTCGCTGAGGATTGATGATCATGTCCTTTAATATCTCTCAACGGCTTCGATCGTAGAGCTCTGCAATCAACTCTCTCAAGCATCAATGACGATACCACTAGTAACAAGATCATATACAACACAAACACATTCTTCTTCTCCATTTTTAGAACTTCTTTTTTTGGCTTCTTTCGTTAGTTTCTTCTTCCTTTCTCTCTTCTTTACTTGTTCTCTTTTTAAGTTGAGGTTAAGTAAGAATAGCTTCGTGAATTTATATATATATATGCGATTGTGTTAACGTGTGTAAGCGAAGGGCATTAATTCTTGACCAAGAATGTTTGACTCTTTGATTTTGTGTATCGCGTTTTTACGTATTTAATTCGAAGTCATTTAATCTTTTACTATTTAATTATATATATAAGCCGGACAAAACAAAATTATGTGTATTCATATTACAAGTGAATAACTTATGAGTTTCTCTAACCACCTGCTTCACCACACAAGAGACGTTGTTTGAACTCTGTCTCTCTATGACTTTCATTTAAAGTTGAAAAAAAAGACATCTGTTTAATTTGTAAGAAGTAAAAAAGTAGGAATTGAAATATTGTTAGCAAAGACGTAAAAAGTGGAATTTTAATTGGTTAGTAGGAGACCAATGGGTAGCTAGACTTATTGAAGAAACAATAATTTTTTCTTGAGTGTGTGAGAGATCTGTCAACTTTTGACTTTTTTTATATTCTTCATAGTAGGTTAGGATTAACACGGTGTGATGTCATGATCAGATCGATTCACGTTCGCTAAGAGGGCAAAATTCAAAACGATGAAATTATAGTCGCTGACGACTGATGACGCGACATCACTTACCAACTCTTACTCTTCATATGTCCGTACCACTTCTTAACTTTTTATCTCACTAGATTGGATGTCAAACCTTTCAAAACAAATTGTTTAAAGTTGTTGATCTCTATGATTCAAGAACTTTATGATTGGTCCTATGCTGTTTTCCATTTGATTTAGTCAATACTGTCAGTCTTAGCCAATCGGTTTTGCTTTGAAAACAAAAACAAGACCTAATTAATTGAACCGAACCAAACTGAAGTGTTGTTAGTATGCCTAGAAGGCAAGGACTACTCGGCTGTTGTTAGTTGTATAGTTTCAAATTAACTTATGTTTTCCTACTTTCATAAGTAAATAGGAGATGTAAAATGTAGGAGTGCCTTTCGTATATAAGTATTGGCTAGAAGTAGGTAAAGGACCAATGAAGAGTAAGTGTCGCGATAACACAATATTTTTTTACTTAGATATAATTTAGTAAAAAAACCGGCCTTTAAAAGAAAGTCGGAGATGAAGAGTTTACAAACCAAAATACATGTTTTTAATATTTTTTTTACACTAAAATAAAAGTAAAAAAAAAAGAACCATCTCCAGAGGTAATAAATAAACTGGTCAACGTAATTAGAAAATGCAGCTTTGTTCAAAAAAAAAAAAAAAAAATGAAGGCCAGTCACAAAGTTCTTGAATCGTGGGGATTAAGATTAAACATATTTGTTTGAAACTCTTCACAACCAATCTTTTTTTTTTTGGTTCAAAAATCTTCACATCCAATCTAGTGAGATGAAAAGTTAGACAAACCACTCTAGCAATTTCAACTCCGACTGAAGAGGGATAGAGTACACTGCTGACTTGGGTACCCATCATATCATTTAGGACCTTTAGGTACTATATTATATAGTCTATATATACTTGGTTTATGTAAGGCATTCAATTCAATTCGTTGGCCATCGACCAACATGAGATTAATTTAGGAGAACGGCATTTACATACTTCAAATAAGGGTCGTGGCGACAATACATGCCTTGTGTACGTAACGTTGTTGATCGATATATTTACTAAGTTACCCATTTCATACAAAATAATGTTTTTTTGCCATAAAAGATCTCTCCATATAGGAAAGTGACATTGCTTTTTTCGCTCCTAACCAAGGGATCCTTATATATGAAGCAAGATGGAGGAAGCTTTTGTGTAATGTGTCTTGTTAAATGAGGAAATTGAGAAAAAATCATTAATAAAGGGCAAATCCCAGATAATTTTAGATTAAATCTGATGGATTTTGAAACAAAGGAAATAAATAAGCCAGTACCCATAAGCATTTTTGTTGAGCCAAGATCTAGTTTCTCGGAGAGATTATAATGGGATATGATATATATCATATCCCATTAAGTTGGTCTGAGGAAAGTGGCGGATAGACGGAGACACTTCAGGTTTGGTTTGAGTAAATTGAGTACAAGTTTTATATACCATTCGAGTTATAAAAAAATTGGTTCAAAATTGAAATTTGAACTATTGAATTTTGGTTTGGTTTGTGCCCACACTTATTCTCTTTTAAATACTGTAAACAACATGACACATGCGTTAAACATCTTATGGCGTATCTTTATAATTTACATTTTAATCGCTTTTGCATTTAAATTAATCCCTTTTTAGAGATCTCGTTTTGGATTCCATATCATAGATAGATGTTAAGGTGTATAAAAAACATTTTATATATGGCAACTTGAAAGCAACTCATTGCACATGGTTTGTGATCTATAACACGGCAACTACGTTGGTGGGCATACATGCCTCTTCAATTTGTTGGATCATTTGATCCGAATAAATAATAAGATGGGATTCAACGTCATCCAACAATTTCAACACAAAGAAATAGATGAATCATGTTACAACTTGTCCGATCCCAATTATATATATATATATATCTTTGGATCTAGCATTTTCATATATATGTGGAACATATTAAAAATTCAGAGGTATCTGAGGATTGAAGCATTATCATTATCAAACAAATAATTTAGCTAGGATTACTATTATACGTAAGTATTATTTTAAGTATATATTGCAAGTAGACTTTATGATAAACTATAGTACTCCTACAACATAACCACACAATCCCTGTGACGTTTTCCTTGTTTATTTTGTTAATTAGATAATTGATCTTGAGATGTTGTTCAAAAAAAAAAAAAATAATAATTGATCTTGAGGTGGAAAAGAAGATTAACATGTTTTTCTTTATTCCCTTTTTGTCTCTCTGGTGATCTATCCTCTTACTTGCGACTTTTGTTAATTAGTTTTTTGGAAGATGTACAGTACACTTATTGAAGACTGAATTGCGTAATTGGTTCTACAAGTTGGAACTAATCAATTACGTAACCACGTTAATCTTGGGTATGGACGTCAAAAGAACGTGCTCTACTCTATTTTGTATCGTCGTAATACAAACTTCTCAAACCTTTTCCCGCGAATAAATCTACGTTTCCTTAAATTATAATCAAGTGCTTAAAAGAACGATTTGATTCATCTAAGAAAGTGATTTGATATTATGAGATGGTTTTCAATATATCTTTAAACTTTTAAACATCTAAATGGAAGTCTTATAGAATTGAAGATATAGCTTCAAAAGACAATAAGACAGGTTTTGTGAACGAGTCCACCAAAACTTTTGGGTAAATGATAAAAATTATATGTCGTGGAGCAAACCAGTACATCAATGTGTTTCTCGCCAGAGTTGAGAAGTGAAACGAGAACCTGAGCATCCGAAAACACACGGAGGTTCGAGTTCGAGCTACATCTGTTTCAAGTTTAGAAGAGTGTTGTTTTCAAAGTAATTATGTCTCACCTGCCAAGATAGAGGGAACAAAGTCAGCTCTACCATTCAATACAAGTATTCATTATAATCGAAGAGAGCCCAGCCTAGACTACACCTTAGGCATTTTAGGTGTCATAGGTTGTTATTCTAAGATAAAGAACTTGAAAATATAAGAACACTTTTTCTTATTAGATTTAGAAAACTTTCTCAAAAACTAAATCTCTCTCAAGTCTATGGAACAACTCTCCATAGACTATTGTTTATATATAGGTTTAAACTTCTCCTAAACCTAATAGGATTACAATATTATTTAGAAACTTTTCATTTTCCTATTCTATCTCTCTAGGCAACTCCTAGGAGATAGTTTTCACTTCAAGTAAATGGAATTATCCAACAGTTATTAATTGTGTCTCACTTTTTGTCTCTTTTGTATCCATATTAAGTTATAACTCCATGGAGTCTAATGAAGAAGGAAGATTAAGAGTGGAGGACACAAGAGATATGAAGACCCAAAGAGTTTAGTTACATTAGGTGCCCATATCAATCATAGGCCATCTAAATCTATTGTAAACTAAAAACACAAGATAATTCACATCAGTCGTTGCTTATCTTGTGTAATACTTTATTGTGGTAGTGTAAGTTATCCTTGTTTTGGTCTTTTAGCCTGTATTAATTCACTTGTTTGTTTGTGTTTAATATGCTTTCAATTGTTCAGATTTTGTGTAAATAACCTTTCCTATCTTATTTTTCATAATACAGCTTAATGTGCATTTTGCCTTTTTGTGTGTATTCAGTCGTTACATAATACACAACATAACAATATACTTGCGGACTTGTGGTTGTGACTGGGCAAAAACATCTTGGCCAAGTCAAGTTTTCGGCAGTGGCGAAGCTTTTGGCACCGAAGTTGGGATAAATGGAAAAACCATTACATTCTTTAAGCTATATACTACTATTGTTTTTTTAGTTCTTTGCGACTTTTAAGTATTTTTTTTTGTCAATCCGATCATTAAAGTCACAAAATCTTTTTTGACCAAAAAAAAAAAAAAAAAGGTCACAAAATCTTTCAAAGGAGGAATTACATTACATCCAAACGAAAATGAAATATAAAAAGAAGGCAACAAATGGCAAGATATCTAGCAAATGAAGATTAACTAGGGATATATTGAAGAAAACTCTATAAAATAAAATAAAAAAGAGAACCCAAATTTTTTTTAAGAAAAGTCTCGAGAACTTCTTGAATGACTGCATGTATGCATGCAGTGTAATCCGAAAGGGTGAAAACTCTGCCACAAATTCAAAAAAAAAAAAATTATTCGAGAGGGAGATTCTCACAGTACCGTTGACGTTTTGTCATTTTATCCATTCATTAGAGAAGAGTTTTGTAAGAGAATCTCAAAGTGGATGCCTACGAGAGGACACTCAGCCCTAAGTATACCCAAAGAATTCAAGAAAAAAAACATATGTTCTGTATATTTGGAGAATTTTGAGGATAAAAATAAAACAAAATTAAAACATTAGTTTAAGGTTGGACGACATAAATAATCGAGGAAAATCAATATAGAGTTGGTGTGAAAAAGGTGAATGTACCATTTCATATGCACCAATAACCAAGTATGGTAGAGGTGTTGATGAGCCCAATAGCTATAGAAGAAAAAATAGATTCTAATACTCCATGTTCCTTACTATTCACATGGAGAAGTAAGTACTGGATTACTTTGATCAATAGGATTGCATGTATAGGACGGAAAAGATGAATTGTGTGTTTCAAAGATGTCATCAAGTTGAGATAGTTTCTAATTCTACTTGGGAAACAAATATATGCAATGGTAGTGCTTCTAATAGGATCTAATCACATCTTAGAAAGAATGAAAAAGAGTAAAAGACGATAAATATTAGAAACATGTAATTTGGCTTCAAGTAAGGAGCTAATTAATAAATCATTTTCGGAGGCATGGCAAAATTATTTAAAGGATAAATAGTGCCTTGACTGCCATTGTCTGTAAGTCTCACTATAATGCCTTTGACTATGACCTAAAAATCAGCCGGGAGGTCACAAATATTGTTTTTTTTAATAGGGGGTCACAAATATTGTTGATCGACCAGTGCGTCATACGAACTCAGTAAGAAGGATATAGGAAGAGAATGGTTAAGACGAATCAGAAGTTACTCGAGAGAAATATGGATTTAAAAAAAAGACATGTGGGATTGACCAAACTAGCTGTATCGAGAGAAACATTGATTCAGTCTAATATGATCGTCTATCTTCTCCCATCGGATATTCTTGTGAACAAAGATTAAGAACTCAAAGATTTATAAAGACTAACTCTCTTTATTAGCTTTAGAAAATTCCTCAAAACTAAAGCCTCTCAAGCTCTTACAATTTCTCAAAATCTCTTAGGTTATGCAACACCCTTGCATAACCTTTATATAAGAAAACTCTTAACAAAACTTCCTAATCCAAATAGGAAAATACACAAATTTAGATATCTCTTAAACTTCCTTTTATTTCTCTTTTCCATAACTCGGTTGGATTAGTTATGCTTGAGCTTCACGCTTTCTTCAAGCTTAAGACAACAATCTCCCCCTTAAGCTTGAAGTCAGTTTTCTCCAAGTCTTGAATTCCAATGAGATCTCTCATCTCCTTGTGTTTGATCCTTCCTAGTGCCTTTGTTAGTATGTCCGCCCTTTGTTCTTCTCCTGGAACATGCTCCACCATTATATATTCCTTTTTGACACACTCTCTAATGAAATGAAAACGAGTGTGTATGTGGTTGCTTCGTCCATGGAAGACTGGATTCCTTGTAAGTGCAATAGCAGACTGATTGTCGATACGTAGTGTTACCTTCTGACAAGGAAGACCATTGATTTCACTAAGCAGATCTTTGAGCCACAGGGCTTGTTTTGCAGCCTCTGCTCCAGCCATAAATTCCGCTTCACATGTAGACATAGCCACCGTATCTTGCTTTTGTGAACACCATGTAATTGGACTCCCGTTAAGATAGAAACATGTCCTGCAGTGCTTCTCCCATCATCTGGATCAGTGTTATAACTGCTATCACTATACCCTATTAGTCTTGGCACTTTCGATACTGATCGCTTAAACACCAAACCAAGATTTGTTGTTCCTTGTAGATATCTTAGGCACTGTTTCATAGCCATTCCGTGAGAATGTCGTGGACTCTGCATGTATCGGCTCAAGACTCCAATAGCATATGATAGATCCGGCCTTGTGTGGAGTAAGTACCGAAAACATCCCACATTCTTTCTAAACATCGTAGCATCTATCTCTGTTTCATTCTCGGCTTTAGCCAATTGTAATCCAGCTTCCATTGGTGTTTGAACTGGATTGCAACCATTCATTCCAGCTTCTTCAAGGATCTTCAAAGCGTAACGCCTCTGACTTAATATGATTCCTCCATCATACTGCAGCACCTCAATTCCCAAATAGTAAGTCAATTTCCCGAGATCACTCATGTCAAACTTGGAGGACATTTCTTTCTTGAATTCATCAATGATGCATAAGCTTGTTCCTGTTACGAACAGATCGTCAACATAGACAGCAACAACTAAGAGTTGTTCATGTTCCTTTCTTCTGTAAACTGATGGTTCCTTAGAGCATTTTTCGAAATGCAAGTCTATCAGGATTTTATTGAGCTTGTTATTCCATGCCCGTGGAGCTTGTCTCAATCCGTAAAGAGCTTTGTTAAGCTTATAAACCTTATCTTCTCTGCCCTCTTCTTCAAAACCTTCTGGTTGTGTGACATAGACGATCTCCTTTAGCTCTCCGTGAAGGAAAGCCGTCTTAACATCAAGGTGATGAATCTCCCAGCCGTTCGAGGCTGCGAGATTTATGAGAAGTCGTATTGTCTCTAACCGTGCCACAAGGGCGAAGACTTCCTCAAAGTCTATCCCATAACGTTGCACATAGCCTTTAGCAACTAGCCTAGCTTTGTATTTGTTAATACTACCATCAGAGTTGCGTTTGAGTTTAAAAACCCACTTCAAGCCGATTGGCTTTGCTCCGATTGGTAGATTAACTAAATCCCAAGTTCTGTTTTTCTTAATAGAGTTGATCTCTTCTTCGCACGCATTTCTCCATTCCTTTGACTCCATTGCTTCTACGAAGTTTCTGGGCTCATTGTTTAAGTAAAACAACAATGCTTCACCTTCTTCTTCAGCCAACAGGATATAATCGTTTAGATACTTGGGTTTGACGACCTGCCTCGTTGATCTTCTTAGACCGGATTCTGGTTGTTCAATGATTGTTTCATGCTCAGCTTCTATGTCTCCATCATTATCATCCTCATTCTCTAGCTCTCGAATTGTCACAGACTCTCCCGTGGACTTTGTTTCATTGTTATCGATGGGAGATTCAAGCTCCTCTGTTTCTATTTCTACAGTATCTCCATTCCTTTCTTGTATTCCACGATTTCCAGAACTTCCAAACACAATTTTAAAGCTTCCATTACTCTCCTGTTGCAAGTTGTTATATTTCCAGTTCCACCCTTTAGATTCATCAAACACAACATCTCTGCTAACCACTATTTTCCGCGATTGTGGCTCAAGAAGTCGATATGCTTTTGACCCTGGTTCAGTTCCAAGGTGAACTAGCATCCGTGACCTGTCATCAAGCTTCTTTAAGTGAGGTTTTTCTACCTTGGCATAGCAGATGCAACCAAAAATCCGGAGATGATCAATATTAGGCCTTTTGCTTCGAAGTATCTCGTACGGAGTGATGTCTTTAAGAGCTCTTGTAGTTACTCTATTGAGGATGTAGGTAGAATGTCTTACTGCTTCACCCCATAAGTAATTTGGCAAATGCATATGCTTCATGATGCTCCTTGTCATCTCCAGCAAAGTTCTATTGCGTCTCTCAACCACACCATTTTGTTGTGGAGTGTAAAGGGCAGTGAGATGTCGTTGTATACCAAAATCTTCACAGAACAAGTTGAACTCATGTGATACAAACTCACCTCCTCTGTCCGTTCTGAACGTCTTAATGCTAACTCCAGACTCTTGTTCTACTAGCTTCTTCAAATTGTTGAACTTCACAAACGCGTCACTTTTCTCTCTTAGCAGAACAGTCCACATATACCTTGAACAATCATCAATGAGAACAAAGATATACTTGTTTCCAGCTGGTGTGCTTGGTGTTATAGGACCACAAAGGTCTCTGTGTACAAGCTCAAATATCTTTGTCGCTCGATATGCAACAGCTTGAGGGAACACTTGCCTGGTTTGCTTTCCTAGTAGACATGAGCTACATATTTCTTTTTCAAACACGACCTGAGGTACTCCTTGAACAAGCTCCTTCTGAAACATAGACTTGATTGTGTCAAGATTTATGTGTCCCAGTCTAGCGTGCCACCTGCTTGACTCGCTTATAGACGTCAGATGTAAGCACGTAGTGTTATTGATTCCCATGTGTACTTTGTACAAGCGATTTCTCGACCTTACTGCTTTAACAAGAAGATTTCCTTTGTAATCACACATTATCAAATGTTCCCCTCTCATTCGTATATCGCATCCAGACTCTGTCGCTTGGCCTAAGCTGATGATGTTACTCTTAAGATCTGGTATAAAATAAACATCTGTCATCACTCTCGATTCACCATTCAAGTCTATAAAAGAGATCGATCCTTTCCCTTTTATGTCGATGCGAGAGTCATCGCCAAACCGTACTTTTCCTGTAACAGAGTCATCAATCTTGTCAAAATATCTCCGATCGCCTGTCATATGATTAGAGGCTCCATTGTCAAGATACCAAATGATGTGATCGCAGGACGCGATCTCGGCCAAGAAGACCAAGACACGCCGGACATGACCGAGACGCCTGACCAAGACGCATCGGACGTGACCAGGGCAACCTCTTCAGGCGCGGCCAAGGCCCCAACGATCCTCCCCGAAGCCACCACACGTTCCAAGAGCTCAGCAAAGGCGGCCAAACAGCGGCTCAACCTATTTGTCCGAACCTATGTCCAACACCAGCCAACCCACGAAGACTCCGAAGGCTCAGTCCGCTTAGTCTTCACTCTTACCCAAGAGTGAAGGCAGTCAAGTCGTTAAGCAAGGAAGTGTACTCTTTTCCCTCACTCCGGGTTTGTCCCAATGGGTTTACCGGAGAAGGTTTTAACGAGGCATGGAGCTAGACGCAAAACGCCTAAAGGCTAAGTTGCTTCACGCGCAAGGCCAAGGCGGTTATCTTTCTTCCCTCTTAGTTTTGGTTTAATTTTGAACTTTGAGAATATTCTCATTTGATCTTTTAGCTTTTGAACGTTGAGAGCTTAGTGTTGAAAGTCAATAGAGGCGACGTGTTCCATTTCAAGGGAAACACGTCTAAGGGCGTTTGTGCGGACCATTAAGAGTCCGTGTGTCCCTAAGCCCTCACTTGACCTAATGTATTTAAACTCTCTCATAGCCTTTGTTCCTCCTTAGACTTGTATGAAAATAAAACCTTTTCTTCAAGAGAGATTCTTGAACTTGTCTCATCTTCTCTTTCTTCAATCCGGGATTGAATCTTGAGAAAACCCTAACAAGCCTCGAACCGGGTTCAGCCTTGTTAGAGACCGTATCAAGAGGAGAGCCAAACCTCTTGTGTCGTCAATCGATCCACCCACCAACCCACCTTCGTTTCTTTCTTGTTCAATCATCCGTTCGTTTCGCGTCCGTACCATCCGATTGAACTGTTCGTGGTCTCTAGACGTATCTGCCGAACGGCTCGTTTGTTTTCCTTCAAACTTCGTTTCCCTCGTTGTTTCTCTCCTGGATCCAACGCTCACAGTCTTGGTCGAGGGAAGTTTCGTCGATCGAGAGATTGGTCGAGTCTTCAATCCGCGACCGTCCCGTGTGCGTACCGTGACCGTGTCCGGCGGTCACATCAGCTTGGTATCAGAGCTTTGAAGCTCCTACAAGGTTGTTTCTTTCCAAAACTCTCTGTTCGTTTAAAGTTTCAATCTTTGAGTTTTTAAGCTTGCATCTTTTGGGTTTATAGGACTCGTTTGTTCTTTGGGTTTAAGTTGGTGCATGCTTAGGATTGTTTCTCGTTTGCCTAGGTTGTTAGCTTTCGTATTTGTTCTTCATGTTCATATCTCTGTTCCTTTGTGTTCTTGCGGGATCACTTTTGGATCGATAAAGTTAGTTTCGCATTTTATTTTTGTGTTTCCGGTTTTAGGCATAAAGCAATTTTTGTCGCGTAGCACTTTTACTTTTGCTTTAGCTTTATTTGTTTTAGTCATAGGATTGAATCATAGCTGTCCTCAATCATTGTTGTTGAAACGAATCTTTGTGTGGTCCTCTTGAACGTGTGAAACTCACATGTGGTTTTCTTTGCGAGGTTTAAATTCAAACTTATACCGCGAAGCCGCACCACGTCACCAACGACCAGTCCGTACGATGGCCGAAGAAGTCCCACCAGCGCCACCAGAGATTGGTGTCACCCTCGCCGCGTTACGAACCGGCCTAGAACAACTTGCTGACCGCCTCACAAGGATTGAGCTTATGAATCCTCCTCGCGAAAATCCGTTACCCGCGAGGCGACCACGACGCGAACCGGCGAGTGATCAGTCTGATGAAGACTTTGAACCAAGGCCTAGACGACGACACCGCCACGATGACCAAGACGACGAGGCCCCGAGACGTTAAGAACCGAACCGAGGCCTATCTTGAATGGGAAAGCCGCATGGACCACTTGTACTTGTGTCATGCCTATCCGGAGCTGCGAAAGGTCCAATACGCGGTGGCACAATTCACCGATCACGCCCTTACCTGGTGGGATCGACTCGAAGCCGAACAACGACGCAACCGCGACCGACCTATCACCATTTGGGAGGTCTTGAAGACAGAGATGCGAAGGCGCTACGTGCCTCCATACTACCACCGCGAGCTCCAGAAGAAGTTTCGGCGATTAACGCAAGATGCACGGAACGTGGAGGAGTACTACGAAAAATTTGAACACTTGCGCAACCGGTTGCAAGTTGATGACTCCGAAGAGTCACTCATGGCTCAGTTCTTGGACGGATTGCAAGAGCGCATTGCACGCAAGGTCGAGCGCCAGCCCTATCACACCTTTGAAGAGTTATTGCATCTCTCGGTGCAAATTGAAACTCAAATCAAGAAGAAGGGCGCTTCTGCGTCCCGTAGCCGAACTCAAGGAGCTACCAATAGGACTCCTAACGCGTCGCCATCAAACCGACTGCCAGAAAAACCAAAGGCGACCAGCGCGGACTCGAGATTCAAACCTAGGGAGCCGGCCACCAATGAGCGCCAAGAACCGCGAAGCAACACTACCGACGTCCGGAGCCGCGATATTATATGTTTCAAGTGTCAAGGGAGAGGCCATTACGCTCGTGACTGTCCGAACGCACGGACAATGATATTAACCGAGGCTGGCGAGATCGAGTCCGACGATGAGGCCATCGAGGAGACTGTGCGAGGAGAAGTCGAGCTGGAAGAAGCTGTTGCGGAACCCAAGGTTGGAGAACTGCTCATGATACGCCGCATCCTGAACGCCGGAGTAGCCACGGTTGACGCCAACCAACGTGACAACATCTTCCACACGAGATGCACTGTAAGTGGTCGCGTTTGTGGCTTGATCATAGACGGAGGATCTTGCACTAACGTGGCAAGTTCCAGTCTTGTCAAGAAACTTTCTCTTGAAACCACAAACCACCCCCGCCCTTACCGCTTGAGATGGTTAAATGATAAGACCGTGATCCATGTGAAGGAACAGGTTACGGTCCCATTCAGTGTAGGTCCGTATAAGGATCAAGTCTTTTGTGATGTAGTGCCTATGCAAGCTAGCCACCTCTTGTTGGGGCGTCCATGGCAGTTTGACAAGCGCACCACACATTGCGGCCACACTAACCAATACTTTTTCGTTCATGACAACAAACGTATTTGCTTGAAACCATTGAGCCCCACGCAAGTTCATGAGATGCAAGACAAGTTGTCTAAAGATGCGAACGATAAAAAGAATTTCTTGATTCAGTATGGCGATGTTAGAAAGTCCCTTAAGGACTCAGCCCAAGTGATTTTGATGTTGTTTTCAGGTCTTGATGGTTCACTAGAAGCCTTACCAGAGGTCATACGCGGCGTCCTAAAGCGCTTCGCCGACGTTTTCCCCGAAGAACTTCCCGAAGGCCTACCACCAATCAGAGGCATCGAGCATCAGATTGACCTCGTACCAGGCGCGCAGCTTCCCAACCGGCCAGCTTACCGCGTCAACCCTGAAGAGGCGAATGAGCTTGAGCGACAAGTCAAGGAACTTATGGCACAAGGCTATGTTCGAGAGAGCTTAAGTCCGTGTGCCGTGCCAGTGCTCCTAGTCCCGAAGAAAGATGGCTCGTGGAGGATGTGCGTGGACTGTAGGGCCGTCAACAACATCACCATCAAGTACCGGCATCCTATCCCACGCCTCGATGATATGTTAGACGAGCTTAGCGGCGCCAGCATCTTCTCAAAGATCGATTTGAAGAGCGGCTACCACCAAGTCCGTATGAAGGAAGGCGACGAGTGGAAAACGGCCTTCAAAACAAAGCAGGGTTTGTACGAATGGTTGGTAATGCCATTCGGCCTCTCTAACGCCCCCTCTACCTTTATGCGTCTTATGAACCATGTTTTGAGATCGTTCATCAACAAATTCGTAGTGGTTTATTTTGATGACATATTGGTATATAGCTCTAGCTTGACTGATCATGTTAAACACCTAGAGGCTGTCTTGTTTACTCTCCGTGAAGAGCAACTCTACGCAAACTTGAAAAAGTGCGTGTTTGCTGCTGATGAATTGGTCTTTTTAGGCTTTGTTGTGAGTTCGCAGGGCCTCAAGGTCGATGGAGAGAAGATACGCGCAATAGAGGAGTGGCCCACGCCAACGAGCATCACTCAAGTCCGGTCATTCCACGGCCTAGCCAGCTTTTACCGGAGGTTTGTGCGAGACTTCAGTACGATCGCCGCGCCTCTCACCTCCGTGATTAAGAAGAATAGCGAGTTTCGATGGGGAGAGGAACAAGACGAGGCGTTCACCGAGCTCAAGAAACGCCTCATGCAAGCGCCCCTGCTTACATTGCCCGACTTCAACAAAACTTTTAAAGTTGAGTGCGATGCGTCGGGAGTCGGGGTCGGAGCTGTCCTGACTCAAGGAAGCAGACCGGTGGCGTACTTTAGTGAGAAGCTTAGTGGAGCCACGCTTAATTACCCTACGTATGACAAGGAGTTATACGCCCTCGTTCGTGCAATGGAGGTTTGGCAACATTATCTATTGGCGAGAGAGTTTGTGATTCACACTGATCACGAAACCCTCAAGCACCTCCGCGGCCAGACCAACCTCAAGAGACGTCATGCGAAGTGGTTGGAGTTTATTGAATCGTTCCCATACGTCATCAAGTACAAGAAAGGCAAGGAAAACGTAGTCGCGGACGCCTTATCGAGACGGCACGCACTGATCACCACAATGGACGCGCGAGTATTGGGTTTTTAAAGCATCAAGGATGCTTATGCTGGAGATGCTGAATTTGGAGAATGCTTCCAGAACCATGGGAAGAGAATCTACACCGAGTTCTACATTCACGAGGGGTTCCTGTTCAGAGGTCGACGGCTGTGTATACCGAATGGTTCTCTTCGAGAGTTGCTAGTACGTGAAGCCCATAGTGGAGGATTAGCGGGTCATTTTGGCATCACCAAGACCTTGGCCGTGCTCAAAGAGCATTTCTACTTGCCAATGATGCGGAGTAGGGTGGAGAAGCACGTCGGCCGTTGCATTGTTTGTCGCACCTCCAAGTCGACCACTCATCCGCATGGCCTCTACATGCCTTTGCCCGTGTCCACCGCCCCATGGATCGATCTCTCCATGGATTTCATCCTCGGCCTACCCTTCTTGGCACATAAAGATAGTATTATGGTGGTTGTTGACAGGTTCTCAAAGATGACAATGATGCGGTGCAATTGGCGAATATGTTCTTCAGTCAGGTCATAAGGCTTCACAGCGTTCCGCGCACCATTATATCCGATCGAGACCCCAAGTTCCTTGGCCACTTCTGGCGCACCATTTGGCGAAAGCTTGGAACGAAGCTCCTTTACTCCACCGCGGCTCACCCCCAGACCGACGGCCAAACGGAGGTCGTCAACAGATCGATAGGCGCCCTGCTCCGCACCGCTATCGCAAGCAACAAAGGCTCCTGGCTCGAGTGCATTCTGATCATCAGGTTCGCGTACAATCAGTCGGTGCACTCGGCCACCAAAAGGTCTCCGTTCGAGGTCGCGTACGGATTTAAGCCGCTAACGCCACTCGATCTCCTCCCTATACCACCAAACGAAGCCGAGAATCAAGATGGAGTTGCGAGGGCCAAAATGGTCAGGGCATTACACGAGGAAGTTCGAACCAATATCGAACGAAGGAACGAGCAGTACGCGCGCTTCCTCAACCGAGGGCGTAAACCAATGTTGTTCAAGCCTGGTGATTGGGTCTGGTTACACTTGAGGCCGGAGAGGTTCCAGCAGAAACGAAAGGACAAGCTTAGCCCGCGAGGAGATGGCCCATTCCGAGTCATCAAGAAGATCAACGACAACGCCTACCGTCTCGAGCTTCCAGGTGAGTTTGGTACGTCCACCTCATTCAATGTTACAGACCTCGTTCCATTTGATGTAGGTGAAGACGAAGATGTTTTGGGGACAAAACCTTTTCAAGGGGGAGGGAATGATGTGATCGCAGGACGCGACCTCGGCCAAGAAGACCAAGACACGCCGGACATGACCGAGACGCCTGACCAAGACGCATCGGACGCGACCAGGGCAACCTCTTCAGGCGCGGCCAAGGCCCCAACGATCCTCCCCGGAGCCACCACACGTTCCAAAAGCTCAGCAAAGGCGGCCAAACAGCGGCTCAACCTATTTGTCTGAACCTATGTCCAACACCAGCCAACCCACGAAGACTCTGAAGGCTCATTCCGCTTAGTCTTCACTCTTACCCAAGAGTGAAGGCAGTCAAGTCGTTAAGCAAGGAAGTGTACTCTTTTCCCTCACTCCGGGTTTGTCCCAATGGGTTTACCGGAGAAGGTTTTAACGAGGCATGGAGCTAGACGCAAAACGCCTAAAGGCTAAGTTGCTTCACGCGCAAGGCCAAGGCGGTTATCTTTCTTCCCTCTTAGTTTTGGTTTAATTTTGAACTTTGAGAATATTCTCCTTTGATCCTTTAGCTTTTGAACGTTGAGAGCTTAGTGTTGAAAGTCAATAGAGGCGACGTGTTCCATTTCAAGGGAAACACGTCTAAGGGCGTTTGTGCGGACCATTAAGAGTCCGCGTGTCCCTAAGCCCTCACTTGACCTAATGTATTTAAACTCTCTCCTAGCCTTTGTTCCTCCTTAGACTTGTATGAAAATAAAACCTTTTCTTCAAGAGAGATTGAATCTTGAGAAAACCCTAACAAGCCTCGAATCGGGTTCGGCCTTGTTAGAGACCGTATCAAGAGGAGAGCCAAACCTCTTGTGTCGTCAATCGATCCACCCACCAAACCACCTTCGTTTCTTTCTTGTTCAATCATCCGTTCGTTTCGCGTCCGTACCATCCGATTGAACTGTTCGTGGTCTCTAGACGTATCTGCCGAACGGCTCGTTTGTTTTCCTTCAAACTTTGTTTCCCTCGTTGTTTCTCTCCTGGATCCAACGCTCATAGTCTTGGTCGAGGGAAGTTTCATCGATCGAGAGATTGGTCGAGTCTTCAATCCGCGACCGTCCCGTGTGCGTACCGTGACCGTGTCCGGCGGTCACATCACCAAACATCCTCATCCCCAGTGTTCGCTTAATACTTGCTTGGTATGCACTTCTCTTCATTCAAATACACAACTTCATGCATCACGAGTTCATCTGCATCTTGTGTATCATTATTATTTGTTTCAAGAGCTTCCTGCAGTTTGAGTAGTCGATCGGGACAATCTGATGCATAATGACCAGTCTTGTCACAACGGAAACAGGTAATTCTTGACAAATCAACGTTTCTTGCCTGATCTCTTCCACCATTGTATCGTCCACGTCCTCTTCCTCTTGAATAGAAACGGTTTCCACGTCCTCTGCCTCTGTTATTTCCAGTGAAAGCTCGACTCTGACCATCGTAGTTAGTATACATAAATTTGGTTTGATTAGTATGAGCTTCTTCCTCTGCTTCCTCAAATATCCGTTCTTCGTAAGCTTTCAAGCGACCTATGATGACTTAAAAAGTAATAGTATTAAGGTCCAATACTTGCTCAAGGGATGCCACTATATGAATGAACTTCGTCCGAGGTAGGCTCTTGAGAAACTTCTTAACTAATCTCGACTCTTCCATGTTAACTCCTAAAGCAGCCGACTTTGACGAGATCTCAGACAACTTTCCTGCAAAAGTGTCAATGGTTTCAGATTCTTTCATCCGGAGGCGATCGAATTCCGCCATAAGGGTTTGTAGCCTTGCTTCTTTGACCCTCTCTGCTCCCATGTGTCTGGCTTTGATTGCTTCCCATACCTTCTTCGCCGTATCAAGCTCTCCCACTTGTAGAATAAGTGCTTCGGGTATGGACTGAAACAATAGAGCGATTGCCATGTCGTTCTTCTCATCCTCCGTTGTCCCGGCTTCTACAATATCCCAAACTTTATGAAATTTAAGACAAATTTTCATCTTCATAGACCATACAGTATAGTTTGTGGATGTAAGCATTGGACATTGGATTGAAGAGGATCCTCCTCCTGGTGGTTTTTCTGGTGTTGCAGTCTGATCTGATGTCACGGTAATCTCGCTCATAATTTCTTTCTTTACGTACTCTGTTTTGGCTCTGATACCAAATCTTGTGAGCAAAGATTAAGAACTCAAAAATTTATAAAAACTAACTCTCTTTATTAGCTTTAGAAAATTCCTCAAAACTAAAGCCTCTCAAGCTCTTACAATCTCTCAAAATCTCTTAGGTTATGCAACACCCTTGCATAACCTTTATATAAGAAAACTCTTAACAAAACTTCCTAATCCAAATAGGAAAATATACAAATTTAGATATCTCCTAAACTTCCTTTTATTTCCTTTTTCCATAACTCGGTTGGATTAGTTATGCTTGAGCTTCACGCTTTCTTCAAGCTTAAGTCAACAGATATATGACTGAAAGTTGTGTGACAAAGTTATCTACTTGCTTGTCTGCTTATCCGATATATGGCCGAGAGTCTTCTGACAAAGCTACATGCCAAGTTGGTAGAAGCCCGATAGGATAAACGTCATTAGAAGTGAATCAGATTGGTAAGGTTCTAACGCATGGATGTTTCAGAAATGAGCGTTATGTTTTGTGATCTTTCTATATGTTGCCTCATCAATCATTTTAATTAGTTTTGTGATAGAATTCCACAAACATTCGACAATTCTTCAGGATAACTTTATGGAAGGAATAAAAAAAACATATGTGATTTTTGTTTTAATTACTTAGGGGGATAGTGCAATTTTGAGAAGTAAAAAAGAAAACTCAACTTTCATATTATCTTTAAGATGGATCTCACCAACAGAAATCTTAAAATACGAATTGTAAGTAAACAGTTTTGTTAAGCAATTAATTTAACTCAAAATGAGAAAGTCCCACTATGTGTCTTCTCCACGCAAAAGAAAGTTTCATTTTCTTAGTTTCTTTTTTCATTAATACAGTTTCTTTTTTCATTAATGGGTGTTGCTACTTTTTATGTGTCCGAATCGGTCACAATTAATACGTTTAGTTCGGTCAAAGGAGAGTTGAAGTTCTCTTTTAATATATTGATGCCGAGGCACGAAAGACGGGTTACAACACGACTTAGACGAGTTACAAAGACGGACGAAGATAAAAGACGAGCTTTATATCCCGTCGATTCTACGAGCTATAAGCTTTAAACCGTTGACTTTTGCTTGGATGAGCTGGACCCTTGTACTTGTTGTACCAATTCTCCTGCCTTTTTCCCCGATCCCCTTTTCAAGAGGCCGTACACTTATATTTATAGGAAGTCGTGTCGGTTCGTCCAGGAAAAATACCATAATACCCCTTTCCCTTGAAAGGGATATTTATGGGCTTTCTCCTGGGCCGGGCCCCTTTGTTGGGGTGGGTTCTACCCCCAACAGTAGTCCCCCCCCTTCGCCTTTAGTTCGTAGTCTTTAGGCGAAGGACTGCGCGTGAGAAAGCGCTGGTCTACTGTTCTGATTGGGCAAATGAAGAGTCGCGCGTGAGGGTGCGGTCTCCAATGTCGTGGATCGAATCGTCGCGTTTGATGCCCGAAGCGCGTGAGGTCCGGAAGTTGTATCGTCATTGAGCGCGTGCTGTAATGATGACGTTTCTGGATTCTTTTTTTCTCCTCTATAAATATCACTTCTCTTCTGACCTCATTATCTTCTTTTCGTGCCTTCGGTGCTCTCGTCGTTCAGGTATTCCCCCTTCTTCCTATCTCGTCGTTATATTGCTTTCTGTGTGTTGTGCTTTTTTCGTTATGAACTCTCCTCAATCCGCGTCGTCTGATCCTTCTGCCGGGAGTCACCTTCGACGAGCGACATCTTCCGAATCTGGCGTCTCTACTAAATCTGTTCGTCGTCGGAGCCGTTCCTTCAATTCTTCTGATTCGTCTTCGGTGGATTTAGATGCGGCTCTCTTCAAAGAAATGAGGTGTCGTATTGCTCCCGGGTCGGCAGCCCCTAGTTCGTCGGGGTGTCCTTTCAGAATCCCCTCATTGATAGACGAGCCTCTCAACGACGACCTATCTCCACCTAATTTGGACGATGTTCCTCTGCCGACCGTCAACCTTTTCAATCACATGCCGCCGACATCGATAAAATTTGACGCGGCGATTGATGCAGTTCGCGTTGGGAAGTTAAAGATTGAAGTGACAATTGATGCGACTTGTTCCAAGATACTGAATACTAGGCCGAAGATTTTGATTCCGGCCTCATTTCAACGTCCCTGGGATGCACCCGCCGGTTTTATTTGTCTCTCAGAGAAGTATTTTACCGAATGCGGATTGACCTTCCCTCTGCCTTCCTTTTTGATGACGTATTTCGCTCGTCGAAAGGCGGCTGTTTCCCAATTTGCCCCGGCGACCTTTCGGAACGCTGTCGGTCTTTCGATCATGGCCGAGGCTGCGGGGGTCAAGCTCACTTGTGATCATTTCGAAGAGCTAACGTGTCTGAATCCGTCGAGCCGAGAAAAGACTCCCGGACTCTATTATGTAGCGTCGGAAAAGAAGACGACGCTCGTCGAAGGTGCCAAGGGCAAAACATACAACTGGAAGGGCTCGTACTTCTTCCTGGAAGTTACCGCGGGGGTTATGGAGGATCCGTCGATCCCTTGGTTTTCTGGGTGGAACCCTTCACCCGGTAGCCGACCCATCTTGCTTGCTTACCTTCACATGCATCGTCTAGTTTTACTTAACATATATATATATTTTTTTTTGCTTTCAGTTGTTATTCCGAGGTGTTTGCTTCCATTCCCTTCTTCTTTTCAAGCTGAAATAGACGCGATTAAGCTCCATTGCCCTTACGTGTGGCCGGGTTCCGAGGGTAAAAAAGATCGTCCGCGGAAGTTAACAGCTAACCGAAGACCAAAAGGTATTACTCTTACTACCATTTTTTTTATGTTGCAAGCTTTGTTTTGATATCGTCCCCATCTTCCTTTTTTTTTACTTTAGCTAAGACAATGGGAAAGATGAACATGAATGTCCCTAACGCATCTGCTCGCTATCGTCGAGCTCCGGATCCGTCTTCTCGTTCGGCTCCTCGTCAGGATGTTCGTCGAGGTTCTGATCCCCCTGCTACTGATTCGTCAAAAAGGACCCTTCCTTCTTCTCGTCAAGCCGTGGACGACCCTTCGAGGACGCGTCAAAGATCCTCTCCTCCTAATCGCCATACTGGTCCCGAGGAAACGCTTCCAAGGAGGAAAACAGACGGCACTTCTGGTCGCATTGCCGATCCCAAAAGTTCGCAGAAGAGGAAGGATGGTCCTGAACAAGAGCCGCCTGCCCCAGTGAAGAAGTCAAAGCAGATCGATTTTAGCTGGGACTTTACTCATTCATCTGGGGCCCGTCCTTTCCCGGATGACTCGCAATCTTGTGCCGAGTTGTTCCGGAAGATCCATTTTGGCGAGGGTCGTCTTCCTTCTGTTGAGAGGATGAAAGAGGCTGATGCTGTTACTGAGGTCGCGCAAGCATCCTTTGAGGTTCGTCACTTAAACAAACCCACCTTTTTTGAACCCTCCTTTGTGTAGTTATACTTTTCTCTATGTCCTCATTCCTTCTTTGTTTGACAGTTCATAGCGCGTATTAACCGTATGGCCTCTCGCTATGAACGCCGTGTTCGTGACTTGGAACGTTCGGGGGGGGACGAATGAGAGGATTGAGCGTTTAGAGACTCAACTGGGGGATGCGGTTCGGTCAAACCAGAGATTGAGCGACCTTGTGGCCAAGCTCGAACATCACCGGAGCGGGCTAATCAAAGAGCGCGATTCTCTTACGACGAGGCTTGAGGAGTCCGAAGCTGCTCGTAACGGTCTGAAGCTCATTCTTAGCTCGGAGACAAGGAGGCTCAGGGATCGGCGTGATGAATATGGGCACCACGAGCGAATCAATGCTTTTCATGAAGTGGCTGGTCGCGTAAGGAAGCTCTTGTTGAAGCACAAAAACCACGCCGAAGCAGTTGAAGCGTCGAGGGAAAAATTCCTTGAGTACAACCAAGCTGTTGGCAATGTTCAGATGCTTGAAGCGCTCGTTGCCGAGGGTCGAATCTCTTTACTTGATGAGGAGATTAAGGATCAGGTTGAGGCCGTGATGAATCAACTGAAGGGCGAGGTCGAAGAATTTGATCTGCCGGATATCACCGAGGCTGACTTTGGCTTATCTCAGGTGTTTGCCGGACCTCTTCCCCCAATCCCGACTTGGATCGCTTCCCCAACTAGTGAAAATACCGAAGTGTTTAACGAAGAGGAGGGAAACGACGGGACGGAGAGTGGGGAAATCGGAGGTGAAGAGCAAGACGAACAAGAACAGGACGAGCCAGATCAGGTCGACGATCGTCCTTCAGACGGAGTTGAGGTGCAAGTTGCTGACCATCCTGCCGAAGGAACGGAGGAGCGAGTTTTGGGCTGTCCTGACGAAGGACCTGCTCGTCCCTCAGCTCCTGGGCGCGAATCTCCGGTTGCCGGCTTAATCTCGTGATTGTGCTGCTGTCGCCGTGTTGAGGGGTCGGCTCCCTCGTACTATCTCTCTTTTGCCGTGTTTGGGGTCGGCTCCCACGTACTTTAATGCGCCGTGTATAGGGGTCGGCTCCCTTAAAAACTTTACTCGTATCCTTGGGGCATTAATTACGGGTTTTATTTAATGCCTTGTTTTTCGAAACGTTGTTTATTGGTGTCTCTAAATGCGTTTTTTTTTTAAACCTACGCCTGTTGGGACTTGTGCCCTTTGTTCTATAAATAACCTGTGTTTCCCTTTATTTATTCTTGTTTTGTTGAGTTTGTTGTCCTCTTCTCTTTTTTTTTTTTTTGCAGGGAGGAGGAAGTCATTCTGATGCCGGTGATGACTAGATCAGCTTGGTTGTGCAGGGCGCAAGCGCAACTCGGTGTTAGAGCTGACGAGGTGATTCAGTCGGAACTTAACTATTACAATACTCGTATCCAGCGGTTAAGGGCTTACATCATTGCCACCCGTCGTTCGTTCGAGCGTTACTACGACTTCTGTCGCGTTGACGGGGTTGTGGAGTGCCTTGAACCGCTGATTGACGAAGGGCTTTTTTCCCGAAGTGGCGATGGGATCGTTTGGTGGAAGAGCGCACCCGGCTCGAAGATTTATGTGCGGAAGTGGTGGTTCCCACACTTGAGACGGGCGACCTTGATACCCTTGGTCGGAGGCCATTTGAGGAACAGGAGGAAATCGAAGCCTGCCGTGATCGTATCGACGTGCTTCGCCGTTACGTTGCGCATTTGGAGAGCACGAATCACTACTTCAGCGAAAGTAGTCGCGTCGAAGGAATCTGTGCATATCTCGAGGACATGGTTGGACGAGGTATGTCGGTTCCGATGGAGCTGCTGAAGGAGTTGAAAGAATCGTGCCGTTATTGGCAGACAACAATCGGCGGGTTGGATTTTAACGAACCTTCCAACGCCGATCTAGGAATTGAATGATTTGTTTTCCTTTGTCGTAGTTCTTCCTCTTCCCTTTTTTGTTTGTGCCGTAATGGGGTCGGCACCCGCATCAGACTGGTGTACCCTTGTATTAAAAATAAGGCAGGTTTCATGCTACTTTTGAGAATTATGCTTTCCCCCTTCTTTTTTTTTTTTTTTTTTAAAGGTGCGACTCACGATGGTCGGCTTATTTCCTTTGTGCGAGTTAGACTCGGCTTACTATGACCTGGGGCGACCGTTAATAGTCGGCTTACCCTTAGTGCGACTCGACTTAAAAATAACCAGGGGTGACCGTAAATAGTCGGCTTACCCTTTTGTGCGAGTTGCGACTCGGCTTAAAAAATACGTCGGAACGTAGGATTGTTACCGGGCCAGGGTAACGACTGAAATATTAAAAGAAAATTTTTATTATTAGCGGCTGTGTCCCGTAAAATGAGACTGCCTACGTACCCCCCGATCAGGAGGGATCAAGCCGATCGTAGTTCACATACATACTTTTTCAAATTATAAAAGGACGAGCTGGATGTAACCGAGCTCGCTTGCTGTTTTTTTTTTTAGTAGTAGTAACGCTTGAGGTGCATTGAATTCCAAGACCTTGGCACTTGATCGCCACTCATTGTTAGGAGCTCATACACGCCGGGGTGAACGACCTTGGATACTAGATATGGACCTTCCCAATTGGCCCCCATTTTTCCGGCGTCCGGTTCGGCAGTATTTTCGAAGACTTTACGGAGGACAAGATCCCTTCGTCGAAATGCCGATTGTGGACTTTCTTGTTATAATACTTGACCGCGGCGAGCTGATAATTCTGTATTCGTAGGAGTGCTTTGTCTCGTTCTTCTTCTAACTCGTCGAGTCTATCTAAGAGCATCTGACTGTTGAGCGCGGTATTATGAACGAGCATTGTTCGTCTGAGGCTCGAACTGCCGACCTCAGCTGGTGCCATTGCTTCCATCCCGTCAGCTAAAGAGAATGGGGTTTGGTTAGTGGATGTCCTTGGGGTTGTTCGGTAGGACCAAAGTACTCCGTCGAGCTCGTCGGCCCAGGCACCCTTCTTGGCATCTAATCTTTTCTTGAGGCCATCAAGTATAGTTTTGTTTGTAGCTTCGGCTTGGCCGTTGCCTTGTGGATACCTCGGCGTCGACTTGCTTAGTCTGATTCGCCATCTTGCGCAGAAATTCTCGAATTGTAGTGAAATAAATTGCGAGCCGTTATCAGTTACTATCTCGTAAGGGAGACCGTGGCGGCAGATTACGTATTTCCAGACGAAGAGTTGGACGTCCCTGGCTCTGATGTTTGCGTAAGATTCGGCTTCGACCCACTTGGTGAAATAGTTGGTGAGGACGAGTATATATCGTTTTTGTCTGGAGGTCGGTAGCGGGCCAATGATATCCATCGCCCAGCGCATGAAAGGATAAGGAGCTGCTCCGGCTCGCAGGAGTACCGTCGGCTGGTGAATAACTGGGGCATGTCGCTGGCACTTCTCACACTTGGCGACGAATTTCTCGCAATCAGAGATCATTGTCGGCCAATAGTGACCGTGCTTCTTGATTCGCAGTGCCAAGGCGCGGCCACCTGAATGATTTCCCCCAGCTCCTTCGTGTGTCTCCATCATGACCCGTTCAGTATCATCGCCGTGTATGCAAAGCAGAAAGGCTCCTGATGCCGTCCATCGAAGCAAATGGTCCTTCATCAAGGTGTAGTGGGCTGCCTTGGCCTTTAATCTTCGTATAGCCCATTTGTCTGTTGGTACGTTGCCGTCTTCTAAATATGCTCGGATTTCGACTCGTCAATCTGTTGCGTCGTTGCCAGATGCAGGTGCACATCCTCGGTTTGACCTCATCGTTCGATAAGTGGTCCTGATTTCGTTGGGTTGGTGGAGTGCGAGACAAGTCTCGGCGTGCGTCTCTCCTATGCTCGGCGCATCGATGCTTTCTACCGGGATGATTCGCCGAAGATCGGGGTCCGACGTCGAAGCGAGTGCTGCCAACACATCGGCCGGAGCATTGTCTCCTCTGGGGATTTTGATAAGCTCGAATTCATCAAAACGTTTTGACAAAATTTTAACGACGTCAAGGTATGCAGCCATGGGTTCACTTTTGGTGTCGTATTCACCGCTGAATTGGTTAGCGACGAGCTGAGAATCACAAAAAGCTCGTATCCGCTTGATCTGCATCCCGTTAGCGAGCTTAAGCCCGGCGATAAGTGCTTCGTACTCGGCGACGTTGTTGGTTGCTTGGAATCGGAGACGGAAGGATTGCTCCAAAATTTCGCCGGTTGGCGAAGTTAGTCGAATCCCTATCCCTGACCCGAGATGAGAGGATGCTCCGTCCACGTGCAAGGTCCACCGATCATCTGATTGGTCAGTGGGTGTTGGTTCGGCTTCCCCAAGCGGTAGCTCAATAAGAAAGTCAGCGAGTACTTGGGACTTAGCAGCTGGACGACTGCGATACTCAATGTCGTACTCACTAAGCTCGATTGCCCATTTCGTTAGTCGGCCCGACTGGTTTGGGCTGTGCAGTATAGATCGCAAAGGTTGGTTGGACAAGACCGCGACAGTGTGCGACTGAAAATACGGTCGGAGTTTTCTTGCGGACGTGACGACCGCCAGGGCAACCTTCTCGATCGTCGGGTAACGAGTTTCCGCATCGTCGAGTGACTTGCTTATATAAAAGATGGGTCGTTGCTCTCCTCGCTCATCTTTTACGAGTACACCGCTGACAGCCGACTCTGAGACCGCGATATAAAGAAATAAGACTTCGCCGAGTTCCGGCTTTGCTAAGATTGGTGGGGTCGATAAATAGTTTTTTAGCTCGTTGAATGCATTGTGACAGGCTTCGGTCCATTCGAACTTGCCCTTCGCTTTGAGAAGCTGATAAAATGGCAGACACTTGTCGGTTGATCTGGATATAAAACGGTTTAGAGCAGCGATCCGTCCAGTTAATCGTTGTACTTCTCTGGCGTTTTTTGGTTGTGGTAGATCAATGATTGCCTTAATTTGCTTCGGGTTCGCCTCGATGCCCCGTCTGGTTACCAGGTATCCAAGGAATTCGCCGGACTTGACTGCAAATGTGCACTTGGCCGGGTTAAGCTTCATTCCATACTTGTTGAGGGTGTCGAAGCATTGTCGCAGATGGGTAATATGATCCTTTGCGCGCTCTGATTTTACGAGCATATCATCGATATAGACCTCCATAGTCCGGCCGAGTTGCTCGGCAAACATCTTGTTGACTAGTCGTTGATATGTTGCTCCCGCGTTTTTCAGGCCGAAAGGCATCACCTTGTAGCAGTACGTCCCTCTATCTGTGATAAATGATGTTTTTTCCTGGTCCTCTTTGTGCATGAGAATCTGATTGTAGCCAGAGAAGGCGTCCATAAAGGTTAACAGCTCGTTGCCTGCAGTTGCTTTGACAAGCTGATCGATCCTTGGTAATGGGAAACTATCCTTTGGGCAAACCTTATTGAGATCGGTAAAATCAACACAAATTCGCCACTTTCCATTCTTCTTTTTGACGACCACCGGATTAGCTAGCCACTCTGGATATTTTACTTCTACGATTGACCCGGCGCCGTTTACTGCTTGCGAGCGTTCAGGACCTAGTTTGCGCCGTTTCTGTTTGACCGGCTTGTGCGTTGGATCGGCATTGAGCTCGTGGGTTGTGACGCTTGGGTCGATTCCTTTCATATCAGTTACGTTCCATGCGAACGTTGAGATGTTGGTTTTGAGAAATAGTATCAACTCGTTTCTCATGGCGGATGTTATTTCGGTGCTGATATTTACGCACCGTTTCTTGTCGTTTTCGTCTAGGCTCACCTCCTCGACCGTAGCGACGCCCTGTTGGACGGCGGTCGGCTTTCCATCTGTCGGTGACGAACTACTGTCGCCGACTCGCTGCTTTGATTGCTATAATTTCTTCCCGGTACGAAGTTTATGCTCGATCAGGAAGCAGGCTCGTGCAGTTTGCTGATTGCCGCGCAACGTATACACCCCTTTTGAGGTTGGGAATTTAACGCACTGAATATACGTCGATGGAACGGCTTTCATCTTGTGGATCCATGGGGTGCCGAGGATGACGTTATAGATCGTCGGCTTGTCGATAACCGCGAACCGAAAGTACCTGGCTATCCCCCCAACGAAGATTGGCAACGTGATTGTACCGACGGACATAAGGTGATCTCCGTCGAAGCCCGTCAAAGAATGACATTCCGGCATAATGTCCCATTCGCCGACCTCCATTTGTGACAAGACATCTCTGAAGATGACGTTGACCGAGCTTCCGGTGTCGATCAATATTCTCGTCACCTTGCTTTCGCCGATCAAAAGCTCGACGACCAGCGGATCGTTATGCGGTAAATCCAAACCTTCCAGATCTTTTCCGTCAAAAGTGATTGGCATGCTCTCAGCCTCGAACCGCGACGGCCAAGACTTCGTCATCTCGGCTTTCTTAGTATAATCTCTGATTGCTCTGACCGAATCGTTGCATCGGGCTAGCTCACCCATAATCATGTTAATTCGTCTTACAGTCAGGGGACGTTGATCAGGCTTGCGATCTGTATGCGGTCGTTTTTCCTGACCGCTGTCTTCGCGTCGTTCGGCGAGTAGGTTTGGGATTTCCATCTCGTCCTCACTTTGGTCGGCTAGTATCTTTGAATCTTTGACGAACTTTCGGGCAATACTGTTAGCACGCTTGGCGTCGTTCCGTCCAGGTCGGGTCACCTTGCTCCTGTCGGGCTCGACGACTATCTTTCCTTTCTTATATCGCTCCATCAAAATCTTCTGGAGGTAATGACATTCATCGGTCGAGTGGGTGGTACTCTGATGGTAATCACAATACGAGGTTACACTATTTTCCCCCACTTCCTTCCGGATATACTTGTTTTCGCCGATCGCAAAGGTTCGGCGAGTTCGATCTTGGTTCTTTGTGAAGTGCTGTCGCGGCTCGACGTAATCGACCTTTGGGGCTACGGCTGTAGGCTGCTTAGTTATCGCACTTGTCTCTGAGGAATGCTTCCTGGCGTGGATAGCTTTTTCCTCTTTGAGCCCAATGTGTTTTGCGGCGCGGAGTAGCGCCTCGGCCACGGTCTCGACGTGTGTCAAAGACAGTTCTTCTTTGAACCGAGATTCATACCAGAGCGCATTTTGAAGCGCGACGATTGCTGCGGCGTCCGGTATTGAAATATTGACGTAGATTTCCTTGAATCGTCCTATAAAGGACCGAAGCGACTCGTCTTTGTACTGGGTTAAGGCATACAAATCAGCGTGGGAATTCTTGTCTTCGATCAAAACAGAAAACTGTTTCAGAAACTCAGTTATCAGCTCCCTGATACTATCGATTGATCCTGGTGGGAGTCGCGAAAACCAGCTTAAGGCAGTTCCCGTTAGATGCTCGGCAAAAACTTGACAAGCGCCCGCGTCGTACTCCGCCGGACTGAACTGTAAAGGGCCGAGAGCTACACTGAAGGTGAGTAAGAAGTCTCGTGGATCGACCGTTCCGTCGTAATGACCCAACCTTGGCTTGACCGCTCGTTTGACTGTCGTTGTGGCGAGTCTTCGAGAGAAAGGAGTTCGCTGAGTTGCCTCGAGCATGAGTCCGACTCCAGGTGTTTTGTCCGTTGCTTTTTGAAGCATTGCGGCCATTTCGTTCATTTGCTGTTTAATTGCTACTAACTCGGGATCCGTCGTTCGATCTATCACTTCGTTACTTTGCTCAGTAAGGCGCTGGACGGGGTTACGCTCTACTCCGTCAATTCGCGCATACGACCCTGGGGTTGCCCTGGCGGAGGCGAGGTTCATTGGGTTGAACCGAGCGTTGTGGAGATGATTGATTTCGTCTTGCGAGTTAATCTGCGCCGCAGTGAGTGCATCCAACCGGCTATTAGTTCGCTCTTCCTGCTGGTCAAGACGTGTCAAAATTCCGCGGAACAGCTCATCTATGCTGGAGACGGGCTGGTTGCCGAGCAGAGAGAGTTGTGTTGGGACCATAGGCGGTTCTGTGGTCGCAGGGGTCGTCAAGTTTGTGGCTATGACGAAAGTCTCTGGGCTTTCCACCGTTACGACCTTTCTTGGAGCGTCCGGCGTGGGAAGGACTGTCTGCTCCGTTTGCTCCATTGTCGGGGTAGTCGTTCCCCCCGACGAGCTTGCCTCTTTGTTTGCTTGCTTGTCAACTGTGGTCATCTCGTCCAGTTGGTGTAAGTCCGTTCTTCAACTTTTTTAAGAAAAATTCGACTTGGCTCCCCCTACCTGGCGCGCCAAATTGTTGATGTCCGAATCGGTCACAATTAATACGTTTAGTTCGGTCAAAGGAGAGTCGAAGTTCTCTTTTAATATATTGATGCCGAGGCACGAAAGACGGGTTACAACACGACTTAGACGAGTTACAAAGACGGACGAAGATTAAAGACGAGCTTTATATCCCGTCGATTCTACGAGCTATAAGCTTTAAACCGTTGACTTTTGCTTGGATGAGCTGGACCCTTGTACTTGTTGTACCAATTCTCCTGCCTTTTTCCCCGATCCCCTTTTCAAGAGGCCGTACACTTATATTTATAGGAAGTCGTGTCGGTTCGTCCAGGAAAAATACCATAATACCCCTTTCCCTTGAAAGGGATATTTATGGGCTTTCTCCTGGGCCGGGCCCCTTTGTTGGGGTGGGTTCTACCCCCAACACTTATGTATGTATAATAAAATTTTAGTGGCCCCATAGGAATCTCTTACAACATAAACGATGACATGAGCTAATCAAAATATTATAATGATATAATATGTTAAATATAAAAGGCTATTAGACAAACTATTTTTTAGTATCTCAATTCCTCTTTCTAATATACTAGATAAGGTCCGCGTAAAAATTAGAAAAAATTATTGAGAATAATTAAATAGTAATATAATTATTTTTAGATTTTATCTTGTAATACTTCAATATTGAATATGAACCTCTCATATTTTATTTTAATATTCTCTCATTTCCATTATATAAGAGTTTTAAAATATTGTTTGCTATATTTTATAATATTTTTTCAAATTTCTATGTATAATTTGAATTAATATAAGAATTTATGACTATTTGAACTATGCAGTATATTTTCCTATTGGTTGAAGTTTTATAAATTACATGATACTTATTGTTTATTAATTTTTGTGATTTTACCCAAAAACTTTTATAGCACAGAGAGTATCATTTAAATATCTATACCATCATAATAAACAATATTTTAAGTTTAATTACACACTTCATTTTAATGCATAGAAGTAAATATTTTATATCAAACACAATTAATACATAATATCAAATATATCTTATAAGAATTGAAAATACAAATAAAAATTAACAAAATATAATTCGCAAAAAAGCTGAATCAACATTATTTAAGATATCCTCTATATAATATTACGGAAGTACACAACTTTTTTTTGATAGACTATATAATAGTTATAGGTTATAAAGTTATATTATTATTTGATTCATTAGTTGGTTACAAAATAGGTTATATGGATTGTAACCATTAGTTATACGGTTATACTTATACCTAGATTTAGGATATTCTTAAAAAATATATTCCAAAAAATAAAATAAAATTTCCAAAGAGAATATTTACATAAGGTAAAAAAATCTCATAAATTAATCACTCTTAAGCGTGATTTCTGATTATGCAACCAAAATAAAATTTTACCTAACACCTATCCAAACTTTAAGTATAAACCATTGACATCTCTATTCACCGGAATACACCATATTGATACAAAAAAAAAAAAAAAAAAATAACATTATTTGTATAGTATGGATTTACGGGTAAGAGTAAAATATATTAATAAAATTAAAACATTTATAATTTAGGTATATTATTTGTATAGTCTGAATTTACGGGTTCACTTGATTATTGATAATCGAGATATACAGGTTCCCTTGATTATTTTAGGTGTATTATTAATAATAATAGGAAATCTTGAACACAAACCATAATATCTACAGAAAAATTACCTTAATCATTCACACTATTATTAACCTATTAATTTGGAAAAATAATACCACTTTAAGGAATAAAATATATAAACAAATTTAACAATATAAACAAACCTTTTACAAAATTTTCTAAATTAACAAGTCTAAACAATATATGAGTTTAAATGTAATGAATTATATGATAAATTGAGTTACGATCTTTATAACGGACGACGGGTTAAATGTAAAATGTTAAGATTATATGAATAAAATTGTTTAAAAATTAATATAAATCTAAAAAATATTTTAATATACAAAATATATACATAATTTTTGTATAAAATAAAATTTAACCCGTGCAATACTTATCTAGTATTTGTTATGTTGCTATCTCATAAGTACTAATTTTATCTCATGTCATAATAATTTCTAAATGAGTGAATTTATAAAATAAAAGCATATATAAAGATATAGAGACATTCTCATCAAATAGCTGAAGATTCATTCCTATAAATTATAATTTATTTCAAATGATCTTAACATTATTAATATTCTTAACATTATTTAAGATATATTTGTTATGTTGCTATCTCATAAGTACTAATTTTACCTCATGTCATAATAATTTTTAAAAATAAGTGAAATTTATAAAATAGAAACATATATAAAGATATAGAAATATTCTCATCAAATAACTGAAGATTCATTCCTACAAATTATAATTTATTTCAAATTATCTTATGTTTTAACATATGCATTACAAAAATACATGTGGTGAAATTATAAAATCAAACATAAAAAATTACTAATATTCTTAAATGAATTTGTTTAAATTTATACATATTAATATTTGAAAATTTTTTAATCTAAAATAAATTTCATCAACATTCAGTTTAGTAATCACATTTAACTATTTGTTTCATCGTAAAACCATAATTCACTTCTTCATGGATTAGAGTTAAAATTTTAATAACAAAAATAATATGAGCATGATATGAGATAATATTGGTTAGCATTTCAAATTTAACAATAATATTAATCAGTAAAAAACTCAGTTAACATCCAGAAAATTTTTGTAAATCCAAAAATATCCTAAATATTATTCTTTTATATGTCATAATCTCATTTTTTCTATTTTTTTTTTCAGGTTTCTCATATTACTACATGCATTAAAATCTTTAAAATAAAACATGTAAAACTATACTAATACACATCATGTATTGAAATTTTTTTCTTTTTAAGTTCATTTTCTTTCAAGGTTTTGTGTACTTACTTACAATAAAAAATTATATCGCAATAATAAATACAATTTATATCCAACTAAAATTATGTTAAATAACTTATGTTATTATTTTTAACTTTGTTATTCATTATTTATTGATTAATATACATGCTTAATAAATTAAGTTTTTGCTTACACATGTCAAATATTATTGAGAATACACGTATAGTATAATTAACATACAACGGAAAAATATTGATTTTGTTAGTTTTCTTTTTTAATTAGAGAAATATTTTTTTTAAATATAAACATGTAACAATCTTGTAAATATAATTAGCTGTCCTACTACGTTTATTTTAAAAAATGAAAATTTTTGACATGTGTCAACATCTAATCAATATATTTGACACATGTCACGATCTTGTTAATGAATAATTTTGACATCAAACTTTATATAATAAAATTTTAACAACCACTAATAAACTACACTTATAAGCCGCATGAT
This sequence comes from Camelina hispida, assembly GCA_023657505.1. Lineage (NCBI taxonomy): Eukaryota > Viridiplantae > Streptophyta > Magnoliopsida > Brassicales > Brassicaceae > Camelina > Camelina hispida. The sequence continues at coordinate 29,110,857 of CP094637.1, forward strand.
CAGCCATGATTTCAGAGACGTGGCGTTTCTCACTGACTGCTCGGATTTGGTGAAGATAGTGTCTTCCCCGTCAGACTGGCCGGCTTTCTCTGCCTATCTCGATGACATCAGGGTGGATATGGAGGAATTCTCACGTTTTTCGTTGTCCTTGATCTCCAGAAATGCAAACGTCCTTACGGATAGATTAGCACGACAAGTTCGTACTCAACCGCAGGCAATCACTTATGTTAACTCTTCTTCTCCATATTGGCTTGTTTGAGCCAATCTTTTGTTGTTATAAAAAAAAAAAAAAAAAGCTGCATGTAAATCTACCCCGTTCAAAATGTTAAACTGTGAATTACATGTATTACGTTTGTGATTTTTTAAAAGAGTTTAGAGTAACTTTTTTAATCAATCATTAATTTCTTGTCTAAATTTTATTTAATTAATAATTAAATTTTTGCGACACCCCGGTTTCAGAGACTTGCAGAGAGGTTTAAAAAAATTGATTTGGCTACCTATGTCACCAAAATGCACTTATCTTTTCAGTCAAATGTCTTGAGAGAACTCCAGAGTTAAGCGTGCTTGAGTTGGAATAGTCTAAGGATGGGTGACCTTCTGGGAAGTGACTGTCGGAACTATGCGAGTTAGGACAAAACACAGGAAAAGATCATGTGGTGATTTGTAAGGATGGTAATAAGTCTTTAAAACCTCCCGGACGTAGCAAACCGGCCGTCGGATATTGATGGGCTCACGGGCCTAGTGAGAGGATGTGAGGCCCATTAAGGAAGGTGGGCCCATGGACTGGGATTGGACATGGGCCCACTAAGAGGTGGTGGTCGGGGTGTTACAAGTGGTATCAGAGCCGAACCCAGACGCGTGTGGAGTCGAGTGGTCTCACACCATCGGGGGTGACGGTCTTGGTGCACAACAAGAACGTTGCGATCTGTTAGTGGGGGTGAATTGTGACACCCCGGTTTCAGAGACATGCGGTGAGGTTTAAAAGAATTGATTTGGCCACCTATGTCACCAAAGTGCACATATCTTTTCGGTCATGGGTCCTGAGAGAACTCCAGAGTTAAGCGTGCTTGAGCTGGAGTAGTCTAAGGATGGGTGAACTTCCGGTAAGTAACTGTTGGAACTGTGCGAGTGAGGACAAAACACAGGGAAAAATCATATGGTAATTTGTATGGACGGTAACAAGTCTTTAAAAGCTCCAGGACGTAGCAAACCGGCCGTCGGATATTGATGGGCTCACGGGCCTAGTGAGAGGACATGAGGCCCATTAAGGAAGGTGGGCCCATGGACTGGGATTGGACATGGGCCCACTAAGAGGTGGTAGTCGGGGTGAGTTGTGACACCCCGGTTTCAGAGACTTGCGGAGAGGTTTAAAATAATTGATTTGGCCACCTATATCACCAAAGTGCACTTATCTTTTCGGTCAAGGATCGTGAGAGAACTCCAGAGTTAAGCGTGTTTGAGCTGGAGTAGTCTCTGGATGGGTGACCTTCGGGAAGTGACTGTCGGAACTGTGTGAGTGAGGACAAAACACAAGGAGCACGTGAGGCCCATTAAGAAAGGTGGGCCCATGGACTGGGATTGGACATGGAGCCCACTGAGAGATGATGGTCGGCATGTTACAATTTTCTACGATATTAAAAACGAGATTGGATAAAAAAATGTTGAACTCAGACAAAAATTTGTAACCCGAATCAAAATTTTCATACCTAAACATATACTGAATTATCAAATAATTTAAAGGAAATCAAATCATTTGTACTACATAATCCAAACTATATAAAATTGAATCAAATTATCAAAATTCATTAAAGAACTAGTATTTTAATTAAATATATTAAAATTTACAATTGTAGTTAAATATATATATAAATATATAATATATTTCTTTAAATATAACTTAAAACCCAAAATTCCATCCCAAATGAGACTTAGTTTTAAAAACCAAAAAATCGTCAAAAAATAAAAACGTAGGGGGGTGTATTGAAACAATGATTTTGAAGGATTTTATGGGATTTAGGAAATTTGAAATTTTGATAGATTTTAGGGAAGTTGATATGATTTATGATAAAAATCTTTCAAATCCTATCTAAAACCATGAGATTTGGATTTCTGTATTTTTAACTAAACAAATCCTCTCAAATCTTCCAAAATCCCTAAAACTTATTAAAATCCAAATCCATAAACTGTTTTGAATAACAGTGGATTTTAAAGTAGATTTTTAAATCATTAGTTGAATAACAGTGGATTTCAAGAGACTCTTTAAAATCTTTGATTGAATAACATAGAATTTGTAACTTTTACACAAATCACTTAAAATGTCAAGTTGAATACAACCCCCGTAAAAAATATGAACCAAAATAATATTCTGATTTGAATAGACATTTTTCTAAAATCCTAAAAGCACAAAATTGGAATAGTAAGAACCCTTATTTAAAAAATTGCTAGGCGCTAGCGCTAGTTGAACGCTAAAAGTAGGCCTAGCGTCTATTAAAGAAATCAGAGATTAGATAAGAATTAATCGACTTACAGTTTTAAGCTATTTTATTAAATTAATAATTAATAATATATGGTATTAATTATATATTTATATGTATAGTTTGGTTCATGTTAGTGAAAAGGTACTATATAAAATACAAAACTATAAACATTATTTTAAAAATTGTAGTAAACACATGAGAAGATATTTTTTAAACAAAAATTATGATTTTCATTAAAATTTTGAATATAAGTTATTGTAAAACATCACGAAGTCTAAATCGACAAAAAATTATTTTATGCATATAATCAAAACTAATCTGATTAAGCAAAGAGTAATCAAATTAACAGAAAATAATCTGATTAAGAAATTAGTCCTTAATCGTAAGATAGACCTAGCGACTACACAGAGAATAATAAGCGCTAGGTGAGTAAGTTTTTGAACAGAGACTAGAAGTCTATAACCAATATGAACCGATTCATCCACAATTAAAATGTTGATGATAGAATAAACATTTTTGTGTTGGAGTGTTTTATTTTCCCAAGAAATCCTACTATATTAATTGAGAAGTACAAAATTAAAAATAACCTTAAAAAGTGTAAAAAATTACATGTAATTGCCATTAGAAATTGTTAAATAAAGGCTAAAACTGCTGAGGCTATAAAAGATAATTAGTAATTATTAAAAATTAAAAATCAACTATATTAATTAACCAAAATTGTGGGGTTACATGGATAATCAATCCATTTAAATTAAATACATAAACCAAAAAAACCTAAACAAAAAAAATATTCCCTTAACAAAATCTTTATCCTCTTAACAAAAAAATCTCAAACCATGAATTCTTAAAAAGCTTAAGTTCTTTCAAACGTGTCTATAATCAAAGATTTAAACTATTTATTCATTGTTACAGCCTCATTTTTTTTATTGATGTCATTTTTTCAATAAACATATTAAAAATTGAAAAAATTGCTAAGATTCCAAACCAACAATTTCAATCATAAATCATTATAAATAATTGAAATAATAAACAATTTTTGCAAATTTTTCTAAAATAAAATGTTCAGCCCGCGGTCTACCGCGGGTTAGTGCCTAGTCATATAATAATAGAGACGACATTGTGAACTAATTCTCCCTTAATCTAATTCTTCTTAAAATATAAAATTCACATTTTTGTTTTGGTAACAGTAATATAAAATCCACAAATATAAAAAAAAGAATCTTCTTGTTTGGAAAACTTGGTTTTTTACAAATCCTATCCTTCACGTGCTCTTGTTTGCGTCCCCTATTTGCTTGGGATTTTGATATGTTTCTAATTCATCTTCACCCCAACCCAATCACACCTCATCCACTTGTCACTTCTGAGCTGTCCCTTCCCACATTGTCTTAACCAATAATAGTGGGATCTTCACAAATTTTACATTTTCGTTTTTTACCCCACTACTTCTAACTTATTTAGTGTACCCCCTCAAATCTTCTAATTAGGCTCCACTAACCCCATTAAAAACAAAAATTATTAGTTTTTTAACATTTTGAAAAGTGGAATGAACTCTTCACAAATTTTACATTCCCATTTTCATCCTACATTTTTTCTTTTGTTCAATTCATCATCCTATTTATTCACTTTGCATCCGCTAATAAAAAAAACTTTTAAAAAATAAAATAAAATAAAAAAACGTATAACTCAATAATAATGATGCTTATTTCAGAAAACGCTAGGTAAAAGAATCCAATATTATTTAAAAATAAATCTTATGATATTTATTTTATAGAAAGTTTTATTTATAAATATTTCCAAATAACTAAATTTTAATATATAGGATTACTTATAAAAAGAAATCCAAAAGTGGAAAAGGTAATAGATAATTACTAATGACTCTTATTCATTCTCACCCCCATCAACAATTCTTCACAACTTTTTTTTTTTCATTTTCAACCTACAACTTCTCTTTTATTTGTTTAATCGCCGAATTTCTTGAAATTGGCTCCACTAGCCCCACACAAACAAATAAAAAAAAAAACAAAACCCAAAATACTTTTCTTAAAACTTTGAAAAGTGGACCCAAAATTAATTAATAATTAATTATGACGCTAATTGAGTTTCTCCTTTAAATATACACAAATCTCTCTATCTCTATCAAACAAATTGTCTTAAAACATTTCATCTTCATCTTCTTCTTCTCCAAAAAATGGGATTCGTAAAGTTATCTCCGATGATCCTTCTCTTAGCCATGATCGGCGTTTCATATGCCATGGACATGTCTATCATCTCATACGACGAGAAACACCACATCACCACCACCACCACCACCGTGACCAGCCGTAGCGACGCGGAGGTTGAGAGAATCTACGACGCGTGGTTGGTGGAACATGGGAAGAAGAAGATGAACCAGAAGAACGTTCTTGGTGCAGAGAAGGATCAACGGTTCGAGATCTTTAAAGACAACCTCCGTTTCATCGATGAACATAACACCAAAAACCTCAGTTATAAACTCGGTTTAAACCGGTTCGCTGATTTGACCAACCAAGAGTACCGATCTATGTACCTTGGTGCTAAACCGAGCAAGAGGGTTTTGAAAACCAGTGATCGGTATGCGGCGCGTGTTGGTGACTCGCTTCCCGATTCCGTTGACTGGAGAAAAGAAGGTGCCGTCGCCGATGTTAAAGATCAAGGAAGCTGCGGTAAGATCTCTTTCTTTTTTTTTGGTTTAGTTTTAGTTTTGATTTTTGGATTAAAAAAAAAATATATATATATATATATATATCTGGAAAAAATCCCACAAATTCCTGAACTTTTTAACGGACGAATCTTTTTTTTTTTTTTAAGAATTGAAATGTGTTTATGTGAAAAGTATCGAAAAATTTGGATTGTTTCATAATCTATTTTTAAAAAAAAATTGATAAATATTTCGGACGTATCTTGAAACTTGTCCGGGGAATGATGAGTTTGGTCTTAAGTGTTCGACTTTTAGGTGTACGTTTCGCTAAACCAAGATTTTGAAATATATGGAGATGCATAATTATGGTCAAATCTGAGAAAAATTACTAGTAAAGTTTTTGATGATACGTTTGTGTTTAACGTTTGGTAGGACCTTATGGTCATTGAACTTTAAAGTGGGGGCTATAAGACTTTATGGACCCATACGAGATTTGCTTTTTTCAAGAAATTAAAAAGACTGGTGGGGACGAATATTTGGTTGGTTGGTATATGTTAGTGTTTGATTGTGACAATTTGATTGATTGTAACTAATCTGGAATTCTCTTGTTTATTAGGGAGTTGTTGGGCGTTCTCAACTATTGGAGCCGTGGAAGGAATAAACAAGATTGTGACAGGAGATTTAATCTCTTTGTCTGAACAAGAACTGGTTGATTGTGACACATCGTATAACCAAGGTTGTAATGGAGGTTTGATGGACTATGCCTTTGAGTTTATCATCAAAAATGGTGGTATTGATACCGAACAGGATTATCCATACAAGGCTTCTGATGGTCGTTGTGATCAGAACAGGGTTAGTTTTGTTTTGTTTGTTTTATTCATTGTAGTTTTGTGAAACCTCAAATCATTAGTCTTTGAAATTGAAGTTTTCTCTGTTTTTATGTTAACGTTGCAGAAAAATGCCAAGGTTGTCACAATTGATTCTTACGAGGATGTGCCTGAGAACAGTGAGGCGTCTCTAAAGAAAGCATTGGCTCACCAGCCTATTAGTGTCGCCATTGAAGCTGGTGGTCGCGCTTTCCAGCTCTACTCTTCGGTATGAAATAATAACTTAATTGTGTCAAGAAAATGCTAGGCAAATCTATCTTGATTTTGAAGATGTTAAAATGTCGGTTGGCTATTTTTGTCTTCAGGGTGTATTTGATGGAATCTGTGGGACAGAGCTAGACCACGGAGTTGTGGCTGTGGGTTACGGAACTGAGAACGGAAAGGACTACTGGATTGTGAGAAACTCATGGGGAAACAGATGGGGAGAGAGCGGATACATAAAGATGGCACGTAACATCGCAGAGCCAACTGGAAAGTGTGGTATCGCCATCGAGGCTTCGTATCCAATCAAGAAAGGTCAGAACCCGCCAAACCCTGGCCCGTCGCCACCATCTCCCATTAAGCCACCAACCCAGTGTGACAAATATTTCTCTTGCCCTGAGAGCAACACTTGTTGTTGTCTCTTCAAGTACGGTAAGTACTGCTTCGGTTGGGGATGTTGCCCCGAAGAAGCTGCTACTTGTTGCGATGATAACTCTAGCTGCTGTCCTCATGACTACCCGGTTTGTGACACTAACCGTGGAGCCTGTTTGAAGGTTAGTTTCTTCATACCACTATTGATATCAAGAGCATTGACTTTTGTTGATGAATATTTTAACTGATTTTGAAATGTTTGTGGTTTTGGCAGAGCAAGAACAGTTCGTTGAGCGTGAAGGCTCTCAAGCGTACACACGCAATACCGTTCTGGGCGAAGAGCAGAAAGCACATTGCTTAAGAGAAAGCTCTGAAACATTGAGTATTCATCAAAAGCATGCTATGTTGTTGTTCTAATTTTTAAAATTGCTGATTCTGCTGCTGAGGTTTTCTGTACATATAAAACCTCTCCCTAAGTTTCATTCAGTTTCATCATTGTTAAAGTAACAAAACTCAAAAACATATGGGTTCGGTTATTGAATCTCTTTCAACTTTGCTATTTATCGATCTATTATGGATAAAAGTTCACTTTCCGTTCTCAAACTATTCCAAAAGCTTGAATTTAATCTTTACATCTACACTTTGAATCTCTTTCTGTCTTGCAAACAGTTAGCTAGCCAGCTTGAACGCGTCAATGAAGAGACCATAAGTGAAACCCATCTTGAAATTATTAAGCAGAGCAATCGGAAACGTCACAGTGGTACGACTATAGTAGAACCTAGTCACATACTCTGTCAAAAGAACACACAAAACCGCAGCGATAACATCGTTGACACCCAAAGCTCCAAACGACAGAGAGATAGTCTGCGCGACATAGAACCCACCTAACAACGAGATTCCTCCGAAAAGAGTTCTCCTTGATGGCTTCTTGAAGTAATTCCTAGAGATTTCAGGAACCGATCTTATAATGTCGATCAATCTCCTTGGAGTTGGACCCCCTTCAGTCTCTTGCAAAGCTCTAACGCTTCTTGCAATTTTCCTCTTACATTTAGATGGGGACAACACAAACGTTCCGAAACTCTGCCACTGATGATGATGATTAAGGACTAAACTGTTCAAGTTGGTGGAGATGAAACTCAAAGAATGTGCCATCCTGAAAACAATCAATTAATATCCAAGAAACCTTTTACATTTGAATGCAACTGGACAATTCAACAATTTGAACACTTTTTTCATTTGCCATTATAACAAAGCCAAGAAGCTTGTTTCGGTGCTTGTACAAATTTGTGTAACTCAAATCTGAAACTACTTTTTTAAAAAAAATTGAATAATGCTACTTCAAGAAACAAGATCTTGAAAATGAAAGTTTAAGACATTTCACACAAGAAAACACAAATTGGATTAGAAATCATAATCACAGTGAAAAGATTGAGCAAAACAGTGCGATTGCAACGAAATTGGGGTCACATTTTTCTAAAACATAAGTCTGTAAAATCTAGGTGAAGTATGGAATCAAACACAGGACTCGGGGAAAAGGAATTACCAACACGAGGAAGATCGAAGAAGCTTGCTTGAGAGGATTTAGTGGAGAAATGGAGCGAGAAGAAGAACAAACAAGGGTCTGGATTTTTAATTAACAAGGGCAACAAGATGAGAAGAGGAAGAAGAAGCCATTTGAATTGGGCCCTTTAATTATAATCTTCAAGAGGGCTTTTCACTAGAATTGCGTTCGACTTTTTTTTTTTTTTTTTTTTGGTCAAACTACTTGATTTCATTCTCACAACACCAAATACAAAGGAGTAGGATTCAAAGATCCAAAGTTAGATACAACATAAAAGGTATTCCCCAATACCATAAAAAGATAGATAACATGTTTCAACAAAGGATCCAAGAGAGCTGTAGGACAAATGCTAGAAAGCGGTTTGACCCATGAGAGATCAAGGTTTGTTGAAGGGTCTTCCAAGAGTACATCCATGGTAGACACAATGGTCATTGTCCAACAAAGACTATATGACGTTGATAAGTTGGTTGCGGTTATGCTTCTCGCCGGCACGAGAGGAGCTACTTGAAGTAGTGCATAAACCATCTCCAGAACCTTTTTGAACTTTGAAGCAATAAGAGTTTCCTTTGAAGCTATCACCATGATACAACCAAGATACAAGTCAAACCGTAACATAACCGGTGAGTTCTCTCTCACATAAGAGCCATGGGCATGGAGATTAAGAATCCCACACACATTTTGTAGCCGGGTTGACACAGACAATACATGAGCAGACATGAGCTTCAGGTTTGGTGTCAAAGGTTGGGGGTAGGGATCTGTTGGTGTCGAGAAAGAGATACAAAAGCTAGAACTGTTGGCAGCGGAGTGGTGACTGTCATTAGACGGGATTTGCAGGGAATCATTGTTAGCCAAGGATCTTCCAACATCGGGATCAACTAGAAGATAATTTAAATTCAGCACTAAACCGATGGGAGGCTTCAGGGTAGTGGGAGCAAGAGTAAACACCATATAAGGAGCTGTTACCAGGGATCTAAGATAAGGATTGAGCAGACCTAGCAATCTAGTCGGATTATCACTCAAGAGGAGTCTTCGACCTATGAGGATATCACGACCTTGATCTAGAAAGCTAGAAACTGACCATAGCGATGATAAATTGGACCTGGTTTTTTGCATAATGGGCTGAGACTTGATACCTGCTAATGGGCCAACTTCAGGCTTTAGGTCCATCAAAGAAACATTTAGGGTTTCGTTTGTTGACGAAAAGAAAATTGGTGTGCGGCGGCAGATCGGAGAGGGTATTGTGATCTTCCTTGAATGGTGCATCTCTCGGTGAAGCAGGTTCAGCCCCGCCAAGCTCTGGCGGTGATATGTGATTGAAGCGGAGATCCAATTAGTATAGGAGAACATGACCCTGGAGAAAAACTCGCCGTGCGCCGTCGGCGTCTCCTCCCGGCAAGGCGCATCCGATGGTCTAAGAGGGATCTCTCCTGCCATCGACGAAACCGGGATGAAGCAAATCTCAGGTGTCCATGAAGCTCCAAATCGGGACTTGTAAACAACCATGGATTTTCAATCCGCTGTAATGGGGTCTGGACACATAAAGAGGTTGTTGAGGTTTGCCGGAAACCATCTCCAACCGTTGAGTGGGGAATTAGCCAGATTTTGTGCTTTCAAAAGGATTTGAGAGGAGTGACAAAAGCTTAAAAAAGTGGGGAAAAAAATTTGAAAAGTAAATTAAACAAAGAGAAACTGGCACAGAGGTGAGCGGAATGAAGGATCTCCCGACGCCGGCGAGCTGAAGCACCGCCGGCGCCGGAAAGAATAGTCGATGGAGATGTCTCGATGTTCGGGCCTGAGAGAGTTTTTTGGATTTTTTACTGGCTTGTCCGTTTAAGAAGGATAATTTGAATTGCGTTCGACTAAGATAATCTATACTAGTAATAAAAAGTAGGAGCTATATAAAACAATTAATAGGGATTAGACATGTCATTAATTAACATTTTTTAAAATTTTTAGGATTTTGTAATTTTCAGATTTTTTTTAATAACCAATCGGGATCAGACATTTCAATATTGAAATTATGTAAAATTTCTATATAAAAATATTTATAAATAAGTGAATGTACAACGTCCCACATCGGCTAGAATTTTTTTAGACAATGACTGAGAACCACTATAAATAAGACTAATATGCTTCCTACTACGAATGAGCAGCAAACTTGAAGGATTGACGTTGCAAGACCCTTGATTTGATGTTGTTTGAATTTATTTTTAAGGTTTAAAGAAAAAGGATCTACGACGAACACACTTTTTATTAGCTATACATGTGTTCATATTACTTTCTCTACAAGTAATTTGTAATTTTATATTATTAAGATTTTGGTTCAAGAAGTTTCAATACATGTGGATCTAAAAACCGAGTAAGTATGCAGATGAAAATATCAATAATTGAGTGCATATGGTGATTATGCTGCTCCATGAAATTTTACGAGAAAATAGGCAATGATTTTGGTCTTAGAGTTTGATGGGTTAACAAGTTATTAAGTAGAAGAATGTGAGAAAGTAGATGAGAAATATGAAGAAGAAGAGTATAACAAAGAAGCGGACGGTAAAAGTAATAATGACAATTATCATGAAATCTTGACAATAAAAATGACGAGAAAAAAATATGAAAAGTAAGAAAAAAATGGAAAAAAACATAAAAACATAGATGGTGGTTGTCAATTAAATATGAGAAAACAAGATTAATTCATAATTTAAAAAGTGTTTCGTTTGCCTGGCCGTAAAAAAATATGGTTTAGTATATGCAAGGTCACCAGTTCGAATATCCGATCCGCCTCTCTTGGACGTCCAGTTAAACCCATGATTGTTTTGATCAGATTTGATTTTTTTAGCACAACTGATTTTTAAATTTTGGTGTATCAGAAATAAAATTTTGGCCTTAATAGTAATTTAAATTTTTCTATAAGATAATATTACATAACTGTCATAAATCATATATAATTTGCACCAAAATATATCAAATAAATCGACGTGTAGCGTGGATTCAAAACCTAGTTTACTAAAAAGTTTTAGATTATTCTGAACTTTCACTAATTCGAAATTTGAGTTTAGTTTGTGAAATTTTATATATATATATATATAAAAGTATAGTAAATAATTTAGATTTTTTTCCTATTTTTTTTTTGACAACAATGGAGAGAATTAGCTCAAATGAACCAATTGGGGGGAAAATTGTTTACAAAAATAGTAGCATGCGGTTGGATACGAACTTGTCGTGCCAGATGATCCGCAAACTCATTGTCCTTCCTAGAGATCAAGGTCAAGGAGAAACTCGAGAACTCCGCTATGTCCACCTTGATGTCTTCAAGATATGCTGAGTAGGCTGGCCAGTCGGAGGGAGAAGACACCATCTTCACCAAATCTGAACAGTATGTATAGAAAGCCACTTCCAAAAAATCGTGACCTATCATGCACCTCATTGTCCAAACAAAAGCTTCGACTTCAGCATGGAGAGAGGATAAGCTGCAGCAGAAATTTGTGGCGCCCACGAGAGGGGAGGACCCCTGCGATGACCGACAAACCCATCCCGCACCAGAAAACCTATCGGCATCCTTCCATGAACCATCAATGAAGCAACGATATCCTGAGAAAGCAGAGGGAAGCTGAACACCCCACACCTCCGCCCGAGGAGCAGACTGAGGGCTGAGCGAGCAACATACCTCTTCCTCACTCTAAGCTTCCGACCACGCCTTTGCCTCACTAAGGGCAAGACGTACTACTTCATCCGGTTTCTCCAGCTCATTCGCAAAAACCTTTGCATTTCTGGCTTTCCAGATATACCATACTATCCAGGGGAAAGCTGGGACCTGAGCTCCTGGATTATGTGCCCCTAAGAAATGATCCAAATTAGCATATAACGAGGGGGTAGGAAAAGCCTGAAGACCCGTAGGAACATTAGCAATAGCCCAAGCTTGTCTCGCTGGGGGGCATTCGAAAAGAGCATGATTAATAGTTTCATCCTCTGCCCCACACCGAGAGCAGTTGACATCACAGGAAACACCCTGTCGTCTTAAATTAGCAGTCACCGAAAGACACCCAGAAAGAATCTGCCACATAAAATGTTGTAACTTCGGTGGACACCGGGTTTTCCAAACAGCAGCCTTGAGAGGCGTAATATCAGGACCATGAGCAACCACTTGGTTCCCCTGAGTAACAGCTACATGATAGCCCGACCGCACCGTATACTTCCCTGTTTTTGTAAAATGCCAACCAAGCGAGTCCGGTTGTTAATTAATGCTCAGAGGAATAGCTCCAATCAAATCAACATCAGCTGGAGCAAAATGGGCGGCGAGCCGATCCATTCGCCAGGTGTTATTTGCACGATCTATAAGATCATTCATTTGAAGCAAAGGATCCTTAAAAGAATCCTTGTTTTGCGCTGGTCTCGGGAATTGAGCTGGAGTCCAGGGATCTGTCCAAATAGAAATAGTATCCCCGGATCCAACCCGTCTAATCAGCCCTTTATTTACCAGAGATCTAGCAGAAATAATACTTCTCCAGCCATACGATGGAGAATAAGACTTAAGCGGTACCATAGGGTTTGAATTCCGGTAGTACCGACTTTTAAAAACCTTTGCAAACAGCGAATCTGGTACCTCAATCAGGCGCCATAATTGCTTTACCAACAAAGCCGTGTTAAAATCATCCACATTCCGAAAGCCTAACCCGCCCAGTTGCTTACTAGAACAAAGTTTTTCCCAGGCTAACCAATGCATTCCCCCGGACTGACTATTCCTGTTCCACCAAAAATTTGCCACTACACTAGTAAGTTTGGACGCAATTGTTTTCGGAATACGATAACAAGACATCACAAAGGTCGGAACAGCAGTAGCGACTGACTTGATCATGACCTCTTCCCCCCCCCCCTTGGACAAAAGCTTCGCCGTCCAACCGGTAGTACGACTCTGTAACCGATCCCTAACAAAGGAGAAGACCTTGGTTTTGGACCCCCCCCCCCAAACTCTCTGGTCGCCCCAGATACGAACCATCCCACCAATATTTGTAATACCAAGCGTCGAGTGCACCTCTGAACGTATTTGTTCAGGTACCAGATGACCGAATTGTAACGATGATTTGGAAAAATTAATCTGTTGCCCCGAGGCAGCCTCATAATTCTTCAAAACATCTAAAATCGCCCCACATTCCTCCTTAGTGGCTTTACAAAAAAATAAGCTATCATCGGCAAACAAGAGGTGAGTTATTGGTGGACACTTGTTTGCCACCTTGATACCCGTATTCCATTTATCCGTCTCCGCTTTCCTGATATTCCCAATAAGCACCTTCGTACAGAGAATAAACAAATACGGTGATAGCGGATCCTCCTGCCGTAAACCTCGCTCCGGTTTAATAAGCCCATTTGGTTGCCCATTCAGCAAAACCTTATATTCCACCGAGGAGACACAAAAGATGATCCAGGTTATCCATTTCTCTGAAAAACCCATTTTACGGAGGGCCCGTTCAATAAATAACCATTCCATCCTATCATAAGCCTTACTCATATCCGTCTTAATAGCCAAAGATTTTTTTCCTATTTAAAAATTAATATTTAAGAAAATTGATCAATTTGTTGTTTATTGTTAGGGCCAAATGCCTCTCATTTGTGCATACATATATGCCGGATCTGCTCGGTACATGTAGATACATCATGATTATTTTGGATATTATTAATTAATACTTGAGACCAAAAAAAAAGTCTTAAATAACAAAATACTCTATGTTCCTCCAAACTGGCTACATGAACTCTTTGAAACTGAGAAATTCTATTCCTCTTTTTAAGTTTTGGTTTCTGTCTCCCTTTTGACTAAAATGTTTAGTGCATATTTTTTGGTGGATTAAATTGATTATGTTTAATCACTTATCTTTAGTAACTTTTGATTTCTCTACAAAGTTACATATTGTAATCCGTTCTTAAATGAATGAAAACAGATGACAAAAAAAAAAAAAAAAAAAATACTCTATGTGAGGACTAAAATAAATTAAAAATTAATGTGAAGCTTATGTTTATAAAAAACATACTTTGTGCAAAAAAAACCATACTTAAGCTTAGGTTTGGTCATGTACAAGCTACACATGGGAAAAGGGCCATTTCATACCCGTACACACTCCGAAAGTGCGAATTGCTACCTGTACAAATAAGGAGTGCCAAATTATACATGTACCCTAAGACATTTCAAATTTCATACCTATATTCACAAAATTGAGCCAAGACGTCGTTTTGTTTTCTTCGAAAAAAAATTGAATAATATCCACACACTGGTGGTTCGAACCACCGACCTCTTCCGTGTTTAGCATAGGACTTAACCAGTTTATCCCACAACAATTCTCCAAAGAATTATACAAACTTATTTATATAAACCTAAGGTAGCATCCATCGAAATCGAAAAAACTGAGAATTAAATATAAATTTATAAATTAAATATAACTGAGAATATATTTATAAATTTAAATTTATAAATCAAATTAAATGAAATTATAAATTTATATTTAATTCTCAGTTATAAATTATAAATTTAATATAAATTAAATATAACTGAGAATATAAAGATAAATTTGTATAAGTGTTAAATTTATAAATTTATAATTTATAACTGATAATTAAGTATAATTTATAAATTAAATACAACTGAGAATATATTTATATTTAAATTAAATTAATTTATATTTAAAAATTAAATGAAATATTTATAAACCTTAAACTTTAAACATTTCATTTAACTGATAATTTATAAATTCATAAATATATTCTCAGTTATATAAATTTATATTTAATTCTCAGTTAAAAATTATAAATTTATCAGTTATATTTGATAGAAGAAGAACCCTAGGATTATTTTTCCCCCAATTCAAATTCATTTAATTGGGACTTAGATACCTTATAGGTTTACAAAACTAAATTTGTGTGCTACAACCGAGTATTGTTGTGGGATAAGTTGGCTAAGTCCTATGCTGTCTGAATGTGACAACCCGTCCCGCGGACCCCACTAGCCCACCGCTAGCTGCCCTAACGGACCGTCTGTGGACCCTGCTAGCCCACTGCTAGCCGTCCCAACGGACTCCAAGCTGGCCCTGTCCGTTAGGACAGCTAGCGGTGGGCTAGTGGGGTCCGCGGGACGGGTTGTCACATAAAAATCGGTCCTCACCCTTTAACAACCTTCCCACAGGACAAGTTGCCACCAATTGACATGTAACAACCCGTCCCGTGGACCCTACTAGCCAACCCGCTAGCTTGCCCCCATAGGCCCAAAGTTAGGTCAATTGGTGACAGCTTGTCCTGTGGGAAGGTTGTTAAAGGGTGAGGTCCATGGTTCGAGGAACGCCTGGCGCACCAATAACCTACTGGTGGATGTTGATTTCCACAGTGAGGGGTTAGGATCGATGCCCTGCAGGGCCAGCTTGGGGTCTGTTGGGCCGGCTAGCGGTAGGCTAGCGGGGTCCACGGACGGTCCGTTGGGGCAGCTAGCGGGGGGCTAGTGTGGTCCGCGGGACGGGTTGTCACACTGAATCTGAGGACGCGGGTTTGACCTGCGGGAGTGAGGATTACTACAATTTTTTTCGATTTCGATGGATGCTAACTTAGGTTTATATCAATAAGTTTGTACGCTTCTTTTGAGAATTGTTGTGGGATAAACTGGTTAATTCCAATGCTACACACGGAAGAGGTCGTGGGTTCGAACCACATGTGGATATTCCATAATTTTTTTTCGAAGAAAACAAAACGACGTCGTTTTACATTTTCGATGGCACTCAATACATATGTGGATTCTGAGTCAGTAGCTCTAACGGTTGACTTAAATCCGTTAACGTGGACTGTGAAATTGGTTCAATTTTGTGAGTATAGGTATGAAATTTGAAATGTCTTAGGGTATATGTATAAATTGGCACACCTTATTTATACAGGTAGCAATTCGCACTTTCAGAGTGTGTACGGGTATGAAATAGCCCTTTTCCCAGCTAAACATACAAAAACAAACATGTATCTTGTTGATATTTGAATACTTTATGAAAAATCAACATTTTGAAGTATAAACTTAAAAATTTATACTATTATGAATATTTGTTTAAAAAAATATCAATCTACACACTCTTTTGTATACTTAAATACACCAACAAAATAAAATATACTAATAGCTAAGACCCTCTCTCATCAATCCATAACCTATTACACTAATTAGATTTTTTTTGGATGCTTCACTGCGTATTTACTCCAAAATTTCTCTGAACTACTCCTCCAAGATTTATGTGAACTTTTCCTCCAAACTCTCTTTCAACTTTTCCAGGTCCTTCAAGTATTCTTTATTCATTACATTTATAGTGTCACAACACTGAGTAATATTGGCCGATGTCTCTACTTTGAGTTACGCTGCTACTTGCTGATTTGAGCCTATTTACTGTTAGTTTTTTGTTGCTATTTTAAAAGCTAGCTGTTAACTATTTCGAACGGTTAAAATTGTTCATCAATGAGGAAGTTTAGAAATAATTGGATGGTTTCAAAGTGCCAGTTCCGTCATCTAGAAAGCGACCAATTAATTGCCTCTCGGCCGAGATCTTCCACTTGGCAACACAACAAGGTGGGGAAGCCTATTTTGAACATGATTTTAATCCTAGTTTGGGTTTTGTCCGTACCCATGTTTAAGATTATCTAAACCATGTTTTTGTTTCTGCCGACGTCCAAATCATGTTTAATAGTATTGAAATAGACTTGATGGTTGAATCTTCAATTGAAAGGCAAAACATGAACTTAACAAAACAAAGGAGAAACAAAATGACTTACTAGTAGAAAATAATACATTTGGCTTTTTGTCAGTTCAACTAGCTTCAAAGTGTCAACAAACATAAGGTCCATAACAACCTGTACTAATAATTGGAGCCTAAATCTATCTGAAACATAATAATACTATTGTTTCTTTTGTGACAGTAGTTAGATCCGGTTTTGATAGAAAACAAAAGAGTTAGATCTCCCGTATTAGCTTTCTTCCTACAAAATCGGCATTAATATATTTCATCTTCTATGCTTTTTTTACTTCGTTTCAACAGTTCTACAAGTATCATTAATACTATATAATAATTACTCAACTTCTTTGCTTTATTCAGTATTCACGTGACTCTGAAACTTTCCAGTCCCCGACAGCTACTCTCTTGTGTCTTACATCCTTTTGTCACGTACCTCCTGCTCTCTTCACCTCTCTCTCTACTACTACATTCTAAAAACTCTTTCATATGTAATAATCAGACATTAACATGCTTCTTTAATACATTCTTACAAGCTATGCTTCTTCGTTGTAACTTACCCATTTCTGGGTTCATTTTCTTTTGTTTCTTCTTCACCATTGTTGCTTCTTCTTATTCTTCCTTAAACCGCACAAAACAGGCGTTTCATCATCACCGCGACATTACTGCTTTGTTACGTTTCAAGTCCAAAGCTGATCTGTGGAACAAGATAAACACAAGCTCTCACTTCTGTCAATGGTGGGGTGTTACGTGCTATGGAAACAGAGTGGTTCGTTTGGTCGTTGAAGATCTTTACCTCGGAGGTCAACTCGTTCCTGACTCGGTCAATAGACTTGACCAGCTCCGTGTTCTCAGTCTCAAAAACACTTCCTTAACCGGACCTATACCGGATCTCTCCGGTTTAGTTAATCTCAAATCGTTATTTCTCGATCACAACTCTTTTTCCGGTTCGTTTCCTCTCTCGGTTCTCGCGCTTCACCGGTTAAGAACTCTTGATTTCTCCTCCAACAACCTCACCGGTCTAATCCCACCCGGTTTAGCTCTTTCCGGCCGGTTAAACTACCTCCGTCTCGATTCGAATCGCTTCAACGGTCCTGTCCCAGCTCTAAACCAGTCCTCGCTTCATACATTTAACGTTTCGGTTAACAACTTAACCGGTGCTGTACCAGTAACCGCCGTTTTATTACGGTTCGGTATTTCGTCGTTTCTCAAAAACCCTAATCTCTGCGGCGAGATCGTTCACAAAGAATGCAGTCCAAGACCCAAGTTCTTCACTCCGGTTCCGGCGCCGCCACCGCCACCACCGGCCAAAAAGCTCGGTCAAATCGCGCAAATCGGAGGAGTGGGACTATCCCAGACAAATCACGGCAAACATTCACGATTCGTGGTGATCTTAGCGTTTATATCCGGCGCATTTATCCTCTTCATCTCCATCGCGTGCCTAATCGGCGCCGTGAAGAGACGACGGAGAGGCAAAAACGAGAAGTCAATAAAAGGAAAAGAATCAACGGCGGTTGTGACATTCGACGCGGCGGAGACGGCGGAAGTAGCGGCGGCGATTGAGCAAGAGAGTGAGATCGAGGAGAAAGTGAAGAAGCTACAAGCGACAAAAAGCGGGAGTTTAGTATTCTGTGCAGGTGAGGCGCACGTGTATACGATGGACCAGCTAATGACAGCGTCGGCTGAGTTATTGGGTAGAGGAACAGTTGGGACCACTTATAAGGCGTTGCTTGACAGCCGTTTGATCGTGACGGTTAAGAGATTAGATGCCATTAGATTAGCGGGTGTAGGGAGAGATAAATTTGAGCGTCACATGGAATCAGTTGGTGCTTTGGGGCATCCGAATTTGGTTCCACTCAGAGCTTATTTTCAAGCTAAGGAAGAGAGGCTTTTGATTTATGATTATTTGCCAAATGGCAGTCTCTCGTCTCTTGTCCACGGTAAGCTTTCGTAAACCCTCTCACATTGGATTATTACATTTATATCATTGAAGACATCAAGCATTTTGTTTGGTTTGCGTGATTAATGCTTGTATTAAATTTACTACTTACGAGGTTTTTAACTTTGTTCAGTCAATTTTTTAACTTTACTGCACAGTTAGCTTCTGCGGCCACATGGAATTTATTGATTTTCTTTTTTTTTTTTTGCCACAGTTAACTTTACTACATGATTTCAAATGTTTGTACTATTTTGTTTTGTTTTTTTTTTTTAATTTTTAAAAGTTTACATTCAAATTTTTTTGTTATAATTAATGCTCATTTACTTGAAAATAGACTATGATATGTGTTTTATATAGTTTTTATTAAACTGTCTGCATTATGTCTAATCATCACTTTAAATGATGAAGAGAGTATACTAACACTGGTTTGGGATTTTGTTTTTTCTTTGCATAAATATATTTTGGTTTAGTTTTGGTTTATATGTCAATGTCTAGCAAGAGGAATGTGATAGATTTGGTTAGTTGATATATGATATTGTGTAGGAACGAAATCGTCAAGGGCAACACCATTGCACTGGACATCTTGCTTGAAGATAGCAGAAGACGTGGCTCAGGGTCTATCCTACATCCACCAAGCATGGCAGCTTGTTCATGGCAATCTCAAATCTTCCAATGTCCTTCTTGGGCCGGACTTCGAAGCTTGTATTGCTGATTACTGTCTCATTGCTCTTGCAACAAACCCTCCTCTAGCATCCAGTGGTGATGGTCAAGAAGACGTCGATGCAGCAGCTTATAAAGCCCCTGAAGCTCGACACAAGAGTTTAAATTACCAATCTGTTAAAGCTGATGTTTACGCATTTGGGATTCTTCTCTTGGAGCTTTTGACAGGGAAGCAACCTTCCAAGATTCCGGTTTTGACGTTGGATGGGATGATGGAATGGGTTAGGAAAGTGAGAGAGGAAGGTGAGAAGAAGAGTGGGAATTGGAGAGAGGATAGGGACAAATTTGGGATGTTGACTGAAGTCGCGGTGGCTTGTAGCTTATCATCGCCGGAGCAGAGGCCTACAATGTGGCAAGTTTTGAAAATGTTGCAAGAGATTAAAGAAGCGGCTGTGATGGAAGAGTGTGAACTTGTTATGGATTCTACTAATTCTGGAAGCTCCTAATTTAAGGACAGTAGTTTTATTTACTTTTTTTTTTCTAAACTAAATCTTTGTCTTTCACTAATCTTAAAACTATATGTAACAGTGGCGGTTTTAGATTAATGCCATGGTTCCTTAATCACTTACCCCGTTTACTACTAGGTCTTCATATTTTCTTCAAATCATAAAAAAATCGTAAACTAAAAACTAAACAAACTCAAACCTTTTACTATATATCTAGAGAGTTTGGTACATGTTCTTGTATTTCTTGAAAATGTTTATTCTGGTAGATCTGTACTTCTTTTAGATATGAATCTGCGCATTATTTGCATTGTGTTTGTAAATTGTAAATAGTTGCACACGATTTTGGGTGGAACATTTTAAGTAATCAACAAGTATATAAGGATCAAAAGAGAGAAATAAAATCACTTTTTCGTATGCTTTTTAATTTTTACTACGGTTACACTTAAACGCACAGAGTAAGGGTATGAATGGTTATGCATGCAGTCCATTTGAATTTGGACGAAGTTTAAACTTTCCCGACTTATTTTCACCATTTATACATTGTTGGTCATTTTTTAATGTGCAATGTACTGAGAAATACAATGTACCAAACTACCAATAGTGAAAGTTGGACCAAATTGTGTATTTTTCAACTTTAGGAACTAATTATGCTAGTTTTCCACTTTGGTTAATTTTTATTTATTTTTAATTGCTAATCAAAGTACTCTTGCTTCATTGGTATATGTATGTGCGCATTCACAATTGGAAAAATCACACACACACACACACACACACACACACACAAAATTGTTTCATAAGTAAAGAAAAACAAGAAAAGATAAAATTTCACAGATAAAATTAAAATAAAATTAAAAGACAGAACGTAATATAAAAGAAAATTTTTTTAAAGCTCCTTATTGATGCTTTACAGTTTACAGATGAAAAATAAAAACCAAAAATCCTACAATCATCATAATAAAAAAAAAAAAAAAAAAAAAAAAAAAAAAATCAATGACAGACAATAAGAATAAAAATAGGTAACAAATGTGTGATTGGAACTAAAAAAAGCTACTCCTTTTAAAGTCCCCTGATCAACCATTTATCGTTAATGACCAGAGACAACCGAGACGAACATTTATAGTTCATAAGTTTAATAAAAATAAGTCAATGAAAAATTATATGAGATGTAATTAATTTACAAATTCGATGACTATTAAAGAATACTAATTTTCGATACATGTTCGAATGATATCTTGATAATTTCTACACCATCAAGAACTAAAGTTTCAGATGCATGGTGGAAAGATCATATATGAGCAATTTAGTTTGAATCTTATTTAACTGGCTGTGATCATTCTTATTTTGTTTATTAATAATATAATTATCATTCTTTTAGTGCAAATGATAAAGAAAGATGCTTTTAACAAAAAAAATTAAGGTTTGGATAATCATGTGTATGTTTTGTCATCTGATGTATGCAGGTCGTGCCTATCGGTAAAAAAAAAGGCATTTGCCTTAGGCCCCCAAAATATATAGTTGTTTTGGTCCTTTAATTCTAAAAAATATGGTGTATTATTATTGTTTTGGGAATCTTATTAATACCTAAACAACCAATGTATGTCTTCTTTGATATTGATATTTTTTAAAAATATACAAAAAAGAAAACAATACCCTTAAATTGTGAAGGAATCGAGTAAGCTTGTAAAACCGAAGGAATAAATATTATGAGAACTTAGTGAAAGAGTTTACTTAAACAGAAAGAAAAACGATTATGTCTTAGTTTTTCAGATAATTTTTTTTTGTATACAAATAGTTTCTATAATTTTTAATTTGAAATATTTATTTAATTCTAATTTTGATTTTTAATATTTAATTTATTTTAAAAAATATTAAAATGGCCCTCAATTTTTTAAGCTTGCCTTAAGCCCCAATAAACCTGGACACGAATGTAGGTTTACAATGCTAATATTATATACAACAAGAACCTGATAAATTCATGATAAGATTGATGTTCCTACTTCCTACTAAACTGTTTTAACTTCATGGCATCAACTCATGGCATCATAAGTAGCTGATAGTGCTATTACTGGCTCTGACTGGTAACATAGTTTTTTGAAGTTGAGTTGCAGAGAATATTATAATCCGATGTATCTTGCAGTAAAAATTATGTGGTAAAAATAGCAGTTTGATGTAATAAATTGCTGTAAGAATATGATTTATCAATCTTGCCAAAATTACTGACTGGTGACACTTTTGTGGTAGATGTTGCAGTATGTATTATTTAATTAATTTTAATTGAAAATGATTAATAATTATAATTATTAAAAAGTATTAGTGAATAAATTTAATAAATAAAAAGAAAATAAAATGTATTAGTAAAAAATATTAATAAAATAAATTAAAATAATTTAAAATAAAATACATTAATAAAAATAACTACATGTATTTCATAATATTTACAATCTTATGACATTTAGATCTATGCCTAATTTGATTCAAATGATAAAAAAAAATTGGCAAAATATAAAAAATTCAAAATAACTAAATAAAGAAGTTATTAAATAAAATAAAAAGGTAAAATATATTTTTATTGATATATAAATTAAGCAAAAAACAATATTTTGTTTTATATAACTGTATTTGCGTTTTATTTAATTAAAAAATTAGCTAACTCAACTTACCACCTCCTAACTCATGAAAAATTCCATGATGTTGAATAATCTTTTGAGTTAACAATTTTATAAAGGATATACCTCAAATTTAAAAATTTAGTTTTATTATTGATTGGTAACATTTTTGAATAAACTTTGAGTTAAGTCCATAACTCAACTTAACTCAATGTTAAGTCATGTTACCAATCAAAGCCACTATTTGGTGTATGTACATTATAGAGTGCTAGTGAAAGTTACGATTAAAATCAAGTTAAGTTTGAGAATACATGCGATTATAAGTATTCTTATTTCGTTGACAACTCACGAGTTATTGTCGTAACAAAAAAAATATGAGAAAATCTTTTTTTATTAATTTATGTATAAAACTAAATACAAACCTAGACTTAAAAGCCTTATTTATTTAAGTTATATTAGGACCATGTAAATTTGAGGGTAAAATTTTGATGTTAAATTTTAACGATACTATTTAAATTTTACGAGTCGACCCAAAAAAAAAGAAAAATTAAATTTTACGTTGTGATCCATGTAATTTTTTTAGTTTTTTTATGGTTTAATTATAAAAAATAGATTTGAACCTCTTACCATTCATCTTCAATACAATTTAACTATCTATTCTATCATAATAAAACTGAATTTTAACTCTTTGCACTCCATCTCAATGAAAAAAAGCTAAAATTTTCATATTAAAATAATACCACATATCTTATTATATAAATCAATATCTAATTTAGTACTAGAAAATCATGAAAAACTAGAAAGCATAATTTGTGAAGATAAATAAATATAAAAATTTGACAAAAGAAATTAGTAAACTATCATTTTAAAAAAAAAATATAGTTTTCAACATGCTAAATCAATTTTAAATACGTTCAAATTTATGATTAAAATATAAATAAAATGGTATTAAAACTTTCATCAAGTAATCAAAAATTCATTCCTATAAACTTATCATATTCAAGTTTTTATAATGAATAAATTTTTAATATCTATTTGAATAAGATTTATCTTTTAATCATATTTGACTCTGTTTTCTTTTCTGAATTGACATTAAAAAATAATTACAGTATTTCCTTCTTTTGTGTTTATTTAAATCATGCATTTAATAAATTTGGAATTCAACCAAAAATTGTTATTTCAATCATTGCATGTACCTAAATTGTATAACTACTATTCTTCTTGTGAAAGTAAATACTAATTCTTCCAATCAGAAACTCTCATCACCCTATTATAAGTTTATAACATCCAAACATAACCGTTACGGCTCATGAACTACTATATGGTTCTGATTAAATTAATTGCAAAAGGCTTCCCTATATTTCACGAGTCTACGACTTCAAAACTAACCACAATATTCTATACTCGATTTGCAAGCCTAAGCGAGTTAATATTATTCGAAACACAATTAGTACGATAGATATATCCCTCAAGTCTTTGGGAAATTTTTATTTGACAAAAGACTCGAGTGATTTTTTCACGAAGTAATTGACAAGCGTAGCCCACTAAAATCGTAAATTTCATCTAATTCAGTAGAATCATAAATATCCCGTTGTTCGTGCAGAAAAAATATATACATTGAAATCGTAAATTTCTCGTTCCTAAATTCAGTTTGATAATCCAGACCTTAGCTTCTTGCAGGCTCAGGCATCATAATAGCGAGTGCATTACTAATACCAACAAAAGAATCTAACAAAACTAAAGGTATAATAAGAAAAACTGGTCACTTTAAAGATAAAATAACAAGAGCTAAATCTTTCAAACAAGGTTTCAAAACATGGGATACTTGAGCACATAATGAAGTTTGAGACTTGCAAGAAAACACTAATTACCGAATCCAAAAGTCAAAAAACAGATTTGCAGATAATAGTATATCTTTAGATTAGGCAGTGATCTCCTTCTTGAGTTTAGCAAGCTCTTGCCTGACAACACCAGCTTTCTGCAAATAACGAACAAACAAGCCATTTAACACTTAACATTAGGCAAATGATCACCACAGAACTTTCAATGACAATTCAACACACTGACCTTGATTTTGGCCAGCATGATCTTGAACCTATCGAAATCATTGAGGTTAGCCCTACGTTTCTGCACGATAAGCTTCCTACCCCATGAGCTATTCTCCCACTTGTTCTTCACATCTGCAAAAGACTCTTTTCGGGTTAACAACACAAACATTGGAACAATCAAGAAAACTAAATCCAACCATTTCGTTACATTGCACAACACTCACCAGCCTTCTCCATTGCCTCAATCAAAGCCTTCTTCTTTGGCACTCGGTTAATGTCAATCACGATATCGGTAAGAGACAACCTCTTGAAGTTCATCTGGATCCTCTCCATATCAGGGGCATCCACTAAAGCCTAAATTAACAAAAACAATAAATCACAACTCCACACAACAAAAATGAAACAAGAATTCACATTTCAACACCACTCATAGCACCTAGGCAAACCAAGTTCTGCACCTAAATCTAACAAAAGAGAAATTGCGGAATCTGAGATTGGAATAGATGGGGAACATACTCTGTTCTGGTCAACGACGTCGACGATGACGACGAGCTTTCCATGATCTTCACCGTAGTTCACAAGTGCGACGCGCCCTATCTCAACGTACCTCTTGAAAACCTGAAACAATCACACAACCATTCAAAACATTACATCTCACAACTTCATTGAGCAAATCTAAAGCCTATTCTCGCCCCAAAAATATTGCTGAAGAAGCTCACCATTTTCGCCGCCGGTTGGTTTGGAAGGTCGAAGCTCCGATTGTAAAAGTAGACGAGCGACAGCTGAAAGGAATAGCGTCTAGGGTTTTAGTGTATATATACCATCTCGTTTTAGAGATTGAGCCCTAATTTCATCAAAACATCCAAAAGGCCCAACGTTATAAGATCAATACACTGTCAAGCCCCAAATATCACCTACCAAAATAGGCCCAAATATAAAATCTAGGTTCAATTCAATACGGTGTCGTTTATACATGGTGTTCGTTTGTTTATATTTTTTGGTACCATGTTGTTCGTTTTTACCTATTCTTGAATTTTGCTTTCTCTTTGGAGTTTATCTCCAATCTTTCTCATTGAATCAAAAAAAGATTGGTGTTGTTTTGAATTCAAAAATTATGGAAAATGTTAGATTTCATAATTCTTTAAGTGTAATTGGCCATAAAGGTACCACAATATTTTCTTTAACTTCATCATCACAATGATTTTTCTTTTTAACTCTGAATTTTTGAACATTTATCATTTTTACCTAAATAATTAATTTAGTAAACTAGTGACCAATCCTATTACGATAACCCCGATAAAATTATAAAATTAAAAATTTATAACTATATTTTTAAAAGAAAAATTTGTAAATTTATAAAAATAAAAATATCTCTTATAAATTAATATTTTATTAATTATTAATTTATTAATAAATTTAAACTTCTATAAATTAATAAAATTTCATGATCTCGGCCTTATTAATTTATTGAGGTTTTACTGTATAGAGTTAGATGGTAGGTTAGTGCATTTTTGTTTGGTTGATGTATAAACAAATTAAATATTTTTGAATTTATCAAATAAATTAGTTTTAAAAAATAAGAAGATGAACTATGCTTACAAATTTATAAGTTAAAAATTAGAATATTTTCAGATTATGGTTAAGAAAATTCTGCAAATACATTCACACTCAAGCATGAACCATCATAGTAAAACAATCAAATTCAATATTCTGTCTATATTAAATTACATCAAGCCGTCAACAGATCCAAACTGAAGAAGTTAAACAGGATATCACAGAAGAAAGATTTCTGGTCAGCTATAATTACTTTAGAAACACATGTTATTCCCGTTACGCCCGGGAAAAAGTGGTGTCATTAGTTATAATGAAACTCAGATTGGAGAAGCAACATAAGAATTTATCTTTTAATTACACCACACAAATTTGTTTTGCTCGTTACTGAAACATTGCAGAAACCAAACTGGAACATTGGTACATGGACTCAAAGCCTCAAACTAAAAACCTGCCAGTCATTAAAAACTTACGTTAACTCATGAAACCTGCAAGTCAACATCCATCTTCATTATCCACAATATAATGGAAATAATGTAATGCTTCATGTTTTGAAACAAAACCTTGCAGCTTAGATATTCAACCCAAAAATTCTCATTAGCTGGAGAGTTTAAAGAGTGTGGAGATGTGGTTGGGGCTAGAGTTGTGTATGATGGAAATACAGGAAGATCACGGGGTTATGGCTTTTTTTCTGAGAGGTCTTAACCAACCCTAGAATTAGACAAAACTAAAACAATCGACAACACAAAAGATAACCTGTCAGACAACCGTGCGACCATCCCCGTAGAGGAAGCCCTAACCGGGTGGCGAATCGTCTACAGCGCAGAGAATCCCGAAGGAGACACAGCCGTCAATCACACTCAAGTCGCACGGCTATATGTCATCATCCAGGTGACCATCAATGATCTCTAGCGATATATAAACAACAAAACTCATCCCTCACGTTGTCGATGTGGGACAAAGAAACGAATCAAAAGAAAAAAACAGAGCTTAACAAATGTTAATGTTGAAGACTGAGTAATTTTTTAACTTATAATGTTGAATATTTTCAGACTGATGAGTAATATTGAAAATTAGTGACCTAATGAGTAATGTTGAAGACTGAAACAGAGGTTTCTTCTTTCAATCTCATTTTGCTTAAACCCTAAAACCCTTTTGGATTAGGTTTCTTCTCCAATATTATCCGCCGTGATAAAATCTGATTGCCTTTTTCATGAAGTTTTGATTTTTGAGTTCCGATGATTTTCTCACGCTCTGTCTCCGTGCTTCATTTGTACGGAGTCTCTTCGTCAGCACCGTCGGAGCTCTTGTCCCAAAAGTTCAAGGTCTCGTTTGCTCTCGCTTATGGTTCATCTGTTTCTTACCGTTTGAGCTCTATGACTCGATCTGATGGGAATGGGTTCGTGGTTTTGCGTCTGCCACGGAAGCCGAAGTAGAGAAAAAGGGTAATGATACGTTCTTCGCTGACCAAACCGTTTCTGGAAGTCTCTTGGGTTATCTGATAAGGTCTCTGTTAGCTCTTCAAGGTTCTGGTTTCGGTAGACCATCTCTTACTCAGGTAAAGTTTTCAAATTTAGTTAAATCTAAAAAGGAACTTGGAGATAGGCGCTATGACAATGGCTTACAAGCCTGGCTCTCCTCTCGTTTCTGATCTATAGATACTTTTCAGCCTTAATATTTTCTACTACATGCTGCACTAGTTTGTGAAAACGTTATTTTCTTTGAATATAATTTAACATTACATTCAAAAAAAAAAAAAAAAAAAGGGAACCACTTGTTGATTGTGAAATGTTTTAAATTTTGCTGTGTTCTGTGAAATTGCTTGCTTGATGATTGGTTTTATGGGTTCATTTACTTGTTAATAAAGGAAAAACTCGAACTTTTATAACTACTAAATTCACCAAAGGCAACCGTTTTTTCATGTTATGATTCTGAAATGTTTGATTGTGGAACTGATCATATAATGTGTTTTTACGTGTTTGCATACCGTCTATATTGTCAGGGAAAGATGTTATTGTTGCAGCAGAAACTGGTAGTGGTAAAACACACACATGGATATCTAATATCTTGCTCCAATAATTGATCGATTAACGAACACCGCTCTTGATACCGAGAATACGAATGGAAAGGAAAGGCCGTTTCCGCTTTATTAAGAATCTCTCTCTTATTCTGTGTCCAAATGTGATGTTGTGTGAACAAGTGGTTCGGATGGTGAACTTTGCAGGCAAACCAATGCCTAACAAAGAGCCTTTGTATCCAGAGACAGAGCATAAGCGGTTTGTTGGTAACTTGTCGTGCACTGTTACTTCTGAATCATTAGCTGGAGCGTTTAGAGAGTGTGGAGATGTGGTTGGGGCTAGAGTTGTGTATGATGGAGATACAAGAAGATCACGGGGTTATGGCTTTCTATGGTACTCTTCCAAAGCAGAAATGGATGCTGCACTTGAATCGCTTGACGGATTTGAGCTGGAGGATCAAAAGATTCGAGTGAACCTAGCTCAAGGGAAGAAGTTTTCATATCATACAACAACATTGTGGAATCATTCTGAGTTTTATTATACAATAGGTTTTGAATATTATATCATAAAAACCAACAAATTATCAAACTGCATCGCATATACTTTGATTAACCTATAAATATTAAGTAAATTATTTTACAAGCAATATTTTACATTTTGTTAGTATTGTTTATATTTTTGAATTTTATTTGATAATTTTTAAATAACTAGATTTGTATATGAGATTTGTTAGATCAGATCTGTGAAGATTTATCTTGCGAATGAACATCAAACTGCATGCATATACTTTTATTAACCTATAAATATTAATGAAGAATCTGTTGTTATTAATCAAGATTTTGTTAAACTCTGTTATTAGTTTGTGATTTGTAAAAAGCCATTTAAAATCGTAACCAATTTGGGTTAATCGATTCAGAATTTTATAAAGTCATTAAACTTTTTATGTTATTCAATTAAAATAAAAGAAACTAGGATGTTAGTGGATTCAATTATTATGTTATTGGTTCATGATTTTAGACACTTTCTTTATAAAATAAAATCATAGAAAGTATACAAAAAAATACAGGATTGTTTGGAGTACTTTACAAGATTTTAGAAAACTAATCAACAAAACTCTCTAGCAATCTTTAACAATCTTTCACTTATTATTCACTTTTAATGATTTTGTTGAACTCTTCAAAAATCTTTATATATTAGAATTCAATAACACCCCCACCTGATGATGTTCATGACCAATCGGATCTTGACGTACCAGTAGGTACCAGAGGAGATCGCTATGATCGTTACTGTATCCGTATCGAAGAGATGCGACAAAGTCTTCGGATCATTGTGCAATGTCTTAATCAAATGCCTAGCGGCATGATCAAAGCCGATGATCGTAAGCTATGTCCTCCATCACGATGTCGAATGAAACTATCCATGGAATCGTGCGTCGTGTGAAACGTAGATCATCGCCGTTCTTAACCGAGACTCAGGTTAAGCTCCGTCTCGGAACCTTGTGGGTTAGGAGTAAAGCATCCCGGGGTTGGCGCATCTCATTGGGCATAGAGAAGCATTGGGAACCTTCCGGTTCTTTGGAACAATCAACTTACTTCTACCTTCTTCATTGATCTGGAAAAAAACTCATGATTATTTTTAACTAAACAATGATTTTCATTTTTATTTTTAAGTTTTCAACAAATAAATTAGCCGAAAAAGCTTTTCAATTTTCTTCCTAATATAAAATCAATATAATAAAATTTCTATGTTTTTTACCACAGCATGACACCCTCGATTTTGTATTGAAGCAGAGACGGACACATCAGTTAAAATACCCAATCAAATTAAAACAATTAATACAGCTAAGCACAATATTAGCCAACTAGCTTTCTCGACGAAAGAACACAAGTAATTCTTCGATTTGAGATGATTATAAACTTTGATTTGCTGCTTGATGCTTCTCGGTCAACATCCGTTTAACTTCAATCTTCCTGTGATCTCTTCACCGTGGTGTTCTGTAACCACATCTCGGAAGTCGGTGACTCCCCAACATTCCAATCTTAAAAGGAAATCCTCGAGGTCTGATTCATCGCTTAATTTAAATCTAGAGGTACATTAACCAGACCCTAGAGCTATTTAATTCCTTATTTTTAGTGTTGGAGTTCCATTTATATTTTCTAATCTTACTAACCTAGAAGAATTACCCAAGTAAAGTGCGACGGGAAAACAACCAAAATCAACCCCAACTATTTGCCAAACGCATTTTTATACCTAAACTTCAACACCTTGCAAATAACAACCTGAACTGTATTAAAATTCAAACTACCTAAACTATATAAAATGCTGTCAATTTCAACCTCTGTTTGAACAGTGTTAAATCAAAGTTTAATAATATTGAGTCAGACAGTCCGTGACTTCAACGTAGCACTGAGACTTATCAAAACTATATCGTTTTGATTCAAATTAAATCAAAGTTTAATTTTAATGTTTATTTATCTAAGTTTTTTTTTGAAAATCATTTATGCGGACTCACGTACACTAATGTGTAACAAAAATTATAGTAACCACAATTTGTTTAAGTCTAATTTTGTTTTCTTCATTTTTTATTTTGAAAACTAAAATAAATATTAGAAAAATACGAAAACCAAAAAATTATCATTGACCACTACAAAAGAAAACTTGATATTTATGATATTTGATTCTTAATAATATATAAACAAATAATATTTCAAAATATACAAAATAAAGTTAATAAAATAAAAAATAAACTAAAAACAACCTGCAGCATAGCAGAAGCTTTGAACATTAAACTCCTAACCTAGTTTATTTTTAATGTTCCAAGTTTTCATTGTAGGATTAGGATCGCATTGTTTCTTCTTCTTCGATCTAATAATATATTGAAACTAAATGTTTAAAGAGGAAAAGATAACAAATCCCAAAATAAATAAAAAATATATTTAAAAAAAAAAAAAAAAAAAAAAAAAAAACTCTAAAGTAAAACCGACAGCGTTTTCGATTCGGTATTTTAGTCCAATTTGTGGGAGAGACTAAACCCATTGCTCAAGAAAAGTTAGAAGAAAATTTTGTTTCGGAGAAGATTTGTTTGCTTCTTCGCTTTTTAGAAAAAAATCTGAGATCTCTCTGTAGAAGAAGAAGAAGAAGAAGAAGGAGGATTTAGAGAGACCATGACTGACGTTGACGAATCTGCTAGACGCCGCACCGCGGCTGTCTCCGATTACCGGAAAAAGCTCCTCCAACATAAGGAACTCGAATCCCGTGTTCGAACAGGTTCGATTTCCACTTTGAATTGCTCCTGCTGTTATTCGTATCTCTACTTAGCTCCAATGGCTTTGAATTACATGAATCTAGGGTTTTCTCTCAATTGCTTAAAGTATTCCTCTTTCTGGTTCCGATTGGTGGAGAAGATCTGAAGTTTTGATTTTTTTTTTTTTTAATCTGTTCTATGGAGTTTCCTATTGTTATAAGTGAATGGTTTGTGATTAGAACACTAAGTTTTGATGTGTGTTCGTGTAGCTAGGGAGAATTTAAGAGGAGCTAAAAAGGAATTCAACAAAACTGAGGATGATCTCAAGTCTCTTCAAAGTGTTGGCCAGATTATTGGAGAAGTGCTTCGACCTCTGGATAATGAAAGATGTAATCTTTTCTTCTTAATCCCCCTTTATTCTTTTGTGAGATTGTTGCTCATTGGGTCTTCTACTTGTACTACAGTCAACTTTTCTGGTGTCTGAAGCTTAAAATCTTGCTTGTTTGTGTTTCAGTGATTGTCAAAGCGAGCAGCGGTCCTCGTTATGTGGTGGGTTGTCGAAGCAAAGTTGATAAGGAAAAGCTAACCTCGGGAACCCGAGTTGTTCTGGATATGACAACACTAACAATAATGCGAGCTCTTCCCCGAGAAGTGAGTTCGATTTGCACATGTGTTTGGTTCTGTTATAGTTATACCCTTGTAAGTGTATTTCTCTTGACAATAATAATGTGGTTATTCTTTTGATTGTAGGTTGATCCTGTTGTGTATAACATGCTTCACGAAGACCCAGGTAACATTAGCTACTCTGCCGTAGGCGGGTTAGGTGATCAGATCAGAGAACTCAGGGAATCTATTGAGCTACCTCTCATGAATCCTGAACTTTTCCTCAGAGTAGGGATCAAGCCTCCAAAGGTAATTATTGTGTATACCATTGATCCTTGCTTTTTTTGCCCCTACATTTTCCACGCTGTGCTTATTTATACTTAATCATCTTATAATAATAGCTGGTTTATGATGTGGTTTTTAAAAATTTCTACATATCAATGCAGGGTGTCCTTCTTTACGGACCTCCGGGTACTGGAAAAACCCTACTAGCTAGGGCCATAGCGAGCAATATCGATGCCAACTTCTTGAAGGTTAATTCTGAGCCTACTTTGTTTTTGAAATTTTTACGTTATGGCATATTCTGAGGTTTGATCAAATCTGTTTCCTCTTGTTAGGTTGTATCTAGTGCAATCATAGACAAATACATTGGAGAAAGTGCTAGGCTGATTCGGGAGATGTTTAACTATGCCCGTGAACACCAGGTAAATTTTTTGCTTATAATGGTTGTGTAAATTCTTCGTCATTACTATAATCTTTGTATCACATTCTTGACTTTATTATAAACTTTTTTTCTTTCGGCTAGCCTTGTATCATTTTCATGGATGAAATCGATGCTATTGGTGGGCGTCGTTTTAGTGAGGGAACTAGTGCTGATCGTGAAATTCAGAGAACACTGATGGAGTTACTCAATCAGCTTGATGGGTTTGACAACCTCGGAAAGGTATTGCTCTCTATTTTACAACTTATATCTAGATCAAACCGGGTGTCCATGTGCACAAGATTGCGTTGTGATGTTATAGTGGTTGTCTTGAAATTGTTGGATATCTTGATCGAATTGTGTGTCTTTCTAGCTTCTGTCTCACACAATTGCTTATACACGAAAATCCACCATCATTGCTATTCTGTTTCTGTGAGTGTGATGCGTCAATTAATGTGTTTTTGAATATTTATTAGGTGAAAATGATAATGGCCACAAACAGGCCAGATGTGCTTGATCCTGCGCTTCTCCGTCCGGGTAGGTTAGACAGAAAAATTGAGATTCCTTTGCCAAATGAGCAATCAAGAATGGATATTCTCAAGATCCATGCAGCTGGAATCGCCAAACATGGTGAAATTGACTACGAGGCTATTGTCAAACTTGCTGAGGTTAGTTTTTTCTTCTTTTTACAATACTTGATGGGGTTGTGAGTGTTGCTTTCCTTAAATGAGTTTCTTACGAAACGTTTCATTGGTCCAAAAGGGTTTCAACGGTGCTGATCTGCGTAACATATGCACGGAAGCGGGAATGTTTGCAATCCGAGCAGAGCGGGACTACGTGATCCATGAAGATTTCATGAAGGTATATATATATTATATATTATGTATGAGATTTGGTTAAATCATGTAATCTTGGTTTGATATGGAAAATGAACCATTTTTTATAGGCGGTAAGAAAGCTCAGTGAGGCCAAGAAACTCGAGTCGAGTTCGCACTATAACGCTGATTTTGGAAAGGAGTGAGAGTACACTCTTTCTTGTGCTTCGGAGATGAAGAAAGGACATTGCAATGGCAGTTTCGTATTATTATTATTGGCAATGTGAAACTTGTTTGTTTTACTTTCTAAGGAGCAAATCTTGTTGTGGAGTGTGTGTGCTTAGTTACTCGTTTTAGTAATTTAGTGCTTCAAACAAGCATTTGCCTCTTTTCTCGTCTTTTCTCCTAACTAAACATCAGTTAGTCTAAACCAAACGAGTTACAAACATCAACTGAACCGATTCTCACAGTAAAGATGTAATGTAAGAGACTAAAATCTACTAAATACCGATCTATACCCAAAATATCAGAGCATCTCAAAATGTCTGGTTCATGTCCATTTGAAGTATATATGTTAGGAAATTACAGTTTATTTTTTTGTCCATCTTTCATTTATCTTAGAAAATTATGAAAATATATTCTGATCTAAGATTGGTTAGAGCTTAGGTTTTTCTTGTGAAAAGTCTGAAAGTTATACAATAACATGATGCTTTTGAATGATTATTTATATGAAATAGAAAAGGTATTCATACAAATTATTTCTTTTTTACCAAATAAACATTATTTATGTAAAATTTGTGCTCATAAAATACGATTTAAGATTTTAAGTAATGTAACACAGACTCAACATTTTCACCTTTTTTCTTCTTAATCTCCAATAATTATTGCTGGAGTTAATAACTTAACATGATTAGGATTTAATTAACTAGGAAATTAACTTTTTCAAAGAGAGAACTAACATGCCGAAAATCATCTACGTCGTAAATCACTAAACAGCTGGGATTCATTGTATGTTACGCTTAAAATGATTAGAGATTTCATCTAAGACACTAGAGTTTACTTGCAAATGATCTCAAGCACAAAAATATAAAACTGAAAAATGTTTTCTTTGATTCCCCATGCAATGAAAAGTGAAGATCATTATGATTGGCACGGAATTTTCCGAGTTTAACTTTTGACTTTTCTCTCCTTGATCATTCATTAAGCATCTCTTCATGTCACTATATATACGTACAAAGTTCTCCTCACATCATCGTATATTTTAAAAATGGCGATGCTAACACCGGTCATAAAACTCGTGGTTTTTAGGCAAAGTCTTCGACCACATTCTGCTATTGCATTCCTCGTTGAGTTTCTTTGCTTTGTCTTAGAGTTACTCGACAAGGAAAAAGATCTAGCCAAAATATTCGGAATCGTATGCGCTTGTGACACATTAATCTTCACTTTGCTCGACCTAATCCAAAACCTAATCGAAGAAGAAGTGAAAATAGGAAGATACGGCCGAGTCTTTTGGCTTTACACAAAAGATGGGAGCCTCTATTGGCACACACTAAATGCATACCTACTCACGTTATGCATTGTCCACGTAATCGGTTCCGCGGTATCGTACTTTTCTCGTCGACATTATCTAGTCTTGCTCCCGCTTTTCGCCGCGGGGCTCGAACTCGTCCCGCAAGAAGCCTATCGTGTTCTTGGACCAGATCAAGAGACACAAGGTCCTCCTATTAGGCCTCTTCATAGCACATCAGATGGAAACAATCAGATTCTTCACGATGATGTCATGCTAAACCAAGAGTCACGAGCAAGAATTGGTCGTTCATGTTCATGGTGAGCCTCTTGATGATGGTATTGAGTTAGAGTAAGAAGTGGTTGTTCATGTTGGGCCTAATGAAGGCCCATAAACTATCAAATGCCTGAATAGAAAAGTTGTAACGTGTTATATATAGATGGAGAGACGTATGTATGTTTTTGATGTAATGTACCTTGTGTATTAAAAACTTATGTACTTACGATCGTACGACTTTCGTAAGCCATACAATGTAAGAAGAAGAAGAATCTTTGTTACAAAACTATATGTTATATAGGAAAAAATAAATAAAAATCGACTCTTCAATGTGCGTGGAGTCAGTGAAAGATTTACGACACGTGGGAAGCATAAGAGCCGTTGGATGAAATGGTTAATTTTGTAATTTAGACTCTTTCACGTGTGCCCTTTCCTTACCCTGAAAATTATTTTTATTTTCCACTTTATGATTTTTTTTTTTTTTGATATTCGGAAGAAAGAGAGAGAGAGAGAGTAAAAGGGAAAGATCCAGAGAAAAGCCTAAGCAGACCTCTCTGTCGTCTTCGTCTCTCTCTCTCTGTCTCCGCCATGACAAGCTCTTCATCTCCTTCACGCAAGGTTCTTCTTTAGATTCTCACTTTTGTGTATTTGATTATCCCGATTTAGGTTTTTTTTTTTTTTTTTTTTTTTTGTTTTTGGTTTTTTCGTAGGCGCTAAGCAAGATCGCTTGTAATAGGTTACAGAAAGAGTTATCTGAGTGGCAAGTAAATCCACCGAATGGGTTTAAGCATAGAGTTACTGATAATCTTCAAAAGTACTTTTGATTTTTTTTTATCTTTCATTTCTGATTATTATTTTGATTTTTTGAGATTTTCTGATTTGTTGTGTGTTTGTGTGATGTTAAAAAAAAAGATGGGTAATAGAGGTAACAGGAGCACCTGGTACGCTTTACGCTAATGAGACTTATAATCTTCAGGTTGAGTTTCCTCAACATTACCCTATGGAAGCTCCTCAGGCAAGTTTACATTGCATTTTCTTCTGTTGTTGATTTTGTTTTAGGGTTTTCTACAAATTTGTTTAATTGTGGGCTTGATTGAGTAAACCGAGAGTGTTTTTGCATGTTTTTTTCTTTTCAGATCAGATATATAGTATGAGATAGTGATATTTACTGGTTAATTTTTGTGTTTTGTTCATATTTTGATGTGTTTGGGTGTTTTTGATCAGGTGATCTTTGTTCCACCAGCACCGCTACATCCTCATATTTACAGCAATGGACATATTTGTTTAGGTAATGTTACTCAATTGTTTCTTTACTTCTCTCCATGTGCTCTTGTTTTTTTTTTTTTTTTTTCTTTTCTTTTGAAATGCTAACTCAAGCTGTGTGTGATTTTCCCAGAGGATTTTTTTTTTTTGTCTTGATTAGTCTTATTTTATGATGAGTATGTCAGTCAAAATAGTTTTCATACATAAAACGAATGATGCATACATGGTTTGGTTGCTCATGGATTGTAATGTGGCTTCAAGGGAAGCAATATCATCAAATACAGTATCTACCTTTTTTTTCAGTCTGTCTGATGCTCAAATTTGTGTTGCATAACATAATATTAGGATGTGAATGTGTTATAAAACATTATATACTAGATTACTTAGCAAATCAGAAACTTTGCCTTTTAATTACTTGTGACATTGAACTTTTCTTTTGGTCGGTTAAGTTGTGCAGTCTTTTTTCTTTTTTGAATGAGCGTAAACAGTATCCCTTGCACATTATATATGGTTTCATTTTCATGTTTGCAAATCAAAATGAACTTGAGAGTAGAAGCACTTTAACAATATGTTACCAACTTACCATACAGTATGCGGTCAGTGTAACATTCTCTTTAATTCCGTTTTGCAGATATTCTGTATGACTCCTGGTCTCCCGCAATGACAGTGAGTTCAGTCTGCATCAGCATTCTCTCTATGCTATCGAGTTCACCAGAAAAGGTTTATACATTTGAACTCTCACAACTTTGTATTCTGACAAACTGAACATTTTGACCCATTTGACACAACTCTTATCTATGTCTGAAATGTCTATATATCTATTTCTCAGCAACGCCCGGCTGATAATGATCGATACGTGAAGAACTGCAAGAACGGGAGATCTCCTAAAGAGACAAGGTGGTGGTTCCATGACGACAAGGTTTGATAATGATGGCCTACTACAAGATGTCTCCTTTTCTTTTACTAAAGAGGTTTATATAATTTCCCAAGACCGAGAATACTAATTGAAATTCCTCATGGCCTCCACTATCTCTTTTTTTTTTTTTTTTTTTAGTACGGATTATTATGTATAAATGACATCTGAAATGTTTCAGTGTCTGAATTAACACCTTGTGCTTTTCTCCTCTCTGAAGTAACCGAGATTTTAGGCAAAAAAAATTCTATTTTTAGCTATGTATGTTCTTCATATTCAAGTTTGAGATGCCAACTTAAGTTAGTGCAGGAGACGAATTTTAACTCATTTGATAGGCCAAATTTTCCACCTTTGAAAAAGTTGTCAAGTTTCGAACTCTTTTCTTCTTGTCATGAACCCATTTCAATACAATTGTTATATCAATAAAACAGATAAAGAATTGAAGACTAATAAAGAAGAATCCCATTTCAATAACCCTGTAGAAAGAAGAAAGAAAAAAGAAAACATTCTATTGAGCTTTCCATTGTAAGATAAAACTCTGAAAATGTTATCAAAGCTCCGGGAACTCAACTACGAAAGCTGGCCAAACATCCGGGTCTGTTGTGACAATAGAATCCGGCAGAACGGAACATTAGGTTCTTTTTTGATGAGACTAGACGTGGTCCAAACGTTCCCGGGTCCAAAAATGTTGTGTTTTTTTTTCGGTTGTATCCCACCCTGGTGTGGTAGAGTCACAACTTGTAGGTACACTATTTTGTACAGACCCACCAATAGAAAAAGAAGTTGGATTACGTTGACCCTGAGAAGAAAACCTCTGAACGATTGGGGGCCAAACCACGCCTCATCTTAGAGTTGATCCAAGGCTTGCATAAGCAAATCAGGATTAAGACTGCTAAATTAATGAGTTGTAGAAAAGTCTGATTAGAGGAAAACGATGGAAACCGAGAACTGAACTCTAAGATAACAACAACACAATCTCAAGAGTAAAAGATAACAAGAACGAACAATTAGCAAAGCTGCTAGTTATCAAGTTTGCAACACTTATTCACCACACAAAGAGCACAACTAAGGTCAAACACTCAGGTGAACTTATTAAACAGAATAGGTAGAGAGAAAAAAGCGAATCAAGCAGCAGCAACAGTCGTGTGCTTTTCGAGCTTGGCAAGGATCTCTTCTTTCGCAGCTCCAACCACTGTATCAAGGACCACTCCTTCTTTCATGAAGATAAACGTTGGCATTGCCTGAACGTCAAAATCCTTGGCAACAGTCTGCACAAAAAGCACCCAAAAAGCAAGTTAAAGACCAGAGATTACTAGTAATACCAAGCTCGGATATTTAACTATTGTAAGATTGAAGATTGGGAAACTCACGTTTAATTCGTCAACATCGACCTTGAAGAACACAACGTCAAGGTGCTTCTTGGCCAACTCGGCAAAGATGGGTGCAATGAAACGGCAAGGTGGGCACCATGTTGCAGTGAAGTCAATCACAATCTGCATCAATCCCACAAAAACCAAGATTTAGAACAACGAAGCTAAAAAAATCAATGGTGAATACAAACAAACACAGGTTGATATAAGATAAACAAATGCACAGAACACGCCATTTCCTATTGAAACTGGTACCATTTGCATCTACTTAATGAAGTTATGGTGAGATCCAGAGTTTCTAGACTTCCAATGGAACTAAATCGATAGAGAGAATACAAACATATATACAAAACGGGTTATGGTAACTAAATCAAACTGAGTTTGCATAGTTGAGCGCTGCACACAACAAATCATCATTATCTATGAAAATATCAATTCACTTGTTAGGGTATCACATTTCTGAGATCTTTAGTTCACTACACGGAACTCATAAAATTCGATCCTGGAGGTTAAATTCAAACTGAAACCGTCAAACCCAAAACCACAAGACGAATCTAAAAGCCCCAAAATCAGAGAACGTAACAGATCAAAACTGAAACATTAAAAAGAAACCCTAAATCCTGAATCTCAAAAACACGAGATCGGATCCGAGAAGAAGTGGATCCGAGAGAAAGTACCAGTTTCTTGGATTCGGAAGCGGTCTTAAGCTTCTCGGTCCATTCCTCGACGTTGTGGCAAGCGATCACTTCTCCTTCTGCGGCCATTTTTTTTAGGTTTTGCTTCTTCGGTGTGTGTGTTTGAGATTTCGATTTGGTGAGAGAGTTATGAGTTTTTCTTCTTCCGTCTCTGCAGTGTCGGTTCTTATAGAGCAAGGAGGCGGAGAGAATCTTACTACCATTTTATGCCTTTTTTAATTATTAATAAATAGTTTTAAATTGGAATAATAATAATATAAAAATGGACCAAAGACCACGCGGTGGAATTGGATGCGGGGATTGAGAGATCTAACGGTTGAGATTGAAGAGTACAGATCGGATGCTGCCTCTAGAGACGCGTGTAGCGTACGCACATTGGGAAAATAGACGAATTTTGTGAGACTTGTGGGTATATATTATTAGTTTTTTGCCCTTTTGGTTTGTACAATGAATATGATTGGTAGTTTTCTATTTTATTTGAAAACTTAAATAAGAAAAGAATCTCTATGTTCTGCAAACTTTTAAATTCTGGGTAATATTTTAACAACAAAAGTATTGTCAAATTTAATACTTATTAAATAAAATTTGGTTTTAAAGTTATTAAGTTTTAGTCACTATTGCAACACTCGTTAAATCTGTAGATTAGTCTTCGACACGTTTTAATTTTTTTAAATACTATACGAAAAAATTAGAAATATAATGAAAAATATTAATTTGTGGGTACATGTAATTTCTCTTTATTTTATTTTTGTTAACCAAAATAAATAAATTAATAAATCACAAAAAAGTGAGCTTATTTATTTTTTGGTAGAGAAAAGTGAGCTTATTATTAAAAGTTACTTAAAGTTTATTTTGTGAATTTTAACACATGTAATCATAAGTGAGTACACAAAATAACTTTAAAAAGACATGAGCTTTCAAGAATGAATTTTAGATTATTTGATGAGAATTTTAGTATATGTTTTTCTGTTTAGTTTATCTAAAGTTAGTTTAAAATAAGATTAATTTAGCTTATAATCTTTTTCAATTTTTTGTAATATTTTATTTATTTATTATACTGATTTTATTTTAATTATTTTATTAGAGTAAATAAGTGATAAAATTGATATGATTGTTATCAATTTTTATATTATTTTTAGCTTCTATTTGTTAAGATTTATTACGATAAAAAAATAGTTAAACTATAGCAAAAGATAAAATCCAGTTTGAAACATAAACTATCAGATTAATTATTTTTGTTTTAAACATGTGTGGAACAATACGTAAATTAAAATATAAATTTTATAAAATTTACATTTATTTTTTATACGTGCATATTTACATGAATTCTTGTATAAAAATTTTTGGAAAGTCGATTTTTTTTTTTGAATTTAATGTTAAAATTATATTAAAAATAAGTGTAGATTTGAATAAATAATATTTAGATGAAATGCTAAACACCAAAAAAAGATTTAAAATATAGCCGTAAAATGAAGTTGGAAACCAGCTATTTCTTTACGAGAAGTATCACATCGTACTATATAGAATTAAATCTATTAGTATTTTGCAATCACTCATACATTTCAATTTGAAGCCAACTAACCAAACCCAAAAATTCTTAATCAAGCTAGAGAGTTTAAGGTGAAGTTTCAGCGTATGATGAAGATTAGGCCTGGGCACTAATACCCGTTACCCGTATTCGATCCGTTACCCGGCTCGTGTCCGTCCCAAAAAAAGGGTACCCGTAACTTTAGGGAGTAAAGGGTATTATAATTGTATTATCCGTGAGTAAAGGACGAGTATAGGGTATTAGTTTAGTTTTCAATATCCGTCCCGTTACTCGTCCCTTTACCCGTTTTGTTACCCGACCCGTAAATACCCGTTAATATTTTATATTATTATTATATATTATTAATTTATAAATATATTTTTTAGTTAAAATTAAAGTCTAAGTTCAATTTAGCCCAATTGAAATAATATATACAAAGCCTAATTCAATTAATATAGGGTGAGTTACTAGAATATTGCATAAAAGCTTCCTTATTACAAAAGTAACATACAATTGTTTGTAATTGCTAGACTAACATACTGTACCTATACTACCCCTGAAACTAGTGTTGGGAAAAAACGTAATTACGGCTAATGCCATTAGGAAAAAAAAAACATTGGAAGTTGGGACTAAGTCTACCGATACTTTGATGGTAGATTTATACACATGGACTGATTAAAGGTGTACGTCAGATATTTTTGGTACACTTAGTTGTAGTCTTGGTACACTTATCGGTCACTGTAGATGGTACACTTAGTTGTAGTGTTGGTACACTTAGTTGTAGTGTTGGTACACTTATCGGTGGACGTATATGTGTATCAAAAACTAAGTGTACCAAAAATATCTGATGTACACCTTCAACAGTCAATATGACCCAAAAGATATTTATGGTAGACTAATGGCCTGTTGCGACAGATTTATTCGACAGCCTTCTCTCGTTTCAGATATTTTTGGTATACTTGTTTGTTTTTTTGAAATAGTTTTCGGAGTGTGATGGTAGGTTTCTTGTCCGTGGTAGATTTAGTAAGCATTTTTGACAGCTGTAAAGTCTTACCAGAATAACACGAATTTGTTTGAGCTGTCAAAGACAGTCTAGCGTTGCGATAGACTTATTGGAGGTAGATCTAAACACATTTGCTGTTCTTCCGATCTATGGTGTTCATGTAATAACGTTTGTAGCAGATTCATCAATCGTATTCTGTTTGTCGGCCGGAGCAAACGTCTTTTTCCTACTCTGTTTCGTTAATCTTTCCTCTGGGTTCATCCATGGAAGAGCTAGATATCTGTTCGAAAATCTATATAACTCACTTTTTATAGGTTTTTAATTTAGAAATCAGATGTTGAGATAAAAATCTATAATAGTTGAGTAAAAACCCACAAGTGAAACCAAAAAATAGACATAAGTCGTGAAAAATAAAGTGAGGCAGGGAAAATTAGGGTTTTCAGTCGTATGTTAGAAGTAGAAGACGAGGATATTCTGGTAATTTCGGGTTCATTAAACCTAAAATCGAACGTGTACGTACATATAAACGTGTACGTACATATGAACGCATACGTACATAATGTTCTTGAGATTAGAGTACGTACATAACGTTCTTTTGCTTAGTGTAGATCCATAAATCCGTTTTAATGAACAATATTATTGTAATGTTGTAGTCATCTTCAACATATCTTCTTCTATAACCCTAGCTAATATTGTCGTTGTTGTTCACCGGAAATGGAACAAGTAAGAGATGTTACTAGAAAAAGTAAGAGATGTTACTAGAACAACCTATGTAATTCGTAATTGTTTATTTATCATATTTTCGAGAGGTAATGAACAATAACCATACAAAATTACATTTTAACTATAGAGGGTAATATTTAGATAACATAAATATATAATACTCAGTTCAACTAGGTACAACTAAATATATATTTAGATTTGCATATATATTTAAAATATGAAAATGATAATTAAGGTTTATAAGAATTTCTAAAACATATTGAACTATTAAAGAACCATGTTTAATCAACAATACAAGAATTTATCACTTTCTAATATATACTATCGTTTTCACATAAAACACTCTTTATAGTATAAGGAGGACTTAGTAAGTGATCACCTCAAATGAAGCAAAAGAGGTGAAACCCAAGTTTTTATGAACATTGTGTTATGAAAACCTTGTATATGCTAATTAATACTGATAAATCTTGTGTCCAACTGCTTATTAATAATTTATATTATAGTCCAACTGGAAATACGAAAAAAACGCAAAAGTTCAACTATGGATATGAGAGTACAACTGGATAACTATGTATAATTATGTGTATACCAAATAATTTTTTACTAATATCATGTTGTCTTTGGTTCATTTTACCATAGTGTGATGATTTTAAATAAATATTCCGTCGCCAAAATCTATTTTTTATTCGTTTTCACATGATCCATATTGAAATTTATTTTAATAATTCTAGTACAGTTGCACCAAGTAGTCCATAAATCCGTTTTAATGAACAATATTATTGTAATTTTGTAGTCATCTTCAACATATCTTCTTCTACAACCCTAGCTAATATTGTTCACCGGAAATAGAACAAGTAAGAGATGTTACTAGAATAAGTAAGAGATGTTACTAGAACAACCTATGTAGTTCGTAATTGTTTATTTATTTATTATATTTTTGAGAGGTAATGAACAATAACCACACAAAATTACATTTTAACTATAGAGGGTAATATTTAGATGTTCCTTCTGGTAAGACTATCTCTTTTTGTATGTTGGTTTTTTTTTTTCTGTTCTTTGGGTGAGATTTAGAAGAATTTTTACATCTTTTGTGTTCAATAATGTAGGAAGCAAAGTATATATAGAACAATCGAATCCGTTTCCCAAAGATGGAAAACAGGTTATTACTACAATACTCATTTCATTTTTCTTCAGTTTTGGTGTGTTTTTTTTTGGTTGAAACTGAAATGTTTGTGTTTATGTCTTAGGGTTGGTATAGTGGAGGATTTGGATATGGGTTATGGATAGGAACACTTGTTGCTTCAGGCTTTTGTGTCATTCTAGTCTTTTCATTTTTATGGAAGAGGCATTTTCAACTTGCCAGTGGGAGTAGCACAAAAGTGGTTTGAT
This sequence comes from Camelina hispida, assembly GCA_023657505.1. Lineage (NCBI taxonomy): Eukaryota > Viridiplantae > Streptophyta > Magnoliopsida > Brassicales > Brassicaceae > Camelina > Camelina hispida. The sequence continues at coordinate 29,155,097 of CP094637.1, forward strand.
CTTTTACTGTCAAACTTTTGTTAAAACTATTGTCCAAGCACTTTAAAAACAAATCCCTCAAACGTTGACAAAATTTACAATTTTGCTACAGAAGGATAGTAGACGAGTTGCGACAGAGTTGTTTCCATCACTTAGTTCGCAACTTAAGAGGAAAAAGGATCATGGCGAGCTGAAGCACTGCTCATTGCGGCATATGGTGAAGCCCTGAGAACAGAGAAGCTGTTGATCCGCCACAGGAACTGGTCCCTCAGATTAACTACTTAGAAAACCAGACCACAAGAACTGGTCCCAGTTTCATTGATGAATGATTGAACCATGCCATTTCCAAATCCACCAAGCAACTTGGCACCAAATCCAGCAGCCGAGAGATACTTGATAGCCTATTGAAGATGAGAGGAGCAGATAACGAAAAAGACAAATGAAAAAACTTCAAACAGTGCAAGAGAAATAACAGGAACATTAGTAGATTTTTTTTTTTTTTTTTGATACATCAAGAAAAACCGAGCAAAAACTCTGCCATGATCGGATGTAAGGCTAAAGCTTCAAGTTGACATCACTAGAAGACAAATAATTCAAATAACATAGAAATTCTTGGTAATACAAACTAAGAAATCAAAAAGACATACCAGAACACATGGGGTAGGGACTTATCACAGAATATGCATAAGAAAAATTACCAGTATCTCTCTCTCACGGTTAATAACATACTCCGTGTTAGGCCCATACAGTCGAACTGTTACAGATACTTGTCTATCGGTGTCTTCCTTCACATAAACTGTTGGGTTTTGTCAACCTCTACAGTCCCTCAGGCTTAAACCTTTTGCCAACAAGAACAACACAAGAGCACAGCAAAACAGAGCAAACAATATCCTTGAGAAGAAGAAATCAAAATAGAGCAAGAGAAAGAGAAGAAAGAGCACACAGAGAATTGTTAACCCGGTTCGTGGTGTTAACTAACCACTACATCCGGTCGGAATCAACAGATTCCCAAACTCCACTATAATCAGAGACAAGTTTACAGAGATAACTCAAGTGACATCTATGGATCTTAACAACCAAAGACTCACTAACAACACTGTGTAACACTTATGAAAACTCTCCCCAAGATCACACTCTCACAACTTTTCTCTCTACCAGATTATAGCTCTCTCTCTTTACATTGTGCCTCTCTTCCTTCTTACGGCTGCTTGTCTTGGCGACTCTCTTCCTTAGGTCTTCATGTCTCTTTATATTAGGGACAACCACAGAAACCCTAGAGCTTCTACAACACGCTCCTCTACAAGGAGACAAATTGTCCTTCTTGGCCAGCTAACCAAACGCTCCTCCTTGTGGTCCCAAAAGATGTTAACTTAACCAGAGTTCAATTTACATTTACACTCTAGTTAACATCTCTGTTTTACCTTGTTCACTTGAGCATGTTCTTCTCATTTCAACAGAAACCTTGAGCACTGCCATCATGAGAAGATAACATGAAAGTAATTAAAACCAAGGCCGAATTCCATTCCAACACACATTTCTATGAAACAAATTGAAACCCAACATTGACATGTAATCATTGTAAAGGGGAATTACGTGATGATTTCCTTCTTATAATAACTGTATAATTAATGAAACAACTCACATAGATTTGTGATGCCTCATGATACTCTCTCGACAGAAAGAGTGAATCATCAAGCTCTCGCCAATTCGTGAACAGATCTTTACATAGCTCTCTGTTAAGAAAGCAGCAATTAGAACCCAAAAAAAAAAAAAAAAGTTTTATCTCTCTTCCTACAGAAAGAAACAAGACTCATGCTACATTCGTATTCATTTTTTTGACTAATACGCCATGAAAACGAGACAATAACAAGAAATATGAGTCAACAACAAAGCAGTCTAATCACTTTTTTGTCTCTATTTATGTTATTTTAATAATCTCGTCACTTTCTTCATGATAAGGAAACTTTTAAACTAAGTAATCACAAAGCGCTTTACAACAACCACATCCCTCCCATAGAAACAACAAATCCAAGTGTAAAGCAATAAAGCCAACTTCAGCTCATTCTTTACCCAGTCAAGAAGCTGATTATTACAGACAGATGTGACGAAAAACCGTCTGCAAAAGAAACAATACTGACTCTTGAGATCAAAGTTGAAGGATGAGAACGAAAGTGAATCAAAACAGTAGTATTATGGAAACGCTAACAAAACCTGTATATGTGTCTTGATGATTGCCTTTCCAATCAATGTTGCAAGGAAAAACTCCCAAAACGGTTTGTCGAATTGTCCACACATGATTCCAGCAAGGTCGAATAATGGGTTAGGAACCTGAAATGTAAGGCATAAAATGTAATTGTTATAAAGGACCAGAGAGAGATGCACAAAAGGTCTCTGCAAGAAGCATTGGATTTGTCAGCAGACTCATCTAAAACATACCGAAGCAAGAATCAGAATTGTGAAGAAGTTGAGGTACTGTGAATGTGACAATAGCCAGCCTTTGATCTGATTTACGCGTTTAGCAATGAATCCGTTATCATCACCAGAACATGTCTCCAATTCTTCCATTTTGCCACCGGACAGACTTGCTGTATAGACTCAGAGCATTAGTCTACTGTTTACATCTTTTGTTCATGCATTAGAATTTAACTCGACACCTCTAAAACCCTTTAATTCAATCCCCTTTTTATAAAGCTAAAGAAGCTTCTGAAACTGGGCCTCAAAGTAGATACGTTAACACTAACCCAAAACAATTGAGTTGTCAATAAGAAGGTGGGAAGAGTGAATTTTCACCTGCCCTGAGATAAAATAAGGAGGAAGTTCTCCCAACGCTGTTCCTAGACCCCAGAGTATGGCTTCTATCTGAATCTGAGGCAGTATGCTGCTAAGAGGAACCCCTGAAGAAAAGACTGGGGAGCCAAACTCGTTGCAAGGTTTATCAAGCCATGAAGGACTTCTCTTCAACTGAATTGTGTCATATATAGCACTTTTTAAATCGACTCGTCCGCACTGCATTGCTTTTATGGTAAACAAAGCAATATGGGGACCCAAATATAGAACAAATGTATGCAAACCAGATCCTGGAATCATCAAAAAATAAGAAAAAAGAAGAATGTTAGGTATCTAATAGAAACAGCATTCTACCAGTATGACAGAAGATGGACACAGACTATCAAAAATGTTTAACCGGAATTAGGAAACTGATACATAATGCCTGCGAGGGAGTAAAACATAGTCTTACCAAGACCAATAGATGAAGCAACACCTAAAAAAATCCACCATAGTCCAAACCTGATGTACTCAGACATTTCTTCAAGGTGCTGCAGGTAGGGAAAATTATGAGATATTACCATTTTCTTCATGTAAGTAAACAAAAGAAGCTGATAAACTAAGAATGAAACAGATATATGAATTTCGATATGCTCATATCCTCAATTTCAATAGCAGTAGATATAAGTGGCAGTTCCAGGAAGCTTTTGGGGATTTATAAAAAAGACTCGCTTCAAAGGAACATCTCACGAGCCACATTTCCATATCTCATCACTTCCTTGTCACTTATTAACTAGTTAAAGCTACAGAGAGAGGCAGTCTCATTATAGCAATAAAGCCAACTTCTGGGTTCTCTCTAGGTCAGAGACTTCTTCCTCAATCCCAATATTTTAGGGAGGAAAACAAAAAACAAATCGAAATCAAACGGGGAACAATAGAACGAAGGATCCCCTAGAACGAAACGATTGAAAGAATTGGGAAAGACGAATGGGAAAGCAAACAATGAAAACAGAGATTCTAATGTAAATTGTGAAGTTGAAAAACAAAGGGGAAAATGGTAGTTAACTATAGAAGTTTCATAATTCAACACAGGTTAGCTCCTTTAAATCCATAAACAAATTCATATACTTTAAACGTCACTATATAAAAACACGAATATAACTTGTCAGGAGTAGAAATATCTTGTCAGAACTAAACTTCAGCTTATATCTAGCAAGGTTGTGAGACAAACCCAATCTCATAGGAGCCATGTCTTGATCACCCAAACCAGATAAGAGCTCTGTAAACTGACTTCTAACACCTCGAAGAAGCTCCATCACAGCATTGTTGTGAACACAGTCGATTTTCTGTATTGAACTAAGAACTTTCATAAGAAACAAACACAGGCCAAACAGGAATAAGAGTGTAATAATGGGAAAACTCTAGTGAATTACAAACCAGTTTCTCCTTGATGACATTTCCAAGCTTTGAATCAGCCACAGCCAAGGTTTCACCTTCACAATTAGCTTTACATTAGATTCTTTCACCTTCAAAAACTTGCGCAGACCTTTACATTAGATTCTTGAAAAACAAAGGGGAAAAAAGATTGGCTTCAAGGACAAGAAGAAACATTTACAAACTTGGGAAAGCAAACAATGAAAAAGCAGAGAGGAACCAAAAAAAAGACTCACCATCTTTGTGAACAATCCCCCAAGCTTTTCCATGTCTACCATCCTGCATTTGAATCCAAAATCAAACAAAACCCCAAATGCATCTTCTCAGCATATGAAAAAATGTAAACTTTACAACCAAACAAGAAAGAGAACACAAAACAGTAAGTGAAAGTGAAACAATCCTCAATTCCTCACTTTCACTTTATATCTACCTGGTTCATATGTTGTACCCAAACTCACCACTCTTATCTCCAATGGACCTATTGATTTGTCTTTGCTCCTGTACACGTAATCCAAACTATCCTCCACCTCAGAGCAACAATCCTCCATCATCTTCTGTTTAGCTTTGGTGAGTCGTTATCGTGAAGTGGCTTCAGCTCCCAGAAGAGCACGTAATGCCCTGGCATTGAAGACGTGTCCGCATAGCTCGTGTATTCAGTGAGCAAGAAGCTTGATGGTTTGGCTTGTGCCACTGCCTTCATTAGATCTTCTTCGCTGGTTTTATCTGTGTCGATGTATATCAGTTCCTGCAACAACATCTGAACCAAAAACAATCATCAGAAGCAGGTAGATATATATCAGTTCCTGCAACAACATCTGAACCAAAAACCAGATTTTCCTCACAGAAGCAGCCAATTCATAGCTCACACATTGGTAACACTCAGAATCCAAGACCAGTTGTTATTCAACCTCAAGATTCTTCTTCATCTGGAAGGGCTCCACATCCGCAGCAGCAAGGAGAGAGGCTGACGTATACAGGTGACTCAATCTTCTTTGGAGGCCCCCTGGTAAATATCCCGAATAGAGATAGCCTAAGACACGAAGGAGACTCGGGAAGAGAGGGACAAGACAGAATGACATTGACATTGCCTCGGGAAGCTAGATTCAAAAGAGACACAACCTCAAACCAACTTCCAGTGTTTGCTCCTGTGGGTACCCGCAAGTAAAACCATCACTCTTTTAAGGATTTGATCTCGCCGATATAAGGACTGACAGGACAAGGACAGGTAGCTGCTTGAGGACCAAAACCGATGGAGTTAGCTTGGCGGTTGCAAGAAAGTCTCTGGGATTGATATGATTGTGTGAATCTCTTGGATTGGTTTGCAGATGAGTTGATGAGGTAGAAAGTAGAATCCTATGTGATAATTTCTTCTTCCACGGGTTCGATATTCTTAGCCAGATATGACTCTTCACAATTGACTCTTAAGTTGAAGAACATAAAAATTAGGGAAAAGGTACGAACCAGTGACCTCGAGACATGACACTGTATACCCGCCAAGGCACCGAATGAAGCTGAATCAAAAAACAATATCAAAAAATTTTAAGCAAAAGCCAAACCAAATACAGGAATTAAGAAAACTCCAAACCCAAATCTTGCAGAATGCAGATACAAAGAGACAACGAATCATTCATGATCAGAGAATACATCAGAAATATAATCAATATCAACTGATTCTAGAGAGAAATAGAAAATTCAAAAAAAAGGAAAAAAAAAATACATACCTACGAAATTGTTGTAAAACACTCGATGGACTCGACCTGACCGGCCCATTACTAGTCCTTATTACGGTCCATTGTACTTAGGCCCATTGGCCATGTGTTAAGGCCCATTCGGCCATGTCCTTAGTCTTAGTCGGTTTTGTACTTGTTCCTTAGGGAACCTATATATATATATATGTTGTAACCTCATTCGAACATCAATAATAAGAACAAGAGATTTCCCTAACTCTCTAGTTTCACAACACGTTATCAGCACGATTAAGAATAAAATTAATAAAATTATGAATAAAATTATGTTAATATTCTATAAATTAAAACATTAGAATTTCGGATTAAATTTAATTAGGATTGTTTCCTAAAACTCTTAAATCATAAACCTAGAATGAAAAGGAAAACATAGAAAAAGGAAATACTATCTAGGATTGTTGCATGCATTTTATTTTGTTGTCTTGCATGCATAAGGAATTAAACCAACGAAAATATACATAAAGGCATGGCATGTTTGGTCTCAAATACCACATGACCTAAGGCATGGTTCGGTCTCAAATACCGCATGACCTAAATATTTGTTGCATGGTTCGATCTTAAAAATCGCATGCTAACTGTCGGTTGTCCATATTTATGCAGATGGCACGAGTGAAGGATTTAGTCCACACTGCCTTGAGAGCTTCGGGTGAAAACTACCTACAATGGAAGCTGGACACAGAGATGCTATTGATGGCCAAGGGCTTACGAATGTGCATCCAGCCGGACAATGAGTGTTCCGATATGGCAAAGTATAAGGCCCTTATCCATATGCGCCATCACCTTGAGGAAAGCCTTAAATACCAGTACCTCACAATAGAGAACCCACTCGAACTTTGGACAGAGCTGAAAAGCAGATTTGGATACCAGAAAATGGTACTCCTCCCAAAGATTCGATTGGAATGGGAAAACCTTAGGATCCAGGATTTCAAATCCGTGGGTGAGTATAACTCAGAGCTTTTTAGGATCGTCTCTATCCTAAGGTTGTGTGGTACTAGTGTGACTGAGGATGAACTCCTAGAGAAGACTCTCTCTACCTTTCACAAAGACAATATGGTGCTTCAGCAACTGTATCGTGAAAGGGGGTTTAAAACCTATGGAGCTCTCATGCCTTGTCTACTGCTCGCTGAGCAAGGGAACAGGCTGAAGATGAAAGCAGCCCCATTACCAAAGGCACCTGAGGTGGTTTTACCTATGGAACCCGATGAGACCAACTATGTCTACAGAAAAAGACACTATGGTCGGTACGACCATGGTGGCAGAGGACTTAGTGGTCGAAGACATTACCAGAGCAGCCACTTCAATGCTTATGGCATAAGAGGCTATGGCCGTGGTGGTAAGGCCTATAGGTCCTTTAAGCCACGGTCCATAGGGAGGTCGGCTTGTGAGAGATGCGGTATGTCTAATCATCGGGATAAATATTGCCGAACACCAACCCATCTCCTTGATCCATATCGAAGAGTTTCAAGGAAGCATCCGAGGCTAAACAAGAGACTTCCGATTGCCTAAAGATGTTGCATTTAAAATTTCGGTTTTTATTTTGGTTTAATTTCTATGCTTTCTATGATTTAGTTTCTATGTAATGGATAATTTATTTAATTTAATTTCAATGGATTTTATTTTATAAAATTTGTGTTATTAAAATCCAAAATTATTGTCCTCTTTATAGAAATGGCCGAGGACTTGAGTGAACTAGTGGTGGACAGTGGTTCCAGCCACACTATATTAAGAGACAAAAGATATTTTATTAATCTCCAAATGAAAAGTGCAAATGTTAGTACAATTGCGGGTATAGCAAATATGATTGAAGGCTACGGCCAGGCTCGCATCTTGTTGCCTAAGGGTACACATATTGAGATAAGTGATGCCTTATATTCACCCAACTCAAAGAGAAATCTATTGAGTTTTAAAGATATAAGATTAAATGGTTTCCATGTTGAAACCAAGGGTGAAGGATCTAAAGAGTTCCTATACATTACAGAAAATGTACAAGGACAAAAGAAGGTCCTAGAGACTATACCTGCTCTAGCTACTGGTTTATACCATGCTAAAATAAATATGATAGAAGCTAACTTAGCAAAGCACAAAATGTTCAATGAACAATTCACTCTATGGCATGACCGGCTTGGCCACCCGGGTTCGAACATGATGCGAAAATTAATTAAGAGTTCAAAAGGGCACAACCTCAAAGAAAGAAAAGTTTTCCCTAAAAATGCAACTTGTGTAGCATGTGCTCAAGGAAAACTTATTGTAAGACCCTCACCAGTAAAAGTCACAAAAGAAACTTTGAATTTTCTGGAAAGGATACAAGGTGACATATGTGGACCAATACACCCACCTAGTGGGACATTCAGGTATTTCATGGTAATGATAGATGCCTCGACAAGATGGTCTCATGTATGCTTGTTATCCACGAGAAACTTAGCATTTGCTAAGCTCTTGGCTCAAATCATTCGATTAAGAGCACATTTTCCGGACTTTCCACTTACGACTATACGTCTAGATAATGCTGGTGAGTTTACATCCCAAGCGTTTAATGATTACTGTATGTCCATGGGGGTGAGTGTGGAACATCCTGTGGCACATGTCCATACACAAGACGGATTAGCTGAATCCTTCATTAAACGTATACAAATGATTGCTCGACCATTGTTAATGCGATCGCAGCTTCCTGTGTCAGCTTGGGGACACGCAGTCTTACACGCAGCAAAACTTATTCGCATCAGGCCATCTAGTGAACATAAATATTCACCATCCCAACTGTTAACGGGTCAAATGCCAGACTTGTCCCATATCAAAACATTTGGTTGTGCCGTTTACATACCAATTGCTCCACCACAGAGAACTAAAATGGGACCTCAAAGGAGGATGGGAATATATGTTGGATATGAGTCTCCCACAATTATAAAGTATCTTGAGCCATTGACAGGAGATTTATTTAAGGCCAGATACGCGGACTGTCAATTCGTTGAGTCCGAATTCCCTAAGATAGGTGGAGAGACTAGCAAGCAGGTCAAGGAATTAACATGGAATCAAACATCCTTAAATTGGCAAGATCCTCGAACTCTAGCATGTGATGCAGAGGTTCAAAAGATAATTCATTTACAGCAGCTAGCTATACAATTGCCAGATTCCTTTGCTGACCCAAAGAGAGTAACAAAATCGTACATACCCGCTTGCAATGCACCAGTACGAATTGATGTTCACAAGGAACACAATAATCAAGTTGCTACAGAGTCTAAACCTCGTGCAAAGAGAGGTAGACCAATAGGATCCAAAGATAAGAATCCTCGGAAAAGTAAGAAAGGTGCAAATCAAACCGAGACTATAGGGAATACAGTACAACCAGACATTGTCACATAAATTCCTAAGGTACCAAGTGAGGCTCAGGACGCTGAGACTCTAGAACCTGAAGGAATTGACAACAATGAGATCTCGATAAACTACATTATGTCTGGTGTACAATGGAATCGAAAAGATGTCGACATTGATGATATATTTGCATACAAGGTAGCACTTGAGATAAATGAGGATCTAGAACCCACATCTATATTAGAGTGTACACAAAGTAAAGATTGGCATAAATGGAAAGAAGCCATTGATGTGGAGTTAAACTCTTTAAGGAAGAGAAGTGTGTTTGGTCCAATAGTGAGGACAACACCTGAAATTAAACCAGTTGGACATAAGTGGGTCTTTGTAAGAAAGAGAAATGAGAAGAATGAAATTGTAAGATACAAAGCACGGCTTGTAGCACAAGGATTCTCTCAAAGATCAGGAATAGATTATGAGGAGACATACTCCCCTGTGATGGATGCAACGACTTTTAGGTATCTAATAAGTCTGGCAGTAAGAGAAAATTTAGATTTGCGGTTAATGGATGTTGTAACTGCATATTTGTATGGTCCACTGGATAATGAAATTTATATGAGATTACCAGAGGGTATAGAACATAAGAAAGGTGGTTCTCGAGAACAGTACTGCATAAGGCTAGACAAATCCCTATATGGACTGAAACAAAGTGGTCGAATGTGGTATAATCGGTTAAGTGACTATTTAGTCAAGGAAGGCTATAAGAATGACCCAATCAGTCCATGTATATTCATAAGGAAGTTTGCAAACAAAGGATTTATGATAATAGCAGTCTATGTGGATGATTTAAACATCCTTGGAACCTCTGGGGAAATCACCCAAACTGTAGAATATCTTAAGAGAGAATTTGAGATGAAAGACCTAGGTAAAACAAGATTTTGTTTGGGATTACAGCTTGAGTACATAAATAATGGGATCCTTGTGCATCAAAAGGCATATACAGAAAAGTACTCAAGAGATTTAATATGGAGCAAGCTCACTCATTGACTAGCCCAATGGTTGTGAGAAGTATAGAAGTGGATAAAGATCCATTCGCTCCTAAGAAGGCCGATGAAGAAATTCTCGGACCTGAAGTGCCTTACCTCAGTGCTATAGGAGCGTTAATGTTCTTGGCTAGTCACACTAGGCCAGATATCAGCTTTGCCGTGAACCTCCTAGCAAGATATAGTTCTTGTCCGACCAAAAGGCACTGGAATGGTATTAAACATGTTCTGCATTACCTTCAGGGAACGACAGACTTTGGTCTTTACTATACTAACTATAACAAAGATGGTTTAGTTGGTTTTGCCGATGCAGGTTATCTATCCGATCCACACAATGGTAAGTCACAAACAGGTTATGTGTTTACACACGGCGGTACAGCGATCTCTTGGCGTTCCATGAAGCAGACTTTGGTGGCCACATCCTCAAATCACGCGGAGATCCTAGCCATACATGAAGCCGGCCGTGAGTGTGTTTGGTTGCGGTCTATGACTCAGCATATACGGACGGATAGCGGTTTAGAAGACAACAAGGAAGCAACGGTCATCTACGAAGATAATTCGGCCTGCATCGCGCAACTCAAAGACGGTTACATCAAGGGAGATCGGATGAAGCACATACTGCCAAAGTTCTTCCACACACATGAACTACAAAAGGCCGGAGAAGTTCAAGTGGTGCAAGTTCAATCATGCGACAACTCAGCCGATCTCTTCACAAAGGCATTACCGACAACAACATTCAGGAAGCTCGCGCACCAGATTGGAATGCGGAGGCTCAAGGACTTATAGTGTTGCTTGGAACAGGGGGAGCAATGTGTGCTGTACTCTTTTCCTTTCACTAAGGTTTTATCCCATTGGGTTTTCCTGGTAAGGTTTTAATGAGGCAGCATCCCCTTAGCACATTGCAGTGATCCCATCCTCGCATAGGCACAGTCGTCTCATCCAAGGGGGAGTGTTGTAAAACACTTGATGGACTCGACCTGACCGGCCCATTACTAGTCCTTATTACGGTCCATTGTACTTAGGCCCATTGGCCATGTGTTAAGGCCCATTCGGCCATGTCCTTAGTCTTAGTCGGTTTTGTACTTGTTCCTTAGGGAACAAGAGATTTCCCTAACTCTCTAGTTTCACAACAGAAATCAATATTCGTGAAGTGATTAATAGACAGAGCGATTCTCCTCGGTGAAATCGGAAATGGTGAGCGATAAAATTTACTCGCCAAGTTGTCTCCAACTCGATAACCCTCTCTCCAATTTGGGTTTTTTGGAGAATGTTTTAGCGTTGTTCAGAAGAAAGAGAAGGACAAAGAGAGCGGGAGAGAGTGGCGAATGAAAAGGTTTTTGTTTAGTAAAGTGTAAATGAATGGAAGGCTGAGATTTTGGTAGTTTCTGCAACAATCAAGCTAAAGAAAACGAAACTCACGCATAATAAAAACTAGTTCTACAACTTTGTTTTCAAGAGAGAAAATGAACAGTGAGCCCCTAGAACAATTGTTCAGATCTGATAATTTTCTTTCTTTTGCCATGATTTTAGTCGAAGGAGATGAATCAATCTCATGTTTTTTGCCAACCCAAATTTAAGAGAATAAAAAAAAAAATCAGGAATAGATACTTCAATTCTTGAAGGTTATTGTGTTTCTTCCTCTTGAACATCAAAGACAATTTTAATTATAAATGGCATAAACCGTAATAAAACACACAACCCTGGTTTAGAAGTAATAATCAAACTTTTATGTGTTATTTGAGTAAGTCGAAAATCTCAACGTGTTAGTCTAGTAATAAACCTACTTTTATGTAATATTCTAGGTAATTTCCCATTAATATATCCACACAAAACTCAATTAAGCCCAATTAAGCCCAATTTTTATGAGTTCTTCCCTTTTCGGATTTTGGAATATGAAACTATTGAAATTTATGAGTTCTTCCTTTTGCGGTTATTGGCAGTTTTTTTACCGGGTATTCGTTTTTGCTGGTATCCGTTAAAGGGTCGGGTATTTAAAGGGTCAACCATTTTTTACCGGGTACCCGTTTTTCCGGGTACCCGTTATTTAAGGGATGAGTACGAGTAATTTTTTTCCATTACCCGTAAGGGCCGGGTCGGGTAAAGGGTATCGAAAAATTCAAGGGTACCCGTCCCATGCCCAGACCTAATGAAGATGGTGGTTGTGGTAGCTCATTCAACGGAATGATCCGGTGCGACTACAAAAAAAAATTCAAACTATTGGATAAAAGAAAGTATAATATGCCAAACAAAAGAGAATGAAGTAAAATACATCCAGTTTTGTATGTTAAGGTGAAGTTTAAGGTGAAGTTTCAGCGTATGATCAGGGGCGGACACAGGAAGGCATGGGGTGTGGCAAGTTCCCCACACTAATTTTTTAATTTTCTTAACTAACTAGTATAAAATTTATCTAAATGGCTCTAATTTAGTCATTTGTTTCAATAATGCCCCATACTAAATATTATTGTTGATCCTAACTAATATAAAAATTATTTAAATACTCCTAATTTAATCACTAGTTTTGAAAATGCCCCATACTAAATTTCGTTCTGGATCCGCCCCTGCGTATGATGAAGATGGTGGTTGTGGTAGCTCATTCAACGGAATAATCAAGTGCGACTACAAAAAAATCCTATTTTTTCATCAAACTATTGGATAAAAGAAAGTATAATATGCCAAACAAAAGAGAAGGAAGTAAAATACATCAAGTTTTGTATTTCTTTGGGCCTATTCATTTGTTTATTAAAGTTTAGGCCTCAAAATCAAATTTAAAAATATAAATTTGGGGTTTTATTTATAAATAGATTTAGCATATTAGAATGAAGTCGACCAAGGGACCTAGGTCGCACCAGTGATCATACCAGAATAAAGCATTTCTTCCATTGCCAACTTCACATTTCAGAAAATCCTTCAAGATAGGTCTTAACTGCAGCATGCATCTCACAGTACACGAAAGTCTTTGGGAGCAGTGGCGGACCCACGTTGAGGATGGTGGTGGCAGTTGCCCCCAGCAAGTATAGAAATACATAAATGTTTTACACTAGACAAAGTAAGTAGAGTGGCAAAATGGTTAGAGTTTATCCTAGAATTAATCATAGGTGGCGTGTTCGATTCCATCTAAGAGCAATCTGCACCCACTAATATTTTTTTCTAGTTCCGCCCCTGTTTGGGAGTCATTTATAGTCCATAAAGAATACTTCAAAGTTAGGTGGTTTTGTTGTATGAAGAATGGGGTGGGGGTGAAGAAGAAGATATCGGATTATCATTCAGGTTAATATCAAAGTTAGGTGTTTTTGTTTTCGGTTTAGTTCGTAAAGATGAGTTTTATCTGATATGATATGATATTTCTTGTGGAAAAATAGGTAATCTTCCCGTGGAAAATTGTTAGATTAAGACTTGATCATGTTGACTGAACATAATTTATTATATATCAGGTATTTTGTTTTGAGTCAAGCCCATATGTGTAAATGATTGTCTTTATATATATATATATATATATATATATATATATTTTACTAGTATTATGACCCGTGCATACGCACGGTAATATATATCTATACTAGTACTAGAATATGACCCGTGCTAGAGCACGGGTTGAAATTTTGGCTTTTTGTTTATTTGGTAATTTTTACTTACATAGTATATATAATTATTTTATTTGGTTTAATAGTTTTTTTAGATTGAACATTATGCTATGAAATCATATACTGAATATGACTTATGAAAATAACATCTATTTTGTAAAACATATTCTAGTATATCTAGATTTTGATCCGCGGTATAACACGGATTAATTTGTGTGATAAAAAATTAATTTTTATTTGTTAGTTTTATTTAATTTGTTTAGTGTTTAAAACTATATATTGTATTTTGATTGTTAATTTTATGACTTAACCTATAGTATAGCGCATATTAATGTTAGAACCAAATATGTAACATATGTTTGTCAAAATCATCGTGACCGAGAAAACCTACCAAAAACATTATTCCAAACTTAAATTTAATCCGAGAAATCATATTTTTTGAATTTTTTTCATATTATAGTGGCATATTATTGACCCGTGCTATAACAAATCAATTTAGAGTGTTTATAATTTTAACTTTTTGATCTATCTTGTATTTATGATTTTCTTAAAATATCAAATTAAACTATTTTTAAAGATTCCAAATAAAATTATTTAAAAAGTTTATTATAGTATATAAAACTATACAATTCAACAAAAGAAATATTCAAATTTTGATCCGTTACTCAGTCAATTTTCTGATAAAGTTAGATATGATTAATTTCTATTAATTTCTGAGATTTTTTTGCTTATATATGGTTAATTAAATATTTTTTGGAGATTTTATTTTATTCTGTAAAATATTTTTTTAAGAGAATCCTAATCCTAAATCTATATAACCTATCAAATTATTAATTCATATAACCTATTAATAATTAATCTTACTTATAAACTATATTAATATTATATAGTCTACCAAATTGAAGTCGTGTACTTCCGTTTTATTAAAGAATGGATTTTTGCAGTAATTTTTGCTCAAAAATACTTTTGGGAAAATTTTTACATTTAATGCATTAACTTTAATATTAGTTACCAAAACTTCAAATTTAATTATAGTTAAGATTTAAAAAATAAGAAACACTTTCTACTAATTCAAACATAAATTTATGATTCTCTTTCATTTTTATTTGAATTTATATTTAAATTATCCTGAATTATTCTATAATACATTTAGTTAATAAAAATTGTAATTTTTTCCTGCATATGATGTAATACAAAATTTTAAAAACGAACATATATTACTCAATAGATAAATAAAAAAATACGGGTACAATATCCCACATTGTCTAAAAAAATTGGGCAATGGTTCAGAGTAATACTATAAAAGAGACCAAAATGATTCTGAATACAAATGAGTAGAAATCTTGATTTATCAGGCATTCAAACTTTAAAAAGTTTTATTTGGTTTATTCCGGTTCTTTATTTTAAAGATTTTAAAAGGTTAAATATGAAAAATATTTAAAACTTTTAAAAAGTTAAATATGATAAAAATTATACCGTAGATACACAATAAATATTAAAAATTAAGATGGTATATTGTGAGTTAAAATATCTCAGGACAGGGTTATATATAGCGGGACGTGTTTTATCGATATTTATATAAATTAAAAGTATCATCAATTCGGTGTTACAGAGGTAAAACATCATTTCATTATTTTGTTAACACTGTCGGTATCAGAGAATAAACATATATAATTAAATTGATTAAATAAATATTATGTAAAAATAAATTATATTGTGGAATTATATGGTTTATTTAATAATTATTATATGATTATATCATATTTAACCAACAAATACAAATTATAATTTAAATATTTTAGTTATAAATAATTTTTTCTGCGGTATACCGCGGGTTCTAATCTAGTTATGATTATAAAAGATGAAAAATAAGATATTATTGAAGCTTCATAAAGATTATAGATATTAATCAATGCTAGTTTAGATGTATCGAAGTTATATATGAACCAAAAAAAATCAAATATATATATAGATCAAATTAATAAAAATATTTTGTTTAGATAAATCATTAATTCATTTTCTAAAAATAAATCTAGTTTTCAGAAACAAACAAAAGAAAATTACTGAAAATCACAAATAATAACAGAATATACTAACTGGATTTTCTCTTAAATTTTAAAAGAGTAATGCATTTAATTACATATCACCTACATATGTAAATCGAAACAAAAATATTTGGTTGCCAAACTATAAAAGCTTAAGGAAGTTGTTGCTAACCTTTTCTTCCACGACATGTGTAGTTCTCTATTCTTTTTTTGTGTAGAAAGATGAGCACTTGTTGCTCCTTATTCTTTCCTAAATGCATTTAGGATTATATTTTTAACTATTAAATTTAATAATAAAAAAGGTTTCATGGTATTTTTAATCTGTACACACCAAAGAAGAGACTGTTAGTCACGATTCACCAAAGTGTGAGATTTTATATAAAGATTGAGAAATCAATTTGAAGATAAACATATTGTGTCATTACTTTTCACCTTGATACTTGAAAGAAAGAAATTATGATAGGATGCTCTTTTGACGGATAAAAAACTTGTAGAAAACTATAAACTGCATATATGATTTAAGAAAAGAACAAAAAAAAAAGAAGCATAAGAGCAAGAAATGAAGAGCAAACAGTTCATCGCCATTTATACTAATAGAGAGAGATATTAAACAGTTTCAAAAATATTAGAATCATGATGAGAAGATTTTTTTGGGATTTTTTAGCATTTTGTTTTTTTCACTAAAAGGTAATTTTAAACCACCCACGTTTCATTTTAAAAAACAACAAATGGAAAATAAAACGTAAAATATTTGGTTTTCTTTATTTCTTCCATTTAATTTTATTATTTTAAAATTTTAGTTAAATTGCCATGTTTCATATTTTTATTTGTCAAGTGAGTTGTGCTTTATAAGATAAAGGATTTTTCACCATAAACAATAGTTAGTGACATAATTTGTATACATTTTAAGAAGAAGGTGAAAACAAAATTTAGCTAACAAATGAAAAATAAGAGAGAAAGAAAAAGCTTGGACGATTGGAGAAGGGAGGAACCTTGTGGGGCTATTGCAACATGCATGTTTTTATTGAATGGATCTTGTAGTGCGAGATTCAGTGGAAGATGAACAAACCGAGAATAATGTGGAGTTGTACAAATCAAGGTAGAACTCTCACAAGACAAATTAAAAAGACATCCGAAGATAAACACCCAGAGCATAAGAAAATCATTCTATGACAATTTTTCAAAAACTACCACAAATTAGATTATTATCATGAGATCTATACTATGACGATTTGTTTTCCGTCAGTGAGATGTTTACCGTTCAAAATTTTTTGCACAACATAGAATTGTCTTCACAACATAGTATACAATTACTAGAATTTGTACCCGCGCAAGCGCGGGATTTTGTTTTAATTTTTTTTCTATTAATATCAGTTCTTGAGCTCAAATATAATCATTCAAAGTTTTGAGGGTAAATCGTTATAAATATATGTCATGTAGTAATATTAGGATAAATAAACGATATTGATGACTACTTCAAGATCTTTTATCATTAAGAGAGTATATTTCTTGTTTATATTTTATTAAAACATTTTTTAAAGGTTTTGATGCTGATCCATTTGTTGATCTAATTGTATATATTATTTATGATTAGATGTTGATACTAACATAACATTACTCTGTATAAATTTAAATATACGGAATCTCATGAATATTGCTTAGCTTAAAGGTAAAATATAATATCATATCGTTATAACATCTTTACCGAGCTTGCTTACCCATCGAAGTAATTGCAACGTCCCATAAACAACCACTTCATGAATGTGCCTATCTTTTTTTTTTTTTTTTTTTTTTTTGGCAAACAAGATGATTCTATTCATTCAAATAGAAAAATTACAAAGAGAGGGATAAAGAATCTCAAAGTTTAAAAAGTTACAAGCATGAATTTCCCCAAAATCACAAGCAAGAACAGAGAAGCAGATAACATCAAGCAAATATCCATGAGAGCTAAGAAACAAGTGCTAAGAAGCAATTGGAGACTTGTGGGATCAAGGTTGCAAGGTTGGACATCATCGAGAAGCTCGAGAGATGACAGATAAGTCAGGGTCAAAGGACCCTGTGCCGATGATAGTAGAATCAGGGCCAAGGAGCTCACCGGAAACGGAAGCAAAGCCATGGCCTGAGATCGGGGGTTAATAGCCCGGATGGTGATGGAGTAGCTGATGGTGACTGGCTCAAAGAGTTGGTATCTGAAGTAGCTAGCTAAGACTGTCGAGGGAAGAGAATTGGTGGAAGAGTCTCTACGCACATAAACACAATCTCGACACATTGAGTTCAGCATTAAGGCGCCATAAGACTTCAAGGACTTGGGAGCAATAGTTAGCAGTATAGATGTTAAAACAAGGTTTTGCAAGGAATAAAAGTAAAGCCGTAACATAACAGGTAGGTCCTCTCTGCCATGGATATGGTGATCAAGAATTCCACACAAAGTTTGTATTCGGCAATACATTATCAGAAGGTAAACAGACCTGGCACAAGAGGATGGATGTTGGGTAAAGGTAGCAGTATCGTATACCATGGAAGCTAAGAACAGGTGCAAAACATAAGTGTCAAGCCATGACCTAACAGGTGGATCCTCTCTGCCATGAAAATGGTGATCAAGAATTCCACACAAAGTTTGTCTTAGGCAGAACACATACAAGAGAAAGTCAGACCTAAGCTCCAAAATGATTTCTAGTACCAGGATTCTCAAGGGTATCAAGTGACAACACCACAACCATGATGAATTACTACTCAAATGGCAACCATGGAGTTCATAATCTTGACCACACTGATGGTTAGAGATAGCTGTCCACGAGATATGAAAGTAATCGTACCTGGGATTATTTGTTGTGGGTTTGGTTTCATGAAACGTTAATGGGCCGGCAAAAAATACAAGGCCCACCAGAAGAGAGACTCTTTCCTCGATGGTTGACCTAGCTGGAAAAGGCAAGCGGCGGCGGTTGTCCGGAGATGGTGAAAGGATTTGCACGAAACGTAGCATCTCTGGGACAAGACTTTAGCAAAAGCAAATCGGAGGGAAGGTCAGTGGCTGGGACGAGAGACCACAAAAACAGTCCGTTGTTGAGAAGGTGAATGCTTCGCCTGTATAAAAGGACGCCGTGTGCCGTCGATGTCTCCATCGGGTGGGAAGAAACAGATGGTCCAAGGAGGAGTTCATCTATTACCCTCGGTGTCTCCGAGAGAACTTTTGTAGGGGAAAGCAGACAGCCAGATCTGGAATTAAGAATAACGGCTGTTTGTGGAGATTTTACGCCGGTTGAAGTAAGCAAAGAGAGGAGGAGGAGGTTCAGCAGACGCTGTCCTCGTCTTTTGTCTTTGTCCATTGAAAGCTCGCCGGGATCTGAGGGGATAAGGGGGATCTGTAACCAAAAAAGAAGAAAAATAAATGGGGAAAAATTCAAAGAGGTGACAGAAGGGAGAACAGAGAGAAAGCTGCAGGTAAAGAGATCCCGACGCCGGTGAGCAAGAGCTCCACTGGCGTCGAGGGAGGCTAGGATCTTTGGTTTCTCGATATTAGTGCCCGAGAGAGAATGTGTTTCTGCCTATCTTATCCCACTTTTCATGATTATATGATTAAACTGTTAAACCCGACTTGAAATGATAATCTATTTATTAATGTATGTCATTTTTTTTTACAAACTCATTTGTTTCACACAATTAATGAGTTATCAGAGATTTTAATTTAGTCATGTGTAGTTGTGTATTTTTATCTTTCCAAGTTTTATTAATTTATCTTCAAACACTTTTAACTATAATTCTTTCGTCATTATTGATGATGCACTCCTTTTGAAATCTACTTTTTTCTACCTTCTATTGGCTCACATATAACACATATTAGACTGTAAAATAATTTTCAAGATAATTATAATTTTTTTTTATTACTATCTTTCAATACTTAAATTTGGATTAAAAGCATTTGATTCAATTTATGAAATATCAAATTTGTTTTCCTTTTTGCTCATGTTATAAAATAATATTTCACTTTTCATTTTATTTTTCCTGTTTAAAATCTTATAAATAAAATTACAGAATTTTTTATATCCTACCATAATTTTAAAGTTTACTTCCATTGTAAAACTCAATAATATATAATTACATTAAAAAAAGTATTCTCCCATAAATTTAAATTTTACTTTTATTCTAAAACTCAATAATATGCAATTACATAATTTTTTTTATTCTACCATAAATTTAAAATTTACTTCCATTCTAAAACTCAATAATACATTTGAAATTTTAAATTATGATGAGTTTAATAGAAATTTTTTAATTATATTATTACCGCTGATAAAATTTATAGTATTATTTTTTTATTTTAACATTTTATTTATTTTACATAATTTTATTTATTATTTAAACTTTATATTAATTATAATTAACATAAATATGCACTAAATAAATATGTTAAATTTATTTTAAAGTAAAACCAAATATTGCTTAGGTGGATGTTTTTGTAGCTAGAAATGATGATATATAATTACAAGATCAATGGAGATTCTAGTAATAATTCTTGTCTTCTTGACCTAGGAAAATATTTTATTTGTCTCTTATAATTATGTGTCTTAACCATATGATGCACATATATGTAAAAGAACTAAGCATAAACGATACTTGAAAGAAAGTTAGGTACAAATAGATAATAATATTATTCCAAATTCAGTGTTTTACTTCATATATATATCAGGTAGATGCTCTATTCTTTTCTTTCTTTTTTACTTTTTTTTTTTTTTTTTTTTTATGGTTGAATAATAAAATTAGAGTCTCGTTAATCCCTATTTTGTTTGCTCTTTGCTTAATGTTTTTTTGAATTATGATCGAGGGGTAGATGTTCTCTATAGATAGAATATTTGATTTTGGAACAACATAATTAGCCATTACAAACGAAGCCGTTGCACTGGTGACGGAAGACATGAAAGGATGTGTGAAAGTTTAGCGGAGTGGAGAAATTAAAATTGAATGGTATGTATTATAACATTGGATGGTGAAACGACATGGATCGAGGGTTAAGGAAAAGAGAAACGTGTGAAGGTGGACCGTCATTCACTCTATCGTTGCTAAGCTTTATCAGGTTGAATCAATATGACTTAGATATAGTGCTAGGTCTAGAAACTTTGGATGAAATAGTGTTGGACCTACAAAATTTGGATGAAATCTAATGGATCAGTTTATCATTTTTGTAATTGTTTAAATGACTTATTAAAATCTGTAAAACCCACAAAATTAAAAAAGAAACTGATGTGGCAGCACCTGGAGTCAGTAAAGTTAACTTTATATATATAGATTAGTTAAGGGCTCAAGGCTGATTGAGATAAACTTATCACAACATTCTTTTAGATGTTCTCGAACTAGAATACTTTCCCAAAATTTACTTTTAGATGTTCCCAAAACTATATATAATAATCTTTTTTTGACATGGTTTCCTAGTGTCACGATAATTGTAATCTCTCATTCTTCTTACTTTTTTTTTTTTCTGACCCAGAGAATTAGTCGTCGTAACATACCTTGAGATGTTTATTGTCCTCACTTACGAATAACTTACAAAAAATTGTAATTTGCTGAAGAATTTTTGATCTACCATAATTCTGGTAAATTTACCATCACAAACTAGATAATGATCCACGCTGGTAGCACGAGAATTTTTTTTTTTTATTTTGTTATTTGTTAATATTATTTATGTTGTATCATTCATTTACATGTTATATAATACAGTACTATATGGTGAGTTTTGATTCATATTACCTACTAATAGGTAGGCTTGGAAACTACTACCGATACCCGTATTAGACCCATTTTTTGGTTTGTATCCGTCCCGAAAAAGGTACCCGCAGCTTTAGGGTCGATTGAAGGGTATAATAATTATATTATCCATGAATAATGATCGAGTATCGGATATTAATTTAATTTTTGAGCGTCTCGTTACCCGTCTCATTACCTGTTTTATTACCGACTCATAAATACACGTTAATATTTTGTAGAACAATGTTACCAGCATGAGGAAATATTTATGTAAATTTGGATTTGTTTGTTACAAAATAATAGTAGAAAATTTATTAATTCTATACATTTTATAAAATCATATATTTAATTTACTTAAGTTCATACTCTGATTTCGACCCGTAGTTGGTACTACTATTTTGGTTTGGTGCAATATCAAATTCGTTAATTATACATTCGGTAAAGCCAAAAAAATCTAACAAAACATGTATTGACCCGTGATTTGGTATTACAAATTGATGTAATCGTGTTTAGAGATCTTAATATACCAAATTTACAAATTGAAGTTATTGGTATAACATGTTATATATTAATTTTATAGGTGAAAATTACAATTAGGTTATGTATATTATTAACATTATACACTTAGTATTGTTTATATAGTGAATATTTTGTATAAACAATTAAGTTTTAGCCAATTAAATAGTTTGTTATTATTTCCTAAGATTTATGAAACAATAAATAGAGTTTTCTTATTTTATAAACAAATCTAAACTTTTATTTTGTTAGTTATTAGAATAACTAAAATATAATAGTATTTTCGTAATATATCACATCAGAACTGGTTAATTTTTTAACAACATAGCTTAAATAGGTATATAGATATATTTTAAAAATATAAACAATGTAGTATCCTAATTTTAATATATATATATTTGTTATCATTAAATGATTTAGATATGTAAATATTTAATCTTAGTTTTATAAATAAATTTAAGGTTTATAATTTTCTAAATAGTTTGTTATTGTTTCCTAAGATTTTTGAAACAATAAATAGAATCTGTTTAATTATTTTATTACATAATTTCGAAATAATTTTATTATTATTTTATTAAATAATTTCGAAATTATTTTATTAATGATTTCTTGTAATCTAATAAGTTAATAATTACTATTTTTTGAATAATTATTTTCAGGTTAAAACAAATTAATATTAATATGCTGTTATTATATTTTCTATTAAAATACAGTGGCATTTTGTGTAATATCTTACATGGAGTAGGGTTATTTGTTTAAAGGGTTGCTTAAATAAGTTTTAACAACATAGCTTAAATAAGTATATAGATATATTTGAAAAATATAAACAATGTAGTATCCTAATTTTAATATATATTTGTTATTATTAAATGATTTAGATATGTAAATATTTAATCTTAGTTTTATAAATAAATTTAAGTTTTATAATTTTCTAAATAGTTTGTTATTGTTTCCTAAGATTTTTGAAACATTAAATAGAATCTGTTTAATTATTTTATTACATAATTTCGAAATAATTTTATTATTGTTTTATTAAATAATTTTCGACATTATTTTATTAATGATTTCTTGTAATCTAATAAATTAATAATTTATATATTTTTGGATAATCATTTTCAGGTTGCAACAAATTGATATTAATATTTTGTTATTATATTTATATTTTCTATTAAAATACAGTGACATTTTATGTATTATCTTATATGGAGTAGGATTATTATACTAAATAAAAGTAGGAGCTATAAGCTTCTAAAGCTGTCCACCTAAGCTTTAAAACAACCAATAGGAATTCAGCATGTCACTAATTAACATTTTTAGAAATTTGCAGAATTTTATATATTAAGAATTATTTTAAACAACATATCAGGATTTGACATGTCATTTATTAACATTTTCTAAATTTCCAGAATTTTTTAGAAAAAGGAAAATTTTAAATTTATGGAAATAAAAAAACTATGTACAATATCCCACATCGGCTAGAAAATTTTTAGACAGTGGTTCAAACTAGTATAAATAAGATTAATATGCTTCCAACAACGAATGAGCAGGAAAGCTTCATATATCATGCGTCCAAGTTTAAAAGTTTTATTCGGTTTGATCCGATTTATTTATTTGATCAAACTAAAACTTTAAAAAGTTTCAAAAAATATTCTAATATTTAATTTTTAAAAATATTAATAGTTTAAAAAATTATAAATATTGAAACTTTTTAAATGGTTCAAATAGTATATTCCAACCTTTTAAAAGTTAAAATATTACAAATATTGAAACTTCTGAAAGCTTTAGCTTTAAAAAGGTTTTAAAATATAATAATTTTTAAATTTTAAAAATTCTTAACATTTAAAAGGTTTCTTGAACCTAAGCTTTAAAACAACCAATAGGGTTCAACATGTCAATAATTAACATTTTTAGAAATTTGCAGAATTTTATATATTCAAAAATTATTTTAAACAACCTATCAGGATTTGACATGTCATTCATTAACATTTTCTAAATTTCCAGAATTTTTTAGAAAAAGGAAAATTTAAAATTTATGGAAATAAAAAAACTATGTATAATATCCCACATTGGCTAGAAAATTTTTAGACAATGGTTCAAACCAGTATAAATAAGATTAATATTCTTCCAACAACGAATGAGCAGGAAAGCTTGATTTATCAGGCGTCCAAGTTTAAAAGTTTTATTCGGTTTGATCATGTTTTTTATTTCATCAAACTAAAACTTTAAAAAGTTTCAAAAAAAAAATTATAATATTTAATATTTTTAAAATTTTAAATATTAAAAGCCCTTAGCTTTGAAAAAGTTTTCAAATATTATAATTTTAAAATTTTAATAGTTTAAAATATTATAAATATTGAAACTTCTAAAAGTTTTAGCTTTAAAAAGTCAAAATATTATAATTTTTAAATTTTAAAAATTTCTTAACATTTGAAAGCTTTTTAAAAAATTAAAATTTATAAATTTGGAATATTAGAAATAATGAAACTTTTAAAATGTTCAAATATTAAAATATTTAATCTTTATAGAATGTTTTAAAATATTACAATTACTTAACCTCCATAGAAATTTTAAGATAGTATATCTATACTAATAAAAAGTTGAAGCTATAAACTCCTAAAGGTGTACATATAGGATTTTAAAAAACCAATAAGGATTAGATATTTCGCTAAGAATTTTTTTGGAAATATAGTAGTAATCTATATTATTAATATTTTTTAGAAAAAAAAATCTATAGAAATAAAAGAATTATGTACAACTTCCCACATCGGCTAGAAAACTTTAGACAATGGCTGAGAACCATTATAAATAAAAACAATATGCTTTTAACTATAATTTTATCAGGTTTGCTTGATTTATGCTTATTTATCATGTTTCCAAATTTAAAATTATTTGATATATTTTAGCAAATTAAAATTTTTAAAGGTTAAAATATTTATTATAGAATGTTTAGAAATATGATAAATACCTCCATAAAAATGTTAAAGTATTATAACTATTTAAGCTCTATAAAAGGTAAAAGTGTCATTAATATTTAACTCTAAAAAAGAAAAATGTTACAGATAATTAAACTACATCTAAAGTTTGAAATATTTTAAATATTTAATATCTTTTAAAAATTTAAAAGTTTAAAAATTACTAAGTATTATATATCAAAATTTTTAATATCTTGAAAATATCTTACTTATCTCCGTTTGTGCTTTATATCTCTTATGAGCTGTAAAACATGTTTTTGTGTATGACTTTACAGATGATTTGATACTTTTGCAGTCAAAATTTTATTTTTAAGTCTAAGAAAGAACGATTGACGTCGCAAGACCTTGATTTGATGTTATTTGAGTTTAAAGAAGAAGGATCGACGAAAAGCACACATATTGTTTTTATTATACATGTGTTCATATTACTTTCTCTGCAAGTAAGAATTTTGGTTTGAGAAGTATATGGATGAAATTATCAATAATTGGGTGCATGTGTTGACTATGCTGGTTTTCATGAATTGCATAATTTTTATGAGAAAAAATGATTTTTTTCTTGGAGTTTGATGGATTAACAAGTTGTGTGGTAGTCTAAAAAACAAAGGTTTTTTCGGTGAAAGAATGTGAAAAAGTTGACGAGGAAGAACAAGAAGAAGAGTATAATAAAGAACTGGACGATAAAAGTAACGATAACAACTACCATAAAATATGACAATAAAAATGACAAGAAAGAATATGAAAAATAAGAAAACATTAGATAAAAATATGAAAACATAGGTGATAATGATCAATTAAATATGAAAAAGTAGATAAATTCATGATTATAAATTGTTTCGTTTTTCTGGTGGCCAAAGAAATGGTTTAAGATACGTGAGGTCACAGTTTGATCCGCATCGCCTGGACGTCGAGTTAGATTCATGATTTTTTAATCAGATTTGATTTTAAAACATAACTGATTTTTATATTTTTAAAAATTGTGTATATGAAATTTAATTTTTTTTTTCTTAATAGTAATTTAAAGTTTTCTATAAGATAATATTTCATTACCGTTATCAATCATATATAATTTTTATCAAAATATATCAAATAAACCCACGCGTAGCGTGGGTTCAAAACCTAGTTTATTTAAAGAATTGCTTAAATAAGTGTATAGATTCACAATTCTAGTATTTATTTATTATTATTATTTTGTTTTTACAGCCAATTCTAGTATTTATTAACTAACAAAAAAAAATTATAATTATAATTTAATACTTTTTTTACTAAATCCCTTGTGTGAGTTGTGATTTAATTTTATTTGTCCCATATAAAAACAGAAACGAGAAACCCAAAAAAAAAAGAAAAAAAAAAAAGCGAGAGAAACAAATCAAACCCTTTCAAGGTTTCTTAGGGTTTGCAATCGAAGCGGGAGAGAAGAAATTGCCGAAAGCGAAGCCATGGATGAAGCTCTGACGAACGCTTCTGCAATCGGTGACCAACGCCAGAAGATCGAACAGTACAAACTCATCCTCTCCTCTGTTCTCTCATCAAACGATCTTCTCCAAGCCCAACGATTCATCGATCACAGTAATTTCTCTCTTCTTCCTCATCTATGTTAGAAATTCTAGTTCGATTTTGATTTATGTTTCGTGACGATTTGGAAAAAAAATTCCAGTTCTTTCCGATGATGTCCCGTTGGTGGTTTCGAGGCAGCTTTTGCAATCCTTCGCACAAGAGCTTGGGAGATTAGAACCAGAGACGCAGAAGGAGATTGCTCAGTTTACACTTACTCAGATTCAGCCCAGAGTTGTTTCCTTTGAGGAACAGGTTTGTTTTCTCTTTCTTGTGCTTTCTAAACCCTATTTAGTCTAAGTCGAGAAGTATGTAGAGGGAGACGCTTGCTTTTGTATTGGTATGATGTTTGTTTTTACTAAGGATGCTGTTTTTTTGGGATAACTGAGACAATGTACATTGTGTTGCTTTACAATCGTTGTATTTTAAGAGAGGAAACTGCTTTTGGGTGTATTTGCAGGCACTTGTTATCAGAGAAAAACTTGCGGGTTTGTATGAATCAGAGCAGGAATGGACTAAAGCAGCGCAGATGTTGAGTGGCATTGATCTGGACTCTGGAATGAGGTGTGTTGCAGTGAGCTGAATTTTCTTTTACTTTCTTCACCTTCATGTTCCTTTCTGTTACTTAATATTGGATTTGTGGTATTCTTTTAGGGCCGTTGATGAGAACTTCAAGCTCTCAAAGTGTATCCAAATTGCTCGTTTGTATCTTGAGGTTTGGCTTTTCCTTCCATGTACATCACAATAGATTGTGTCCTTTTCATTAATTTGTAATCATGTAAATCGGTTATCTCTATTTATGAGATGGACTTTCGCATCGCAGGAATGATTTATAGCTAATTGGTCTTGTTTCCTTATGTGTCTGCACTTCTTTACTGTTACAGAAGTTAGATCTTAAAAGCTCAAAAGAAACCATTTGTTGATTCAAACTTCAAATATTTGGACATTTTTCTAGAGTGATTTTGTTCAAACTTAACAAGTCTCTTGACCAGATCTAAGCATGAAACTAGGAATCTCTATTGTGTTAAGAGCATTATTCTTCTTCACAATATCACTTGTTTATTTTGCTTCTGGAGAGTAAATTGAGGCTACCAGGGTTGTATAAATACATTAGTTAGATATTTATGGTTCTCTAATACTATTGTGTTTTGAATATCTGCAGGATGATGATGCTGTAAATGCAGAGGCTTTCATAAATAAAGCTTCTTTCTTAGTGAGCAGTAGTCAGAATGAAGTTTTGAATTTGCAGTACAAGGTTGGACCGCCTTAAACTTTGCTGGGTGATTAAGGAGCACTCCTTTTCATGTTTTAATATATTTCCGTTTCAGGTCTGCTATGCTAGAATTTTGGACATGAAAAGAAAGTTTTTAGAGGCTGCACTTCGGTACTACGGCATCTCCCAGATAGAGCAACGCCAAATAGGGGATGAGTAAGTGAACCGACTTATCTCTCTGCTACATATTTTTCTTTTCAAATTTCTCCTGTGTTGGTTTCCAGTTCGAATGGATATAACGGTTAATCAATCTTTGGACACTCACACAGTGTGATTGATGTCCTCCTCTTTTCTCCAATGCGTTTATAATATCTCGTTATTCTGAAACGGTTCTAAGGTTTTCTAATATTTTCAGAGAGATTGATGAGAATGCTTTAGAGCAGGCCCTATCAGCTGCAGTCACATGTACCATATTAGCTGGAGCTGGTCCTCAGCGATCTCGTGTTCTTGCAACTTTATATAAAGTAATTCCCTTTGGATTATTAATAGAATGCTATTTCTTGCTTGCTTATTTATCGTTTTCTATCTCAATATCTTTTTATTAACAGGATGAGCGTTGCTCCAAGCTGAAGATTTATCCTATCCTGCAGAAGGTTCTATCTCTTGTTACACAAATCTAGAATTGTTTCTTCTAGTAGACAGACTTACATTGCATGCATGTGGATAAAGTATTGCTTGAACTCACGTATTACTCCTGCTTAAGCCAGTGTGATGTTTATTAGATTTGATTCATAAACAAATGAAAAAAAATCATGATAGCGTATAGAAGCTTGGTCAGAATTGCATGCTAACTTCATTATTTTTTATGTAACTTTGCAGGTGTATCTGGAAAGGATTTTAAGGAGACCGGAGATTGATGCTTTTTCAGAAGAACTAAGGCCACATCAGGTATAGACTGTTATTAAGATTTAGATGTAGTTTTTGGCTATCATCGGACTTGGTAGGTTCATAACAAGATTATACGTTGTTGATTTTCAACAGAAAGCGTCTTTGCCTGACAAATCCACTGTTCTTGACCGTGCTATGATTGAGCATAACCTTCTAAGTGCAAGCAAACTCTACACAAACATAAGGTATGAGATGTAGAATTTAACTTGTTTGTGTTTCTGAGACTTGTTTGTTTTTCTAAACTATTT
Organism: Camelina hispida; assembly: GCA_023657505.1. Lineage (NCBI taxonomy): Eukaryota > Viridiplantae > Streptophyta > Magnoliopsida > Brassicales > Brassicaceae > Camelina > Camelina hispida. The sequence goes on from CP094637.1 coordinate 29,184,183, forward strand.
GTACCTTAGGTTTGATGAATTGGGAACTCTGCTGGGGATTGATCCAAGAAAGGCGGAGAAGATAGCAGCTAATATGATTGGTCAAGACAGAATGAGGGGTTCCATAGATCAGGTATAAGCAATCAAAAATTACTGTCGGTTGAGCTTTGTAAGCAAAGCCCTGAAGAGAAATCTTGTTATTGTTGATTATTAAGGTGTTTAAATATGTTATGTTACTGTCCAGGAGGAGGCTGTGATACATTTTGAGGATGACATTGAGGAACTACAACAATGGGATCAACAGGTCTCTCCCCCTTCCCTCTCTTTAGAGCAGCTATATATGTTCGTTTGTTTTATTGGTGTGGAATATGACTGAAAAATGGAATCTGTGCAGATATCGGGATTGTGCCAAGCTCTCAATGATATTCTGGATGGCATGGCAAAGAAAGGCTTGCCTGTTCCTGTCTGATTGATTCCAAGCAGTGAGACCATCTCGTGATGATTATTTTGTATTAGCCGAGCCCAACAGATCGAGTCACATACCTAAGTTTTTGCCAAATTGCTGTGTTTTCTGGACAATTATTTCACCTCATTTGCTTTCTTGCAAATTCATGTCTATGCCTTTAGGTTAATTGATACAGAGAGGGAAAGATTTGGGCATTGAAAAACGATTTTAAGAAAGTTAAAAAGAGGTTGTTCAGGGTACATTTTTACCTCAGAGCAAATTATTTTATGCATAGATGGTGCAAGAGAATGATGGAAATAGTATTTACGTTAACATATTGGTCCATTTAGTTGTTAATCTTGAGATGTTTACTTACTTGAAGATCAATTCGTGAACCAACAAAACTATTGCAAATTTTAAGAAATCGTTACAAAGATAGTGGACGAAGAACTGCTAGTAATTATAATGAGGGTAACAATGTGTTATAACACCAAACAATTGAAGTGAAACTCGGAGACTACATTTCGAGGTTCCATGTAGTTTCTGCAGTCAATTTCGGGTTTTTCAATTCGTCCGCCAGATTCACAGATGCACATACCTGTTGAAACAAGAAGAAATTACTCGAGTCCGTAAAGCACTAGATAGTAGTTTGCTTAGAAGAAAGCAAACTCAATCTCTAAATATGATATGCCAATACACCAAACAATCTAATTGACAATAATGATGCAGCAAAGGAACACATGAAACCTTATTGACATGCATCCCATGTAGGAATCAGTTTCATTTATCAAATTACTTGTACCAAGTTTATAAGGTTTAAAGACACTGATATCAAGACTTAAACTTAAAAAGAACAAAGATAGCTAACAAAATATACCTTGAAACCACTTGCTTTGGTGTTCTTCGACCATTCCATACCAAGCAACTTACTAGACGTCTGATAAGTTGCCTTGACAGAGTCACCACTGTAAAATCTCCGAGAAACCGCAAAATCCCATGTATTTTTCGCCAAGTCATAGCAGGGCTCAAAGGTAGCTAACCCTTGATGAGCATAAGAATACTTGAGCTTACAGTTGTTAGTGCCAACCATGTAGTTAGCAGAGAGTTTGTTTGCAGAATCAAACAAAAGACTCCCATCGAGAATTGTTCTGTTATCTGCTCTGCTATGAATGTAAGTCAAATTCAAAGGCTTCTCAGCAATCCTTACTGTGTTCATGAACTGAAACCTAACATCCTGTATCCCAAAAACACACACAGACCAAATCAGATTACACTAAACCCTAAACCCCAAAACTCTTACTTGAATCAAAGCAATTGTTTGGTTCTGCCTCAATTCTTCAGAAATTAAACTGATTTGAATCAATCAATTGAAAAATAAAGGAACTTTGACTTAATTAAAAGGGGAGAAGCAAATAGTTCTTTTTTTTTTTTTTTTTTTACCTTCTTAGGGACGTTGTACTCGACAATGAAGGAACCAGGCTTCTCGACGGCGAGAGAGAGGCCGTTCAAAGTAGGGCCGGCGACGAGGGTAGCATCGGTCATAGTTGCACGTAGCTTAATATCGCCGGCGTTAAAGGCGATTGAACCGATTCCACTGGTCTTGTCAGCATCGTACTTGCCTTTGAGAGAAGCCTTCATCGCCATTTTCGCAGAGCAGAGGTTTGGTGAGAGAGAGAGCGGCGAAAGAGGAGGAGACGATAAAACAAAAACAAAAAAGGCACGGTGTTATTCTCCGCTCGCGTGTTCCTCGTTCGCACGTGCGAATTAGCCTCTTTGGGGTTTTAAAACCTTTGCTTTGGTTGAGAAGGTGTTCAGAAAACATACATAATAAAATATATATTTCAAACATTTGATTTGTTTTTTTAACTTAATGGTAGATAGTTTTTACAAATCAAAGATCACTTAGTTTTGAAAAGATTGATGTATTTTACTTTATGTTGTTATTTGTTTTCTATTTCTTTTTTTTAAATTCCAATGCAACTTTACATGATATTTTTGGATATACTCTTTTATATAATCGTTATTTTTTTTTTTAATTATGATAGTAATCATTTATACATACAGTAAAACCTCGGAAAAATGTTTGTTAGCTACTTGAAGTATACGTCAGTACATAGCCACACATACAAACAATATAAATGTCTTCTTAACTACACCAACTATTGTCATCCATAAGGACATTCATAAACAAATATAGGTTATGTGTACAACACCATAAACATTCAACTCCGATAGTTAGTTCGCCGGAATCCAGCGTTGACCAGTATGGACGATATTGACCAGTTTTAACCGGCGTTGACCAGAAAAAAATATTCAAAAAAAATATATATTTTTTCTTTTTCTTAAAAATAATATATATTTTTTTTATGTATCTTTGATAAATAAATAAAATGATAAATAATTTGTATAATTTACAAAAACAAAATATAACAACAAAAAGTTATACTACAAAATTTTATGTGTAGTAGATCTTTTCATAAAACTATAACAAATATATATCTTTTCCTTTTAGAAATCATTTTTTGTTTTGTATTTTCAAAGGTGGAGATTTTAAATATATCTTCTTTCTTTTTACTCATTTATAAGATTATGTCATTTTAAATATATCCAAGTTGGCGATGTCTTTATTTTTAATAAGAATAAGAAATGAAGAAAATAATGAAAATTGTATTTATTTACATGAAAGACATATATCTAGAAAATACTTAAAAAACAAAAGTTGATTTTGTAAAATCAAAGGTTGGTCTTGTAAAACCAAAGAAATAGTTGGCAATGCCTTGGATATATTTCAAATGACATAATCTTATAAATAAGTAAAAAGAAAGAAGATATATTTAAAATCCCCACCTTTGAAAATACAAAACAAAAAAATGATTTCTAAAAAGAAAAGGTATATATTTGTTATAGTTTTATGAAAAAATCTACTACACATAAAATTATGTAGTATAACTTTTTGTTGTTATATTTTGTTTTTGTAAATTATACAAATTATTTATCTTTTTATTTATTTATCAAAGATACATAAAAAAATATTATTTTTAGGAAGAAAAAAAATATTTTTTTTTCTGGTCAACGCCAGTCAACATTGGTCAACACCGGTTAAAACTGGTCAACGTCGGTCAATACTGGTCAATGCTGGATTCCGTCGAACCAACCACCGGAGTTGAATGTTTATGGTGTTGTACACATAACCTATGTTTGTTTATGGATGTCCTTATATGATTACAATAGTTGACGTAGTTAAGAAGACATTTATATTGTTTGTATGTGTGGCTATGTGTTGGCGTATATTTCAAGTAGCTGACAAACATTTTTCCTAAAACCTCTATAAATTAATAATTTTTGGACCGTAAAAATCTATTATTTATAAAGGTTTTAATTTATCCATAGAGATTTTTCGAATTTGGTAAGTTTTCAGGAAATAGATTTATAAATTACTATTTTAGTCATTATAAATATATATTTTTCTAAAATAATTTACAAGAAAAACAAAAATTATCATGTTTTGAAGAGAACATTAAAAGCTTTTGATTTAGTAAAAATATTGTAAATAAACTCTAACAAAAATTAATGTGTATATATATACATATATTTGATAACTTTATATAATTATTAATTTATAATATTGAAAGGACCATATCTTTACAAAGACTTTTTCAAAATTTTATTATCTAATTATATTATCGATTTGCTAAAATTACACCCGTCCAACTTCGGACCGTAGAAAATTATTAATTTATAGAGATTTTACTGTACATGGTTTTCAAAAACATTAAAATTTTCTAATGAATCTTATACTCTCTATGTAATTATGTCTTTTTAACATATTTTATATAAATTAAGAAAACATTAAAATATACATATATGCTCTTATTTAATAAGTGACTAATGGATTAATTTAGTTATAGATTAAGGATAAAATTAGAAAATTTAGTGTAAAAGATACATTAAAAATATTAAATGATGCATTGAAAATGTAAAATGAAAATTTTTATGAAACAAAAATATATTAATTGACATTCTTTGTGAAACAGATGAGTAATATTTTAGAGTTAAATAGACATACTTATTTTTGACATTGACTTATGTTGTATGATAAATACACTTTGACTGTCCTTTAGATTAAAACTCCTAACTTTTTTTTTTGAGGACATTACAAATTGTACATGTTCTTTTTTGGAGGGATCGAGTTCAAATCCAGATTTGGTGAGAATTCAACCAAAGTGAGTATTAGTGGTCCAATTGCTCTTTTTCAAAGAGAGAGTTACCTTTCCAAAAACATAATGGGCCATTTTCAAAAGATTCGAGACCAGTCAATCATGCTATACTTATATTCAACCAATCGACCACTCTACCCTCTCAAAACTATACTTTAAATGTAAAGTAGAGAACCCAAACCTAAAATAATTCTAAAATTAATTTAATATATTGTAATTGTGTAAAAGAAGACAAAATAAATATATTAAAGAAATAATATTTTTGAAAAAGGATATATCAAAAGAGGTATTTTTTAACAAATTTTTTAAAATTATAGTCATATATGTATGTATGTGGGTCTAAATATTTATACCTTATGATGGCACAAAACCGGATCCAGAAATTGATCGATGATGATGGTAAAGAGTGGTCTGCGGATGAGCATATGGGTAAGGTAGCAAAAGACTACTTCAAGAAACTGTATACGTATGAAGATGTGGGTTTTACTATGGAAGAGATGGAGCCAGTTGTATCAGCGGAGATGAATGAAAACTTGCTGGACAATGTGACAGAGAAGGAAGTGAAGAGAACGGTGTTTGGAATCAACCCTCACAAATGTCCTGGTCCTGATGGTATGAATGGCTTCTTATTTCAACAATTTTGGGACAGTATGAGAGCCCAAATAATAGGTATGGTGAAAAATATTCTTCAATACGGGGATAATGGAGGAGGAGATGAATACAAGGAATATTTTCCTGATCCCTAAGAAATTGAAGGCAGAGAGGATGGTGGAGTTCAGGCCAATAAGCCTTTGTAATGTGGTTTATAGAATCATAGGAAAGCTGTTGGCAAGACACCTAAAGAGGATTATCCCTAGAGTGATATCAGAAACCCAATATGCACTTGTTGAAGGGAGGTTGATAAGCGATAATATTCTGAAACTCATGAACTCCTTCACGCCCTCAGTTCAAGTAACAAGTGTGCAGAAGAATATATTGCTATTAAAACAGATATTTCAAAAGCATATGATAGAGTGGAATGGTCTTTTCTAAAGAATGCTATGAAGACTTCGCGAAGAAGTGGATTGATCTGATGATGGGATGTGTGAAATCAGTTCGGTATCAGGTGTTAATCAATGGGAGTCCATATGGTAAAGTGGTACCGACTTGAGGATTGAGGCAAAGAGATTCACTCTCTCCGTATCTATTTGTTATATGCACAGAAATGTTGGTTAGAGCTCTCAGGATAACATAAGGAAAATGCCAAATCACATGGCTGAAAGTAGCAAGGGAGGTTCCCTCAATCTCTCATCTTCTCTTTGCGGATGACAGCATGTTCTACTGTAAAGAGAAATTAAAGATGAAGAGCTAGGACATTTGATCCGGATCATAGAGGAATATAGTCTATCATCGGGTCAAAGAGTTAATTATCAGAAATCCTGTGTCCATTTGGGTAAACTTGTTCCGGAAGCCAGACAGAGCATTATTAAGCACAACTTGGGGATCACTGAAGAGGGAGGTCAAGGTTTCTATTTGGGACTACCTGAATCTTTTGCAGGATCAAAAATCCAAACTTTGAACTACCTACAAGATAGAGTGAACCAGAAAGTCAATGGATGGCATAAAAAGTTCCTATCTGCTGGGGGAAAAGAAGTCCTTCTGAAAGCTGTTGCAATGGCTCTCCCATCCCACACAATGGCGTGCTTTAAACTCCCAAGGCGGTTTGTCAGAATCTTGAATCGATTATGGCAGAATTCTGGTGGAATAATAATAATGAAATGAAAGGGATGCATTGGAAAGCATGGGAACACCTTAATGAACCAAAACCGAAGGGGGGTTTGGGATATAAAGATATAGAAACCTTCAATATTGCATTGCTGGGAAAACAACTGTGGCGAATGATGACTAAACTAGAGTCTCTGTTGGCAAAAGTGTATAAGAGTAGATATTTTAGTAAATCTTCCTCTTAATGCTCCTTTAGGATCAAGACCATCATATACATGGGGAAGCATTCATGAAGCAAAAGAATTGATTAAGTAGGGGGCACATGCAATCATAGGAAGTTGGGAGAAAGTGAACCTATGGCAGCATCAGTGGCTAAGCTCTAAACCAGCGAGACAAGTCAAAACTACAAGGTTGGTGCCAAATCCCTCTCGTTTCTTATTTTCATGGCTGCACCAAGTCATCGATTTGATGGAAAGGAACAGTAGAGAGTGGAGACAAGATATCATTGAAGCAGTCTTCTTTGAGGATGATGCTAGGAAAATCTTGGAGATTAGGCTAGGCGGACAAATAACTAAAGATAGATACAATTGAGACTATATGATGTTCATATATTTTATCCTGTTTTCCCTTAGTATATTCACATCTTTTGCATCTTTTGTTATCTATTTTGACCATTATTGCATAGCTTTAGGACTAATCAGGCATTAGAGTATAGTTGCATTGCATTTGCATCTTTTCATGCATAATCAGGTGATTTTGGAGCTTAAGGAGAATGGAAGCAATTCTGAGGAGAAGTGAAGCAATCATGAAGGGAAAGCAAGAGAGTTAAGGCTGAAGAACCAAGGTCCGGAGTCCCACTCGACCAGACACTCGACCGTGTGCAGAGAGGGACTCGACCATGTGTAGAGAGGGACTCGACCGAGTGGAAGGAGAACAAGAGGAGTCAATTCGACCGGTCACTCGACCGAGCACCGGGTCTGAGTTGGCCGAGCCGTCTAGCTATTTTGTCTTTTAGCATTTTTAGGGCTTCCACTACTTTTTCTATTTAAAGGCCTTGTACCTTGCAGCCACCAAGAGCCCAGATTTTTAGAGAGTCAAAAACCTAGTTTATACCTTTTAGGAAATTATTCCCTTTGCACTTTTATTTCTTCTAGATCTTGTACCTCTTTGAAGGAAAACCAAAGATTCCTCAATTTTGTTTGTTTCATAACTTTCAAAATATTGAGAATTTGAGTTTGATTCCTTCTTGAATATTGTAGATCTTTGTTTTATCTTTCTGTTAATGCAAGTTTCAGTATTTTTTGGGTTTATGATTTTGATGTTCATCATGTGTTCTTGTGAGTAGTTGCTTAGGATCTTGAGGATGGGTTAGGCTGGGTTGTGTTTGAGGTTTGTTTGATTTGGTCAAGCTTGATTGTTTAGGATCTCTTCTAGGCTAGATGTTCTTAATGCTGATCCTATATCTGAGAGGGTAGGGTTTGATTTCAAGCATCTTAGCATCACACCAATGTTTAAGAAGCATAGATAAGGCTAGATCTAGAGACTACCATTAGGCTTGCTAAGAGATTAGAGGTCTTGTTTGGTATTTGACATATTGCTTAATGCTTGCTTGTGTAGGTTCTTTACTTTGTGAGAACAAGTTTAGAAATATATAAGCATGGTTATTTCTTGCCATGAGAGTGGATTAAACATGTTTTTAGAAACTATTGTCTAGAGATTAGCTCAAGTTGTTTGAGATTTGTTGACCAAGTTAGATGACCTCAATCATTAGTCCAGCCCATGAATCCCTCCTCAAGTCCTTCCTTGTTTATTGATTTCTTAGCTTAAATCCTGCTGTTTAATCGTCGTTTGATTCACTTTAGTATTACTCTGTTTTTCTTGCATTGCTCTGTTTTACGCTTTTGTCCAGCTCGACCCTGCACTCGATCTACACTCGATCGAGTGCTTGCTCGAGTTCATTCCCAGATCTTTCGTTTATGCTTTATAGTTGTCCAGTCTTATCTCATGTTTCATTCTAGTTGCATCTCAGTAGCATTCACTTAGTATTATGTTCATTACTTGCCTTGCACTAGTTCATTACTTGCATTATCATAGTTTCTATTTCTGTTCTAGTTTTATAATTGTCATAATCATTCTGTTTCATTTACATTTAGCATATAGTTCTAGTAGCTTTTACTTTCTGCATTTTACATTTGATCATTAGGTTGTTAGTGACAAACATCCTTTGCATTTGGCTTGACTTAGACATATAAGTACATCCTGATTGCTTGCAAACACTCAGATTAGATTGACACCTCTTATACTACAACTGCATAAAGGGAATTGAAACACCCTGCCATCCATTTCATATTTCACCATTCCATACATTCATCATCCACACCACCAAAATATTTCTGTTTCAATTTGGCGCCGTTGCCACATTTGAGTTTTTATCTGTGACAATTAGAGTCCATATAAGTCTAAGATTGAGTTTTGTATCTACTTTGATCACTACTGATCAAGATTCTTCTTCTACTTGGTTGTGTTGAGTCTCAGGTACCAACTCGACCCTGAACTCGACCACCACTCGACCGAGTGCGTGATCGAGTACTTGATTGAGTCCGAAGCCAGATCCAAATAGACTTCTCATCTAAGTCGACTCGACCATCAACTCGAGCCAATGCTCGACCGAGTGTCTGTTCGAGTCTGTAACCATGTTTCAAAGCAGTCAGTTCCATTATGTACCCATGCACCAGCAAACAAGTTTCCAGGCTCAATGGTGTCACCCTCCAATGTTTCAGACCTACCAAGCCCAAGAACCTGACTTAAGAGTCATGATGCAACAAATGTTGTTTGGGCAAGCCAATAAGCAGATTGAGGAAGCAAGACAGTTTGGAGAACTGACCCAAAAGTTGAATTCTTATTCTAATGACCTGAGTAACAAGCTTGAGCGTCTGACCTCCAAATTCCAGTACATGGAGAGCTCCATTGCTTCTACTTCAGCTCCTAAGCCACACCAACTTCCTGAACAAGATATTCAACAACCAAGGGAGTTCACTGCTAAAGCCATTCACATCCATGAGGAAGATGTCACTGAGGACAGCGAGGCTCAGGGTGGGAAGGATTCGTCATTAATTGAAGCCCAGAGTGAAGGTTTTACTGAGCAGACTGAAGCATAAAAACAACTCGACCAGGTGCTCGACCACACACTCGATCGATTACATGATCGAGTGACTGATCGAGTTGAAGACACAGAAGCTGTGAAGCCTGCTAGATACATTCCTCCTGCTAGATACATTCCTCCTGCTTACAAACCACCTCTACCATTCCCAGGACGTTTCAAGCAACAAAAGCTGAAGGAACTCAGGGAGATCATTGAGAAAAAAGAAACGATGGCTTTGCAACAAGAGGAAGTGAAAGCTTTACAAGAAGAGGTTGTTCTTGAGAAGAAAGAGGAAGTGGTGGCTTTGAAAGAAGAGGTTGTCATTGCATTCAAAGAAGAAGAGAGAGGACCTCCCTTGGAACAGTATGCTCCATATCCTCTCTATCAAAATAAGCTGCTTGAAATGTCAAAGGCAAGGGCTCTAAATCAAGATAAGGAGGATCTTGAGGAGATTGAGGGAGTTATTATCCCAACTAAACTTGAAGACTCAAGTCCTTTCAACCTGCCTTGCTCATTTAGCTATCTATCAGTGTAATGCCATACTCTATAGCACAAAAGCTTGGGCATACTGAATTCAAGTCCACCAACCTCCACATAAGTCTTGCTGATGGATCAAACAAGGATGTGGTGGGGAAATTGGAAAACCTTCCAGTGAAGATAGGCAAGGCATGAATCCCTACTGACTTTGCTGTTATAGAGATGGATAAGAAGCTTGAAGATCCTATCATTCTAGGGAGTCCATTCCTAGCCACTGCTGGAGCTGTTATAGATGTCAAGGAAGGGCTGATAACCTTGAACATAGCTGAGGGTTTGACCATGAAGTTTGATATCAATAACCCAACTAACTTGCCTTCCATCAAAGGCCAACCTTTTACTATCAAGGAAAAAGGTAATCATGGGGTCTTAAGTGAAGTGGCAACTCCGAAGGCCAAGCTCTCTCTTCAAGAGGAATCAGTGGAAAAGCTCAAGGATTCAGTTCAAGAGTTGACTGAGCTGGTGAAGTATCTCCAAGTTAAGCTAAACAAGAGGTCTTTGAAGAAGGCAAGACCAAGACTCAAGCTTAAGAAGAAACAAAGTTCAAGTGTTAAGGAGGTAGTGATCAAGAAACAACACCAAGTTTACCAAGTAGAACCAGGGGGGATTTCATCACCTCCTTGGTCTCTAAACAAAGCTTGAAAAGCTAAAAACAAAGTCAAGCTTAGTGACTTTAAATAAGCTCACTAGGGAGGAAGTCCCTAAGGTATCTCTGTTTATATTGCTTAGGATTTTAGGTATTTTGATTTGTTTGGTGTTTTCATGGTCAGGGAAGCAAGAGAGTCTGAATGGAAGAGGAAGGGATAGCTAATGGACATTTGCCGTCCAGCTCGACCCCCCCCCCCACTCGAGCACGTACTCGACCGAGTCACGGTCGATTGCCATCGTCGAGCTGCCCCAGTCACCTTCTCCAAGTCACCAACAAGGCCCCAGCTACACTTTTGACAGCATGCAAGAGGATGTGGATATTTTCTTCTCCAATCCTTGAGGTACCACCATCACCTTCACTTGTAAATATCATTGCATTTCATATTGTGTGTGTTTGTTTTCTTTTATGTCTTGAATCCTCTTACAAATTTCTTTCACACAGAGGACTGTGTGATTTGAGTTTGGGGGAGGGTTTGAGATAGCATTTGACATTGTGTTTTGTTTTCTTATTTCAAATTTTTAGCATAATCATGTTAGTATTTGCATAGCATCTAAAGCATAGAAAACCCCTAAAAATTTGAATTTTTTTTGCAAAAATCTTTATTAAAAAGGGTGTTCATGTAGTTAACATTGCATATCAATATTTTGTTTAGCATGTAGGACTGTTAAATATTTGCATTAGGGATCTATGATGAGTTTTACCTTGTTAGCTTGCTAGATTCACCAAACTAAGATCAATGCCCAAGTTAATAGTACTTTGATGCTAGTTTAGTGGTTATAAGCATAAGATTGAACCAAGCCTTGAATTCCTGCATTGCATTTGGTCTAAATTGAAGCATGTTGTGATTTGATGCCATTTCCTATTTATAAGAACCTAATATTGACTTTCAATTATCAATGTGTGCATTGCTTTAAACTCATGGATACCATATACGTATTTGGATCATCTTTCTCCTTTTTACCACTTTTGTTGATCCAAGTAGCTGATTGAACCATTAAAATCAGTTTCCCTACCTCTTAACGAACCCTTCTTTCAAGCCATGTTTATTCTTGTGTGTGTGAAGCCTATTTTTGGGATTGAGCTTGGTAGAAAGTGTTAGGTTTGAACTGACAAGAGTAAAGCTTTGTGTAGTTCTAGTTTGCATCTTTCAAACTAGATAGGACTAGGTGGTTCACTTGTTGGTTTTGGGACTTGGCTGTTATGAAAAGAAAAGAGGAAAAAGAGAAAGAAAAAGGGTAGAGTCTTTAAGAGGAGAATGTGTTTAAGCAAAGTCTAGTGAAATGATGGGAAGTAAAAAAAAATTGTTGAAAATGGTTATAGTTAGAGAAAAGAAAAGAAAGAAAAGAAAAGTCTAGCAAAATGCTTGTATGTCTTAAGTAAGAAGAGAAAAGAACCATAGCAAATAAGTAAGAATCCCCCATCCCACCAGAAAATTCAAATAAGAAACGTCTCCTAAGACTTGAAAACCAAAAGATAAAAGGGTGAAAGAGAAGAGAAGAAGTTAAAAGGGTAGCACTAGGATCATTTGGGTTTAGATTGATAGGATGAATACTTTGGGTGCCTTTGGGTAGACACCCGTGCTTTAAGCAAGGAATATTTCCTAGTCTTAATTATAATTATCACCATCATCATCATCACATTTTTTGACGTGAAATTGTGGATTTACATTTTTTTGGTGGATTATAAATTCACATTTTTGTGAAAAATTAATGCAATTATAACCAAACTCATTAATTTTTTTTTGACAATTTTTATTAACTCATTTTATCGATCAACCCATTAGAGTATAAAATTTCAAGTCATTAGAATGTATGAGTTGTAACATGAATCTTGACTCATTTTGGCATCCATAGTTTTTCTTAAACACCATATTTGTTTTGACATGTATTTCCAAAAATTTATCTATAAGTTTTGGGTTTTTACATTTTTTTACTCATACAAAAATGTATGACACTTATTATTAAAAAAAATTATATATATGTTACCTATGGCACTAAAAATCTTTGGCGTAGCTCTGTGTATGTGTATGTAACTGCCTAACTGGTTACGACTATATTAGCAAAATAACCTCTATTAAAATGATTGTTTGAAACTACCACTTGTCGAATCATTTGAAAACAACATATTGTACCTGTTGTATTTTGAAGAACATGAACGAACATGTAATAGACCTAATTTTACCTATATTTTAATAAATTTTCTTAACTTTTTTAGCAACCTATTGATCATTTTTCAGTGATCACCACAACTATTTGGTTATTCTCACAAGTCACAACTCGCTTGCCTCGCCTGTGTATCACATTTACTACAAAAAAAAAAATTGACACCCACATTAAAATATTATAAGCTCTTATCAATCTTCGAGCCACTAAATTATCATCCCAGACAGTGATTTTACAGATAGATGAACATGGGTGCAAAAAGACTCGTCGAAATAACCATTTACAGCTGCATAAACTTTGCACCGTAGTAGTAACGATCAAGTCCAAAAAAACAAAGGGTCTACATAAGTCACTATCTTTCTTTCTTTTCTTCTTTTCTATAAATATGAAGGAGACAAGAGATAAGTAGTACAGATAATGGGGTCATTTATTAGCCTTGATGGTGGTGATCACAAAGAAGTATACAAACCTCTTATGCCAAAGCAAAGCCTCTGCTAAAGCTTCTTTCTTTGACAATGAATCTGATGAACTTTATCTGGCTTATTCTCTGTCGGTATCTATGGCACATGTCTTCACCTACATTATCTTACAAGCCAAAATGTGGATCAGGTTGTTGGTCTTGTGGTCATCGATGAGCCTCGTCCCACAGGAACAACTCCTGAAAAAGCATCTTCCGGTTCTTCTTCTTCTGATAGCACTGCACAGCAGAGTTTTCCTATATTAATACCCAACTGATCTCAAACTGTTTTATTCCTCAAGAAACGTGACACTTACCAGTTGTCTCTTCACCAGCCTGCGCCCCAGCTATCCCAATGCAGGAGTACAGAGAGTCCTCGTCCACTCTTAATTGATTATAAGCGAGGTATATGTCCTCGATCGAAGCAGCTTCATACAATGAAGTAAGTTCTTTAATGCATGACAGTTCCTAAAAAAACACAACCACCCCATCAGAAGAAGTCAAGTTAGAAACGAAACAGTCAAGAATTTGCAAGTGAGTATCACCTTCCTCGGAACAGAGGAGGCCTGCAAGTGAGCTAATAGATTAAGCCAATAGGTAGTGGATTTGAGTTCAGCTTCATGTCTCACAAGAAGAGTTCGCTTTGCCTGTTGATAGACAAACAACACCACTTCCCATTAACAACGAAAACGAGCTAAAAATAGCTAAGCTGAGAAGGCAAAAGAGACCACTAACCCTATCCAACTCCCTAGGGGCAATTTGGTTGCTATGCAATCCTCTAAGAATGCTCTTACAGGAATCAACCGCTTTGTATACCTGGAAAGTGTATTGAGAAAGTTCGTGAAGAAAACTATTGACGAAAGAGTGGCTCATTTACTGTAAGCAAAATACAAAGTCTGCATACCTTGCCGGGAGTTGAAGTCACAGATACTACATACCACCCGAGATTCAGCCTATCAAATAGGTTTAGCTCAAACGATAAGTCATATGTCAGTCCAGGAGAATCTCTTACGGTCGTGAAAAGCCTGCAATGATTCGGAAAAGTTATTTTTCAGCTATGAGTGGAATAAAATGTATATGTAAAATAATAGGCACATAGAAAGTAGACACGCTTCAGTCTGAAACAAAAAGACAATCAGATGCATAAAACTGCATTCTCTTAAACCCAAATGTTTACTGACAGATCATTTTCGAAAAGTGCTTCAGAATTCTGGCGGTTAGTTGCTGAGCAAATTTCGGACACGAACCAAAGCAAAGAACTCAACTTTCAAGTAATATGACACCATTCAACAATAAGAGGTACCTTGAGTTTATGATTTCTGCCAGAAGACCCATTGTAATTCCAAAGAAAAGAGGGTGGGCACGAAGCTTCTTTTGCAACTCCCTGTCTCCGCCCTCTAGCAACTGTTCCTCCGATTCCGAAAGTCCATCTGCCATTTCAATGTGCATGCATGAAATATGAAAAGCTATTTATCTCAGATCTAACCACGAAATTCCCTAATACTACTGAAGATGGATTTCTGGTGTATGAGACAAGCTCAGAAGTCAGAATCAGACATATATACAAGGTTGCAAAACTTTGACACCATATGACTCCTAGTTTTATGTCGGTCCCATTAAGGTGTAACTTACCATGAGCAACAGTAAGTTTGCTAACAGACTGAAAAAGGTCATCCCCGTCAACTGTAAAGCCCCATCGATTTGGCGCTGGTCCAGCAATGTATGCACATGCTCTCTCATCAGTATCCTTCCTGTTCAGAGATAAATATGTCAATTCTCCTGCTTGAATCATATATCTAAGGGGATGGTGAAACCGAAGAGAAAGTCCATGAATTACTGTTCTTTTCCGAACCTGTTGAAATTGCAAGCCAGCTGTTGGATGGCGAAACACAATAGGCTCAGATCCTGGTAGTTTTGCAGAATCATGGCTGGCTTTAACTGTACCGAGGTAATCAAGGATGCAACGCTCAATTTCCTCCTCTGAAAAGTCCCCCACAATGCTTTACCTGAAGGAAACCGCAGAAAATTTTATCAAAATAAAATAAAATAAATATTTGTGAAGCAAAATATCAGCTTTCAAAGTTTGAGGTATCACCTCCATATTTTCCCCAACAAAATGACTCATGACAGCTTCTTTCACAGTTTCTAGATTCAAGTTCTGTAATGACTTAGGTGCCGGCTCAACAAAACGCTCATCACCATTCAGCATCGCAATCATGAGTTTATTCAGCATCGCAATCACCATTCGGTTGTTGATATCTACAATGAAAAGGGAAATGTCAAGGGAAGAGTCTTTATCTCTACATACAATATGCTGAAATAAAAGTATGGTATCAATCAACACCAAAAAAAGTATTTCTGCTAAAAACGAAGCATAAAACTTTTAAGATGTTAAGAACTTCAATTTGTTAAACAGAGCACAAAACAACAATATAAAAACTGAAGAGAACGTCTCATAATGTAGAAAGAAAATCACCATGAAAATGATGCTTAGATAGTAAGGAAGAGGAAAAGGATGTAAGATGTACCTTGTAATTTACAGGTATTCCGTTGGATAAGCGAAGCTGAGTGATCCCAGTCTCTTTGTCATGCAACTTGGTTACGCTTGACCCAGGAATAGGGACAAAACATGGATTTCGTTGCAAGGTTAACTCTTCCAACTGTGATCGAGAGATCAATTCTTTTGGCACCTCGAGCTGCAAGGATGAAGGTAAAAAGCTGATTCAGAACTACCCTTTGGTCTATACTTGAATTAAGAGAAGATAGAAGTAAAAAAAAAAAACAGAAGTTACAAAAGAAGGAATACCTCAGGCTCAGCTTCAATGGGTGCTAATAATCCTGATTTGACAGAATCTATTATTTCAGCAGGAGTTATATTAAAATCACTCTCACCAACTCCATCAACGTGCACCTTTGTGGGAACACAAGCAACTATTGCTGCAGGTAGAGGTGCAGTGGGCCTTCCAACTCTAGCACCTTGGCGCCAACAGTGTTTACCTGGACAAGAAACCATCAAAACTGAAGAAAAATATTTTGTAGTAAGTGTTAAATATCCAGTAGTTATTGATGTGTTAATCGCCAGGAATTTTGAAATTAACAGTCGTCTTTTGCGTCAGATGTTACAAGAAAAGCTAATAAGAATAAGCAGGACAGCCAAACCTACCTCTTCAAGCGTAACAGTTCCAGCTACAGCAACCAAGGTCTCATGTCCTTGCGTCTGATCCATAACAGTGTGGCCTAGTGCATCACTTTCCATGATAAAATCCAGGTTATCGACAGACGACACATTATCAATCATAGACGCAAGATGTTCACTATCTTTTAGAAGAGCATCCATGTAACGTGTAAGTTCACCCATGGTGACACCAAATTCTTTAAGTCTTCGAACCTGCAAGTAGAATGATACGTTAAACATAGCTAAATGAATTCTCATAAGCAAAAAAAGGTGACAATGGTTCTAACAGTCTTTCAGACTATCTCTTCAACCAATGAATTATTCATCAAGTCCACATAAAAGAAAATGAAAAATAGTAACCACAATGAAGATAAATTAGAACAAACAATAAGCAAACCTCTTGGACAGCAACTTTCACTGCATTTTGCCAATTTTTGGGCTCTGCGGTGACAGTAAGAGTGGTAACACTGCATCCTTCCCTTCCCGAATCACTATGGTCCAATTCAACTGATGTAAATGGCGGGTTTGAACTCTGAAAGGTACAAAAATAACATCACCAAAATTTACTGACAGCACTGAGTCTACTGGTAATGCATATAAATCCTAACACCTTCAATAAATAATATAGCTAGAACCATGAACTAGAAAAGAGTTTTTAATTTTAATAGTGCACCTCTAGCTAATCGAAAACACACTTATATTGTTTGAACACCCCATCAGAGAGCTGATTTAATAAAATTTTAGTGGGATTTGAAGAGGTTCATTTTGATCAACAAAAATCTAAGCAAAATGTTCAGTACAAGAAATTGAGAACAATTATTCCTTTCCGAGCAAAACTTGAGAACAAATGTATTCAGAATAGCAACATCCTAACACCCTCATACCTTGTATCTCGTATTAATTCGAAAATGTAGAGCAGAGAGAAATATTCTTTTTCATCAGAACATTTCGCAGGTCTCCAAATGTCTAAACCTTGCTAACAGGTATCTGCAGGAAGACCAAAAAAATTGTAACATTTCATGATACAATCTACCACCATAAATAGGCTGTATCATGTTAAGCTGGCTGAAAAGAATAAAAAGATTGTAACAGAAACCTTGCAGAACATATTGATTGCAAAGTTTTGAAGAAGCTCATGCTTAAATATCTGCGGAGGCTTTATATCAATACTGGTTCCAGGAAGCGACCAATTATGCTCAACGGGGGTACGAATTGCATGTCTTTCTCTTTTAGTCATCTAAGATTGATCAGCAGTATTTGTTCTCTCATTTGAAAAGGTTCCACCAAGACCAGCTGGCAGCTTCGGAACGAGAAAATTAGCCATGGCACCGAAGGCACCAGGAGTAGGAGAGGGTGTTGATTCATTATCCAAACCAGTTTTTCCAAAAAACAGCCTGTGCAAGAGCGATTGTCTGGTTAAGAATAGACTACGCAGTAGAAATTCAATATTTACTTATTAATGACAACCGGCAATGCAAGAAAAAGGTAATAGACTATCTTACTTCAATATTGTTGACTATCTGAGGTATGTTGTTGATGTCTCCCAGTGGCAATGCTCATGAAATTTCCTAATTTTGTCAACATCCCACTTCTTAATCTGCTCTTCCAATCCAATACGGAACCTTCTACCCAGCTTGTTCTCAGAACGTAAATGTTGTAACAACTAGTCGCAAGAAATAAAACACAACGTGTCACTGATTATCCACCAAAAATTGGGTAAGACATAGAAAACTATTCTTAATAAATTACCTGGCAGTCAACAAGATACTCAATTGTATTCATCATCTGAAGTTCTGAAAGTATGGCCCGCCTTTCCTTCTCAACTCGAGAAGATAGGAATTTTGGGTGAAAAGCTATCTGTAATCATTAGAGAAATAAGATTTTTTTTATTTTCCAAATGAATCAAGATCCATGAAACATGGAGGGATTCTGATTCTTACAACAGAAAAAAAAAATGTTAGGATATATCCAATGGGAAGACATCATCTTAGATAGCAAAACTTTACCTCATTCAAGGCATCGAGCACAGACGGGAAAAGGTTCAGCACTCTAATTAATATGAAGCTAGCTAGTATTCCATCTGTCGAACTCTATCAACATGATTAGCAAGCCAATACGTTCTCCAAATGATCACAATAACATTTAAAGAGAACTCAATCAAAGAAACAGACTTCAAGGTCAATATACATATAAAGATCAACACCAAATTCAGTATTCGTTGCTCATAAAAGAAATAGTATTCCATGTACAACATATAGATATAGGTATATATGGAAAACAAAAACAAAAAAAGAGTGAAGAGAATGTGATAAATTTGGTCAAATTGATGCTATGACTATAAGCACCATCTTTGTTAAAGCAAAATACAGAGGCAACAAAAACCTGTGAATAGAAACGCCAATAGGTGTACAAAAACACAAACCTTTGTGTGGGTGGGAGAGTGAATATGAAATACTGTATGGTAGAAATCTGTGGGTATGCATTAGAGCGGGCACCTGTACCAAGAAGTTTCTCACGTTTCTTGCTCCCAAGGAATGCAACATGTTCTATCATATGAGCAATCCCTTGCTCATCGTCTTCCTCATCAATCGATCCTACATGTGTGCCTCAAATCTAGCATTCGAAAACATTTCGGAACATATGTAAGAAATACGAGAAAGAGCTTAAGAGGAATCCACCATATGCTTAAGCTATTATCATCGAAAAGGAGAAGAAAATTGATACAAAGAAGAGTACATGACGCGACGCAAGACTAGAACATAAGAAGGGAAATAGTGTAGCTTACGAACCAGAGAAGAGGTCGCAGTTGGCTGTGCCCTTTGACATCAAAACATTCAAACCAGAAATTAACATCTGATTTCAAAAACCAAATTTTCAGGAAACGAGCAAAGAAGGATAAACACTTGAAGAATAATAGCATTCCTTCTTCAGGGAGAATCAAAAGCGAATAGAAGAAGTTTAATCTCTCAGTACCTCAAGAAGCTCTCATGGATGTGGCATGCACAATGGCAGATAAAGCTCAAGCACCACGGGGCTGGACTCGTATAATAGTTGAGAAACCTTTTGGTTTGAGCTCACAGTCGTCTCATCAGCTGACAAAGTCACTTCTCTCTAAGTTTGAAGAGAAGCAAATCTACAGGTACTTGGTTTGAGTTTGTAACTTCATTCTTATCAGTATTACTTTACTATTATGACGCGCAAACGAAAGATTATATTCCAGGAGCAAATGCATTTATATTAGATTATGTGTCAAAAGTAACTGATACTTACTAATTAGCGACAAAAGTAGCAAAAGCATTTAGATTAGAGATACAAAAGGAGCAAAAGCATTTAGATTAGATTATCTCTCTCTCTCTCTATCTAACTCTAATCTCTCTAACTCTAACTCTAATCTCTCTAACTCTAATCTCTAAGAGACAATAGCAGAAATCACCTCCTTGACAATCAGAGCCTTGCGCAAAAAGCAGTTGTTGTTATCAGCTTCCAACAAGTTGAAGAGCTTCTTAAGTCTCTTCTTAGTCTCGGAAGAAACTGATCTCAACTTGGCTTTTACCACTTCTTCATCACCTCCTAAACTGGTAAGCACCCCAAAGACAAAAGATTGTTCCAACCAATCTCCATCATCATCAACCATCATCTCATCTTCCTTCTTCTCCTTCCCCCAAATACTCTCAGCAATTCCCAAACACCTTCGGTCGGTCATGCTCATGACGGTTCTTCATAGTCCAAATTTTGTTTGTGAACTGATTGTAATCCCTGACCTGGAAGCTGAATGAGCTTTTAACACTACTGTAAAAAGCCCTCAAGTCTTTAGGAAGTACTTCTCCCTCACAAGAGCTCTTGTACTCCACCAATGCTTCAAGGAGAAGAATCTCATCTTCCTCCAACCAAAGTCTAGCGAACCTTCCTTTCTTGCCGGATCCGCTCTCACTCTTTGCTCTTTTGGCAGGAGTTGTCTCCGAGCTCGCCACAACCACAACCGGAGACTCTCTTTCGTGTTCTTCATCTCCATCACACAAATCCTTCGCCGGAGCCGCAGCAGGTTTACGCTTAGATGCCTTCACATGTTTCACAATCAAAGAGAAAGAACGCATGATGCTTTTTTTTTCTTTTTCTTCTTCTTCTCTGTAATTGGGTTCTTTTTTTTCGCAATCAAACACAAATTGGGATGTAAGTGAAGAAGAAGAAGAAGAAGAAGAACCCTAAGAATTTAATTTTAATTTTCCCCTAATTCAAAAAACGACGACGTTTCATTTAATTGCGATTTCGATCCAACTGTTAGGTTTCATAATGTTTAATTCGTATCATGATATCGAGAATTGTTGTGGGATCAACTGGTTAAGTCCTACGAATGATATTCATGAGATTGCGGGTTCGAACCTACCATAGTGTGATAATTTCACATTTTTAAGCGAAGAAAATAAAACGACGCCGTTTTGCAACTAAAAAATAAATTCAAATTCAAATATGCGTACTACTAAGTAGTAAGAACTAATTCAAATATGCTTTTTTTTTTTTTTTTTTTTTAATTATACAAGGTTTTTAACCTACGCTACGCGTGGGTTTATTTGATATATTATGATAAAAATTATATATGATTTGAATTATTTTAAAGAAAACTTTAAATTACTAAATTAAATTTCATATACACAATTTTTAAAAATATAAAAATCAGTTGTGTTTTAAAATCAAATCTGATAAAAAATCATGAATCTAACTCGACGTCCAGGCGAAGCGGATCAAACTGGTGACCTCATATATTTTAAACCATTTCTTTGGCCACCGAAACAATTTTATAATCATGAATTTATCTTCTTTTTCATATTTAATTGATTGCTATCATTTATGTTTTCGTGTTTTTGATTTAATGTTTTCTTATTCTTCATATTCTTTCTTGTCATTTTCAAAGTCAAATTTTATGGTAATTGTTATCGTTACTTTTACCGTCCAATTATTTGTTATACTCTTCTTCTTGTTCTTCCTCGTCAACTTTTTCACATTCTTTCACTAAAAAAAATACCTTTTTTTAGACTACCACCCAACTTGTTAACCCATCAAACTCCAAGACCAAAATCATTTTGTTCTCATAAAAATTGTGCAATTCATGAAAACCAGCATAGTCAACACATACACTCAATTATTGATAATTTCATCCTTATACTTCTCAAACCAAAATCCTTACTTGCAGAGAAAGTAATATGAACACATGTATAGTAAAAACAATATTTGTGCTTTTCATCGATCCTTCTTCTTTAAACTCAAATAACATCAAATCAAGATCTTGCGACGTTAATCCTTCTTTCTTAAACTTAAAAATAAAACTTTTACTGCAAAAGTATCAAATTATCTGTAAAGCCATACACAAAAACATGTTTTACAGCTCATAAGAGATATAAAGCACAAACGGAGATAAGTAAGATATTTTCAAGATATTAAAAAATTCAATTTATAATATTTTATAATAATTCTTAAACTTTTAAATTTTTAAAAGAGATTAAATATTTAAAATATTTCAAACTTTAGATGTGGTTTAATTATCTGTAACATTTTTTTAAGAGTTAAATATTAATGACACTTTTACTTTGTATAGAGTTTAAATAGTTATAATATTTTAACATTTTTATGGAGGTATTTATAATATTTCTAAACATTCTATAATAAATATTTAAACCTTTAAAAAGTTTAATTTGCTAAAATAAATCAAATAACTTTTAAATTTGGAAACATGATAAATAAGCATAAATCAAGCAAACCTGATAAATTTATAGTTAAAAACATATTATTTTTTATTTATAATGGTTCTCAGCCATTGTCTAAAATTTTTTGGCCGATGTGGGACGTTGTACATATTTCTTTTATTTCTATAGATTTTTTTTTCTAAAAAATCTTAATAATATAGATTACTACTATATTTTCAAAAAGATTCTTAGCGAAATATCTAATTCTTATTGGTTTTTTAAAATCCTATATGAACACCTTTAGGAGTTTAAAGCTTCAATATTTATTAGTATTGATATACTATCTTAAAATTTCTATGGAGGTTAAGTAATTGTAATATTTTAAAACATTCTATAAAGTTTAAATATTTTAATATTTGAACCTTTTAAAAGTTTTAATAATTATAATATTTCAAATTTTTAAAATTTATAAATTTAATTTTTTAAAAACCTTTTAAATGTTAAGAAATTTTTAAAATTTAAAAATTATAATTTTTTGAAACTTTTTTAAAGCTAAAACTTGTAGAAGTTTCAATATTTATAATATTTTAAACTTTTAAAAGGTTCTAATATAATATTTGAACCTTTTAAAAAGTTTCAATATTTATAATATTTAAACTATTAAAATTTTTAAATTATAATATTTAAAATTTTTTTAAAAGCTAAGAGCTTTTAAAACTTTCAATATTTATAATATTTAAAATTTAAAAACTGCTTGAAAATGATATGGAAACTAAACCGACATTCCTTGCTAACTTCTTTGAGCTGCTCGGAAACTTCCAGAATTTCCGAAAACGAATTAGGAATTTTAACTAAGGTTTTTGGTTGATTTTTGGTGTGCTAAAACTGATGAACGAAAGCTGCCTATTTATACTCTCCTAAGGTCGGTTATAAGGCTGCTTAGTCACCTAAACAAGTGTCTCACGTTCACTTCTTCATCAATCACCACTTGCCATTCCAAATTAACCATACTTATCCACTTCTTAAAATAACACATGGCACAACAGCTCACCAACGCTTCTATCCTGTTTTCTTGGCTGAGAATAAACCATTTGGTCTTCTCTTGAGCAATCAAAAAACTCCTAATTGATTACAAGCTTAACTCTCACAAACTGTTAACCGTTTCTCGCCAGAATATTCCGTTTCGATTAGTTTTATTTGCCATTGCCCCAAAAATATTTCCTCCATAAAAATCTGATTTTTCAAGATAATATACCCTATTTTATATTTTTTTAGCTTCCCTAAAATTCTCAAACTCAAATTAAGTTAACCGAATCACTTATCCTTTTCAGTGATGGTTAAAACAGTCTCTTGCGACTTGATTTTCTAAAAGTAAATTATTTCTGAATTCCAACTTGATTTTACTTCTTCTTACAGCCTCCTCAACTTCTTCAAGGTCTTCTTAATTTATTTCATGCTTGTATTTAGCACAAAATTCCAATTTTGCTTCTTAGCACTTTTTTGACTAGCTTCAAGGTCAATTCTATGAAACTCTGAAAACTGACTGATTTTGCTTGGCTAAAAACTTTCAACTTCTTATCTAATTTAATCATGTGCCTCAGCCCACTGAATGCTTCATTTTCTTCCTTCCCAACTGTTTCTTAGTTGCTGGACTAATTACCAAAAAATAACGACTTTCGCTAGAAGGCTATCAGCTTCTGTTGAACCTTAGCATCAATTTTTAAATACTATTTACAGAAAATTTGATATCAGTCCTCTTAGCTACTGATTGACTAGTCTCAAGTTGAGACTCTCAACCTCTATCTAAAGCATTGTTTTCCAAAAGTCTTCAAAAACTCGTGTAGAAATATGTAGGTGATGGTGTCAACCAACATTAGCCTCAAAAACGACTTTCAACTTCATCTCTTTGGTAAGAACTTTTAGTTTGTTCCAAATTTTTCAAATACTTTCAAATAAGACTTACATCGTAGGCCAAAACTTTTAATAAACCATGATATATCAGATATCATATTAAAAATATGGCTTAACTTATCCGAAAAGATAACTCTAAAATTTTAAAAGCCACCACATTTTTTATATGCTAACCAAAGATCTTTATTCCAACCAATGGGAGACATTAGACTCTTATAAGAACTCTTATAAAATTAGCAGACAAGGTGTTTCTGTTATGTGTTATGTTTTAACGATTTACAGTTAGATTTTATATACAATGAACCTAGTAGAAACTAGTGTACTATAAAGTTACAAATTAAACCGTTCAATTTTTTTTGAATTTTTTAATGGAAAACATTTGCATTTCGCTTTCTTATGCGGCTGCTAGATGTCATCACACTACTAGGCCACTTTAGTTCACTTTTGTATTAATAAACAAAAACCCACTTTGATATGCATATCCACCTGGATCACATACAAAACTCTATTTTCCCTTTTTGTTTTTAACCATCTTTAATCAGCAAGAACAGCCAAAAAGATCAATAAAATCTCAGATCTTTCATGGACCACTTCCGTTGCAGGAGTACAAACAAGATGGCCAGGACCCACGTTGTTGTCGGTTCCAGACCGTGTTGCTTCATCTGTGCCATGGAGGAAATGACCCTTGTGTAAGAAAAGCATGGTTAGAGTTATCTCTGAGAGATTTACACATGACAAGAGACGACACAGAGCTCGCTCTCACACTTAGTTTTATTTGGAGATACGCCATGGTCGAACCTGAGAACCCTGAGTTACCGTCCCTTGGGGTCTTCGAGTGCATGACAAGGTTAATGAAGAAAGGTCTTGAGGATGTAGAATGGGTAATGACTGGCCAAAATGTGTAAGTTCCTTACTATGCTGCTCATGTCATAGGATCTTACACCATGAGGAAGCCTGAGTTTGCTGTAAAAGCTGTGAAGTCTGGAGTTATAGCTCCATTGCTTGAGCTTATGAGAGGAAAGATGAGTTGGTTTGAGCAAAGAGTCGTGGTTAGGGCCTTAGGTCACTTGGCGAGCTACGAGAGGACGTTTGAGGCAGTGGCTGTGTACGAGAATGAAGTGGTGAGAGTAGCCATGGAGATTGCAACGACATGTGTTGATGTTGTGTATGAAGAGTTTGTGAGTGTTCAAGCAAAAGAAGAAAGAATTAGGTATCACTGTGACTTGCTTAATTACTAGAGGACTCGGAGGGTTAGAGATGGAAGACCGAGAAGCTGAGGAATGGGCAAGTCAGCTCCAATGCTGGTCACTTCATTTACTCAATTGCTTTTCTTACAAGCAAAGGTCTATTTTTCTTATTTGCAACAAAAAATTTCTTAAGGAGCTTTGCCAAATGTGGGGTGGATTAGTTAACCATGCGTCTCGTACAGGCATCAGACTGATCCGGATTCTTTGTTATAGTAAACAAGGGCGAACGCATGTCTCAGGATCAAAAGAAATGATATTGAGTCTATGCAATCTCTCTCGGTCTTCTGATGATTGGCAATACATGGGTGTAGACTGCCTTTTGCTGCTTCTCAAAGACCAAGAAACAAAGTACAAAGTCATTGAGATGTCATTGTTTTATCTAGTAGATCTAGTTGAGGTTAAAGCTCTTAAAGTCAGACCAAACCTAGGAGATAGCATAACTAAGGTTCTTTTAATGCATTACAACACAGAGAAAGGTTGTGTCTATACTCAGAAGGTCCAAAAAGTATTGAAAGAACTATGGAGGAACAAAGTAGAGAGGAGAAAGAGGGCGAAAAAGATGATGAGTGAGAATCAAGAATTGCTGACAGAGACAAGTGTAGTTGTGAATTTGATTAAGCAGCAAGCAAACCAATTGGTTTGTGTAGGAGACATAGAGGGGGCTATTAGATGCTACAACGAAGCGATAGGCTTATGCCCTTTGAAACTAAGGAGAAAGAGAATGAATCTATATAGCGACAGAGGAGAGTGTTACTTACTTCTTGGAGATGTAGATGCGGCCATAAGTGATTGCACAAGAGCTCTTTGCTTGTCCGAACCAGTGAATTCTCATGGTAAGAGTCTTTGGCAAGATTAAGAGCTTATGACATCAGAGGGCTTTCAAGAGAAAGCTTGATGGACTGTATCATGTTTGTTAATGGCCGCTGCTTTAGTGGTAAAATCCCTTACTACGCTGCTCAAATGATCAGCAAACAAATGGAGGCTACGTGGCTATTCGGAAAGGCTAGAGCAGCAAAGCTTAGCAGGATGATGCTCAAGGATAAATATCACTTAACCGGTATATTTTCTTTTACATATGTGTGAATAAATAAAATTATTTCGATCTCTTCCAGATAACATAAGGTTGTTATTTTTTCCTCTTAAGGCTTGTCGACGATCACAGAAGAATCCGAGAAGAAGAAGAAGAAAAAGGAAGGAATGGTGATGGAAAGGAAGAAACCAGATTACTTACATTGAGCAATCTATTTAGCATCTCATTCTATCTCTCATTAGTTTCCTTTTCATTTTAAATTAGACTGACTAGTACTTTTGTGATGGATTAGTATCTTTCTTTTCATTTCGAGACAATGTGAACTTAGTAGCAACAACAACAAAAAACCCAAGAGTTGACTACAAAAGCTATGGCTAAGAAGTTGCAATGACCCCAAAGTTTTTAGAAATGCCATTTGTGAAACTAAAGGAGCTGCTAGTATCGGATTTCAAAAAGAGTTAAGGTGTGTTAAGTGGGTTGTAAATCAAGTTGTAAGTACTAAAAATCTTTTTCTTGGTTTCTTTGTAGTTTATAAAATGATTGTATTTAGTACTCATCCACATATTTACTAAAAAGAAACCCTAGTAGATACATTTTGCTCCAATTCACCAATATATCAACAATAGTTAAGCCTAGTCTTTCAGGGTAACTTTTGATTATTGTCTCATGTAACAACCTTTCCTAGTTTTTTTTTATTTCCTAGTTGAGTTTTCTTCTACTTTATCATTGCAATTTGAAATGAATTAACTTTCTATAGATAAGATCGGATCCTTAATTATATATTATGAAAAAAAAAACTAAAGTTACGATGATACACTACAAACATATTTTGAAAATTCGTAAATATGTATGGGTTCTTAGTAGTTACAACGTTGTTTTCTTGGCATTTGGATAGAGTGGAAATGAGTATTTTATGTGAAGAAGTAAATGAAAGGTGCAAGTCACACAGAAGGTGGGGAGGACCACAAAACCACAATAAGGTCCCGCGTGATCTTTTTTAACTCATTCTTTTTCTTAAATATATGGTTTACTGTAGAGTGTAGGCAATAATTTCACGACTTTGCGTACATTATTTGGAACTCGGACTAAGCACTGCGGTTTTTTATAATTTATTTACCAGAAATGTCAATCAGAATAATAATGAAGTTATGGACAATCCTAAAACATCATACCCGATTACTCGATACCCGGTTCCTGACCTGGATCAAATATTTTTTTTCCCCTTATAAATAAATACCTTTCAATTGCTTATAGACTTTATAGTGAGAGGTGATCTAACACAAAGATGGACGGTAGAAGGAGTGGGTTTATATTTCAATGAATTTGGAACATCTGAACTCTCTAGCACTGGATGCAAGTATTGAGTTTTGAATCTTTAGGGGTTGTATTGTGAATTGACGTTTGAGGTTGAAATGGCCACACAACAGACAATGGTATAAATCACTTGGGCCTTGACGATTAAATTATCATCAGAAGCTTATAAATAATGATTCTGCTATCTATTGAATTAATCGATACATTAAAGTGGATTTGGACATCTGCGGCTCTCTCTCCAAAACAGCAACCACATCCTTCACAGTGATTGTCCTCACCACTTTTGGTTGAGGAGACGAACCTTGGTTTTTTCCTACTCTTCGACCACCTGGAAACATGAATCCAGAGCTTATTATCGCAAACAAAACCACGAGGAACTTAAGTAAATAGACAAAAGCCACATATATATACAACTAGACTCTTAGCATTTTGTAACACTAGGAGCATTTTGTGTTTTCGAGGAGGCTTTAACGGTTTTCAACCAAGAGAAAAGCTTTGAGCTTTGTTCAGTCCTGATTCTTTACTCTTACGTAAACAGCGGTTATATAATGGACTCACCAGTTCCAGAAAACCGTCGTCCACCATCTTGCCTGTCCTTGGAGTTCTTTCCTCCACCTGAAGTAGCTTTCTGATTCCCATCTTTACCACCTTCAGATACAGATTTTTGACGAGCTTCAGCCATTAATTGCCATTTTAAAAATGTATCATCTCCTCCGACAGCAGCACGAGCAGCAACATTTGCAGCTGTCGTTCTCATTTTGTCATCATCCTCCTTATTTACCTTCACATATCGTAACCACTAGTCTAAGAACAATGCAAAGATAAATTTGATGTGACTCTACAACTGCTACTAATTTCTCCATACCTTCACACCCTTTGAACGGTTATCGTCTTTCTCCTTCTCACTGTCAACTCCACCATCACCTTCTTCACTCTGCAGCAAGAAAAATAAATTCCGCAATGTCTGTGTGCTGTAGTAAAAACAAAAACATAGATAATGACTCAGAACAAACCTCACTCGGTTTCTTAAGCTTTTCAGCTTCAGCCTGTTTCTTCTCCCATTCTTCCTTCACCTTCTGGTTCATTTCATTAATTTGTAGGCGAATATCTGATGTGATAAAAGTCCGGTGTCTAGATTTCTCAGCATCAACCCGCTGAAGAAGAATTTTTACCTTGAGAAAGAATAGATACAAAAATGTTGAAGCAGGTCGTAAGAGAAAATTAGACTGACCTGCTTTGACAACCGAATTATATGGGATAATAATCCTCGCATCCTTTCCTCCACACACTGAGAGCACAAATACATGAGAAAAGGGAAAAAAAAGAAAAAGAAGCTCAAGTACTGTAAGCAAATAATGCACAAGTTGACTTCTCACCAAAGACAAGCACCGTTCGACATCATTGCTTATCTGCTTTATACCCGCTTTCGCCACTGCCAGATATGACAAACATTTGTAAGCTTCTTCTCCAAGTGATTCAATAACTAGAATTTAAAATAGAAGAAGATATGGGAAGTATCCAAACTAATTTCCGCCAGTTTTCTCTGCAGCGGATTTTTATGCAAGATTAATCTTTCTTCTTCTTCGTGCACAACTCTCCGAGATGCTTCGGAAACACGAGCATCCTCCTTGCCCCCAGAGAATAATTGTTCTTCCTCTTCCTAAACCAAATGCAGAAAAAAAAAATGATTTATTCATATCTACTTCCAGATTCAAATTGAAAACTGAATCTACCAGGAAACGCACCCTGAGATTAACACCACTGACTGCAGTGACATCATTGAGCTGTTCAATACTTTGATCCATAGAATTCCCTGCTATTTTTTGCTTCTTACTGCAAGTTGATCCATGCAAAACAATTATGATTTTATTTTACTTGGGGACTCAAAAAGAAAAATGCTTTAATCTTTAAACATCCATACAACCGAAATCTCTTATTAAATTTGGCTAACTGAAAAAGAGTGACTCAGCAGATCAATTACCTTGGAGGTGGAGGTGAAGAACCTAATGTCTCGAGAGGTTTTTTCTGACCAACAGAAGGCTTTTTGGGAGGCATCCTACCATTAATTCCTCCTTGAGAGGTTCCGAATGGGCCACGAGAATTTATCTGATGGATACACAAACAATATCAATGAGAGATTGGCCAACCGAAATACCGAGGTTGTTACAAATAACCAAGGGCTGTTGACGTGCCATGGTTACCCCAAGAGCTCAAAAACAAGAACAGTTGAGACTAACTTTTATAATGAAAAAATTACATATTAACAGATCTCTTACTGTTGTGCTAGCGTCTAGTTGAGTTGTCATAGAAGTAGAAACAGAGCTTGCAGGCGCCATGTTGTTAGGTGTGGATAAAACCATTCTAGAGGAATCCTTCTCTAAGTCCTCATTCGAAGTCACTGAGGTTGCATTATTCTTTTCAAAACTTTGATCAACTGATTCCTGCTTAACATGGGACACTAATGATCCTTGACCAGGTGCAGAATTTAGAGGTAATGATGAGCTGTTCTGGAAGTGTGTGGTAACGCCACCTTGAACCCTATTCGGGTCATTTACAGAACTTGGCCTCTCAAATTTGGGCATAGTCATCATGTTTGTGGTAGATTGGGGCGGTCCTCCAATACCAGTTGATCCCATAGTCGGGTTATGTGCCCCATGTCTCATATGGGAATCATGAAGGTGCGGTCTCAACGCGGAACCAGAAGCATTGGTTGGACCGGGGTATGAGTGAAAACTACCAGAGGTAGTATACATAGGAAAAGAACTTGGTGGATGCTGCATCTGGTGCTGCGGATGTTTGGTAAGTCCCTGCACCGTAGCTGAACTGCCTAAGGTGCCTGAAGTTGAGGAAGGTAGTTGGTTAAGGTGGACTGCACGAGGATCAGACTGAGATTTTTGATTATTGATTTCTGCGATGCAATAGATTTAATCAGGTATGATACTGGCTCCAGCATGGAAATAACAAGATATATCTAAGGAGAGTATAGAATAATATAAAAGTGAACGAAAAAATTAAAAAAAATGCATCAGTGGAATAATTTATACCAGTAGAAGGAGCTTGAATCCCAAGTTTTCCTTGGTTATAGTTCATCTGAAAACAATTAGCACAGATTATAAGTAAAGAATAATCTAGACCCACTTAATCACACGCATAAGTATAGATGCTTCAACAATTGACAATTTTGTTTGATGGAATTATGATCCCAGTTCAAAAAGCAAAACCTTTATTACAATAGTGGAAAACAGAACAAAGTAAAAACTCCCAAAGGGAATGACTTTGGTTCTCTCGGATACATCAACAAAACCCCAAATCCCTCCAAAGTCTTGGAAGAAGTTCATAAACGAGCGTCAACCTTATAAATATAGGAAAAAATAACTCCCAAACAAAAAAGGGAAAGAAAAGAAATAGAAATCCTATTGTTATCAGGAAATAACAAAAAATGGAAATCCTACTTAATTGGAGTAAAACTTTCGTATCATATTACTATATGAAATAATAAGATAAAAATCGTATCAGACGTTGACCACAAACTCTGGAAGTAAAACTTTAGCACCCTTTTAACATGGCCACTAAAAAATATCAGACATGGTGTAACCAAAAAGTGGGACAAAGTCAGTAAAAATCATATGATTAATCATTCCAGATTTCCAGGGATAAGTCTGATAACCTTAGAAAGAATTATAATCGCTAAGATAGTGTTTAATAAAAAGAGTAAATCTCGACTTTTTGGTTGTGAACAAAATAGAGGAAGATTTAAGGTTTTGCCTAATTCATGAAGCCACTGCAAGGTAGAGGAAAGAAGTGAAAGCGAGAAAAGATGCAGACAGTGAAAATACGACCTTCTGGTTAAGGATTTTGGAAAAGAGGCAACAGAGAGATACAAAAACGTTTCAAACATTGAGGTATGAAAAAACCTAACAGCTGGAAACTGGAAAATCAACCAAACAAAGTTTCCATCAACTGGAATCTGGAAAATAAAAAATCAGATCACAGAAATACAGTATCGTAAAGGATAATTAGATGGTGTGCCATAAAACCAATATCAGATTATCGTGAAGGATGCCAGACTAGAAGTATATATTCTAAAAACCCGTTGAATTAAAGATCACCAGACGTAGCTCATGTCAGACTTAGACCAGTCAAGATAATTTTAAAAAAACAATAGTCTTTGGATCTAGCTAAATTTAAAGGACAAAAGTAAAAAAATTTAGAGCCTCAAAAAGCAGACTTAAATAGACAATTCCAACATGATTCCTTTCACAAGCTAATACTCTAAGTCGGTTTTCTGGTTTTATTTACTACATGACACAAAATATGCAAAATGGTAATACCTGCTGCAGTTTACTAACTGCCAACCTGAGCATCTGATCGCCTACAATATCCTTCATATGTCTTGTAAACCCCTCTTTGGGGATTTCATTTTTCTGCAAAAAGAAAAGTATCAGAAGAAAAGCAATGGTATTGCAATAACTGTGGAACAGAATGTCAAATGATTTCACTGATAGAGATACCTTAAGTCTAGCATATAGGGTACGGAGCTGCAGTGCTCTATCTTTATCGAGTTGGGCCATTAAGGTAGGAAGCAAAGCAGCAAATGGTACTTGCTTAGGGTTGCGATTCATAGGGTTAGCAGACGGTTCCACTCCCCGAGACTGTTGACTACTCATCTTCTGCAGTTTCACGTACTGAGATTCACTCTCTTGAATATTATGTGATCTATCTGGTTCATTAACAGTAGGATTCTTTTCAGAAATCGGCAACCCAATTGTTTGGGGTACCTGCGATGGATTCTCCCACAGTTGACCTGCTCGATGAAGGTCTTGTGGCTGGTTGTGTTGTAAATGAGATTCATTGGCTCGTTTCAAATCATGTTGATGTTGATTTTCTAAAGTGGATCCTTGTTGCTCCTTCATCTGAGTACTTTCCAGGCTGTGCTGCGTCTGGACATTGATATTAGCATCTCCAATACCATTCTTCCATGGCGCAAACTGCTGGCTGGGAGGATGGTTGTTTCCTATAGAAATAATTCAAGCAACTGGTTGAAGAAACTAGAATCACAAGTTAAACTGAAGGAAAAATCAGATAATGCCCAAAAAGGAAATCAGGACCATCACCCTACTCTCTATCTAGCTAATAAGCCGCATCAAATTGATCATTTTCAATGACTCAACAAGCATATATACAGGGTCTTGCCGATAACAAAATATATGCCGCTATTAGCTTACAGCAGCCCTTAAAAACTAGTCTTTCATGACCTTGATAATTGCTTTAATGTAGGATTGAAACTTTCTCACGTGTCAGTAGATAAGAGAAGTTTACAATATAGCCCAACATAGACATCTTCTTTAGTTATCCATGAAGCTATAAGGTATCTGAGGAAGCTGTGGCATGTTAGCAAACTTGTGCTTGTTTCGCGATATACAGTGACAAGTCATTTTCTCATTACATTGGATCTAGCATCCACTCTAAGAGAAACCCACAACAACAAAAATCCTATCTTTAACTTCCAATACTGCAGCTAAATCGGTCCATAAGTTCAAGAATTTGACACAGAGTTCCCTCAGAAACTATACAAAAACGTTCTGCAAGTCGTATGCAACAAATTTCAAACTAAAGCTCTCATCACAAAGCAGGCTGCAATTACAATCTCAGACGTAGATTCTTACTAGCCCTATCTTAAAAACTCGAATTTTGTAGAGAATTATACCAGGATTCGTCCCGAGTGGCATTGAAGTTGTCATAGAACCTTCAATATCTCGATTCAGAGCAGCTTGGAACGCATCTACATCAGCTCCCGAATGCATCGATTCATCCTAACCAACACAATTCGACCGGAATCAAAAATCACTAACGACGCTTCATGCCACCGCCCAAGGGCATCGCACAAAATTGGATTTTGCAAAAAACAAAATGAGATGTAGAAACCTAACCTCGTCTTCTTCAAGGAGCTTGAAAATTGAAGGATCCATTGAATAAAAAAAAAAAAAAAAAAAAGCTTACGCTGTGGAAGAAAAGGCAAAGAGACCTGTCGGCGAAGATGAATTAAAAGGAAACATGTGTTATAAAATCTCGACTGGTAAATTTCAGATTGAGTCCTTTACATAAAGAATTAAATTACATATACAGTCCTAAACTAAAACCTCATGTCGTTTATTTGTTAAGCAAAAGCACAGTCGTTCAATGCATCTGTTGCGAAGTGCGAACTGTCTGAAGGGAATTTTACTGGTTTGTTTAAGAACTGTATGTCGTTTTTTAATATATGAAACGAAACGCTGTCGTTTGCATTGTTATGGTACCGCGGATATTTAAAACGCTCCGTTCTGTTTTTCGTGAAGCACTGTATGTCGTGTTTGGTTTTTACAGCACTTGTATGTCGTTCGAATGAATCAGCAAAACGCAGTCGTTTGATCTGTTGTAGCCTCCCGAGTTAATTACATCAAACATCATGTCGTTTGTTTATTTTCTCTAAGCACTGTACGTCGGTTTACTGTTACGTTAGAAACGCTGTCGTATCGTCCTGGTACGGAGAGACAAGAGATGATACATCAAAACAGTGTAAAGCTGCCGCCATTAACGAAACATCGGAGAGAGAGAGAGAGAGAATGAACATCATTGGATTGAGCAAACGTTTCTTCTCCGATCGTCGTTCTCTTCACGGAATCAACAATGCTCTCGTCGGACCTGTGTTGTTATCCGGTCGGAAACCTATTCTTGGATTCTCCGGCCGATCGTTTCACGAGCTGCGCAAGGCTGGCAATTTCGTAGTCCCTCGCGTCTTCTCCGTGTCGCGAAATCTATCGACGAACGCTTCGTCTCCTTCGAAACAGCCTGCGTTTCTGCGATGGTATTTGAGAAAGCTCGAATCACACCCTTTCGTGACTAAGAGCGTCACTACTTCCCTTATTTATATGGCCGCCGATCTCACTTCTCAGGTTTGGCTCTCTCTCTCTCTCTGCCTTGTTCGTTTCTGTTTGGAGTATTTATGGTTTGGAATTTGGTTTTGTTGAATCATTTGTAGTTTTGGAATTTAGGGTTCATTCACAGGGGATTTTGTAAAAATGTTTTGAATTTTATATTTTCATTTAGGAAGAAAACACCAATCTTGCATTGTTTCATCATACCTAGAGAATTCCAAATTGATGTGTATGTTCTTACTTCTGAATCTTAGTAGTCAGAAGAAATGATATACTTTAGTATTGAATCAGCTAAGAGAGCACTCAAAGCTGTGATTTTGGTGTTTGGTTTAGTTGGTGTTGTTTTCTATTTTGTTTTACTTATCTTTGATCCATTCTGTGTTCTCAATTGCTGTTTCCTTTGGTATCTAAAGTCTGTATTTACAGTGTATACTGAGGAGGAATCGTCTACAAAGTCCCTAAAAATTATCTGTATATTTTCTTTTGTGAATTTGAAGTCTTTCTTTACTGAATACTGGATGAGTTTTTTATTGGTGTGGTCGCTCAGAAAACTCACATCCCAATTGTCTAATCATCTTGTTATCTCTTGTGGATTCTTATAAGGCAGAAATTTTTTACTTGTGTGTCTTGGGGTGCTAAGGGCATGATTACTAGAGGGTGCTCATTGTGTTGCTTTTATTAAACAAATAATTAAAAGAGGAAAGAGAAGAGAAAATCAAAAGAAACGTTACTTGGTGGAGTACTTTGAGAAACCGTTGCTTGCTTGAAACAGACACATGTCATTCATTTATTCGTATACATATTATAAATAAATAAAAAAGAAAAATGTATAATAAAAATATTTTTTCTTTTGTTTTCTGAGAATCGATTAACCGTTCCTCCACTAAAAATGGTCTAATAAACTCTCTTTTTCGGTCATCTATGATGATCATGTTGTCGTTAGCTTCCGCGGAAACTAGAGACTCTTTTTGTTGGTTTATTATTTGTGCTGACTCTCTTAATTCTTCAACAGATGATCACAATGCCGCCTGCTGGTTCTTTTGACCTGATAAGAACAGCTAGAATGGCTAGCTTTGGGTTGATATTTCTTGGGCCGTCACAGCATCTGTGGTTCAGTTATCTTTCTAAAATATTGCCAAAGCGTGACGTGTTGACAACCTTTAAGAAAATAATGATGGGGCAGGTTCTTTTCGGACCCTGTAGCAACACTGTCTTCTATTCTTATAATGCCATTTTACAAGGTACTTATCATAATTAAGCTTATCGACTGAATCTCTGTTTTAAATGGATTTAGCTTTTCACAGTTGTACCTGTATATTTATCATGTGTTTGGGTACTTGCATGTTGCTTGTCCATGTTAAGGTGAAAATTCTGACGAAATTTTCGCGAGATTGAAGCGAGATCTTCTGCCAACATTGAGAAATGGACTTATTTATTGGCCGGCCTGTGATTTTGTTACATTTAAGTATGTGCCAGTTCATCTACAGGTAAACCAAATATCTCTCTTATGACTTTTTCCATTCTCTGGTATGATTTTAAAAGTTTTTCCAACTTCAACATGTAATCTCTTGGTTGCAGCCACTGATGAATAGCTCGTGCGCTTATATATGGACGATTTATTTGACATATATGGCAAACCAGACGAAAGCTGACAGCTGAATAATGGACACTGTTATTGGTCACACGCAATTCGCAATCTCTTTATTCCATTGAACCGTCAAGTAAACATCAGATATTAGTACTAGTAGAGTACTAGTAGGTTTGTTTTTTGTGTTTACAATTCAGCAACAGTATCTCATAGATATGGACATAAAAATGTATGGATTTTGAATTTTTATTTATTTGATGCATATATATATATATATATATATTTCTAAGAAAGTCCCAAAGTTCCATCGCAAATATTGCCAACATGTGCTTTGCCATCTTCATTTTCTTTACATCCAATTATTTTCTGCTGCTCTGCGTGCCACTCATCTTCATCTATGTCACTAAGACCCCCTCCGTAGTCTCATCTCAAGAGCGAGGTTCTGCATACCTTTCTGAAGTCCGAACAAGAACATCCTGATTTTGTTCGGTGAACTCATGAACATCTGAGAGAGATAACCGGCAACATCTTTTCTTTGTCTACAGGGACAACCTTTGGTGGTGGTGCAAACTTAAGAGGTTTGTTCATTAACCCTTTGTCATTCAAATTATCTAGGTTTTACTCAGGTTTAAGTAGATAAATTTGTATATCACAGGAATTGGGGCAAGGGAAATTACCTTGCACGCTAAACCATGTTGTAATTGAGTATTAACATTGAGCAAATGTCTTATGAGCAAAGTGTTTCAAATGAATAATTAGGACGGTATTAGAGGTTATGGTTCAACGAAATATGTATCTTACCATAGAACTAAACTTGCGTGATTAATTCAACTAGGATTCGGGTAAGACCGACCAGTTGTCTTTGGCCGAATTAAGACTTAAGTTATAAGGTTGGAACTCGAACAAATGAGCAAAGATGAAATATGTTGCTACCCATAAATCGAACCACTTCACCCACATTCACAAATAAACACAACGAGCAATTTTTCAAGAAATTCAAACATTCTCGAAATATATCATAATTCGCTATGATTTAGGCCAAAAAAATAAAAACTAGTACATCAATTCACTCTAAAATAAATATATTTTTATTACATTCTTGTAACACTCTCAATTTTCCAACATTTTAAAAATTCATGAATATAGTTATATTTAGAAAATTATTTGCCAAAATAAAACTAGGGTAGGTAGAACTAGTATGAGGTTAACCACATAATTCACATTGTCAAAACCAAACTTAGGCACGTTTTAGGTCATTCTGCCTCTTTCAATCATAAAATAAAAACATCATAGTGGACAAAATAAAACATCATTTTTCTTCCTAAAGTAAACTATATAATCGTCCTTATATTTTTTGTCCTATTCTCTTCTCTTATTTTCATTATTATACAAAAAAAAAAAGAAAAAAACAATTGGCACGAGATATTTGCCGTCAGAGAAAAAAAAAAAAAAAACACACGAGATATTTGTTTTTTTCCGCCATTTTCTTCTCCACAGAAAATGAATTTTTAAAAAGCCAAATTGAAATCTAAAAGCCATCAAGAAATCAACACGTGGGAACAATTAAAGAGCTTACCGACAGTTTTTAATAGTTTCGTTCGTGTCCAACGGCACTCGACAAAAAGGGAGAACCACACTGAATCTTTTCATACGTGGCCCAAATCTAATTGGTGTGACGTCAGCATGCCGAAAGGCAAAGGACCGCAGCTAGTAAGTAATATTCCTTTATTCTCCTTCTTTGAAACTATTTATTCTTTTAATTGGACAAAATAAACTAGTAATTCAAAATTTAATTAATTTAAACCGGAATTCATCACCAGTTCACCACACCCTTAATACAAATTTAACTTACTATTTTAATATGAATAGTATTAATTCAATATCGAATTATCAGAACTGAATTTGGAATGAACCTAACTGATTTTTGGCAACCAGTTTATATAATAAGATATGTTAAAAAAACACAAATATTACATAAATTTTATAGAATATTTTATTTTCAATATAATCAATCATTTATCTAAAACGGAAATGAATCTAAACATATTAGGGACGTATTGAATTCAATATTTTAAATGATTGAATTTTTGTGAGTTTTTTAATGTAATAACATAATTTTAGGTAAGTTGTTATGATTGATTGTAAAACTTTCCAAATTACCACTTAAAAGATAAACTATGAGATTTAGGGTTATGTATTTTTTACTTGAAGTTTTCTAAAATCTCCTAAAATCATTAGAAATAATATTGTCAAAATGCTTTGGATAACTACAGATCCTAAATTATATTTTCAAAATACCAGTTCAATAACAATGATTTTATTAAATTTTTTTTAATAAAACACTAAAAATGTTTGACTGAATATACCTTGTAATAGAGTAAAAAACAAAAATTTAAATCGAACTGAAATTATTAGAATCTAATAATTTGAACGAAATTGATTCGATACTATCATACTAGTAATATCCGTATTAATCCAAATGCTCATGCCTATTTTTCTATCTTTAATTCGAATGTGCATGCCTATTTTTTCCATTGATGAAAGGACCTAACAGTCTTTTCGGTATTTTATTTTATATTTATAAAATATTTCTTACCAATAAAACATAGTAGAATATACGGCTGGTATTTCTTTCCTTATAAATAAAAAAGTATTTTCCTCTCTATGAGTCTATTTAGTTGAAGTTATTGCTTGAAACGTCAGTTTTTTGGGGGTTGAGTTTTCTTCTCCCTTTCTACCTTCTCTCTCCTTCTCTGTTCTCTTCTCTTCTCTCTTCACTTTGCTCAAATGGCCGGCCTTAGATGGAGAGAGTGGTGGAACACGATGGCCTTCCCCACCCGACGCATCTGGAATCGTATCACTGTACGCGTTGGCTTCCGACACAGTGGTAAGCTCCGATCCCTTCACTGTCCCTTTCACCAGCCCCTTAAAACGTTTTCTCTGTTTCATCGCGTTGAGGGAAACCAACAAAAAAAAAAATAGTTAGTCTAGGGTTTTATCAATTTCTTTTGTGATTCTTGATCATATAATAGTAACTAGTTTAGATTCTATCAATTTATTTTGTGATTCTTGATCATATAATAGTTTAGATTTTATCATCTTCTTTCTTTTGTGATTCTTGATCATATAATAGTAATTAGTTTATATTCTATCAATTATTTTGTGATTCTTGATCTTATAATAGTTTAGATTTTATCATCTTCTTTTGTGATTCTTGATCATATAATAGTTAGTTTAGATTTTATCATTTTCTTTTTGTGAATCATGATCATGTAAAGAAACTGTCGGTGGAAATTTTTAGCTATAGGATCCAAAAAGGCTCTTGAGCTTTCAATATAGTTAAGGTCTTTGAGGGTTTTATTGCTTTATCCGTGAACGGCTTGTGGTAAAATCCTTACTAAGTAGGATATATTCACCTTCCGGATTAATGGGCCGTCTCTATGAATAGGTGTTATATCTTAAAAAAGAAAAACTAAATGATGGTCTTGTGTGTTGTAGGACTCCTGAGGCTACAACATGACGTGAGTTCTTGTGAGTACGAAGACATACACATAATGTGGAATCTGTTACACAAGAATGAAGATCTTAATCGCGGCTTACAGATCAAACCACAACAACAACAGAGGAAGAAACCTTGCTGGAATCTTCTTGGTTCATATCTTTGCCAAAGATTCTGATCGGTTTTATTATATATGTAACCCAAGATGTTCCAAACCATCCTTGTATTTGAGAGAGCCTTGACGGGTCCCTTGCAGTGTGGTGAGGTTCGCAAAATTTTAATAAACTCGAGGTTGCAGAGTTTTTAGCTGTTATATATTCCGTGGCATGCCTCTGTGTGTACTTATGAGTATTACCATCACATGAGTGTTTGTAGATATAAAAAAATACACAAATGTTTCACAAAGTTTGATACTACTAAGTTCATCTATTCTGCTTTCTCTGTTTTTGCTCAACTACATTAGAAAAAAAAATCAATTTATAACCTATGTTGAGTCATAATACTATGCACATGGCTCTAAATATTTCTTTGATGTCTTTTTAAAAAAAAAATCAAATAAATAATAATAATAATAAATTAAAAGAAGGCGAGGGAAGATTTAATCTTGAGAGATGAAGTGTCTCAGCCTCGACATCTAGAGAAATTTTGAGAAAAAATGGACAGCTGTTTTACTGTTATTGGTGTTGAACAATAATTTTAATTAAATTATAAAATAATATATATATCCTCTTTTAAATAAAAGGGAAGTACACAACTTAGCTTTTATAGACTTTATATTTTTAATAAATGATTACAAATAGGTTATAGATATGTTATAGATTAATCCATATATTAATATTAATTGGTTACACCTAAATATTAGGGATACTCTAAATTGATAATTGATATGTTAATGGTAACAAATAAAAGATATTTCAAATTGTATTTTTGGAAGATTTTAGTCCTATATCACGTTGTTTCCAAAGATCTTTAAACACAATATTACAAATTTATTTTCCACAAATTTTATCGACAGACCATAACATTAACCAAAGATAGATTACGAAATTGATAGATTGATTAGTTAGAAGTTAAATAGTGGGTTATAAGATAGATTACGAAATAAAATCTAATCAGTGTTATAGCACGGGTACTTATCTAGAATCATTAACAATATAAAACTTACAAAATATGTGTATTTTTCAAGCTTTCATATTTAGCGTATGATTTTATTGCATAATGTTTTATCCAAAACAAACTTTTAAAAACAATCACTTAAATCCTTTTTAATAAAAGGGAAGTACACAACTTAGTTTTTGTAGACTTTATATTTTTAATAAATGATTACAAATAGATTATAAATATATTATAGATTAATCCATATATTAATATTAATTGGTTACACCTAAATATTAGGGATATTCTAAATTGATAATTGATATATTAATGATAACAACTAAAATCATGGATATTCCAAATTGTATTTTCGGAAGATTTTAGTCCTATATGACGTTGTTTCCAAAGATCTTTAAATACAATATTACAAATTTATTTTCCACATATTTTATCGATAGACCACAACGTTAACCAAAGATAGATTACGAAATTGATAGATTGATTGGTTACAAGTTAAATAGTGGGCTACAAGATAGATTATGAAATAAAATTTAATCAGTGTTATAGCACGAGTACTTATCTAGAATCATTAACCATATAAAACTTACAAAATATGTCTTTTTTCAAGCTTTTATACTTAGCATATATTTAGCATATGATTTTATTGCATAATGTTTTATCCAAAAAACTTTTAAAAACAATTACATAAATTATATTTCACATAAAAATTATAATATAAATAAAATGAATTTCAACCCGTGCTCTAGCACGGGTCATAATCTAGTATATATATTTAAAAAAAACACTTACAACAAATGTTCTAATATACTGAGAAACCAAGTGTTCTCTCTAGTTTTCAGATTTACTACTTGCTATATAATTCATCGAAATACAAAACTCTTGATCCCTTAATGAAAAAAGATTTTGAAATATAATTTTTATTTTCTTTAACGTGAAGGTGAAAAAATACGAAAAATAAATGTTTTAGAACGCTCTTTCTCCATACAACAAATGTATCAATGACAGTGACATATTAACTTTAAACATGCAACTTAAAACTACTGCTCACCACTAGAAAGCAAAAGATCAATGAGTGTGATTGGTAACCAAAAACAAAGCGGTACAAATGTACAGCTTTGATTTTTTACCAATCACAAAAGCTTTACTAAACATTTTATTAAAAATTTTACTCTCAGCTTTTTTGTACCGCTTTCATGTACAGTTCTTTCTTACAGCTTTGCACTATTCCGGAAAAGCTTACAGCTCCAGCTTACAGATTTTCTGTACAGCTTTGAATACATTACCAATCAGACTCAATATTTGATATTCTTGGATACCTAAGCTAAGGAATTACTGATCAATTTTTTTTTTTTTTTCTTTTTGGCTCAACAACAACCTATCATTAACCAAATTAGTTTCTACACATTGTCCAAGTCCACAGCCGATTTTAACCAACTTGGCACAAAAGAAAACAATTTGGGATCAACTTTGGTGACGATGAATTACTTCAAAATATATAGCTAAATTACAAAATATATAACTAAAAGCTCCCAAGTTACATACACAAATGGATTTTTTAATAGAAGAACCACACTCTCTTCTGAATTAAATGATAAATACATTTAGTTATAAAATCAATGGTCTTTGAAGGGAAAAAGAATGATAGTGGTATCTTTAAATTGTTGTTCTCTTCGGAAAGACAAAAGAAAAAAAATCCTTATTCCATCAAACAGATTAGACTTCCAATTTAGTAGTGGTCATTATTAAAATAATTAGATTTCAGCCAATGAATCCATGTAGAAAGATGAAATGTCAGAGTCAAATGGTTAGATACTGATGTCCAAACAAGTGTGTGTTTGTTGCATCCTTGTATATATATGTGTGTCGGCTTCTTCTGGGCTTATTTAAAGGCCGGTCTTCAAAAGAGTACTCAACAAGTATTGTGTGATGATGTGATTGCTTTTTTCTCTTTTTTGGTTGGACATTTCACCTAACGACTCTTTGATTTTATTAAATGTAATGTAACTAACGCATTTTGATAATTTATGTATCTCTTATATATGCCTTACTTTTTTTCCCCAGTGTCAAACTTACATATTCTTTTCGTGTGAATCTTTTTATCCTTTTTACTTGACTCAATCCATTTTGTAATTATTAATTTCTTGGTCTAAGGGCCAATATATTCGTAACTCCACTGCATATCTTCCGAATTAGGTGATTGATTGTTACATCACAATATACTAGATTAGTACGGCGCGATGCGCAAATTTCTAGCTTTAAGTTTTGTATGATTATATCTTGTAATTTTGATGAGATTATCTAGTACTTTCTTCAGTATTTGATATCAACAATAGATATTTATTCACTTAGCATGAGAGGAGGAGGGTGAATTGGATGTGGTGGTTCGCTATTCATATTCTTGGCTCCTGCCTCAGTACAATGGCTGTGGGAAATGGAGTCATTTAAAGTCGGCATGTTTAACTTCTGTCCAGGAAGAATCACAACCTTTGAGCAGTCCCGTGAAGGAGAAAGACCGGGAGGGGGATACCGTTGTACAGACCGTAAAGGGGGATGATGTTCAGACTCTTGAGAAAAAGGGGGAACAACAGGGTTGGATTACCCCTCAGAAGACGGGTCACAAATCAAGTCCTCAGAAAAGCAACAAACTAGTAGAGAAGCAAGTTGGGGTAGGGTCTATTCTGTCAAATTCTTATGTCGTTCTTAGTGAACACAGTTAGGATGAGACTGATGTGCAGACTCTCTCTAAAGAGAAGGAACATGGGGAGAATGAAAATGGGAATCAGGGAAAGGACATGGGCATGTCTAAGAATGTAGATTCGGGAGAGACTGCATCACATGGCCATGATGAGCTATCGAAGGAGGCAAACAACATAGGCGTTGTCGCTGATGCGGAAGTATGGCAGAAGAACGGTCGTGGTACTAAAGCACCCGTCCAGTTGCGTGAGTCCATTCCTCAGGCCATGAAAGAGCAACATAAGTTTGGTTTAAACACTCAAGCTCAGAACCCTCGGGATCCGAGCAAGAGGTTCTTTCATCAATAATTTTTTATGTCAAACTTCTTCTGGAATGTCCGAGGTTTTAACAAATATTCAAAACATTATGTGGTAAGAAGTTGGATGAAGAGTGAGCAGTTCAATTTTGGGTGTTTGCTCGAGACAAGGGTGAAGGAAAATAAGGCAGAGAGGATTGTGGGCTCTGTTTTTCCGGGTTGGTTGTTTCTATCTAACTATGATTCAAATCGTAGAGGAAGAATTTGGGTGCTTTGGAGCTCAAGGGTGAGAGTTACTCCTTTCTTCACAAGCAGTCGACTTAAAAGGCTCTTACCCGATTTCATCTCTCCAACACAATCGGCATTTGTCAAAGATAGACTGTTGATGGAAATTTTCCTTCTTGCTTTTGAGATCGTGAAGGATTATCACAAAGAAGAGATTTCTCCGCGGAGTGCAGTAAAGATTGACATTTCCAAAGCGTTTAATTCAGTTCAGTGGACCTTTCTTCTTACTATTTTTAGAGCTCTGGATTTTCCACAACAATTCATTAAATGGATTGAACTCTGCATCACCACAGCCTCCTTCTCGGTTCAGGTAAATGGAGAGTTATCAGGCTTATTTCAGAGTGCCAGAGGCTTGAGACAAGGCTGCTCTCTCTCCCCATATTTGTTTGTAATTTGTATGCAAGTGCTCTCTGCAATGTTGGATAAGGCTGCTCTGGACAAACACATTGGCTATCACCCAAAATGTCACAACCTGCAACTCACTCATCTGTGTTTCGCTGATGATTTGTTGGTCTTTACTGATGG
The DNA here is from genome assembly GCA_023657505.1 of Camelina hispida. Classification (NCBI taxonomy): domain Eukaryota; kingdom Viridiplantae; phylum Streptophyta; class Magnoliopsida; order Brassicales; family Brassicaceae; genus Camelina; species Camelina hispida. Next base: position 29,228,743 of record CP094637.1, read on the forward strand.
CACAAAGCACACTATAGAAGGTATTCTTCGCATTTTTGACGAGTTTGCCAATTATTCTGGTATCAAGATTAGTCTGGAAAAGTCCACTCCGTATATGGCGGGTGTAAGAGAGGAGGATCAAGTCGATATTCTCAACTCTTTTCCCTTTGCAAATGGCGCTCTACCATTACGTTACCTCGGCCTTCCCCTTCTGACACAGCGAATGACCTCGCAAGATTACGCTCCTCTCATCACACGCAATAAAGAACGCATCAGTAGCTGGACAACTCGCCACTTATCTTTTGCAGGCCGTCTGCAACTGATCAGTTCGTTCTCCACAGCCTCATAAATTTTTGGATGTCCGCTTTCCGTCTCCCAAACGCATGTATTAAAGAAATTGATAGCCTTTGTTCTGCTTTCCTCTGGTCGGGTCCAAACGTGAACACTAAGAAAGCGAAAGTGGCTTGGAAAGATGTGTGCCTTCCTAGAGAGGAAGGGGGCCTTGGTTTACGATCGCTTAAAGAAGCTAACTTGGTAAGCTGTTTGAAACTCATATGGCGTCTATTGTCTGCAAATTCGCTATGGTCAAAATGGTTGAGGACATATTTGATGAAAGGCCCATTTTGGTCGATCAAAGACAATACTACAGCAGGTTCGAAATGGGAGATGCATCTCTTTCTGGTATGATAAGTGGTCGAGTTTGGGTTATTTATTAGACATTACAGGCCTGCGAGGTTGCATTGATATGGGAATACCGTTACATGCCACAGTTGCAGAGGCGATAGACCATAGGAGAAGAAGGCACCGTGTGGACTATCTCAACCAAATAGAGTCTGTTCTGGATGAGATACGTTCACTTAGGACGACTGAGGCAGTCGATGTAGTCTTATGGAAAGGGAAAGGAGGTCGATTCACTACGAAGTTTACGACCAAGGAGACTTGGATGCAGCTTCGAGAGTCTTGGGGACATAAAGACTGGGCAAGAGGGATCTGGTTCTCTCTAGCGACACCAAAATATACTTTCATATCTTGGCTAGCAACACTGAACAAGCTCTCAACAAGTGACCGCATGCAAGCCTGGGGTGGTAATTTTAACACATCATGTGTCCTCTGCTCTTGCTCTCTGGAAACAAGAGACCATCTATTATTTTCCTGTCCTTTCTCAACGGATATATGGACCGGACTCACTGCAAAGCTCCTAGCCAATAGGTTCTTGACAGTATGGGGATGCATCTTATCTCTACTCACGGATACAATACAAAGCTCAGACACCTTATACCTCTTACGCTATACTTTCCAGGCCACAATCCATACTATTTGGAAGGAACGAAATGGCAGAAGACAAGGGGAAACCTCAAACCCTGCTCCTCTGCTTATCAAGCTCCTGGACCAGAATGTTCGCGACATACTGCTCTCGATCTATGCTCAAGGAAAAGGAAAACATAGGGCCGCAATGGAATTGTGGCTAGGCACAAGATAATCTCCATTTTTTCTTTCCCTTCTTAAAAGCCGTTAGATAGAATTTTATTTACAAACATTTTAAAATTTTTCAACAAACTCTGATGTAAAAGTTTTTTCGAATAAATTTTACATTTTATTCAAAAAAAAACAATAGATATTTATTTCTTGCTCCCACTTGAAATGTGCTAATATACTTATACACTTTTGTTTTGTACACTTTTAGTATTAGTGTTATATGATTTAAATTACCAAATTTATTAAGTATACCGTATTTTGATATCCCTATATATTAATAGAGAAACATTTTGTTAAAAATGCTGATGTGTCGTCGCCAGAACAATTTGGAGATTTAATTACAATTAAGCATCTCAAGATAAATATAGTTACAAAAATAAGTTTTTCGATTTATTAAATGTGCCTTTAAAATATATAAGGTAATGTTTTTTTTTTTTTTTCAACCAAACATTAATTAAATTAAAATAAAAAAACTCCAAGATTGGTTGCCCAAACCGGAGAAAAAGAGTTTACAAATGAATTTTCTGAAAATAAAGATCTTGAAGAACGGGCAAGACAATCTGCCCTTACGTTGAGCTCCCGGGTGATCCTGGTCAGGGTGAAGGAAGGAAAAGATGTTCTGAGCAAAATTAACTCCTCCAATAGATTCGAGAAAGCAGGCCAATCATCAGGCATCTGCACCATCGCTACTAGTTCTGCACTATCCATCTTGAAGTTCTGACAGTCAACTCCAGCCGCCAACAGTGACTCCATGGCCCATATCAAAGCTTGTAACTATGCATGTAAGGATGTCGGACCGCGTCTATGACTCCGTGCGCCCAGGAGAAGCGTCGAATCTTCACCACTACAACACCACCATCCCAGACCCTGAAGGGGGTCTGAACCTTTCCATGAACCATCAATCTGACAACGAGGAAATGACCCCCTACCCTCCAACAAAGGCGGAGGATGCAAATAACACCCCGAATAAGATTTGGCCTCCTCCCACAATAATTTATCACTATTCGCCAGGTTCAAGATATCCATCGGCTCGGCCACTAAACCCTGGAAAACTTTTTTATTCCTATCTTTCCAAAGTTACCAAAGAATCCAGGGGAGATGAGAAGCTATATCAGGATCCCCCGATTGGGAAGCCGCCCGCCAGAAAATAAAATCTAAATTTGGATAGATTAAACCATATGGGAAACCGTCTGGAACTATAAAACACCGGGGACAATGCCCAAACATCTCGCGAACGAGGGCACTCAAAAAGAGCGTGATTTATAGTTTTTGTTGCAGACGCGCACCGTTTGCACATAGTATCACACCAGGCACCCCTATGCACAAGCCGTTCTAACACTGGGAGAGTACCCGAGGCAACCTGCCAGATAAAGTGTTGAACCTTCGGGGGAACGTTAAGTTTCCACGACTGGACCTTGAGGGCCATACATGACAGCCCATATTCAACTTCCGCCATTAACTCTCGGGCTAGCCGATATCCAGATTTAACCATGTACTTCCCTGACTTAGTAAAACGCCATACTAATCTATCCGGTTTCAGTACTTTACTGACCGCCATACTCCGAATAATCGCAGTATCCCCTGGGTCCAAAAACTCCTCCAGGGTAGGCAAATGCTAATCCTTCGTAACAGGATTAATTAAGTGATTAACCATCAGACTTGGTAGTCAGAATCTTCCCCGGCCGTTTGCTGGACGTGGTCGAATATCCGGTATCCATGGGTCTCGCCAAACCGAGATAGAACAACCCGAGCCTACCGCCCACCACGCTCCCTGTGCTACTAATTCCTTAGTTGAAAAAGTACTCATCCATGCGAAGGATGGATTATATGGTTTTGTGGCCATAAGAGGATGTTTATTTCTAAAGTAACGCCCTCTCAGCACCCGAGCCATTAAGGACGTCGGGTAGTGAATTAACCGCCAGAACTGTTTCGCGAGCATGGCATCGTTAAATTGTTCCAAGGCTCTAAAGCCTAGTCCCCCTTCACACTTATCTTTGCACAATTTATCCCAAGCCACCCAATGTATACCTCAAGCCCTATCATTGGACTTCCACCAAAAGGTGGAAATAACACTCGTTAGTTTAGACGTCAACTCCTGCGGCAATTTATAGCATGACATCACATGAGTAGGAAGTGCCAACGCCACCGAATTAATCATAATCTCCTTACCACCTTTCGATAAAAACTTTGCATTCCAACCATTGACACAGTCATCTAACCTATCCTTGACATAGCCAAAAACCTTCGTTTTTGAACCTTGGAGGCTTTCAGGAATACCCAAATAAGAGCCCATACCACCCTCTTTAGATATACCAATAACTTATTTCAACTGATCCCTTATCTCAGAAGGAACCTTCTTGCCAAACATTATAGAAGATATCTCTAGATTAACCCCCTGTCCTGAAGCTTTGCCATAATTGCTAATAATTTCAATGACCGTCTGGCATTCAGTCACCTCTGCTTTACAGAAAAATAGACTATCATCGGCAAACAACAGGTGCGAAACGGTAGGACTATCGCGTGCGATTGTGATACCCGTTAATTTCTTTTCCCGTTCTGCCTTTTAATATTCGCTATCAAAACCTCAGTACAAAGTATGAACAAATACGGAGACAGAGGATCCCCTTGGCGCAAACCCCTCTGGTATAATAGAGCCCCGAGGCTGACCATTAATAAGAACTTGATACGACACTGAAGAAACACACCACATAATCCATGTTATCCATTTCATGTGAAATCCTAATTTAACCAGAACCGCTTCCAAAAATCCCATTCGGCCCGATCATAGGCCTTACTCATATCCGTTTTAAAAGCCAGAACCTCCGAATTACACTGACAGTTGGTATTAAGCCCATGAAACATCTCCTGAGCAACCAGAATATTATCTGTAATTAACCGACCATAAACAAAAACTGACTGGGTTTCTGAAACAAGGAGAGGCAAGAAGCGTTTAAGCCGAAAACACAACACTTTAGAAATTATTTTGTAGCTCACGTTACAGAGACTGATCGGTCTGAACTCCGCCATACGCTGCGACCTATCGACTTTAGGAATGAGACATATATTGGTCTCATTTAGGCGGGGATCAAAACCACCCGTTCGAAAAAACTCTCTAATCAGAGCCACCAATTCCCCTTTCAAAGAAGACCAAAAACGTTGGAAGAACAAAGCTGTCATTCCGTCCGGACCGGGAGTTTTCTCCGGATGCATGGCAAACAAGGACTTCCGTTTCAAAAATGTCCCAATTAGATCTCTGTTCATATTGTCCGCAATGATTGGAGTAATTTCCTGCAACATCTCTGAAATACCCCTACTATCCGAATGCTTGAAAAGATCCTCAAAATATTTTGTAGCAATATGCTCCATACCTGTGGGAGATTCATCCCATACATTATCCCTATCAAACAAACCCACAATCCTATTCCTCACCCATCTCTGTTTAGTAGAGGCGTGAAAATATTTGGTGTTCTTGTCCCCAACCCTCAACCAGAATTTCCTGCTTTTTTGTTAATATATTTCCTCATCACGATATGCCTCTTTTAATTTCCTTTCAATACCCCGGATTTCCTCCTGTGAAATCGAATCATCTATCTTCGCCTCATGCAAAGCCACCTTCAAAGAAGAGATAAGCGAAGGACCAGAGCTTACATTATTTTTCCGCCACCAAAAAATTGAGTTCCTACAATTCTTAATCTTTTCCAAAAAACCCGGAACCTGAAAATTTCTTGTACGATTCCATCCTGACTCAACTGCGTCACCAATACCCTCCTTACCCAGCCAGCGTTTATCAAACCGAAACTGACGATTTCGTCTCCCAGCCGTCGTCAGACAAGTTGCTAAAATTGAACGATGATCAGAACCAATCATCTCTAGATAATCTACCTTCGCACTACAAATATGAGATGATATAGCTTCGGCATTTGTCACTCAAATTGTTTGTAGCAAAATATTGCTACGATTAGTTACTAATTAGTGACAAAAAATAAAATTAAAAATTTTGTAGCAAAATTGTAGTTATTTGTAAGAATTAGTAACAACTTTAGATACAAATAAAATTTATGGTAAATTGCTACTGATAAGTAACAATATTTCTGTAACAAATATACTCACTATTTACCATTGTAACTAATTTTGTAGTTATTATTTACTAATTATTATTATGGTAAGTTTATCTCTAACTGCAGTTTATTAAGCTGATTCTTATGCAAAAAAGCAAAAAAAAAAAAAAATGTAAACTCTGAATTAAGCTAAGGATTAATTCTTAGCAAAGGATTTTTAGAAACTCATAAGAAACTTACGTGTTAGTGTGTTATGTGTTAGCAACTTAGCATCACATTTAAATAAGTGATACCACATATTAACATCGTTTATATATAAATGATGCAAAATTTAACATTTTAGCATCGCTTATTTATAACTGACTCAAATTTAACATCGTTTTTTATAAGTGATGCAAATTTATATTATAGATTTATAAATTTATGACACCTGCCCTCATGAGTCCATAAAAAGTTTTTTTCGACCTGCCCTCATGAGATCACTGGTCGAAAAAAGAAAAAAGCTTTTTCTCTAGTGTTCGCCCTAGCCGTCTAGAAAATTTTCGTCTGGCCGGCGGTTGGTGGCTTCCACAGCACCGTCGTCGGCCCTGCTCCCTTGTATTTAAGTAGTTTCTAGTTTGCCTTTCTAGCTTTCTCAAACTTTAACTTTGTCGCCTCCTCCTGTGGCGGTTTGGTGTTGTTCTTAGGCGGATCTATTCCGAAGAGAGGTTTGCTTATCTTTCGGTATTATTCTCTCCTTTGTTCTGTTTGATTCCTTTTGCTTGTTTCTGATTTTTGGGTATATCTTATAAGAGAAATTGATTGAAATCAATTCAAGAAGTAAGCATTTATTGGACAACCATGAGTAAGTCGGGTAAGCCTCCAGATCTGAAATCTAAAGCCGTCCTTTTTTTTTTATTTCTTCTTGTTTTTGTTTGATTTTTGTGAAATCTGTTTTTTATATTTTTATTTGTTTCCCTGCAGATTTATGGTTAAGAAAATCCAAAGTAATGGTATAGTGAAATTGATGCTTTAAGCTTCCATCTATCTCTCAATGAATATTAAATCGGTTTTCTATTATAAATACAATGGTGTTAAAGCATCTAAAGTTTAAAGTGTTGCCTGACACAACTTGTGTCTATCGATCTCTGCTAATTCTGGTTCTGTTATGCTAAAACATTTGGCGTTTTTGTTGTTTGCTTCAAAACTAGGAAGAGAAAAACATATAATAAATAGAATGGTATCGAATAATGATATGGATTTGGTATTAGTTGTGTTGTTGAGTGTATTCATAGGTTCGAGGGAGATTTTTTGAAGAATAAGTTGTGTTGTTGAGTGTATTATGTTTTACTGTAAGTCCATTTGCAAACATGACTTTTATTTCATGATCATTTCTGGCATACCACAATGGTGTATATATCTCTGCTTCATAGTGCTTCTCTCCAGCTAATTACTTTTTCTTTAGCTCTCTCTCCCTTATAATGTCGCCTAAGTGTATGTGCTTTCAGGTGGAGTTTTGCTATTAGACTAAGTTACTGCAAAAGAACAAAACAAAAACCTGTCAAATGAATGGTTTTTTTGTACTGCTCCTAAGTCTGATGATGTCTACCTCAAGCCTCTAGCCTCTCGTTAAGGAGACCAAAAGCAGTGCTCCTAATCTTTTTATGCTTTTGTTTCTCTGTTTGTTCCATTGGTTTATTGAGATTTGCTCATTTTCTTTTGCTGAGGTTTCAGGTAAGCTTATGCCACTCTAGATAATAGTTCTCCTTTTGTGTTTATCCAGGTAAATGGGTAAAGACTCTTTTGGAATGACACCAAAGACTCGGAGGCTACCAAAACAGAGGAGATTGGGTTTAGTAAAGGCTTTGCAACAAGTAAGAAATGCTAACCTTGAAGGAGCTTCTTCAGCAAAGGTTTATCACATAGTCGTGCATGTTGTTGTTATCCTTGTATGATCTAAAACCTTATGTTATGAAGATTAGATATTTAATTGAATGTAATACATATTATGTATGTTTTGTGTAATGGATAGTTTGATGATTTATGGAAGAAATAAAGTTATATATAAATCCATTTAAATAAATTTTACAAAACAGGATTTAAATATGCAAATTATATACAAATACAATTATTAAAATTTGGTGAGGAAATTAGTCACAACTTTTGTCACAAGAATAGTGAAACAAATTTGTTACACCCTAAATGTAGCTTTCGTAACTATTAGTGACGAATTCTTGTGTGGGAATTTGAAACATTCCCTTACAATATATTTGAGACAAATTTGAAGCAATTTGACACAATTAAAATTGTTGCAAATTTGTAGCTAATTTGCTACGATTTCTCACAACCGTTAATTAGCAACTACCCTATAGGCGCAAAAAAATATTTGTAGCAATTTTGTAACAAACCATAATTTGTTACAAAAATATATACATAGCTTCAATATTATCTGTAGCTATACAAACCAAACCTTGTAGTGTCGAGTTTGGATAAAAACCATGCCAATCCTCATTCCCCAATGCACGATCCAATCGACAGCGGACCACCTGATTATTGCATCTATTCCCTCGCCAGGATAATTGTTCACCATAACATAGAAATTCAAGCATTCTACAATGGCGAAGCATTGAAGTAAAAGGCAGAAAATATGAAGCTGAGCGCATAGCACCACCCTGCTTCTCATGATTACCCACCAGTTCGTTAAAGTCACCAATTAAAAACAAGGGATCAACACGGAAAGAATCAATATCCGTTAGTTTGTCCCAAACTTTTCCTCGATTTTGGGGAACTAGATCACCATAAACAAAAGACATAAAAACCAATTGTTGATCGATTAACGCTTGTGTATCTATAATACTATCACTATGAAAAAGAATTGAAAGATTTATATTATCCATAAAAAACAAGGCTAGACCATCACTAGCCCCGCGGGGTTCAACAGTATACAAATTATTATAACCAAACTTATTCAAATTTTTGTATATAAGACAAACATTTTTTTGTTTCTGATAAAAATAAAATGTCTGGTCGATGCTTTCTCCATAAATCATCCAAGTATTTCTCTGTCAGGTCTGCCCCAATGCCCTGACAGTTCCAGCTTAGTATCTTCACGTTTGAGCCGGAGGTTTCGGGAGAGCCCCCATCCCTTTCTTAAGAGGACGACTTCCTCCTCCCATAGGAATGTCGTCTTTAGCCTTTTGGCCTTGCTTACCCATTGCCGCCTGTTTATTGCCCTTGCATGCAGAATTTAAAGAAGAGCTTTAGCTAATAATCGTTTCCCAGGTGAAGCCAGATGCAAAACAACTTTCTTTGAACTATGACCTCCTTTTTTAACCTGAGACTACCCACTCTACCTCTAACACTAACCGACTTCCCCAAAGAGACAAATTTCATAGCAGAACTCATATCATTCAAACCCAAAGCTAAAGAATCAGAGACCTGGTTACCTTGGATATTCATGGTAATGTTTCTTTCTATTAGTTTTTTAAAATGAAAGACTTCATCAGAATATTGAAATCGAAAATTTTTCCCGCCAAAATAAAATTTTCTCACCAAAATCGAAAATTTTTCCCGCCAAAAATATTGAAATTTATACCTTATAAAACATTGTAAACACTTTTAAAAACTTTTAAAAAGCGTTTACAATATGTTTAAAAACCTTGTAAATGCTTTTAAAAAACTTTTAAAAGCGTTTACAAGGTGTTTAAAAATCTTTTAAAACCCTTTTAAAAACCTTATAAAAACCTTGTAAACATTTTTATAAGGTTTTTAAAAACCATTTGAAAACCTTTTAAAAACCTTTTAAAAACCTTGTAAACACTTTTACAAGATGTTTAAAAAACCTTTTAAAACTCTTTAAAAAATCTTGTAAATGCCTTTACAAGGTGTTTATAAGGCTTTTATAAGGTAGAAACCTTATAAAACCTTGTAAATTTTTTTTGGCGGGAAATTTTTTTGTCGAATATTTTTATCAAATATAATTTGACAAGAAAATTTTTGGCGGGAAATTTTTTTCGAAAAACTTTTGGCGGAAAAATATGTCGGAAATTTTTTTGGCGGGAAAATTTTGTTTTTCTTTTTATTGATTAAAATATTTTTCATCTAAGGGTAAAATGGTCTTTAAAAATTAAAGGAGAGCAAAAATAAAAATGACAAAAAAGGGATATTTTTGAAAAGGGGTATACCAAAAAAGGTATTTTAACAAATTCTCTTAAGAAAATATTAAAATATACATATATGCTCTTATTTAATAAATGTTTATTGGGTTAATTTAGTCAGATTAAAGATAAAACTAGAAAATTTAATGAAAAAGATGCATTGAAAATATAAAATAGTACATTGGAAATGTTAAATGACATTCTTTGTGAAACAAAAATAAAATTCTAAAATGACACTCCTTATGAAACAAAGGAAGTCTATTTTAAAAATTAATTATTACAATAATCTTAAAAATAAATAACATTATCACAATAATTAACATTATTTTCCACATTTCACCACTGAAATATATTTTTATACAAAATAATTAAATGTAAATTTGAATAAAATAAAAAAAATATGTGTAAAATTATTATTATAACACCTTAAATTCCAAATAATAATTTTACTTGTAATAATTTTATTTGAGTCAATTTATCCCGCATCTAGTGCGAGTTGTTACCTAGTATTTTGTAAAATTGTTAATTTTTTTACTAATTTCATTAGTCGTTCTGCAAACCAACTGAACTTGTCCATTGGCTACGTTTACTCATTTCAAATTCAGACCACCTATTCCACTTTGTTTATGCTTTTGGTATAGACAATGAAACATAAAAGCTTACATTAAAAAATGACCAAAACAAGTATAAATCGTTTCAATATGGATTATGTAATTTCTTTATATCATTTTTTATGACAAGATGTAACAAAAATACCATTATACCAAGATGGAACACATACATTAATTTGATACTATACATACATTTCCATAACCCAAATCATTTTCGACCACATGTTAGAGTGACTCCGTTTACAAATGAAAATCATAATTTAGGCAAACATAAAAACTTATTATAAGCAATGGCGGAGCTAGTTGAAGGGGATGATTTTAACAAATATTTGTTTACATGCTTATTTAATTAATATTTGGTAGAAAATTTGGTAAAAAATTCGTGGAAATTAGTGGACAATATTATGCAACCATAGCCTATAAGTGAGAATTTCTCTTTAATTACTTCTCAAGGCAATATATATCTCTTGCAGCTACGATCATCCACAAGTGATGATGAACGCCTCGCAAATATATATAACTTATGAGTTATGAGTAAAACACTCGTAGCTAGCTTCTCCTAGTCAATTAGAAAATTGGTAGATCTAATGCTTCCAAGACAAACCACACCCATACAACTCCTAACATAAAAAATTTCCTATAGTTTTCAACTCTCACCTTCAAGCATGCAAATAACAACACTTAGCTTCTTTTTCTTCCTCGACCTTATCCGAAGAAACCAAGATTAGCCTCCTACGTTCCCGGCATACTATATCTACGCTCAGGTGCTTATCTTGAGGAATCTGAATGGATCCATTATTGTTAAAGCTACAAGATGGTTTCGCTCAATGCAGATAGGGAAAGAGGTATACAACACATCTGCTTGACTCTGTGGTGAGTTTTGTGATTTGAGCATTGGGCATATATTCCCTCAGGTCATCAGAAGATCTGTCAACTTCGTTGGTAGGTCAAAATGGTTAAAAGATCCAAAACACGTAGACGCCTAGGGGTGGTCAATAACTCTTGCAGTGATAGCCTCAGCAAAACGCATAAGGCTAGTTATTAAGTGCTCGATTTATACATGGATCTTGTGTTGTTGTCTTTGTCGCTGCGTTGTTATGTTACGTTATTGTCGTCCCTAGCTTTGATAGCAAATTAATGGTTTTGGGGAAGTTGACGGCCAGAAAGATAGGAAGATGTAATTTAAAGCTCTTGAAACCATGGCTTTGAAAGTTGAAACCCATACGTCAAAATATAGTGCAACAGAGGATATATGAAATGTGAAAAATGTCATTTAAACCATAAACTTTCAAATTTTGGCCATTTAAACCATGAATTTTGTTGTATGTCATTTTAAACATCAACTCTTGTTGACTAGCTTTTTAAAACATGAAGTTTCGTTGACCAAACCAAAAAAGACATGACGTTAAATTCGATAATTGACCTACTAACAGACGTTACTATACCGTTAATCACTCCATTACTGACAAAACAACGTCGTTTTAAAGGAAGTTTTAATTTAAAAATTGTCATTTAAACCATGAACTTTTAAATATAGGCCATTTAAACTATAAACTTGTAAATGTATGTCATTTAAGCCATGAACTTTCAAATTTATGTTATTTAAATCATGAACTTGCCATGGGCGGTCGGTCCAATAACCAAAATTTTCAGGTTGTCTGGTTTTCACCAAACGCCCATGGCAAGTTCATGATTTAAATGACATAAATTTAAAAGTTTATAGTTTAAATGACATATATTTACTAGTTTATGGTTTAAATGACCTATATTTAAAAGTTCATGGTTTAAATGATATTTTTTCGAACTAAAACTTACATTAAAACGACGTCGTTTTTGTTAGTAACGGACTGATTAACGACATAGTAACGTTTGTTAATAAGTCAACTATCAGATTTAACGTCATGTATTTTTTGCTTGGTCAACGAAACTTCATATTTATAAAAGCTAGTCAACAAAAGTTGATATTTTAAATGACATATAACAGAATTCATGTTTTAAATGACCAAAATTTGAAAGTTCATTGTTTAAATAACATTTTTCTCTATATGAAATCTTGAAATTATTGAAATCTTGCTTAGAAATATTTTTTATTGAATCTTATTGTGGTTATATGAAACGTTTTTTTATTAGTGCAGGGGACACTTCGGTTGCTCTTTTGAAGTGATTCAGTAACGATTGAAAATTGTAGCTAAAGGTGGAGATCGTAGGTGGCCGCTTTTAAATAACTAATAGAGTTTAGCGAGTGAAAGTAATACGTACTCGTGCCAATCATTTGTGCGCTGCCATTTTTATGGAGCGAGTTCAACTTCTTTCATATGTATAATATCTATTATAGAAGGAAAATATCAACTGGTTGAGTGTCTATCTAAATTTTTTTCTTTAGATGTCAATATTGTCTAACTAATACAGACATTATTACGATAATGCAAGAGTAAATTTGTGCTGCTTTCTCATCGTTGGATTGATTAAGTAAAGAAATCGTAGACTAGTGCTTGGCAAGACATAAATAACTTTGTTTCCAGATTCGTCGACTGAGTTATCAGAAAAAATGTAAGAATTAGATTATATCAAATTAGGGTTCTCCCTAACTTTCTTTCCCAGACACAACCATCGAGGCGCCGCTACCACGGAATCCCTCCAATACAGTGGAGTTTCTGCTTGTCGACATCGGGAAAACACGACATCTACTTCTTTTTGAAGCTTTTTCTTCCTTTTTATCGAATCTTTTTTTTTTTCTCCTTTTTGGTCCATATTGTATATTTTCCAACCCTTATCAAAAAACCCAAACTGTGGAGAAGCCGTTTTCTTTATCATATCTAAAAAGGGTGGAGCCCGGCGAACTCCACTCTCTATTACATTGACTTAGTCTCTTTGCTTTTAAATCTTAATATTAAATATCAGAATTTTAAACTTTTTAAAAATAATATTTTATTAATTAATTTATTTTCATATTTAATTAGTTATTTTATACTATGAATTAAAAAATTCTGATATTTGAAAATCCCCCATAATTTTTAAACTAACTATCAAACCTAATTAATCAGTCAAGAAAGACTATAAATGCTAAAAACATGTGTTCAAAATCTATGAAGATTAGAATGATAAAATTTAATACTGAATGTACAATTCAAACCATAATACTAACTAGTCAACAAAAGTAAATAACCCGCCAAATAAGTGATTCATAGTCATAAATAACGCACCAAATTTGAAATTAACCAAATAACAAAATATATTGACTTTGAATTGAGAATTTTCATTTCATTACCTTTTTTTATTACCTAAAACTGTATAAAAGGGTAGGTAGACAAATGGTGTTAAACACACTTAAAGTTTCAATATGTGTTCCAATCCAAATATGTTCAATATATACGGTGATGATTTCGTAAACCATCGTGAAATGTCTTCCATCGAAATGAATCAAAACTCCAAGATGGTTCAATCGATGTTCACAACATCTGATCATGATCATATGAACCGTGCAAATTTGTTTGCTTCTACTCCTTCTTTTTCTTCTTATCAAAATTCACATCTCCCTTCATCTTCTTTTCTATTTAATATGATGAGGAGAAACTTTGATTCTGCTTTTGGTGTTGAATATTTTCCTACCAATATACTTAATAGTGTCAAATATGAAATTGAACGTGTCAATAGTGTCATGGATTCTAACCCCAATATTTGGACTCCTGTTTATCTTCCTCCAGATTTTCTTGGTAATCAGGGCAAAGTTTTGAATCCAACACCTCTTAATTTCGTTTATCCGGACCATGATCATGATGTTCCTCATCATTATGCTCCTCCTCCTCATCATCATGCTGCTCCTCCTCATCATAATGTTGCCTTTCCTTATCAGCGCAAAGATTTGAATCCAGCACCTCTTCGTGTTGTTTATCCTGGCCAAGATTATGCTTCTCCTTATCATTCTGCTGCTCCTTCTCATCATTATGATGCTCCTCCTCGTCATGCTGATTTTCTTCCTCAACAACGTAAAGTTTTGAATCCGACACCTATTAGTGTCATTTATCCATACGATTATGTTGCCCCTCCTCATCATTCTGCTGCTCCTCATCATTCTGATATATTTTCCTTGTCATCAAAGCAAAACCATGCTCCTCAAGATCGTCGATCTTTGAAGAAAATTCTCAAACCAACTAATACTTTTGATTCTGAAGAAGATAAGAAAAGTGGTGATGATGAGTATGATGGTCGTACACATAGTATACCACGTGAAAAAAATGGTCCATATACATGTCCCAAGTGCAATGAGGTGTTTGATACTTCTCAAAAATTTGCTGCACATATGTCACTACACTATAAGAGTGAGACGAACAAAGAAAGAGCTCGAAGACTTCGTGCAAGAAACAAAAGAAAATATCGTAAGTTCATGGCGACTCTCAGAAGACCAAAACAGATGATGGAATTGGTAGCAGTGGAATAAGTAACGAAGAATATTTCCAATATATTTTGTTCGTAAAAAAAAGCTTATTTATAATTTTATTTCCATTGTATCTTTTGATTTTTAGCAAAGAAATGAAAATCTTATTAATTTATAGAATGTCATCTTATTTTTATTGCAAGATCTAGGCATTTTGTAATCTTAGATTGCTCCTTAATTTTTAAGTTTGGTTATATACCTTAATTTCTTAAAGTTCAATAAATCATATGCATTCACAATTACGGTGGTTAAGCCCTATTGCAGTTTTAAATTAATTTATATAAGTTCTTCATTCATTTAAAATAGCAAAAGTAAGTTTTTTATGGTATAAATACATCTAATGATATTTATTTCTTTCTTAATATATTTTCATATTTACAGTAATTATAATATATGATGATGTTTTTTATCTTTACCATGTTTGACAATAATTCTCCAGATGTAACCAATGTTTGATTGAGATTACATTTTCTTATTTATATAAAAATAAAAAATAAAGACTTAAATCATAATCCCCACTTCAAATATTAATTTTTAAATTTTACAAAATTACGATATATAATTAAGATTTATCTCTAATACAACATAATGACAGTACAAAATTAACAAGAAAAAAATCATATTAACAATAAATATAATATTTTCCTCCTTAATATATATATATATATATATATATATATATATATATATATGAATTCTATAAAAAATGGATCAGCCGATAATCGAATTTATTAAAAGAAAACGAAATTAACACATAATGATTTGTAGCAGAAATACTAGTTTCTTAGGAATACAAGTTGTACCTAGGTTGCATGGAAACGGAAACGGATACGCGGAAACAAAATGTTTCGGAAACGGGAAACGATTTTTTCAAAACTTAGGTAATGGAAACATATAGGAAACATATATATGTATATATAGATGTATATATATACCTCTCTATATATATAGATATAATAAATCCCCAAACATAAAAACCATATTAAAAAAAATCTTAAACAACACACATTCAAAACCAAAATATTAAATAGTTTAATTAAAAGTAAAACAGTAAAAAAATGTTCAAAATCAAGTTTTTTGACCAGTATCGCCATATATTTAAGGATTTTAACTTTTAAGCTCCTAATTATATTATATTTTTTTTATCATTATACATATCATGAATTTTTATATTTTCAAATTATTTATTTATTAAATTTTGAAATTATAAAAAAGAGTTTCCGTCGCGTTTCCAAAACGGAAACAGAGTTTCCATCGTGTTTGCAAACATATATTTTTAGGAATCGTGTTTCTATGTCTTGTTTCCGAGTTTCCATCGTGTTTCCAAACGGGAAACGTATCTCAAAAAAAATTTCCATGCAACATAGAGTTGTACTAGTTATACCACTTTTAACAATTATACTTCTTTACTCAGTTATGCCAGTTATACCACTTCTAATAGTTATACTTATGCCACTTTTCTCAATTATACCACTACTAATAGTTATACCACTTTTCTCTGTTATACCACTTATATCACTTGTAATAGTTATATTCAGTTTTTTAGTTCTACTATAATTGCAAATTGATTTCTAAACCAAAAACAATTTACCTACTTATTACTCACTAAGAATAAACCACTAACACTCATTGTGTAGAAATGTTTTGAATTTAACATTTTAACTAGAATTTCACCCACGGTACACCGCGGGACTAAGTTATAAATTATTGTATTTTAAATAATAATTTTTAATTTATTTAGTTTTTAATTTTTTAATTAATTAACTTTTTATCTAATTAATTTAGAATTTTTTTTCTTACGTTTTATAAAGTTTATAACCTAATTACATTAAATTTGTTATTAGATAGAATATAAAATTCTAGATTTGTTTTGTTTTCTAGAATTAAAAGAGGTATATGCCTATATAGTATGTTAGTGCATATATTTATGTGTATTTTTTTTTGGAATATTAAGAATGTGTTATAGTATGTGTAATATTTTGTGTTCATATACTAAATAATTTATAAGTTAATTTTCAAAACTATGATTACAAATCTATAGTATATATGAGATAAACTAATAGACTTAGTGTTGGTTCTATATTCCAAACTCGCCACGGTAGGCGGGTCAGACAACATATTCAAAGATTTTTAACCCGCAAAAACTCATCATATGAAACTCGTAAAAGTAAAAATTATTTTTATATACGTATTACAAAATAAAAATAATCTGTGAGCAAGCAATATCTTTTATATTTTATTATTATTCTTTGAATAAGATATCAAATTGAATGGTAAATATGTTTGTTACTTTTTAAAATCATACCATTAGTTTTGTTGAATGATATATTTTATATTTGATTTTGAACATATATTTTTGGAGGAAATCAATGCGTTGAGATCAAAAATCTCGGCCACGGATCCTTCTCCAAGATCGAAAATCAATTCGTTTCTTGGTTAGACCGATTGTCTAGGAAATTTGTGTATGGAGAAAATATTGTTTTGTAAAATTGGAAACTTAGTATTAATTAAATCAATTATAAACTTAATACTTAACGCTAAAGGGAATGGTTCAAATTGTTTTGAAAAGTTATTTAGGAGGGAAAATCTTGTTTTCAAAAATAGAAACTTAATATTAATTAATTAAATGAAAAATAAATTAATAATTAATGCCAATGGCAGTCTTGTAAATAGATGGTAAGTTCAGGATTTATTTGCTAAATGTACTTGAAAAATGTATTATATATAGAAGATGTAGAAATGTTAATTTGATAAATATTACAATAAATGTTAACTTTTGGGTCAAAATTAGCATATATATATTTGCAGTAATATATGATTGAAGATATGGTTAAAGATTCCTTTTTTTGTTTTGTAACCATATCTATAGTAACATTTTTAAGTATATTTAAAAGTAGCCTCTGATTAAATTTATAGTTACAAAAAAAAGTCATTACTTAGTAGACAAAATAAGTTAGCACACAAAGAGTATTTATGGAATGTATATTACTACTTATATATACATCCGAAAAACCCCTTTACAATTAATTTTCAATAAAGGTTTTAAGAAGTATCATTTAAAATGATTATAAAGCACAATTCTTATTGTTTTAAGTGTAAACGATTTTAGAACGTTTTATAGAGATTATAAAACATAAGTATATTGTTTGATAAGGTTTAAAAGGATTTTAATAGGTGTTTAGAAATATTAAAAGGTTTTAAATAGATTTTGTAAGATGTTTTTAGTTATAAATATGAATAACACTTTTTACTATCTTACACGATTTTAAAAGGTTTTAGTTGTAAAACATGAAAATGAGTTGTAGTGAAACGATCCGACCCGTTTTTTTAATTAATAAAATAATAGATAATAGTAATAATAAACTACAACTAATGGTCCCATATCCACTAGCCACCTAACCACAATCACAATCAACAGCGAGAATGTCCAATAATTATAATATAAATAATATCCAAAATTCAACCAACAGGAAACATAGAACCATCAACCTAGCAATGTTTCTAATGACCCCAACTCTAGCAACCTAGCAATGCCAGACAACAATTAATCGAGTCTATAGAACATCCTTCTCTTCATTGCCTTGATCCCACGATCACACTTTGCCTTTACCTGCACTACAAACACAAATTGCAATGCATGAATATTTTAAAAACACTCAGTAAGACAATCCTCTCATCTACTGGGCTATACACACAAGCAATAAAGACATCTCTAACCATCAACCAACACTCAACAATCAACAATAACAAACTAGGACTCTGCATCGATCGACACCAAGCATGCATCGACCGACACCAGTTGGGGTTGCGTCGACCGACGCATGATATGCATCGACCGATGCAAGGTTCACTTGCATCGACCGATACTCCCATTGCATCGACCGACACATGCTCGACATAGCACGAAAACCCTAGGTTTTACGCGCCATCCTCACACTTGCATTGACCAACGCACAAAGTGCATCGTCCGATGCACATGCAGAGCATCGTTTTCCCCGAAGCTTCTCGCCGGATCTTCGTTCCTACAACCACAAAACTCGATCCAAAGCCACAAGAAAGCCTCCTAACGTCCAAAATAACAATCTAACAAGCCTAACAACACATAACAAGCAAATCAGATAGATCTCCAGCTTAGATAAGCCATGGTCATGCTCTTACCTTTGCCAAAGACGATTCTGACTCTAAAACGCAAGATCTACACTCCTAGCATCCTCCTACAACGTTCTATGCCTCAGATCTCAACAGGAAACGCCACTAACCTCCAAGAATATCCCAAAAACGCTTAAGAACCGATATGAACTTTTTTCTCTTTTGTTTTCTCTCAGAAACAGCCAAGCTCATCGAATGAGACAAAAACACGACTTAAGGGTTTTCCTAACCCAAAACACAGCGTTTAAATTAAGTTGAACCGCAGAAAACCAACCTTGCATCGACCGATGCAATCTTTAACCGGGATTTCGGTTCGTGGATGTTACATGTAGAAGCATGAAACGAGTTATAGAAACCTGAAACAGTCTTGATCATTCATTTTAGGATTCCTCGTTTGATTCCTCTATGAATTTTACAAACAAGTTATGGGAATCTAAGGTAAGTAAGAAGAATAACTTTTATAGATGAGCCTAAATTTTAGTAAAAATAGGAACGATTACAAGATGAACGTGCACGTAAAACAATCTAAGAATTGGTCGAGGCCTAACAAGAATAGAATTAGTCGAGCTTTGGGTCGAGTCAGCGTACTGAATGAGTCATATTCTCTTTGGGTGAATTGCTTAGACGATCTTGCCATGTACTTTGCTTTAGAAAGAATTATGGATTCTTTTATTGCACCAAACCTTCCGTATTTAAAGAGAATTGTGTCGATTCGGCTGGTGAAATCTCAAAAATGCTCTTCCCTGACATGGCTTAGTTTGTGGGCTTCTTTTAATGGGTTCATCTATTGACTTGGGTTAGTGCTTTTTTTTAGGGAGAGGCGAAACTTACCTCCTAACAAGTCTCCAATTTCGTCTTCTTTGATTCTTCTTATAGAACTGATCTTGAATCTTGATATGCTAAAGCGCTTATCCACCATGATTTCCTTCTCCTTTGTTATTAATTATTATCTTACCAACGATCCAACACGTTCACGAGAAAACACATCCAATAAGTTTACTTGTTATTATTTATCTTTGCCTTTGTTCCCATGTAATATGTGTTACAATTTACAAATAAAAAATTGGACCAAATTGATTTAATGAAGTGTCGAATAATTATGTGAATTATTTTGTACTTCTTGAAAGTATGAGAACACTAAGATTATTATCAAGACAAGAGTCATGAATTAATCATCTGATGTACAAAGAAGAGCCATTTAGAATTTAAGAATCTACATATGCCTTGCAATGATCTAGAAACAATCCAAAAGATTAGAATATAAGATGTGACCTAAAGCACATGCTTTGACTGGACGGGCCAGTACTAGTTATGGCAACAAATCATCCAGAATTCAAAATTTTCATAGTAAGCTTAATAAATCAAACTTAGAATTTAAAATTTAAATTGTCTAACACATACTCACGAGTATCCCAAATTTTCTCCTAATAACTTTCATAAAAAATATATTGAACTTGTAAAGCATTACTCCGAAGAAACTCTTCCGGAAATTCTCGAAGAGTTTGGAAATAGTTTTCAACCAACAATAGACACACGCCTCCATTAAAACTTCATTACCTTCGTCATGAGAGCCCTTCCGATGTGAGATACATAAATAAAACGCAAACTTGACTTGGTATCTAATTAAAATTTGAGACTCATGATGTTTCATATACAATTAGCAACTAATGGTACTATATAAAAAAGTTAAAACTAATAAAAATGATAGGGGCTGCGCGAACGCAAACCCCTCTACCACAAATAATGACGTAGGCTCTTTCTCATGGGAAGACCTTAAGTTAAGCACGCACCCCTCCGTGATGTGCAATTGAGGTCACTAGCCTAGGCCACTCGTGTGCTTGATCACGAGTTGACCCCGTCCAGGTAAGTGATTTGATGGTACCAACCGCTTCTATATTTATACCTTGCTTCCCTAGTTCATCTCTTTGGGTCTGAGCGATGTGGGACTTTTCTATTGATTAGGATTTGCTCATTTAAATTAAAAGAGTAATAAAATGAGGTCAAGAATGTGTAAAGTAAAGAGACGACGACAGTTATGAGTTATGGTCTCACGTAATTATCTCCTCTCCCACCTTCCCCACACTCTATTCTCTCGCCGGAGATTTATACTTTACAGTGCAAAAATGACTCACATTTCAATTATACTCAAACCCTAGTTCCGCCGGAAAAATCTCTGAAAACCCGTTGGAGAAATCATCCACTGTATAAATCTCTCCTCACTGCTCACATTTCGCAATGTTGATTTCTCAATGTCGGAGATGACAGCTGCAATTTCGGCTTCTTTCAACGCCGCTAAACAGAACAAACCGCCGTCGTTTCCGTCGGAAACACCGCATCGCCGTCCTAAATCACGAGATGTAGCGTCGCGATACCTTAACGGCGCTTCCTCCTTTTCGTCGTCGTCGGTTTTCCACCAATCGTCGTCACCGTCCTCCGCGGCGAAGAGATGTCAATCGCCGATTGTTACTCGACCGGTGACTCCGTCTGTTACTATAAATCGGCCGAGATCAACACCACGTCGTGACTCGTTGGATCGACGAGGTAGTAGTAGTGGTGGAGAGGTTTCTTCAGCGCAGAGATTGTTGTTGACTTCTGGGAGAAGCTTGTTTGCGTCGTTTCAGGCGGATTCGTTCTCAGGGAGTGAGTTTAGATCGAAGCTAAACTCATCGCCGGGGAGAGGAACAGTAGAGAAGAAGAAGAAGAAGACGATTCCGACGGCAATAGCATCTAGGAGTTGTGGAGCTCAGCAAGAGAAGACAAAGCTCAATGAGCAATGGCCTAGGTCAGTGCAACCGAGTTGTTTGAGTAGGAGTGTAGACTTCACTGATACTAGGAAGAAAATGAACGGATCTGGCAATGCTGTATCTAGAGCTCTTCAGAATTCCATGGTGAATAATAGACCGCGGATAACGAGAGATTCATTGAGTGTTGGATTAGAGACTGAGAGTGTTTCTTCTGGAAGCTCTAATGGAAGAGGGAGAATGTTACCAGCTCGTGGCAATGTGGTTCAGGGGAGAGTTCCGCAATTGGCTAGTAATCTGTCGCAGCACCGGTTAGAGCCTGGCTCACAGGTTTTTAAATCTAATGGACTGAGGAAGGTATCGGCTGATAGTCATGTTTTGTCTCCTAAAGGAAGCCAATTGTTTCCAAAGAGTGAGCAGATTCGACCTGCTTCACCTAGCAAGTTTGGTATGACTGCAGCTTCAGCTTCCCCGAGAGGAACCAGCATTGCTAGAGGAATAAGCCCTTCGAGAGGCGTGGTTCCTCCAAGAGGAATTAGTCCTTCAGGCAGGATGAGCCCACTAAGAGTGAGAAGCTCCCTAACTAAAACCACTCCTTTGGTTCTGAATTTTGCTGTGGATGCTAAAGAGAAGATCAGAGATAATGGGGTTGCTGATGCTCACTTGTTAAAGCTTTTACACAATAGGTTGCTGCAGTGGCGATTTGCTAATGCACGAGCAAATGCTGTTATCTCTTCACAAAAGATGAGAGCGGAGGTTCGTAAATCCTTTTCGTACTGAATGCTTTAGAACCTTTATTATTAGCACAGTAAGTGTTTCCAATCAATTTTGGATTTTAACATTCGGTCACTTTGAATGTGACAATAGCTAATGGTTTTAGCAAATCAGTTAGTTTCAATGAAAACAAACTCGTAGGCACCTCTCTCCTGTGTTCAAAAAGTTAAATCTGTTATGTTGTACAGGCTTGTCTATGCCAACTACGTTCAAGTGGCTAAGTTTTTAGTTGTTAGTTTTCAGTTGGTTTTCAATGAGAGGCCACAAAATCTGATGAAGCCTTGTTTTCATTGCAGAAAAGATTGTACAATGCATGGATAAGTATCTCTAAGCTGTATGATTCTGTCAGAGCGAAAAGAATTGAATTGCAGCACCTGAAGCAGAACTTGAAACTGATATCTATTCTCAATAGGCAGGTAAGTTAATCCGCTTTTTTTTTAATATATCTTGAACCGCCTTATCCCCCTGTGCTCTTTAAGTAACACTTTTATAGGAGTGATTTTCCCTTTTAGGTTCCTTTGTATGTTCTGCCTCTTATAGCTTTGGGACCTTCTCCAAATTGGATCTTACTTAGCAAGAAAGTTAATTTTTTTTTCATGCAAATATATAGATGGGACATCTAGAAGAGTGGTTGGTTATGGAACGGCATTATATGGGTTCTTTGGTAGGAGCTGCTGAAGCGTTGAAAGGCAGCACGCTTTGTCTACCTGTTGATTGCGGGGCAATGGTTTGACTCTTACTCAAACGTATTGCCTATAGTACTGTATTGAGAAAACATATGTTATGCTTGCTGATGATGATACCATATGCAGGTAAAAGTACAAAGTGTTAAGGATGCCATTTGCTCAGCAGTTGATGTTATGCAGGCAATGGCATCTTCCATATGCTTGTTGCTGCCAAAGGTAACCCAATCTTTTCCCTCGTCGTGTTTAGTTTTTTTACTGCCGAACTCAATAGTGTGTAGCTGCAATTTTTAACACCTACACGGAAATGTTAAGACAAATAGAGAGTAAGCAATGTACTGAGTTGACAGAGCACATCCCTTCTTGTTTAATTGCGCCCATCTCCTCTTGCAGTCAAGTGAATAGTCCACTATCTTCGCTTACGCATTATTCTCTGATTATGATTAGTGTCTTAATATCCGGTCTAAAGTACTTTGTTCCATAATTTGTCAGCACTACGTGATTGTGAGAAGAGGATTTGCGTCGATAAGTTATTCATATTTATATACTAAAAAGTGAATCCCATTTTCTCAGGTTGGGAAGCTAAGCAGCTTGGCAGCAGAACTTGGCAGTGTAAGTGTCAAGGAGGAAAGGATGCTCGACGTGTGCCGGGACCTCCTAAACACAATCTCAGCTCTGCAGGTACGATATCTAAATTTTGATCCATTCTGTAACTAGAGATTTGGGGATTTATCTTTAAACTATGCAGGTAACGGAATGCAGTTTGAAGACACAGATTACACAGCTAAAATAGTAAAAGTGACAAAAGTTAACTGAATGTAAGTACGAAAGCCACTCAATATGGTCAATTTTTTGGAGTTATGAGAATGTAAGGAGATCATCTGACTCAAATAGAAAGGCCATTTCAGTTTGATAGTTTAACTTTAACAACAAGAAGTCTGGTTGTAAATATACAAGTCGTGGTTTAAATCAAATTTAATTTGCTTGCTGTTGCTACTTCTGTTCTGCAGATATATTAATGTTTAGTGTGTGTACTTTAGAAACAGAGGACTGAAACATATATAGCTAATCATCTAAACAATTCAGGTAGATCATGAACATCTGTTAGACTACTTTTGTAGGTAACTCAACAAAATTGTTATATATATGCATAAAGGGAGTATAAATATATCTTGATAATTTATGGGATTTTGTCTGAATTTGTAAATAATATTTTATCAGTTGAAGCATATGCTGTAAAAAGGTAGTGAGCTAACATCATATTTTATCAAAAAAAAAAAAAATTGAATATTTTGTTTGCAAAACTGGATTCTTTGAAATCGAAAATTTGGTATTTACAGTTTATAGTAAACTTCACCAAACTTCACTTCAGGCAAGGCTTCTTCGCCGCCATCGGACTCATCACTTCGTCGTCCGGCGAAATTTCCCGTACCTGCCTAATATTAAGGTCAAACCCACGGTGGCTATTACTGCTGACGTGGCTAGTAGATCCCACACCTTCCGAATTCGAAACGCCTCCGTTTCCATTCCCTTCGTAATGGCACCGCTTGTGGCCGCCAAGAGCTTGACCGGTGGCGAAAGATTTCAAACAGATCGAACAAACGTGAGATTTCACGGCGGCGGAAACTGCCATCGACTTATCTTTATCTCCACCTCCGATTAAACTCCGGTGGCTCGCCTTGTGACCGCCGAGAGCTTGGTAAGACGAAAACGTCTTGTCACATACGCCACACTTATAACCCGGCTTCTTGGCGGCCGTTACAGTATCAAGATCGCCGCGGTCGCGAGCAAGAAGCATTAGACAGAAAGCTAGATACTCTTCTTCAGTGAGACCGTGGTCGTCATGACCAGATCTAGAACGTTTTGATCGTTTCTTGCCTCTGGTCCACTGCTCAAAGCCATGGAATCTTGTTGAATCTTCGACCAGTCTTGGTGAGTTCAGAGCTTCAAGCGCCATTGTTACAAGAAACCTAAGTAAAAGAGCAGAGAGAGAGATATATAGAATAAGGTAAGGTAAGGTGAAGTGTGGAGAAGAATCTTGAGAAGAGAGGAAGTTGCGTGAGAAGAAGAGTGAGAGTGGGTGGCCAAATTGGGCCGATTTAATTATTTTAGTTGAAACGAGATATGTGCGGAGCAAGTTGTTGTAAGTTGTAACCAAAGTATGTTAATAAAATATTATTTTGAAATTTGGTGAGAGTGGCATATATATTTATTTTGGCACGTTTGTGTGGGGAGAGTAAAGATAAAGAGGCACACAAGTCGGGCTATGTACTCTTCTTCTGATTAGTTGAGAGTTGACATTTGAATCCAACTACACGATAATGATAGCTTCTTTTAAAATTTATAAAGACCATGTCTCTAACCTAGACCGTATTTTATAATTTAATTAACACTTTGCATATACTGTATACATTGTAATTTATTAAGTGTAGGTTAGTATCATGTTTAAAGTATTGTTAAGTGCGCTAATCATTCCCTTTAAGTGGGTTAGCGCCTAATGCGAAAAATCAGAAATACGGGTCTATTCATGAACTAATTTCGTCTCTTTTTTTTTAATGTCATTTTTGGTGTTTTTTCTTATGAACGTATTATACCAAAATAATGTTTAAAGATTTTGTTCTCCCCAAATAGACCTTATATTATTCAAGACGGTCAATACTCGATACTAGCCTTGGGCATTCGATTTTCGGATCGGATTTTTCGGATTGAGGTATATACAATCCGTTTAAGATCCGGTTATTTATCGGATCGGATCGGTTCGGATTTGTTCGGTTTTCATTTTTTTTTAAAATCCGAACTTAAACCGAAACCGTTATATATGTTGTTTGGGAAGTAAAACCAATAATTTGGAATAGCTCAGATGGTTATACAGTGTGTTTTTTAATCCCAAGGTCACAAGTTCAATTCCTCTTTCTGGCGATTTGACTTTAAATTTTTATAAGCAATCCATTTATAGTTAATGGGTTTCTAAAAGGCCCGAAAATAACACCAATTAAACCCAAATGTATAGAAAAATTAAATATGTATTCGGTTTAGCGGGTAACTGATTGGATTTCAGTTCGGATCGGTTTATATCCGAAATCCGATTAACGATCAAGACAAAAACCGATTGGTTTTTACACTGTATCTGAATCCGATCAAAATCGGGTTTTTCGGATCGGTTCGAATCGGTTAAATCGGATTCGGTTTATTTGCCCAAGGCTACTCGATACATTCTCGAAGTCAAGGTGGCTGAGTTACAGAATCAGAATCAATAAATTTATCAATATAACCAGACTTTGCCAAATTATGAACTGCATCATTACATTCTCTTTTGTTAAAGAAAACGAATAAAAGTAAATTTTGAAGTCGAAAAGTGAATGTCCTGAATTGAGTTGGTAAGAAATCCATTTTTCGAAGAACCGTTGACGAGGTTAATAAGTATTTCACAATCATTTATGGTTGTTTGAGATCTAAGGAGTAAGGACAAATCTACGTTGGTGGAGGAGAATTATAATACCCCAATTTGTGGAGAAGGTTTAAATAATTGACTTAGCCACATATATCATTAAAATGTATTTATATTTTTGGTCAAGGGTCATGATAGAACTCCATAGTTAAACATGTTTATGTTGAAGTAGTCTCAGGATCTGTGACTTTTTGGAAAGTGAATGTCGGAACAGTGCGAGTGAGGACAAAACACAGGAAAATCATGTAGTGATTCGTAGGAACCGTAAGCAAGTCTTTAAAGCCTCCCAGTTGTAGCAAAACGACCATCGGATATGGATTGGCTCACATGCCTAGTAAGAGGATGTGAGACCTATTAAGGAAGGTGGAACCATTGACTGAGAGTAAACATGGAACCCACTAAGAGATTGCGGTTGGGGGGGGTTACAAGTGGTATCAGAGCCAAACCCAGACGAGTGTGGAGTCGAGTGGGATCATACCGTCAGGGGTTACGGTCTTGGTGAGCAACGAAGACGTTGCGATCTGTTAGTGGGGGTGAATTGTGACACCCCGATTTGCGGTGAGGTTTGAAAGAATTGATTTGGTGAAACAAGGTAATTTTGTGGGTGGTGGTGAAAGATGATGAATGTGCAGTGATGAGATATGGATTGGATGGATGGGTGTTTCAATTCCCCTTATGCAGTTGCAGTATAAGAGGTGTCAATCCTAAATGAGTGTTTGTGAACAATTAAGATATGCATATGAATCTAAGTCAAGCCAAGTGTAAAGATTGTTTGTCACTAACAATCCTAAGATGAAAATGTAAAATGCAGAAAGTAAACTACAAGAACTAAGAACTAAAAGCAAATGAAACAGAATGATTATAACAGCAATGATGCAAGAACAGAAATAGAAACTACAACTAATGAACTAATGCAAGACAATTAATGAACTGAAAGCTAAATGTATGCAACTAGAATGAAACAGGATTAAAGCAGGACAATCACAAATCATAAAACACAAAGTTCTGGGGATGAACTCGAGCAGCACTTGACCGAGTACAGGTCGAGTGGATGGTCGAGCTAGACTAAACGCAGAAACAGAGCAATGCAATAAAAACAGAGTAATGCTAAACCAAATCAAATAACAAGCAAGCAACATGATTAAGACTTTTAAATCAATAAACAAAGAAGGTCCTGAGGATGGATTCATGGGATGAACTAATCATTTTGGCTATCTAACTTGGTCAACAAATCTCAAGCAAGCTATGAGCTAATCTCTAGACATATGAATCTAAGACAAGTTTCTCCCACTCTCATGATCAAGAAACAATCAAACCTATGCATCTTCTAGACTTGTTCTCACACAGTAAAGAATCTACACAAGCAGGCATTAAGCAATACATCTCAAACCAAACAAGACCTCTAATCTCTTAGCAAGCCTAATGGTAAGCTCTAGATCTAGCCTTATCTATGCTTCCTAAACATTGGTGTGATGCTAAGAAGCTTGAAATCAGACTCTACCCTCTCAGATATAGAATCAGCATTAAGATCATCTACCCTAGAAGAGATCTACAACAATCAAGCTTGACCAAATCACACAAACCACAAGATCAGTCCATCCTAACCATCCTCAAGATCCTAGGAAGACTACTCACAACAAGACATGATGAAACAAATCAAAAACCCAGAAATTATTGAAACTTACATTATTAGAAAGATAAAACAGAGATCTTTAATATTGATGAAAGGATCAAACTCAAATTCTCAATATCTTGAAAGTTATAGAACCAACAAAATACAAGATCTAAAAATAAAAATGCAAAAGGAATAAAGCTAAAAAAGGTAAAACTAGGTTTAGAGAATATCTAAAAAGCTGGACTTTTTTTGGTGGCTGCAGGTACAAGGCTTTATATAGGAAGGGAGTGGAAGCCCTAAAAATGGAAAAAGTCAAAGTAGTCAACGGCTCGGTCAACTCGACCTGTGCTCGGTCGAGTGGCAGGTCGAGCTGGCTTCTCTCGTGCATTCTCCACTCGGTCGAGTCCATCTCCCACACGATCGAGTGCTTGGTCGAGCTGGACTCCGGACCTTGGTTCTTCAGCCTTAACTCCCTTGCT
Source organism: Camelina hispida (assembly GCA_023657505.1). Taxonomy (NCBI): domain Eukaryota; kingdom Viridiplantae; phylum Streptophyta; class Magnoliopsida; order Brassicales; family Brassicaceae; genus Camelina; species Camelina hispida. Next base: position 29,257,327 of record CP094637.1, read on the forward strand.
TTCCCTTCATGATTGCTTCACTTCTCCTCAGCATTGCTTCCATGCTCCTTAAGCTCCAAAATCACCTGTTTATGCATGAAAAGATGCAAATGCAATGCAACTAAACTCTAATGCATGATTAGTCCTAAAGCTACACAATAATGGTGAAAATGGCTAACAAAAGATGCTAAAGATGTGAATAAACTAAGGGAAAACATGGTAAAATATATGAACATCAACACCCCCAAACTTAGTCTTTGCTTGCCCTCAAGCAAATAAACAAGACATAAGAAGGTAGATGAGGTTTGAAAGTTGGATCTCAGCTCCTAAAACTTGCAAATAGACCATCTAGAATCAATGTCCAAGTTACTAGTACTAAGATGCAAGGTGAAGAGCTGTACTTAAAAATTTTAGACAAGCACATCACAACCTTTACTGATTTGAGCCTTAGATATTCACATGCATTCAAATCAACCATTTCTTTAACATTCATTAATCAAGAACATGAATCAGTTATATGCAATGCTTAAACTCATTTGGCTTGGTAATAAGGGTTTTGAGACAATGATGGTCTCTTTTTAGAGTGGGGTTGTCAATATCAAGGTTCTCTCATGAAATGGATTGAGCTTTAGAAGAATGCTAAAGGTAAGAACACTTAGACACATACAAGAACAAAACCTTGTCTACCCAAAAGTACCCAAAGTGTTTATCCTAACAATCTAAACCCAAATGATCCTAGTGCTACCCTTTAACTTCTTCTTTTCTCTTTTGGTTTTCAAGTCTTAGGAGAGGTTTCTTATTTGATCTTTCTAGTGGAATGGGGGATTCTTATTGATTGTTATGGTTCTCTTTCTTCTTATTCTTAAGACATTTAAGCTTTTTGCTAAACTGCTCTTTGCTTTCTTTTCTTTTCTTTAACTAGAACCATCTTAGATAACCATTTTTTTTACTTCCCATCCTTTCACTAGACATTCGCTTTCACTTAAACACATTCCTCTCCTAAAGACTCTACCCTTTTCTTTCTCTTTTTCCTCTTTCCTTTTCTTTTCTTTTTCAAAACAACCAAGTCCCAAACCCAACAAGTGAACCACCTAGTCCTATCTAGTTTGAAAATTGCAAACTAGAACTACACAAGGTTTTACTCTTGTCAGTTCAAACCTAACACTTTCTACCAAGCTCAATCCTAAAAATAGGCCTCACACACACAAGTATAAACATGGCTTGAAAGAAGGTTTGGTTAGGGGTAGGGAAACTGATTAAAAGTGAAATCAGCTACTTGGATCAACAAGAGTGGTAAAAAGGAGAAAGATGATCCAAATATGTATATGGTATCCATGAGTTTAAAGCAATGCACACATTGATAATTAAAAGTCAATATTAGGTTCTTATAAATAGGAAATGGAATCAAATTACAACATGCTTCAATTTAGACCAAATGCAATGCAGGAATTCAAGGCTTGGTTCAATCTTATGCTTCTAACTACTCAACTACCATCAAAGTACTATTAACTTGGGCATTGATACTAGTCTAGTGAATTAAGCAAGCTAACAAGGAAAAACTCATCATAGATCCCTAATGCAAAGATTATACAATTCCATATGAAACATGCTAAACAAGATCCTAATATGCAATGCAAACTACATGAACACTCTTTCTTTTTTTTATAAAGATTTTTCAAAAATTTTCAAATTTTTATGGTTTTTCTATGCCTTAGATGATTATGCAAGTGCTAACATGATGATGATAAAAATTTGAAATAAGAAAACAAAACACAACATCAAATGCTATCTCAAACCCTCCCCCAAACTTAAATCACACAGTCCCTTGTGTGAGAGAAATTTGTTTGAGGATTCAAGACTAAAAGAAAACAAAACACAACATCAAATGCAATGGTATAAACAATGGTAAGGTGATAGTGGTACCTTAGGGATTGTGGAAGAAGTTGTCCACATCCATCTGCATTCTGTCATATGAGTAGTTGGGGTCCTCTTGGTGGCTTGGAGATGGACTTTGGGGCAACTCGACGATGCCAATCGACCGTAACTCGGTCGTGTGCATGTCCGAGTAGGGGGGTCGAGCTGGACCGCGAGTCTCCATAGCTTGAGTCTGGTAATGCTGGTATTGTTGGTACAGTGCTGGATCCATATAGTATTGGGGTGGGAAGGGAGGGTAACTTGGATAACCTGGATAAGCAGCTGGAGGTGGGAAGCCATAGGGTGATCTGGGCTGGTGCTCGACCGTGTGCATTTGGGGTGCTCGGTCGAGTGGGTGCTCGAGTGACCCGGTCGAGTGCCTCGAAAATTGTTGTTCTCGGGTACTTGAGCTCCTCTTCCTCTGATTTGGCTCATACATTGAAGCCCTAGCTGGTTCCACAGGGTTTGCAACTCTTGAAAGTGCTCTAGTTGAGCTACTTCTCCTCAAAGGGCTTGAATGGCTTGGAGATGAATTTCCACTTTTCAGCTCAGCAATCTCCTTCTTTAGTCCCTTGATGGACTTAGCCATGTTAGTCACCTTCTTCTTCAGCTTGTCAAACCTCTTCCCATGCCACTTGTTCCATCTTTGCAACAATGTCAACCTCTTGCTATGCTCTCTCACTCCTCTACTATCCCTTGGATTGGGCTCATAGTCTTCAAAGTAGAACTGCTCCTCTCCATCAGCCACTTGTGCATTTCCAGCTTCCTCAACTCTAGGCTGAACTACTCCATCAAACAAGTACTCATCAGCTGGCCAAAAGTCAATATTGGCTCCTTCTTGAATGGTAGTTAGCTCCTTGTTTGGTAGGATCACTTGTTTCTTCCCAACTGTTGGCAGCTCAAAATTAAATATGTGGTTCCCTTGATGCATCTCCTTGGCTAGGATGAGAGTGGAGGTAAGGTAGCTTGAGTCAATCCATCTTGGTGAGACCCCTTCTCCTCTAAGTGGGATGTTAGCAGCTTGAAGAATTGGAGTAATGATGCCTCCAATGGTAAGTGCTCCTCTTGAACCCTTGTTCTCAAGCTTGCCTACCCAACTTCTCAAATATATCATATGATCTATCAGCACCATTGCAAGATCAGTCTCCACAGTGCTACCAAGGATGATGGTTCCATTCCTTGCTTGAAGAAGAACTCCATTGAGAGCCAAGTCAATCATCTTTAGCTCTCCCTCATTGATGTTTCCAGTTTCCTTCCTAGCAAAGAAGGTGTTGGCAAGAGCCTTGTGGTAGTACCTCAAGACTGGGCTCCTAATCCTTGAGCTCTTGGAGTTGGAGGATGAGTAAAGCTTGTTGTCCCCAATGGTTTCCCACACAGCATACAATTCTTCTCTTGGAACCATTAATCTCCTATTGCTCCCAACCTCAAAACCAAACACATCAGCCAACTTCTTCATTGAGAGCTCATGCTTCTTCCCTTTGATTGTGAAGGAGATATGACCATCTCCTACTTCAGCATCCTTCCTCAAATATGTGTGCAGCTTGACAGTGGCTAGGAACTCACAGCTTTCCTCTCTATAGCCCTCCATACAAAGCCCCATGAATTTGGTAAGGCTGCTCTTCTCAAAGAGACACTCCACATCCTTATCAATGGCAAGCTTCTCCATGGTCTCCTTGTGTGGATACCTAGTTCCCAAGAACTCCATTCTCATGAAAGCATCATAAAGCTGCTTCTTTGACAATCCACAAGACTCAGCCTCTCCATCATCCAACAACTCTTCATCCTCACTTTCTTCTTCCTCACTTTCACTTTCACTCTCCTCTTGTTCAACTTCAACAGCTGGCCTCTTCCCTTTGGCCTTGTGTCTCCTTATCATCTCATCAAGAGTAGGCTCCCTTTCCTCCTCACTCTCAGTCCTCTCAGGATCCTCCTCAACTGATTTTCTCCTAAGACTCGGCACCTGGCTCGACCGGTTGCTCGAACTGTCACTCGGTCGATCGAGTGGACCGTCGAGTGGCTCTCCCAGCTTCACCTCTTGATTCAAGGTCAGCATCACAACGTTCCATGGAACTTGCAGCTGTTTTTTGAGACTTCTTGGTTATCTTGGAAGACATTTTCAAAAGAAACTGAAGAGAATAGACTCAAAGCTCAAAGTTAATAGGTTAGTGACCCAAAAACTTGAAAGAACAAAGCTAGAGCAAGAGATGAACTTTGAAAGAGATTTTAAAGCTTGAATTTAAATGTTTTGAGCAAATGAGAAAGTGTGAGAGGTATAGGATCGAGCAAGGTCTATATAAAGAAGCTAAGGAGACAATGAGACAAGAGTGGAGCGTCCTTACCATTCAAATTTGAATTGGGAATCTTTGACTTGCTTTTGGCTGCCACTCGACCCCACACTCGACCAGCACGTGGTCGAGCTCCTTGACCAAATTTGAAATTTCAAAATTTTTCTCCTTGTTCTTCCCTCCACTCGATCATTCTAGAAGAATGGGAATTGAATGGGCCTCAATTCTTATCCAGCCCGGCCGAGTACCCCTCGTGGCCTGGTCGAGTAGGCCTACGAGTCTTCTTCTCCAAGTCCTCAACTCTCCTTACCCAACTACATTCTCACTTAAAAAGCCTGTCCAACAAAAACATAAAAGAAAACACATCAAAACTACTAAGAAATTAAACCATATTTACAAAGGATACCTTAGGGACTTCCTCCCTAGTGAGCTTGTTTAAAGTCACTAAGCTTGACTTTGGTTGTCTTTCTAGACTTGGTTCAAATACCAAGGAGGTGATGAAATCCTCCCTGGAACCTCTTGGTCACTGTGAAGCTGATCCTTGATCACCTCACCCTTAGCACACAAACCATACTTCTTCTTGATTTTGAGTCTTGGTCTTGCTTTCCTCAAAGACCTCTTGTTCAGCTTAACTTGAAGATCCTCAACCATACTAGTTAACTCTTGAACTGACCTTTTAAGCTTTTCCACAGAATCCTCTTGAAGTGGGAGCTCAGCTTTTGGAGTTACCTTATCACTTAACCCTTCTTGACCACCTTTGTCTTTGATAGTAAAAGGCTGGTCATCAATGGTGGGAAGGTTGGTTGGATTGTAGATATTGAACTTCATGACTACATCCTCAGCAATGTTCAAGGTCACAAGACCTTCCTTGACATCAATAACTGCTCCAACAGTGGCTAAGAATGGCCTCCCTAGCAAGATTGGATCCTCAGGTTCCTTATCCATCTCTATCACCACAAAATCAGTATGAATCCTTGCTCTTCCTATCTTGATTGGGACATTCTCCAACCTTCCAACTACTTCTTTGTTTGACCCATCAGCTAGGCAAACATGGAGATTAGTGGATTTGAAATCAGTTCTTCCAAGCTTTTGAGCTATGGAATATGGCATGACACTTGTTGAAGCTCCCAAATCACAAAGGCATTGATTGTAGTGAAGGTAACTGATTGTGCAGGACAGATAGAAAGGTCCTGGATCACTGAGCTTTATTGGAATGATCACTCCTCCAAGGTTCTCAAGATCCTTCTCATCTTGAGCTTCAGCCTTCTTCTTAGACAAATCAAGCAAAAAAATTTTGTAGAGAGGATATGGTTCATACTGTTCCAAGGCAGGTCCTCTCTCCTCCTCTTGGTAAGCAATGGTGATCTCTTGTATAGCCAAAACTTTTTCCTTCTTCTCAACCACAGCTTCTTCATTCAAAACCCTTTCTTCCTCTTGTTGCTTAGCCAACATTGCCTTTTTCTCAATGATCTCCCTTAATTCCTTAATCTTCTGTGCTTTGAAACGCCCAGGAAAAGGTAGTGGAGGCTTGTAGGCAGGAGGAATGTACTTGGCAGGTTTGTCAGCCTCGGACTGTCCAGCTCGATCGACCACTCGAGCACGCACACGATCGAGTGGCTGCTCGAGTCCATGGTCGAGCTCAGGTGCGAGTTCCAATTTACTTGCACAAACATCACTTGGGGCTTCAGTAACTAATGAATTCCACCAAACTTGAACTGCACTGTCCTCAGTGGCTTCCTCCTCATGAACTTGAATGGCTTTGGCTGTGAACTCCCTTGGGTTTTGGACAGCTTTTCCAGGGAGTTGGTTGGGTTTTGGAGCTGAAGAAGAGGCTATGTTACTCTCCATATACTTAACTCTGGAATTAAGACCTTCAAACTTCATATTCAAGTCATTATACTGGGATGTGAGCCTTTGATTCAACTCAGCAAACTGTTTGGCTTCCTCAATCTTCCCTTGTGTTTGACCAATCAACAGCTGTTGTATCATAGCTCTAAGGTCTTGTTCCTGGCCTTGGTTAGTCTGAAACCCTGGTGGTGGACACAACTGGGGCTGGAACACCTGTTGCTGTTGTTTGGGGACATAGTTTTGGTGCTGTTGAGGCTGTTGAGGAGGGTAGACTTGATCTTGTGGGTTGGCCACATTTGTGCTCCTATAGGACAGATTATTGTTCCTAAACCCTCCTTGGTTATAACCCTTGAAGCCTCCTTAGTTCTGCATATAGCATAACTCAGCAAACTCATTCTCCCCCTCTTGAGCTGGAAGCTCCTCTTCACTAACAAAGTGAATAGACTTTTGCTGGCTGAGCAAGATCCTATCAAGCTTTTCATTCACCATTTTCAGATCCTTCTTGTACTTGTTTTCTTGATCAGTTGATGATGACCTTATGGTTCTGTCATAATCCTCATTGTAGTTCCCATCAGACTGTGCAAGACTCTCTACTAACTCCCAGCCTTCTTCCACATTCTTGTTGAGGAATTTTCCATTGGAGGCTGTATCAAGAAGCATTCTGAACTTGGGAAGCACTCCTCTATATAGTGTGCTCAACAAAGACTCCACACTGAAACCATGATGAGGACATTGAGTTTGGTATCCCTTGAATCTCTTCCAAGCTTCACAAAAGCTTTCATTACTCCTTTGAGCAAATCCAGAGATCTCATTCCTCAGCCTTGTTGTCCTAGCATTGGAGAAAAACTTGGCCAAGAAAGCCTTCTTACAGGCATCCCAAGTAGTAATTGCACCAGTAGGGAGAGTCTTTTCCCATAAATGAGCCTTGTCCCCAAGTGAGAAAGGGAACAACCTCAGCTTGAAACCATCTTCACTTACTCCATTGATCTTGGTAAGACCACAGATTCTGTCAAACTCATCAAGATGATCTAGTGGATCCTCCATAGGCAATCCATGAAACTTATTTGCTTGAATCATTGAGATCAATCCACTCTTGATCTCAAAGTTGTTGTTGGCAACAGTTGGTGGCACAATGCCAGCTCTTTGGTTGTGTGTGTTGGGTGCATCTCCAGCACCAATGTTTTGTGGTCTTGGGACCTGATCCTGATGATCCATAGCTACTATAACCTCTTGTTGTTGCTGAACAACTCTCCTTTGCTTAGCTCCCAAACTCTTGGTCAACTTGTTGATGTTGTCAATATGCTTAATAAGATGGTCCTTTCCTTTAGACCTCTAATGGTAAGCTCTAGATCTAGCCTTATCTATGCTTCCTAAACATTGGTGTGATGCTAAGAAGCTTGAAATCAGACTCTACCCTCTCAGATATAGAATCAGCATTAAGATCATCTACCCTAGAAGAGATCTACAACAATCAAGCTTGACCAAATCACACAAACCACAAGATCAGTCCATCTTAACCATCCTCAAGATCCTAGGAAGACTACTCACAACAAGACATGATGAAACAAATCAAAAACCCAGAAATTATTGAAACTTACATTATTAGAAAGATAAAACAGAGATCTTTAATATTGATGAAAGGATCAAACTCAAATTCTCAATATCTTGAAAGTTATAGAACTAACAAAATACAAGATCTAAAAATAAAAATGCAAAAGGAATAAAGCTAAAAAAGGTAAAAACTAGGTTTAGAGAATATCTAAAAAGCTGGACTTTTTTTTTGGTGGCTGCAGGTACAAGGCTTTATATAGGAAGGGGAGTGGAAGCCCTAAAAATGGAAAAAGTCAAAGTAGTCAACGGCTCGGTCAACTCGACCTGTGCTCGGTCGAGTGGCAGGTCGAGCTGGCTTCTCTCGTGCATTCTCCACTCGGTCGAGTCCATCTCCCACACGATCGAGTGCTTGGTCGAGCTGGACTCCGGACCTTGGTTCTTCAGCCTTAACTCCCTTGCTTTCCCTTCATGATTGCTTCACTTCTCCTCAGCATTGCTTCCATGCTCCTTAAGCTCCAAAATCACCTGTTTATGCATGAAAAGATGCAAATGCAATGCAACTAAACTCTAATGCATGATTAGTCCTAAAGCTACACAATAATGGTGAAAATGGCTAACAAAAGATGCTAAAGATGTGAATAAACTAAGGGAAAACATGGTAAAATATATGAACATTATTTGGCCACCTATGTCACCAAAGTGCACTTATCTTTTTGGTCAAGGATCCTGAAAGAACTCTAGAGTTGTGCTTGCTTATGCTGGAATAGTCTCAAGATGGGTGACATTCCGGAAAGTGAGCGGAATCATTCAAATAAAATAGCTTAATCACAACGAAATGATTTGACATCATCATATTATTCGTTTCAGAAATTATTGAATGATTCTGCTCATTATGCGTGGAAATTATTTATTAAGGCTTTCAATGGTTGTATAGTGATAACTCTCTAATTTACACGTTTTAGACACCCTTTTTTGTCCATATTTTGCATTATATATATCCTAACCTTAGCATTTTTAGGTCATTAACTGTAGGAATTTGCATTTAGGCCATTTAGGGTGTTGCATTCTTGCATTTGTGCATTTTGGATGAAAACAGGTGCTTTAGAGCCTAAAATGGGGGAAAACAAGATCAAATCCGAGCATGTACTCGAAGGAGCTATTGAGCAGGAAGAACAGTCCGAACCTCAACCCGATCGAAGAGGATCCAAGAGCAGGAAGAACAACCCGAAGACCTATCCGAGGAACAAACCGACCATATCCTCGTGCATCGCATCGAGCAGACCCTCGGGCAGGACTGGGCAGCTAGGTTAAAAGGGTTTCCATATATAACCCCCCTCTTCTTCCTCTCGCCCTAGCACGCTGCATACACCCAACACAGAGAGCGAGAGCTTCTGAGAGAGATTTTGAGCGACTCAAACACTTTTTCCACTTTGTTAGGATTTGTTTTTCATTTCTTTTGCTATTCTTCTTAGTTTTTGATTATGTATTCTTCTATTTTAATTCTATTTTCAATGCAATGCAATTTTTGTTTATTTGTGTTTTTATGTTTTCTGCAATGAGATCTGAGTAGTGAAATAAAGTTTCTAGGGATGGGATAGACAAATATGTGTTCTTGATCGGTTAGGATGTCTTAGCTTGATTGTTTAATTTATATAAATTCCTTTCTAGGTTGATGTTCTTAATGCTATTTTCAGACTGAGAGGTTGAGATTAGATCTAGGGTGTTTTGCCATCGAGAGATGTTATTGAAATGCTTGAATCAATCAATGTTAGAGATTTACTCACTTAGCCTAAGAGATTAGATGTGTAAGGAGTTTATTGACAATAATGAATCGGTTTGTAATGCCTGTTTGGTCATGTTTCTCCAACGAGAGTTGGGTAGGGGAGTGGCCAAGGTTGATTGTTTCTATCACAAGAGTATATTAACAAGATTTTAGAGATTCATTGTCTAGGAAATATTTTCTTGAGGCTTGTAAGACATCCCAAATTGGTCAGGTCAATTACCCCATCCTTAGGAGCTTTTTTATTTTGATTGTTTAACTTTATTTAATAACTCGACCCCTTACCCGAACTGGTACTCGATCACCAACTTCGTGTATACCTTCGAGCTGTTCATCCTTGACTTCTTGATCCGATCACTCCACCTGATCCTGTACTCGAATGCTTGCATCGAGTACTTAGGTCGTGTGGTTCTTGCTTATTTATTTTCTTTTGATTATTTTAGGATTATTAGATTAAACCCCAAATTTTGCTTGGCTTGACTTGCTTGCTTCTGATCATATCTTATATGCTAGCATAACAACCATTTGGATTGATAACCCTTTGTACTACAACTGCATAGAGAATTGATACCCTGGGTGAAAAGTCTGTTATCATATAGTCTGCTCCGGATATGACTAAAATTGGGCTAGTGCACACTGAATTAACTATTCACCATTGGGTATCAGTATGCATTGTTGCATACTCAAAATCTCCATACTAGTATGCATCTAAGCATACATCCCATACCATTGTAAATTCATTGTTAGTATGCATTTTTTATTCCACTTCTCAAAGCTTCATACCATTATGAATACTAGTCTTCTCCATACTACAGTCCACTGTTTTTCATACTAATATTTTGGTATACATAGTCCGGTCTACACCATACTGTGCAGCCATTCAAAGCCTAAGCATAAAAAAATACTACTTAGGTGTTTATTGGTTCTTTTGCTATTACCCGCCTAGCATTTGTTAGCAGGGGATTGTGTTTGTTAGCGGTTGATACCATTCATAAAAACGCTCCATATCTCTTCAAACCGCTCAAAATTGCTGAATTTTAAAAGTTCATTTCCAAAAGCGTTTGCGGTTATGGACGGTTGCGTTTGTTTTTTAAAAAGGAAAGAAAATAAAAAAAGGAAAAACTACTAATTAAAATATATATTATCAAATCATATATATATATATATATATTTATTTATTTTTTGACAACTCATATATATATATAGATATTCATGTTAATTCTCAAATAATCATTCTTTAACTGTAATTTTTTAATATCTATACTAGTATTTTTGCAGCACTTTTTGCTCATAAATATGTTTTTAGAAATATTTACCATTGAATGTCATTATATACTTATATTCATATTCAAACAAGTTTAGTTAACTCTTTCTAGTACTTTTATAACCAAACACAATTAAAATATTATATTGTAAATATCCATATATAATGTTTTACAATTAAGATATATATTTTCTTGGTGGATTATTCTCCTATCATCTCTTTTTGATTTTAAATTTTAAATGTAGTGAATCATCATATAATACATAAAGTTAATAAAAATTTATCTTTTCTGCATATATTGTGATTTGAATTTTTCAAACGAACATATATTACTCAAATAATATAAAAAGTGTGTGTTAACATACATATATAGTAGATTACCATATATAATAAATTATAAAAATTTTAAAAGTTTATAATTTATAACTGATATATCTAAACTTAATAAAAAGTTTAAAATTGTGAATATTTAAGATATAAATTTTTCAAAATAATACGAGTTATATTACATGACAGGTTATATGACTTGACATGATTGAATTAATAATAATAAAAGATAAAATATCATAAATATGATACTTCAATACGGGTTAAATCCTCATTTTACTATTTTAACAACACCAATATAAAATATATCGAATCAAACTCATTTAATTTTGATTGTATCAAACAAAAATTGTTGTGCGGTATACCGCAGATTATATACTAAATCACTAAAATTAACAAAATAGTGAATCAGAAAAATTATTAAAATACTACATTACCAAAGAAATTAAATAAAAACTTGCCCCGCGGTATACCACGGGTCATAATCTAGTTAATAATTATTTGTGTATCATTATAAAATTTTATTTATTTGTTTAATATTTGAATAATTATTTTTATTTATATTTAGTAATTATTTATGGTTCTTAATTATTAATCATGTTTAAAAGTTTTGTACTTTTTCATAATATAGTTTTTGAAGAAATATTATCATAATTGGGGGCAAACCAAAATCGTTTGTATTCATTGAAGAAATGTTATCATAATTATAAAAACAATCCAGAAGATCTACGATATCAAGTATTTGGTTTGCCATTTAATTTGTTACATTACTTGATACAACTTTTGGTGATAGACCAAATGCATAAAGTAATAAGTATATTTGATTATGAAAATTATTTGTTTCTTTTGAATAATAATTCTAGTACTTTTTATGATATTTAATTATTAATTAAGTTTTTTTTTTTAACATCTGACATTGCTTTTTATTAGATCGTGAAAGGTTCATACAAATAGTTCAAAAGCCATGTAGGTGGTACTGAAAATATATGAGACATAGATGAAGAACTTAATCCATAATTTGCAAGAGCGTCAGCAGCAGCATTTCTTTCCCGATTAACATGATCCAAAGAACAGTAGCGTAGCTTGTGCATCCAATGTCTTATATCGAATAGGAGAGTCCCCAGCTTATGATGATCAATTCCAGTATTAATTAGGTTTATCAACTCTTTATTGTCCCCTTCAAACCAAACATAGCGATAACCATGAATCCAAGATAATTGGAGGACATAAAGAAATCCCAACACTTCAGCCTGTAGAGACGTTCTAGAAAGTGGGAGCTTGGCATAGCCTGATGAAATAACCCGGCCACAGTTGTCTCGGAATAACCAACCTGTATTTGTAAAATGTCTTCCTTGAGCATGACCACTATCAAAGTTGCATTTGATCCAACCTGGTGGGGGCGGTGTCCATCTTCTATCTCAGAGTGTTGGAGTAGTCCCCACAGACATTCGATTTGGTATATGTTTCTCATTCGCATTAACCATTCATTCACATCTTGACTTCCTTTTTCAAGTACATAAACTGGATTCTGAGAGAGATTGTTAAAGACGAAATTGTTTCTTGATTTCCATATTCGCCAGAGTATCCACAAGGGAAGAAGTTGATGTTGGGGCTGAGAGGCCGGTTCCTTTGTAATTGTGAGCAGTGTGCGGATATTGTCTTCTAGACACGATGAGAAGTTTATCTGTTTTCCTATCTTCCTCTGAAGCATACACCAAACCACTTGAGCATAAGTACAGTTAAATAACATGTGGTTGATCGTCTCATCATCTAGACAGCATCGCTGGCAGGTCGGGTCTATGGGAATTGTTCTCCAATGAAGTTGTGAATTTGTAGCTAACGCACCAGATAAACATCTCCAAAGAAAATGTTGGAGTTTAGGAGCAAGGTTCGCTTTCCATATGTCATTTTTTAATTCTACTGATCCATCTGGTGGTTGGATGATATCATCTTCATCGAGATCAATATGAGTAGCAATCCAATAGCCTGATCGGACAGAGTAACAAGCATTGTTTGTGTATGCACATTCGTATGTATCATTCTCGGCGTACTGTGACAAGTAGAGTTCAGCTGCAAGATTCTGGTCTTTAGGCGTTAGCACTCCTTCTTATTAATTAAGTTTATTAAAGTTTTTGATGTTTTAAAACATTCTATAATTATATATCATATTTATTATGTTTTAACCGCTATTGTATCTGCTGGTCAACCAGTCGTAAAACTTCTGCAAACGCACCCATTTTAAAACGCTAAACCAGTTGTTCAAAACGCTTAATATCGCTTGAAACCGAAACTGCCCGCTTCTGCAAATTCTCACAACCGCAATCGCAAATGCTGCAAATTGAATAAGTCAGACTTTAATCTATTGAATTATATCCTTAAACTAGATATTCACCCGTGATACACTGCGGGGCAATTCTTTTTTATAAAAAATGTAATTTGTTTTAGAGATTAACTATATATATAACTAATGTTTAATTTGTATTTTTTAAAAATGTACAACCTTACAAATATAGATATATTAGTTAGTATAGAAATTAGAAAGTATTTTGTTAGTAGTATAAAAGTCCTATGTGTACTAAAAGTAGGAATGTTATATCGACTGCTAATAATTAACTATGTATGTTTTGTTCATATATTTGTAGAAAAGTAGATGTTATATTCATAAAATATAAACAAACCAATAAATTAATTGACCTGTGGTTCAATCGGTCCGACTAATTGACCCAACAACCCAAAAGACTTCGGATTCACCTTCCGGTCCGGTTTCAAAAATATTGTCGTTTATTAATTAGGTCGATTGTTTAGGTCTGGATGGGGAAAATATTGTTTTATAAAATTGGAAATTAAATATTAATTAAATTAATTATAAACTTAATACTTAATGTTAAAGGGAGTGGTTCTGACTGTTTTGGAAATTTTATTAGGATAGGAAAACTTATTTCCAAAAATCAAATCTTAATATTAAATAATTAAATAAAAACAAATTAATAATTAATATTAATGGCATGATTGTAAATATATTGCAACTCTAGGATTTATTTACTAAATGTCTCAAAAAAATGTATATATAGATATTGCTATTGAGATCAAATCATCTCAACATGTTGCAACTTCGTCATTCACTTAACTGCATATCAATCCGTAATTGTTGAATGTTGGCTATCAATTTAGTATACAGGTTTAGTATCAATATCATATCTTGGTTGAGTAGGAAACTAGAATGAATCGCTTTAGTATATAATTCTATTATATTAATTGAGAAGTACAAATATGAAACTAACCTTAAAATGTGTAAAAATTACATTTAATTGCCATTAAAAAAATTAATTAAGCTTAATTAACTAATTTAAATAAATATAATTAATTAAAAATAAAAAACACTCATAGATCAAATATTAAAAAAAATAAAAAATATTTTCTCTCTCTAATAAATTATGACGAAATTACTAATTATTTTTTTAAAAAAATATATAAACTAATCAGAATTTTAAAAACTAAGATTTTATATCCAAGTATAAAATACAATTATTTCTAATAACTAAATTTGAAGATTTTGTTAAGATTTCAAATTATGATTCTCCTATCATTTTTATTTTATTTTGTTTAAAAATTGTTTGGAATTTTCATATAATACTTATAATTAATAAAATGCATATTTTTCTGAATATGTTGTGATTTGAATTTTTTAAAACGAAAATATATTACTCAATGTATGAAAATGTGTGTTTTAATTTCCACATTGGCGGGTTGGTAAAACTAAATTTATATAGATGATAAATTAATAATTTTTATCTGCTCACAATTATAATATTAAAATTACTATTTTATATTTCATAAAATAATAATGCAAATACAACAAATAAAAAATATAAAAATGTAATAATACGTTGAAAATGAAATACTATAATATTCTAAAATAATAAGTATACAAATAGACTAATAGATTTACATAACAACTAAAAATAAATATTATCTCAAACAAAATGTTTTAAAAAAAACAATAATTTTAATTATTATATTACAATTTTTATTAAAAATGTTGATCCGTGCTTTAAGCACAGGATATATCCTAGTTATATATGTAATCCACATAACCTTACAGGAATATGCACAATAATCTCTAAACTAATACCATCTCTGTTCTTGTATCAATTGATATTGTCATCTCTTCCGGAAAAGAATTCATACTTTGATTTTTATGTACACATATATGTGTTATAGAGAAATTTCATAATGCTATTTGTTTTGACATTTATTATCTGTTATTCTTACTTGGGATATCCTCTCATTCGCATTGTATTCAAAAATCACTCCCTATTACTGTTTAATATAAAGTATATTTGTAATTTGTTATTTGTACATATTCTCCTAGGTTTACATCTAAGGTTATTGAGTCCTGGTTAAGATCCAACTGCCACTTGGCAAGCCCAATGAAGTGTAATTATTTGTAGGGGTGGTGGACCTACCAAATTTAATTCACGCTAACAAAACAGGTTTAGCAGCAGCGTTGGTGGCATGAGCAACGATGACTTACATACGTAAAATCTTGGAAAACATATGGGTCATGCATGTCATTTTCACACGTATAATAATGTGTGCATGTTATCTCCAAACCGTTGGTTTTTCCTTTCACAAGCGGAAGGGGTACGGGTACCTTTGGGGTGATGTTGCAATAGGAAAACCGTTGGAAAGAGATTATGCATGCATGGTTATTTTGACAACATGTCATGGAACTGAAATTATCAATAGAATAAGAACAGCTAGTATATATTTTTGTAATGTTTAGAAAGAAAGAAAACTTTATAATCTAGTAAATGAAAGGTTAAAAGAAAAAAGTCTAACCAGCAATGAACAGCTAATCCGTAAGATAAATGCATTGTACCTTAATCGAACTTAGACACAACAAAACATTTCTGAGCTGTGTTTATTTGTATAATGGACAATGACATTTGACATATTAATTTTTATTTGTTTGTGTATGCAAGGGTGATCTTAAGACACGCAAACGAGTGTGAATCTCATCTTGTCGGAATCTCAAATAATATTGTGCCGTCCTTTGGTTTTTTCAGTATATCTCTATGTTTATTATCTTTCAACAATATGTATTATTGTAGGAATTGGAATCAAGCTGTTTACACTTACATAACGACAACATTAGCATTAACCCATTAAACTTGCTCTAGGCACGAGTAACTTTGTTGTTTAAACTAGAAAGTATCTCTTCTATATTGTATATCAACCTCTTTACGAATTCAATTAAATTAGTTTAAGTAATTCGTGTATAGCCAAATCGTGATTTGGACACACACCGAACCCCCAACGTACGTAAGATTCATCCATGTATTGCAGAAAAGAAACTTACATTTGGATTAATGGACTATTTATTTCCCCAAAAGGTAGAGAACTAAAAAAAACAAGTTCATTGTCACAAGACGCTTTTTGTACATATCGTGGGGCGCCCCATATATTCTTTCTTTATTCTCTTTTTGATCTGTCACATAAAAATGTTTGACATTCATTAAGAAACATGAATCTTTCTATATATATATATAAAATATATAATGTACTCGATCGTCATGCAATGGAGTGGCATTCTTCATTGACTCTGTCTAAACTTGGCTTTTATCGACCCCACAAGTTGATTAATTGTAGTTGAACATGGTACGTTATGACTTGTTCAAGACAGAGTGACTAAGATTTTGTAACCAAGCATAAAATATTTATCATATTTCTTACAAAAGTTTATGTTCCTCAAGCCTCTGATATGAGCTGGTACGCTGCTATATATAAATGTATAGACGCACGCCTAAGAAAAGAAAAGATAAAAAATTGCGCATTGAAATTTGCACCCAAAAAAAAGAAAAAAAAAACATTGCTATGGAGAATGGAGCTTTGGTTGATGGTGAATTTGAGTCTCTTTTAGGGATATTCAACTTTGATCAATGTTCATCTGACGATACAAGCTTCTACAATGCTCCTAGTGAGACTGATGCTTTCTCCTCTGATGATTTCTTCCCATTTGGTACGATTCTGCAAAGGAACTATCCGGCTGTTCTTGATGGTTCCAATTACCTAACGAACCACTATGTCGACTCAAGACAAGTAAGTTCAAATCAAAATGTTAAATTTTCGATGTTTTTTAATTTATCAAAAGGTAAGCCATTAGCTTGCAATATCGTTGAGCTAACGATAATGGTTAACACAAACCAGGAGCTGATGAAACCGAGGAAGAAGCAAAAGTTAAGCTCGGAAAAAAATTTGGTCACCGAGCCTAAGACTGCTTTGAGAGATGGTCAGAGCCTAAGCAGTTTCAATAGTTCAGATGATGAGAGAGCTTTAGGTTTAACGGCTAATACATCAAAAAGCCTTAAAGGCAAAGCAAAACCCAACAAACGGATAGCATCCGATCCTCAGAGCCTATATGCTCGGGTAATTCAAGAAACCAAACAAATCATTGATCATTGCTGGTTTGAGTTGTTAGGTTTTGTGGAATAGTAATTTTTATGAATGTTGCAGAAACGAAGAGAAAGGATAAACGATAGGCTAAAGACATTGCAGAGCCTAGTTCCTAATGGGACAAAGGTCGATATAAGCACAATGCTTGAAGACGCCGTCCATTACGTGAAGTTCTTGCAGCTGCAAATCAAGGTGACAACTTTTATCTTGTTTGAGTCTTGGTTGTTTCTTGTACTGCAAGAAACCATGTACATAAGTCTTTCTTAAATTAAGTTTATATACAACATGTCTCCTAACCAAACACTTTTGTTTCTTGCCGTTTTTGGAAATTTTGCAACGTAGTTATTGAGTTCAGATGATCTATGGATGTATGCACCTCCTCTTGCTTACAATGGCATGAATATGGGACTACATCACAATCTTTTGTCGCGGCTTATGTAAGGGAATATCGTTGGAATAACATAACATATAACGTACTTTGTGTCCTTTTGCTGTATGTTCATGATTATGGTTATTTCTGTTCGCGTTGTTCAATTTTGCTGTCTATTCAGTTCAATGAACTTGACGCTCCTTTAGTAATTAATTAGTTATTATATGCTAAAGTCAATTTGGACTACCAGCATTTTAATTTCAGTTTTATTTTAAAATGTACCTGGGGGTCAAATATATTACTGTAAGGACGACTAATATTTATATTTAGATCTCAATTCAAAATCGTACCAGATGAATACCAGCTTTATTTTTCTATTTCTATCCTTCAATTGTATATATTACAGTTAATTTTCATATTTTGACTTTGGAAGCTAATGTATAACATCAGTGCCGGCCCGAAGGCGTATAATGCCTAAAGCACATCAGAAAATGGTGCCCCTAAATCCCATTTATAAAAAAAAACCATACACAAACATCAATACATCACTTGTTGACAAAAAGAACAAAGGAGAACACATAATCAACGAAGAAAAATTCTTGGGGGTGAACCTCTTATATTCACCCCCTCTTAATTAACCAATCAAAATACTACAAAACGCCATGTCATATATCATATTTATAAAATAAATCAAAATTAAAATAAAAAGACAAAACAAATAAAGGAAACAAATTCTGTAGATTTTTTAATAAGGAAATTATGTCGGTTTAGGTTTATAAAAAATGATTAGACTGTAGATTTTACAATTAAAAACAAATATATGTCGGTTTGGGTTTATAAAAGAGTGATTAGGGTTTAGATTTAATAATTAAACAAAATTATATGTCGGTTTGGGTTTACAAATTAGTGGTTAGGGTTTAGATTTTATAATTAAACGAAATTATATGTCGGTTTGGGTTTATAAAAAAATAGTTAGGGTTTAGGATTTAGATTTTACAATCAAACAAATTTATATATCGGTTTGGGTTTATAAAAGAGTGGTTAGGGTTTAGATTTTACAATTGAAGAAAATTATATGTCGGTTTGGGTTTATAAAAGAGTAGTTAGGGTTTAGATTTTACAATTAAACAAAATTGTATTTCAATTTGGGTTTATAAAAGAGTGGTTAGAATTTAAATTACACAATTAAAAAAAATTATCGGTTTGGGTTTATAAAAAAGTAATTTGAATTTTGATATTATAATTAAAAACTATAATATAATATTTAGAATTAACAATTATAAAATTAATTGATATACAGATTTTGTTTCTTTAATTAATCATTTGTTTCCTTAGTTAATAGGGGGTGAATAAGAGTGGTTCACCCCTAGGGGTGAATTGTTCATCAACGAATAATGATTTAGTATAATTAGTTAACTATCAGCTTTCGTTTGGTAAATTATATTTTCGTTTGATAAAGTTTACTGAAATTGCAGTATCAGATTACACATCAAAACACATGCAATCCACCAAACAACACATTATCAAACAGACAAATAGTTAGTGGAGACTCGATCTACGAAGGTTAAATAGAAGTTTATATAATCACTTAACACTTTGATGTTTGAATTACTTTTAACTTGTAAAATTAAAAGAAGTAAAACAAAACAAAGATGGGGACTGGTGGTGTGAACGTGGATAAAACAGAACATTTTAGATGACATGGAATAGGAAAAAAATATTTCTAACACTATAAACGCGGATCTGGTGGTTTGAACCCTTCACAAGAGGCTTAAAAGAAAATATAAAAACCCACTGCACCAATCGAGCTTACCAAACTTTGCTGCCCCTAAAATATCTATGATATTTGGCGTTTAAAGCCTTTGCTTTACAGGCTTTAGGTCAGGGCCGGCTCTGTATAACATAATGTTTAACATAATGAGAAAACAAAAATAGAAACAGAATAAGAACAATAACTTAATCAATTTGTCTAAAATTTTCAGTCAATTATTGAGTCATATATTGTACTAGTAGTCACTCCGTGCTATGCACAGATTTAGTTTACATTGTTTTTGGATATAGAAAAAAATCGGCCTGAGACCGAAGATAGAAGAAAACTGGTGTCAGAGATTATCAGATTAAGGTGAAGAGAGTTGAAGGGTTCGAAAGAAGAGAATCGGCCGAGACCGAAGATAGAAGAAAATTGGTGTCAGAGATTATCAGATTAAGGTGGAGAGAGTTGAAGGGTTCGAAAGACAGAGAGTACGTTACTTAGCCACTACACTATAGAATAATTTTATATACTAGAATTTGTACCCGCGCACGCGCGGGGTTTTAATTTTTTTTTTTTATCAATAGAAATTGTTGAACTCAAATATAATCATTCCAACTTTTGAGTATAAATCTATATAAATATTAAACTTACTTTACTCAGTGATATACAACTATATATTTTTGAAGATAATATCTATTTGTTATATCTATTTGCGATTTTTTAATTGAGATTTTAATTAATATTTTTATCAATAAGAATCATTGAATATGAATATAATTTGAATTAAAAGATAAATTATATAAATGTCGTACTTATTTTACTAATCTATATATAACATATATTGTCTAGTGTCACAATAATATTGTCGACAATCTTCTGACCTTTTATCTTTAAAAGAGTTCATTCCATATTCATATCCCATATAAACATAATTTTAAAAGTTCTAACTTCAATGTCGATCGTTGATCTAATTATAGAGACCATTTAAACATATCGATATCCTACATTAAATGTGAATATACAAAGTTTCATGAACAGTTTTAGTGATATGTCGCTACAATGAGGTTGTCCAAATGCATATCTGTCATAATGGAATTTCCGACTAAGTCAAGAATGCTTAAATGATGAAACATTTAAACTCCATAATGAATATCTATTCACTAATCCATATTACATATTTTCTAAAATCTCATATGTTATTTTCAGATGTTAATTTTGTGTACTTTAAATATGTTGTTTTTGCCATATATATATATATTTGTTATATATGTTTTCTATCATGTTATATAATTGTAGCTCCAGTTGATAATATACCTTATGAGATATGCAACACAAATCACATGCCACATTTTGTAACGACTTACATATTATTTTTTAATATATTTTGACCATTGATTTTGTTTTTTTAGATAGATTATTTTTTAAAAAAATATTTCATAGTTTTCTTTAAAAAAAGTGTGCCCTTACAATGTCTTTGTTTTAGTTCAAAACTTATAAGTTAAGTTAAATAATTAATCTTTTCTTTCTTACAAGTAAAATGTAATAATAAATCTTTATGGTATATGTTTCTTAGAAACTAATGTTTCACTTCAATTTTATTTTCATGGTTAGATTTTTATAAATACAATTACATAACTTGTTTTTTTTACTTCACCATGCATTGAAATCTTACTTACATTCTAAAACTCAATGACTTATTCTAAATTTTGGAATATAATCATTTTTTTGTTATAATTTTAATAATAACATTATTACTAAAACAAATTTATAGTATTATTTTTACTATTTAAATTTTTTTATTTATTTTACTTAATTTATTTTTAGATAGTTATTATTTTTATTATTTACTAAAAAAATATATTATTGTTTGTACTATTTTAAAATTTAATTAATTTTAGTTAATTCGTTTTTATTATTTTTTATTACTATTAAATATAAATAATAAATATGCAATGAATACAAATTAAAAATAACTTTTTTTTATGTAAAAAAAATTGATTAGTTGGATGCTGATGTGGAGGAAGGAGGAGTGAGCAAAGTTAACTTTATATATATATATTTGATGCCCCTAAAAATTTATATAAGATCTACTGCCTAAAACTCTTATTTGTTAGGCTTCTGCTACGGGCCGACATGTAGTTACCATTTTAACACGATAGAATCTACATATGAGCAAGAATTTTTTTTAAAGTAAATTTAACATACCATGTAGAACCTGACCAAAAAGACAATGTTATTTTCAATGTTTTTCTCTATGATTTACAAACAGAAATTTTAGCGTTCGCTGGAAAATCAAACTGATACAATACCCAAACAAGGCCTAATGAAGAGGCGAGCACCGGTAACGGTCCAAACATCCAAAGTAACAACGGGACAGAAACACACATAACCCTGTTCCCAACCATAGCCATAAAAAAACCTCTCTCCAGCACCAATCTTGTATACTCCCTAAACGACGTTGTCCCCGTGATATCAAAACCGCAGTCGCAGTCTCCTTCAGACTTCTTAGCAATCGCGTTGATTAGGAAAATTGCATCCATAAAATAACTCAGGGCAATTGAGCTAAAGAAGAAGCTCGCTGCAAGAAGCAACGAGGCAGATGCATATTTTAGGACGAAAATTTTAGCGTTTTGTGAGCCGAAGAAGATGTCATCGGCCGCGGTAATGAGATGACTCGCTTTAAACGCGTTGTTAGTTACCGCGGCTAGAGAAAGGAAGATAAGTATGGCGATCGAAGCGGTGAGAATTGTCACCATTTTTTTGTTCCTTAAGCTTTGTACAGCCAACATCCCGGTCTTATCGTCACCCTGCGTTTTCATTATGATCAACATGACAATAACTGATTTATTAACAAAAAAGCTACAACAAGACATTACGGATTTAATTGTTTTACTCGTAAAAGCAGAATTTTGTCTTTGCGTTTACAACTTTACATGTGACTTATTTTTGTAAAATGTAACAACTAATACTATTTTTTATAAAATGTAAGCACAAAACGTCGATTATTCCGTTTGCGTTGAAGATTTTTTTTTTTCTTTTTTTAAATAAGACCTATTGTTCAAACGTAAAACTAATGAGTAGTATGTTTACCCTTGCATATACATATTCTAATAGTTAGTAAAACTGACAAAGACATAAGGGGTTTTGTCGGTTTGATTGTTTCAAATGAAAAAGAAACAAGTGAATTATTTTCTGATTTTTCACTGAAGCTATATGTTACATGTAAACGCCAACGCCATTTATTCCGTTTACGTTTTACAACTAATTTTTTTTTTTTTGGGGTAAAGAAATTAAATGTGCTTATATTTGCAATACGCAATACATACAGTATACATATTTCAATCATCTTTTGAAAACTTTACGAAGAAACGAAAAAACACAAGATAAAAGTTTGTAAAAAAAAATCATAGTTGCCTAAATATTTTGGTTTAGTTCAAATTTGAAAAGAATTTTTTTTTTTTTTTTATCATAACATATAAGCGCAAAACAAAATCTACATAGAACAAACATCTAAAAAAAAAAGAACCTCTTTGATGTCACGGAACCAAGCTTTGCGTTTGGAGGAATCAATGCCAAGGGAAGTACGAGAAGGGTTGTGCTTGAAGGTGCTCCATAGAAAGACATGGTATCCCACTGCTATCAACAAACTTAATGGCACAACTATGCTGTCTGTGTCGATCTTCATTCTCATTCCTCTCCTTTTTTTTTCTTCCAGTTTTGGAGACTAATTACACTGATTCTAATTCGCATTAGCAAAGGAATATACCAATATATAAAGATAAAAAGTTAGTGGACAAATGGGATTCATAGTCAGATATCAAAACGAAAATAGTGGACATCTCTCCATTGTCTTGCCGGTGTTATTTTGGACGTATACGCAACTAATTCTTGGTCGAACTATTAAACAAAAGTTAAATATTTGGGATAAAGTAGGACATATTAACATGTGACAATGCACACTCACATTACCCACAAGCTAATAGAGTTTGCTATCATGTAACAACACACATTCAATAAAATGTCTAAATATGTAGAAGTGTATTTAGGAAAAAAGATGGCTAGATACATGAAGTATAGGAGAATGCATGGTCACACATGTCAAGTATAATATTGTATCATCAACTACACGAAGTATATGTATTGCATGGCCACATGCATGAACTATACGACGTTATGTGGTCAACACCATAGACATACAATCCGGTACACCGGTCGAATGATTCTGGCGAAGACCGATGTTGACTCCGGCGTTGACCAACACTGACCAAAAAAAATTGTATTTTAATATTTTTCTATTAAAAACAAAATAATAAATTATTATATTAAATTATATATGGGTTTTTCATGATTAGAAAACACATTCTATTCAATGTTTAATTATTTATATATCTCTAATGTATTCATTCTTATAATTAGTTACTTTTATTTTTAAATCTAAACTAATAGTTAAATAAAATTATTAATAATTATTTTCAAGAAATATATATATATATATAACATATGTAATTATTAATGATTATATATATATATAAATCTCTAATCATCATATTATTTAAAATTTTAAATACTACAAGAATCAATAAAATCAAAACTACTTTCATTAGAAAATAATATGCAAAAGATTTGAGTATATGACTCTTTACTTTAAAATTTGCATGATAAAGAGTATACAAAAGTTTAGATACTATTTGGTATAATTTTTTTTACATATATACTCCTAATAACATGTAAACAATAACAAAAAATTAACACTATTTACTTTTAATAGATAAAATGTAATGATACATAATTATTTTCAGTATATAATATAAGGGCATTTGCAAAAATCCTCTTATTCTATATCCTTTTGCAAACATATCCTAAAATCAAGATAAAATCTATAAATATCTTGAAAATAATTATTAATTATTTTTCTTTAACTATTATTTTAGTTTTAAAAATAAAAATTAATTAATTATAAGAATAAATACATTAGTTAATTAATTAATTATTTTAGCTTTAGATATTGAGTAGAATTTTTTCTAATCATGAAAAATCATAAATAGTTTAATATAATAATTTATTATTTTGTTTTTTCATAAAAAATATTATATTATTTTTTTTGGTCAATGTTGGTCAACGTCGGAGTCAACATCGGTCTTTGCCGGAATCATTCGACCGGTGTACCGGATTATATGACTATGGTGTTGACCACATAATGTCATATAGTTCATGCATGTGGCCATGCAATATATATACTTCATGTAGTTGATAATACAATATTATACTTAGCATGTGTGATCATGCATTCTCCTATACTTCATCTCCTACATTTCATGTAGCTAGCCATCTTTTTCCATATTTTTATTTTATTTTATGTACAAGTTCGTTTACTTACATATAAAACATTTAAGTTTGACTTCAGAGATTTTCTTATAGACTTGCTCGCAGTATCGAGCAACTCTCTTATTGAAGAAGAATATAAATTAAATATTAAGATTAAGATTGACATGTGTAAGTTTTGCCTTGAGCACTCGACTTTTGGTTGGTTGGCCCCGAAGGATCTCTAGCTCATATTTGAGGAATTGCTGCCAAAGACTGAATCAGAGCCGGTCCTGAATAAGAAGCCTAGTGAAACAATGGCTTTGGCCTCCAAAATTAAAAACCCCAATTAGAAGTTGAAAATTGTATATACTGTATATAGCTTATAGAAAAAGTTAAATGATAAGAAGGGAAACAATATGGCCAAAATATTGAAAGTAAAACAAGGCCAATATTTTGAAACTACATTAAAAAAAGTTATGTAATTAGTTACAAAAACAAAAATATGTTCGACAAAATGTTGAACTTAAATGTTAGATCCCATAGTAGGCTGCACACTGATTTTTTTTTTAATCTAATTATTTTGAGCGTCAAAAAACTACCGGAGGACAACCATCATCGTCTTGTGGTGTGTTGTAATTATATCATGTTCTGAATTTCATTGAGATTAATCATAAATAAAGAAAAATTCTTTTTCATATTCTTCATCTTGTACTATTATTTTTCAGCATTGTTTATCCTTAGTTGGTGTCATATTTCTTTTGCTTGTCTTTCATTAGATTAAAGTGATAAGAAATTGATACGGTGAAACTGTAAAATGTACATTTCACCAACAATAATTTACATTTTATCAAAAGAAAAAAAAAACAAAGAGTCTAAATAATTAGGTGATAGGATGGATACTGGGAGAATTTTCGCCTCGGCGATAATTGTGACAACGTCGACAGATTCCTACAATAGAAAAGACAAAAAAAACGAAAAGCATCATCACAGGAACCATCCATGGCTTAAACCATGGAGGATCCTTTGGGAAGATCAACGCAGCTTCTTCTTCTTTAAATTGGTATCTTTTCAAAGATTTGATGTGTATAATATTGTTGTATAAAAACAACCACCAAATTTTTCTTCTCATCTCATGAGTTTCCTTCTCTTAGGAGATGAGAAGAATGACAACAATGTAAAAATTTGCTATTGTCAAAAAAATTGTGTATGATATCTTGTGTTTTGTTTAAAGATTTATTCTTAGTGGTTTTGCTATATTTTCTCTAGATGTTTTGGAGCATTTGCTATTTTTAGTGAAAAACAAAATCGGATGACACGTAAAAGAACGAATTATTTCTATTTTAAGTTTCAAATTAAGTTTTCAGTTATTTTTAAAATATTTAACATTTTTCACTTGTCACGAGATTTTCCCAAAAAATTGTGCAACTGTCGACAAACTTTATGATCAAAGTCTCAATCTTCGTCCCACTGGCCATTTTTGGCTGATTTTGTCCTGCCGTGGCTCATCAGGGATGATGGAACCCCTTCTTCAAAGTCACAGCTTTGGTCAGAGACAAAATCTTCGAACTCAACTGAGTTGGTGTGCCTAACTCCAAAGGTACTTTCCTACATGAGTCATGCATGCCTCTCCTATAACATGTTTTAGTCGCCTGTTGGAATGACCCGCAAAAACAACACGATCGTCATTATATTGTTTTTTTTTAAAAAAATTTTAGTCTATGTAAAAATCTTTTGACTAAATGATTATTATATTTTTGTTTGAATTAGAACTACTTTCTTAGTATATTTTACTATAAGTTTTAAATCTGTTCTATTAACTGACACATAACACTATATGTTAATCCAACTTTAAAAAACCAACCGGTATATAGTAGTAAGATGTTTAAGAGAGTTGTAGAATATTTGTTGAAAAGTGTAGAATGCTTTTAGATTATTAATCTACTATAAGTTTTAAATCTGTTCTATTAACTGACACATAACACTATTATGTTAATCCAACTTTGAAAAACCAACCGGTATATAGTAGTAAGATGTTTAAGAGAGTTGTAGAATATTTGTTGAAAAGTGTAGAATGCTTTTAGACCATCTCCAATGGTTTTCCCTATTTTTTCCTCTATAATAGAGAAACTCTATAATAGAGGTGAGTTTTACTCCAATGGTTCTCTATTCTCACCTCTAAAATAGAGATTGCTATTTTTTTCTCTATTTATAGAGGAACCTTTGTAAAAAAAAAATAGGGTTCCTCTATAAATAGAGGAAAAAATAGCAATCTCTATTTTAGAGGTGAGAATAGAGGACCATTGGAGTATAACTCCCCTATTCTCACCTCTAAAATAGAATTCCTCTATTATAGAGGTAAAAATAGAGTACCATTGGAGATGCCCTTAGATTATTAATCTACTAGCAGTAGGCTCGCTCGATGCGCGAGATATATTATATTTTATAGTTTTATTAATTCTTATATATCTTAAATCTAGATATATAATTAAAATTTTAATGTGCAAAAAAATATATATTTAATATGTGTTCTTCATGTTTTGACGCAAAATAAAATAAATAGGACATCTCGGTAAAAAGTTTTAGTTAAAGTAATTAAGTAATTATTTTTTATTCATTATCTCATACAAAATTTATTTGATGTTTCTAAATTTTAATACATAATTAATTATATGTGTTTTATCATCATTTGTATTATGCAGATTTTTATCTAGAGGGTATATTTTTAAAAATAGTTAATTAATAATACTTTAATTTAGGAAAACAAAATTTACATAATATCTTAATTTTTACGCGACAACTTTAATCATCGATTAAAATTAACAAAAAGATATAGTAAGAGTAAGACTTACAGTAATCACTGCTAACAACTTGTTCAAGCTTGTAATTTACACAAATCCACTTCAAGTTTGTGCACATGTCATCTTCTTTCTCTTGTTCAATACAATCGATAGCTTACTTTTTCCTTAAATATTTGCAAATTTTTTAAAATTTTGTGTCGTCTCTCCAAAAATCATATTTTCTAATACTTGACACAAATTAATATTATAATAATAAATGATTAACTTAAAATTAATTTTAATTCATAGCATCAAGACTGAGGAAAATATAGTTGTTTACATATACAAAAAAATGTAGCTGAACACAAATATTGTGTGCTTGTTTTAACATTAGTTTATCTAGAAATCAACTATATAGTATACGAAGAAAAACGTTTTCTTACTCTCCTTATTTCCTCCAAATAAGTCATAAACGCAGGTCTCTTCTTTGATGTTAACACCATTTTCCCCAATTGAGAACAATATCTAACAAAAATCACATACACTATTGTTCTTTAATCATACACCCCATAACCCAAATAAAACCCATTTTCAATAGTTTTCTCTCTGATATATTTTAAGTTTCCCACAAAACACATCAATATTTTTTCTCAATATTTGTCTGTTTTCCCCCTTTTTCATATTGATTACCTTAATTTATTCTCACACATTACAATTTGCTAATTTATTTTTAAAAATCTAATAATTAATCTCAAATTACATAATATTTTAAGATTCTCATAAATTACATCTTCCATTTTTTTTAACTATCTCTTGAAATTTGGCTATTTAAATTTATCTCTAGTTTCTGTCTAATTTAAGTTTCTTTAGTTTTGTTTTCTTCATAATTTTGTAACCCCAGTAATAGTGTCTCCAAATAAGTGATCAACTTCCTTATATAGTGAAGAGAAAGTCCATCAAAAATAACATATGCTTTTTAACGGAGTTTCTTCATTGTTTTATCTTTTGTAATTATTAACAACATCTTTTAACTTTTAACGGGATAAACTAAGGATAAAAACATAATACAATTGTTTACCATAACTTATGAGCCACTTAATTGGTATAAGTAATAATAAAAAGAGGAAATCCACATAGATCCAAATACAATTAAATACATATGATCGTTATGAAAAAAAAAAAATACTATCGAATCAGAACCCACGTCATTAGTCTCATAATCATGCTCATATTTAGTTAAGTGACCTTAGTGCAGTGGCAGGAGGTAAATCTATTTGTAGAAGGCACCATCACACCCAGGATCGAGTCCCCGCTCCTACGAATGTAGAAATTTGGCTAATGAACCGGCCAGTTGTAGCCCAATGGTTGACCAAAAAAAAAATCATGCTCATATTTAAAACAAATTAGTGATAAATTACGAAGAGCCCAAGCAAATAAGAAACAAAAGATGATCGTAACCATTTTAACTTGATAAGAATAGCGGATAAATCGTTCATTTGTTTGATGTATCTTCATAACGATAAAAATCTGAAATATATATTTGCTGAAAATATATTTATTTTTGTGCAAAACTTAAAATATATATATATAAGAAGAAAATGTAGATTTTTTTTTTTTTGGTTGTGGGCCTGAAGTTACTAAAGTCCAAACTACAAATAATTTAGTTAATTACGTCCAAACAACAAATGAATACATGTGTCAGATATACAACATGTCAAGTGTCATTTCCTTAACAAAATTGAGGAAAACTTTCTCATATTATATAAGATATTGTTAGGTTTAGGTAGGATGGATTCCCTCGTTTGTAGCAACCCACCCTTCTATTTTTTTTTTTTTTTATAATTCAGAAGTGATTCTAAAGGCTTCCTAGGCCCAAATACTAGTTTCCTGGGGCCGTAGGAAACCATGTTAAATTTTGAACCCCCGTGACCAATGCTACTCGAACCCAAGTGGCATGACTTTTCTCCCTTTACCACTGGACCAAGGCGACTTGGTTCTAACCATTCTAACAATTTCTTTCTTTAACCGCTTTTCTCTCCCTCTCTCTCTACTTGCCATGGTTCTCGAGCTCTGATGAGGTTGAAATAGCAATTAGCAACGACAACAGGTGGAAAAGTGATACGACCAATAAACTGGCTCACGAGCAGTGCCGGCCCGAAGGCGTATAATGCCTAAAGCACATCAGAAAATGGTGCCCCTAAATCCCATTTATAAAAAAAAACCATACACAAACATCAATACATCACTTGTTGACAAAAAGAACAAAGGAGAACACATAATCAACGAAGAAAAATTCTTGGGTTCACCCCTAGGGGTGAACCTCTTATATTCACCCCCTCTTAATTAACCAATCAAAATACTACAAAACGCCATGTCATATATCATATTTATAAAATAAATCAAAATTAAAATAAAAAGACAAAACAAATAAAGGAAACAAATTCTGTAGATTTTTTAATAAGGAAATTATGTCGGTTTAGGTTTATAAAAAATGATTAGACTGTAGATTTTACAATTAAAAACAAATATATGTCGGTTTGGGTTTATAAAAGAGTGATTAGGGTTTAGATTTAATAATTAAACAAAATTATATGTCGGTTTGGGTTTACAAATTAGTGGTTAGGGTTTAGATTTTATAATTAAACGAAATTATATGTCGGTTTGGGTTTATAAAAAAGTAGTTAGGGTTTAGGATTTAGATTTTACAATCAAACAAACTTATATATCGGTTTGGGTTTATAAAAGAGTGGTTAGGGTTTAGATTTTACAATTGAAGAAAATTATATGTCGGTTTGGGTTTATAAAAGAGTAGTTAGGGTTTAGATTTTACAATTAAACAAAATTGTATTTCAATTTGGGTTTATAAAAGAGTGGTTAGAATTTAAATTACACAATTAAAAAAAATTATCGGTTTGGGTTTATAAAAAAGTAATTTGAATTTTGATATTATAATTAAAAACTATAATACAATATTTAGAATTAACAATTATAAAATTAATTGATATACAGATTTTGTTTCTTTAATTAATCATTTGTTTCCTTAGTTAATAGGGGGTGAATAAGAGTGGTTCACCCCTAGGGGTGAATTGTTCATCAACGAATAATGATTTAGTATAATTAGTTAACTATCAGCTTTCGTTTGGTAAATTATATTTTCGTTTGATAAAGTTTACTGAAATTGCAGTATCAGATTACACATCAAAACACATGCAATCCACCAAACAACACATTATCAAACAGACAAATAGTTAGTGGAGACTCGATCTACGAAGGTTAAATAGAAGTTTATATAATCACTTAACACTTTGATGTTTGAATTACTTTTAACTTGTAAAATTAAAAGAAGTAAAACAAAACAAAGATGGGGACTGGTGGTGTGAACGTGGATAAAACAGAACATTTTAGATGACATGGAATAGGAAAAAAATATTTCTAACACTATAAACGCGGATCTGGTGGTTTGAACCCTTCACAAGAGGCTTAAAAGAAAATATAAAAACCCACTGCACCAATCGAGCTTACCAAACTTTGCTGCCCCTAAAATATCTATGATATTTGGCGTTTAAAGCCTTTGCTTTACAGGCTTTAGGTCAGGGCCGGCTCTGCTCACGAGGAATCAGTTTGTGACAATGGCACAATGCGATGCTTGAAACCATGGGACACTCCTTGTAACGTGTCAACCCCTAGTGTCCCAAGCAATCTTAACCACTCTTTTCAATAGTGCAAATTTTATCCCTAGTGGAAAGACTACTCGAAAATTGCAAGACCAACCGAAATATTAAACAACAAAAATATTATGGTTTTATTTTAAATATTACCAATCTTTTATTTCACAAAGAGATACCAACGAAACCATTGATAGAAAGACAAAAAAATATGGAGATTTTGAACACAAACACAATAAACAAATATCAGATAACTAAACAGAAGCAGACAAGCTGGGAACAAAAGAGAACCAACGAAACCCACAGCTCCATTTCTCTGGCAGCGAAGGACACTTTGGAACCCAATGCCATGTCCTTCTCCCAACATGAAAAAACAGAATCTCAGGCCAATTGTAACAACAAACACAGATCATCTCTTTATGCCACAGACAGTACACATGCTCGTAGTTATGGTAACATACCGAAGTGAACTTCCTACAAACAATGTCCGGTAACGTTTCAGTTTCGATCCAACTCAATGTCTCGTCTTTAAATTCCCAAATCTTGATACTCCTGCAAATCCCATTGCTCCCAATCCCTCCAACCATGTACAGTATCTTCCTCTCTGGATCACTCACCAATCTAGCAAACGTGATGTGATCCTCCGCCGGAAAAACACCGTGTCCGGTGGCTGTTGTTGTCCATTTCCCGTCGTTTAAATCAACGCTCACGATTATAAAAGGCTCGGATCTAGCGAAGTAAAGAGACCCACTGTAAAACACTCCATCTTGATTAAACCCACGAGGTAAGACCTGATCAACGCCGCCGAACTTCCTCCAGGTGCGATCACCGGAATCGTAAAGGCAAACGGATCTTGAAGAAGCGGCGGAGGAAGATGGGCAAAGAGTGAAGATTTTGTAGCCGTCAGGGGAGGTAACAAGAGAGAGAAGCTCAAAGGGGAAAGAGTAGCTAGGGAACTTGATAGATCTTGAGGATCTGGTTAATGGATTGAAGATGGAGAGAGAAGAAACAGAGGAAGTGGAACGTGAGAAACAGAGGAGGCCGTGGGAAGAAGAGAGGAGAGAAGAGGCGCAGGTTACTGAGAGAGAGCGAGGGAGTGGTAACGTGCACCAGGAGATGAGATTTGGGTTGAAGAGAGGGAAGGAGTTGAAAGATTGAGGATGAGAGAGGAGGAGGAAAGAAGGGAGAGAGAAGGAAGAATGGTCGGAGAGGAAAGATGGAGAGAGGATGAGAGATCGGAGATGGCGTGAGATTGATCTTAAGGAGATGAGAGTTTTGAAAGGGAGGAAAGAGAGGATGTGGTCGAGGAGGTGATTTGGTAAGTTAGACCAGATGGTTGGATCCATGTCTCTTGGAGAAGATAGAGCTGTGGGGGATGATTCTGGTGACCAGTAGAGGAAATCGGAGGCGGTGGATGAGGTGGTGGTGGTGGTGGTGATGGTAATGGGTTTCTTGCCGTGAGCTCTGAGTCGGAACATGGTGAGAGATTGTAGGAGGGACGTTGAAGTTTCAACCAGCTTTGAGTTGTTTTCTTACTTCAACAAGAGACAAAGGGAAGGGAAGAGATATGTAACGAAGACTCTACGTTTGCGTCTAGACGGTTCACATTTGGGATGTGGGACAAAAGAACAAGTGAACCGGACCCAACTGATGATGCTCTTCTAATTTTTAATATATTAAAAAAGCATATAAACAAAAATGAAACTAATTTTTTATATGAAAGTAAACAATATTAATCTTTCTTTTGGTCAAACATCGGAATAAAACATTAATATATTTTCTCTATATTTTGTTCAAACGAAAAAAATTAATATATCAAAACTAACTCGAAACCAAGAATATTAGTGTTGTATTAAACCGGTTAGATAAATTCAAATATTTTTAAGTTTCAAATTTTTAATAATACTTATTTTATAAGTAAATTGTTTAAGTTAAAATGAATTATTTATACATTGTACTTTATTTCTCAAAACTAAACAGAAGTGAATTCTATAATGGAACCAAAAAAAAAAAAAAAAAATTGAACCAAATGTCCAAATATGCATTTCTTAAAATCAAATGCTAAACTGAAAAATATCAATGCTAAAGTCTTTTCATATTAAACGGTATAACCACCAAAAAAAATTATATCTTATATAATATGAGAAGGTTTTCATCAATTTTGTTAAGTAAATGACACTTGGCATGTTGTATCTCTAACACATGTATTCATTTATTGTTTGGACCTAATTAACTAAATTATTTGTAGTTTGAACTTTAGTAACTTCAGACCCACAAAACCAAAAAAAAAAAAAATCTACATTTTCTTCTTATATATATATATATATATATATTCAGTTTTGCACAAAAATAAATATATTTTCAGCAAATATATATTTCAGATTTTTATCGTTATGAAGATGCATCAAAAAATGAACGATTTATCCGCTATTCTTATCAAGTTAAAATGGTTAAGATCATTTTTTGTTTCTTATTTGCTTGGGCTCTTCCTAATTTCTCACTAATCTGTTTTAAATATGAGCATGATTTTTTTTTTTTTTGTCAACCATTTGGCCACAACTGGCCGGCCCATTAACCAAATTCCTACATTCATAGGAGCCGGGACTCGATCCCGGGTATGATGGTGCCTTCTACAAATGGACTTACCTCCTGCCACTGCACTAAGGTCACTTAACTAAATATGAGCATGATTATGAGACCAATGACGGGGTTCTGATTCGATAGTATTTTTTTTTTCATCACGATTGTATGTATTAATTGTATTTGGATCTATGTGGATTTCCTCTTTTTATTATTATTTATACCAATTAAGTGGCTCATAAGTATCTGGTAAATAATTGTATTATGTTTTTTTCCTTAGTTTATCCAGTTAAAAGTTAAAAGATGTTTTTAATAATTACAAAAGATAAAACAATGAAGAAACTCCGTTAAAAAGCATCTGTTATTTTTGATGAACTTTCTCTTCACTATATAAGGAAATGGATCACTTATTTGGAGACACTATTACTGGAGTTACAAAATTATGAAGAAAACAAAACTGAAGAAACTTAAATTAGACTGAAACTAGAGATAAATTTAAATAGCCAAATTTCAAGAGATAGATTAAAAAAATGGAAGATGTAATTTGTAAGAATCTTAAAATATTATGTAATTTGAGATTAATTATTAGATTTAAAAAAATAAATTAGCAAATTGTAATGTGTGAGAATAAATTAAGGTAATCAATATGAAAAATGGGGAAAACAGACAAATATTGAGAGATATATTAGGAAAAAATATTGATGTGTTTTGTGGGAAACTTAAAATATATCAGAGAGAAAAACTATTGAAAATGGGTTTTATTTGGATTATGGGATGTGTGATTAAAGAACAATAGTGTATGTGATTTTTGTTAGATATTGTTCTCAATTGGGGAAAATGGTGTTAACATCAAAGAAGAGACATGCGTTTATGACTTATTTGGAGGAAATAAGGAGAGTAAGAAAACATTTTTCTTCGTATCCTATATAGTTGATTTCTAGATAAACTAATGTTAAAACAAGCACACAATATTTGTGTTCAGCTACATTTTTTTGTATATGTAAACAACTATATTTTCCTCAGTCTTGATGCTATGAATTAAAATTAATTTTAAGTTAATCATTTATTATTATAATATTAATTTGTGTCAAGTATTAGAAAATATGATTTTTGGAGAGACGACACAAAATTTTTAAAAACTTGCAAATATTTAAGGAAAAAGTAAGCTATCGATTGTATTGAACAAGAGAAAGAAGATGACATGTGCACAAACTTGAAGTGGATTTGTGTAAATTACAAGCTTGAACAAGTTGTTAGCAGTGATTACTGTAAGTCTTACTCTTACTATATCCATTTGTTAATTTTAATTGATGATTAAAGTTGTCGTGTAAAAATTAAGATATTATGCAAAATTTTGTTTTCCTAAATTAAAGTATTATTAGTTATCTATTTTTAAAAATATACCCTCTAGATAAAAATCTGCATAATACAAATGATGATAAAACACATATAATTAATTATGTATTAAAATTTAGAAACATTAAATAAATTTTGTATGAGATAATGAATAAAAAATAATTACTTTAACTAAAACTTTTTACCGAGATGTCTTATTTATTTTATTTTACGTCAAAACATGAAGAACACATATTAAATATATTTTTTTACATTAAAATTTTAATTATATATCTAGATTTAAGATATATAAAAATTAATAAAACTATAAAATATAATATATCTCGCGCATCGAGCGAGCCTACTTCTAATTATAAATATGTTTAACATATGGTGTCGAAAAATATAATCTAAAAATTTAACATAAATATTATTTTATTTTAGTTTTATATTATTCAAAATACTTTTATCTAAAACAAAACGTGATTCAATCTAACCAGACAAAAGTTTCAGTCATGCATTATTTTAAACCGAATAAACCAAACTGAAAACTCCAATGACGGTGCCACATTCAATTCAAGTATTTGGAGAGTACAACAACCAAACTAAACTCGACAAGAGTTTTGACTTCTTCTTCGCAATCACAAGTGGGCCATAAATTATACAATTACACATAAATGCACGTTTATTGATGATAGTCCGAACGTCGTTGGACGACCAACATCTAATTACATTATTGATGAATGGAACAGTTGATTATGAAGATTAATCTTAGGACCACTTTTTGACTTTAGAATTTAATATGGTTTCTATCTTTTACAAAAAGTGTCTATCTCGATCGGTGATGTAATAGTCATAATAAGTAAGTAGGACCAGTAGATAAGATCCGCTCGTCTACACTCTTTTCATGCGAAATCTGAACAATGTTATATCGAGAGGCTGCAGAGCAGTAGCAAGTAGCGACGATGTGTTCTCTTATAAGTTTATTAAGTTTTTTGAACTGAATGTATATGATATCAAATCCTTCTCTAGTTTCCTAAGCCCTAACAATAAATAGTTTTCCTCTAAACAATAATTAATCAGACTCTAATATCTTGTAAAATATACCATTTTGACAATATACCATTTTGACACGATTTTAGCAATTAATTGCTAGATTAACACTGGTTCCTATCAAATAACTAGAATGACACAATTTTTACGTAAAAAGACGAAAAACCCAAGATTTTTTTTTTTGAAAAAACGAAAAACCAAAAAATTATAGTATTTAATATTTTGATTAAAAAATAATTTAATTTAAAATATAAATTGATTAAAAAATATGATGTTTAATTTTTTAATATAATTTATGAAAATAAATTATAATTTAAAATATAATGTATAATAATAATATTCAAAAAATTGTTTATAAAATATCTTATTATATAAAGTATGATTTTAAAATAAAGTTTAAAATTATATAGTTTAAATAAGTTTTATAAAAATATTTTATATAAAGATATGATTTAAAATATGAAGTTTAAGATTATATAGTTTAAAAACGTTTTATAAAACTATAATGTATAAAATTTTAACTAAAAAATATTAAAATAATATTTGATATAATATAATATATAAAATTTTTAATTTTTTAAATATGATTTTAAATATGATGTTAATTTTTTAAATATGATTTAAGAAAATTAAAATGTATAAAATATGCTTTAAAATTATGAGTATAAAAATATGATTCATAGTATGATTTATAAAAATTATATTTAACAAATATGACTGAAAAAAATATAACTTAAAATAAATCTGTTGTCACTATATTTACATTTTACATCTAATAAATCGGTTATCAAACACCAGATTTTTGAAGCAAGCAAAAAAACTGTCATAACGTAAACAAATCTGCCATAACATATGGTATTCACATAGGTCATTTTAGCAATTTTTAAAAAACGTTATAAATTTGTTATCAAATGACAGATTTTTGGTTAAATTAAAAAATCTGTTGTAACTTAAAAAAAAAAATCTGTTATCACTAGAGGTCAACCTAGTAATCATTATTCTGTAAAAAAAATCTGTCATGTTACCACAGATTTTTAATCATGAAAATAAATCTGAAATAACTGTGGAAAATAAATCTGCCAAACATTATATCAAATCTATCATATACTGTGAAAGTATGTGGTGTCTTTATAAATAAGTATGTCGTAAAAAATAAATTTGTCATCAATTATAAATCTGTCATAACTGTAGTTAAAAAATCTGTCGTCCAAAATAAGTCTGTCATAAAAAATCTGTCATACAAAAATAAATCGGTTATGCAAAAATAAATCTGTCATACACAAATAAATCTGTCACAACTAGACTGGCAGACTTGTGAAAATATTTTAATTTTCTTAAAAAAAATTCTGTGAGGAATCTAAGGGAAGACACTTCATTGCGGGAAGCACCACACGCCTGCTTCCTCGGGAGCCTTGTGCATTGATTATCGGGCGCTCAACAAGGTAACCTAACTGGTATTCCCCTGTTCCCTGTATTGGTTATGTTCCTTATTTCTCGTCTAGCATAAACTAATCGAGCTCCATTTGGATAAATGTGACTTTACTTTTTTTCCTAACAAAGCAAAAAGGGTATTTTAGGCAAAAAATAATTCATCTAACCCTCACATTTTATGAGTTACTTTAGTAATTAACTTCTTAATTAGGGTCGATATAGTTTTGGGAGAAAAAACTCTTTATTATTGGTTTTTCTATACTAATAAATGATATAGGAGTTTATGTAACATCAAATCTTAAAATTTACAACAATATTAAAACTTATTATAACAGACATCAACAAAATCGATCCAATACACCAATATTGCTTATAGCTTCTAGAATATTTTGTCCAATACACATATATTGTACAATATAGCTCCTAATATATATTGATGTTAGTATATTTTAGAAGCTATTGATCAAGTCTAACGCATATATTGGATACACCAATATTGCCCATACACCAAGATTTTCTTCGTACACACGTTTATACGCGGCGCTAGTATCCACCTCTAGAAGAAAATATGGACATATAATACTCTCAAAACATGTGCGTAAAGTAATCCATTATATTACTGATTATTTCTCGTAAAGTGCATTAACTGTTGAGAAAGAAAAAAAGTGCTTTAGTTTTCTCCACTTGACCGATTCTAGAACTTATAATGATCGCCTATAATGATCGACTATGCCGACGATGATTTTCAAGTGATCTATTTTGTGGACTTTGGGTCCAGGTAATTACAATGTGATTGACATATACACATTGTTTCATTAATATTATCTTGTAGTTAAAACTACTCCTTCCGATTTTTTTACTTCCTCTATTTTAAATTACTTGTCGTTTAAGATTTTTTATTAAGAAAACAACACAATTTTCAATTTTACCTTTTCTTTAATACATTTTCTAATTTTTTTATTGGTCAAAGCATTAAAATAATAAGGATATAATTGGTATTTTTACCAAACATATGCATTGAAAATCTAAAATGACAAATGTTGAAAAACAAAATGTTTACTCTAGAATGACAAGTAAAAAAAAACCAGAGAAAATAGTTGTTATTCTAGAATAAAAATTCAGTTTTATAATAATTGTCGTTTTAGATTTCCAATGCATATGTTTGATAAACATATCAATTTTGTCCCAACTTTTTTAATTTAATGATTAATAAAAAAATTAGAAAATATATTAAAGAAACAGTTAAATAGAAATTTAGTTATTTTTTTAATATGTGTAAAAAACCTTAAACGGCAAGCAATTTAGAACGGAGGAAATAACAATTTGTTTTGAAATTGATAAGTATTTTAGATTACGATACGGTTTGTAAACCAAAAAACTATATCTGAAATTTTGATCCAAACAATCATGAAGTTTCCAATTGTTTTTTTTTATCTATTATTATTATTATTTATTTTTTTGCATACAGAGATTAAACAAGACTTCTAGCTTGGTTTTGAGAACTGTTAAATTTTGTTCAGTTCGTTGTGATATTATCAGTTTTAATTTGAATCTAAAAGTTTGGTTAACCTTTAATAATATCAACGTCTCATATGATTTTTGTTTGTTTTAAACATCTTATCTTCTTTAAAAACCTAATCAGTTTAAACAACTGAACTGTTAATCCATCTAAACTTAAAATTATGCATATCAGTTTCGAAGATAAACCAATGTCAAAGAGAATATATTGAATTTTGGCTCCGTTCGGTTTGGCTAGATCATGCAATTTTACTAATTTTAAAAGCAAATAATTTTGGCTCCCCATTTTCAAACCACCCTCCTACTTCCTTACTAGATGACTAGCAAGATTTAAGTTTGGGGGTCTAATAACTCTCTAATTTACATGTTTTTAGCTTTTTTTTTGTCCATATTTTGCATTGTTTATACCCTTATCTTAGCATTTTTAGGTCATTAACTGTAGGAATTTACTTTTAGGCCACTTAGGGTGTTGCATTCTTGCATTTGCATACTTTGGATGAAAACAGGTGCTTTAGAGCCTAAAATGGGGAGAAACAAGGAAAAATCCGAGCATGTACCCGAAGGAGCCATCGAGCTGGAAGAACAGTCTGAGCCCCAACATGATCGAGGAGGATCCAAGAGCAGGAAGAACAACCCGAAGATCTACCCGAAGAGTAATCCGACCTTATCCTCGTATACCCCATCAAGTAGACCATCGGGCAGGACTGGAAAGCTAGATCGGGTTTCCATATATAAACAACTCATCTTCTTCCTCACAAACGAGCACGCCACAGACCCTCAAACCAGAGAGCGAGAGCTTCTAAGAGAGAACTGAGCGACTCAAAACACTTCACTTTTGTTAGGATTTATTTTATATTTTTTCATCATTTCTTTAGATTTCTACCTTGTACTCTTTATTTCTCTACTCTATCTTTTAATACAATGCAATTTTCGTTCATATATGCTTTTATGTTTCTTGCAATGATTTCCGAGTAGTGTAGTAAAGTTTCTAGGGAGGGGATAGATGATTTTGTGTTCTTGATCGGTTAGGATGTCTTAGTTTGATTGTATATGTTTTATAGATTCCCTTCTAGGTTGGTGTTCTTAATGCTATCAACAAACCGAGAGGGTGAGATTAGATCTAAGGTGTTTTACCACCGAGAGGTGTAGATGAAATGCTTGTTACAACCAATGCTAGAGATTTACTCACTTAGCCTAAGAGATTAGATGAGTAAGGGGTTTATTGACAATAATGAATCGGTTTTTATTGTCTGTTTGGTCATGTTTCTCCAACGAGAGTTGGGTAGGGGAGTGATCAAGGTTAATTGTTTCTATCACGAGAGTGTTTTAACAAGATTTTAGAGGTTCATTGTATAGGGAATATTTGCTTGAGGCATGTAAGACATTTGTATTGGTAACACTTAGGAATCGATTACCCCATTCTTAGAAGCTTTCGTATTTTAATTGCTTGCATTTTATTTCATCACTCGATCCCTTACCAGAACAGGTACACGATCACCTGCTTCGAGTAACCCCTCGAGTTGTTCATACCTTTGTTGTTTACTCGATCACCCCACCGGATCATGTACTCGAATGCTCGCATCGAGTGCTTAGGTCGTGTGGTTCCTTGTTGATATTCTTTTCCTTTATTCATTCTAGGACTGTTAGATCAAAACCATCTTTTGCTTAGCTTGACTTGCACTGTTCTGATTGCATCCTACCTGCTAGCATAAACAGCCATTTGGATTGATAACCCTTTGTACTACAACTGCATAGGGAATTGATACCCTGAGTGAAATCTCGCTTATCAATTTGGCGCCGTTGCCATTTGGTTGAATTTTAGTTTGCTACGTTTAGGATTTCAGCACTTGCTAGATCAAGTTCTTTTATCTATATTGGTTTGGAATCTGACTTGTTTGCTTTCATTTTTGTTTGTTTTGAATCTCAGGTACTACCCGAGCACCCACCCGACCCGTCACTCGATCACCTGGATCGGGTTAACTTTCGTGTACACACTCGGTTACCTACCTGTACATGCAAACACTATCCAAGGGTAGCCAAAACTTGAGTCCTTTCATCGACAACATCGACAGACCAAGGTTACTCAAACAACAACAAGTTCAAAAACCGCAACCAGCAACAATTGAGGAGACAATGAACAACCAGAACGGTCCACCAGCTCCTCAAGCAAGGACCAACATAGGAGCAGGGGATGCTCCTCCTACTCATACTCAAAGGAATGACATTGTGCCACCTGTTGTCTAGAACAACAATTTTGAGATCAAGAGTAGTCTCATCCAGATGATACAAAGCAAAAAGTTTCATGGATTGCCAATGGAAGACCCATTGGATCATCTAGATGAATTTGATAGGCTCTGTAGCCTCACGAAGATAAATGGAGTTAGTGAGAATGGATTCAAACTCCAGCTTTTCCCATTCTCTTTGGGATACAAAGCACATATTTGGGAGAAATCACTCCCCAAGAAGTCCATCACCACTTGGGAAGCGTGCAAGTAGGCGTTTTTAGCCAAATTCTTCTCCAACTCCGGAACCGCAAGGCTGAGAAATGACATTTTCAGCTTTGTTCAGAAGAACAATGAGACGTTCAGTGAAGCTTGGGAACGTTTCAAGGGATACACTACCAGATGTCCTCATCATGGCTTCAGCAATGCTTCATTACTGAGTACACTTTACAAAGGAGTGGTCCTCAAGATACGGATGTTGCTGGACACCGCAAGCAATGGTAACTTCCTCAACAAGGATGTTGATGAAGGTTGGGACCTAGTGGAGAACTTGGCTCAATCTGATGGGCATTATAATGAGCAGTACGATCGCCATGTGCGATCTACATGAGAGGAAGATGCCAAGTACAAGAGGGACATGAAAGCCCTCAATGACAAGCTTGATAAGCTCCTCAGCCAGCAGCAGCATGTTCATGCAATATCAGAGGAAGATCAGTGTTTACAACAAGATGGGGAGACTATTCAGCTAGAAGATGTGCACTACATTTATCATCAAAGTGGTAACACCACAAGGCCCCGAACCTACATCCACAGTAACCAGATACACAACCCAATGCCTCCATCTAATTCCTCCTCGCTGGATTTGCTATCACTGATGCACACAGTCCTATCCACACAGAAGACCGACACGATACACATTAATACAAGATTTGATGATCTCGCCTGCCGTCTATCAGCCAACTTCCAGCAACTACATAACAAGTTTGATGCCTTGGGATCTCGAATTCAGGTGCTTACAGATAACTCGGCTTCCACCTCAAAAAGTCCTACGGAGTCTGCACACGTGATAGCCCTACGGAGTGGACGACAATTACCACCTCGAACGGCACCACTGAACATCACTGAGGACAGCAATGATTTAGATGGGGAGGATCTCCGTGAACCGGCCACTTCTGCTGAACCACCAAGCCACTCTCCAAAACAACCCGACCCTACACCCGACCACACTACTCGGATAGATGATCGGGTTGACACTCCGGTAACTCCGCCTCCTACAGTCAAACCGGGAGGAGAGAAACAGAAAGAAAGAAGATTCATCCCTCCATCTTACAAGCCACATTTGCCATTCCCTGGACGATTTTGCAAGGAAATTCTGGAGAAGTACAAGGCATTGTTCGAGAAACCGATGCAAGAACTCGAACTTCGCATGCCTCTAATGGAAGCTTTTACCCTGATACCTCCTTACAATAAATTCCTGAAGGATGCAGTGATGGAGCGGATCAAACAAGTACAAGGGATGGTCATACTCAATCATGAGTGGAGTGCCATAATCTAGAGGAATGCCACTCGAACCCAGAGCTAGCTGGTTCTCCCTGAAATGCGTTGAGGCGCAGCAGTTGACTGGACATCTAGGGGTAAAGCACTGTTTCGGTGCGGGCCGCGAGAGCGGTACCAAATCGAGGCAAACTCTGAATACTAGATATGACCTCAAAATAACAGGGGTCAAGGTCGGCCAGTGAGACGGTGGGGGATAAGCTTCATCGTCGAGAGGTTGTTTACATACTCGACTAAAAGGAGAGGTCCAAAGTCGACTGATAAAGGAGAGGTCCGGAGGTATTAACTAGTTGATGAGGTCTCGACGAGCGACTGAAAGGTTCACCTAGTGCTCGAGAGAGAATTGGTTCGCGCCTAAGAAACTGAGCGACCCGGGGTCGTTTACTTTACCTTGCTCGATTGGGCCCTTGAAGTTTGGAAGATGTCTTTGCGATTTGGGGGCATCAGTCATCTTGATGCCTCTAACTGTAGCCAAAAGTCTTGGATTTGAGAATTTCGAGCCCATCGACATCCAACTGGTTTTGGCAGATCAAACTACGAGGTTGCCAAGCGGAGTATTGGAAGACTTTCCGGTGAAGGTAGGGTCAGTAGATGTACCAACCGACTTCCCGGTTTTGGAAATGGATGTGGAGCCAAGGGATCCGCTTATCTTAGGACGTGCATTCTTAGCCACCGCAGGGGGAATGATAGATGTGAGGAACGGGAAGATCGATCTGAAGCTCGGGGAAGATCTCACTATGTAGTTTGACATTCGGGAAACTATGAAAAAAACTACAATAGCTGGTCAAACCTTCTATATAGAGGAGTTAGAAAAACTGCGTGAGGAGTCGTTTGAGGAGATTGCAATCGGGGATTGCCTACAAACAGCGCTGACAAATGATAGTAAGGAGGGATTCATACATCAAGAAAAGGAGCTCTACAAGGAGCTGATTAATACTTATCGAGAAGTCATCGAACCGGAGCTAAGTGAGAACATGAGGGAATCTGAA
This sequence comes from Camelina hispida, assembly GCA_023657505.1. Lineage (NCBI taxonomy): Eukaryota > Viridiplantae > Streptophyta > Magnoliopsida > Brassicales > Brassicaceae > Camelina > Camelina hispida. The sequence continues at coordinate 29,301,282 of CP094637.1, forward strand.
GGAGAGGAAATGATGCTCGACAATAGAAGCTTGGACAAGCTAGTAGTCATCTCCCACGTCATATCGTGTAGTTGCTCAACACCAGCCCACCCGATCACCAACCCGGACGCTAACACAATCGCCCCATCGAGTAGGGTGATCGAGCACAACCTCGTGCCGCAACTCAAAACCACTAATGATTGGTCCGAGTCTAAGGCGCCTAAAGTGGAACTCAAACCTCTTCCATCAGGGCTAAGGTCCGCTTTCTTAGGACCTAATTCAACTTATCCAGTTATCGTCAACTCTAGCCTGCTTGAAAAAGAGTTGAAATTGCTTTGCACACAATTAAGAAACTATAGAAGAGCAATAGGCTACACTCTAGATGATATCAAGGGTATATCCCCTGATCTCTGCACCCACCGGATAAACCTGGAGGATGAATCGTATTCTAGTGTAGAACCTCAGCGTCGGCTAAACCCGAACATGGAAGAAGTGGTGAAACAGGAAATTCTGAAGTTGCTCGATGTTGGAGTTATCTACCCCATTTCTGATAGCACTTGGGTGTCCCCGGTGCACTGCGTTCCGAAGAAAGGAGGAATCACCGTCGTCAAAAACGAGAAAGACGAGCTAATTCCCACAAGGACGATAACAGGTCATCGAATGTGTATTGACTATAGGAAGCGTAACGCAACCTCGAGGAAGGATCATTTCCCCCTGCCTTTCATCGACCAAATGCTGGAACGACTCGCTAACCACCCATACTACTGTTTCCTTGATTGGTATAATAGATTTTTCCAAATACCTATACACCCTTCTGACCAAGAGAAAACGACATTCACTTGCCCTTATGATACCTTTGCCTATAAGAGGATGCCTTTCGGTATGTGCAACGCTCCCGCGACTTTTCGAAGATGCATGACATCCATCTTCTCGGATTTAATAGAAGAAATGGTGGAGGTTTTCATGGATGCCTTTTCAGTATATGGAGCTTCTTTCTCGTCCTGTCTGTCAAACCTTTGCAAGGTGCTAAAAAGGTGTGAAGAAACCAACCTAGTGTTAAACTGGGAAAAGTGCCACTTTATGGTCCAGGAGGGGATAGTTTTAGGACACAATATCTCAGAAAAGGGAATAGAGGTCGACAAGGCTAAGATCAAAGTGATGGTTCAGCTGCAACGTCCTAAATCGGTGCGAGATGTCATAAGCTTTTTAGGGCACGCAGGGTTCTACAAGCGATTCATGAAAGACTTCTCTAAGATCGCCCGACCGTTAACGCGGCTCCTTTGCAAATAAGCAGAGTTTATTGTCGACAAGGACTGCTTAGATGCCTTCATCAAGATAAAGGAAGCTTTGGTGAGCGCGCCAATAGTTCAAGCACCTAACTGGGACCATCCTTTCGAGATTATTTGTGATGCGTCAGATTATGTTGTGGAGGCAGTACTGGGTCAAAGAATAGATAAAAAGCTCCATGTGACCTACTACGCCAGCAGAACCATGGACGATGCCCATACAAGGTATGCGACAACTGAAAAGGAGCTCCTTGCCGTGGTTTTTGCGTTTGAGAAATTCCAAAGTTACATAGTCGGTTCGAAAGTGATTGTCTACACGGATCATGCTACCCTAAGGTACGACCTAGGTTCAGAATGAGAACTGAAGATCGGGGTAGCAGACCATCTGTCCAGAATGAGAACTGAAGATCCACTCCCTATAGACGAGTTAATGCCCGAAGAAAGACTGATGCACATCGAATTCTTGGAAGAAATGAGCCACACGATCGGACATACGATAGCTTACTCGATCCCCGAGTCAACCAGGTCGATCGAGTCCATGGCAATCGAGTCGGCTCAGCTACCATGGTACTCAGATTTCGTGAACTACATGGTGTGCGGGGAAATTTCTAAGGACTATGATGCTCATAGAAAGAAGAAGTTCTTTAGGGATGTCAACAACTACTACTGGGATGAACCTTATCTTTACAAAAAAGGGACGGATGGCCTGTTCAGACGATGTATAGCAGAGGAAGAGGTCTGAGGAGTATTAGAGCACTGTCATGGGTCCGCCTATGGAGGACATTTTGCCACCTTCAAAACAGTCCAAAAGATACTCCAAGCTGGTCTTTGGTGGCCAACCATGTTCAAGGACGCGCAGCTCTTCATAACAAAATGTGATTCGTGCCAGAAAATGGGTAATATAGATCGAGGAAATGAAATGCCTCAATAGCCAATCTTAGAAGTCGAAGTTTTCGATGTCTGGAGAATAGATTTCATGGGACCTTTCAACCCACCCTCAAATGGAAACATTTACATCCTAGTGGCAGTCGACTATGTCTCGAAATGGGTAGAAGCAATCGCCAGCCCAACGAATGATTACAAGGTCGTAATGAAGATGTTTAAAAGCATCATTTTCCCGAGATTTGGAATCCCAAGAGTAGTGATCAGTGATGGAGGAACCCACTTCATTAACAGGGTTTTCGATGGCTTGTTGAGAAAGCACGGAGTCAAGCATAAAGTCGCAACAGCTTATCACCCCCAGACCAGCGGACAAGTGGAAGTAAGCAATAAAAGATCAAAGCGATATTAGCCAGAATCATGGGAATCACAAAAAAAGATTGGGCATTCAAGCTAGATGATGCGTTATGGGTTTACAGGACCGCTTATAAAACACCAATTGGGTGGACGCCTTTCCAGCTTCTTTACAGAAAAACTGTCACCTTCCGGTCGAGGTTGAATATAAAGCAATGTGGGCGACAAAGCTGCTGAATTTGGACATAAAGACTGCTCAAGAAAAGAGAGCAATGGATCTCCACGAACTCGATGAGATACGGCTGGAGGCTTATGATAATTTGAGGATCTACAAGGAAATAACCAAAGCTTTTCATGACAAGAAGATCCGACACAAGGATTTGAAAGCTGGGGACAAAGTCCTTCTGTTCAACTCAAAGATTCGGCTATTCCCTGGGAAGCTTAAGTCAAGATGGTTAGGACCCTTCGAAATTAAAGAGGTTCTGCCCTATGGAGCGGTGACTTTGCTAGGGAAGGATGGGACTGAGTTTACTGTGAATGGGCAGAGAGTGAAGAAATATATGGCAAATGAGAGCACATAGGTGGGATCATCTCTGCGTTTCATCGATGCTGCGCCAGTCTGAGATGAGTTGAAAGTCAAGCTTAGTGACTATAAACAAGCTCACTTGGGAGTAAATCCCAACGGCAGAGTTGTAAATATAGTTTACATTTTTAAGTCTTTTCTCTCCTCAGTATTTATGCCATACCCGATGAGCTACACGATGCCCCCACGATCAACACCTCGATGCTGGTTCGAGCAAGTCGTTCGTGCATATCACAGAGCTCTCTGATGATCAAATACCGGCAGCTGCTGAAGCCGGTGACGACCCTGGCTACACGTTAGCGAGTATGGAGGCTGATACAACCTCTTTCTTCAACAACCCATGAGATACCAAGTTCATCCAACCTTTGTAAATAACATTGCATTTAGTTTTATTTCATTTTGTGTGATTCTTGGATTCTTTTTTCCGACTTTTATTTACACAGAGACTGTGTAATTTAAGTTTGGGGGAGGGTCCTAGAATGTATATAACATTGTGTTTTATTTTCTTATTTTCTTATTTCAAATTTTTGCAAGCTAGTTTTATTCATTTGAGTATGCATCTATGTGCATTGAAAAACCCAAAAAATTTGAAAAATCAAAAAAAAAAAAAAAAAAAAAAAAGTGTTCATGTAGTTGCATTTACATATTAGGATTGAGTCTAGTTTGTTTCATATAGGATTGTTGCATGTGCATCTTAGGGGACAATGATTAAAACTACTTTGTCTAAAATCAAAACTTAGGATTGATCCCTTAATCACAGTTCATTGTTGCTAGATCAATCTTTGGAGAAAAAAAATGAAAAATCTTTGTTTAGAACCTTGTGTCTTTTGAATGTTTCCTCCACTTGCTTGAATATTGGAACATCTCTATATTATTGGACTTAATTTGAACTTAAATTGTCTTGCTTATGAAATTTGAATACTTGCTCATGGTAACTCTAAACTCGGGTTAGCACTCCATTTTTACCAATCTTTTTGTTTAACCCGATTCGTTTTTCCTACCCATGAACCCAAACCTTTCTTTCAAACCTTGTTGTGAATTGTTGAGTGAGATCTTTTTCATTGTGCTATAGGTTGTGAAACCTTGAGAGTATTGAGAACGACAAAGAACTGCCTCTTGATTTAGCTAAGTTAGAATTTGAACTAGCTGATAGATTTGGTCTTGAAAGATAGGTGGTTAGCATGTTTATTTGGGTTGGGTTGAGGAATAAAGAAAAATAAAGAAAAGAAGTCCATAAGGTTAGAATCAATTAGCTCTGAGTCTCTAAGTAAAAAAAAAAAGAAAAAGATCTTGCTATAGTCTCCTAGAGAAAAAAAATATATATATATATATACATATTAGGAGTTTAGCAAAGAAAAAAAAAAAAAAGAGAGCTAAATGTTTAAAGTTTAGACATTAGGGATTACAAAGAAAAAGAAGTTAAAATCAAGGTTGTGGATAGTTTAATTCTAAGGGATTTAAATTAAAAAAAAAAAAAAAAAAAAAAGAGAAAGTGAATGAGAAAATAGTAGATTATCAAGAGTTAAGCTTTGTATGCTCAAATTGTTCTCAATCTTAGATAGTTTTCACAACTGTATAGCATTCTTTCTTTTGAAAGAAAACCACCCAAAGAATTTGTTTGAAACCACCTTACCAAAAAACCTTACCCTTGAAACCGATTGAGCTTGATTCACCTTCCATTTGCAAGAATTCGCCAAACACTTAATTGAATTTGAAAGAGATGTTCTTTACTTTTAGTTGGAGGTTGAACTAGATCGATGCATGGTAATAAGCATAGAAAAATATTTGTAAGTATATTGATTGATCTTAGCACCATCAAACTATCTTTAAGGACTATAGCTTGAATCCTTCGCTTAGCATAAAAGGTTATGAGTCCCCATTTTCAAACCGCACCCTCCTACTTCCTTGCTAGAGGACTAGCAAGATTTAAGTTTGGGGGTCTGATAACTCTCTAATTTACATGTTTTTAGCATCTTTTTTGTCCATATTTTGCATTGTTTATACCCTTACCTTAGCATTTTTAGGTCATCAACTGTAGGAATTCACTTTTAGGCCATTTAGGGTGTTGCATTATGCATTTGCATACTTTGGATGAAAACAGGTGCTTTAGAGCCTAAAATGGAGAGAAACAAGGACAAATTCGAGCATGTACCCGAAGGAGCCATCGAGCTGGAAGAACAGTTTGAACCCCAACACGATCAAGGAGGATCCAAGAGCAGGAAGAACAACCCGAAGATCTACCCAAGGAGTAACCCGACCTTATCCTCGTGTACCCCATCGAGTAGACCCTCAGGCAGGACTGGGAAGCTAGGTCAAAGGGATTTCCATATATAAACCCCTCCTCTTCTTCCTCGCAAACGAGTACGCCGCAAACCCTCAAACCAGAGAGCGAGAGCCTCTGGGAGAGAACTGAGCGACTCAAAACACTTTTCACTTTTGTTAGGATTTATTTTATATATTTTTATCATTTCTTTAGATTTCTACCTTGTACTCTTTATTTCTCTACTCTATCTTTTAATACAATGCAATTTTCGTTCATATATGCTTTTATGTTTCTTGCAATGATTTCCGAGTAGTGTAGTAAAGTTTCTAGGGAGGGGATAGATGATTTTGTGTTCTTGATCGGTTAGGATGTCTTAGTTTGATTGCATATGTTTTATAGATTCCCTTCTAGGTTGGTGTTCTTAATGCTGTCAACAAACCGAGAGGGTGAGATTAGATCTAAGGTGTTTTACCACCGAGAGGTGTAGATGAAATGCTTGTTACAACCAATGCTAGAGATTTACTCACTTAGCCTAAGAGATTAGATGAGTAAGGGGTTTATTGACAATAATGAATCGGTTTTTATTGTCTGTTTGGTCATGTTTCTCCAACGAGAGTTGGGTAGGGGAGTGATCAAGGTTAATTGTTTCTATCACGAGAGTGTTTTAACAAGATTTTAGAGGTTCATTGTCTAGGGAACATTTGCTTGAAGCTAAGACATCTGTATTGGTCAGGAACAGTGGAACACTTAGGATTCGATTACCCCATCTTTAGAAGCTTTCGTATTTTAATTGCTTGCATATTATTTCATCACTCGATCCCTTACCCGAACAGGTACAAAATCACCTGCTTCGAGTAACCCCTCGAGTTGTTCATACCTTCTTTGTTTACTCGATCACCCCACCCGATCCTGTACTCGAATGCTTGCATCGAGTGCTTAGGTCGTGTGGTTCCTTGTTTATATTATTTTCCTTTATTCCTTCTAGGATTGTTATATCAAAACCATCTTTTGCTCGGCTTCACTTGCACTGTTCTGATTGCATCCTACCTGCTAGCATAAACAACCATTTGGACTGATAACCCTTTGTACTATAACTGCATAGGAAATTGATACCCTGAGTGAAATCTCGCTTATCAATGATGTGGATGAATGGTTTGTGGCTCAAAAAATGGTTTCCAATGGAGAAGAGAGGAGAGAGGAAGAACTGGTCGGAGAAATAAGGGAGCCAAAAACGAGTAATCTAAGACCGCATATATTATGAAACAATACAAGGTGGGAGGTTCCACCGACTTCTTGGTATAAATGTAATGTTGGGATGTCTTGGTCAAAAAGAAACAAACTCGCAGGGCGTCTTGGGTGTTGAGGGATGACGAAGGTACGGTGATTCTACACAGCCGTAGGGCTTTTACTAATGTGCCAAACAAAGACCAGGCAAGCTTTTTAGCTACACGATGGGCTGTTGAAAGTTTAGTTAGTCATAGATGTGTGAAGGTTATTTTAGCGTTGGAAGATGCTTCACTAGTTTGATGTGTTTTGTGGCCAAAAGCGTGGCCCTCTTTTGCGTATGAATCAGGGGAACTGTTAAGGTTACTAAGATTTTTTTGTCAGTGGACGATGGTAGTAGAGAATTCAAAAGCTAATAGAGGAGCTTCTCTCATTGCTCACAGTGTTACAAGTGATTGTCGTTTACAATCCTATGTGACGTCCATTTACCCAACTTGGCTACAAGCAGTGTTTGAGGATGAGAGGGTTCGATCCTCTACATAGTTTTTTTATGTTTGCTTTATTGCCCAAATGGTGTTAGTGTTAACCATTTTTTTGTATAGGCCAAGTTCTCGCAACTGGTGTGTGGCTAGGATAGGGTTAGGCTAATTATGGGTGGATATCAGGTTTGTTTTTTGGAAAGGCTAAGTTGTAAACCCATGTAACAAGTGTATCAGTTTCTCAAAATCAATAGAAATCAGTTGAACAAAAAAAAAAGTATTTCGGTTTGAATAAGACTTGGTTTATAATATTAGGGTTTAAAACCCCACCAAAAAAAAAGGAATAGAAAAAAGATGATGGTTTGAAAAGCTAGAAAAAGATGGAGGGGTTGTTAGTAAAACTCAGAAAAAGATGAAGGGGTTGTTAGTAAATGTTTATAGGAAAGGTATGTATTCTATTGTTTGTATTCTATTGAAAAAAAAAAAAAAAAAAAAAAAGGAATGGTGACGGTTTTAATTTTGCAACTCTTTTGGTTCCATTATGAGAATTCGATGAAGAAGATACGAGAGAAGTGAGATGACGAGGTTGCTATCTAGGACGTTTCCGTCCGTGAAGCTCCGCGATACCAACCCCAAAGCTCCGGTCCTCAAAATTTTGAAAAATCCACAAACCCAAGTCTCGATTTCACCATCATCTTCGCAACAATCGCAAGAGAATTTAAAAATCCCCAATCCCAAATCCTGGTCCGTTTATCTCATTCTCTCCACAAACGAACCCATCAAAACATATGTTGGCATCACCACAGATTTTGCTCGCCGGTTCGTCATCTTTCTCTTCTCCTTTCACACTCTTTTGAATTTGAATGACTTGATTTTGGTATATCACCATTTTAGGTTCTGCTTCGAAAGGCTTGAGCTTTAGATTCATACATGTCAAGGAATTTAAAAAGCAATGTGCTTGTTGATTACCCATTTAGGTTTTGCATCGAAAGACTTCAGCTTTCAGTTCATAGAGTTCACGGAATCTAAACAGCAAAGTGCTTGTTGATTATTATTTAGGTTCTTATTCGAAAGGCTTGAGCTTTTGCCTTTTGGTTCATAGATTTCTAGAAAACTGAAAAGCTAAGTACTTGTTGATTACTTATTAAGGTTCTGTTTCTAAAGGCGCGAGCTTTAGATTCATAGTTTTCAAGGAATCTATAAAGCAAAGTGCTTGTTGATTACCCATTTGGGTTCTGTTTAGAAAAAATGAGCTTTGGATGATTCATAGGTTTTAAGCAATATGAAAGCAAAGTGGTTTTTGTTGGTTGCAGATTAAAGCAGCACAATGGTGAAATCAGAGGTGGTGCAAAAGCTTCAAGTTCTGGAAGACCATGGCTTTGTGCTTGTATCATCACTGGATTTACTTGTTTAAGCCAAGGTACCATCGTTGTTCATCTCTTTGAATTGAACATTGCCTTGTGAATGCATGTATGTATGGTTATGGTCTTATGGATGATGAGAGTTTTCCTTGTTTAATACTTTAGCTGCCTCGTTTGAATCGAAATGGAAGATCTTTTCAAGAAAGTTACCGCGGAGAAAGAAGGATGAGGAGATGAGTCAGAGTGATGCTTTGCTTCTACACCGGAGGAGAGCATTGGATAAAGTCGAGGAATCACTTGAATGCAGCCATCTTGAAACTGATTGGAAAATCTAACCAGGTAAGCAACCAACAACTAACTTAATTTATCAGCGGAACCACCGATGTTCTGTGCAGCGCCCGAGTTTACTTATGTAATGAATATTTATGTTGGGACTTGATAACAATAGGGAAAAGAGTGTAACTAGCATTTGGGTTTTACTTGTTTGAAAACTACATTGCACAAGCCCCATGAACATTGATTTTACAGCTGTTGTAAATTCTAAGGATGAATGGATGATGATACACCAAATTTAAAGTTACTGTAATCAAGATTGGTTGACTTTCAGTTTATATAGACAAACGTCTTTAAGAAATAAGATTGAGAACTGTGTATATGTTGTTAGAAATTGTGGTAATGAGAGTAGTCTGTGTTCGACACCCAACATAAATAGTGTTTCAGACGCGAAGGAACTAGTTTTCATTTACCTTTTTGTTGTCCTGACGCTTTGGCTGGCTTATAAGGGAAGTTCTAACTTCTATAGTGGCATTTCCCCTTCCATCATTTTGTTGTAGTTTGTAATTTGACTGAATGGATATATCAAGTATCATCCTTGTAGTCTGCACCATTTTTACATCTTTGACGGCTTGGTAATGTGTTTGGAGTTCGGTTTTTGTGACTGAGGTGGTGGTGATATGATTGCAATATTGGGTAACCATTGAACAGTGTGGTTCGGTCACTTGCTGTTGGTGATCTTTTAATTTGAATGTACAGTTAGTGTGATATTGATCGTCTTTTGAAGTATCATTTGGGAGTTTTGGGACTTGAGGTCTGACCAAACCATCTTATAACTGTAAGACCAAGTGACCAACCCCTAACATTGGAAAGAGATGGCCAGCTACTGCACAAAGTATGGTTAATGATTTCTTTCTTCATAAGTTCCACATCTAGGACTACACTTATGCGGCGCCAACATGCCTAGAAAAGTAAAAACTAACTTTTCATTTTCTACCATAATACCTGAGAGAGTTTGCCACATAGAATAAAACTATTTCCGTGGAAGTTTTGATCCTCCATTACTGGTAACCCAAAACAATAACTTTGATTCAAAATCACACAAAAAAATAGTATTACTAGTAATTTAATTTTATTCAAGCTAATTTTAAAATGCGTTATAAAGCTAGTTCCTGTGAAATATAAAAATACCCTAGGGTATATGAGAGCATTAATATGCTCCTTGTATAATAAGAAAAAAAGACAATGGTGCAACCCACGTCCGTCTTAGGCCGGTGGTTTTGTTTATTACCCCTCCAAAACATGAACTCCATTATAACCAAATCAAAACCCTCTAATAATTCACATTCAACAATCAGTTTTTTTCCACACAAAACAAAAAAGAATGGTGTTGGGTCTTCGAACAAAGAGTCGTAAAGACAATGGAGTGTTCGTTGAGTATGTAGTCTCAATCAAGGAGCTAAAACCATGGCCAACAAGCCAAGTCCCTGCACAATGCGTCCTTCTCAAATGGGAAAACGGCGAAAACAACTCAGGCTCTTTCATCGCGGTCGTGGGCAAAGACACGATCATGTTCAACGAGGCCTTTAGGCTAACATTAACGTTAGAACCCAAAGTTGGAACCGACAACAAGTTCCACAAGAATCTTCTTGAACTTCAAGTCTACGACGCCAAAAAGAAAGACAAGGGCGTCAAGAACAAGCTTCTTGGCACGGCCTCGGTCAACCTCGCTGATTTCGGCGTGTTGACCAACTCAGTCCCCGTGGGAGCTCCGTTTACTTTCAAGAAAAGTTCGAGGAATGATGCTAGCTCTGAGATTTACCTAACTGTTGAGCCGGCTGGAGAGGAGGATTACGATGAAGGAAATCGGAGTAGCTGTTCGTCGCAGCCGAAGATGAGCTTCTCGAGAAGATCCGGAGAAGGTAGTGAGTTTAGTTTGGCGTCGTTGACGGACGACGATGATGATGCTTCGTCAGTGTCTTCTTCAACACGGCGAGTTTCTTTCTCAGCTATGTGTGATGCTAATTCCACGGTACGCATTTTCATATTAGTGACGTTTGACGTAACACATTTCATTTGATTTTATCTATTTATTACTCTTTTGATTATTCGAATTGAATCTGAGGTACGCACGTCTATGTTTTTGGCTTGTAGTTTAAACAAATAGTATGATACAAAGTGAAAAATCGTGTTATTGGATATAAGAAAAGTACAAAATTGAGTTTCATTGGTGAGTCTTCTTAAGAAGTAAGACTTACATACTTTGACACGTTGAATCTAAAGCAGAACACAGAGGCGGTAATGAACGGAGATGAGAAGAAAGGTTGGAAACATGTAACGCTTAAGCACAGCAACAATGAAGCAGCACTCGTCTCCGAGATTGAGAATCTACTGAAAGAAGAAGAGAGAAAGAGACAGAGCAATCAAGTGGTCGTTGAGATTGATCAAAAACAAAAGGATGATACAAATGCCTTTCAGCTCAAGAAACAGTTCTCTGAGATCAAATCTGGTCCTTTAACGTTACCTCCGGACGCAGCGCGAAAACAGATGAAACTTCGGACAAACACTCTTGCCTTAGGAAGAAAGACTCTAGGAATGGAAGGCATTCCAAGACTTAAACAGCTTAAGTCTATTCAGTTGCATTTTGACGGAGCCAAAGATGATAGTCACAAAAAGGCAAGTGGAGTGAGCAACAAGGTAGGTTTAACTTCGCAGGAGCCTAGAACAGAGACGCTTGAAGATGAGCTGAAGGAATCTGCAGCTCTTGAAGCAGCTGTTTACTCTGTGGTCGCTGAGCACAGTAGCTCCATGAGTAAGGTTCATGCTCCAGCTCGTCGTCTTGCCAGGTTTTATCTTCATGCTTGCAGAGGAACAGATCATTCTAAGAGAGCCAGTGCAGCTAGGGCCGCGGTTTCTGGAATGATATTGGTCTCTAAAGCATGTGGAAATGATGTTCCAAGGTATTATTAAACCATATCAACATATATAGTTAGGGTGGGCATTTGGTCTTGTTCAGTACGGTTCTTCTAATGTTGTTTGTTTCTATAAATATATCCACAGGTTAACATTTTGGCTATCAAACTCGATTGTGCTTAGAGCAATGTTAAGCCGCGGTATGGAGAAAATGAAGATTTTCCCTGAAAGATCCAGTTCAGATGAATGGGAAGATCCTCGAGCACTTCTAGCGGCTTTAGAGAAGTTCGAGTCTTGGATATTTTCCAGAGTTGTTAAATCAGTTTGGTGGCAGGTAATCAAAAGAACAAATTTTCCAAATAGATTTTTGTAAAATAGTTTTCATCTAACAGTAATGAAGAATGAAACCCATTGCAGAGTATGACACCACATATGCAATCTGCAGCGGTTAAAGGATCTATCTCGAGGAAAGTTTCGGGAAAAAGAAGGTTAGGCCATAGGAACCAGGGGCTCTATGCTATAGAGCTATGGAAGAATGCCTTTAGAGCTGCCTGTGAAAGACTTTGTCCACTAAGAGGTTCAAGACAAGAGTGTGGTTGTCTACCTACGCTTGCTAAACTGGTAAGATACACTTAGCAAAGCCGTAATCAGAACTCCATGGTGATATATCTTGTTATACTTACTCAAGATTCTTTTTCATTCAGGTGATGGAACAGTTAATTAGTAGACTTGATGTAGCAATGTTCAATGCGATACTCCGTGAGTCAGCGGCTGAAATGCCAACAGATCCTGTCTCTGATCCAATCAGTGACATAAATGTTCTTCCAATTCCAGCAGGAAAAGCAAGTTTTGGAGCAGGCGCACAGCTAAAAAACGCGGTACTTAAACTCGCATGAACAGAGTGTTGTCAACCAGCAATAACATTTCTTTTGGTATGTTAATAGTAGTATTATTGCCTTTGTAGATTGGAACTTGGTCCAGATGGCTTGAGGATCAATTTGAACCAAGGGAGGACAAATCTGGTAGAAACAAAGATGACGATAGCAATAATAAAGAGAAGCCAGAAAGTGAAAATTTCAGACTGTTCCATTTACTCAACTCGTTAGGCGATTTAATGATGCTTCCATTCAAAATGCTTGCAGACAAATCCACAAGAAAAGAGGTAATTTGGCCTTAAAGAGTAACTCATTCTTCTTGTTCCAAAAGAACTTGTCTTTACTTCCTCTTGTTCTTGTCTGAAGGTTTGTCCAACACTTGGTCCACCAATTATAAAGAGAGTTCTTAGAAACTTTGTCCCAGATGAGTTCAACCCGCACAGAATCCCAAGAAGGCTATTCGATGTTCTGAATTCCGAGGTTAGTATTAGTAAACCGTCTTCACATTTTCGCTATAATAATCAGTGTGTGTGTGTTCTTGACCCTTTTGTCTTCAACTCAGGTTTCAACAGAAGAAGACAATGGATGCATCACAATCTTCCCTTGCGCTGCATCCCCCACTGTCTACTTAATGCCGTCTACAGATTCCATAAAACGCTTCATAGGAGAGCTGAACAATCCGTCTTTATCTGAATCCGGATCATCAGTATTCAAGAAACAATACACAAGTGACGATGAGCTTGATGACTTAGATACGTCTATTAACTCTATATTATCTGCTCCTGGAACAACCAATTCGTCAGAGTGGATGCCGAAAGGTTATGGACGCAGAAAGACTGTAAGATATCAGCTCCTTAGAGAAATATGGAAGGAAGATGGATTACAATGACTCTTCTCCTTTTTGTCTCTCCTATGTTTGATGAAAACATTTTCTACGTTTTCTTGGTTATATGTATGAAGGATACTTATGGCCACAGAGAAACAAATCGGTTTATAAGATTAATTTAAACTTGTTTATCCTAAAGTTCAATGTCTCACGAATAAAAAGCAAATGAGAAGTAGCTAAAAACAAAGATTGAACAAAGTAGATGTCCAAGAAACTAATGAAAAACTGAGCTATCAAATATTCACTAGCGAACAAATTTAGCAAAAACTCAGGTGTGGGTTGAAGATAGCTCCTCAAGTCTCAACCTTTGGCTTCTTGAAAAGTCGTCTTTGAGGTACACTTGTTGAAGCTGATTCCATGGCTAGAATACTAGTGCTCAAGGCAGAGAATGTCACTAATGAAGCTTCTAATAACCTAATGGCCTGCAGCATGCATCAGAATGTTAATCGGCAATGATATATGTCGAAACCAAAGAAGAATATTATCATGCATTTACCTCTTCTCTCTTAATGATGATAACTTGAACCTCAACAGCGTCTAATCTGATCTGTTTTTCTTTTAGCAATCCAATGGTTGAGGTTGAATTCGAAGGTGTGATGATCAAATCATCAGTTACCATAAACTTTGTCCCTCTCTTCATAAATCCACCACTAGGTGTTGTTGACTCATCAGTAGTGTTACTATCACCTTCACATTTTGGATCGAGCGAGATCACGGGCACGAGTTTATCCCACTCGTAAACAACTGGCTTATCAGAGTTTTCAGACAAACTGTACTCTCGAAAATGATCCACAGAGAAGGAAACATAACTGTAGTAAGTTGGTGGCTTATGTGTAGTGAAAACATCGAGCAGCTGCTTCTGACACTTGTAGTAATGAGGAAGTACACATTTAGCTTCTCTTCCTGAATCAACAACACTCAACTCTTTAAAGCTTCTGCACAAGTTTCCAATGCATCCAAGGATGGTTCCATTGCTGACTATTCCCCATACAGATTCGAGAGGTATAGCAAGAAAGGTGAAGAGAAGATCAACAAAGTCTTGGCCACATTCAACAAACAGAATGTTCCCTTCCTTCTTCCTAACATGAGCATTTAATGTAACCATTTGGTCATCTTTTGATTCCTCTCTATCTTCATGGATGCCAGGGGTCAGCATTTTATGAATCCTCTTCATACCATATGAGCTTTTCTTTTTCAGAAATGTATCGGTCAGTGGCGTATCCGATGTGAATAAACACTCCAGCAAAGTAGCTACCTAAGAAAATTAAGAGGAACTAGCATAAGAACATGAAAGGTAAAAAGTCTAGCAGAGTAAAAGGATTACCTCTTTGAAATTGACGTCTTGAATCCTCTCAACCAACTTACTGCAATCTGTGTAGCCAAGATCTTTAAGAACAGCAAGTGTTAACCCAACAGAGGTAACTTCCACTTTCAAATCATCAGTGATTATGAATGAAGCATGATCAACACCATTTCCTACAATAGCTCCACCTCCTTCTCTTTGAAACTGTAACACTTCATCCATCAAATTCCCACAGCTACATCTCGAGGTATTAAAATTGCTATACCTTTTACTACATTGCCCGCTTCGCACAAACATAGGGCACATGAAACACTTTGTAGGCTCAGAATCATCTATCCTCATCTTAAGATTTTGACATTTCTCATGATTCAAACTTCCAGGATACAAAAGCATTTGCTTACAAGCTTCTGTCCTGAAATGCTTAATGGACATACTCACAACACTTGCATAGATATTGTTGAAACAGCCTATTCCTGGTGACTGTAACTGCTGATTCATCTCTATCAATCTAACAATCGTTCCCATTGGCAATGTCAAAAAACTAAAGAGTATATCGACAAAATCTTTACCCGCCTCAACGTATACAACCTTGCCTTTATCTTCATCTATGAGTAGCTTCAAGTTAATCACCGGATTCTCCAAAGTATCTGACATGTCTTAATACAAAATCTGCATTGATACAATGAAAAAAAAAAAGTCACGTTAGTACACAGCCATGTTTGAGAGAATATTTGCATAAGTAAAAAAAAAGGTAACACTTGAACAAAGAGGATTCTGTTCACAATGAAACCACGGAAGAATATAGACTAACAATAACAGAAGAAACTGCTACTAAAGACTTTTACCTTGAAAGAGAATCAGGCAATCAATCTCTCTTGAAAGAACTTGGGGTTTATATAAAAATGGAGGAAGAGGAAGAGTTTAGAGAAGTAGTGGTTAAAGGCATAATTAAAGTTTTTGGGAATGGAAGCCGAAGGGGGAACGAGTAATGAAGTAGTAATTAATTCCAAAAGGTTTAAATGAAGTTTAACTATAACCGTTCAAGTTCAAAGTATAAAAAGAGGATGTTTTTAGTAGAGTCAGTGGATTTGATTACTTTTCAGAATTCGATGTAACGACTTTACTATACATACATTAACATAAAATATACTTCAACAAAGAAGTACTCATTCAGCTTAGTTTCGTACAATCACCTCTCTAGATCCCACATCCACACAAGTTTATATTGGTTCCCTCATACACTACATTGTCTATGTTGCCAAAGCCAAAACTGTGATGTATTTACCTAATTTATCAGATTTCACCCTTGTCTAGTTGTATTTAAACTAAGACACAACAAAAGAACCACCAAGTTCAGACCCAGGAAAGCTTTTCAGCTTATACAGCATCAGAGCAAAAGATAGGTTCCCCTGAGAGTTGATGAATATAAGAAGCTCCTTGCATCTTTACGCTCTAGTTTCTCGTCTTCTAGATGATTAATGATCAATAGAGGATGGTCAGCGCTTGTATACACATGAAGTTTGAAAGAGAGCAAACAGTTTTTGGACATAGAACAGGCAGTAAAATGAACATCAGGGGAATTGTCAACAAATGCGACCATGGATAATGATCTTGAGATATATCAAATTGTTCTGTTAAAGTTTCTGGCTTTACCCATCAGACTGGTCCACTTCTATTCTGGTAAGCTCATCAGAATGTAAGACTAGAGAAAGTTGATATTCAAGAACATACAACTTAAGACTAAACGATACAACATAACACTGAACATGCCTGTTTTATTGGCTCATATTCAAGAACATACAACATAAGACTAAACGATAGAGAACAAAATCCAAGAATCCGCGGAAAGAACATTCTATTGCAGAACACTGAACACTCAAGTAGTATATTCATATTAGAGTAGCTAGAAGAACAATACACAACCCAAATCTTTCTCGCTTTCCCTCTACACACCAAAGCTAGAGCAATGCAGAGATTTTAACTATCACAGGACAAGAATCAGTTTTTTTTTTTTTTTTTTTTTTTAATTCCAATTCCTCTAAGAGTTGCTCATGATACAATAAGTCACATTCTCACACTACAATTTAACAAAGATAAGATTGAATTGAGCGAAAGAGTAAAATTTTCAATTGGGAAGAAACAAAATCTTACAAAATGATAATTTTCTATGCTGAATCAGCAACCTTCGCCTTCCCTTTACTGAAAAAATCATCAATACGGCGAGTCCCAACAGGCGGCGTTGGCGGAGCTATCTTGTCGGAAGCAGTTTTGGTATGTCGTACAGGCTGAGGCGGTAAGGGAAGCGAATCGAGTAAGAAATCGGAAGTAGGTTGGTGACGTTTCACGGCGGTTCTCAAATGGTCGAGACTAACAGTCTTACGCTTCTTCTCCACCGCTACGACCGCTGATTTCTCGGCGAGGAAGTGAAGGAAGAGCTCGGTTGAGTAGGTGATTAGGTGGAGAGCTTCTGAGTTGATTTTGTTGATGTCTTTGTCGAGTTTCATTATCTTTTTCACTCTTCCGATTGGAAACTCCGGTCGAATTGGAGATTCTTGGTCTTCCGCCATTGATTTTGATTTTTGGTTTTGTGGTGAGATCTCTCGTAAAGTGGAGAATTTTACATTTTTAGGGTTTTCTTTTTGGTTTTACGCGCTCTGTCACCGCGGGAAAGTGAAAATGCGAGAGCTAAGAGAAAAAAAAAAAAAAAAAGAGAAACGTGCACGGTTTTGATTGATAACCGGGACTTTGGTTCTTCGGTTCCATTCAGTTTTGGTTAATTTTGATTTTGTCAAACTAACCGAAATAAAATTTGACTCTTCAGTTAATTTCAGTTTAGAATTTAAAACCGAAATTTATCGAGCTTTAAAAAAAAATTTCGCTGTTCCGGAAAATTTTAGGTTTTAGGTTAAATTTAGATAATTTTATTGATGTAAAAAAACTGGTTTAAATAACAAATATTTTGGTTAACCGAGAATCAAACCAAACCGTAATTCTCGATTAACCAAAGTAAAATTCACATTTTGTGGAGAACCTATAACCGAAACCAAATACACAATCTCGGTTTGGTTTTGGTTACTTAGGTTCGGTTATTTCGGTTCTAGCAATAACATAAAGTCAAAAAAACTATATTTAGAAAATGTTTTCGAAGGAATTTCTCTTAACTTTTGTCTTTTGTCTTTTGTCGCTAATTTGTACAATTTTCCTTGGGTCGCATGATTACTTTCTTGAGTAGTCTCTCATTCATAAAGTTGAAATTGTTTGACCGATTTTTTTTCTTAGTCACTGGCCATCAGCTGGACTCTGGAGGTAGTCATTGTGCAAATAACAGTTATAAGGCCGGCCCATAGGGCAATCAACTAAAGCCAAAGGATTAAGGCATAAAAAAATTGAAGGCATTTTTTTGTAAAATTTTTATTGAGTTTTTTTATATAAGACTTTTACAAAAAGTAGACTTTAATACAAGTGCAAATCATAGTTTTTGAGGTTAATTGTTGGTTTTGGTTTTGATTTTTTCCCTTGCTTTTGTTAAACTATTAGATAAACCTTTGCATCAAATCTAATGTTTTGGTTTTGGTTTGTGTTAATAAAATTTCAAAACATTAAACATATAGTCTTATGTACTATTGGTTATAATTTTTTGGTAACATATAAAAGGGCATGTTTTTAAGTTCTGCGTAGGGCAATAGTAAATGTCGGACCGGCACTAGGTTATTATAACAGTAATGCTCGAAAGCGATGACATAATACAGAAACTATATCGTTTTCACTTTTCCGAATAATCAAATTGTAAAACGGACTAACTGAAGCTGTTTCAGCTATGTCTTTTTGAATCAGTTTGCAACCGTAACAACAACCATATTTAATCCCTTTTTCTCTTTTTATCTTTGCAGCTTTATAGAAACAGAACCAAGAACCAATGTTCAAATCAGAACCAAAACAGACTGGACTGGCCACAACACAAGAACCATCACATGATTCACATCACCACCCTCTTACAACTTTTTGAGGTCCTTGTAATTGTATAATGTAGTCTCTTACCATTTTGCAACAATTTGAGTAACAGAGATGAACCCAACACATCAAACAAAGTCCATGTAACTGAATCATCATCCATAACAATACCCTAAACTATTACACAAAAAGAAGCTAACTTTATGAATCTTTGGATTCTAAAGATTTAAGCCACCATAGATGACAATTTGACTATGAACAATAACAACCCAACACAGAAAAAAGAAGCAATCATAAAAATCTATGAATCTGTTCTCATCTATGTGTATATATATAATCAACTTACAAGACAGAGGAGTAATAGAGTTCAAAGAGAGAAGAATCGTTTACAAAGTATACAAATTTTTGTTTGGGAATCAATAAGGACGGTTCGGTGGTGGCTGAACCGTAAGCTGAGCCGGTAAAGGTCTACCTGTTCCAGAACCACCACAATTGCTACAAGCCGCACGACCCGAACCAGAACACCTACGACATCCAACGTCACCATCAGACCATCGAGAACAGAAACAAGCGACTCTTCCTGTACCGTTACAAGTCGGACAACGAGGGAACTGACCACCAGCCATAGGCTTTTGGTCCATGACCGATTTGATAAAGACCGCACCGGCTAAAACGCTGATACCGGTGGCTAACTGGGTTATGACGATCGGACTCATTGTGGGTTTCAAGAGAGAGAGAGAGAGAGAGAGGTTTGGTTGCCAATTTTGGGGATAACGCAAAAGCAAGAACCGTGAAGAAATTGAAGAAGAAGAGAGAGATGTCAAAGTAAAGATTTTTTATTTTGTGTGTTCGTTCAGACAAAAGTGTGGTCTTCTCTTATTTTAATTTTGATACGGTTCGGTTTATTTTCTCAAGTAAATACAATTTTGAGGATAAGGGAATGGTAGAGAGAGTACACACGTGGGCTAGTGAGGGTTAAGTTGTTGTGTGAGGAGATGAATGAGCCAGCCGTGGGGTGGGATAGTCCAGTTTTGGATTTGGGTTTTTCCATTGGGCCGACGAGGGTAAAATATCTTGTACGACAAAAATCTCGGTTCGATTTGGTTTAGTTCAAATGAAATGATTATGTAAGGAAACTAGGATTTCACCATGTACCGTTGGACTAAATTATAAATTATTGTATTTTAAATAATAATTTTTAATTTATTTAATTTACAAATTCTCAATTAATTAACTTTTATCTAATTAATTTAGAGTTTTGTTTAGAAATTTTTTCTTGTTATTACGTTTTATAAAGTTTATAACATAATTACATTAAATTTGTTATTAGATATAATATAAAATTTTAGATTTGTTTTGTTCTCTAAAATTAAATAGAGGTATCTTATTATATAAAGTTCAATGACAAAATTTCTTATTAACGAGATGGTGACACGTGTCAAAAATATTGATATGATGTTAACACGTGTCAAAAAAAAATATAGAAACAAATTTGATTTTTACTATTTTACTAATCTACATGAATTAGAAAAAAATTTGATTTTTACTATTTTACTAATCTACGTGAATTAGAAACAAAATCTTTACTAAACCTAACAAAATCTTTACTAAACCTTTACTGGATTTTGCAATTTCAATATCTAACCATAGGAGATATTTTGCAATTTCAATATCTAACCGTAGAAAATATGTAAGTCCTATTTAATTTGATATTGGCCACGTCTTTTTGTTTAATAAAATATACTATCTTATTATATAAAGCTTGATGACAAAATTACTAATTAACAAGATCGTGACACGTATCAATTGTATCATTCAGATGTTGACACATGTCAATTATAAATTAATCAAAAAAATTATAATAAAAATGTAAAAATTCAAAACCTACCATAAAAAAGGTTTTATATAAAAGTAAAATACAGAAAAGAAAACCTAATTTTATTTAAAATGTTTTAAAGAAAAAAAACCTTTGTAAACTTCCATATGTAAAACAAAACTTTAAAAGTTTTAAAATTATTAAAAGGAAATTATAAGAAAAATATAAAATTTAAACAGCTTTAAAATTATAAAAAAAGATCATTATAAGGAAATTATATATATATATATATCATAAAATTCGAAAATATAATATAGTTTATTTATTTTAATTTTAAGTTGCTAATTTTACAAGAAAAATGATTACTTTTTATATATTATAAAAAAATGATTGTGAAAATATACAATTAATTACTGTTTCTAAAAATATAGATACTAACCTTTACATAAAGAAAAAGATGGTTGAAAAAAAAATAGATCGTCTCAGTTTTTTTAACCAGTCAAATAATTTATTCAAAAAGACTGTTATTGTAATATATATAAGATAGGATGTAATATTAACGTATGCGTTTTTGTAACTATAAAATTGTTAAAGTGAAGAGACATATAATAGGTTATTTAATGTGTTCATAAAGATAATTTATTGGTAGTAGTAAAGACTAAAGAATATATTTTAATAGTAAAATATATTTATGTGTACAAATACCCTTTTTAGTGGTATTATATATAGTAGGTTTTTAAATGGATATACATTAGTGTATTATAGCAAAAAAAAATTACTATATTCTACAACTAAATTTTATCTCTTTACTTTTATACATTGTTTTTACTTATGAAAATAATTAAATATATATTCTTTGTGAAATTTAATTTTATTTTAATAATTTTGAACTCATCTAACCAAACAATAAATTAAAATGAAATTCATCGGTTAGTTGTCCAAGCTCGAAGGAAAGAGTTTACAAAAGAAACTTCAGAGATAAGAGAACGCGAAGCACAGAGAAGATAATCTGCCTTCGTATTTGAATCACGCGGGATCCAAGAGATATAGAGTAGTGGGAAAGACTCCAGCGAGTTAAACTCATCGATCAGGTTGGAGAAGGATGACCAATCTTCAGGGGCTGCACAATAGTGAGTAACTCAGCATAATCTGTCTTGAAATGTTGACAAACGATCCCTGTAGCATGTATCCGCTCTATAACCCACAACAACGCTTCTAACTCCGAATGTAGGGGGAGGGGCTCCGTTAGGGTGGGCATTTCGGTTTAAGTTCGGGTTTGGTTTGGGTTCAGTTCGGTTTGATTAATTCAGTTTTCATAAAACTCTAACCATACTCAACCAAAGTTAGTTTGGTTTGGTTTGTGTTTGGGTTGGTTTATGTTCGGTTTGATTTGGTTTGGTTTGGCTCTAATTTGGTTCGATTTTATTCAGTTTACAAATCAATTAATGTAACAAAACAAAATTCATTGTCCTTTGATAATCATATGTATAAAGTAAACAAGAAGTTGTAAGTTGAATAATTCAAAGAATCCATAAAATTTTACCTAAAAATGATAACAATATTATTATTAAATGTTTAGTAATTAGAATAAAATAAAAATGAAACAAACCAAATAACATATGAAGATAGAGAAGTCTAATTTCTTATAAGAACTTTGGAGTTATTTACAATTTTACTCTTTAAAACCTAGGGTTAAAGTTTTAGAAATAATTAAATCTAATTTAACATAAACGAATTCATAAAGAATATAAGATTATGATTACATATTATACAAAAATTATGAATATTATTAATTAATTAGTTAATAAAAAGCACATTGAGTTATCGGTTCGGATTGGGTTTAAACCGAACCAAACCAAACCATTTGGGTTGAGAAAAAACTTAACCAAATGGTTTGAGTGTAGGATCGGGTTTGGTTTGGGTCGGTTTGAGTTCGGTTGGGTCAGTTCGGTTCGGATCGGTTCAGTTGAAATGCCCACCCACTTGGCCTCCAACAACAAGGTTCACTCCTCCCCAACACAGCACCACCAACTCAATCCTGAATGCACATTGGTTGCTTTCCAAGAATCATCAATCTGACAACCAGGTGAAGAAATCTGGATATTCGAAGACGGAGATGGAGCTGACATGACGGCCGTAAAAGAGAGCGCCTCTTTCCAAGCTAACTTATCGCCCAAAGCCTGAACAATTATATCATTCACCTCGATCTCTAAACCTAGAAAAACTTTTTTATTTTTGGTCTTTCAGATTGTCTATAAAATCCATGGTAATTGTAGAAGCTGATCATTATCATCCTGTTGAGAGGTACCTTTCCAGAAAACAAAATTCAAATTCGAGTACATCGACTCATATGAAAAACCCTCTGACGAGACCAGAGTCATAGATAAATCCCAAACTTCACAAGAGGTAGGGCATTCAAAGCAAACATGAATAATAGTCTCAACCGCATAGTCGCACCATTTACGTCAAATATCACATTAGACAACTCCGTGTATCAATTTATTTTTATAGATAGTTTTTACTTACTAAAAATATTTATTTTATATTCTTTATTAAATTTAATTTTATTTAAAAAACTCTAAACCTGCACATCAGGCGGGTCCTAATCTAGTATGTCTATATAGTATGTTAGTATATATTTTTATGTGTTTAATTTTTTTTTTTGGAATATTAAGAATTTGTTATAGTATGTGTAATATTTTGTTGTATATATACTAAATAATTTATAAGTTAATTTTCAAAACTATGATTACAAATCTATAGTATATATGAGATAAACTAATAGTTTTAGTTTTGAAAATTTATTTAGGATGAGAAATCTTGTTTTCAAAAATAGAAACTTAATATTAATTAATTAAATGAAAAATAAATTAATAATTAATGCCAGTGGCATGCTTGTAAATATGTATAAACTTCAGGATTTATTTTATAAATGTCTCCAAAAATATATAAATAGATGACTTTTAGTTTGCATTTTGCAATGAGAACTGAAACTCATCATATTACAATAATCTTAAAGGAATGCAATTTTTTTTTTTTTTGTGTGTGTCAGGTTCTTTCTAGTGCAACTAACATTGTACCACACCTTGCAAGGGATACAATACAATTGCAATTTGCAACCTTCATTTTTGTTTTGGTTAATTTTGTTTCTTTCACGTTTTTGTTGTGGGCGCTGCACTCTTCTCCACGAACAAGCCACGCGTAGAATGCAGCCTTACATGTGGCCTATACATGATGGAAGAAGATTAGAAGAAGCAATTCTCTTAACCACACGTCTTTATCCTTCTACCATTATTGGGTTTTCACATTGGGAATTTGGTATGGACTATTCATGAACGTTCTCAGCTATTGCCGCATCGTTCTGAAATAAATATTTATAAATTTTAGTCTAGATTAAAGTTAAACTAGGTATCAATCCGCACATAGTGCGGGATAAATCGATTCAAATAAAATATTATGAATAATATTATTATTTGAGATTTAAGATTTAAGATTTGTTGTATAAAACAAAATCTGTAAGTAAAATTTATCTTTTCGTTTATTCAAGATTGCGTTTATTTTGTGTATTATGTTTCATCCGTGAACTATTTAAAAGTGAAAAAGAATTTCAACGTGGTGGAGAAAGTTTTGATGTCTTTTGTGTTTCTAAAATCAAATTCAAATTTTTTATGTTTCACATTGTTATCTACATCATTATGTCATTAAATAGATAAAGCGATATTTTCTAGATTAATCAAATTAATTTAAACTAATCCTAAGTGTAAAAATGCAATGAGAAAAATGTATAAAAATGGTAAATAATAATAAAAAATGTAGCTCTTGTGAAAATTTATAAGAAAAATGATTGTCCTAGGGTTTCAAAAAAATTCAATAACATAGATACCATGTTAAGATTGCTGAGTCACATATATTTAAATAGTCATTACAATTTTTATATAGAAGACAAAGTTTTTGTTTTTCAAAAATTTAAATTGGTGAGTATATTCAAAATTGTTTGTGAAATGTTATTTATTTTTAAGATTATATTGTGATGATTAATTTTTAATTCTTGAAACCAGAGAATAATTTTTGCGTTTCAAAAATTTAAGTAGGTGAATAAGTTTAAATTGTTTGTGGTATGTAATTTACTTTTATGATTATTGTGATAATTTATTCATTTATTTTTTCAAAATATAGTTGAATAGTCATTAGACTTTTTCAAAATAGAAGAATAACTTTAGCATTTCAAAAAAAAAAAAAATGGTTTATAATTTTTTATGAAATGTAACTTACTTTTAATAATTAAATAAGTTAGGTAAGTGATAATTAAATATAATACATATTTGAATTTTAAAAGTTGATTAAATCTTTTATTTTTAACAACTAATAGAAAAAAACAGTAACTCACATATTTCAATGACATATTTATTTAAATAATAATGAGAAGTTAGGACATTTATTAAAATGATACAAGAGCTATGTGAGCGTGACACCTCAGCTTTTTAGTGAGAATATATAGGAGATATTAAGAGCAAATAATAAATTGAGCACAAAGCTCTCTGGCAACGACACATCAGCTTTTATTCAAGAATACTTCTCTTTTAATATATAGGGATTTAAAAGTTGATTTTATCTTTTATTTTTAAGAACTAATAGAAAAAAACAGTAACTCACATATTTCAATAACATATTTATGTAAATAATATTGAAAAGTTAGGATATTTATTAAAATGGTACAAGAGCTATGTGACCGCGACACCTCAGCTTTTTAGTGAGAATATATAGGAGATATTAAGGGCAAATAATAAATCGAGAATAAAGCTCTCTACACGACATATCAGCTTTTCTTCAAAAATGCCTCTCTTTTAATATATAGGAGATTTATCTTCTGTTAAAATGTGATTAAACTAATTACGAGAAATGTGCTGTTGTCGTTTTTCTCCAGCCAAGACATACGGCGTACCGTTTTTATTATCCCTTTCAAACAATTTCATCGTTATATCCAAAAAGATTAGGTGACCAAAACTTCCGTTAATTGATAGGTCCGGTTGATGTGTTACTGTGTGTGTTATTCAAGTTACATAGTTTGAAACTTATTAAATGTATTTATATTTAGACATGGGCGTTCGGAAGAAACCGAAAGAATCGAACCAAACCGAACAAAAAGCTTTTCCAGTTTTTGGTGTTGGAGGGTGAATGAAGGAGCAAACCGATTGGCAGAATTTTCAAAAGGTGTCAATTTTTAATTCGATTTGGTTCGGCAAGCTATAACCAATCGGTTATTCGGTTTCTGTTCAACATCAGTCCATCTTCTTCTTCACCTGTTAGGCTCAGTGAGTCTGTATGTTCGCAGAAAAAGTTTTGGTGGCTGCCATTAATTCTGTCAGTCACTTACGATCGATTAGGTTAGATGAGTTGTTCTATTTTTAATTTCTAATTGTTTTTAGAGGTTAGATGAGTTGTTCTATTTTTAATTTCTAATTGTTTTTTAGTAAGCCCAAAACAAATCTGATAGACATATGTTTAATAAGCCTATAATAAAAATTAAAAAACATGTGAGACTTCTTAGGATTTCTCTTACGATGTTATGTCTTGGTGGAAGTGTAATAGCCAAAAGTTCTCTATATTATCATAAGTTGTTAAAGATGTTATAACTATCCAAGTCTCATCTGTAGCTTCAGAATCAGTTTTCAGTACTAGTGACCGAATATTGGATCTATATAAGAGTTCTCTAACTCCTTATATGGTTGAAATGTTGTTATACACACTACAAGAAAACAGTCGATTAGCGACTACAAGTAGCGACTACATTTATAGTCGCTAAAAATAACGACTAGATAGTGACCATTTTGCGACTAAGTTGTGACTACAGTAATTTAGTCGCCAATCAGTCTCTACTTTACCGACCACAGTAGATAGTCGTACTATAGTCGTCAATTTTAGCGACTATTCTACGACTCATTCGGCGAGTCATTAAATAGTCACCCTGTAGTCGCTAAATAGTCATAACATACAGTTAAAAAACGTGTTTTTTTTTTGTGGGGGCCAACTGATATTGAGTAGTCGCCTATTAGTGGCATAGATGAGTCTTTAAAAACAAATTGCACCCATTTGTCTCCTTCATTCCAACACAATTGTCTTTCCTTCCCAAAAAAAAAATGTAGATCACAACCAAAATTTTGACTTTATAAAACCTTTTATTTTCTCCTTTTATATTCTCCAAAAAAAAATATATATAGTTCTTAAAAAAAACACAATATATATATAATGGCGGGAAATTTTTCATTAGAATTCGAATTAGTGGGGTTGGACCAATTCTCGTTTGGAAGTAGCCAAGATACAGTTCAGAATAGTGGCGGTAAGTTTTTCTGTCCATGTAGTGTTTGCAAGAACAATAGATGTCTCTGGGGTAGAAGAGTTATGATGTATATGTTCGATGCATTTAAACGATCATGAAGTAACTGTCATACGAAAGAACCTGTCGGCAATAGAAGGGAAAGTAGAAGAAGAAAACAAACATATGTTTTAAGAAGCCTATCATTTTCTTACTTTTATTCACAAACAATATTTGCATAGGATTTCTTATGAATATGCTCTATTTAAAGCATCTATATAGGTTATATATAGAATCTTTTCCTTATTTTTTTTTTTTTTTCAATATTCATTAAGGATTAATAAGTACTAAAATAAGTTATGTAAATTAAGATAGAAATTATAATAATAAAATTAAGATATAATTAAGATAGAAATTATAATAATAAAATTAATTTATTATTTTAATTATTATTATAATTAAGATAGAAATTATCATTACAAATTCTTTTAATTATTATTATAATTAAGATAGAAATTATATATAGAATCTTTTCTATCTTAATTTTATTATAGAAATTATAATTATAATTATAAATTAATTTTATTATTATAATTTCTATCTTAATTATAATTTATATTTTAATTATAATTTTAAGGCCCATTAACTAACCTAAACCCATTAACCCACTAACTAACCTAAACCCATTAACCCACTAACTATAATCGTGAAAACCCTAAACTCACAGACAACCATAATCTCTCGAAACTCAACTCTATCGCCTCTCTCAAACCCTAATCTCACAACACAACCCTAATCTCTTCGAATCTATCAGTTTCAATCACCAAGAAGATGCCAAATCGAGGGAGGAGGAGGAAGGTTGGTCCTAACGTTACTCAGAGAGCGACGAGGGCACCACCAAATCGACGGCCTAATACTCTGCCCAGGCGGTACAACTTCACGCCGGCGGGACAAGATCCTCCTCCTCTGCAGACGCCTGAAGCACAAGTCGGCGGTTTGCAACGACAGTCTCCAGCCCAGATCCGGAACTATCCTCCGCCGCAACAACTTTTTCAGAACTCGTCTACACATCCACCTCCACCCAAGCTACACCGGACTCCTTCAGAAGAAGTCCACTTCAATCCACGGACTCAGGGAAGAAGTCGGGATGTCTCTCCGCCTTCTCCAGTTCGACCCTCTCAAACTCAGGCGAGAAGTCAGGCGAGAAGTCAGGACAGCAGTCGGGAAGTCTCTCCACCTTCTCCTGTTCGACGCTCTCAAACTCAGGCGAGAAGTCAGTCGCATCCATCGCATCCATCTTCTCAAGGGAACAACTTTGAAGAAGAATCTTCTCCGGTGTTGCCCGAACTACAGTCGGATGTGTTGCGTGCTCTAAATGCATTGCTTGTGGTTCCAGACAGGGATAAGTTCACCACTGTCCTCTCTCCCACACCCGTACCGAACACCCAATGGTATGATTTTCCTCTTCACATGCGAATAACAATGATTGTGGTTTGTCTTGTGCGAATAGAAATGGTTGTTGGTCTTGTCTTAGGCGAATAGAATTGGTTGTGGTCTTGTCTTGTGCGAATAGAATTGTTTGTGGTCTTGTCTTGTGCGAATACAAATGGTTGTGTCTTGTCTTGTGCGAATAGAATTGGTTGTGTCTTGTCTTGTATTGATCTCATTTCTGTTGGTTTGTCTTTTGCGAATAGAATTGGTTGTGGTCTTGTCTTGTGCGAATACAAATGGTTGTGTCTTGTCTTGTGCGAATAGAATTGGTTGTGTCTTGTCTTGTATTGATCTCATTTCTGTTGGTTTGTCTTGTGCGAATAGAATTGGTTGTGGTCTTGTCTTGTGCGAATAGAAATGGTTGTGTCTTGTCTTGTGCGAATAGAATTGGTTGTGTCTTGTCTTGTGCGAATAGAATTGGTTGTGTCTTGTCTTGTGCGAATAGCAATGACTGTTGATCTTACTTATATTATTGGTTCATGTGTATGGAGGTTTACTCGTGGCAAAGGATCGAAACTTGTTCGGAAGATTACTAAAATTCTTCAAAACAAATTCGAAGGTCCCTTCTACAGCTGGACATGTGTGCCGCGGGACAAACAAGAGAGATACTTTCTTGAGTTCGCGGTAAGGATGCATCCTTTTTACATAGCTTTCATACATAGCTTTACATTTTTTCTTTTCACTCACAATAGCTCATTTTTTTCTAGAAAACCCACACTTGGGATCCTTTGATAACCGGGACTGTTCAAGCTTACTTTGAGAGAATCTGTAAAAACCGGATCAAAGACATGGTTAGCGGTGTGAGGACTAGTCGAGTTCAACCAAACTGGATTGGCGACACTCTCTGGATGACGATGGAGGATTACTGGGACACTGAAGAAGCACAACAGAGGAGTAAAATCTACTCTGATGCCCGTATGTCTGACCGTAACGGCCTAGGTCCTCACGTCCACCTCTCAGGGCCAAAGTCGTATCGACAGCTTCAAGACGAAATGGTTAAGTAGCTGTTATTTTTGCCACTTTCAATTCTTACATAGCTGTTGTTTTTTTAGTTAATCTCTGTTTCTTTGCTAACATTGCAGGTTGAGGAATTGGGAAGAGAAGTCCGACTTGGTGAGGTGTTTATCAAGGCACATACAAAGCCTGATGGTACATATGTTGATCGGAAGGCAGAGAAGATTGCAGGAACTTATGAGAAGACTGTTCAAGAGAGGTTGTCTCAGCTGGAGGCAGAGTCTTTTGCTGTGTCAGATGGAGAATCACGGCCACGGGACCTCACAACAGAAGAATATACAGAAATTTTCCTTGAGGTAACTTTTTAAAAATACCAATACACATTTATAGACTTGTAGTTTAACTTGTCATCCACTAATCTTTACTTTTCTCTTCTTTTCAAGTCCACTGAGAAAGATACAAGAGGAACACCTTATGGAGTTGGAAGCCTCAAGGACTGCCTTGTCAATGGAAAGCATAAGCAAGCATGTGGCTCTTCTACCTTTGTGGCTCTCGAAGAACAGTTGAAGGAAGCTCAACGAATGATAGAAGAACAGGCTGCTCAACTGCGGAGGCGTGATGCAGAAACAGCTGTGCGTGAAGCTGAGCAATCCAAAGTTATTGCTGCCCAGAAGGACAAGATTGACCATTTATCAATCGTCGAGGAGTTTCTGATGGAAAATGATCCGCGGTTTGAGAATTTCGTTGCAAGCAAACAGACAACCACAGAACCTCTTCCCCAAGATGATCCAGCTCCAACTCCATCAACCGCTGCTTAATAGGTTTCTTCTATGTCTTAACTCTTTTTAGATGAACTCTATCTCACTCTACTCGGATGAACTCTATCTCTTGCTCTTTTGTATGAACTCTATCTCTTGCTCTTTTGTATGAACTCATTGCCACTTTTGTATGAACTCTATCTCTCGCTTTTTTGATTTCTGTAACTTGAACATGTATTGTATTTCAATATTTCGATATTATGTCTTTCCAAATTCGAATCTTTCAATTAAAATTGGTATACAAGAATGAAAAGAAGAGGATAATGGGAATGAAAATAAGAGGATAATGGGAAATTAGTATATCAAATTTTGAAATCAACATCAGTGGCTTAATAGTCGTAACATACAGATTCTGAAATCAACATCAGTGGCCAAATAGTCGTAATGTAGTTTCTAAATAGTCACTACGGTAAGTGACTATATAGCAACTACAACACTTAGTTACTAATTAATCACACTATAGTCGTAATATAGTCGTATTTTAACGACTATGAGATGATTACTTAATGACTATATAACGACTACATCTTTTGGTCGTACAGTAGTCGCTAAAAGGCGACTATAAATACGACTACATAAATTAGCGACTATCGATCTCCGACTACTTGAGTTAGTCGCTATTTGGTCGTAAACGTAGTTTATACGACTACAAAGCGACTAATACTGTAGTCGCTAACCGCCTGTTTTCTTGTAGTGACACTCAGCCGTGGTTGCAGGTTTCTTTTAAAACACAAGCATAAATTGCTAACATGGTGCAAATGTTGGAAGAAGTTGTGTTCTTTGAGTCTCTTGGTAAGTAATCAAATATAGTTATGCATACAAGTTTAACTCTTAACAGTAATTAACAATATGTTTGCTTTTGTAGATTCTCGGAATGCAATGCTCACTTAGTAACTTTTAGTAAAAGTTATTTAACTTTTATTTCACTTTCTCTGATTAAATGTAATAATGTACGGTTCAGATGCTAATATGTGTTGTGTTTCAATAATTACATGTTTGAAATGGAAGATGCTCTTTTGTCCTTTTTGATGTCGATTAGCAGCCTGCAGCTTAGGATCATGGAAGCTGCTCTTTTGTCCTTTTTATTTTTGATGTGGATTAGCAAGCAGCCTGCAGCCTTAAATGATAGATGGTATTGAGTCAGTACCTTCTTCTTTTGAACAATGGATGGTAAATGAATGATAATAAGTCAATCCTGTGAACTTTTAATATGTTATATATAATGGTGTCTTTTTGGTGTAACTACTAACTTGGAAAGTACATTGATTATAGTTACTTAGTACATATCTGAAGCGTTTCTTGTGGTCTTACTCACTAAGGTTTGTAATGGTATCCTTTTAACGGCCTCACTTCTATTTTGGTCTGTTTTTAGCAGTATTTACTTGAAGTAGACATGTGTTTTTTCATTTTTTGGTCTATTTCAGTTTAAATTAACCGAAATAGTTTTTTTTGGTTTACTTTGGAATGTCAAATTCTTCAGATAACCAAACCGAATAAATCGATTACTGAATAACCCGAACCAAATTTTTATTCGGGTCAATTCCACATGATTTTAGAAAAACCGAAAAATTTGAAAAACCCATTAACCCAAAAAAAAACTGAATGCCCAGGCCTAGGTCAATGTAATACCGCCAAGCCCATATATTTCATGTCCCTCTCTCTCTTCTCCTCTCTTTATAACTTTGATGATCATGTCTATGTATCTTGGACTCTCCTCACGCCTATCTCCATCTCTCATCTCTTCACAGGCGTTTTCTTCTTCTTCTGTCTTCTTCATCTTCCCTACTGTGAGGTATGACTCAGATTCTATATCAGGAGTGTTTAAGTGTTGAGAAGGCTCTCGGTCAAAGAGAGGGTTTGACTTACAAGCTCAAGGAGGAAGCACGTGGGATTCACGTGAGGTTTGTTTACTCAGATTGAATCAAGCTCGTGACGGTTAAGGACCGAGTTTGTTACTCACTTTCAGATCTTATCTTATTATAAGGAGAGATTAAGAGGTTAAGAGGTTGTTAGATCTTAATCAGAGAGATAAGTGAGAGAAGTGATTTGATCTAGAGTGAGAGAGAGCTTGAGCGTTGTAACAGATTTGTTCTCTTCATCGTTCTAGTGGATTACCGGAGTTATAACTCCGGCGAGACGTAGCGTTCCCGGTTTGGGACGTGAACTCGTTAAATCGCTTGTGTCTTTCATAGTTTTCCTTAATTGCTTTTACGTTTTCTGTGATCGGTTCAAAATCGCGGTTAGATCAATCTTGATCTTAGGAACTTACAATTGGTATCAGAGCTACGGCGTTGGTGTTGCGAAGCTGAATCGAGATGTCAGGAGTTCCGATTGCGGTGTTTGATGGTTCGGGAGACTTCTCATTGTGGAAGACGAGGATACGAGCTCATCTAAGTGTGATCGGATTAAAGGATGTACTGGTGGAGAAAGCTCCGTCTCCGCCACTCACAGAAGAGGAAGAACAAGATCCTGAAAAGAAGAAGAAACGTGAAGCGGATGAGGTATCAAGATCGGAACGGTGTGATAAGGCTAAGAATGTTATCTTCTTGAATGTGGCTGATAAGGTGCTGCGAAACATTGAGTTGTGTGAAACTGCAGCGGAGGCATGGTCGACATTAGATAAGATGTTTATGCCTACTTCGTTGCCACATCGAGTGTACTCTCAATTGAACTTTTACACATTCAAGATGCAAGAGAGCAAGAAGATTGATGATAACATTGATGACTTCTTGAAGATCGTCGCGGATCTAAATCATCTTCAGATAGAAGTCTCGGATGAGGTACAAGCTATAATTCTGTTGAGTTCTTTACCGGCTAGGTTCGATAGTTTGGTAGAGACTTTGAAGTATAGCACTGGTAGAGAGAAGCTGAGGTTAGATGATGTTATGGTTGCGGCGAGAGATAAAGAAAGAGAAGTCGCTCAAAACAGTAAATCTGTAGGAGAGGGACATTTTACAAGAGGACGTTCTGAGGAGAAGTATACTGGTCAAAGTAACAAGGGTAAAGGAAGATCTCGATCAAAGTCTAAGGATGGAAAACGTGTATGTTGGATCTGTGGGAAAGAAGGTCATTTTAAGAAACAGTGTTTTAAATGGCTTGAGAAGAATAAAGGAAAGGTGCAGGGTTCTGACAAAGGAGAAGCAGGGGTGGCAAATTCTAGTGATCAAGCGATGGTTCTCATGGCTGTAGGTGAAAGTTTGGTTACATCTGGAAATAAGACTGATGAATGGGTATTGGATACAGGTTGCTCATTTCATATGACTCCACGGAGGGATTGGTTTTGTGAGTTCAAAAAGGTGAGCTCAGGCTATGTGAAGATGGGTAATGATTCGATGTCTCAGGTTCAGGGTATTGGAAGCGTAAAAATCAAGAATCCAGATGGTACGTGTATTATTCTAACAGATGTGAGGTTTGTGCCATCTATGTCTAGAAGTTTGATCTCATTGGGAACACTTGAAGATAGAGGATGTTGGTTTAAGTCTCAGAATGGTATTCTCAAGGTTATAATGGGTTGTTCTGCAATTCTAAGAGGAGAAAAGAGGGAGACACTCTATATTCTTAAAGGTGAAACGGTGGTTGGAGAATCACATGTTTCAGAAGAGTCAAGTGATGAAACTGTCCTTTGGCATAGTCGCCTCGGACATATGAGTCAAAAAGGCTTAGACATCTTGGTTAAGAAAGGATGCATAAAAAGGGATGTTATCAGAGACCTGAAGTTCTGTGAAGATTGTGTTTTCGGGAAAAACCACAGAGTGAGCTTTCCTCAAGCTCAACATGTGACAAAAGAGAAGTTGGGTTATGTGCACTCAGATTTGTGGGGATCTCCTCATAACCCATTCTCATTGGGAAATTGTCAGTATTTCATTTCGTTTATTGATGATTACTCGAGGAAGACCTGGATTTATTTCTTAAAGAAGAAAGATGAAGCTTTTGAGAAGTTTGTCACTTGGAAAAAAATGGTGGAGACACAATCAGAGAAGAAGGTAAAGAAGTTGAGGACAGATAATGGGTTAGAATATTGCAATCAGTATTTTGATAAGTTCTGCAAGGAAGAAGGTATTGTGAGACATAGAACATGTGCTTACACTCCACAGCAGAATGGAGTTGCAGAGAGGATGAACCGCACAATAATGGATAAGGTGAGAAGCATGCTGAGTGAAAGTGGTATGGAGAAGAGGTTCTGGGCAGAGACAGCCTCTACTGCGGTATATTTGATAAATAGATCTCCCTCAACTGCTATTGAGTGTGACCTTCCTGAAGAAAGATGGACTTCGAGGTTACCGGATTTAAGCACACTAAGACGGTTTGGATGTTTAGCATATGTTCATACTGATCAAGGGAAGTTGAATCCAAGAGCAAAGAAGGGCTACTTTACTAGTTATCCTGAGGGTGTAAAAGGATATAAAATCTGGGTTCCTGAAGAAGGTCGGTGTGTGATCAGCCGTAATGTGGTCTTTCGAGAAGCAGTGATGTATAAAGAAGCTAAGGAATCATCTCAGTTGGATATGCATGAAGTAGACTTGGAGAATCTGGGTTTAGAGTTGAGATCCTTAGAAGAAGAGGAGAAGAATCAAGGTTCAGTTGATCAAGGTGGAGTTACGAGTGGTCAACAAGTAGAAGTACAACCTCTGAATCAAGAAGATGATATAATTGAAGAAGAGACAGAGGTAGAGTCTGATGAGAAGGATTTGAGTAACTATCAATTAGTCAGAGATCGAGGGAAAAGAGCTATCAAGGTGAATCGAAAATATCAGGAATCAAATATGGTGGGTTTTGCTTACTATACTGAAGATGGAGGTAAGACAGAACCAAGTTCATATAGAGAAGCCCTATCTGATCCTGATTGGGATAAATGGAATGCTGCAATGGGAGAAGAGATGTTATCAATGAAGAAGAACCACACATGGGACTTAGGAGACAAGCCAGAGAATGCTAAGGTAATTGGTTGTCGTTGGATTTATACTCGAAAACCTGGAATTCCAGGAGTTGAAGCACCAAGGTTTAAAGCGAGATTAGTTGCAAAGGGGTATTCTCAGAAAGAGGGTGTTGATTATTCTGAGATCTTTGCACCTGTAGTGAAACATGTATCAATCCGGTATATACTTTCCATGGTGGTACAGTTCGATATGGAGCTTCAACAGATGGATGTGAAGACAGTCTTCCTGCATGGTTTTTTGGATGAAGAGATAGTAATGGCTCAGCCAGAAGGGTTTGAAGATAAGAATCATCCTAATAAGGTATGTTTCCTTAAGAGATCTCTGTATGGTCTTAAGCAATCTCCTAGGCAGTGGAATCTACGGTTTGATGCTTTCATGAGCGAGATTGGTTATAACAGAAGTGCTTATGATAGCTGTGTCTATTGGAGGAAGCTTGAGGATGGGACTTACATATATTTGTTATTATATGTTGATGATATGTTGATTGCATCTACCAGTAAATCTCGTGTTCGGGAATTGAAGACTTTATTGGGTCAAGAATTTGAGATGAAGGATTTAGGTGATGCTAAGAAGATTTTAGGCATGGAGATTACTCGAGATCGAGTTGCTGGTACTTTGGTGTTGTCTCAGGTTGGTTATGTGGAGAAGATCTTAAAGTCTTCTCATATGGATAAGTCAAAAGCAGCTGCGACACCGTTAGGAGCGCATTTCAGGTTAAGAGCTGCGACTGATCA
This sequence comes from Camelina hispida, assembly GCA_023657505.1. Lineage (NCBI taxonomy): Eukaryota > Viridiplantae > Streptophyta > Magnoliopsida > Brassicales > Brassicaceae > Camelina > Camelina hispida. The sequence continues at coordinate 29,336,954 of CP094637.1, forward strand.
GGAATATGAAGATCAGTTTCATAGGATGAAGACAGTGCCTTACGCAAATACCGTAGGCAGTATCATGTACGCGATGATTGGTACTCGACCCGATTTAGCTTATCCTGTTGGAGTTATCAGCAGGTATATGGGGAAGCCACTTAAAAGTCATTGGGAGGCAGCTAAATGGGTATTGAGATATCTGAGAGGATCTGAGAGAAGAAGCCTGTGTTATCGGAAGAATGATGACTTCTACCTGCGAGGCTACTGTGATTCAGATCATGCAGGAGATGGAGATTCAAGGCGATCAATCTCAGGTTATGTGTTTACCGTGGGAGGCAATGCTATTAGCTGGAAGTCAAAGCAACAAAAGGTTGTTGCTCTTTCATCAACTGAAGCAGAGTATATGGCTCTGACTGAAGCTGTTAAAGAAGCCATTTGGCTTAAAGGTTTAGCTGAGGAGCTTGGACATCCTCAGGGTTTTGTGGAGGTTCATTCAGATTCTGAGAGTGCTATTGCACTGGCGAAAAATTCAGTTCACCACGAGAGGACCAAGCATATCGACATCAGGTTGCACTTCATCAGAGACATTATCAATTAGGGTAAGGTGAAGGTACTTAAGATTGCTAGTGAGTGCAATCCGGCAGACATCTTTACGAAGGTGCTTCCAGTTGATAAGTTGAGTGGAGCATTGGAGATGCTCCGAGTTACTGAACACTGAGCGGTGGAGCTCAGGGACCGGAGGGGGTAATCCAAGAACTAGAACAGGAACAAGCAGAAGGAGAGAATCAGAGTCAAGGTGGAGACCTACTATCTCTTTCTTCTCTTTGTGTATGTTTCCTCTCCTTTTCTGTTATCTCTTCCCGGCCATGCTGTCTTCTACCATCCATCAACTTCATCTCTGTGGCGTCTTTTGCCTTCCCCATTATCATGAGGACTTCTCCCATGAATCTTCTCCCTCTCATGACTATTATGCTCTCTCTTGGGCATTTCAAGTTACATCACCCTCAAATACCAAATCATAGCCATCACCTCCTCCGTGCTGTCTGTTTTGATCTTTTACGAATGTACTTTTGAAGACTGATTACCACCCACAACGTATCACAAGAATTTAAAAAATGATTTGATATAACATCAAAAGAGCTACAAGCCAATTGAAACAGTGATACTTACACTTTCAAGTACAAGAGCACTAGAATGGGCTCACTTACTTGTGGATAGAATCCCCACCAGCTCCTGTGCCAGTTGGATCACCGGTCTGTGATGTGAAATCCTTTTGCACACTGTGAAATAAACACCCATTGTAGCATTTGATCCTAAAACCAAAATAAGAAAGTTAAAACCCCCGTGGAGAATACCACAGAAGAAACGTTATAGGAGGCAAAGAGACACTTACTTGCAAAATTTGAGGAAGTTCTTGCAGGCAAATGGCATTTACTGTAGTAAAGGTCAATTACTATATCCCCAAGGCTCGTCACAATAAAAACTGACATGTTTTACTTCTTAGAGAACCCCTGAAGCCAAAAAAATTTGAGTAGACTTAAAAGTAAAGGTTAATTTCTCTCTCTCTCTCGCGGTGATGAGTGGTGAAAATCACAATTACAAGCAGTGGTGAGTGACTGAATAGTGCGGTGAGTCGTGACAAGAAGAACGGTGTGGTAAGATACCCATTTGAAAGTTTATATTTATATATTTTCATAATGTTTTATACATATCAAATTACATTTTGAACATATTCAAATTACATTTTAATTAATACCTTTTTATCTTCAGATACCCTGGGAGTTGCTACTGTTGGCGCTTCTCTAAGAGCATCTTCATTGGTTGGTCACTAAACAAAGTTGCTTAGTTGAAAATGTTGAGTTAAGAATTTCATTAAGAAACTTTCAAATTTATGTGTCCAATGGTTGATCCTAAACTTTGGGTTGATCCTAAACTATTAGGATTACATGTATGCAAGTATATGTCTTTTCTTCTCTTCTTCTTTGTATTCTTCTTGTCTTCTTCATCTTCTTACTGGAATTTCATTAAAAAAAAACAGAGAATAATTTTGATTACTTCAAGCCACATCATAATTATCTAACTTTGTGGCTTGTAATCGACGGATTGTTCGTTCTCGGAGATTTTTTGCCGTGAGCAGAGAGAGAAGTAGTCGAGAGAGGAGAGACGGAGGAGAGACGAAGAATTAAAAAAAAAAAAAATCTTAGCCAATCAGAAACGGACACGTTGTAGTTAAGATACAACTCTAAAAACCCTTAAATTAGCATCGATGGTTAAGTTTTGAGTGTTGTTTTCATTTTTTAATTTACTTTTATTGCTCAAAGTTTCTACAAAATTTATTAAGCCACCACCAATGGAGATGCCCTAAGAGCATGTCCATTGCACATACTTTACATAGGATCAGAAGAATTAAAAAAAGGAAAAAAAGAACAAAAGTTAGAAAGAGAGAAAAGAGACACTCAAAGACACTGAATCTAACATGTGTCAGCATTTAATTGGCTGGGGAGAAAAAATAATAATAATTAATTAAATAAAAATAAAAATATTATTATTTATTCTCTTTGACACCCAATTGGCAGTATCACCAATAAAATTGCTCTAAGTATCTATTAATATTGTGGTAAACGACATATACTTAGGAGTTAGAACTAACAAAAATTAGATATTTGTAGTTTTGGAGGCTACAGAATTTTCAGCCTCCCTTCATCTATACTAGTATTTTTGCAGCAATTTTTGTTCAAAAATACTTTTTGGAAAGTTTTTGCATTTATTGCATTGACTTTAATATTAGTTACCAAAAATTTCAAATTAATTATAAGTAAGATTTTAAAAAATAAGGAAATTTTTCTACCTCATTTAAACATAAATATATATATGATTCTTTTTCATTTTTATTTGAATTTATATTTAAATTATCTTGAATTATTTTATAATACATTTAGTTAGTAAAAATTGTGATTTTTTTCTGCATATGATGTAATACAAATTTTTAAAAACAGACATATATTACCCAATTTACAGATATAATATCCCACATCGTCTAAAAAATTTGAGCAATAGTTTAGAGTCATACTATATAAGAGACCAAAATGATTCATAATACAAAAATTTTGATTGTTCAGATATTCAAACTTAAAAAAAAATTATTTGGTTTCTTCCGATTCTTTATTAAAGATTTTTAAAAACTTAAATATTATAAATATTTATATTTTATATAAAGTAGAATTATTATAAATATTTGTATTTTTTTAGAAAGTTAAACTTTATAAAATGTTTAAAATATTAATAATATTTAAACGTTCATGAAGTTTCAAATTTATAAAGTTTAAATATTATAAATAGTTCAACTTTTTAAAAAGTTAAAAGACCTTTAAAATTAATAATATATTTAAACTTTTACGAAACTTCAATATGATAAATACTCAATCGTTTTAAGAATTCTAAGTATTATAAATATTTAAACTTTATAAGAAGCACCAATCTTATAAAATGTAAATGGTTACAATCTTAATAATTAACATAACAACTCAAGCTAATATTTATAATACAAGACAATAAACATAAAAAATTAAGATGATATAGTGCGAGTTAAAATATCTCGGGACGGAGTTATATAACTGGACGGGTTTGTCGATATTTACATAAATTTAAAATATCATTAAATTGGTGTTACACGGGTAAAACATCATTTCATTATTTTGTTAACACTATCTGTATAAGAGAATAGACATATCAAATTAAATTGATTAAATAAATATTATGTAAAAAACAAATTATATTGCGGTATTATATGGTTTAAATTTTAAATCATAAAATTAAAAATTATTATATAATTATAACATATTTAACCAACAAATAAAATTTATAATTTAAATGTTTTAGTTATAAATAATTTGCACTGCGGTGTACCGTGGGTCCTAATCTAGTATCATATGTAAACTAAGTTATGATCAAATAATTGAACCAAAAAAAGTTGAGTTGGCAATGTCTTTATTTTAAATAAGAATAATAAATGAAGAAAATAATGAAAATTGTATTTATTTACATGAAAGACATATATCTAGAAGATACTTAAAAAACAAAAGTTGATTTTGTAAAATCAAAGGTTGGTCTTGTAAAATCAAAGAAATAGTTGGCAATGCCTTGGATATATTTCAAATGACATAATCTTATAAATAAGTAAAAAGAAAGAAGATATATTTAAAATCCCCACCTTTTAAAATACAAAACAAAACATGATTTCTAAAAAGAAAAGGTATATATTTGTTATAGTTTTATGAAAAAATCTACTACACATAAAATTATGTAGTATAACTTTTTGTTGTTATATTTTGTTTTTGTAAATTATACAAATTATTTATCCTTTTATTTCTTTATCAAAGATACATAAAAAAATTTATTTTTAGGAAAAAAAAAAAAAATTTCAAAAGAATATTCTCTGGTCAACGCCGGTCAACACTGGTCAACACCGGTTAAAACTGGTCAACGTCGGTCAACACTGGTCAATGCTGGATTCTGGCGAACCAACCACCGGATTTGAATGTTTATGGTGTTGTACACATAACCTATGTTTGTTTATGGATGTCCTTATGTGATGACAATAGTTGACGTTGTTTGTATGTGTGGTGTTCGCGTATACTTAAAGTAACAAACATTTTTCCTTCTTTTTAACACTTGTCAACTCTGTGGAACTACGAAACTAAAAACTAATATACTTGTAGTTGTAAGAGGATTACGAACGATAATACATCTAATTCTAGCATATGATCTCAGCAAGTAAAATTTTGCTATAATCCTTATATCCTATATAATTAACATGTTATATCATCCGTTTGATCAATCCCAATTAGTACTTGCTACACCATCAAGATTAAAACAATTGTAAAAGGCTCTCTAACACATGAAAATGTTTAAGCAATACAGAAGAAGAGAGGATTTGGTGTCTTGCAAGTTTCACAGCTCCAATCTTAACTTAACACTGGCTTTGCCTGATCCTTAACATAAAATATCTTATTAGGATTTTAAGGCATACACATTTTAGTTATAGAACTGGTTCAAGCTGAAGTAGTTCTCATTAAACTGGCCTACCCCATTTCTATGCTGAGTGGTTGGGCCATCAACTGCTGGTGGATCCGGCTGCCAATAGCTGGACACTGAATTGAGTTGAGTCACAGACCGGTGAGCTACGGATTGGAGGTTGCTTGTAGGATGGTGATCAAGGGAAAAACGTCTCGGTTGGTCCCATGATGTTGTTGAATTTGACAGAAGAGAGAGAGCACCATCAAGATCTTGAGAAGCACCCATGTGTGAAGAGATTGTGACCTTTTCTGAAAACAAACATAACACAAAAGAATCATCAAGATTACAAATACAAGATGAACCATGTATTTAAAACTCTCAAGAGATCACAAACCTTTACTGAATAGCTCAGCTCTTGCGGTTTTGGTTTTGTGGTCCAACAATCCAAATCCACAGTGCTCGGTGAATAGCTTATTGGAATTCTCGGTCTTTGTAGGTTGCTGCATTAACCCTCTTGATGGTACGGGCTTCGAACTTGGCCATAGAAAATTTTCCTCACTTCTTGGATGGATAAGTGCAAATCTGTTCCATACAAAATCCACCTGTGGTTTCCCATCTGCATACACATAATGACAACCATCTCCAACTCTCCAAAAAGGAAAATAACTAATAATACAACTGAACTATAGCCAATTCTAGAGTTCATACAAGGATACGAAATAAGTGATTGTTGTATATACCATAAGTCCTCCCAGGATTTGGCTTGCGACGTCTTGCATTGTGATCTGAGAGACGCCGGCGACAGCTACGTTTCTTCTCATCAAACTCAGAGAGACAGTGGAACCTTTATAGACCAAAAAACCATAAACGCTTAAACGCTTTACTACTGATTAAACCACTTCTTCTCTAGAGATATACTAGTTTTTACCTGCTACATTGTTGGCAGAACCGACGCTCAACGCCACTCACGACAACTTTAGGGAACTTCGAATGGTTTTCACAGATCCGGTGTTTACGGTGATAGTCTTTAGCTGATGAGAGATCAATATTACAACCTTCAACTTGACAGTGAGGAGTTTGTAACCTCTGCGAAATTGGTTTTGCTTTCTTCACCGGAGAAACAGAAGATGACGCGAGGCTCACTGGAAGTCCTAAACCTTTTCCATTTTCCGCTTCCCAAAAGTCTTCAAAGTATGTTCGTTTGCCAAGCTTTAAACCGAGAACCGGATCACCAGAGCCAAAGGATAGTTCAAGGCTTGGAGAAGTATTAATTCCCTTGGCAAACTCTTCACTGCTGCCTAATTCTCCTGGAAGACTTTCACCAGCTTCTGATGTAAAATTGTATGTTCTCACTTCAGCTGATGAAGAGCTAATGGAAGTTGACTTTGAGCTTTTGGAGAAAGCATGAGCTATATCTGAACCTGAACTACCACCATAAGCTACTGCAGCAAAGCTTGAAGAATACAGAGATGTGCAATCAAACCCATCAAGTTCCCACTCCATTGGTTTATTCTTTCTAGGAGTTTCAGCTGATGAAGCACCAAAAGATATTAAGTTTTCCCATTCCCATTGCAACGATGGCTTTGCATTACACTCCATCAGACACTGACCACCAAATCTGAAATAATCCAAAAAGTTTATAAGAAACTAACCAGAAAATGCAGGAAAAATATAACAGAAACCAAAATGTAGAGAGAAGACCTTTAACTCTGAATCGGCAAATATATAATGAACCAAAATGAATTCTTGTTAGAGCTTACTTATTATATATGAAAGAAAATATGACAATCCTAGAACAGAATACTTGAGTCTATTTCTTCACTCTGCTAGAAACTAAAAGGTGATATAACTCAAGTCCAACCTTAAACCAGAACAAGAAGCAAAAAATGAAACCAACAAAACATATTTCTTAAGTAAAGAGCTAAAACTGTGATAAGTCTTGCAGAGCAAATCAATTTGGCATGTATAGATAAGTAAGGTTACAGATTGAGATGTCTCAGTGAAAGTTTCATGGGTTCTCTATCACAAAAAGATGTCTCAGTGAAAGTTTCATGGGTTCTCTATCACAAAACGTTCTGGTAATTCATACCAAATCTCTATACTCTTTCATCCTTTTCTTGAAAAATAAATGAGAGATTTGCTTTCTGATTAATAACCATATGATTGTAAGGAGAATCACCCAAAAAAAAAACCAAATCTCTAACAACCGCCTAAGTCTTCCACTATTTTATACTACAGAACCATACTTATCAAAACAAACTTCAAACCTAGGAGGACTTCCTCATTTATCTTCTCTGTTTATTTACAGAGATAAAAGGACACAGAATCAACAGATCAGACACCATAAAACATACCTCAAAAGACTTATGGAATCCCAAGAAGAAGCAGAGAAATGTTCTGTTATTTTCTTTTCTTTTTAAGTTTTGAGTACCACCAACACAATTATCATCCACATTTATAACAACAGCAAACAAATAAGATAGCATCATTTTATCATCACAACCTTATTTTGCTCACCAATAATTCACATTCATTGGATTGTGGGGGCAAAAACCCTTCAAGATGTAGGACCCTTCTTTCACCATTTCATTATCAAAAGCTGTTTACAGATGCGGAATTTAACTACTCAGCTGTCAAAATCATCCCTTTAATATATATTACATTCCGTAACATTTTTGGTATACTATATACTTCAAACTTACCAAAAGGTATCTATTTTTTCACCAACACATCTAACAAAATCAGCAATTTACAAAAACCTAAGAGATCATGAACCAAACCCAGTAAAGTTTTTTTCTTTTTTGGCTATATAACCTTTTTTACACAATTTATTTTGGGAATGAGATTCATAGGACTAATGGGAAAGAGCAACATTTGTTTTTAACCTTGTAGAGAAAAAAAGTTGGTGTTTTGAAAACCAAAAAAAAGGGATATTAGGGTTTAGATTTCATCAATAGATATCACTTTTTTACTTTCCATGAATGATTGTGATGCTATTTTGTAGGTAGTGAAAATAAAAATGGAAATAGAGATAGGGAGAAAAATAATAAAGTAGCAAAATCACAGCCGCAAATGATACAATGGATGTCTCACCATTTATGGTAATATTATCATTTCTTTTACAACTTTTCTTTTTCATATACTCAACTCAAGCTAAGTAAATACCAAAACTACCTACTTTAGGGTCTATAAGATTTGCAAGAAACCAAAAGAATAATGTAAATTATAAAAGAATAAAAGATGGGTACCTGATAATTAGAGAAGGATCTCGTCGTCAATAGAGTAAAGCTTTCATTTTTTGCCTTACCATGAGAGAGAGAGAAGAACTAGGGAGATAGAGAAAATGAAATGAGAAGAGAGAGAGAGAGAGAGAGAGAGAGAGAGAGAGAGAGAGAGGGAGCATGTGGTGTGAGCAAAGCTAAGTACCAAGTTGGAAGATGTGGAGGGGTCAAACTACTTTCATCAGCTTCAACTCTTTTTTTTTTTGGACGATTCATTTCACTATCGAGGAAAAAAGCAAAATATTAATTTATAAGAAAACTTTATAGTATAATAACACTATAACCAAAGAAACAGAGAGATAAACAAATGTCATATGGAGGGTTAAAAAATGATGTGTGATATTCACAGATCAAAGAGCGTCAAAATCAAGACAGCCCATGCTTATTGTTGTTATATTAATATTGTTTTTTTCTGATTCAATAGACACTCTTTAGTTCAGGAGTTTAAAGCATTTTTAAATTAATTTACATTATAAGTTGTTAATTTTAAACTATTTATCACAGAAAATAAAAGTTGGTTGGAGTTATCATTGTGCTGGAGGACAACCGTTCAGCAGGTATGGCTCAATTATATATTATAGAAAAATTAGATCCAATAGCAAATATTTGGTTTTAATTAAGTGTGGTCATATGTTTTATTTGGTCCATGATCTTCTATATATTATATAATATACACAACTATGACATTCTTTTATATATATTTTTCCTCACTCTTCATTTTTTTGGATAAATAACTTTTTCTCATAGATTTTCCTTTAACTTCTTAAATATTTGATTTACTTTCGAGAATTTATATTAAAAATGATACTATTTGCTTGTCAGTTTTTTCATGATTTCCATTTTGGAAAGCAGATTAAAATATTGAAAGATGAAAATTATCATTTACATAAAGAAAAGACGTTGCTAAAAAATATAAGATTTATAGAATTTAAGTTAGGAATAATTTTCTGTTCTCAAAGATTATCTTGATACATGGCAAAAAACAATATTAAGATGGGCATATTTGTTGTCATCGTAGAACATCTTTAAAATTTACAAAAGAGTAACTCTTGAAGTTTAACGTCTTTTAGAAACACGTAATATTAACCAGTCAACTCGGGTTGATAATATTAAAACAATAACGTGTACAATTCAATTTGTAGCATGTCAAAAACGAATTTCGAACAATCTAATTTTGACAACCAAATTTGATGTGGCGTAAACAGAGCAGACCTATCAATGCATAGTTCATATCCCAGTTTTAAAAATCCCCGCCTAGCACCGATTACGCCCTGCAAAATCACTAGGCCCATCCTCTCCGCCTCGATTAATGACTAATCCCCGTCTACCATCGATTATCCAATTATATATGTCTAATTTGATTATAACCCGTCTAATCCGATTACTTTCCGCTTAATTTTGAATATAATAATTATTTTTAAAACTAAATATAAATCAAATATGTACTTTTATATTATTTAGGCATTTAAATTAAGAGTTTATTATGTTTTACAATAATTAATGTACTGTTATGAATATAGAGTTTAGGGTTAAAGCTCTTTGTGTTTCTTATTGCATTAATCTTGAGGTTACATGCATATATATAGTAGAGTACAACAACTAGGGTTAAACCGACATAAGGAGGAATCGCTGTCGATGGGCTTCGACTAATGGGCCGAAGGCTCTCGACCAAGTATGGTCGAGAGGCCGATTATCGATGGACCAAGTATAGCCGATGGACCGAGACTCCATGGCTGATATATGGGCCGGTCTAGTGAGTCCATTAAGTGTTTCACAACACTCCCCCTTGGACGAACGACCGTGCCTATGTTGGATGGGATCGCTGCAATGTGCTTGGGGGTGCTGCCTCATTAAAACCTTACCAGGAAAATCCATTGGGACAAAACCTTGGTGAAGGAAAAAGAGTACAGCACACATTGCTCCCCCTGTTCCAAACATCACTCCAAGTCCCTAAGTCTCCGCATCCCAATCTGGTGCGCAGAGCTTCTTGAATGTAGTTGTCGGTAGCGATTTGGTAAAGAGATCGGCTGAGTTGTCACTTGACTGAACTTGCACCACTTGAACTTCTCCGGCCTTTTGTAGTTCATGTGTGTAGAAGAACTTCGGCAGGATGTGCTTCGTCCGATCTCCCTTGATGTAACCATCCTTGAGCTGTGCGATGCATGCTGCATTATCCTCATAGATTACGGTTGCTTCTTTGCTGTCTTCCAATCCACTGCCTGTCCGAATATACTGAGTCATGGACCGCAACCAAACACACTCACGGCTGGCTTCATGCATTGCTAGTATCTCTGCGTGATTTGACGATGTTGCTACAAGAGTTTGCTTCATTGAACGCCAAGAGATTGCTGTACCACCGTGTGTAAACACATAACCTTTTTGTGATTTCCCATTGTGTGGATCGGATAGATAACCTGCATCAGCAAAACCAACTAAACCTTCTTTGTTATAGTTATTATAATATAGACCATAATCTGTCGTACCCTGTAGGTATCGCAGAACATGTTTTATACCATTCTAGTGCCTTATGGTCGGACAAGAACTATATCTTGCTAGGAGGTTCACGGCAAAACTTATGTCTGGTCTAGTGTGGCTAGCTAAGAACATTAACGCTCCTATAGCACTGAGGTACGGCACATCAGGACCAAGGACTTCTTCCTTGTCCCTCTTAGGAGCAAATGGATCTTTATCCACTTATTGGCTTCTAACAACCATAGGGCTAGTCAATGGGTGAGCCTGCTCCATATTAAACCTCTTGAGTACCTTCTCTGTATATGCCTTTTGGTGCACAAGGATACCATTGTTTATGTACTCAAGCTGCAACCCCAAACAGAACATTGTCTTACCTAGATCCTCATTCAGCTCAAGTGCTACCTTGTATGCAAATACATCATCGATGTCGACATCCTTTCGGTTCCAAGTAATTCTAGACATGATATAATTGATAGATATCTCATCATTATCAATATTCTCAGGACCTAGAGGTTCAGCTTCCTGAACCCCTTCAGGCTCCTTACCATTTGCCGCGGCCATGTCTGTACTCTCTGTAATTCCCTTAGCCTCGGTCTGTTTTGCACCCTTAGACCTCCGAGGATTCTTATCTTTGGAACCTACCGGTCTACCCCGTTTCAAACGTGGCGTAGACTCTATAGCAACTTGACTATTGTGTTCCTTCCGAACATCAATACGTACTGGTGCATTGCAAGCTGGTATGTATGATTTTGTCACCCTCTTAGGGTCAGCAAAGGAATCTGGCAATTGATTAGCTAGCTGCTGAAGATGTACAATCTTCTGAACCTCTGCATCACATGCTAGAGTTCGAGGATCTTGCCAATTCAAGGATGTTTGATTCCATGCTAGTTCCTTTACCAGCTTGCCAGTCTCACCACCCAACACAGGGAAATCGGACTCAATAAATTGACAATCCGCGTATCTGGCCTTGGACAGGTCTCCTGTCAGTGGCTCGAGATACTTTACTATGGTGGGAGACTCATATCCAACATATATTCCCATCCTTCTCTGAGGTCCCATCTTAGTCCTATGTGGAGGAGCAATCGGTACATAAATGGCACAACCGAATGTCTTAAGATGGGATATGTCTGGCTCATGACCTGTCAAGAGCTGGGATGGCGAATATTTGTGTTCACTAGATGGCCTGATGCGTATGAGTTCTGCTGCATGCAAAACCGCGTGTCCCCAAGCCGACACAGGAAGCTTCGATCTCATTAACAATGGTCGAGCTATCATTTGTATTCGTTTAATGAAGGACTCAGCCAGTCTGTTTTGTGTATGGACATGTGCCACAGGATGTTCCACACTCACCCCCATGGACATACAGTAATCATTAAACACTTGGGATGTGAATTCACCAGCATTATCTAGACGTATAGTCTTAAGTGGAAAGTCTGGAAAGTGTGCTCTAAGTCTTATAACCTGAGCCAACATCTTTGCAAATGCAAGGTTTCTTGTGGATAACAAGCAGACATGCGACCATCTGGTTGATGCATCTATCATCACCATGAAATATCTAAACGACCCACTAAATGGGTGTATTGGTCCGCAAATGTCACCTTGTATTCTTTCCAGAAAGTTTAAAGTCTCTCTTGTGACTTTTACTAGTGAAGGCCTTATGACAAGTTTCCCTTGTGCGCATGCCACACACGTGAGATGTCTAGGGATAACTTTCCTTGCACTGAGATTGTGCCCATTCGAAGTCTTAATCAGTTTACGCATCATGTTCGAACCAGGGTGGCCCAACCGGTCATGCCATAAAGTGAACTGCTCATTGAACATTCTGTGCTTTGCCAAGTTAGCCTCTATCATGTTAATCTTAGCATGGTATAAACCAGAGGCTAGTGCAGGTATAGACTCCAGGATCTTCTTTTGTCCTTTCACATTCTCTGTAATGTAGAGGAACTCTTTAGATCCTTCACCCTTGGTTTCCACATTGTAACCATTCAATCTTATATCTTTAAAGCTCAACAAGTTTCTCTTGGATCTGGGTGAGTATAAGGCATCACTCAATTCAATGTGTGTTCCCTTGGGCAACAACACGTGAGCCTGGCCGTAGCCCTCTATAAGAATGGCTATACCCGCAATTGTACTAACATTGGCACTTTTCATGGTGAGGTTGATAAAATATCTTTTATCTCTTAGGATAGTGTGGCTGGATCCACTGTCCACCACTAGTTCACTCATATCCTCAGCCATTTCTATAAAACAACCATTTGTGTTTTAATTTATTAAGACAAATAATTTATAAAATAAATCCTTTGAATTTAAACCAAATCAATTATCCAATACACAGAAATAAATCAAAGCATAAAAGCATAGTTTTAAACCAAAATAAAAACCGAAAATCTATTCATCCTTTTTAAGGAGATCGGAAGTCTCATGCTTGGCTTTGGATTCTACTTTGAAATCCTTTTCTGTTTGTTAAGGAGATGAGTAGGTGTTCGGCAATACTTGGCCCAATGATTAGACATACCACATCTTTCGCAGGCCGATTTTGCTGTGGACCATGGTTTAAAGGACTTGCGGCCCTTACTGCCATAGTCACGGCTCCCTTGGTAATGTCCGTGGCCACTATATCCTCTACCACCATGGCCATTAGGACCGTAGTGTCTTTTTCTGTGGATAAAATTGGTCTCATTGGGTTCTTTAGGTAAATCATCCTTGGGTGCCTCGGGTAATGGGGCTGTTTTCATTTTCAGCCTATTACCGTCCTCCGCTATTAGTAGACATGGGATGAGAGCTCCATAGGTCCTAAACCCTCTCTCACGATACAATTGCTGGAGTATCAAATTGTCATCGTGGAAAGTAGAGAAGGTCTTCTCTAGGAGTTCATTCTCAGTCACCACAGTACCACACAACCTCAAGTTAGAGACAATCCTAAAAAGCTCTGAGTTGTACTCACCCACGGTTTTGAAATCCTGGAACTTGAGGTTTTCCCATTCTGATCGAATCTTTGGTAGGAGCACCATTTTCTGGTGTCCGTATCTACATCTTAGCTCTGTCCAAAGATCGAGTGGGTTTTCTATCGTGAGGTACTGATTTTTAAGGCTCTCCTCAAGGTGATGACGTATATGGCTAACAGCTCTATACCTTGCCATATTAGAACACTCATTGTCCGGCTGGATACACTCGTGCAAGCCCTTGGCTTTTAGGAGGATCTCGGTGTCCAGCTTCCATCGCAGGTAGTTATCACCTGAAGCTCTCAAAGCAGGATGGACCAATTCCTTAACTTGTACCATCTGTACAAAAGGTAGACAACCGATAGTTAGCATGCAATATATAAGATCGAACCATGCAACAAATACTTAGGTCATGCGATATTTGAGATCGAACCATGCCTTTTAATCAATAGGACATGCGATATTTTAGATCGAACCATGCCTTAGGCCATGCGATATTTTAGATCGAACCATGCCTTTCCATATTTGGTTTTGGTTTAAATCCATGCATGCAACAAAAGCAAATAGTCTAAGCATGCAACAATTCTAGATAGGATTTCCTTTTTCTTAAGTTTCCTATTTAGTCTAGGATTTAATATCTTAATATTTTGATAATTGCTAAATCTTTTAATTTCGAAAATATTTATTATGTTTATGGAAATTAACAAAATTTCTCTTGATCAGATTCAACCCTAATTCTCGAAAATAATTCATGCAACCGATTAAACATTCTTATGTGAATTCAATTTCTATATGCATGAACAATCCAAGTTTTAAATCTCCTTGAACAGTTAGATCAAATCCTATCTCATGATCCTAACAATTTTAATTCTAGGTTCTTATGCAACAAAACAATTCAAGCAACCTTAAGCAATCTAATCAATCAATTCGAATTTTAAGCTTGACAAAGTTTGGTGCAATTATCAATCAATCTAACAGCCCTAACAATATGATTTTAAGTCTTAGAATTTAGGGAATTTAAAGTTTGTTAGATTGTATACTTGGATGTTTTAGGGTTTAATAGTTTTAGGTTCAATTTCGATCATAGGGTTTTGAGGAGGTTCGAATTTTGTTTACCTTAACACCTTAGGGTTCTGACTGGATAGGATCTGGGAGCTAAAGACCTCAGATATCACGAACCTCGAACCTTGATCAGCTTCGCTCGACCGCGATCTGCTTCCCGCGAACAAGAACAGCTTCCCGCGAACTACTCCTGCGCGCGAACTCACCCCCGAACCAAGTAACCACAAACCTCGATGAGGTTTTGAGAAGATCTCGACCAAGAGCTAAGGATGCTCGTGTATCAGCAGAAAGAACTTCGAGATCAAGAGAGAATCTCGAAGGAGATGAAGAACAAGAAGCGGTTTAGGGTTTTTAGGGAAGAAGAAGAGATCGACGGCTGCCTTAGGGTTTTAGGGCTAGAGACTATCGTGCTGATATCGTGTTATGAAAATAGAGTTTAGGGTTAAAGCTCTTTGTGTTTCTTATTGCATTAATCTTGAGGTTACATGCATATATATAGTAGAGTACAACAACTAGGGTTAAACCGACATAAGGAGGAATCGCCGTCGATGGGCTTCGACTAATGGGCCGAAGGCTCTCGACCAAGTATGCTGGCAACGGCAGGTGGTGTGTTCGGAAGTGTGGGTGAGTAGTTTTTCTCTCAGAATTGGGATATGTTTAGCTCCTTTGGCTGAGCTGTAGGGTGTTTATTATGGTCTTTGTATTGCTTGGGAGAAGCAAGTGACAAGGTTAAGTTGGAGGTGGACTCGAAGGCAGTTGTTAGTTTTATCGAGACAGAGATTAGTGAGGTTCATCCTTTGTCTTTTCTGGTACAGTTGTTCCATGACATTATATATAAGAACTGGTGTGTCTGCATTTTATACACGTATAGAGAGGCAAACAATCTTGCTGATGGTTTGGTAAACTATGCTTTTTCGCTGGAATTAGGTTTTGATGCTGATGTTGTTCCAAATTGTCTTATTTCATCTGAAGATGTTCATGGCACAGCTAACACAGTGTTTGTGTTTAAGTTTTTGATTTTAATGAATTAGGGGATGCATTATCTCCCTCTTTTCCACCAAACAAAATAATGTTATATATATTTTGATTTTTTGGTAAGAATGTCATATCTATATTTCTTTAACCATCATAGAAATGAATTAAGAAACAACTATCCCAAGATATTTTAACCATTATCATGTTTCCTTTATTCCCGAATGGTCAATTCGATATCCCAGCCGAAACTTAGCTCAAAAATCCATATGATTAAGAGAACGATCGATATGACCACATTAAACAAACCAAAAGCCCACTTGAACAGTTGTTAGCGTTAGAAGTAGAGGTAAAATTATACAAATTGAAACTAAATCCATAGAACTAAAATAACTAATTTAGATCAGTGAGAAAAAAGCAAACGATGAGACAACATCTGAAGAGAAACAATTGTTAATAAGAAATTATTGTTATGAAACTAGAGAGTTAGGGAATGAATCTCTTGTTCTTATTGATGAATGAATTGAGGTTACAACATATATATAGAGTCCCATAAGGGATTAAGTACAAACCGACAGAACTAGAGGACATAGCCGAATGGGCCTTAGTACAATGGACCGTAACTATAGAGCTAATAGACAGGCCGGTCAGATAGAGTCCACTAAGTGTTTTACAACACTCCCCCTTGGACGATATGACCGTGCCTATGCTTGGACGGGATCGCTGCAATGTGCTTAGGGGATGCTGCCTCATTAAAACCTTACCAGGAAAATCCATTGGGACAAAACCTTGGTGAAGGGAAAAGAGTACATCACACATTGCTCTCCGTGTTCCAAACATCACTCTAAGTCCTTAAGACTCCGCATTCCAATCTGGTGTGCGAGTTTCCTGAAGTTGTTGTCGGTAGTGCATTGGTGAAGAGATCAGCTGAGTTGTCGCATGACTGAACTTGTACCACTTGAACTTCTCCGGCCTTTTGTAGTTCATGTGTGTAGAAGAACTTTGGCATTATGTGCTTCGTCCGATCTCCCTTGATGTAACCTTCCTTGAGCTGTGCGGTGCAGGCTGTATTGTCTTCATAGAGTATAGTCGCTTCCTTGTTATCTTCTAAGCCACTATCTGTTCAAATATGCTGAGTCATTGACCGCAACCAAACACACTCACGGCTGGTTTCATGTATGGCTAGGATCTCTGCGTGATTTGAGGATGTGGCTACCAGAGTCTGCTTCATAGAATGCCAAGAGATTGCAATACCACCGTGTGTAAACACATAACCTGTTTGTGACTTACCATTGTGTGGATCAGATAGATAACCTGCATCAGCAAAACCAACTAAACCTTCTTTGTTATAGTTAGTATAAAATAGACCAAAGTCTGTCGTTCCCTGTAGGTAACGCATAACATGTTTAATACCATTCCAGTGCCTTATGGTCGGACAAGAACTATATCTTGCTAGGAGGTTCACGACAAAACTTATGTCTGGTCTAGTGTGGCTAGCCAAGAACATTAACACTCCTATAGCACTGAGGTACGGCACATCAGGACCAAGGACTTCTTCCTTGTCCCTCTTAGGAGCAAATGGATCTTTATCCACTTCTTGGCTTCTAACAACCATAGGGCTAGTCAATGGGTGAGCCTGCTCCATATTAAACCTCTTGAGTACCTTCTCTGTATATGCCTTTTGGTGCACAAGGATACCATTGTTTATGTACTCAAGCTGCAATCCCAAACAGAACTTTGTCTTACCTAGGTCTTTCATCTCAAATTCTTTCTTGAGATATTCTACAGTTTGGGCGATTTCCCCAGAGGTTCCAAGGATGTTTAAATCATCCACATATACTGCTGTTATCACAAATCCCTTATTCGCGAATTTCTTTATGAATATACACGGACTGATCGGGTCATTCCTATAACCTTCCTTAGCTAAATATTCACTTAGCCGGTTATACCACATTCGACCACTCTGTTTCAGTCCATAAAGCGATTTGTCTGCCTTATGCAGTATTGGTCTCTAGAACCTTTCTTGTCTTTGAGTTCTATACCCTCTGGTAATCTCATATAAATTTTATTATCCAGTGGACCGTATAGATATGCAGTTACAACATCCATTAACCGCAAATCTAAAATTTCTCTTACGGCCAGACTTATTAGATATCTAAAAGTCGTTGCATCCATCACAGGGGAGTATGTCTCCTCATAATCTATGCCAGGTCTTTGAGAGAATCCTTATGCTACAAGCCGTGCTTTGTATCTCACAATCTCGTTTTTCTCATTTCTCTTTCTTACAAAGACCCATTTGTGTCCAACTGGTTTAATTTCAGGTGTTGTCCTTAAGGTCGGACCAAACACACTTCTCTTCTTCAAAGAGTTTAATTCCACATCAATAGCTTCTTTCCATTTAAGCCAATCTTTGCTTTGAGTGCACTCTAATATAGATGTGGGTTCATGATCCTCATTTATTTCAAGTGCTACCTTGTATGCAAATATATCATCAATGTCGACATCTTTTCGGTTCCATTGAATTCCAGACATAATATAGTTTATCGAGATCTCATTGTTGTCAACTCCTTCAGGCTCTTGAGGTTCAGCGTCCTGAGTCTCACTTGGTGCCTTAGGAGTTTCCGTGACAATGTCTGGTTTCTCTATAATTCCCTTAGCCTCGGTCTGTTTTGCACCTTTTGTTTTCCGAGGATTCTTATCTTTGGAACCTAATGGTCTACCTCGTTTCAAACGTGGGTTAGACTCTGTAGCAACTTGATTATTGTGTTCCTTGTGAACATCAATACGTACTGGTGCATTGCAAGCTGGTATGTACGATTTTGTTACTCTCTTTGGGTCAGCAAAGGAATCTAGTAACTGATTAGCTAGCTGTTGAAGATGTATAATCTTCTGAACTTCTGCATCACATGCTATAGTTCAAGGATCTTGCCAATCTAGGGATGTTTGATTCCATGTCAGTTCTTTGCTTAGCTTGCTAGTCTCCCCACCTAACATAGGGAATTCAGACTCAACGAATTGACAGTCCGCGTATCTGGCCTTGAACAGATCTCATGTTAGTGGCTCGAGATACCTTATTATGGTGGGAGACTCATATCCAACATATATTCCCATCCTCCTTTGTGGTACCATCTTAGTTCTCTGTGGTGGAGCAATTGGTATATAAACGGCACAACCAAATGTCTTAAGGTGGGATAAGTCTGGCTCTTGACCCGATATGAGTTGAGATGGTGAATATTTGTGTTCACTAGATGGCCTGATGCGTATGAGTTCTGCTGCATGTAAGACTGCGTGTCCCCAAGCCGACACAGGAAGCTTCGACCGCATTAGCAATGGTCGAGCTATCAATTGTATTCGTTTAATGAAGGATTCAGCTAATCCGTCTTGTGTATGGACATGTGCCACAGGATGTTCCACACTCACCCCCATGGACATACAGTAATCATTAAACGCTTGGGATGTAAATTCACCAGCATTGTCTAGACGTATAGTCTTAAGTGGAAAATCTGGAAAGTGTGCTCTTAATCGAATGATTTGAGCTAATAGCCTAGCAAATGCTAAGTTTCTTGTGGATAACAAGCATACATGAGACCATCTGGTTGATGAATCTATCATCACCATGAAATATCAAAATGTCCCACTTGGTGGGTGTATTGGTCCACATATGTCACCTTGTATCTTTTCCAGAAAATGTAAAGTCTCTTTTGTGACTTTTACTGGTGAAGGTCTTACAATAAGTTTCCCTTTTGCACATGCCACGCATGTGAGATTTTTAGGGAAAACTTTTCTTTCTTTAAGGTTGTTCCCTTTTGAACTCTTAATTAGTTTACGCATCATGTTTGAGCCCGGATGGCCAAGCCGGTCATGCCATAAAGTGAAACTTTCTTTGTACATTTTGTGCTTAGCCAAGTTGGCTTCTATCATGTTAATCTTAGCATGGTATATACCAGAGGCTAGTGCGGGTATAATCTCTAGGATCTTCTTTTGTCCTTTCACATTTTCTATAATGTATAGGAACTCTTTAGATCCCTCACCCTTGGTTTCAATATGATAACCATTTGACCTTATGTATTTAAAGCTTAATAAGTTTCTCTTAGAGCTGGGTGAGTATAAAGCATCACATAACTCAATGTGTGTGCCGTTAGGCAATAATATGTGAGCTTGGCCGTAGCCTTATATAAGATTTGCTATACCCGCAATTGTTCTAACATTTGCACTTTTCATTATAAGATTTATGAAATATCTTTTGTCTTTTAGTATGGTGTGGCTGGAGCCACTATCCACTACTAGTTCACTCATGTCCTCAGCCATTTCTATAAATAGGACAATAGTTTTATATTTTAATAAGACAACTTATAAAATAAATTCCATTGAATTTAAATCAAAGCAATTATCCATTACATAGAAGGAAATTAAATCATAAAAGCATAGAAAATAAACCAAAATAAAATTGAGATTCAATCATCATCTTTGAGGCAGTCGGAAGTCTCATAGTCTAGCAAGTCATCATTCTCATGATCGAAGTCTCCTTCATCATCGATGTGCACATGGTTGGCTTCTGGGTTCTTCTTAAGAAATTCTTGATATGCATCAATGAGGTGTTTGGGAGTTCTGCAGTTCTTGGCCCAATGGTTTGACATACCACTTCGGTGGCAAGTCGATGATTTGGCCTTGGTGTGTGGTTTAAAGGACCCACGGCCCCTACCACCACGTCCACGGCCTCCTCGACCAGCCTGGCCACCTCGACCACCACATCCTCTGCCACCACGGCCACGGCCGTAGTGTCTTTCTCTGTGGACGTAGTTGGTCTCATTTGGCTCTCTAGGCTCCTTAGACTCTACTGCAGCTTTCTGTCCCAAATCAACATTGTTTGCTTCTAGTAATAGAACTGTACCAGGAGGTCTCATAGCACTGTTCATCATCAACAACTCATCATTCTGCTCAGCTAACAATAGGCACTCAATGAGTTCCCCATAGTCAGCAAGCTTTTGATCCCTATATTGTTGCTGAAGAACTCTGTTATTAGGGCTGAAGGTAGACAATGTCTTCTCTATCAGCTCCTGCTCAGTCACCTCTCTTCCACACAGCCTAAGGAGTGAGACAATCCTAAAAAGCTCAGAGTTATACTCTTCCACGGATTTTTAATCCTGGATCCTTAGGTTTTTCCAATCAAACTCTGCCTTTGGAAGGAGCACCGTTTTTTGGTGCCCATAACGGCGTTTAAGCTGTGTCCAAAGGGCGAGAGGATCTCTTATAAAGAGGTACTGGCTCTTGAGAGACTGAGCAATGTGATAATGTATGTGCTGGAGGCACTTACTCTTTCTCTTGTTAGTGCTCTCAAATTCCTCACTGATGCATTGCCCATTGCAAGTAGTTCTTTCCAGAAGCTTGTAGGATGGGGTAGTCAAGGCTCTTGACCCGATAGGAGTTGAGATGGTGAATATTTGTGTTCACTAGATGGCCTGATGCGTATGAATTCTGCTGCATGTAAGACTGCGTGTCCCCAAGCCGACACAGAAAGCTTCGATCGCATTAGCAATGGTCGAGCTATCAATTGTATTTGTTTAATGAAGGATTCAGCTAATCCGTTTTGTGTATGGACATGTGCCACAGGATGTTCCTCAATTATAACCTAAAAACTATAATTAAACAAATGAACTAAAGAATCTCACCAAGCTTCCCTATGTAATCTGTGAATACAAAGGAAATTTTTTATACAAGCGTTATCCCTCAATTTATACCTCTGATACACGCGTTGAGGCATGACCAATAAAACTGGATAGACCTCACACTAATGTCAAAACGATAGCAAACCAACAGGGAGAAAAGCGAAAATTCACCGAGACAGAAATACAATTACTATCAAACTTCACCAGTAGGCATAACCAAAATTAAACCATAACCATCAGATGGTATCTAAACCATAATCATACTGTAACCGTATAAAATGGTTAAAAATCGTAACTATTAACCGTAAATATATGGTTAAATTATATTAATATAATCGTTAATTAACTGTAACTGTATCAAAACTGTTGGTTAACCGCATAATTTTTAAATATAATAAAATATACTAATAACTATTTATTTAATTAGATTATATGATATGTAGAAAATAAGTACACTAAAAGAATAGACTAATTAAAAATAAATAATATCATCATATCATCTATATTAACATTTCTGAAGTACATTTTGGTTTATGCCCATTAAGTTTTACTTAATTAATTTTTTTATAACATTAACCCCTAAAACAATTCCATAAATAATATTGCAGAGAAACTCAAATACTAATCTTTCTTAAATTGACCAATATTTGTTACATTTATTACCATAAAATCTTAACAACATCTATACATTCCAATTTTTCCAAAAACAACTCTACCCATTAAAGTTTTAACCCCTTAAATCTCTAAAACTATTTTTATGGATGCTAGAATCTCTCAAATTTAAATGATATACAACATATTTTCCATAACAAAAGTTTACAATATCCATAACTATATTAACATTAATAAATTTCCTAAACCAAAAATCCAATTATAAGATGTCACATTAAATATGTTGAAACCCCCCATATAATTTTGTTTATTTTTTATTTTTTGAGGAATTACCAAAAAATAAAAATTCTATTAATTATCATAAACTATATATATTGACATGGAAAATTATAAACTATAAAAATATGCTAATTTGGTAAAACAATTAACATAATCAAACTTGATAAAAAATTTATTTTGATTTTTTTTTTTACGCAAAAACTTATTTTGATTTTGGTGAGACGGGTTGGTAATAATTTCATATAGGGAGTTAAGTGGAATTGTTTTTTTTTTTTTTTAACACTTTTAGATGTGTAATAAATGTATTACTAGACTATACATATACCACACGAGTTAAAACCTTGAAAACGTTACAAAAATCATATACTTTGAATACTTATATCAAATACTTGTAAAATATTATATTTTTAAAATTAATAAAATAATAATAAAATAACAAATAAATACAATATAAATTTTAAAATTTTAAAATTTTAAAATTAAAAATATTGTACCGCGGGTTAAATCCTAATATCCTCAGATAATATCAACGATAACAAATTATCAAATAACCTTAATCGTACATAACTATAACCGCTTTAACCGAAATTGTAGTTAATCGTAATCATTTATTAAACGGTTACAGTTAAAATTAAACAAATTTTCTAATTGTAACCGGTGATTAATAAATGTAACCGTAATAATCCTAATCGTAATCATGCCTACCAGCAAGACGAAGAGAACAGGATACTATACTAGGATTATGGCAAAAAAGCCTTGAGATCAACTAGAGATGAGCCACATAAGATTAACAAAGGAATACTAAACTCCCACGAAGATACTGATTTGAAAAGGATGATGCCAGGCAAAGTACGTTTGTGCCCTTTGTGTTTCAAAACCTCTCATTTCAAACTTCGTATAAGCTCTGTCTCTTCAACTATCAAGTTATCCATAATCCAACCATAACTTAATTTCAAAAATTGTAGCTATGGAGTCATACAAAACCCTAAAAATCGTACGCAAGAACACTGACTCCTCTGTATTTCACCTCATCCTCAACAGACCAGCACACCTCAATGCCTTATCCCTCGATTTCTTCCTCGAATTCCCCAAAGCTCTCTCATCTCTCGACCAAAACCCAGATGTCTCCGTCATCATCATTTCCGGCGCCGGGAAACACTTTTGCTCCGGCATCGACCTCAGTTCCCTCTCTTCAATCAAGGCCCAATCCTCGTCAGGTAAAAACGATAGAGGACGCTCGAGCGAGCTCCTACGCCGTAAGATCAAGTCGATGCAAGCTGCGATCACGGCCGTCGAGCTCTGCCGGAAACCTGTGATCGCCGCTATACACGGCGCTTGTATCGGAGGTGGTGTTGATCTCGTTACGGCCTGTGATATTAGGTATTGCTCTGAGGATGCTTTTTTCTCGATTAAGGAGGTTGATCTAGCCATTGTCGCGGATCTTGGTACGCTTCAGAGGTTGCCGAGTATCGTTGGGTATGCGAACGCCATGGAATTGGCGTTAACGGCTCGGAGATTCTCAGGTGGTGAAGCGAAGGAGCTTGGTTTGGTTTCTCGTGTTTTTGGATCTAAATCGGATCTTGATAACGGCGTCACCATGATCGCTGAAGGTAATTAATCTAATTTCCTCCGGATCTATGCTTGAATCTGCTGAATCGTTGCTCGATTTGTTTCATTTTTGATTCTGAGATGATTTAGGGAATGAGAATCATGTTCTTGCAATTTATACAGTTTCGGTTCAATTTTGTTTCTTAAATCTGCTGATCCAATGCTCAATTGTGTTCGAATTTGATTCTGAGATGATTTAGGGAATGAGAATTAAGTTTTTGTATCTAATGTTCTTGCAATTTATTCATTTTTTTTTGTTGTTGTTCACTGAGTTGCTTAAAATCTGCTGATTCTATGTTTGATTCTGAGATGATTGGTATTTGAAGTTATGAGAATTTGTGTTTATCGATATTTTCAGGAATAGCAGCCAAGTCTCCACTAGCTGTGACAGGGACAAAGGCAGTGTTATTAAGAAGCAGAGAGGTGAGTGTAGAACAAGGTCTAGACTACGTAGCAACTTGGAACTCGGCTATGCTTATATCAGACGATCTCAATGAAGCTGTTTCTGCTCAGATGAAGAAAAGAAAACCTCGTTTTGCTAAACTGTGATGATACGACAGTCTCTGTTGCTTCTTGTCTTTCAAAGACAGTATTATCCTTCTTCCGGTAACAAAGTAATAAGTTCATTCGTCAAAGAAGTGTAGCTATTGATAGTTGCTTAGTTATCAAATAAAATCTATAGATAAATGGTCTTCGTCACATGAGAATTTGATTGATACTCTACTTAGTGCACATAAGTCCTATTGGTAAATGCTATACTTCTACTACGGGGTTGTTTTTGTAACAGGATTCGTCAACATGTTTATTAGTTTCTGTGTCTTCTCCGCATTCTTTTTTACATAGATATCTAGATATTAAAGGTCTTGATCAGTTGAAACAGAACAAAGAATCGTCTCAGACTCAGATCACATGGAAGGTAGAGTAATCTCACTTGACTCCCTTGTTCACGGCTTAACCACTTTTGTACCTTCTGATCTAAAGCGGTAACGATTGGAAAATCTAAAAAGGTTCAGTTATATTGAGGCTATATAGTAAAAGTGTTCTTTTATAGAAGAGACTATAATAAATGTGCTATTCTCTCAAATCTTTTAGCCCATTTGATGATGTTGTGAAGCCAAAATTTTCATAAGATATTTCATTCCGGTTATCTTATAGTAGTTCAGTTCAGATTCGAGATTGTTGGCTTCGGTTTGCCTAAACCTAATAGAAAAAAGCCCACACAAATTTTACTCGGTCTCTTTCTTTCGATCAGATGAGAGAAATGGGTAAAAAATTGCTTCGTTTCACTCAAACAACATAAATAATAATACTAAGAAATTCAAAAATGGCTGAAGTAGAAGAGGCGAGCTAACCCTAATTAATCTGTCTTCAACTCTGTGCAGTTTTTTTCTTCTTCTTGATTTAATTTGCTCAAACCAACGCGTATGCTTCCCGGATTCGATCTCCGATGATGGCAGCTGTAGCGACCAATCGCAAAAACACCAATTTGCAGGCTGTGAAGAAACGCAAACGCCGATCCTCGGACAAGCCAGTTTCGTCTTCTAATAATGCTAGTAGTACAATCTCGAGACATTCAGCGGCGAGAAAAGTCTCCATCGGACGAGAATATCACACCCGTTGCAGAGGATCCCTTAGATTCAAGTTATTAGTTTGTGCTTCAGTTTCTAAAAGGAAACCAAAACCCAGAGATTGTTGTGGCAATGAAGAGATTAATCATAAAGCCGCATTGAGATTTCATGAAAAAGATCGAAATGCTAGGAAAATTTTGGTTGAAGAAGAAGAATCTTCTACTTGGGTTGTTCGGAATTGTAAAACTGGGTATAACAACTTGAAAGCATCGTTGCTCCGCTCTATTGAGGTGATTTCTGTATACTTTTTCTTGCTTCCAATGTTACTGCTGATTGATTATATAGTTTATGCGAAAAGCCGTTCATTGTTATGAGCTTGGTTTGTACACTCTAAAGACTCATATATAGTGCTTGTACGAATCATGACGAGATTTTAGATTCTGTTGACGAAGCTCATTTTAGGAGCTTGAACTCATGTGTGTTTTTATTGATTTGTTAGGAACCTTTTTTACCGCTCAAAGAGGAGGAGTTAGCTCAAGTCAAAAGTGCCTTCTCTGCGAGAAATAGGTACTTTTTTTTTTTTGAGAAGCTTTAGCATGTCATGTGATTGACTTATTTTAGGAATTTTAACTAGTTGTGTTGTTGTTGTTTTAGAATGAAGATCTTGGTTTCGCATAGAAACTCCAATATTGATATCTGTGGAGAAACTTTACAATGTCTAATGCCGAGTAGATGGCTTAACGACGAGGTACTTCTTTGGTATGATCGTTAACCGCTCTAAATCCACATCTTTTTTTTTTTTACAATTTGTATTTTGTGTTTTGAACTCCTTATGTTGTTTTTTCTTTCTTCTGTTTTTGCATTGATGTTGTATAGGTTATCAATCTCTATCTTGAATTGCTGAAAGAGAGAGAAACTAGGGATCCCCAAAAGTACTTCAAGTGTCATTTTTTCAATACCTTTTTTTACATCAAGGTTTGCTTTCTCTTATGGTCCTCATGCTTCTAAACATTCAGGTCTATATTTCCTCGTGTCCGTTCATTCATTTTGCCAGGACTTGCTTCGATAAATATGTTTAGTGCTACACTTCAGAATTTCTCCAATTTGCTGCAACCATGCTTGGGTCCTATGAATGCTTGGGTCGAGTATATATGTTTATGAATGTTTACAGGCTTATGTATTTTCTCTCTAATTACATTTGTTCAGCTACTAAGCGGCTCCCGTTACAATTACCAAGCTGTCAGGAGATGGACTACCCAGAGAAAGCTGGGATATGATCTTGTTGATTGTGACATAGTGAGTTTTTTTTTTCTCAGAACCTAAAATTTTTGGTTACCTTTTGTAAACTTCACAAATATAATCTAATTTTGTTTGATGATAAACCTGTGCAGATATTTGTTCCAATCCACGGATGTCTACATTGGACTCTGGCGGTAATTAACAAAAGGGAATGCAAGTTCCAATATCTTGATTCATTAAATGGAGTTAATCCTACAGTTTTGAATGATTTGGTATAGTTTTTTAATTACAAAATTCTGCTCATTTGCCTTTTGGAGATGCGACTTTATGATTATGGAACATGTATTTGTTTTAGGCAAAGTACTTGGTGGATGAAGTAAAGGACAAGAGTGGACAAAATATTGACGTTAGTTCATGGGACATTGAATATGTTAAAGACCTTCCCCGGCAACAGAATGGGTACGTAACTCCCTTTTTGCTATGTTTTTGATCAAGTGGACGGGAATTTATCTTAACTATTAGCAAACCCTCCTTTGGCTATGTGAGTCAGAGGTAGATGCGGTTTATATCGTGATATGAGTACTTTTCAGATAAGCAAATCTTACTAAAGCGTTCACAATTTAAAAAAACCAATGTGTCTCATAGTTTGCTACCTAGATTACTTCTGTGATACCATCTTCTTCAATTTGTACTATGATACTCAGTTACAAGCTTCTTTTGGTCCTTGTTATTTATGATCAACCCCAACTAAGTGCAACCGCTCTGTTATATATCACTTTATGTTATGTAAGCTGACACTCATATTTTGCAATTTCCTAGGTACGACTGTGGGATGTTTATGCTTAAATACATAGATTTTTACAGTAGAGGACTGAGGCTACAATTTAGCCAGGTAATAAAAGACATCAGGGTCTGCAGTTGTTTCTGGATCGATATCAATGCTACATTTGAAATCGAGAGAAATATTCAGTCAACATATCTTATCTTGGTCAAACTAGAAGTAGCACGATTGATTAGCATTCCTTTTTGAGCAGATGAGACATGAGAATCATGTGTAGACTGATAGGAAAAATGTTTTGTCTTACCTCTATCTTTTGCAGAAGGACATGCCATACTTCAGGTTAAGAACAGCAAAGGAGATACTGAGACTGCGAGCCCAATAATTAGCCCCATTTTGGTGACACCAGCTTACTATTTTACAAGGCCAATAATGTTAATAATTCTCTTCGTAAAATGTGATTCTGCTTTGTCGGTGGGTGGCTAGATATATCATGGCCATGGCTGCTTCTTGGAAAACTTAATTCATTTTTGTTTTTTTTTTTGTTTTTTGGCAAACAGAATTGAAGTTGATAGCTTATTACAATGAATACTTTTAAAAGCCAACAATGTTATCTCAAAAGCGTCAGATCAATATATAATTTTCTTTCACTGTGTATAACTCGCTGAGAATCTCATAGTCTTAGATAGTTACCTTTTTTTTTTGGAGTTCTTATTGCTTATATGAATTGGGTTTTTCCTTTCTTTTTTTTTTTTTTTTTTTTTCTTTTTCTGTGTTAATTTTATAGGTGTTGTTGAAGATGATAAGAAGCAAGAGGCATTTGTTTTCCCTAAATTTGTTTTGATGGGTCACAAAGGATTTGAGATGAACATGCTTCAATCTCCTGACGAGAAAATGAAATTTATCAAAGATCTCTTCTTTCTTTTAACGTTGCTGCAGATTTCCCCATTGACTTCGTTGAGTTTGATGTCCAGGTTTGTCCTTTCACCCGTAGAATCTAATAATTTTTGTTTCTATTGAAAAAGAACACGTGGTGGCAAAACTGTCAAGAAAGAGCATGTATATATTTTTTATTTATTTATTTTTTTATTATTTTTCTTTCAACCAAACATTAAATTAAATAAAAAAGAAATTTCTAGATTTTTAGCCCAAATGGAAGAAAAAGAGTTTACAAAAGAAATTTCAGAATTAAAAATTTTAAAAAACTAGCAAAACAATCCGTCGTTACATTAAAAACACGAGGAATCCAAAGAGGAAAGATGATCTAAGCAAATCATCCTCCGTTAAAAACACGCAGGAAAGAGGAGCAAAGTAAACAGCAGCGCACAGATGTGAATGGTCTCCCGTCGATCTCGCACCCTCGCAATAACCCCCGTCGCGCTCCCCTTAAGTAGAGGGACTCCTTCCCGTGCCCCCCTCATCCCCACCGCCTCCCATCTGGTCCCCATCCCTCCAACCGGGTCCCTCCAAAAGAAGCGAAGAATCCCTCTCTCCCATTTAGCCTCCTCCCATAATAAACGCCTGGTTTAGAATATCAACTGGCTCTGCCTCTGTTCCCTGGAAAACATTTTTATTCCTATCTTTCCAAATTGACCATAAAATCCATGGTAGCCGTAAAGCTATGTCAGAAACCCCAGATTGAGAAGACGCCCGCCAATAAATGAAATCTAAATTCGAGTATATCGAGCCATATGGAAAACCTTCACGATTTATCGAGCATGTTTTTTTTTTTGTTTTCCTAGCTCAACATTAACTTTGCATTAACCTAAAAAACATTACAACTTCTCTTGAAATCACAAGGTTTTGTACACAAGTTAGCACCATCGAAAACTTAGGGTCAGTCATATAAGTCGTAATCGAAAGAAACTTCTTTGTTATTCTATCGGCCACTTCCTTTCCCTCGAGGAATAAACAAATCCTCAAGGAATAAACAAATAAATCAATGATTGTCTTGTGGTTTAAGTATTTGCTCTAAGCATGAGATTAAGGGTCAGAATGGTAACAACAGATTTGATTGTGCGAGATAAACGATTTGATATTGCGGTACAGTTCAATTGCGGTACGTGCGGAAAAATGTACTTGCAGGACAAGTACGCTTATTACATAATAAGTGGTACAAACTAATGTCTGATTGGTAAAAAATATTTGCGGCACGAGTTTCATATTATTTTGTTAATAATTAATATAATTATATATTTTAATTTGTTTTCTATTAATAAATAAATATTTTTATAAATTTACGAACCTTAAAATAGCAAAAATACATATTATAGATAAAAATATAAGCAAATATCTTATAAATTTAAATTAATTATTATTGATTCAATTGTTAATGAAATCACATTTTCATCAATTACATATAAACTTAAAAAACCAAAATTTGTTTTGAATTAATCAGGTAAATTTTCTTTTATTTTATTTTTATAAATCTGTTTATCATGCTAGAAGAAATTATTTTAAAATAATGAAGTACATTCAATATAATTTTTAATACTATAAATTAAAAAAGTCACTTATTAAAAGATGTATTGATTATTTAGCTCTCTTTTATTAAATATAAATTAAATATGAAAAAAAATTGTTTTGTTAGTGCGTTATTCAAAAAAACGTTGCAGAGTAGATAGTTAAACAAATAATTGTTGTCCATGAGTAAAGTCTGACCTTGAAAACCGTGAACAGTATTATTTTATTTTATAAAAAACGCAAATTAACAAAAATTGTGATTGGTATATGAAGTAACTTTTAGAAAAACGTTCTTTGAATTCTGCACTATTAGTGTTTCATTTAAGGCCTAAGGTTTAGTCTTACCACGGTCCCAACGCCTTTAATTGGCAACACCGTTATTTGTGTTTTTATTATTCATAAACCTAAAATAAATAGTGGATATAAAATTTTGTATCAAAATTTCTTATCGTCAAGTTAACTTGTTTGTAAATCACAACTTAGTTTTTCAATCAAATTGTTTTTTAAATTGTAAGTGTGAAAAAAGTGTACGCATATTAAACAGTAAACATCAATGAAGAGAAAGAGAAACTCAATTTTGTAATTTGTGTTTCTTGTTTTTTAGGTAATTTTTTCTTATAATGTAAATGCAAATTTATGATTTTCAACATGCATGACACCCTAAATAAAGAAGAGAAATACCCCTCACTAGCACTAATCTATGTTTTTCTTCCAAAGTTAGCACCCATTCTCAAATATTCTATATTTAGCATAAAATTAATAATTAAATACTTTTAATTTTAAGAAAAATCTAAAATATCACTATCTTCGTTCTCTCTCGTCTCCGCTTTGTTCTCGTCGCCGAAGACCACCTCTTCTGCCGTTTTTTGTCACCGGAGTCTCCAGTTCTTCCATCTCTATGGATCCAATATACCAGTGGCTGCTTCTGCCATTAACTTTATGAATCTCCTTGACGATATATTCATTAATCATACATATCGAGATGATGTCGGGTTAGAAGAGCATCTCTTTTCTTCACCTTTGATCTGTTAAATTTATGAATCTGTTTCATTGTTGATTTGTGTGTGTGAGTTTGTTATATCGCTTCTTAGTAGTCCACTTCATATAGGACTTTAGCTTGTGGGATATATGATTTTGAATTTGTTTTTGATTACGACATGTTTGATTCGTAAGGGGAAACATGGTGGATGCTTTGATTTTTTAAAAACTTGTGACTTTGTTACTACTGTTTTTGATTGACATTATCAAGTTGTTGCTTGAACAAGATTCCTCCTTTCTATGGCTTGGATTCGTTTGTAGACATCGGAGCGATGCTCACCAAAACGGTTTCTTTATGCAATTGCCGACGGCGCCGTTGTTGGTGCTGATTGCCGATCTGTATGTGTTTAGACTTAAGCAAAGGTTTTTGGAATTGTGTTTGTAGCTTTAACTTTTTTTGTTTGGAATTTTTAGATTGTGAAAGATAGACTCACATACAGCAGTTCATGTGCCTTACACTTATGGATTTACGCTTATCATCAAGCAAAAACGTACCCTTGGAAAAGAAATAGGTGAGTGAGTGAGTTAGAGTGAGAGTATAGTTTTGCAGCTCTTCTTGTCACTTTAATTCAGTTTTGACATATTGAATGACAAGTTGGGAGTATTGTTTGATGAATTATGTTTGGTTTTGAAGTTATTAACAATGTTTATTCTTTGATAAATCACATGTCCAAATCGTGAATGGGTGTTATGCGAAGTCAGCAGATATCAACACCAAGTTTGTTGCATACCAAGTATTCGTTATAATGTTATTGGGAACAAAGTAATTGGTAAAGAGTAAGAAAGTTCGTTGTTATCGATCTTGATGTCTTCAGCTTTTCCGGCTTGTAGTTCTTTGGTTAAAGAGTGGCTTAGTATTGTTGATGAGGCAAAGTATGGTGGTGGTGGTGGAGGATCTTCCTGTTTTGAGATTTTTGTATATTTAGGAATAACTTCCTAAAATTCAAGAACGCATTCCTAAACTTTATGCAATCTTTCCTAAACATTATTAAATTCTTCCAAAATTAAAAGAAATAAATTTTTGAATTTTCTATTCATGTGGTGCTTTAATGTATCACAGATTACTCAAATATGATGAATTTTATGCACTTATTTGTTTTCAATCATTATGAGATTTATGCATGATCACTTTAAAATGCAATCTTCATAAAATATTTCAACCATTATTTTTATGAAGAGCATCATAAAATCTCAAAGTGTCCTTATTGAATATTATCCAAATTTGAATGATTGTGTTTCTAAATCTCTATTTTTGTGTGTTTTGTTTCAATATGTCAAATATTAATAGATCACTCCATTAGTGAGGGAGTAATGATTTCATTTTTTTGCACATTTTGATGTTTGGAAAATGTAATTTTTTTTTATGAAATTCATCATGAAGTTCAAAAAAATCCTTCATCAATTTCATAGAATCATTTCCAAATTTCATACAATCCTTCCTGAATATTTCCCAAATTTCATACAATCCTTCATAAATTTCATAGATTGTTTCCCGAATTTCATATAATCCTTCCCAAAAGCCATCATAAAATGCGAGATATCATTCCTAAATTTTTTGTTGTGCATTAAAATAGTGTAATATAATTGAGTTATCAATAAAAGTTTAAATGTTTCGTAGTAATGATAGATGTTGTTGGGTTTCCAAGTTACAAAGAACAAGAGAAGGTACTCTACAAGCTATCAACAAAAATTTAAATTGAGTAAGGAACCATCTATGAATAATGATTTTATGAAAATAATTTTCAAAGAAAAGTTCAACATAAAAACTCAGCATTACTAAAAACAATTATAAAACATAGAAAGAAAATTCCATTAGTAAAGAGTAATGGTTTGATTTATGTGTTACCCTAGTGTTTACCAATATCCAGATTTTTTATGAAAGTCTTCCTAAAATCTAAACTTGTTATGAAGGTCATCATGAAGTTCAAAGAATCCTTCCTGAATTGCGTTTAATCCTTTATGATTTTCACCATTATCAATACCAAGTGACATCATATATTTTCTTGATGCAACAATTTCTGACCCTCCTAATGAACCTCCCTGTATGAGTCAAATCCCACAGATTCGCAGTTACCTTTGAACACAATCTAAGCACTCCCTTGACTGAACACAATCTCAACCACAATAGTCTATGAGATTGTAAGTATTAGATAAAATGTAACGAAGAAAATGTTTGTGAAAAATGGGGAAGAGAAAAAACAGATCAGAAGTTAAACCTCTCTTCCTTCTTATCTATAATGATTTTCTTCTCTGCTTTGGACTGCAAACTAAGAAAACAAAAACATTATATTCTTAGAAGAATTTCAAAATTCAGTGATAATCAGTGACATACAGACAGTGTAAACTGTGAGAATATAAGCATACCATGATTCTAGAATCGTGTAACAAACACAATATTTGTAAACGCCGAGACTAAAAGCTGCACAAGATACAAGACGATAATCAAGTTCAAATAAGTGAATTCAACAAATTGCAAGAGAGAGAGACAGATAAGACAAATGAAATTGGCTGAAACTATTGTGTCAAAATCGAACTAGAAACAAACATAAGCAATCATACAGTCTTCGAAGAATACTTACGCAAGGGAACGCTAACACCTCTCTCGATATCCAGCTGCTCAAATGCGGAGCTGTCTCGATTTGATTGTGTTAGAGAAAAACCCAGATATTTTGTGTCGCTCTTCGTCTCTGGTGATGGATTCGTAGGTGGTGTTTAGATTGAGATCTGGGTACGGGATGAATCCTGTCGGTGGAGGCAGAGAAGGACGAACATAAACTTTAATTTTATTAACAATTTAGGTTTTTTTTCCAAAATTAAGCATGTATAAATTTGTGCTAGTTTTGGAAGAAAAAACTTAAAATTGTGATATTTTTGTCAATTGCCCTATAAAGAATGTAATTTTCTTGTAGGTAACAAGAGATGGATGTCCTGTAATTTTCCATGATATCATATCCACGCAAGAACAGGTTATGATTATTAAATTTTATTCTTATATATATATATATATATATATATTTAATAATTAAATTAATAATATTGGTCCTTCCCAAAAATTGGGCAAGGGTTTAAAAAATAAAAAAGTCCAACAGATTACAAAAAAACGTAAATTTTTTTGCCGTCGTCAGAAAAAGAGATCGAACCCTGCTGAATCACCAAAAATAGAAACTCGAAGCATTAATACCAGTGGATAAAAGACCCACGGCTTTGCGACAGAGACACTAGATGTAACGCCCGTGAACCATGTGGATGGGTGGGGTGTCGATCACGATGCCATTAACGTTGTCGCTCGACACCATCAGTTCAGTTAAGGTTTGGGTTAATTCTAGTCTCAATGGTTTGGTGCGGTTATTGGAATAATCTTGGGGGTCGTATTTAAGCTTAAACACGACGCCCTAGGGTTTTTTCTTCAGCCATTCTTGTTCCAGAGAGAAGAGAGAAAAAGCTTCCCAGTGAGTTCTTGTGAGGTTGAGGTTCCTTGCCTGTTTGTGGAGAGATCTGTGCTTGGGGCTTGAGAACGACTCGAGGAAATGAGGAGTGTCGGTCGACACCATGTGGAGGTGTCTGTCGACACTGTTAGGGATTTGGAGAATGTCGAGCATGGTGTCGGTCGACACCTTTCTACAGTGACCGGTTTATGTCGTGTTGTTTTGTGCATGTTCCTGGTTTGTTTTATTGTTGTTGTTTGTGGTATGAGAGATCTTATTGCTTGTGTGTATAGCCCAGTAGATGGAAAGATTGCCTCACTAAGTACTTCTGGTAATACTTACGCCTCTCTTTTGTGTTGTGGCGCAGATAATGTTAAGGTGTGATCGTGGAATCAAGGCCATGAAGAGGAGGATGTTCTAGAGGCTCGGTTGTTTGCTCTATGTCTTTGTTAGGATGCTAGAGTGAAACTTAGTGGTCTAGAACGGATGTTAGAATTGTTGGTTTTATGATTTGTTTTATGTTCTGGATTGTTGTTGGATTGATATTATATTATTTCTTTAATTGTTATTGGTTATTGGATTTATTATTTTTATCCGCTGTTGTTATTGATTGGGGTAGGTTGCTAGTGAGTATGAGATTACTAGATAATAGAATATTAAAAGAAAAAATAGGTCGGATTGTTTCAGTTTGGTATTAGAGCCCATATGATTCTAGGTACGGGTTCGCAGTGTGCTTTGTGTTTTGGATGTGGGATTGAATGCTTGTGTGTAGCATGAGGTCCTAGAACATCCTCTTCGAGTCTTCTTTGTGATTCCACGGTGAGTTGGGTTCTTTGTGTAGTTAGGAGTCGTTTTGTTTTCTTAGCCTTCTGTTCTTGGTGATACAGATGGTTAGAGGTTTGGATATTGTTGGTCGCGGGCATGGACGTGGTCGTGGGCGAGATCGTGGGTGGGGATAGGTTCCCGAGGCTAGTGTGAGTGTGACCCAGCGCATGGCCTGTGAGGAGGTGGCAGAGTCGCATGTACATCCTAGAGTGTCTGTAGACCAGGCTGGTTTGGGTATCGGCAGGGCTGATGGGCCCGGTGTCGGTAAAGGTGTTGGCCCGAGAGTGGGGGTTGCAGCAGAGGGTGCTCTAGGTAGGGAGGATGTCCTGATGGGCTTGCTAGCTTAGGTGTTGCACGACTTCTAGCAGCAGTGCCACCAGTGGTTGGTAGGCAGGTTCCAAAAGTGCCGCTGGTGGTTGGTGGGCAGGTTCCAGTGGTGCCGTCAGTGGTTGGTGGGCAGGGTCCAGCGGTGCAGCCTGTGGCTGGTATGCGGGCAGGTGTGCAGCCGGGGGCCAAGGTAGTGGATGCTCAATATGTTTAGATGATGGTGCAGCTACGGCAGGTGGGTGCGGGATCTTTCCTGGGAGACAAGGATCCAAGTGTGGTGGATGAGTGGAGAGAGCAGATGGAGAATATTCTCTAGTCATTTCAGTGTCCCAACCACTATCGGGTAGACTTGGCACCCCACTACCTTTCGGGGGATGCAAGGGTCTGGTGGAGGTCGGTGATTGCAGAGGGAGTGCA
This sequence comes from Camelina hispida, assembly GCA_023657505.1. Classification (NCBI taxonomy): domain Eukaryota; kingdom Viridiplantae; phylum Streptophyta; class Magnoliopsida; order Brassicales; family Brassicaceae; genus Camelina; species Camelina hispida. The sequence goes on from CP094637.1 coordinate 29,372,926, forward strand.
TCGTGAGGTGACTTGGAGGGACTTTGTGAGAGAGTTCAACACCAAGTATTTTCCGCAAGAGGCACTTGATCGCATGGAGGCACAATTTTTGTGGTTGACTTAGGGTAACCATACTGTGAAGGAGCTGGACGCAGAGTTCAGTGGCTTGTGGGGTATGCAGGCTGGGATTTGGAGCCAGAGTCGGTTCAGGTATGGAGGTTCTTGTTGGCTCTGCGTGATGACCTGAGGAATCGGTGTAGAGTGAGGAGGTATGCTACGAGAGTAGAGCTGGTGGAGACTGCAGCTGGGATAAAGGATGACTTGAGGTCACAAGTAGTGGTGGCCTGTCTTCCGGCGCAGCCGAAGCAGACTCAGTCACATTCTACTCCTAGCAAGGGCGGCAAGACTGCGCAGAGGCAAAAACGAAATTTCGATGCTATGCAGAGGTCAGGGTCTAGTGGTGTGGGATGCTTCGGGTGTGAGAGCTTGGAGCACATGGTGGGGAGTTTTCCATAGAGGGGCAACCAGCCAACACCGCCGGCGACTCGTGTGTGTTACCACTGTAGGGAGGCGGGGCATCTCAGATTGACGTATCTTAAGCTACATCCGATGGCTGTGGTGGTAGTGCACTCAGAAGTGCAGCAGATGGGGCAGACGGCGTTGCCTTTGCCACTTGCACCGCTTGCGTACACAACAGTGGAGATGGGAGGAACCAGTGCTAACGCGATCACGAGTATAATTTCTAAACTTGACTTTGTAGTTTTATGTCATTTTTGGATTTTATGATTGTCTGTGATGAATGTTAGGGTTATTAGTGCATAAGGTTTGTGTAGGGACCTTATTGGTGGGAGGGTTTCCATCTCATGTGTTGTTCGACTCTGGAGCTACTCATTGCTTTGTTACCCCAGAGTGTGCCGAGAGGGGCAACATTCGTGGAGATCCTAGAGAGCGGTTCAGGACCGTTAAGGTTGATGGAGGCGGGTTGATCCAAGTCTATGGACGGGCTAGAGATGTATATATACAAGTAGCTAGAGAGTCGGCATATCTGGTTATTAGTCCATGGGAGCTGTACGTTGTGATTTTGGGCATGGATTGATTTCACTAGTATAGAGTACATCTGGATTGCCATCGGGGTAGAGTTGTGTTTGAGAAGCCTGAGGCGAAGAGTTGGTTTTATGAGGGAGTGAGGCCGACCTTAGGGAGTATGGTTATCTCAGTTGTGCCGGCAGAGAAGATGATCATGAAGGGTCAGAAGGCATATTTGGCTACAATATCGATGCCAGAGTCTGTAGAACCCTGTGGTTCGGGAGTGTGTGGATGTTTTTCAGTCATTCCAGGGGTTACCACCATCTCGGTTTGATCCCTTCACGATTGAGTTGGAACCAGGGACTACGCCATAGTCTAAGGCACCCTATAGAATGGCTCCAACAGAGATGGAAAAGCTTAAAAAGCAGTTGGAGGATTTATTGGGCAAGAGATTCATTCGTCCTAGTACTTCACCGTGGGGAGCACCGGTGTTGTTTGTTAAGAAGAAGGACGAGAGTTTCCGCTTGTGTATAGATTATCGGGATCTGAACCGGGTCACTATGAAGAATAAGTATTTTCTCCCGCGGATTGATGAGTTATTGGATCAGTTGAGGAGTGATACTTGGTTCTCCAAGATAGACTTGACATCGGGTTACCATCAAATTCCGAAAGATGAACTGGATGTTAGGAAGACAGCTTTCAGGACGAGGTATGGGCACTATGAGTTTGTGGTGATGCCCTTCGGTTTTACTAATGCATTAGTGGCATTTATGAGGTTGATGAACAGCATATTCCAGGAGTTTATGGATGAGTTTGTCATCATCTTCATCTATGACATCCTGATGTGTTCCAAGAGTTCTGAGGAGCAAGAGCTTCATTTGAGAGCAGTTCTGAAGAAGTTGCAGGAGCAGAAGCTTTTCGCTAAGCTGAGCAGTTTCTGGCAGAGGGAGATGGGTTTCTTGGGTCATGTTGTTCCTGCAGCAGGAGTTTCTGTGGATCCAGAGAAGATTCTGGCCATCAGGAATTAGCGTAGACCGCAGAACGCCACAAACATTAGGTGTTTTCTTGGGTTGGCAGGGTACTATAGGAAGTTTGTGAGGAGTTTTGCGAATATGGCACAACCGGTGACTAAGCTGACAGGGAAGGATGTTTCCTTTATATGGTTGACGGAGTGCGAGACGGCTTTCAAGAGCGTGAAGTAGATGTTGACGAGTACACCAGTATTGGTCTTGCCGGAGTAGGATAAGGTCATTGCCTATGCTTCATGGCAATTGCGGAAGCATGAGGGCAACTATCCTACTCATGACTTGGAGATGGCAGCTGTGGTTTTCTCTGTGAAGATTTGGAGACCTTATCTTTATGGTAGAAGGGTACAGTTGTATGCAGATCATAAGAGTCTGAAGTATATCTTCACTCAGCCTGAGTTGAATTTGAGGTAGAGGCGGTGGTTAGATTTAGTGGTGGATTATGATCTAGATATAGCTTACCCCCCGGTGAAGCTAACTTGGTAGCAGACGCTATGAGCAGGAAGCGGGCGGCTTCTACTGACGCAAAGGATATGGAGTCTCTGGTTAGTGAGATCAGTACTTTGAGGTTATGTCTATTTCACAAGAGCCATTGGGACTGGAGGCAATTGACAGAGCAAATCTTCTGAGTAGAGTGCGGTTGGCTCAGGAGAGTGATGTGGGGCTGATGAACGCCTCTAAGGTTGAGGGTTCAGAGTATAAGGTCTCTGCTAATGGGACTATCTTGGTGCATGGTCGGGTTTGTGTGCCCAAGGATGAAGGCCTGAGGCAGGAGATTCTGAGAGGCTCATTCGAGCAAGTTCTCTGTTCATCCTGGAGTGACCAGGATGTAACGTGACCTTAAACGGTATTATCACTAAGTGGGGATGAAGAAGGATGTCGCTAGTTGGGTTTCGAGGTGTGATACTAGCTAGCAAGTGAAGGCTGAGCATCAGGTGTCGGGAGGCCTGTTGCAGAGTATACCCATTCCAGAGTGGAAGTGGGATATGATCACGATGGACTTCGTTGGTTGCTTGCATATGTCACAGACTATGGATGCCATCTAGCCCTGAGACCTACTATCCGATATCCGGGATCCGCTCTGATATCCTTTGCTCCGCTCCGAAAAACCGGATATCCGGGTGACATGATCCGGATCCGGATATTAAATAAATAAATTCGGCGGATCCGGATACAGATCCGGATAATAACATAACTCATTTCCGGATATCCGTATTATCCGTGAACTTATATACATGTTGGGTTTTGTTTTTACATTTATAAAACACAAATATATTTTAAGCCCTCTGTTTAAAAGTCTAGTTATTTCTATTAAACATTGCTAAGCCCATAAGCCCACTACAGCTTATTTTATCTTTTTTTTTGTCCCAAAATGATTAAGTCTCATGACTCCACATTTTAGATTAGGGTTCCGCCTCTGTTGTCATTTCTCACCAGCCACCACCACCACTGCTTCTAAGTTCTAATTGCGAGAGAGAGAGAGCTGACACAGAGAGTCCTAATTGCAACTGCATGTGTCCTTCCTTGTGTGTGTGAATCAAAATTAGTGTGAGATCGTGAAGATCTCGATGACGATGGAGGACTTACGGCGGTGAAGTCAAAGAAGATCTATGAAAGGAACCGTGGTAGATCTGTTATGTGGTTCATCACCTCGGCGGAGTTCTGACTATGGCGTAGCTGGTTCACGGCAGCATAGCTTAGACATGTCTTGATGATGGCGAGATGTAATTGTTCTTTGGATCGGATCCGGATATCCGTGGTATCCGAAGTTTTTGTATCTCCGGGATCCGGATATCCGAGGTTTCGGATACGGATTCGGATAGTAATATTACAAATCTGCCGGATACGGATCCGGATCCGGATAGCACTGATTTTTCCGGATATCCGGATCTGTCTTAGGGCTAATGCCATCTGGGTGATTGTGGATCGTCTGACCAAGTGTGCACATTTTCTGGCTATTAAGTAGACTGATGGGGCAACAGTCTTGGCTAATAACTATGTGAGGGAGATTGTGAGGTTTCATGGTGTGTCTGTGAGAATAGTGTGAGACAGAGATTCCAAGTTCACTTTAGCATTCTGGAGGGCATTTCAGGCAGATTTGGGCACTAAGGTGCACATGAGTACAACGTACCATCCTCAGACAGATGGGCAGGCAGAGAGAACGATTCAGACTCTAGAGGATTTGCGGAGAATGTGTGTGGTGGATTAGGGTGGTCAATGGGCCGATCATCTAAACCTGGTAGAGTTTGCTTACAACAACAATTATCAGGTGACTATTGGTATGCATCCTTATAATGCGTTGTATGGGAGGCCATGTCGAACACCTTTATGCTGGACTCAGGTGGGGGAGAGGAGCATATTGGATGCAAGTTTTATTCAGATGACCACGGAGGAGATCCGGATGCTCAAGCTGAACAAGAGTGAGGCTCTAGATCGGCACAAGAGTTATGCTGATCATAGGAGGAAGGTCATTGAGTTTCAGGTGGATGATAGAGTGTACCTTAAGATGGCCATGCTGCAGGGTCCGAACAGGTCTATCTGAGAGATTAAGTTGAGTCCGAGGTACATGGGTCCTTTTAGGATCGTGGAGCGGGTGGGATCGGTTGCATACATGTTGGAGTTTCCTGAGGTTATGAATGCATTCACATAGGTCTTCTATGTGTCGATGCCGAGGAAGTGTCTTCACAAGGATGACAAGGTGTTGACTAAGATTCCTGCAGATGTTCAGCCCAAAATGACTCTTGAGGCAAGACCGGTGAGGGTACTCGAGTGGCGGATCAAGGAACTTTGATGGAAGAAGATTCCTTTGATGAGAGTCCAGTGGGACTGTGATGGTGTGCTAGAGGAGACTTAGGAGCCTAAGGCGAGGATGAAGGCAAGGTTCAAGAAGTGGTTCGAGAAGCAGGCCGAGGCCTGAGCTTGCCTAACCTCGGTCCCAGTGTCATGATGGTTTGAAGACCATGGCTGGAGCGGACAGAGTTTTCCAGCCCATCTCTCTTGATACTTGGTCTCTTACGGGTGGTTGGTTGTGCGACTGAGTACCAAGATGACGTGGTGCTCGGGATGCAGGTCGTTGGCTCAGTGCTGCTGATTGTGACATTTTAAGATTAATAAGATGATTTGTTTCTTTATTTGACTGGTGTTGTCATTGGAAAAAGGAAATAGCCCGGGTGTCTAAAAATGGAAAGTTTCCATAAATAGAATGTTTCCATATTTAGAATGTTCTAAAAATGGAAAGCTTTGTGGTGATCTTTGTGATAATCCTGCGGAATGTGGGCCTGGGTGGCGGTCTTCGTGACGTTTGTATCATTGTATTGAGTGGTCTTGGTTACGCTTGTGCCTTATATTTGTCTTAGTGACGTTTGTACCCTGACAGTGGTCTTGGTGACAGAAATCTTGCTGACGCTTGCTAGTGGTAGTGTTTTCTTTGTGATGTTTTATACCCTGACGGTGCTCTTGGTGACAGAGTTCGTGTTGACGCCGGTCAGTGGTAGTGGTCTTAGCGACGCTAGATACCTTGGTGGTGGTCTTAGTGACGCCGGATACCATGGTGGCAGACCCGGTGATGTTTGTGGCCTTTGTGACGGTCCATTTGGACATTTTTATGGCCTTGGTGGTGGTCCTATGGGACGTTTGTGTGGTCTTTGTGACATGTTTAGAGTCTTTGTGACGTGGTTAGGGTCTTTGTGACGTCTCGGTAGCCTTAGTGGTGAGTGTTGATCGTAGGACATTGCGTGAGCCATGGAGGTAATTATGGTAAGCGTGGTATTGGCCGAGCTCAGAATTATTGCTCTAGAGATATAAGATCTCGAACAACTCATGAGGGAACGATTAGGTTCTTATGTACTGTTATCTCGAAGGACTTTGTGGCCTGAGGGTATAATTGGTATATCGACTTGGGGTGACGATCCGAAGGCACGCTGTAGGTTGATAGCCCGAGAGAAAGATTAGACTTCCTGATACCGTAGCTTGAGGGATGTGGCCCGATAGCGAACCGGTAAGACTCGAAGGCTGAGGCACGATAGCGAGCCCGTAAAACTCAAAGGCTAAGGCCTGATAGCGAGCCGGTAAGACTCGAAGGCTGAGGCCTGATAGCGAGCCGGTAAGACTTGAAGGCTGAGACATGATAGCGAGCCGGTAAGAATCGAAGGCTGAGGCCCGATAGCGGGCTCGTAGGATTGCCTCACTAAATATTTCTGGTAATACTTACGCCTTTCTTTATGATAATACAATTAATCAGTTACTAGGATTCAATACTAAGCTCAATATTGATGATAATACAATGTATGGAGAAAAAGAGTTACGTCTAACTCTTGACAACATCTTGATGGTAAAAAACGTATTGTTTTCCTATTTATTTTTATTGCGATCAACAATCTCAATCTTTTAAATGAGTAGGTTCTAAACGACCATACGAAGAACCGACCCATTATCTTCTTGAGCTTTCATCCCTATGCGGCTCGACTCATTAGGAATATGCAGAGGAGCTATCCAATAAGATTGCTAATTTTGTTTTATTGCCTCCATTGTCAGTTACAAAACAATTTGTTTATCTAGAATTGCTTATATATGTTATTATAGGTATTCTTCTTAGCAAATGGAGGATGTGAAATCTATAAGGATGTGAGAAGAAACTCATTAGACGAGGCTATCAAGTTTTGCAAATACAGCGGTGTGCAAGGGATTGTCTCTGATTAAGGCAATAATAAGAACTCCAAACACAATCACACAAGTCAGAGATTCAAGACTTTCTCTACTATCGTATGTGCAGCTCAAGTAATTAAAATCCTCTCATGCGTTTCATATCTATTACGATATACTCGAATATGTATAGAATATTTACTTAGATATGACTCCATCATAAACTCTCAACTCTGTATGTATAAATTACAACCCTATGTGAATGAATATAACAACAACTTCATAAAATATTTCATGGTATCAAAGCATTGTTCTTGTGACCTATTTTTTTTCTCACTGCCTTCGTTGTTTTCCTGGAACAACCGCCACCGTTAAAACTCTTCTACTTTGTTTTTTTTACTCGAGCATCTTGTCTCCTGCCTTTGCTTTTACCATGTCGGAACAGATAAGTCGTTGCAGCAACAGATGCCTCTACTACCAAAATATACTCTCTTAATGCATCTGATAACCCAGGTGCCTTGATTTCTTCTGTCATCCTCACAGAAGACAATTATCTCGAATGGTCAACTGAGTTGAAGAAATCGCTTAAGGCGAAACATAAACTCGTTTCCCCGATGGGACTATCCCTAAACCAGCTGCTGAACCAAAGTTGGGTATGTGGCTTGCTGCAAAATCAATGATTGTTGGCTGGATACATACCTCTATTGATCCGAAGCTCCGCTCCACTGTGTCGTTTGTCTCCAATGCTTCGACGTTGTGGAACTCTCTCCATGATCACTTTACTGTCAGGAATGGCGTGAGAAAGCAAGTCCTAAAGGATGAAATCTCGGCTTGCAGACAGAATGGTCAATCAGTTCTGGCGTACTACGGACGTCTCTCGAAGCTTTGGGAAGAACTCCAAAACTAAAACACCAGCCGCGTCTGCTGTTGCGCAGCAGCCCTTGATATTGCCAAGGATGTGAAGACAACAAAGTCCATCAATTCCTCTTTGGTCTTGATCTTCCTCACTTTACCAACATTCGTTCTACTATTACTAATCAAGATCCTCTTCCTTTTTCGAATCAAGCGTACTCTCGTATTGTTTGAGAGGAACAAAACATCAATGCTGCGACTATGCGTGAAGTGAACAAAACAGAGGGCATCAATTTTTCTATTCAAGTGGAGGTCGCTTCCCAGGTTGCAGCTGTCTCCGGCTCTCGGACTCACGATCGCTCCACTCTTTCATGCACCCATTGTCATCGCCAAGTCCATGATGTCTCTGAATGTTTTCAACTTCATGGCTTCCCGGATTGGTATTTCGAACAAAAAGGTGGTACTCATCCCTCCACTTCTGACACTCGTGACGTCTCTTTTCGTGGGAACACCAATTTTCGTTCTGCTCAACGTGGTGGCCGTTCATCCAGAGGTCTTGGCAGAGGACTGGTCAACAACGCTCGTGTTGCAACCGCATCCGACAGCGACACAGACAAGATTACTCAACTAATCAACTTGCTTTAAAGCCAATGTCTGTCCACCACATCTGAAAAATTGTCGGGTAAAATCAATCTTACTGATGTAATTATTGATACAAGGGCTTCACATCACATGACTAGAGACTGTTCTCTCTTAGTTAATGTCATTGACATCAGTTCGTCCTCTGTGACATTTCTTGATGGTCGCTTCTCTCGAGCCACTAAGCGTGGCTCCCTCCCGCTTAGCTCTGCCTATCTTCTCGATGATGTGTTGTTTGTTCTATTAGCATGAACAAGAAACCTCCATTTGCTCCAATTGTTCTAGAGGTTTTGCTCTGCAAAACTGGTCCAAGCCCAACATCATTTATGGATCTTGAGAAGCCCAACAAGACTCCAATCTTGGCGCCAAAACACTGCAATAGGACCACACATACAAATGGAGTGTTCTCGACAAAAGGAACATCTGCCACACTTCTTTCACAATGATAAATTTGTGGTTTTTGGATCTAGTGTTATCATGTGCCAATAGGACACATGTCTAGGGCATCAGTCAAAGTTCCCCTCATATAAATATGAAATGTCGCTCTTGTAAAGACTTTGAGTTGTCAAGATTAATAAAGTTCTTCTTCTTCAAGTTTTAACCTCATATCTCTTTAAGCTTTCATGGTATCAGAGCTATGGAAAATTTAGCTTCAGTTTCTTTGTTTTCACAACCGGTTTCAGCTGTTGCAGTCATGACATCTGAAACTGCAGCCGAAATTTCTCAACCCACCACATCTCAAATCTCTGCTCCTCTAAATCTGTCAGCCTCTTCACCGATTCCTCAACCTACCATCTCACCACCAATTCCTCAACCTACTATGCCTCCTTTCCCAGTTCCTTCTGCAACAACATTTATTCCACCGACAGTGACTATTTCTCAGTGTGTTACCCTGAAGCTAACTGACAACAACTACTTGCTCTGGAAAATGCAGTTTGAGCAGTTTTTATCCAGTCAAATGCTTCTTGGTTTCGTTACTGGTGCCACACCTCGTCCTTCTCCAACAATGGTGGTTAAGACTGGAGATCGAGTTGCAGAGGTTAGAAATCCAGAGTTCATGAGGTGGATGCATGCAGATCAGCTCGTTATGGCCTGGCTTGTTGGATCTCTCTCTGAGTCAGCTCTCAAAAGTGTCTATGGTCTTCGTTCTTCCTCTGAGGTATGGTTTTCTCTTGCTAGACGATACAACCGTGTTTTTACCACTAGGAAGCTAGATCTGCAGAAGAAAGTTTATGTTAAAGATAAGTTGGGAAAGTCTATGGCTGTGTATCTTGCTGAAATAAAGTCCCTATGTGATCAACTTAGTTCTATTGGATCTCCTCTGTCAGAACATGAGAAGATTTCTGGGGTTTTGATTGGTCTAGGTCGTGAGTAAGAGTCTATTTGCACTGTGATTGAAGAGTCTATGGAAACCTATCCAGGTCCACGTTTTGATGATGTTGTTTTCAAGCTAGCAAGCTTTGAAGATAAGATTAAAGCATACAAAGCTGCAACTGCAGTCACACCTCATCAAACTTTTTATACCGATAAGAATGAAAACTCACACTCTTACTCAAGCAAAAACAACGGTAGTTACAACAATCGAGGTGGTCACTCTCGAGGAGGTCGTTCAAACAGAGGCAGAGCTCAGAGTAGAGGAAGTCACAGCAGAGGTGGTCGTGGTTATTCAACACAAGGCAGAAGTTTTCATCAACAGTTTCAGTCTAATCGACCATTGTCAGATATGCGGAAAGTATGGACATTCTGCTTACAACTGTAATCATCGCTTTGAAGAGGACTACTACAACAACGACTTTGCTCAAGCATTAGCTGCAATGAGGCTGTCTGATAAGGAATATTCTGCAGGGCAGGAATGGATATCCGATACTGGTGCTACAGCACACATCACAAACTCAACAGCTGCCTTACAGAATGCTCAACCGTATGCAGGAACATATTCAGTGATTGTTGGAAATGGTGAGTTTCTCCCAATAACGCATGTTGGTTCCACAACTCTTCAAGGTAAGTTACCTCTAAAAGATGTTTTGGTTTGCCCTAATATCACAAAGTCGCTCCTATCTGTTTCTAAGTTGACTGATGATTATCCATGCTCTGTAAAATTCGACTCACACTATGTTAAAATAAATGATCTGCAGACAAGACAACTCCTCACGACAGGAAACAAGGACAATAGTCTCTATGTGTTAAAGGATTGCAAGCTCAATGCTGCCCTCTACTCCAACAGACAACAAGTAGCCAGTGAAGAGATATGGCATCAAAGGCTCGGTCATCCACACAGTGAGATTCTGCAGCTCTTGTCAAGAAAGAACTCTATCGTACTGAATAAGGCACCTTCTCATATATGCGAAGCTTGTCAACTAGGAAAGATCAATAGACTACTTTTTCTTTCTTCAGACTATGTTTATTCTAAGCCCCTAGAACGCATTCACTGTGATTTATGGGGTCCCTCTCCAATTATTTCTCCTCAAGGATTTCACTACTATGTTATTTTTGTTGATCATTTCTCAAGATTCACATGGTTTTATCCTCTTAAGAGAAAATCAGACTTCTACTCTATTTTTTTCTGCAATTTCAACAATTAGTCGAGAATCAACTCAAATTAAAGATTCAGATGTTCCAATGTGATGGAGGGGTGAATTTATCAGTACACGATTCACTACTCATCTCTCAAATGAAGGGATTAAACAGCTCATTTCGCGTCCTCATACACCAAAACAAAATGGTCTTGCTGAACGCAAACACAAGCATATTACAAAACTTGGTTTGTCAATGTTGTTTCAGAGTCATGCACCACAAGAACTTTGGATTGAAGCCTTTTTCACTGCAAATTTCTTAGGAAATTTGTTGCCTTCCTCTGTGCTGCATAATAAAGCTATTCCTTATGAGGTTTTATATCAGAAGACTCCAATTTACACTGCTCTAAGAGTTTTTGGATTCTCATGCTATCCTTATCTTCGTGATTATGGCATAAATAAGTTCGATCCAAAATCTTTGCACTGTGTGTTCTTGGGGTACAATGAGAAGTACAAAGGCTATAGGTGCTTGCATCCTCCAACTCGAAAAGTCTATATCAGTAGACATGTCTTGTTTGATGAAAATCGGTTTCCATATACAGAAATATATCATGACTATGCTTCAAAGGCTACAACTCCATTGCTTTCAGCCTGGCAATCCGGTTCTATTTCTTCTTCAACAGAGAGTTCCTCATTATTGTCTACTGCTAAAGAAACAGAGATTTTTGAGTGTTTGTCAGGCCTTGACCCTGCTTCTATAGGCAACAACTGTCTTGTTTCAGCCAGCAGGGTGGATATAAATGAGTCTTCGTCTCAGACTGTCTCATCGTCAAGCATAGTTCCTCAAATTATGTCGGATTCTCTCTTTTCAGAACAAGACTTTCCTCCTTTGCCTTCAAGATCACCATCTCCTGATCCTGTCTCCTTCCAGAGAGTTGATTCACCTGCAGATGACGAAGTTGTTGACATGAATCAAGAACCTTCTAACACAGCAGATATCAATGATATCAATACTAGTGAAGATCTTCCACCAACAATATCTACTCATCCGATGATCACTCGAGCCAAGTCAGGAATCGTCAAACCAAATCCTAAATATGTGCTGTTCACAGTAAAAAGCAACTATCCTGAACCGAAAACAGTAAAGGCTGCCTGCCTTACAAGATGAAGGTTGTACTGGCGCTATTGGAGAAGAAATGTCTACGATGCGTGAAGTTGATGCATGGGACTTGGCTCCACCCGAGGAAGCTGAGCATGTTCTGGGTTGTAAATGTGTTTTCAGAACTAAGCTCAATGCTGATGGCAGTCTTGATAAGTTAAAGGTAAGATTAGTTGCTAAGGGGTATGATCAAGAAGAAGGAGTTGATTTCATTGAAACCTTTAGTCTGGTAATCAGAACAGCTACTGTTCGATCTGTTCTTCACACTGCAGTTGCTAAGAATTGGAACATTAAGCAGCTAGATGTGAAAATGCCTTCTTGCATGGAGATCTTAAAGAAACAATCTATATGCAGCAACCTCCTTGATTTGAAGATCCTTTAAGACCAGATTATGTGTGCAAACTTAAAAATGCTATCTATGGACTTAAACAAGCCCCTCGTGCCTGGTTCGATAAGTTTAGCAACTATTTGCCAAAGTTTGGTTTCTTCTGCAGTATCCCAGATCCCTCGTTCTTTATCTACAGACAAGGCAAGGACATCATGTATCTACTATTATATGTTGATGATATGATCTTGACTAGCAGTAATGATCAGCTGATTCAAGGGTTTTTTGGAATGTCTGAACAAGGAATTTAGAATGAAAGACTTAGGTCCTCTTCATTATTTTCTGGGAATACAAGCATATTTTCATGAAGGTGGTATATTTCGAATCAAGAGAAGTATGCTAAAGATCTTTTGGTGACTGCTGGCATGCTTGATTGTGCTCCTATGACAACCCCTTTACCTCTACAGCTTGATCGAGTTGAAGGACATGACAAAGCTTTCCCTGATCCTACTTATTTTCGAAGTTTAGCAGGAAAACTGCAGTACTTAACACTTACTCGACCAGATCGTCAGTTTGCGGTCAATTTCGTGTGCCAGAAGATGCATGCTCCAACTGTAGCTGATTTTAAGCTCTTGAACGTATTCTACGGTACTTAAAAGGCAAAGTTCATATGGGAGTTAACATTAGTTCAAGAACAGACTCTGCTCTGCGAGCGTACAGTGATAGTGACTGGGCAGGTTGCAAAGCAACTAGAAGATCTACAGGAGGCTTTTGCACTTTTCTTGGAACAAACATCATATCATTGTCTGCAAAACGACATCCTACTGTCTCCAAGTCCTCAACCGAAGCTGAATATCGAACCATGTCCTTTGCTGCTTCTGAGCTTAAATGGATCACTACATTGCTTGGTTCACTTGGTGTTTCTCATCCTGATACTCCAGAACTATATTGTGACAACCTTTCAGCTGTTTATCTCACGGCTAATCCAGCCTTACATGCCAGGTCTAAACATTTTGATGTGTATTTTGACTATGTTCGTGAAAGGGTTGCACAAGATGCATTGGTGGTCAAACACATCCCTGCTGAGTATCAGATTGCTGACATCTTCACCAAATCTCTACCTCAAGAACCGTTCTATGATTGAGATACAAACTCGGTGTCTCTGATCCTCTGACACCAACTTTGAGGGGGTGTATTAGCATGAACAAGGAACCTCCAATTGCTCCAATTGTTCCAGAGGTTTTGCTCTGCAAAACCGATCCAAGCCCAACATCATTTATGGATCTTGTGAAGCCCAACAAGACTCCAATTTAGCCGCCAAAACACTGCAACAGGACCACACATACAAATGGAGTGTTTTCGACAAAAGGAACTCTGGCACACAGCATTCACAACAATAAATTTGGGGTTTTTGGGTCTAGTGTTATCATGTGCCAATAGAACACCTGTCTAGGGCATCAGTCCAAGTTTCCCTCATATAAATATGAAACGTTTCTCTTGTAAAGACTTTGAGTTGTCAAGATTAATAAAGTTCTTCTTATCCAAGTTTTAACCTAATATATCTTTAAGCTTTCATGTTCTGGATTTTGACTGCACATTAATCTCTGTGTCCAAATTGCTGAAACAAACTGGATCTATCGCAATTTTCACCGACACTTTGTACTTTTTTGCAGGACCGTTTTTAAATGTTATCCTTTCTCTCCTGCTTCCTATATTTTTTTTTTTTATCTTTGAAACAACCGATCTTTTATTACCTTCAGCAGTATTGTGGTGGTGATTTATTTACTATATCTTGTCGGCGTGGAGGGTGTCATTGTTGATATGGTTAGGACATCTCTGAAGCCATCTCGCTAGTATTATTGTTGGAATGAGGAAGATTGTTAAGACGACGATATACAAAAGATGTTTGGAGAGCAGAATAACAAGGTGAAAATATAAGGATGAAATCAATTTCTTAACTAAGTTCGTTCCAAAACTGCGTCAACAATGAAAATTTCACTTCATTTACATACTTCCGCTTACTTGTAAAAATGGATTACGTACTTAACGATATGGTGCATAATCTATTTGTATATATAACTAATCGACTGCACATGATAATCTAGTCTCCGGAATTAGTGAGAAAGGAATTGGTATGAAGTTGTAACGATTTAACGACAATTTTGAAATAGAGCAAAACGGTCATTAAGTTTAACGCAATTGTTTACCTAGCAAAACTGAAATTCCAGCAACAATTTTTTTCTAACTTGTCAAAATTTCAGTTAATTATCTATGTATTCATAATTACCACTTTCAATAAAATGATATAACATTTGGTTTATTAAAATGATATCTAGTATAAAATTAATAAGAAGAGAGAACTTTAACCAAAAAAATTACTTTTGCATTATATTATATATAAGTATTTGGTAAAATTTTACAATCCAACACCAATTGTTTTTGTAGAGCAATGACAAACAAACCATCGACATTCACCAATAATCCGTTTTCTTCTCAAACAATGATGTGTACATTCTTGACAGAAACCAATTATGTTTGTAGCAGCCGAAACTCCAAGATGTTCATCTGGTGGAAGTTCACTTATTTTATAATTAATTTGAGGGCTTGTTGCCGAGCTGAAAGAGTGAGTGTTCTCTTCCAAATAAGTTTTTGCCTTGATATTTAGCGCACCTATATTATTTCCAAAATATAAATTATTTTATAAGATTAACATTTCAAGAGAATTAAAAATCTACATAGCATCGTCACTAACAAAGAATTAAACTTACATGATAAAACAAGAAATAGAAGAATTAAAAAACTAACAGTTGTCTTCATTCTATTTTAGGGAGTTTGGTAATATTTCAATAAAAAAATAGAATTTCTTTTGCCAATGGTTTCAGTTTTTGTTGTGGGTGGTTCTAAAAAGTGGAAAATAATATATTTATATACAAGTTTATTTATGTTACATATGAGTTAATCAAAGTTTTTGTTATAAATGAAGGTTAAAACGACCATTTAATTTAAAATTTAAGTTTCATTTGAACTTATTCATAAAATTGATTAATTATAAATATTAATTATCTCTTTATTTATGATATAAATAACTTATGGCTTACAACTTTACTCATTTTGTACGAAATATAAATAAGCTATAAAATCATATATATAAAAGTAAGGTTTCACTCTCTCCTTATTGGTCCATTTAGCAATGCAATTAAGAAAATTATTTATTTCAAATCACAAATAAAAAATATTTAATCATGACACTTAACTCACACTTTAATATAAAACTAAAATTATATAAATTATGCATGAATTAAATTTATCCACTCAATTGTATTAAAACACATAATAAATTAGAATTGTAACCCCTAAGTACTAACTATATTCCTCCACTTAATTGTATTAAACACATAATAAATAAGAATTGTAACTCCTATTTTTCTGAATATAATTTTACTTCACTTCTATTCATATTCTCTTATTCTCTCATTCTTTCATTCTCTCTATATTACATTAATTTTTATGTTCTAAAAGGTTTATCTCCATTTTCTATTTTAGATTATCATCTTATAAGTAATTATTTTTAATATTCTTCTACTATATTCACCACACATGATCATGAGGTTAAAAGATTCCATATCTAATTCTCTGTTCTCTTCTAGCACTCAAATTTAAATGGAGTAAAATATAGAAAAAGAATATAATTTTTAAAATATACCATCTAATTAAATCCTCTAAAGATGAAACCATTAGTATAACATCTAGCACTATAATTTACATTGATGAGTGAAAATTAAAATAAAAAACCCAAAAAATAGAAGTTTTTTCTGGGATTTTGAAAAATCTTTAGATTGAAGTTCATATGATTTTCTAAGAAAACTAATTTAGTTTTTGTCACTTACAAAAAAATATGAATTTGAAATTTATGTATGAGTTTATCAACAAAAAACCAAATGATGTGTAAGTTTAAAATTTCATTGGTATTTATTTTCTAAAATTTTTTTTAAAAGAAACAAATTAAAAAATTAATTCTAATTATCTCACATTTAATAGAATGTGTAATTCTACATTTAACTCAAATGTAACTCGCACCCAATAATTATTATAAAATTCATTCTCCCACTAATTTATTTATCTTTCAAGATAAAATTTCTTTTGTTAAATGTTCATATTTTTTGTTTTGTTTTTGTTAGCTATATTTATAGTTCTATATATATATATATATATATCTTATATTTATACTTTTTAAACTTTAAAATAATGCGGAAGATTGGTCTTTCGTGTGCTCTGGTCACGTTGATTGGGGATGGATCCGAAATCTGTCTTTGATTTGGTTTGGGTTCATTCGGGTTTTACGGGATCTCATTCTCTGTGGTGAAGATCGGGTTGGATCGAATCTTATCTAGTTTATTGAGGTTGATTCGATACGGGTTGATTGTGAGCGTGATAGGATATGATTCCAGATTGGGTGGGGATTGTTATTGCTCGCTTTACATTGTCGAGATTTTCATATCATGTTGCTTGAGGCTTCAATCGAATCTACAATTGGGAGGACCCCTTGGTATGTTACTTATGGTATGCGATCAGTTTTCTTTCCTTGGCTGGTCAGATTGGGATCTCTTTACGGTGTTTTCTGAGATATCAATATCGGACAATGGGTGGTTCGTTCAAGCGGTATTTATCCAAGAGTTTAGTTTGACAGGGTGGTTTTATTGCTGTTCTATCATTCACTTTTCAGTGGGAGATTTGTCTGTTTTTCCGAGTGAGGTGTGTTTTGAGTTTTTGTGTTTCTCTTATTTCTGGGAGCTTTGGTTGTGTCGTTGGTGGTCTACCATGTCTCAGTTATCACTAAGCAAAGGCAAAGCACCGTTGACCCGTACGGAGACAGTGAGGATTGCTAATTTGATTTTGGCTCAGAGAATACAACAATTCTTACTGACTCTTATTGGGCGTTTTATGAATCCAAGTGTTCAGCAAATGGAGTCATTGGTGGCTAATCTACCTAAGATTTGGAAGCTGGAGGATAAGGTGGTAGGAGCAGATTTGGGACAGGGTTTATTTCAGTTTAATTTTGAGGTTGAAGAGGAACTACATGCGGTACTGATGAATGGTCCATATCATTTTGATGGGTGGATGCTTTCGTTGGTGAAATGGAAGCCTATTATATCATCCACTTATCCTTATGCAATTAATTTTTGGGTCAAGGTAACCGGTATTCCCATGCATCTTTGGGAGGAGGCGACTTTGAGAGCAATAGGAAAGAAGGTGGGTATTCTCAGGGAGATTGATGAGGAAACTGGAAGTTTCTGTGTGACTGTTAATGGCTTCAATCCTCTCCTTTCCAAGATGGTTGTTCCCTTTGAGTCTGGAGATGAGGTTATTGTCTCCCTTGAGTATGAGAAGCTGACGGGATTATGTGAGCATTGTTCTCGTCTTACTCACGATGTGCGCGAGTGCCCAGAGTTGAAGAAGGGGGCGGTGGACCAGGTTGTGGAGCAGCAAGTGGATAAGCGGTTTTCTCCGAAACATCATCTTCAGGGTCAGCAAGGGGGATTCAAAAGTGAAGGTGGTTGGGAGAAACCAAGGAAGTATGTTAAGAGGGCTCTGGATTTTTAGAGTCAGGAGGTTATGCTAGGGGATGGGGGTCCTTATGGTTCCCGATATCAAGAGAGGTTTCAAGGTTCAGCGTGGGGACAGAAAAAACAGATTACAACTGTTGAATCTAGTGGCTCTGGTGGACAGAGAGGTTCACAGATGCTAAGTGGTGACTTAGTGGGGCATGTTCCTTCCTTCAATCTGAACCGGAAGGGTATGGGACCGGTGTGGCCAAAACCTTTGTATAAGGTCAAACAAGGTGTTGCGGTTAAACAGAACGTTGCTGCGAAGAGATCACAAGAGGAAGAGGATGCTGTCGGGAGAGGTTCCACTTCTCAGGCTGTTGCGGTTGCTCCAGAAGATACTCATACTGAAATGGTCAAGGAGGGTGAGGAGACCGACTTTATGGAGGAGAATGATGACTTGTTGGAGGAAGGAGAATATCCCGATGGTGATGATGCGGTTATAGCTGATACTGAGCTGGGTAAGGAGGACGACACTCTCGCTGAGCAGGGAACTAATACACAGTTGGATATGACTGGTAGTCCACAAGGTAAACGTATTGTTTCAGTTTTGCCGGATTTGGTTTTGGGTCTTGTTAATAATGCTATGGCTGATGTCAAGCTAGTGGAACCGATTATTCATAGGGAGAGACTTAATAGGCCTAATGTTAGAAAAGGTGCTAGTGTTTCTGGAATTGTTGCTAAAAATGTTGTTAGGACTTTGGCTCCCGAAACCACCGACACGTGAAGATCTTGAGTTGGAACTGTCAGGGCATTGGGGTTGATCTGACAGAGAAGTATTTGGGTGATTTATGGAAACAACATCGACCAGAAATTTTATTTTTATCAGAAACTAAAAAATGTTTTTCTTATTTGCAAAAATTTCAGAATAAGTTTGGTTTTAATAATTTGTATACTGTTGAACCCCACGGGGCTAGTGGTGGCTTAGCATTATTTTACAAAGATGAAATAAAACTCTCAGTTCTTTATGATTGTGATCGCATTATAGATGTACAAGCGTATTTTGGCCAACAATTAGTTTATATGTCTTTTATATACGGGGATCCGTTACCCCAAAATCGAGAAAAAGTATGGTATAAGTTATCAGATATCGGGTCTTTTCGTGTTGATCCTTGGTTTATGATTGGTGATTTCAACGAATTGGTTGGTAATCATGAGAAAAGGGGAGGTGCTTTGCGTCCAGCCTCTTCTTTTGTGCCATTTAATTCCATGCTCCGCCATTGTGGGATGTTAGAGTTTCCTTGTTATGGTGAACAATTATCATGGAGAGGTAATCTGTGCAATAGCGAGGTAGTTCGTTGTTGGTTAGATTGTGCTTTGGGTAATGAGGACTGGCAGGGCTTTTTCACGAATTCTAAGGTAGATTATTTGGAAATGATTGGTTCTGATCATTGTCCAATTTTAGCAACTTGCCTAAAGACACATTTGAAACGGAATATGCAATTCCGTTTTGACAAACGCTGACTGGGGAAAGATGGATTATCGGGGGCGGTTGAGTCAAGTTGGAATCGTACTAAAAATTTCCGGACTACGGGCTTTGTGGACAAGATAAAAAATTGCAGGAATTCGATTTCTTGGTGGAGAAAGAATAATATTTATTCTGGCCCAAGGCTCAATTCTTCCTTGAAGGCGGCGTTACAGGAGGCGAAAGTGGATGATTCGATTTCTCAGGAAGAAAGGTATAGAGAGGAAATTAAAAGAAGCGTATCGGGATGAGGAATTATATTGGCAACAAAAGAGTAGGAAGTTTTGGCTACGGGTTGGGGATAAGAATACAAGTTTTTTTCAAGCTTCTACTAAACAACGATGGGTAAGAAATAGGATCATTGGTCTTTTTGATACAGATAATGTATGGAATGAATCGGTCTCAGGTATGGAGAATATTGCTACAAAATATTTTGAGGACCTTTTTAGGAATTCGGATGCCCAAGTGAATCATGAATATTTGTGTGGTGAAATGAAAGGTGGCAGTGTATGCAATGATGAGATATGGAATGATGGGTGTTTCAATTCCCCTTATGCAGTTGCAGTATAAGAGGTGTCAATCCAGTCTGAGTGCTTGTGAACAATCAAGATATGCATATGAATCTAAGTCAAGCCAAGTGTAAAGATTGTTTGTCACTAACAATCCTAAAATGAAAATGTAAAAAGCAGAAAGTAAACTACAAGAACTAAGAACTAAATGCAAATGAAACAGAATGATTATGATCTAAGAACAGAAACAGAAACTGTAAATACTAGATATGAACTAATGCAGGACAAGTAATGAACTAGATGCTAAGTGAATGCAATGGAAATCAAACAGGAATGAAACAAAAGATAAACATAAATCATAACCAAGAAATCTGGGGATGAGCTCGAGCAGCACCTGACCGAGTGTAGGTCGAGTGAGTGGTCGAGTTGGACTTAAACGTGAAAACAGAGCAATGCAATAAAAACAGAGTAAAGCAAACACAAATCAAACAGCAAGCAAGCGATGATATTTAAACTAAGAATTCAATAAACAAAGAAGGTTCCTGAGGATGGATTCATGGGATGAACTGATCATTGTGATAATCTAACTTGGTCAACAAATCTCAAGCAATGCTATGAGCTAACCTCTAGACATATTAATCTAAGACAAGTTTCTCCCACTCTCATGGTCAAGAAACAATCAAACCTATGCAATCCTAGACTTGCTCTCACAATGAAAAGAATCTACACAAGCAGGCATTAAGCAATACATCTCAAACCAAACAAGACCTCTAATCTCTTAGCAAGCCTAATGGTAAGCTCTAGATCTAGCCTTATCTATGCTTCTTAAACATTGGTGTGATGCTAAAAAGCTTGAGATCAGATCCTACCCTCTCAGATATAGGATCAGCATTAAGAACATCTAGCCTAGAAGAGATCTACAACAATCAAGCTTGACCAAATCAAATATACCACAAGATCAATCCATCCTAACCCATCCTCAAGATCCTAAGATAACTACTCACAACAAGACATGATCAAAAAAATCATAAACCCAGAAATTATTGAAACTTGCATGATTAGAAAGATAAGATGAAGATCTACAACTTTAAAGAAGAAATCAAACTCAGATTCTCAATACTCTGAAATTTATGGAACCAACAAGTATGAAGAATTTCTTCTTTTTTTAAGTACAAAATACATAAAGAAAATAAAAAGGCAAAATGAATAAATACTAAAAAGGTAAAAACTAGGTTTTTATAATATCTAAAAGCTGGACTAAAAAAACTAGATTCTTTGGTGGCTGCAGGTACAAGGCCTTATATAGGAATGGGAGTGGAAGCCCTAAAAATGGGAAAAGTCAAAGTGGTCAACGGATCGGTCAACTCGACCAGTGCTCGGTCGAGTGACAGGTCGAGCTGGCTTCTCTTGTGCAACTCCACTCGGTCGAGTCCATCTCCCACTCGGTCGAGTGCTTGGTCGAGCTGGACTCCGGACCTTGGTTCTTCAGCCTTAACTCCCTTGTTTCCTCCTCATGACTGCTTCACATCTCTTCTCCATTGCTTCCATGCTCCTTAAGCTCCAAAATCACCTGTTTATGCATGAAAAGATGCAAATGCAATGCAACTACACTCTAATGCATGATTAGTCCTAAAGCTACACAATAATGGCCTAAAAGGATAGCAAAAGATGCAAAAGATGTAAATAAACTAAGGGAAAACAAGGTAAAATATATGAACATCAACACCCCCAAACTTAGTCTTTGCTTGCCCTCAAGCAAATAAACAAGACATAAGAAGGTAGATGAGGTTTAAAAGTGGGATCATAACTCCTAAAGCTTGCAAATAGACCAGCTAGAATCAATGTCCAAGTTACTAGTACTAAGATGCAAGGTGAAGAGCTATACTTAAAAACTTTAGACAAGCACATCACAACCTTTACTGATTTGAGCCTTAGATATTCACATGCATTCAAATCAACCATTTCCTTTAACATTCATTAATCAAGAACATGAATCAATTATATGTAATGCCTAAACTCATTTGGCTTGGTAATAAAAGGGTTTTGAGACAATGATGGTCTCTTTTTAGAGTGGGGCTTGTCAATATCAAGGTTCTCTCATAAAAAATGGATTGAGCTTTAGAAGAATGCTAAAGGTAAGAACACTTAGACACATACAAGAACAAAACCTTGTCTACCCAAAGGCACCCAAAGTGTTTATCCTAACAATCTAAACCCAAATGATCCTAGTGCTACCCTTTAACTTCTTCTTTTCTCTTTAACCCTTTTCTCTTTTGGTTTTCAAATCTTAGGAGAGGTTTCTTATTTGATCTTTCTAGTGGGATGGGGGATTCTTATTGATTGCTATGGTTCTCTTTTCTTCTTATTCTTAAGACATTTAAGCTTTTTGCTAAACTGCTCTTTGCTTTCTTTTATTTTTCTTTTAACTAGAACCATGTTAGATAACCATTTTCTTACTTCCCATCCTTTCAATAGACATTAGCTTTCACTTAAACACATCCCTCTCCTAAAGACTCTACCCTTTTTCTTTCTCTTTTCTTTCTTTTCTTTTTATAACAGCCAAGTCCCAAACCCAACAAGTGAACCACCTAGTCCTATCTAGTTTGGAAAATGCAAACTAGAACTACACAAGGTCTTACTCTTGTCAGTTCAAACCTTACACTTTCTACCAAGCTCAATCCCAAAAATAGACCTCACACACACAAGAATAAACAAGGCTTGAAAGAAGGTTTGGTTAAGGGGTAGGGGAACTGATCTTAATGATTTAATCAGCTACTTGGATCAACAAGAGTGGTAAAAAGGAGAAAGATGATCCAAATATGTATGTGGTATCCATGAGTTTAAAGCAATGCACACAATGATAATTATAAGTCAATATTAGGTTCTTATAGATAGGAAATGGAATCAAATCACAACATGCTTCAATTTAGACCAAATGCAATGCAGGAATTCAAGGCTTGGTTCAATTTAATGCTTCTAACCACACAACTAGCATCAAAGTACTATTAACTTGGGCATTGATCCTAGTCTAGTGAATTAAACAAGCTAACAAGGAAGAACTCAGTATAGATCCCTAATGCAAACAGTCCTATATGCTAAACAAAACACTTTAAATATGCAATGCAAACTACATGAACACTCTTTTTATAAAGATTTTTGCAAAAAAATTTCAAATTTTTATGGTTTTTCTATGCCTTAGATGATTATGCAAGTGCTACATGATGATGATAAAAATTTGAAATAAGAAAACAAAACACAACATCAAATGCTATCTAGAACCCTCCCCCAAACTTAAATCACACAGTCCTCTGTGTGAAAGAAATTTGTAAGAGGATTCAAGACTATTAACAAAAACAAAACACAACATCAAATGCAATGGTATAAACAAGGGAGGGTGATGATGGTACCTTAGAGATTGTGGAAGAAGTTGTCCACATCCATCTGCATGCTATCATAGGAGTAGTTGGGGTCAGGCTGGTGGCTCGGAGAAGGACTTTGGGGCAGCTCGACTATTGCAATGGAGCCTGACTCGGTCGAGTACGTGTTCGAGTGGGGGGGTCGAGCTGGACCGCGAGTCTCCATATCTTGAGTTTTTCCTCTTCTATTCAGACTCCCTAGCTTTCCTAACCATGAAAACACCAAAGCAAAAATCAAAATACCAAAATTCTAAAGCAATATATACAGGGATACCTTAGGGACTTCCTCCCTAGTGAGCTTGTTTAAAGTCACTAAGCTTGACTTCTTCTAGCTTTTCAAGCTTGAGTTGGAGACCAAGGAGGTGATGAAATCCCCCTGGTTCTACTTGATCACTGTGACCTTGATTCTTGATCACTTTACCCAGAAAACTTGAACTTGAACCTTGTTTCCTCTTAAGCTTTAACCTTGGTCTTGCTTTCTTCAAAGGCTTCTTGTTGAGTTGCATTTGAAGATCCCTCACTAGGCCAGTCAACTCTTGAACTGAACCCTTGAGCTGTTCAACAGATTCCTCATGAGAGGAGAGCTTAGCTTTTGGAGTAGCCACTTCACTTGAGACCCCATGATTACCTTTGTCCTTGATAGTAAAAGGTTGGCCTTTGATTGAGGGCAAGTTAGTTGAGTTGTTGATATCAAATTTCATGATCACATCCTCAACTATATTTAGAGTTATAAGCCCTTCCTTGACATCAATGACAGCTCCAGCAGTGGCTAGGAATGGTCTTCCTAGAATGATAGGGTCTTAAAGCTTCTTATCCATCTCTATAACAGCAAAGTCAGTAGGGATTCTTGCTTTGCCTATCTTCACTGAAAGGCTTTCCAATTTCCCCACCACATCCTTGTTTGATCCATCAGCAAGACTCATGTGGAGATTGGTGGACTTGAATTCAGTATGCCCAAGCTTTTGTGTTATAGAGTATGGCATTACACTGATAGATGCTCCCAAGTCACACAAGCATTTGTTGAAGTGGAGATAGCTAAATGAGCAAGGCAGGTTGAAAGGACCTGGGTCTTCCAGTTTAGTTGGGATAATAACTCCCACAATCTCCTCAAGATCTTCCTTATCTTGATTTAGAGCCCTTGCTTTTGACATTTCAAGCAGCATATTCTGATAGAGAGGATATGGAGCATACTGTTCCAAGGCAGGTCCTCTCTCTTCTTCTTTGAATGCAATGACAACCTCTTCTTTCAAAGCCATCACTTCCTCTTGTTTCACAACCACAGCTTCCTCTTTCAAAGCTTTCTCTTTCTCTTGTTGCAAAGCTATCTTCTCTTTTTTCTCAGTGATCTCCCTGAGTTCTCTTATCTTTTGTGCCTTGAAACGCCCTGGGAATGGTAGAGGTGGTTTGTAAGCAGGAGGAATGGATCTAGCAGGCTTAAGAGCTTCTGTGTCTGTAACTCGATCAGTCACTCGATCAAGTACTCGATCGTGTGTGTGGTCGAGCACCTGGTCGAGTTGTTTCTCTGCTTCAGTCTGCTCAGTAAAACCTTCACTCTGGGCTTCAATTAGTGACCAATCCTCCCCACCTTGAACCTCACTGTCCCCAGTGACATATTCCTCATGGAGATGGATAGCTTTAACAGAGATCTCCCTTGGGTTTTGAATAGCTTGTTGAGGAAGATGGTGTGGCTTAGGAGCTGAATTAGAGGCAATGGGGTGTTCCATGTACTGGAATGTAGAGGTCAGACTCTCAAGCTGGTTACTCAGGTCATGAGAATAAGAATCCAATGTTTGGTTCAGCTCCCCAAACTGCCTTGCTGACTCAGTCTGCTGATTGACTTGCCCAAGCAATAGTTGTTGCATCATAGCTCTTAAGTCAGGTTCTTGGGCTTGGTAGGGTTGAAACGCTGGAGGGTGACACCATTGAGTCTGGAACCCTTGTTGTTGGTGCATAGGTGCATAATGGAACTGACTGCCTTGAAACATGGTTACTGACTCAAACAGAAAACAAAAACGATTTTTGCCAGGCACACGACTGAGCACAGGCTCAAGTAGGAGGTTAAGTCGACTGGAAGCTGATGGTAAAAGAGATCCGGGGTCTGGCTCGAGCAAGTGCTCGACCACGACTCGGTCGAGCTGGGGTCGAGCTGATGGTCGAGCTGGTACCTGAAATGGAACTTCAACCCAGAAACAGAAGATTCAAGTAAAGCAACCTCACAAGTGTTAAAAGAACTTAATCTTAGACTAATATGGATCCTAAATGTCACAAAAACAAACTCAAACAGGCAACGGCGCCAAATTGAATCATGAATATTTGTGTGGTGAAATGAAAGGTGGCAGTGTATGCAATGATGAGATATGGAATGATGGGTGTTTCAATTCCCCTTATGCAGTTGCAGTATAAGAGGTGTCAATCCAGTCTGAGTGCTTGTGAACAATCAAGATATGCATATGAATCTAAGTCAAGCCAAGTGTAAAGATTGTTTGTCACTAACAATCCTAAAATGAAAATGTAAAAAGCAGAAAGTAAACTACAAGAACTAAGAACTAAATGCAAATGAAACAGAATGATTATGATCTAAGAACAGAAACAGAAACTGTAAATACTAGATATGAACTAATGCAGGACAAGTAATGAACTAGATGCTAAGTGAATGCAATGGAAATTAAACAGGAATGAAACAAAAGATAAACATAAATCATAACCAAGAAATCTGGGGATGAGCTCGAGCAGCACTCGACCGAGTGTAGGTCGAGTGAGTGGTCGAGTTGGACTTAAACGTGAAAACAAAGCAATGCAATAAAAACAGAGTAAAGCAAACACAAATCAAACAGCAAGCAAGCGATGATATTTAAACTAAGAATTCAATAAACAAAGAAGGTTCGTGAGGATGGATTCATGGGATGAACTGATCATTGTGATAATCTAACTTGGTCAACAAATCTCAAGCAATGCTATGAGCTAACCTCTAGACATATTAATCTAAGACAAGTTTCTCCCACTCTCATGGTCAAGAAACAATCAAACCTATGCAATACTAGACTTGCTCTCACAATGAAAAGAATCTACACAAGCAGGCATTAAGCAATACATCTCAAACCAAACAAGACCTCTAATCTCTTAGCAAGCCTAATGGTAAGCTCTAGATCAAGCCTTATCTATGCTTCTTAAACATTGGTGTGATGCTAAAAAGCTTGAGATCAGATCCTACCCTCTCAGATATAAGATCAGCATTAAAAATATCTAGCCTAGAAAATATCTACAACAATCAAGCTTGACCAAGTCAAATATACCACAAGATCAATCCATCCTAACCCATCCTCAAGATCCTAAGATAACTACTCACAACAAGACATGATCAAACAAATCATAAACCCAGAAATTATTGAAACTTGCATGATTAGAAAGATAAGATGAAGATCTACAACTTTAAAGAAGAAATCAAACTCAGATTCTCAATACTCTGAAAGTTATGGAACCTACAAGTATGAAGAATTTCTTCTTTTTTTAAGTACAAAATACAAAAAGAAAATAAAAAGGCAAAAGGAATAAATCCTAAAAAGGTAAAAACTAGGTTTTTATAATATCTAAAAGCTGGACTAAAAAAACTAGATTCTTTGGTGGCTGCAGGTACAAGGCCTTATATAGGAAGGGGAGTGGAAGCCCTAAAAATGGGAAAAGTCAAAGTGGTCAACGGATCGGTCAACTCGACCAGTGCTCGGTCGAGTGACAGGTCGAGCTGGCTTCTCTTGTGCAACTCCACTCGGTCGAGTCCATCTCCCACTCGGTCGAGTGCTTGGTCGAGCTGGACTCCAGACCTTGGTTCTTCAGCCTTAACTCCCTTGTTTCCTCCTCATGACTGCTTCACATCTCTTCTCCATTGCTTCCATACTCCTTAAGCTCCAAAATCACCTGTTTATGCATGAAAAGATGCAAATGCAATGCAACTACACTCTAATGCCTGATTAGTCCTAAAGCTACACAATAATGGCCTAAAAGGATAGCAAAAGATGCAAAAGATGTAAATAAACTAAGGGAAAACAAGGTAAAATATATGAACATCACCAAGGTGTTTCAGATATGTTACAGGAGATTACCCCTTTAATTCCAAATGCTATGAACAGAGATCTAACTCGGGATATTTCTGAATCGGAAGTTCGGAAAGCCCTGTTTCCTATGCATCTGGAGAAAACACCAGTTCAACGATTTTGGTCCTCCTTAAAAGGGGATTTAGTGGCTCTGGTTAGAGAGTTTTTCCGCTCAAGTAGTTTTGATCCACGTTTAAATGAGACGAATATTTGTGTTATTCCTAAAGTTGATTGTCCGCAGTGGATGGTGGAGTTTAGGCCGATAAGTCTTTTTAATGTGAGCTATAAAATTATTTCTAAGGTTCTGTGCTTTCGGCTAAAGCGGTTTCTCCCATATTTGGTTTCTGAAACTCAGTCGGCTTTTTTTTCAGGTCGTTTAATTATGGATAATGTCTTGGTTGCGTAGGAAATGTTTCATGGGTTAAATACAAATCGTAGGTGCAAGTCGGAGTTTCTGGCCTTCAAAACGGATATGAGTAAAGCTTATGATCGTGTGGAATGGGCTTTTTTAGAGGCGGTCATGGTTAAGTTAGGGTTTGATAGGAAATGGATTTCCTGGATCATGTGGTGTGTATCTTCGGTGTCATATCAAGTTCTTCTCAATGGTCAACCCCAGGGTTTTATTAAACCACAGCGAGGTCTTCGTCAGGGGGATCCGTTGTAACCGTAATTGTTTATACTCTGTACGAAGGTTCTGATAGCGAATATCAAAAAGGCAGAACGGGAGAAAAAAGTAATGGGTATCACAATCGCACGCGGTAGTCCTACCATTTCGCATTTGTTGTTTGCTGATGACAGTCTATTTTTCTGTAAAGCAGAGGCGACTGAATGTCAGACGGTCAAGGAAATTATCAGGAATTATGGCAAAGCCTCAGGACAAGAGGTTAATTTAGAGAAATCTTCTATAATGTTTGGCAAGAAGGTTCTTACTGAGATAAGGGATCAGTTGAAGTCAGTTATTGGTATTTCTAAAGAGGGAGGTATGGGCTCTTATTTGGGCATTCCTGAAAGCCTCCAGGGTTCAGAAACGAAGGTTTTTGGATATGTCAAGGATCGGTTGGATGACCGCGTCAATGGTTGGAATGCAAAGCTTTTATCGAAAGGTGGTAAGAATATTATGATTAAATCAGTGGCGTTGGCACTTCCTACTCATGTGATGTCCAGCTACAAATTGCCGCAATAGTTGACATCTAAATTAATGAGTGCTATTTCCACTTTTTGGTGGAAATCCAACGATAGGGTTCGTGGACTACATTGGGTGCCCTGGGATAAACTATGTAAGGATAAGTGTGACGGGGGTCTAGGTTTCAGAGCCTTGGAACAATTTAATGATGCTATGTTAGCGAAACAGTATTGGCGGTTAATTCTACACCCGACGTCCTTAATGGCTCGGGTGTTGAAAGGCCGATATTTTAGAAATAAACACCCTCTTATGGCAAAAAAACCATATAATCCCTCCTTTGCTTGGAGGAGTATTTTTTCAACGAAAGAATTGGTGGAACATGGAGCGCGATGGGCAGTAGGCTTGGGTTGTTCTATTTCGGTTTGGAAAGACCCATGGATACCGGATATTCGACCACGACCAACAAATGGTTGGGGACGACTCTGGTTACTGAGTTTGATGGTGAACCACTTAATTAATCCTGCTACAAAGGATTGGCACTTGCCTACTCTGGAGGAGTTTCTGGATCCGGGGGATATACCGATTATTCGGAGTATGTCGGTCAGTAAGGTCAAGCAACGGGATCGATTAGTATGGCATTTTACCAAGTCAAGGAAGTATACGGTTAAATCAGGTTATAGTCTAGCCAGAGAACTGATGACGGAAGTCGAATACGGACCAACATGTATGGCCCTCAGAGCCCAGGTGTGGAAACTTGATGTTCCCCCGAAGGTCCAACATTTTTTCTGGCAGATTGCGTCGCGCACTCTCCCAGTGTTAGAACGACTTGCGTATAGGGGTGTCCGGTGTGATACTCTTTGCAAATGGTGTGAGTCTGCACCAGAGACTATCAATCATGATCTTTTTGAGTGCCCTCCCTCGCACGATGTTTGGGGGTTGTCTCCGGTTTTGTTAGTCCCAGATGGTTTTCCATATGCTTCAATCTATGCATATTTAGATTTTATTTTCTGGCGGGCAGCCTCTCAGTTGGGGGATCCGGATGTAGCTATTCGCCTTCCTTGGATACTTTGGTCATTATGGAAAGACAGGAATAAAAAAGTTTTTCAGGGCTTAGAGGCCGAGCCGACGGAGATTTTAGTCCAGGCAAATAATGATAAATTACTGTGGGAAGAGGCAAAATCCTACTCGGACAGTTATTTGCATACTACGCCTCTGTTGGAGGATAGGGGGGCGTTTCTTCAATGTCAGATTGATGGTTCATGGAAAGGTTCAGATGCTTGCAGGGTCTGGGGTGGTGGTGTTGTAGTGATGATGATTCGACTCTTCTTCTGGGAGCACGGAGTCAAAGGCGTGGTCCTACATCCTTACATGCAGAGTTACAAGCCTTGATTTGGGCTATGGAGTCACTATTGGCGGCTGGAGTTGTCTGCCAGAGCTTCGAGACAGACTGTGCAGAATTGGTGGCGATGGTGCAGACGCATGACGATTGGCCAGCTTTTTCGAATTTGTTGGAGGATTTTTTTGTGCTCAGACCATGCTTTCCTTCCTTCTCCCTGACCAGGATCTCTCGAGAGCTCAACGTAAGGGCAAATTGTCTAGCCCGTTCTTCAAGATTTTTATTTTTTGAAATTTCCTTTGTAAACTCTTTTCCTCCGGTTTGGGCAACCAATCTTGGAGTTTTCTTTTAATTTAATTAATGTTTGGTTGAAAAAAAAAACTTTGAAATGAGGAATATTTATACATAATATTTTCATACATAATTACTAATTTTTTTTGGTAACTTTGTTTGATACATTTTTATAAGTCAATCTTAAGAACTAATCTATTATTTGATTATGTTATTGTTAATAGAAAAAAGAACAAAATAATGGTTTTATAAATATTCAGAAATATAACAAAAATCATTATGCATGCAACCACGCATTGCATGGACTAATACATAGTTCTAATAAAGATATCATCTTCTTCTATGTTCATAAGAAAAAAAATTATGTTCATTGAACACAATATTAAATTTTGTGGAAGAGTTGTAAAGATTTTGAAGAAACTGAAAATTAATTTCATTTTAGTTGTAATCGGTTTAATTACAGTTTAGTTTGTGCTTTGATTGTTAAAGTTGGATTGGTAAACAATTCACGGATACAAACCATTATCTGGTTAACTTAATTTTGAGACTCTCAATGGTTTCTTAGCATTTGGTTCCCTTTTGGTGCAAAATTTTTACAAAGCTGACAGGTAGTCCCAATAAGAGGTTTAAGAACACAAGACACAAAAGTGTTTTAATGGGTAGTTTAAACTACCTCTTTTCTATTATTTTTTTTTTTACTTTTATATGAAAGAGGGCTATTGAGTCCCAAAAAAATAAGCAGAACACCAAGAGATAATTCCAAAGCAACAACGAGAATTATCTAAAAATACTTAAAAACCAAAATACAAAACACCAAGTCACCCATGCTCCTCCACCGCCTAATAATTGTATTGTGGATTAGGCCTCGTAATTGGCACAGGCCGCTTGTCACAGTCGAACCCATCAATACCCTCCCCTCCAACACTAACCTTGTCCTCAAGGTTTGGTGAAAAGTCCAGTAAGCTATCTGCCAGTTGTTGCTCACTCTCCCAGGTGGCATCTTCATTAGAGAGACCCTTCCATTTAATCAAAAGTTCGAAATGTGACTTACCCCCAAGCTGTACTTGTTGATGATGAAACTTTTTCCAGGTTGTAGCCATTCTCCCGTAGTGGTGGTAGCTCTCCTTGGGACGGTACCATCATACCAAGATACGGCTTTAAAAGAGATACGTGAAACCATAGTGAATGTGCGACCCTAGCGGAGACTTGAGCCAATACGCCACGGCCCCAACCTTCTCTTCAAACTGAAATGGACCAAATAAATTTTGTGCGAGCTTCTGAGATATGCGGTGAAGGAAAGAATGCTGCTGGTAAGGTTGGAGACAGAGATAGACCCAACTACCACACTCTAAATGAATTTCCCTCCGCTTGGTGAAACAACCCGACTCTTTTAAAAAAAAAATTAAATACCCCATGTGTTATAAACCACTTAAGGATGGGCTCCATAACCAAGCCTATACACGGTCCATAGGCTGTCCA
This sequence comes from Camelina hispida, assembly GCA_023657505.1. Taxonomy (NCBI): domain Eukaryota; kingdom Viridiplantae; phylum Streptophyta; class Magnoliopsida; order Brassicales; family Brassicaceae; genus Camelina; species Camelina hispida. The sequence continues at coordinate 29,404,395 of CP094637.1, forward strand.
AGACTTGAAGCCCATTGGTCAAGACAAGGAGGCCCATCGGCCATTAGCCTTAGCTTATGTCGGCTTAAATGTTTTGTGTTTCCTATTGTGATAAAGCCTAGATTTTACTATATATACGTAACCTCTATCAATTCTATGAATACGAATAAGAGATTTTACACTTTGAACTCTCTAATTTTACAACATGTTATCAGCACGATTGCCCTAGAGATCCAGCTGAGTAAAACCCTATAAACCCTAAACCGCCGCCTCTCCTCTTTTGTTCTTCCCGAATCCTACTTCCCATACTAGCTCACGATCAACCCCTGTTTGTGACTAGTTCTTTTTCGAGATCAGTTTAAGCAGCCTGTGCTCGTGATCAAAGTTCTATCCAAAAGTAGTTCGAGGTTCGTGGTCTTGTACGTGAGCGGTTCGGTTTCTGTTCGTGAGAAGGGCGCCTTTCGTGATCGGTTCGTTGTCTAGTACCAGATCGAGGTTCGTGGTTCGTGATCAAGGGAAAATCTGAGGTCTTTAGCTCCTAGATCAAAACCGGTCAACCCCTATTGGTGTTAAGGTAATATCGAACCTATTTGACACATATAATCGAACATGATCTTAAAACTATTGAACCCTAAACATGCAAGTACACAACTAACAAAGCTTGAGATCTCTAAATCCTAAAACTTTAAAAATCGGATTGTATAATGTTTAGGTTGTTAGATTTCTTGTGAATTGAATCAACTATATCATGATTAAAATTTGTATGATTGTTATTGCTTGGTTGTTTATTGTGTTGCATGCATCTTGAGTATTAAAAATCGGATCATGTTTAGAGAATAGATCATCGCATAAATTGTCTCTGCATATTTCGACTTCTTGAATCCTAAAATCGAATTGGATAGACTTATTTTTAGGATCATAAAAATCAAATCTTACATAGAAACAATATTGAATCAATTATAACATAAACTGTTCTTGTAAAATTTCTGATGGATGAAACATAAAACTCGAACTCATAGACTTGTTCTAGGATTGTTAAAACATAGATTATGATAACTTCTAAATTAATTCAAGTAGTTATCTAAAAGCCTAGAACAATATTTACTAAAATCCTAATTGGAAAAGGAAAACTTAAGAAAAGGAATTTCTATATAGTAAAAAGGAAATTGTTGCATGCTAGTATTCTATCTAGGTTTGTTGTCTTGCATGCATGAATTAAACCATGGAATTTGAGTAAAAGGCAAGACATGAATCGCCTCAAATACCGCCTGGCCTAAGGCATGTTTCGGTCTCAAATAGCGCATGATCTAAGTTTAAAATTTATTGCATGGATCGGTCTCTTATTACCGCATGCTAACGATCGGTTGTCTATTTTTGTGTTATGCAGATGGCAAAGCTCAACAACTTAGACTATGCTGCCTTGAATGATTCTGGATACAACTACTTGCAATGGGCAATGGATACTAAGATCCATCTGAAATCAAAGGATTTGTTTGAATGCATTGAGGAAGATTTTGACTGTACTGACAAGCAAAAGTACAAGGCCATTATGCATATGCGCCATCACCTTGCTGAGAGTCTCAAGAATCAGTACCTCACCATAGAAGATCCTCTTGGCCTTTGGACAGAGCTTAAATGCAGATACGGGAGACCGAGAAAGAGCTGCTAGAGAAGACATTGTCTACTTTTAGCACTAACAACATACTACTTCAGCAACAATATCGTGAAAAGGGTTTTGACACCTATGGGGACATAATCTCGTGTTTACTGCTAGCTGAGCAGAACAATGAGCTGTTGATGATGAATAATGCTATGAGACCTCCTGGTACTGCCCCATTACCAGAAGCACACAAGGTTGATTTGGCAAAGAAAAATCCTATAGAGCCTAAAAAGCCCAAGGAGACCAACTATGTCCATAGAGAAAGACACTATGGCCGTGGCCGTGGTGGCAGAGGACGTGGTGGTCGTGGACAATACCAAGCTAGCCGTTTTGATGGTTATGGCCGTGGAGGCCGTGGCTGTGGTGGTAGGGGCCGTGGGTCCTTTAAACCACAATTCAAGGCTAAATCGGTTTGTCACTGATGTGGTATGCCTAACCATTGGGCCAAGAAATGCAGAACACCCAAGCACCTTATTGATGCATATCAAGAGATTTTAAAGAAGAACCCAGAAGCCAACTATGTGCATCTCGATGGTGAAGGTGACTTTGACCATGAGAATGATGATTCACTAGCATATGAGACTTCCAATTGCCTTAAGGATGATGACTAAATTTCGGTTTTTGCTTTGGTTTAATTTCTATGTTTTTATGCTTTATATTGCGGTCATGTATGGATAATTATTTTTTTTTTAAATTCAAGGATTTTATTTTATATAATTGTGTTATTAAAATTAAAACATAAATTATTGTCCTATATAGAAATGGCTGAGGACAAGAGTGTACTTGTGGTGAATACTGGATCCAGCCACACAATTTTAAAGGACAAAAGATATTTTATTAATCTCACAATGAAAAATGCCAATGTTAGTACAATTGCAGGTATAGCAAGCTTAATAGAAGGCTACGGCCAAGCACACATATTATTACCTAATGGCACATATATTGAAGTAAGTGATGCCTTGTACTCACCCAGCTCTCAGAGAAGTTTGGTGAGCTTTAAAGACATTCGATTGAATGGTTATCATGTTGAAACAAAGGGTGAAGGAAACAAAGAATTTCTATACATTACTGAAATCGTGAATGGGCATAAGAAGGTCCTAGAGACTATACCTGCACTAGCCACTGGTTTATACCATGCTAAGATTAACATGATAGAAGCTAACTTGGCAAAGAATAAAGAATTAACATGGAATCAAACATCCTTAAATTGGCAAGATCCTTGAACTCTAGCATGTGATGCAGAGGTTCAAAAGATTATTCATTTACAGAAGCTAGCTAATCAATTGCTAGATTCCTTTGCTGACCCAAAGAGAGTAACAAAATTGTACATACCAGCTTGTAATGCACCAGTACGTATTGATGTTCAAAAAGGAACACTATAATCAAGTTGCTACAGAGTCTAAAACACGTTTGAAACGAGGTAGACCATAGGTTCCAAAGATAAGAATCCTCGGAAGTCTAAAGGTGCAAAACAGACCGAGGTTAAGGAAATTACAGACATGGCCGCGGAAAATCCTAAGGTACCAAATGAGGTTTGGGACGCTGAACCTCAAGGACCTGAAGGTATTGATAATAATGAGATCTCAATCAATTATATCATGTCTGGAATTCAATGGAACCGTAAGGATGTTGACATCAATGAAATATTTGCATACAAGGGAGCACTTGAGATACATGAGGATCATGAACCCACGTCTATATTAGAGTGCACTCAAAGAAAATATTGGTTAAAATGGAAAGAAGCCATTGAAGTGGAGTTAAACTCTTTAAAGAAGAGAAGTGTGTTTGGTCCAATCATAAGGACAACACCTAATATAAAGCCAGTTGGACATAAATGGGTCTTTGTAAGGAAGAGAAATGAGAGTAATGAAATCGTGAGATATAAGGCACGGCTTGTAGCACAAGGATTCTCTCAAAGACCAGGAATAGATTATGAGGAGACATACTCCCCTGTGATGGATGCAACAACATTTAGGTACTTAATAAGTCTGGCTATAAGAGAAAAACTGGATTTGCGGTTAATGGATGTTGTAACCGCATACTTATATGGTCCACTGGATAATAAAATTTATATGAGATTACCATAGGGTATTGAGCCCAAAGATAAGAGTGGTTCTTGAGAACAGTACTGTATTAGGCTGAACAAATCCCTCTATGGACTGAAACAGAGTGGTCGAATGTGGTATAATCGATTAAGTGAGTATTTAACTAAGGAAGGCTATAGGAATGACCCGATCAGATGTATTTTTATTAAGAAGTTTGTAAATAAAGGGTTTGTTATTATAGTAGTGTACGTTGATGATTTAAACATATTTGAAACCCCTGGTGAAATCGCCCAAACAGTAGAGTATTTAAAGAGAGAATTTGAAATGAAAGACCTAGGTAAAACTAAATTCTGTTTGGGCTGCAACTTGAGTACATAAATAATGGAATCCTTGTGCATCAAATGGCATATACAGAAAAGGTACTCAAGAGGTTTAATATGGACCAGGCTCACCCATTGACCAGCCCAATGGTTGTGAGAAGCCTTGACTTGGATAAAGATCCATTTGGTCCAAAGAAGGACAATGAAGAAGTTCTTGGTCCTGAAGTGAAATACCTCAGTGCTATAGGAGCTTTAATGTTCTTAGCTAGCCACACTAGACTAGACATATGTTTTTCCATGAACCTCCTCGCAAGATTTAGTTCTTGTCCGACCAAAATGCTCTGGAATGGTATTAACCATGTTCTACGTTACCTACAAGGAACGAAAGACTTTGGTTTATTTTATACTAACTATAAAAAGGAAGGTTTAGTTGGTTTTGCTGATGAAGGTTACTTATCGGATCCACACAACTCAAGGTCTCAAACCGGTTATGTATTCACACACGGTGGTACGACGATCTCATGGCGTTCTATGAAGCAAAGCATTGTGGCCACTTCGTCTAATCACGCAGAGACTCTAGAAATTCATGAAGCCAGCCGTGAATGTGTTTGGTTAAGGTCGATGACTCAACATATTCGGACAGATAGTGGCATGGATGACGACAAGAGAGCAACCGTTATCTATGAAGACAATACAGCTTGCATCGCACAACTCAAGGAAGGTTACATCAAGGGAGATCAGACAAAGCACATATTACCGAAGTTCTTCTTCACACATGAACTACAAAAGGCCGGAGAAGTTCAAGTAGTACAAGTTCAATCATGCGACAACTCAGCCGATCTCTTCACCAAAGCATTGCCGACAACAACATTCAAGAAGCTCATTCACCAGATTGGAATGCGGAGACTTAAGGACTTCAGGGATGCTTAGAACAGGGGGAGCAATGCATGCTGTACTCTTTTTCCTTCAACATGGTTTTGTCCCACTGGGTTTTCCTGGTAAGGTTTTAATGAGGCAGCAACCCCCAAGCGTATTGCATCGATCCCTTAGCATCGGCATGGTTATGTCATCCAAGGGGGAGTGTTATAAACCACTTAAGGATGGACTTCATAACCAAGCCTATACACGGTACATAGGCTGTCCATTACTTGAAGCCCATCGGTCATTAGCCTTAGCTTATGTCGGCTTAAGTGTTTTGTGTTTCCTATTGTGATAAGGCCTAGACTTTACTATATATATGTAACCTCTATCAATTTTATGAAATAAGAATAAGAGATTCTACACTTTGAACTCTCTAATTTTACAACACCATGATATTTAATTACATCCCTACCAATAAACCAACAATAACCCAACATAAACAGCAGAAGACATATAAAACTACCTCTAATATATTAAAATACAATACAAATCATAACCAATATAAACCAGCAATATAGCATACTTCTAAACAAGGTTCCAACAACAAATTAACATAAACATAAAACAACAATCGAGACCCTAGATCATCCTCCTCCGCATCACCATGATTCCACGCTACACATTACCTGCACCACAAACACAATGAGATACGTGAGTATTACCAGAAATACCCAGTGAGGCAATCCTCCCATCTTCGAGCTATACACACAAGCAAATGAAGACTACCAACACAAATAAAACATAACAAACCAACCCAATTGCTCAGATAAACTCATGGTCACGCACTCACCTTATCAAAGTGATTCACAAAAACAACTACACATATAAAAGAGGTTCTCCTTGCTTCTGCAACAGCCTAGCAACGTCCTACAACAATTCAAACAATAAAAAGCAACCTTCAAGAAAACTTGACTGAAACATCAGAAAAGAACACCCTCTTAGGGTTTCTCAAAACCGACTCTACACCGGGAGAACTTAAATCAAACCAACCAATTTCTATAATTATGAAAACTGGATGTTACACTTGGCATCCAGAAGCTGCTTGGACCTATTGTTAGCCTTATGGAGTTGGTGTTTGAGCTCCACCAATAGCTCATCACGAGACGCGAGCTGCTCACCGATCTCTGCAAGAGTCGATGAACCCAATTTATGTGATGGAATCGCCGGCTGGGTGCAACCATAGAGAGTTTGAAACAGAGTCATCCCCATCGAAGAGTGATAGGTCGTATTTTACAACAATTGAGCCCAAGACAAAAGTGAGCTCCATTGTGTAGGTTGGTTTTGAACAAATCACTGAAAGAACCAATGCAACGGTTTACGACCTCAGCTTGTCCATCCGACTGAGGATGATATGCCGACGACATGCATAGCTTCGTTCCGGCCAATTTCCAAAATTCCTGCCAAAAAAAGCTAACAAACAAGGGGTCTCGGTCAATGGCGATTGACCATGATAGGTCATGCATCTTCACAGCTTCTTCCACAAACTCTGCAGCTACCGTCTTAGCCGTATATGGATGTGACAGTGGAACTAGGTGGGCCAACTTAGTCAGCCTGTCGAGAACAACCATAATAGTTGTATGACGATCCGAGCATGGTATCCCATCAACAAATTTCATTGACATTTCCTCCCACACCTTTCCGGATTTGGTTATGTCTTGAGTAACCCTGTCAGAGCGGGAGAAGTGGACTTGGCTCGCTGACATAGTTAACACTCCGCCATGCATTGTTTCAAGCCGCGATGAAAAGCTGACCAATAAAACTGTCGAGTGATGCGTTTTCAAGTTTTTAATACCTCTGAATGGCCACCCATAGGTGTGTGTCATGATGCTCACGAAGGAGTTGTAGCACCAACAGAGAATTAAGCGGAATCACCACCCAATTTTTGTAGCGAAAAAATCCGTCCCTCCAAGAGTATGGTTCTTCAGGGGTCGAACTTGCCAAGCGCCCCACCTGTTTTATATACTCATCCGTTTTAGCTAACTCACATATGTCGTCCCACAAAGAAGTGTGATGTACAAAGAAATTTTTTAACCCTGGACTTCCTATTACTCGTGATAGCGCATTAGCTGCCACTAGAGATGTAAAACGGGCCAGAGACACTAGATCGGGACCAATGACAGAAGCATCCAAATTTAATCTTTGATTCCTCTTTGATGTCCAGCCAAAACCGCTACAGATCTTTCGGTATGCTCAAGCAATAGATAACACGGCTCTAGGAAGTTAAATCATGCACAATATTATTGCTGATTAATAATTCAAAGTTTACATAACTATACAAAAATATTCTTTTAAGGGAGTGATTACTGGAAATAGAGTAACGGAAATGGCTTTACATGAATTTCTCTCATATGGAAAACAAAAGATGGTAGAATTCTCGAATGGAAAGTCTAAAAGGATGATACTTTGTGTATCCTTGAAAATGTATTTGTAAACGTTAATCAGTTAGTAGGATTCAATACAGTGTATGGAGAAAAAGAGTTACGTCTAACTCTTGACAACATCTTGAAGGTAAAAGACGTGTTGTCAACCTATCTGTTTTTATGGCGATCAAAAATCTCAATCTTTTAAATGAACATGTTCTAAATGACCATGCGAGGAACTGACCCATTATCTTCTGGAGCTTTTGATGTAGTATATTTCTGTCAACTAAATTATCGAACCTCAGTTTGCAATGATCAACACACTAGGAATGCACAAAGCTGCTTAATCTATTTTTAAACAAGAGAATGGGTTTTGGAACAATCTTTTAAGCAAAGCAAACAAATCATAAGAAGCTCAAACAATTAAACCAAGAAGAAAATAGAAAATCAACTCAACAAAAACTGAGAATCTCACTGTTAATGTGATTGATTACGAGTGAAATAAGAGATGGATTATGGAGCATCAAACAACTTAAACTAAGCAGGATCCCTAGGCAACATAATAATTGCAAGACTAACACATTTCCATGCAATTAATCCCTTTACGTATCAATCAATCGTCAACTTTTTACAACAAAAATTTAATGATCAATAAGCATTAGAATCAGGTTTATCTAGCCACTAAGCACCCTAGTCAACAATTTCCAAAGGTAAGGAATGTAAAGCACTTGAAAATTTTGGTTCAGAAATTTCATCAAACACCTTCTGGGCATGAAATTCCTAGAGTCTAGAATCAACATGAACAAGGCTGATCTAGCTTTATTAGCAACCAATAAGCAAGGATCTTAAATAATTTAACCATAAACTCCATAATCCAACTCCTAAATCATCCTAATCTACCGAAACCCAAAGACTCTAAAAGACTACTCACTCATGGTTATGATCAATAAAAGGTAGTTGTTTGATCTTTGTGAAATCATAATTAGAGATTTCAGAATAGAAGATATCAAAAAAAGATCACTATTAATAACTTGAAAAGAAACTAAGGATCCAACAAACTTAGAATAAACAAGCTTAATAACCCTAAAAATTGCTAAACAAAAGATCAGATGTCTCTCTAATAGGTTTAGTGTATTTATTGAGAAAAATAAGGGAACCGGGTCAACTCAGGACAAACCGGGTCAAACCTGGGTTACAAAATGGATTCAAGTGTGGAGAAGTGGCTTCGGTTGTGCTTTTGCCGTAGCTGGTGGTCGATGGGGAGCTACGGTCGTTGTTTGGCCGATGCCGGAAGACGTTTAACGCATTTGAAATTGGACTCGGATGGGGTGCTTCAATCATCGTTTGGCCGAAGGTGTATGGCTGAAGGGGATGCTACGGTTGTGATTTGCCCGAAGTTATTTGGCCAAATGAGATCCACGAACACCCTTTGGACAAAGGATATGCCAGTTTAGTGCGTCTGGAATTACTCCTCCTTCACTCCTTGCCCTTTTCAGAGCCAGAATGACTTATATCCACTAAAACCGCAATAACTATTCCATAGTAGCTCTGATTCGCTTGAACTAGTCACCATTAGAAAGCTAACTCAAATTTCTATAACCTTTATGAAGAGACTTGAAGCTAAATCTCAACTAAAGATCGTTATCCGAGACGATCTTTGAGACAATTTTAACTGGTTCTGCATCTTCCTTTCTCTTCTTTCTCTTCATCTTTCTTTGGTCATTCTTCTCATGATTCTTTGACGTCTCCTAAATCTCTTTTATATCTCCATTGATCAATTCTCCCTATTTTAGCTCCTTTTTGCTCCATTTGACTCCAACAAAACTCAATGATCCACTCCATGAACCTATAAGGGACAAAAACAATGCAAATATGCACCTGTGGACCTAATCATCAATGCAAATTGATGAAAAGCTAAGAGAAATGAAGCTTTAAATCTGACAAAAACACAATATATCAACTCCCCCAAACTTACTTCTTGCTTGTCCTCAAGCAAGAACAAAGTAAGCAAGTAAGAAAGAGAGGTTTGAAAGTGAGATTCAGAACCAAATAGTATAAACAAAGGATTGAAACCACAGTCCTTAAATGCAATTCAATGGTGCTAAAAATCAATCAAAGGGCTAACAAATATTTTTCTAAGCTTATCACAATCACCACTCTAGTTTCTATCTATTGGTAAAGACTTGCAATCCTATTGAACATCTCTTTCGCATTCATTAAAGTATTTGGTGTAATCTTGCAAATGAAAAATGAATTAAGCTCAATTGGTTCAAAGGAAAAGCTTTTTATTAAAGTGGTTGGCAATGGAACTTTTAGGTGGCTAACTCTCAAACAAGAAGGAATGCTAGATAGTTGTGAAACCAATCAAAGACTGAGAAAAATTTGGGCATACAAATCTTAGCTCTTGATGTTCTACCCACTTAGAAGCTTTTATACCTTATCCTCATTCCTCTTTTCTTTCTTTTCAACCCAAAAACTAGCTTTTCAACTCTTAAACTCCCTTTGTAACTTCTGATCTTACTTCTTTTGTAAATCTATAAGGCTACTTTTTATTTTAAACACTAGCTCCCTTTCTTTCTTATTCTTTTGTTTGCTACACTCCTAATCTTATTTGACTTTTCTTTACTTTTTTTCTTTTTGATTCGAGGCGACTATAACAAGACTTTCTATCCCTTTTCTTTGAGACTTAGAGCTTTTAACCAGTCTTTACCTTAGAGACCTTTCTTTTCTTTTGACCAATTAAAACTTTGTTTCCCTTTTATTCTTTCTTGTTCCCAAACCTGAACCCATATCAACATTCTAATAACCTATTTCTTTCAATACCAGTCATATTAGCTAGTTATGAATTTATAATAATTAAAAACCTAGCTAAAACAAGAGCCAGTTCTTTGTCGTTCTCAATACTCTCAAGATTCCACAACCTAAACCATTATCAACAAAGAGTCCTCACTCAACAAATCAACACAAGGCTTGAAAGAAAAGGCTGGAGTTTAAAAGCAGGGCAATAAATTGGGTTAAGCAAATAGAGTGGCAAAAGGAGACTGTTAACCCAAATAGAAGTTCCATGAGCTAGCATTCATAGTCCATAAGAAAGATAATTTAAGATCATATTAATGTCCAATAATATCGAGATGCAACAATGATCATACAAGTTTTACACAAGAAGAAGATGCTTTCAAGTGACACAATGCTTTAGACTTAGATTCTTCATTTTTTACCAAATATTAATCAAGCACCAATGAACTATAAATGAGGGTTGTGGGTTCAATCCTAAGATTCTACTTCTAACAAGGCAGAGAGTTTTTACGTCTGGCCTGGGACTAAAACAAAAACATCGTTAAGAAGAAATTCTGCTCCCCATCAAACTTTGATGACAAAATTACTCATTAACAAAATTACTCATTCACAAAATCGTGACACGTGTCAATAATATAATTCAGATTTTGACACATGTCAATTCATTATTAAATTTTTTAAAAATAATAATATAAAAATTCAAAACCTAACTTAAAAAGGTTTTATATAAAAGTAAATAGATAAAATAAAACCTAATTTTATTTAAAATCTAATTATAAGATAAATTATATATATATATATCATAAAATTCAAAATTATAATATTGTTTACTTATTTTAATTTTAAGTTGCTATATTACAAGAAAAATATTACTTTTTATATAAGATAAAAAAAGTGATTGTGAAAATTATACAATTAGTTACTGTTTCTAAAATAATGTAAATATTCACCTTTACATAAAGAAAAAGATTGTTGAAAAAAAATAGATCATCTCATATTTTTTTCACTAATCAAATAATTTATTCAAAAGACTGCTATTGTAATATACTTCCTCCGTTTCAAATATAGGATGTTTTGGAGAAGTTTTTTGTTTCTTAATATAAGATGCTTTCAAATTTTAATGCAACTTGTAGATTAGTTTAGTATTTTATATTATGCAGTTTTGTTACTGATTTGTTGAAATTGTTAAAAGTAAAGACTTTTTAATCTGCGTGTTTTGCTTAAAACATCCTATATTTTGAAACGGAGGGAGTATATGATAGAAGTATGTAAGATTAACGTATGAGTTTTTGTAACTATAAAAATGTTAAATTGAAGAGACATATAATAGGTTATTTAATATGTTCATAAAGACAATTTGTTGAAAGTAGTTAAGACTAAAGAGTCTATTTTAACAGTAAAATATATTTGTGTGTACAAATAAACTTTTAGTGGTAATGTAGACAGTAGATTTTTTTTTTGACAACAAGAAAACAAGATTGGCTCAATCAAGCCAATGCGAAGGTACATTGTTAGCAAAAGTGGCTAGATGCGGAACTGTGCGAACATGGGGCGCCAAATTATCCGCTTTGCCATTGAGGGAGAGTGGGACGTAGGCCAGGGAAAAGGAAGTAAACTCCTATTTGTCCGCCTGGATGTCCTCCAAATAAGATGTAAAGGCTGGCCACTGAGAAGGCGAAGACACCATCTTCACTAAGTCAGAGCACTCGGTAAGGAAAACGACAGATTGGTTATCCGCCCCGATCATGCAACGCATAGCCCAGATAAGGGCTTCGATCTCAGCATGAAGAGGGGTGAGAATACGGTGAAGGTTGGCCGCTCCCATGGTAGGGGGATCCCCCCATGGCGATGTGCAAAACCACCCTCTGCCCGCATAACTGTCTGTTGCTTTCCAAGAGCCATCTAGAAAACAAAGAAAGCTCGACGAAGAACTAGGGCAAGTAAGCCCCGACTTCCTCGAGGAACCACCTCCACTGTAATATCCGATGGTAAAACCATATCCTCTGCCTGAGCCTGAGCCGATGCCTTGGCTTCATCCTCCGCCAACCGCAGAATCGCAAGAGGATTGGAATCCAGATTACTGAAAAGTTTATCATTACGCGCTTTCCAAATGTACCAGAAAATCCATGGAAACAATTCCTGGGATGGTACATTTGTAAACCGCCAAAAAAGGAAATCCATGTTTGTGAATACTGAAGTCGACGGGAACTACCCTACGGCTGTTGGGAAATAGGACAAAGCCCAAACCTGCCTAGCCGGTGGGCATTCAAAAAGGGTATGATTGATAGTTTTCTCCTGAAAACCACAAAGGCCGCACGTAGCATCACAACTCAAACCACGTTTCCGTAGATTAGCTGTAACTGCCACGCAACCCGAAAGAACTTGCCACATAAAGTGTCGCAGCTTGGGCGGACACCGAATTTTCCACACAAAAGCCTGAAGAGGGACTATGTCCGGCCCAAGGACTTCCGGTCCGTCTGGATCCGGCCATTGTGAACGAATATTATGGTATCCTGATTTGACCATATATTTACCCGTCTTAGTAAAATTCCATCCCAACAAATCCGGTTTATCTGGTTGACGTAGTGGTAAGACAGAAATGATAGCAACATCTTCCGGTACAAAGGTAGCCGTAAGCTGAGCCATATCCCAGGAATTAGAACTCCTGTCAATAAGATTTGAAACTCAGAGCAGAGGATAAGAAGGCAATCCTGTGCTCACTGCTTGTCTCGGGGATTGTATAGGGATCCAAGGGTCATTCCAAACAGAGATGGAAGCACCAGATCCTACTTGTTTAATGAGTCCTTTATTCACCAGAGAGCGAGTAGAAACTATACTCCGCCACCCATAAGACGGTGAGTAAGATTTAATTGGATCCAAAGGATCAAAATGCCGATAGTATCATCCTTTAAAAACTCGTGCAAAAAGTGACTCCGGCACCGTGATCAGACGCCAGAGCTGCTTTGCCACCAGGGCGGTGTTATAATCATCCAAGCACCAGAAACCTAAACCCCCTGCATCTTTACCATGACATAATTTATCCCACGCCATCCAGTGTAGACCACGAGATTGTCCAGAGGAACTCCACCAAAAATTAGAAATTGCACTAGTCAACTTCCTCGTAACCGTCTTAGGTAATCGGAAACAAGACATTACAAAAGTGGGGACAGCTGTAGCAACAAACTTGATCATCACTTCCTTTCCTCCTTTTGATAAAAGCCTAGCCGACCACCCACCTGCCTGTGCTTGCAACCGGTCCTGAACGAAAGAAAATATTTTTGTCTTAGCCCCACCCAGGTTTTCCGGAATCCCTAAGTACGATCCCATGCCCCCTAAGTTTGTAATCCCAAAACACCTTTTAACTCTGCCCTAAGATCAGAGTCCATCGTATGGCCAAACTGGACCGAAGATTTTTTAAAATTGATTTGTTGACCAGAAACCCGCTCATACTTCTTAAGGATATCCAGCACCACTTCACATTGTTCCTTTGAGGCCCGACTGAAAAAAGGCTGTCGTCCGCAAATAAGAGATGTGAGATGGCGGGGCTAGCAGTCGAAACCTTTATGCCAGTAAGGAGTTTCAACCGTTCTGCTTTCCGAAAGTATGCAATAAGTACCTCCGTGCAAAGAATAAAAAGGTAAGGCGATAGTGGATCCCCCTGACGTAAACCACTGCAAGGGATAATATATCCATATTTCTGGCCATTAAGTAACACCTTATATTGAACCGATGTAACACAACACATAATCCAGGATATCCACCTCTCACAAATTCCGAACTGCCTGAGCAAGTGTTCAACAAAGGACCACTCTACCCTATCGTAGGCCTTACTCATATCCGTTTTTATAGCCATAAACTTCCCCTTACAAGAGGGGTTGGTTCGCAACCCGTGAAACATCTCCTGAGCAATCAAAATATTATCCAAAATTAACTGACCCTCGACAAAAGCCGATTGAGTCTCTGATACCAGAGATGGTAAAATAGTGCGAAGTCGCTGACACAAAACCTTAGATATTATTTTATAACCAACATTGCATAGGCTAATGGGCCTCAACTCCGTCATCCTTGTTGGCTTGTCCACCTTTGGGATAAGACAGATATTTGTTACATTAAGCCTCTTGTCAAACTCTCCATCCCGCAAAAAGGAATTAACCAAAAGCACTAAATCTGCTTTAACAGTTGCCCATGCTTTCTGGTAGAAAAGGGCAGTCATCCCATCTGGGCCCGGTGCTTTATCCGGATGCATCATGAATAATGCTTGTTTAATCTCCTGTTCTGTAACCTTTCGAGTTAATAATTCATTTGTCTCCATAGAAACAGCTGGTTGAATCTCATCTAACATTTCCTCAAAATCCGAGGGATACGAGGATGTGAAAAGATTTTGGAAATAAGAAACCGCGATATGTCGGATATCATTCTCCTCCGTCAGCCAATTACCACGCTGGTCATGGAGACCAATAATACGGTTCCAAACACGATGTTGCTTTGTCTGAGCATGGAAATAACTGGTGTTATGGTCTCCAAGCCTCATCCACCGACTTCTGCTTTTTTGATACCAATATACCTCCTCATCCCTATACGCCTCCCGCAAGCGCCAAGACAGTTTCACAATCTCATCAACTGAAGTAGAATCATTCTCCTCAGCCACCGCTAATTTGGATTTTATGTCCTCAATTGTCTCCCGCCCATAAGGTACTTGCTCTTTCCTGCACCAAGAAATAGCACTGTGGCATTTGGAAATTTTATCGACCCGAGTGGGGGAAGGTGCGTCCTCCTCCGACTGAGCCTCCCACCCCACATTAACCGCAGCCAAGAAACCCTCCATATCCAACCATCTTCTATCAATATAAAACCCCCGCCCCACCTAATTTTATCCTCAAAAACCGCTAGCAGGGGCTTATGATCCGATGCAATCATTGGTAAATACTGTGTAAAGGAGTCTTTAAAAAAATCGTGCCACTCTTCATTTGCCAATGCCCGATCTAGGCGACACCTTATCGGTTTCTTATCTCGCCACCCTCTCCAAGAAAGGCTGTCTCCAAGAGCAGGGAACTCAAGGAGACCACTGTGTCGAATCATTGTGTAAAAGGTACAAAAGAAGAGGCATGGCGCAATTTACCACCCGTTTCTCATGATTTCCCTTTAACTCATTGAAATCCCCAATAAGAAACCATGGAGCATCGCGAGTCAAAACAATTCTTGTTAACCTTTCCCAAACCTGATCTCGGTTCTTTGGAACCGGATCACCATAAATAAAAGATAGATAAATTACTTTTCCTTTGTATACCACTTCTACATCAATAATTCAATTAGATTCAAATAAAATGGAAACATTATTATTATTATTATTATTGTAGAAAAGTGCAAGACCACCACTACAACCAACAGGTTCAACTGTTGTTAAATGTGAATAAACAAATGACCAACAAAAGGTTCTAAAATAGAAAATTTTGCTTTGTTTGAGAAAGAAACAAAAAATCTGGTCTATGTTTTCCCCATAAATCCCTGTGATACCCCATAGTCGCTTTATTCCCTAACCCCCGACAATTCCAGCTTAAGATCCTCATTTATTGTTCTGTGGTTTAGGTGTCTTAGACCCACCAGCTGCTCCTTTCTCCATTTCGTGGTTCTTCGGGTTAGGCCCCTCGCCACTCGAGTCGTTAGACCTAGGTGCAGGTCGTTTCTTCGGTGTAACTCGCAAGTATACATTCAGCTTCTTAGAAGCTGTCCCTTTAAGAGCCATAAAGGCTTTAGCCTTACGACCCTTATCCACAACCGGATTAGAAGAGGAGGAAGCTTCAGTAGGAGCCGATGTATCTATAGGGTCCTCCCCTCCATCAGCCACTTCTCCTCGTAACACCACCGAATCCAAAGCAGCATCATCAACATGTATTGCCGAGCCCTCACCACCAAGACAAACTTCCTTGAGGATTGGTGAGTCCGAAGTTTCACTACCCACCGGACCAGCATGTCCATCAGTAGCTACCGCGGCTGAAGAAAAGTCTGCAGGACTCAAGTCCACCACATTCACTCCCACTGTCGCTGAGACACTTGCTTTTACCCCATTGAGCTCCGAAGCTACAAGAGACAAAGCAAGGGCAATCCGCATAGATACCGGTTCAGAACTCGCAGTCCCAGGTTGTCCTTCCCCCGACCCTGCAAAAATCGCACCATCTTGTTCAGACCGCAGAGCTGGCTCTTGGTCCCCGACCTCAGCTAAACCTGATTCTTGGAAGAGAGGTCTCTGAACCATCTTTGGGGGCTGAACACGAACACCAACCTCCTGAACCAACAAATTCTGCTCACTAGGAGCCATAGGTTGCCCTTGCTCCTGTTTCTCAACCGGAACCGCCATTGAAGCAAGAACATCAGCCGCTACACGAACCATATGGCGATTATCAGTGACTTGGACATAACTCGGAACACTTTTTGGCTTAGCAAATGGTTCACGAAGGTCACCACCAACTCGCACTTTCACACCCGAAGCATGTCTACCCTTACTTGGTCGCTGGCGGTCAGAGTTGTGAACCACACCTGAACCCTCACCCACCTTCTCTTTACCTTTCTTTCTGTCCCCTGAAAAGGTCTGACCACTTCCTCTTCCATAGGACCAGCAGTGCCATGAACAGCCTTGGATGATTCCATCAGCGGGCAATGATCCGTGGCATGACACATGCTAAAGCATCGTTTGCAAAAACCATGGAACCTCTCAAACCTCAAAGTAACAAAGGTCTCCTCTCCATTATAGAACTCGATCACTGTGTCAAAACATAATGGCTTGAAGCCATTAACTGTAATTCGAACTCTCCCTCTATCGATATCAACTGCAAGAACACACCCCAGATCCTCGCCAATGCTCCAGAAAGTAGGTTCCGCCCAAAACTGAAACGGCACCCCTATCACTCTGACCCAAAAAGTAATGTCTGAATGAAACCTGGTATTTTGGGTGGTGAAAGGTGAATGTGTGTGTGTGTATGCAATGATGAATATGGATGGATGGGTGTTTCAATTCCCCTTATGCAGTTGCAGTATAAGAGGTGTCAATCCAGTCTGAGTGCTTGTGAACAATCAAGATATGCATATGAATCTAAGTCAAGCCAAGTGCAAAGATTGTTTGTCACTAACAATCCTAAGATGAAAATGTAAAAAGCAGAAAGTAAACTACAAGAACTAAGAACTGAATGCAAATAAAACAGAATGATTATGAACTAAGAACAGAAACAGAAACTGTAAATACTAGATATGAACTAATGCAAGACAAGTAATAAACCTAGTTCCCAGGAACTCCATCCTCATGAAGGCATCATAAAGCTGCTTCTTAGACAGCCCACAAGACTCAGCCTCTCCATCTTCCATCAATTCTTCTTCTTCACTCTCCTCCTCACTTTCACTTTCACTCTCTTCTTGCTCCACTTCAACTGCTGGCCTCTTCCCTTTGGCTCTGTATCCCCTTATCATCTCATCAATAGTAGGCTCTCTTTCTTCCTCACTTTCAGTTCTCTCAGGATCCTCCTCAACTCGTTTTTTCCTGAGACTCGGCACCTGGCTCGACCGGCTGCTCGAACCAGCACTCGGTCGAGTGGTCGATCGGGTGGACCTTCGTGTGGCTCTCCTAGCTTCACCTCTTGGTTCAAGGTCAGCATAACGACGTTCCATGGAGCTTGCAGCGGTTTTGTGAGACTTCTTGGTTATCTTAGAAGACATTTTCAAAAAGAAACTGAAGGGAAATAGACTCAAAGCTCAAAGTTAATAGGTTAGTGACCCAAAAACTTGAAAGAACAAAGCTAGAGCAAGAGATGAACTTTGAGAGAGATTTTAAAACTTGAATTTAAATGTTTTGAGCAAATGAGAAAGTGTGAGAGGTTTAGGATCGATCAAGTGCTATTTAAAGAAGCCTAGGAGACAAGAAAACAAGGGTGGAGCGTCCTTACATTTCAAATTTGAATTGGGAATCTTTGACTTGCTTTTTGGCTGCCACTCGACCCCACACTCGACCAGCACGTGGTCGAGCTCCTTGACCAATTTTGAAATTTCAAAATTTTTCTCCTTGTTCTTCCCTCCACTCGATCGTTCTAGAAGGATGGGAATCGAATGGGCCTCAATTAGTATCCAGCTCGGCCGAGTACCTCTTGTGGCATGGTCGAGTGGGCCTGCGAGTCTTCTTCTCCTAGTCCACATCTCTCCTTAACCAACTATATTCTTATTTAAAAGCCTGTCCAACAAAAACATAAAAGAAAACACATCAAAACTACTAGGAAATTAAACCATATGTACAAGGGATACCTTAGGGACTTCCTCCCTAGTGAGCTTGTTTAAAGTCACTAAGCTTGATTTTGGTTTCCTTCTTAGACTTGGTTCAAATACCAAGGAGGTGATGAAATCCTCCCTGGAACCTCTTGGTCACTGTGAAGTTGATCCTTGATTACCTCACCCTTAGCACACAAACCATACTTCTTCTTGATTTTGAGCCTTGGCCTTGCTTTCCTCAAAGACCTCTTGTTCAGCTTGACTTGAAGATCCTTAACCATACTAGTCAGCTGCTGAACTGACCTCTTAAGCTTCTCAACAGAATCCTCTTGAAGTGGAGGCTCAACTTTAGGGTCTCCTTCATCTTTGAACACCTCATGATCAACTTTCTCCTTGATAGTGAAGGGTTGATCATCAATGGTAGGCAGGTTGGTTGGATTATAGATGTTGAACTTCATGACCACATCTTCAGCAATGTTCAAGGTCACAAGACCTTCCTTGACATCAATGACTGCTCCAACAGTGGCTAAAAATGGCCTCCCTAACAAGATTGGATGCTCAGGCTCCTTGTCCATCTCTATCACCACAAAATCAGTATGAATCCTTGCCTTCCCTATCTTAAGTGGGAAATTCTCCAACCTTCCAACTACCTCTCTATTTGTCCCATCAGCTAGGAGCACATGGAGATTGGTGGATTTGAAATCAGTTCTCCCTAGCTTTTGGGCTATGGAGTAAGGCATGACACTTGTTGAAGCTCCCAAATCACAAAGACATTGATTGTAGTGAAGGTAGCTGATGGTGCAGGGCAGATAGAAAGGTCCTGGATCACTAAGCTTTATTGGAATGATCACTCCTCCAAGGTTCTCAAGATCCTTCTCATCTTGAGCTTCAGCCTTCTTCTTAGACAAATCAAGCAAAAAAATTTTGTAGAGAGGATAAGGCTCATACTGTTCCAAGGCAGGTCCTCTCTCCTCTTCTTGGTAAGCTATTATGATCTCTTGAATGGCTGATACTTGTTCCTCTTTCTTAACCAAAGCTTCTTCTTTCAAAACCCTCTCTTCCTCTTGTTGCCTAGCCAACATCTCCTTTTTCTCAATTATTTCCCTTAACTCCTTGATCTTCTGTGCTTTGAAACGCCCAGGGAATGGTAGTGGAGGCTTGTAAGCAGGATGAATGTACTTAGCAGGCTTGACAGCTTCGGAGTCTTCAGCTCGATTGACCACTCGAGCATGCACTCGATCGAGTGTGTGGTCGAGCTCCTGGTCGAGTTCTCCTGCGAGCTCCTGTTGCTTTGCACATATGTCACTTGGGGCTTCAGTAACTAATGAATTCCCCCAAACTTGGTTTTCACTGTCCTCAGTGACTTCTTCCTCTTGAATTAGGATGGCTTTGGCAGTGAACTCTCTTGGATTTTGAACAGCTTTTCCAGGGAGTTGGTTGGGTTTTGGAGCTGAAGAAGAGGCTATGTTACTCTCCATGTACTTCACTCTAGAATTAAGACCTTCAAACTTCATGTTCAGGTCATTATACTGGGATGTAAGCCTTTGGTTTAGCTCAACAAACTGCTTGGCTTCCTCAATCTTCCCTTGTGTTTGACCAATCAACAGCTGCTGTAGCATAGCTCTAAGGTCTTGTTCTTGGCCTTGGTTAGTCTTAAACCCTGGTGGGGGACACAACTGGGGCTGGAACACCTGCTGCTGTTGTTTGGGGATATAGTTTTGAAACCCTTGAGGCTGTTGAGGCTGTTGAGGAGGGTAGACTTGATCTTGTGGATTAGCCACATTGGTACTCCTATATGATAGGTTGTTGTTCTTGAAACCACCTTGGTTGTAGCCCTTGAATCCACCTTGGTTTTGCATATAGCAAAGCTCAGCAAACTCATTCTCCCCCTCTTGAACCGGAGCTTCTTCTTCACCAATGAAGTGAATGGATTTGGACTGGCTGAGGAGTATCTTGTCAAGTTTCTCATTGAACATCTTCAAATCCTTCTTGTACTTGTCTTCTTGATCAGTTGAGGAACTCCTTATGGTCCTATCATAATCTTCATTATAATTGCCATCTGACTGAGCAAGATCCTCAACCAATTCCCAGCCTTTCATCCACATGCTTGTTGAGGAAGTTCCCATTGGAGGCTGTATCAAGAAGCATTCTGAACTTTGGAAGCACTCCTCTATACAGTGTGCTTAACAATGACTCCATACTGAAACCATGATGAGGACATTGAGTTTGGTAGCCCTTGAATCTCTCCCAAGCTTCACAAAAGCTCTCATTGTTCCTTTGAGCAAATCCAGAGATCTCATTTCTCAATCTAGCAGTCCTAGCATTGGAGAAGAATTTGGCCAAGAAAGCCTTCTTACATTGGTCCCAAGTAGTGATAGCACCAGTGGGTAGAGTCTTCTCCCATAAATGAGCCTTGTCCCCAAGAGAGAAAGGGAACAACCTCAGCTTAAAACCATCTTCACTTACTCCATTGATCTTGGTGAGACCACAGATTCTGTCAAACTCATCAAGATGATCAAGTGGATCCTCCATAGGCAATCCATGAAATTTATTAGCCTGAATCATTGAGATCAATCCACTCTTGATCTCAAAGTTGTTGTTGGCAACAGTTGGTGGCACAATGCCAGCTCTTTGGTTGTGTGTGTTGGGTGCATCTCCAGCACCAATATGTCTTGGTCTCTGAACCTGATCCTGATGATCCATAGCTACTGGAACCTCTTGTTGTTGCTGAACAACCCTCCTTTTTTTGGATCCCAAACCCTTGGTCAACTTGTTGATGCTGTCACTATGCCTTAGAAGATTGTCCTTTCCTTTGGACCTTGTGTGCATCAACAAACACAAGTGATTTTTCCCAAGCAAGCGACTGAGCACAGGCTCAAGTAGGAGGTTAGGTCGACTGGAAACTGAGGTTAAAAGAGATCCGGCGTCTGGCTCGAGCAAGTGCTCGATCACTACTCGGTCGAGTGGTGGTCGAGTGACTGGTCGAGTTGTACTTGAAATGGAACTTCAACCTAGAAACAGAAGATTCAAGCACAGCAACCTCATAATTGTATAAAAGAACTTACTCTTAGACTAATATGGATCCTAAATGTCACAAAAACTAACTCAAACAGGCAACGGCACCAAATTGAAACCTGGTATTTTGGGTGGTGAAAGGTGAATGTGTGTGTGTATGCAATGATGAATATGGATGGATGGGTGTTTCAATTCCCCTTATGTAGTTGCAGTATAAGAGGTGTCAATCCAGTCTGAGTGATTGTGAACAATCAAGATATGCATATGAATCTAAGTCAAGCCAAGTGCAAAGATTGTTTGTCACTAACAATCCTAAGATGAAAATGTAAAAAGCAGAAAGTAAACTACAAGAACTAAGAACTAAATGCAAATAAAACAGAATGATTATGAACTAAGTACAGAAACAGAAACTGTAAATACTAGATATGAACTAATGCAAGACAAGTAATAAACTAGATGCTAAGTGAATGCAATGGAAATCAAACAGGAATGAAACAAAAGATAAGACAGGACAACTACAGATCATAACCAAGAAATCTGGGGATGAGCTCGAGCAGCACTCGACCGAGTGTAGGTCGAGTGAGTGGTCGAGTTGGACTTAAACGTGAAAACAGAGCAAGACAATAAAAACAGAGCAATGCTAAACCAAATCAAACAACAAGCAAGCGATGATATTTAAACTAAGAATTCAATAAACAAAGAAGGTTCCTGAGGATGGATTCATGGGATGAACTGATCATTGTGATAATCTAACTTGGTCAACAAATCTCAAGCAATGCTATGAGCTAACCTCTAGACATATTAATCTAAGATAAGTTTCTCCCACTCTCATGGTCAAGAAACAATCAAACCTATGCAATCCTAGACTTGCTCTCACAATGAAAAGAATCTGCACAAGCAGGAATTAAGCAATACATCTCAAACCAAACAAGACCTCTAATCTCTTAGCAAGCCTAATGGTAAGCTCTAGATCTAGCCTTATCTATGCTTCTTAAACATTGGTCACACAAATCATAAACCCAGAAATCATTGAAACTTGCATGATTAGAAAGATAAGATAAAGATCTACAACTTTAAGGAAGAAATATATCTCAGATTCTCAATACCCAGAAAGTTATTAAACCAACAAGTATGAAGAATTTCTTCTTTTTCAAGCACAAAATCCAAAAAGAAAATAAAAAGGCAAAAGGAATAAAATTCCTAAAAAGGTAAAAACTAGGTTTAGAATATCTGAAAAGCTGGACTAAAAACTAGATTCCTTGGTGGCTGCAGGTACAAGGGTTTATATAGGAAGGGGAGTGGAAGCCCTAAAAATGGGAAAAGTCAAAGTGGTCAAAGGATCGGTCAACTCGACCAGTGCTCGTTCGAGTGACAGGTCGAGCTGGCTTCTCTGGTGCAACTCCACTCGGTCGAGTCCATCTCCCACTCCGTCGAGTGCTTGGTCGAGCTGGACTCCGGACCTTGGTTCTTCAGCCTTAACTCCCTTGTTTCCTCCTTATGATTGCTTCACACTTCTTCTCCATTGCTTCCATGCTCCTTAAGCTCCAAAATCACCTGTTTATGCATGAAAAGATGCAAATGCAATGCAACTACACTCTAATGCATGATTAATCCTAAAGCTACACAAAAATGGTGAAAATGGATAGAAAAAGATGCAAAAGATGTGAATAAACTAAGGGAAAACATGGTAAAATATATGAACATCACCGAAGGATAATCCAGATCAACTGTGGGGCTCCATCGCACCATGGACAACATCCACCGATCAAAGTGAAACGGTTCCATCTGAAGAACCTCCGTGATATCCTCCTCGTTATCGAAGTCAAATTGAAACTTTCCGAGGCCTAGGTCTGCGCCCACCACCTTCCCTTCCTGATGCCAGATTCTAAGCAGCATAAACAGAAAAAACTTCATGTCTTGCAACCTTGGGTTCATATATCGACCCACAACAGTCTTAGAATACCCCTTGATGAAAGCCAAATTGTCGAAGTATGGTATCTTGATATTCCGCTTGGGAACCAAAGCATCAGCTTTCTTCCCTGAACCACTCTTACCCTACATACCACTCTGCGACATGCTCAAGAATAGCAAGACAGAACCCGCAAAACAATGAAGGAGAGAAAAGTTGCAAAAGAAGCCAAAAGACTGAATAGCAAACAAGTTGTGATGAGAAGTGAACAATGATAAGCGACCGCTTTTATACTTTTCAACTTCCCTTGAGTACCGAATCATGCAAATCCGTGAATGATCAGCATTGTAATCCTTGTAATCCCACTGATTCCGCCAGAGCAAGAAAAGAATCGATATGACGACCAAATCTCCCAGAAAAATCAAACATCCTTGTATCATCCAATCGTAATAATCAATCTGAACCGATCTGATTGATAAAATCAGAGATTTCTCTTCCACAAATGGACCAAAGCCAATACCAACGATATCAACAATATCGCGATCTTCAATCCAAACAAATCTCGCCGCATCACCATCGCTATCGCCTTGTCTTCTCCAATTGTAACAATCAATCTGAACCGATCTGATTGAGAAAATCAGAGATCCCCCTTCCACAAATGGACCAAAGGCGATACCCACGATATCAACGATATCAAAATCTTCAACCCAAACAAATCTCCTCAAGACAGAGATTCGGACCTCCAAATAGGGTAATAAACCTGATGAAATCTCCCATTTATGAGACCATAAACCCAATAAAACCATATCCTCCAAATCTAGATCAAATCTCCATGACAAGCACGAGACCTCGCCATAAGAGAAACCAAATCCCTTCCTCCCTTTTTCATCACTAAGTGAACCCAAAGAGAATGAAAACCCAAAATCCTCAGCATTCAAAGACCAATCAGACCCAGGATCAATTGAAAACATGGGAACCCTAGATCCGCCACATCGCCATCGCTATTGCTTTCTCTTTTTTTTTTTTTTCTTTAAGACGTCGTGTCCTGTAGACAATAGATTTGTAAATGGATATACATTAGTGTATTATAGCAAAAAAACAAACAACTGTTTTCTATAACTAAAAGTTTATCTCTTTACTTTTATACATTGTTTTTAAATAATTATTCTGTTAAATTTAATTTACTTTTATTACTTTTAGACTCATCTACAACTATTTTCTTTAATTAAAAGTGTATCTTTTTTTTTTTTACCAAACAATAAATTAAAAGGAATTTCCTCGGTTAGTTATCCAAGCCAGAGGGAAAGAGTTTACAAAAGAAACTTCAGAGATAAGAGAATACGAAGCACGGGCAAGACAATTTGCCTTCGAATTTGTCGCATGCAGGATCCAAGAGATGGAGAATAGTGGAAAAAACTCAAGCGAATTAAACTCATCGAGCAAGTTGGAGAAAGATGGCCAATATACAGGGGAATCCACCATAGTGAGTAATTCAACACCTATCCGCTCCATGGTCCACAACAACACTTCTAACTCTAAATGCAGGGGGGGGAGGGGCTCTGTCTTAGACACTTGGATCCAACAACAAGGTTTGCTCCTCACCAACGCAGCACCACCAGCCCAATCATGAATGCTCATTGGTTGCTTTCCAAGAACCATAAATTTGACAACAAGGTGAAGAAACCTGGATATCCGAGGACAGAGATGGAGCCGACATGACCGCCGTAAAAGATAGCGCCTCTTCCCAGCCTAACTTATCGCCCAAAGCTGATCAATTATATCATTTGTCTCGATATCTAAACCTTAAAAAAAAATTTGAGGCCTTCCAGATTGCCCATAAAAGTCATGGTAATTGAAGAAGTTGATCAGGATCACCCTGTTGAGAGACATCCCTTTAGAAAACAAATCCAAATTTGAGTACACCGACTCATATGGAAAACCCTCTGATGAGACTGGAGTTTGAGATAAATCCTAAACTTCCCACGAGTGAGGTGAAACGACCCGAAATTTTTATAATTAAATAATAAATAATAATAATAATAATAATAATAAAACACGATCAACAGTAGAAATACCAATACCAATAACCAATAAATATCCAATAATAATCCAATAATTATAACATAATCAATATCCAAAATTCACCCAACAGGAATCATAGAACCAGCAACCTAGCAATGTTTCTAATGACCCAACTCTAGCAACCTAGCAATGCCAGACAACAACCAATCGAGTCCCTAGAACATTCTCCTCTTCATTGCCTTGATTCCATGATCACACTTTGTCTTTACCTTTGCTAAGAAGTTTCTGAACCTTAAAACAAGCAAGAACAAGCTCCTAGGAAGCTCCTACAACAATCTCAGCTACAGATCTCTACAAGAAACACCTCCAATCACCAGAATTCACAATGAACACTCAAGAACTGTAAGGGAACTTTTTCTCTCTTTTGTTTTCTCTCAAAAGCGGCTAAAACACGACTAATGAGACAACAACTCGAGTTAAGGGTTTTCCTAACCCAAAATCCACTGTTTAACTTAAACTCGTCCGCAGAAAACCAACCTTGCATCAACCGATGCACATAGTGCATCGACCGATGCAACCCCTAAACCGAGATTTTGGTTCGCGGATGTTACAATTCTCCCCCACCAACATAGATTCATCCTCAAATCTCAAACAACTATCAGCCAAGGACTCCCGTGCAACCGTTTCCACGGTCCACACTCCTCCGACTGATCTACGAAAGGTTACCTCTCGGCGATAGACTCACGTTCTAGGCATCATTTGCTCACAAAATTTGGACTTTCCTTTACTCATAGGCCTTAACCTTGAGTTTTATTGGCTCCTCATCAGACCTAAGTCTACATGCCATAATGTTGGCTCCTCATCAGGCCTAAGCCTGCATGCCATATATAAAAGGAAGTCTAATATTCGTCTCTCGGGTTGCCACTCTGCAGCACGCCCCCGCATCGTCATTCGAAGTCGATATATTAACCATACTCACAAGCCACAAAGTCTTAGAATATGGCAGTACTAGGAGAACCAAAGTCCACCAAGAGTTGCGAGCAAAAAATTCTAAACACGTTGTAGTCCTATCCCTATCCAGGTTTCCTACATGTGGCTCGCGTACATCGTGACAATGTCCTACCAATCACATATCCCCTCTCTGGAATACCTCATGACCACACATGGATCATATACATGCCACAAGGGCCAAATAAATGTCCTAAACAAGACCACCACAAAGGCCAAACAAATTTCCTAAACAGGACCGCCACCAAGGCCAAACAAATGTCCTCAACAGGACCGCCACCAAGGCCAAACAAATTCCTAAACAGAACCGCCACCAAGGCCACTCTTCCCAAAGGACCGCCACTAAGGCCTCTCATCCCGAAGGACCGTCACAAAGATCACTTGTCCCGAAGGACTGTCACAAAGACCAATTGTCCCGAAGGACCATCACGAAGACCATTCGTCCCGAAGGACCATCACGAAGACCATACATACCAAAGGACTCTCATCAAAAGAACATTCTTCTTCTGAAATATCTTAGTCCTCCTCCCGAGAACCCTCACTAGTCTCGCCTCCAAAGTCATGTTAGGCTGAAGATCTTCAGGAATCTTAGCCAACAACTGATCATCCTCACGGAGATACTTCCGCAACATACAAATATGGAAAACCCTGTGGAACGCACGCATAATCTCAGGCAACTCCAACCTATATGCTACCGGTCCCACCCGCTCAATCACTCTGAACGGACCGATAAACCTCGGACTCAACTTAGTATCTGTCAATGACCTGTTCGGACCCCGCAACTTGGTCGTCTTGAGGTACACTTTGTCTCCTACCTGAAACTCAAGATCTCTGCTCCTTTTTATCAGCATAACTCCTCTGCCAATCTTGAGCTTCCTTCATGTTCAGCTTGAGCACCCAAATCTTTTCTGAGGTCTCCTGAACAAAGTCTACCCCGAACATGCTCCACTCCCATACCTGAGTCCAGCATAACAGCGTATGGCATGGTCTCCCACACAAAGTCTCATAAGGAGCCATCTTAATAATCGCCTAATAACTGTTGTTGTAAGCAAACTCTACCAAGTTCAGGTGATCCGCCCAATGGTCACCCCAATCCAACACACACATCCTCAGCAAATCCTCCAGCGTCTGAATCGTCCTCTCTGACTGTCCATCGGTCTGGGGATGATAAGTTGTACTCATATGCACCTTAGTGCCCATTTCTGCCTGAAATGCCTTCCAGAACTCCGAAGTGAACTAAAAATCCCTATCAGACACAATACTTGCTGGCACCCCATGCAACTTGACTATCTCCTTCACATACTTCTTAGCCAAGACCGCTGCTCCATTAGTCTTCTTAATGGCCAGAAAATGTTTGACTTAGTCAACTAGTCCACAATGACCCAAATAGCATCAAAAGTCCGAGACACTGGCAATCCTACAACGAAGTCCATCGTGATCATATCCCACTCAGGAATGGGTAGACTCTTTAGTAACCCTCCAGGAACCTGATGTTCAACCTTCACTAGCTGACACACATCGCACCTCCCGACCCAACTAGCTATATCCTTCTTCATCCCGACCCAGTGATAGTACCTCTTGAGATCACGGTACATCTTAGTCGCTCCTGGATGAATAGAAAACTTGTTCGCATGAGCCTCTCTCAGAATCTCCAGTCTCAACTCCTCATTCTTTGGCACACAAACCCGACCGTGCACCAAGATAGTACCATTGTCCGAGACCTGATACTCTGAATCAACATCCTTTGAGGCATTTACCAGCCCCAAATCCCTCTCCTGAGCTAACCGCACCCGACTCATAAGATCTGCTCTATCAACCGCCTCCAAACCCAACGGTTCCTGAGACACAACAAACAAACTCAAAGCACCGATCTCTCCTACCAGAGACTCCATCTTCTGCTCCTGAGCCGAAGCTACCCTCTTCCGACTCAAAGCATCTGCAACCAAGTTAGTCTGCCACAAGTTCCATCCACCGCCTGTGTCTCAAATTCAGCTCAGGCTGAGTGAATATATACTTCAGACTCTTATGATCTGTAAACACCTGTACCTTTGCACCATAAAGATAAGATCTCCAAATCTTCAGGGCAAAGACAACATCACCCATCTCCAAATCATGAGTATGATACTTCTCCTCATGCTTCTGCAACTTCTGCAAAGCATAGGCAATCACCTTCCCATGCTGCATCAACACGCACCCCAAACCAACTCTGGATGCATCCATATAAACCACATAGGTTCTCCCTGCTCAGGCAAAACCAACACTAGCGTAGTAGTCAACATCTCTTTAAGGCTTGCAAAGCCTTCTTCACACTCCTGTGACCAAACAAAAGGCACATCCTTCCCTGTCAACTTAGTCAACGAACGTGCTCTGCTCGCAAACCCCTGCACAAATTTCCTGTAGTGACCTGCGAGTCCAAGGAAACTCCTGATCTCTGTGGCATTCTGCGGTCTAGGCCAATCCCTGATAGCCTGAATCTTCTCTGTATCCACAGAAAATCCCTCTGCAGAAACAATGTGACCGAGAAAACCCATATCACACTGCCAAAAACTGCACTTGCTCAACTTAGCAAACAACTTCTGCTCCCGTATCTTCTCCAGAAATGCCCTCAAATGCACTGCATGCTCTTCAG
Source organism: Camelina hispida (assembly GCA_023657505.1). Lineage (NCBI taxonomy): Eukaryota > Viridiplantae > Streptophyta > Magnoliopsida > Brassicales > Brassicaceae > Camelina > Camelina hispida. The sequence goes on from CP094637.1 coordinate 29,433,306, forward strand.
GACTCTTGGAAAATACCAGAATATCGTTGATGAAGATGATGAAAGACACGTCCAGAAACTCCTGAAACACGCTGTTCATCAACCTCATAAACGCTGCTGGTGCGTTAGTCAACCCGAAAGGCATCACCACAAACCCATAATACCCATACCTCGTCCTGAAAGTCATCTTCCTCACATCTACCTCATTTATCGGTATCTGATGATAACCTGACACTACATCTACCTTGGAGAACCAAGTAGCACCCCTGAACTGATCCAACAACTCATCGATCCTGGGAAGAGGGTACTTGTTCTTCATAGTGACCCGGTTCAAACTCCGATAATCTATACACAACTGGAAAATCCCATCCTTCTTCTTGAAAAATGACACCGGCGCTCCCCACGGTGATACACTAGGATGGATGAATACCTTACTCAACAAATCCTCTAGCTGCTTCTTCAGCTCTGCCATCTCTGTTGGAGCCATTCTGTAAGGAGCCTTGGATAACGGCGTCGTCCCCGATTCCAGTTCAATCGTGAAAGGATCAGATCGAGATGGTGGTAATCCCTGCAATGACTGAAACACATCCTCAAATTCCTCAACAACCTGAATACCACTAACCGTAGACTTCCCCACTGACTCTGGCATTGATATAGTAACCAAATAAGCCTCACGGCCCTTCTCGATCGTCATCCCAGCCTGAATGGCCGTGATCACGAGACTCCCGAAGTCGGTCTAATACCCTGAAAAACCAACTTCCCTCTTGGACGCTCAAACTCCACTCTACCCTGATGGCAATCCATATGCCGATGCAACCAATCCATCCCGAGAATAACATCATACAACTCCACTGGACTGATAACAAAATCCGCTGGCCACGACTCTCCTGCGATATGAATATCCACTCCTCTACTCTCAGGAACTTGCCTCTCGCAACTCTGACAACTCCTGTACGCTCCCCGGGATCCCTTCTGAGTCTCGCGCTCTCTGCACACTCAGGAGTGATGAAGCTTTGAGAAGCTCCAAAATCAAACATAACATGGGACTTAAACCCGCCTACCAACAAGGTCCCTACACAAACCTCATGTGTTGAGAACATAACAATTTATCACAGGAAAAACATAAAATCTGAACCTACTAAAATTCATAAAGTTTAAGTACCAGAAATTATACATGTGATCGCCCCGGCACTGGTTCCACCAGTCTCTACAGTCGTGTAAACCCGTGGCGCCTGCTCAATCTGTGCCACCTGCTGCCCTCCCGGCTGCACATGCTGCAACGCTGCCACTGCTACCGGCTGCAACTTGTGACACAAGGGCTTGATGTGCTCTAGCTCCCTGCAATGATAGCATACACTAGCCGCTGGCGTCGGGGAACTCCTCTTGGGACAGCTAGCAATCTTGTGATCCTTGCTCCCACACTTGAAGCAACTCGCATCACTCGGCGTTTGCATAGCTTCCCACCTCCTCTTGGTTCCTTGCACAGGCTTGCCGCCCTTGCTAGAACCTCCATAGTGCTGAGCCTTAAAAGGCTGAACTGCTGGACTAACCGCCACTAACTATGCCCGGATATCCTCCTCAATCTCTGCTGCAATCTCAACCAGCTCTGCACGCGTAGCATAACTACGTCCTCTACAATGGACCCTCAAGTCATTACGAAGAGCCCTCATAAACTTCCAGACCTGGGCATCCTCAGGCTCCATAGCTCGACCCCCATAACATAGAAGTCGACCGAACTCCAAGTCCAGCTCCCGCATTGACCGCATCCCCTTTGATAACTGAAGGAACTCCACCGCCAACCGGTCCAATGCCTCTCTCGGAAAGTACTTACGGTTGAACTCCCCCACGAATTCAACACAAGACATCTCCCTCTACATCTCCTAGCAGCCACTGATCTCCACCACATATGAGCATCACCAATTAAGTGGTATGATATATAATGGGTTTTAGGTGTTTTTAGCCATGATATAAGTTTTATCTATAGAGTCTTTTTGGTGCTTTTAGAGTCTTTTTGAGTCTTTATAGGATTTAGCATGGATGAGAGCATAATGGAGCTAAATAAGAGGATTTGGAGCTTAATCAAGCATTGAGGCTGAGCTGCAGAGTTGGGAGACGAATTTAGTGATCAGCATCGATCGATGCAACTGATGGCATCGATTGGCACAGAGCCAAAGGAGAAATTGGAAGATTTCCCACAAGTTTTGAAGATTTACAAAGCTGCCCCAAAATTTTCCATATTTGCATCATTAGTCCTTAGACATTTTTAGGAATATAAGTAGGATTTTTGGGTCATTGTTTAGACCTAAGCTTTAATTTTCCTTGCAACTTTTGATAGCAAAACCCTGAGAGATTTTTAGAGAGCTTTTGGAGAGAAGAATCACTCTCCTTGAGAGAAGACTCCCTGAGAGATTCCTTACTTCTTCCTCTAATCTCATAACGCTATCTATTTTATTCATGATATGTGTTCTTACAATTATGTCTGAGTAGATGTGTTTGTTAGGTTTAGGGTTTCTCATTAGGGATTTCATGGTTTATTAATTTGTTACTATTTAGGATTCATTATCTCTTGTTCTTCAACATAGGTTGTTTTTAATGCTAGATCTTTGATTAGTCATCTGGATTTAGATCTTAGGATTATTGATTGATATGAGAATATAATTAATTTTCCTGATAAAAACCTTTGGTGAACAAAATTACTTTTTGCAAAGAGATTTGAATTAGTGATTTTGTGAACTTATCTAAACTTGATTTTATTGCTGGTTTTTAACTTGAATTTTGCAATGAGATTTGGATTTTTGGGTTTGAAAACTTAGATAATATTTGCAATGAGAACTGATTTATTTTACAATTGTGTTTAGAGTTCAAGAACGATGCTTAATTGTTGAATCCTGCTTGCTTAATTAATTGATCTGATTTTCTATGATTTCCTGAGAATTTCCCTAGGCCTAGAGTTTAAACCTTCTGAATTTTACAACTCTTTATTTCTATTTCATCTTGCAATTTAATTACAATATTTTCTTTTAGCATAATTATAGATTATTAAATCTACTGTGTGAATCTGTAGTTTTTGTGGATTAGATTCCTAAGTACTACAATTGATCTCTTAATTTGAGAGAGTAGCTCATGGTTAAATTTGAGCATATCACGGTGGACCCCTATGTCCACCCAAAAGTCCTCATGACATCTCAGAGTATGGAAGTTATGTTCCACACTCGCCCTCCACGCATCTGCAGCAGTAGGATCTGTACCACCCAAAAACCGCGCAGTCTTGATGCCCTTCATCTCCTTGAGCATGGACAAATAACGTCCATGTGCTTCTGCATCCGCAGCCACTGGCTGTCGCTCCTCCGCCACCACTGGTGGCACTACGTGAGCCTGAGCCAGTACCATTGGTGGTAACCGCTCCAAAAAATGTGCTAGCAAAGCCGCAAAATCAGCGCCAGGGACTACACCTGCTGGAACTCCCACTCACGGGACCCTAGCATCACCGGCCTCTCGAGCATCAATACCGCCCCCTCCGGACACACTCATGGAATCCCCTGGACACCCTGCGACTCTCCAACACCTTCAACTCTCTCACAGTGTGGTCCGCAGTATCACTAACTGCCAGGCCGCTGCCCCTACCACGACCATGACCGCGTCCTCGTTCAACAACAACACTATCTCTAGCCATCTGCACTACCATGAACAAAAGACTAAGCAAACAATTATAACATACACGGAAACATAAACTCACCGTGGAATCACACAGTAGGCTCGAACAGGTTATTCTAGGACTCCATGCCACACACAATTGACTAACTCACATAATCAATCAAAGCATGTAAATCCCAAACTTCTACAACTCAAAGCCTAGTGAACCCAAACCTAGAACTGTAAGGGCTCTGATACTAAACTGAAATGACCAGACTTTTTTTTTAATTAAATAATAAATAATAATGACAATAATAATAATGATATCAATAATAAAACTACAACTAGTGGTCCCATACCCACTAGCCACCTAACCACAATCACAATCACAATCACAAAAACTGTTGTGCCGTTAACCAAGCCACGAGAATATCGTAGAGAGCTTGTTTCTTCTGTTGATGATTTTGCAGAACATAAAAGAAAGCCACCCATACCTAAGTCCCGCCCTGGTCCTGTTCCTCATGTCCTTTGTAGACCTCATTCATCGACTTCCTACACACCACCTTGGATGATGAGACATTCCTCTCAGAAACTCATTGCCATATTCTGATCCACCGGATGCTTGAGATCCGACACAGTCAAGCTAATGTCTGAAAACAAGCGCTTAGTGGGAGGCAACCTACTGGTAGGTTTTTCTTTTTCATTTTTCTTTTGATTTTCATTTATTTTAATTTATTCGCCAATCTCTTACTTGATAACACTGGGGACAGTGTTGTTTAAGTCTGGGGGAGACAGTTACTAACTACGGTTTTTGTTTTTGAGAGTCAGTCGAAAAAAAAAAGTTTTATTGAGTCAAAATTTTGTTGGGAACTATGATTTTCCTTTTTAGTGTAGTGCCTTGGTTGATTAATGCTGCAGATTGAATCCATAATCCGACTAATGAAAAATCCAAAGACTGACCAGTGAACCAGAGAAATCCAAATTTCCAACAAAATCCACAAAAGCCTGAGGTAATTTCTGCGCTTTTCTTTTAATTCATCAAAGAGATTGATGTTTATAGAGCTTGACTCCTTGTTCATACCCGACAAGTAAGATTTCAGAAAAGAAAAAAATTGGGGGATTGGTACTCCTCTCCCTTATTTAAGTTTTAAAAAAATTATTCTTGAGAGCTTTGTTTTAGAAAAAAAAAGAAAAGAATAAAAGATGAGATGATTTTTATCAGTTTAGAGAGATAGGTAAATTACCTGTGACCCCATTATTCTACTCTTGAGTCAAATGATCACACAAAGCTTGGAAGCGAGGGGTAGGTAAATTACCAATGACCCCGTTATTCGCCTACACCTTTGATAAAAAGAAAAAATATGATAAGAAAAATATTAAAGCAAAGCTCAAAGGAAGATGAAATAGAATAATTTTATTGGAGAGAAAGAGTACCACATGAGTTAAAGATATTGTCTTGCTTGTTACGGTATTGTACGGGAATGAGTCTAGAAGGTACTTGACATTGATCAAATTGATGAGACCCATCGATGAAGGCTTAATGGAAGATGTTGTGGAATTTGGGATGATACAAATGCCAACGGAGAAGTACATGGTGGTTCGATTCGGATTTATCTACTATGCATATGGACTATGGTTTGGATTGTCATGGCATTTCTTTAAAAAGAAAAGGAGTTTCTGCGTTTTCAAACTCTTTCCATAGATGAAGTTCTTGATTTGCTTGAGGGCAAGCAAAAGCTAAGTCTGGGGGAATTGATATATCATGGTTTTTAGGTGTTTTTAGCCGTGATATAAGTCTTATCTATAGAGTCTTTTTGGTGTTTTTAGAGTCTTTTTGAGTCTTTATAGGATTTAGCATGGATGAGAGCATAATGGAGCTAAATAGGAGGATTTGGAGCATAATCAAGCATTGAGGCTGAGCTGCAGAGTTGGGAGATGAATTTAGAGATCAACATCGGTCGATGCAACTGATGGCATCGATCGACACAGAGCCAAAGGAGAAATTAGAAGTTTTCCCACAAGTTTTGAAGATTTACAAAGCTGCCCTAAAGTTTTCCATATTTGCATCATTAGTCCCTGGATGTTTTTAGGAATAGAAATAGGATTTTTGGTTCATTATTTAGATCTAAACTTTATTTTTCCTTGCAAATTTCCTTGCAAATTTTGAGAGCAAAACCCTGAGAGATTTTTAGAGAGCTTTTGGAGAGAAGAATCAAGACTCCTTCAGAGAAGATTCAGAACTCCTTTACTTCTTTCTCTAATCTCTTAATGCTATCTATTTTATTCATGATTTGTGTTCTTACAATTATGTCTGAGTAGATCTGCTTGTTAGGTTTAGGGTTTCTCATTAGGGATTTCATGGTTTATTAGATTTGTTATTATTTAGGATTCATTATCTTTTTTGTTCTTCATCATAGGTTGTTTTCAATGCTAGATATTTGATTAGTCATCTTGATTTAGATCTTAGGATTATTGATTGATATGAAAATATAATTAATTTTTCTGATAAAAACCTTTGGTGAGCAAAATTACTTTTTGCAAAGAGATTTGAATTAGCGATTTTGTTAACTTATCTAAACTTGATTTTATTGATGGTTTTTAACTTGAATTTTGCAAAGAGATTTGGATTTTTGGGTTAGAAAACTTAGATAATATTTGCAGTGAGAACTGATTTATTTTACAATTGTGTTTAGAGTTTAAACGGTGCTTAATTGTTGAATTCTGCTTGCTTAATTAATTGATCTGATTTTCCATGATTTCCTGAGAATTTCCCTAGGCCTAGTGTTTAATCATTCTGAATTTTACAACTCTTTATTTCTGTTTCATCTTGCAATTTAATTACAATATTTTGTCTTAGCATAATTAAAAGATTATTAAATCTATTGTGTGAATCTGGAGTCTTTGTGGATTTGATCCCTAAGTACTACAATTGATCTCTTAATTTGAGAGAGTAGCTCAGGGTTAAATTTGAGCATATCAAATTTTGGCGCCGTTGTCGGGGACTCTTTTGATTCACCATTAGATTAAAGTCTCTTATTTTGTCTAATTTTTTCTTTTTCTATTTTACTCACACGCTTTTGTTTCTTTTCTCTTGTGTGTTTCAGGTACATGCCTAAGCCTAGCACCAGGAAAAATCCAATTGGTCCGGTTGTTAAGCTTACAAACCAAGAGTTAGGACAACTAGAGCGTGATAACACAAAAGCAGCCCAATCAGCAAAGATGGTCAACCCAATCATATTGAGACCAGATGCGGCTGGAGTTTTGAGAGATCAAGAGGGTCATGTGCGCAACGAACAAGGCTAGAATCTTGATGCTGAAGGACAGGTTATTCAAGAAGAACTCGTTGTGGCCGATGGGAATGCAGGTTGTGTCGATCGACACAAATGCTGGCATTGATCGACACAACCAAGATGGCATCGACCGATGCAACATTCTCGTCGATCAATGCAATGCCAGAGCCGATGTAGGGAACCTTCAGCCTAGACGGGACAACGATGGAGAGCTTGTCAAGACTCTTGCGAACTTCAACAGGCCAGACTTATTCTATGAGAACCGCTCCGCAATTGTCCCTCCTCCATTCCCAAGGAATGCTTTTGAGCTGAAGCCTGCCTACTTTGCTAATGTTGGACAAAGGCCATTCTAGAACTTGCCACATGAGAAGCCTCTAGACCACATTGAGCACTTTGAGGATATAGTTACAAACATCAAGGCTAATGGAGTCACAGAAGACTATCTCTACTGCAAGCTTTTCCCCTACTCTCTTGCTGGGGAAGCTTCTCATTCGCTAAGGCAGCTGAAACCAGGATCTCTGAAAGACCTGAATGACATCAAGGTGTTCTTGAACTACTTTTATGATGATGCGATGTCTGTTGAGCTGAGGATTAAGCTCTCTACCTTTAGACAAGGACTTGCTGAATCTTACAAAGCTGCTTGGGTAAGGTTCAAAACATACCAGAGAGACTGTCCGCATCATGGGTTCTCAGAGGTGCAGCTGATTAGTATCTTCTTCAGCGAGATTGACTGGAGGTATCAGATGGCTTTGGATGAGGCTAGTGATGGGAACTTCAAGACAAGGTACCCAGATGACGCTGAAAAATTGATAGAAAGACTAGCATCAAGTAATAGCACAGACCTAGGGCGGAAAAGAGCACATGATGGCAATAGTTCAAATCAGTTTGCTGCGGGTGAATGTTAAGTTGGATACAGTGCATAATCTTCTTGTGGGGATGAAGTCTGTCCATTTTGCTGAAGATGTTAAGACTTTTGAGCCAAAGCCAGAGATTTGCGAAGAAGGTGTCAACTATGTGTATGGAGCTGGGTATCAAAATCAGAGATTTTGTCAGAAGATCTCCTTCACAGGAAATCCAAACAACAACTTCACTAGGAACTATGGTTCTTCTTCTTACCAACCCCTCCCTCCACCCAGGTAAGAGAACAAGATGGAATCAATGATTGGACAAATTTTGGAAGGTCAACAGAAGTTAACAGTAGACTTCAATGGGAAGATTGATTCTGTATACACTGAGTTGACTATGAAGTTTGATGCATTAAATAGTCATGTCAAGAAGCTGGAAAATCAAGTTATTCAGACCATTGGGTCTGTCAAAAGACAAGAGGAACTTCTTTCTAGAAGAATAGAGTCAAACCCCAAGCATGCTTGTAATGAGATTTTGGTGAAGGAAGGAGACGAAGATATGTTAGTCGATCCAGCATCGATTGACACTACACAAGAGCATTGATCGATGCAAACTCAATCAAGCGTCTATCGACATAATGTTAGCATCGATCGACATGACCCACATACAGCATCAGTTTCTTTTCTAGTTCCACCATCCGATTCAGAGCAAGCTTATAAACCGAAAGTTCCTTTTCCCAAGCCTAGGAGATCAAAACAGGAGATTGAAGAAGCTAGATGCAAGGCTATGATAGACAAGGTAATGATTGAGATTTCTTTGATTGATGCAGTCAAGTTTTCTCCTGGGATTAACCGGTATGTCAAGAGATGGTCACCAATGGTTTGAGTCCTGAGGAAGGAGCACTACTAACAAAGGATGTCAGCTCAATTCTGTTGAAGCAGCCTCCATAGAGGAAGAAGGATAAGAAGCAGGAGGTGGTTGTCTCTAAGGAAGTAAGTGCAGTGATTCAGAGTAGGATTGCAGAGAAGTTACCAGATCCTGGAAGTTTTGTGTTAGATTGCTCTATCTCCACAGGAAGGTTTCCTCACTCTCTTTGCGATCTTGGCTCTAGTATCAATTTAATGCCCCATTCTGTTTCTGTGAGACTTGGTGATGTGATCGTGGGAACGAAGCCTAGCCGAGACCGCCGAGGCGCACAAGACAGCCCCGAGACGCCAAACCAGGACGCACCGGCCAAAGACAGAACACCTACTTAGAACGCAGCCAAAGCTTCAAGGGAGTTCACCGGAGTCACGACGAACCCACAGAGCCCCAACCAAGGCGCCCAAGACGCGATGGAGAAGAACCACCAACTGGTCAGGGAACTCAACAAAGATGTCGTAACCGCTGAACAGCTTGTCACACGTTCATTCGAACCTCGAACAACACCCCAAGCAGAACTCAAAGACTCGGACCGCACAGTCTTCACTCTTACCCAAGAGTGAAGGCCCCAAAGTTGCCACAGCGAGGAAGTGTACTCTTTTCCCTACTCCGGGTTTTTTTCCCAATGGGTTTACCGGAGAGGTTTTAACGAGGCATGGAGCTTGGTGCAAACGCCTTGAAGGCTAAGTTGCTTCACGCGCAAGGCCAAGGCGGTTAACTCTCTTCCCTCTTAGTTTTTGGTTTAAATTTTAACATTGAGAATATTCTTCTTTGATCCTTTAGCTTTTGAACGTTGAGAGCTTATCGTTGAAAGTCAATAGAGGCGACGTGTTCCATTTACAAGGGAAACATGTCTAAAGGATGATTGTGCGGACCATTAAGAGTCCGCGTGTCCCTAAGCCCTCACTTGACCTAATGTATTTAAACTCTCTCTTAGCTTTGTTTCTCCTTAGACTTGAAGGAAAATTAAACCTTTTCTCAAGAGAAATTTTTGACTTGTCTCCATCCTCTCATTAGTTCAATCCGGGATTGTCTAAGTGAGAGAACCCTAACAAGACTCAAACCGGGTTTGATCTTGTTAGGGACCGTATCAAGAGAAGAACCAACTCTCTTATGTCGTCATTCGATTCATTCATCTTCACCTCGCGTCACTACCATCTAATTCCCTTCAAAACCTCGAGTTCTCTTTCGCACGACCTCGAGTTCTCCATCGAACCATCTCGACTCGCTTCCACCGTCGTTTCCATCGCTACCGTTCGTTCTCTCGCTACCGCATCCATTCCGTCCAGCCGTCCGGATCAAGGCTACACGTTCGTTTTCCTTAACGGCTCGTTTGAATCGCTTCAAACTCCATTTCCCCTGTTTGATTCTTCCATAGATCCGAAGCCGAGAGTCTTGGCCGAGGAAAGTTTCACCGATCAAAAGTTGGCCGAGAGTTCGAGACGCGTCCATACCGCTAACGCATCCTCGGGTCACATCAGCTTGGTATCAGAGCTTCAAAGCTCCTACGAGGTTGTTTCTTTCAAGAACTTTTCCTTTTCGTTTAAAGACTGAATCTTTAGTTGTTTGGTAGAATAGTTAGCATATTATCGCCTCAAAGATTCCATTTAGTCATTTGGTTTAATTTGGTGCATTTTTGCGGTTATTCATTGTTTTACTAGGTTGTCAGTTTGCGTATTTGTTCTTCGTCTTCTTATCTCTGTTCGTTCGTGTTCTTATGAGTCTACTTTTAGATCGATAAAGTTAGGAGTGTGTTCGTGTTTACGCGTTTTTGTTTCCGGTCATAAAGTAGTCTTGTCGTTTTGCACTTTCACATTTGCTTTATTTGTTTTAGTCATAGGTTTGATTTCATCTTAGCTGTCAGCAACGTTCTTTGTTGACAACACAATTATTTAGCTTGTGTGTGGTCCTTAGGACGAGTGATACTCACGCGTCTTGTGGTTCATTTTGTTTTTGCGAGGCACAAATTTAAACACAACTCGCGACACGTCATAGTCCGTACGAGCGATGGCCAAACAGCAACATCCGGCGAATCCTCTTAATCTCCTTGAGCATGGACAAATAACGTCCATGTCCTCCTGCATCCGCAGCCGTTGGCTGCCGCTCCTCCGCCACCACTGGTGGCACTACCTGAGCCTGAGCCAGTACCACTGGTGGCAACCGCTCCAAAAACTGTGCTAGCAAAGTCGCAAAATCAGCTCCATGGACTACACCTGCTGGAACTCCTACTCACGGGACCCTAGCATCACCAGCCTCTCGAGCATCAATACCGCCCCCTCCGGCCACACTCATGGAATTGCCCTGGACACCCTGCGACTCCAACACCCTCAACTCTGACACTCTAGTCCGCATTATCACTAACTATCGGGCCTCTGCCCCTACCACGACCACGACCGCGTCCATGACCATCAACAGCACCATCTCTAGCCATCTGCACTACCATGAACAGAAGACTAAGCAAACAATTATAACATACACAGAAACATAAACTCACCGTGGAATCACACAGTAGACTCGAAGAGGATGTTCTAGGACTCCATGCCACACACAATTGACTAACTCACATAATCAATCAAAGCATGCAAATCACAAACATCTACAACTCAAAGCCTAGTGAACCCAAACCTAGAACCGTAAGGGCTCTGATACCAAACTGAAACGACCCGACTTTTTTTTTAATTAAATAATAAATTGTTGTAAAACACTTAGTGGACTCCATCGACCGGCCCTCTTATTAGCTCTATACTTTACGGCCCATTGTACTAAGGCCCATCGGCCATGTCTTAAGTCTTATGCCGGTCTAATGTAAACTCTATATATATGTAACCTCATTCATTAGCTTATCAATAAAAACAAGAGATTTCTCCCTAAATTCTCTAGTTTCACAACACGTTATCAGCACGATAGCCTCTAACCCTAAAACCCTAAGGCAGCCGCCTATTCTTCTCTCTTTCCTTAAAACCCTAAACCACCTTTTGTTCTTACTTCCATCCGAGACTAAACACCTTTTTGTTCGAAGATCCCTTTGTTCACGAGCATACCTTAGCTCGTGATCAAGCTCTATCGATAACTTGATCGAGGTTCGTGGTTTGCGGATTTGGGGGTGAGTGCATACGCGAAGCAGTACAAGGAGAGGTGCGAGATCCGTTCGTGAGAAAGCAGTTCGAGGTTCGTGAGATATCTTAGGTCTTTAGCTCCTAGATCAAACCGCTCAGAATCCTTGTGGTGTTAAGGTAAACAAAATCGAAACCTCCTTAAAACCATATAATCGAATCTGAACCTTAAAGCTATTGAACCTTAAAACATCGAAGTACACAAACAAACAAATCTTAAGATCTCTATATCCTATAAAACTTTAAAATCGGCTGTATAGGATTGTTAGATTGTTTGTAAAATTGCACCAAACTTTGTCATGCTTAAAACCGAATTGATTGTTATATTGCTTGATTGATTGTTGCATAAGAACCTAGAACAAAATTGTTAGATTCATAAGAAAGATATTAATCAAACTGTTCTAGGAGATTTAAAACTTGGATTGTTCATGCATCATATTAGAATCGGACCATGTATAGATTGATATAGAATCGGCTGCATGAATTAATTCTTAGGATTTCTTAAGCATAAACTTGAACATAGATTTCCTGTAAAACTTTCGGCCATATGAAACATAAAACTCGAGCATAAGCTTGTTCTAGGATTATTAGGATAACTTCCATAAATCTTAATCATTATCCTAAAATTTATGTAAAATTAACTTTATTGTTCTGAGAGTAAATCCGATTGAATTAAAACTTTTGTTAAAATTCTATAAGATTAAAACATGAAATCGGAAATTAAAACATAGATTAGGATAAGTTCCTATCAAATATAGCAATTATCTAAAACTCTTTAAACAATAATTACTAAATCCTAGACTAAATAGGAAAACTTAAGAAAAGGAAATCCTATCTAGAAATAAAGAAACTATTGCATGCATTATCTATTTGCTTTTGTTGTCTTGCATGCATGAATTTAAACCACGAAATCTATAAGAGGCAAGGCATGTTTCGGTCTCAAATGCCGCATGGCCTAAGGCATGGTTCGGTCTCAAATACCGCATCACCTGAATTAATGTTGCATGGTTCGATCTCAAATATCGCATGCTAACTATCGGTTGTCTATCTTTCTGTTTTATGCAGATGGCAAACCTTAAGAGCCTAGACTATCCTATCTTGCAAGCTTCTGGAAAGAACTACTTGCAATGGGCCCAGGACACCAAGATCCATCTGAGATCAAATGGCTTGTATGAATGCATCGATGAGGAAATTGAGTGCACCGACAAGAAAAAGAATAAGTGTATCCAGCATATGCATCATCACATTGCTGAGAGTCTCAAAAATCAGTATCTCTTCATAGAAGATCCTCTCGCCCTTTGGACAGCGCTTAAACGCAGATACGGACACCAAAAGACGGTGCTCCTACCAAAGGCCGAGTTTGATTGGAAGAACCTAAGGATCCAGGACTACAAATCCGTAGATGAGTATAACTCTGAGCTTTTTAGGATTGTCTCACTCCTTAGGTTGTGTGGAAAAGAGGTGACTGAGAAGGAGCTGGTAGAAAAGATATTGTCTACCTTCAGCCCTAATAACATGGTCCTTCAGCAACAATATCGGTACCAAGGTTTTGCTGACTATGGGGAACTCATTGAATGTTTACTGCTAGCTGAGCAGAACAATGAATTGTTGCTGATAAATAGTGCTATGAGACCTCCTGGTACAACCCCATTACCAGAAGCACACAAGGTTGATTTGGGAAAGAAAAATGCAGTAGAGCCTAAAGAGCTTAAGGAGCCTAATGAGACCAACTACGTCCACAGAGAAAGACACTACGGCCGTGGCCGTGGTGGCAGAGCACGTGGTGGTCGAGGAGGCCAGGCTAGCCATGGAGGCCGCGGACGTGGTGGTAGGGGATGTGGGTCCTTTAAACCACACACCAAGGCCAAATCGGTTTGCCACCGATGTGGTATGTCAAACCACTGGGCCAAGAACTGCAGAACACCCAAACATCTCATTGATGCATATCAAGAAGTCTTGAAGAAGAATCCAGAAGCTAACTATGTGCACATCGATGATGAAGGAGACTTCGTTCATGAGAATGATGACTCCCTAGCCTATGAGACTTCCGATTGCCTTAAGATTGATGATTGAATTTCGATTTTTATTTTGGTGTAATTCTATGCTTTTATGATTTAATTTCCTTCTATATATTGGATAACTTCTTTGATTTAAATTCAATGGATTTTATTTTATTTTATATGATTGTCTTGTTAAAACATAAAATTATTGTCCTATTTATAGAAATGGCCGAGGACATGAGTGTAGTGGATCCAGCCACACCATATTGAAAGACAAAAGATATTTCATAAATCTTATAGTGAAAAGTGCCAATGTTAGTACAATTGCGGGTATATCAAGTTTAATAGAAGGCTACGGCCAGGCTCACATATTGTTGCCTAATGGCACACATATTGAACTAAGTGATACCTTATACTCACCCAGCTCTAAGAGAAGCTTATTGAGATTTAAAGATATAAGATTGAATGGTTATCATGTTGAAACCAAGGGTGAAGGAAATAAAGAATTCCTATACATTACAGAAATTGTAAAAGGACATAAGAAGGTCCTAGAGACTATACCTGCACTAGCCACTGGTTTATACCATGCTAAGATTCACATGATAGAAGCTAACTTGGCAAAGCACAAAATGTTCAATGAACAGTTCACTCTATGGCATGACCGGCTTGGCGATCCGGGTTCGAATATGATGCGTAAATTGATTAAGAGTTCAAATGGGCACTATCTTAAAGAGAGAAAAGTTTTCCCTAAAAATCTCACTTGTGTAGCATGTGCACAAGGGAAACTTATCATAAGACCATTACCAGTAAAAGTCACAAAAGAGACTTTAAATTTTCTGGAAAGAATACAAGGTGATATATGTGGACCAATACACCCACTATGTGAGACATTTAGATATTTAATGGTTATGATCGATGCATCAAACAGATGGTCTCACGTTTGCTTGTTATCCACAAGGAACTTAGCATTTGCTAGGCTGTTAACTCAAATTATAAGATTAAGAGCGCATTTTCCAGACTTTCCACTTAAGACAATACGTCTAGATAATGCTGGTGAATTTACATCCCAAGCGTTTAATGATTATTGTATGTCCATGGGGGTGAGTGTGGAACATCTTGTGGCACATGTCCATACACAAAACGGATTAGCTGAATCTTTCATTAAACGAATACAATTGATAGCTCGACCATTGTTAATGAGATCGAAGCGTCCTGTGTCGGCTTTGGGATATGCAGTCTTACATGCAGCAGAACTTATACACATCAGGCCATCTAGTGAACACAAATATTCACCATCCCAACTATTATCGGGTCAAGAGCCAGACTTATCCCATCTCAAAACATTTGGTTGTGCCGTTTATGTACCTATTGCTCCACCACAGAGAACTAAGATGGGACCTCAAAGGAGGATGGGAATATATGTCGGATAGGAGTCTCCCACTATTATAAAGTATCTTGAGCCAACGACAAGAGATTTATTTAAGGCCAGATACGCGGATTGCAACTTTGTTGAATCTGAATTCCCTATGTTAGGAGGAGAGACTAGCAAGCTGGTCAAGGAATTAACATGGAATCAAACATCCATAAATTGGCAAGATCCTCGAACTCTAGCATGTAATGCAGAGGTTCAAAAGATTATTCATTTATAGCAGCTAGCTTATCAATTGCCAGATTCCTTTGCTGATCCAAAGAGAGTAACAAAATCGTACATACCAGCTTGCAATGCACCAGTACGTATTGATGTTCAAAAGGAACACAATAATCAAGTTGCTACAGAGTCTAAACCACGTTTGAAACGAGGTAGACCATTAGGTTCCAAAGATAAGAACCCTCAGAAAACTAAAGTTGCAAAACAAACCGAGGTTAAGGGAATTATAGAAAACACAGACATTGCCGCGGAAACTCCTAAGGTACCAAGTGAGGTTTAGGACGCTGAACCTCAAGAGCCTGAAGGAATTGACAAAAATGAGATTTCAATAAATTATATAATGTCTGGAATACAATGGAACCGAAAAGATGTCGACATTGATGACATATTTGCATACAAGGTAGCACTTGAGATAAATGAGGATCATGAACCCACATCTATTTTAGAGTGCACTCAAAGCGAAGATTGCTTTAAATGGAAAGAAGCTATTGATGTGGAGTTAACTCTTTAAAGAAGAGAAGTGTGTTTGGTCCGATCATAAGGACAACACCTGAAATTAAACCAGTTGGACATAAGTAGGTCTTTGTAGGGAAGAGAAATGAGAACAATGAAATTGTGAGATATAAAGCATGGCTGGTAGCACAAGGATTCTCTCAAAGACCAGGAATAGATTATGAGGAAACATACTCCCCTGTGATGGATGCAACGACTTTTAGATATCTAATAAGTCTGGCTGTAAGAGAAAAACTGTATTTGCGGTTAATGGATGTTGTAACTGCATACTTATATGGTCCACTGGATAATGAGATTTATATGAGATTACCAGAGGGTATTGAACTCAAAGATAAGAGTGGTTCTCGAGAACAGTACTGCATAAGGCTAGACAAATCGCTTTATGGACCGAAATAGAGTGGTCGAATGTGGTATAACTGATTAAGTGAATATTTAGCTAAGAAAGGCTATAAGAATGACCCAATCAGTCCATGTATATTGATATATCATGGTTTTTGTGGTTTTTAACCATGATATAAGGAGTCTTTTAGTGTCTTTTCATTTGTTTCTAGATTGTTTTTGAGTCTTTACAGGTTTTTAGCATGAAAGGAGCAAAGTGGAGCAATTTCGAGCAATAATCCACAAGAAATCAACTTGGAATCGATCAGAGAAGATGGTGTCGATCGACACTGCCTTAGCATCGATCGACACCCAGTCCAAACTGACGAGAGAGCCAAATTTGGAAGTTTTACAAAGTTGCCCGAAGTTTTCCATATTTACAAGACTAGTCCCTGACGTGTTTTAGGACATATAAATAGTGTTTTTAGGTTTTCCAAACCCTGAAGTTGTATTCTATCAAGCTTTATTTTCCCTGTAACTTTTGAGAGCAAAACCCTGAGAGATTTTTAGAGAGCTTTTGGAGAGAAGAATCAAGACTCCTTCAAAGAAGATTCAAAACTCCTTTACTTCTTCTTTAATCTCTTTCTTAATGCAATCTATTTTATTCATGATTTGTGTTCTTGCAATTATGTCTGAGTAGATCTGCTTGTTAGGTTTAGAGTTTCTCATTAGGGATTTCATGGATTGTTAGATCTGTTATTATTTAGGATTCATTATCTTTCTTGTTCTTCATCATAGGTTGTTTTTAATGCTAGATCTTTGATTAGTCATCTGGATTTAGATCTTAGGATTATTAATTGATATGAGAATATAATTGATTTTCCTAAAAAAACCTTTGGTGAGCAAAATTACTTTTTGCAAAGAGATTTGAATTAGTGATTTTGTGAACTTATCTAACCTGATTTTAAAGCTGATTTATTACCTAGAATTTGCAAAGAGATTTGGATTTTCTGGTTTTAAATTTAGATAATATTTGCAGTGAGAACTGATTTATTTTATAATGGTGTTTAGAGTTCAAGAACGGTGCTTAATTGTTGAATCCTGCTTGCTTAATTAATTGATCTGATTTTCCATGATTTCCTGAGAAATTCCCTAGACCTAGCTTTTTGATCTTCTGAATTTACAACAGTTTTTATTTAATATTTTGCATTGCTTTTCTTTATTTAAATCAATTTGCTTAGAATAATTATAAAACTCTATAATTTATTGTGTAGTCTTGAGTCCTTGTGGAATTCGACCCCTAAGTACTGCATTGATCTCTTAATTTGAGAGAGTATCTCTAGGGTTTAATTTGAGCATATCATATATTCATAAAGAAGTTTGCAAAAAAAGGATTTTTGATAATAGCAGTCTATGTGGATGATTTAAACATCCTTGGAACCTCTGGGGAAATCGCCCAAACTGTAGAATATGTCAAGAAAGAATTCGAGATGAAAGACCTAGGCAAGACAAAATTCTGTTTGGGGTTACAACTTGAGTACAGAAACAATGGGATCCTTGTGCATCAAAAGGCATATACAGAAAAGGTACTCAAGAGGTTTAATATGGACCAAGCTCATATTGATCATAGGCCATAGGCCACTCGAGACTCAAAGGCGTCCGTACAGCCGTCCGTACGCATATCAATAAGGCCGAGCCATATTAAGTGAAATAAGAAGAGGCAAGGCCGGAACACTTAGCAAAGCCCATTAGAAGGATCTCGAACACACAATAGAGCCATTGGAGGATAAGGTCACGGGTCGTCTTCCTTAAGGAAACCAAGTCACATCGCTATCAACCTTGGGATCGACCCACTCCTTCCTTTATGTCCCTATCTACAAGTTGTCGAGTTTATTAGTGGGTTGCCCTAGTTTTCTTTCTTGCTATTTAAAGTCCTTAGCCGACATTGTAATGAGTATTCTAATAGAAACTATTATTCTCTCACATTTTTCTCTACCTCACTTCTTTTAAAACTTGCTCTCACTTCCGCTCATACCATTTAAACCAACATGGTATCAGAACAAGTGTATCGATCTTTGATTATATAAACCTTCTCTTCATCTTTCTATTACTCTCTTTGATTCTACCTAGTATTCTACTCTATTCTATTCGGTATTCTACTCACTATTCTACTCGCTACTCTACTCTACTCGACAATGGACAACAACAAACCTATTGTGACCCCGGTGGTGCTCAAGGGAGCCAACTACCTGTTGTGGAAGAGAACCACAAAGACCACACTCAGTGGCCGAGGACTTTGGATCTATGTCGAAAAGGACCAACTCCCCAAGAAAGCCACTAAGGAGGACGGTAAGGAGGAAAAGGAAGAAGACAAGGAGGCTGATCTCGAGAAGGAAGTCAAGTGGTTCCAAGAAGATCAGACCGTGCTTCCCATTCTCCAAAATTCGTTAGACGCACCTATCTTTGAGGCCTACTCGTATTGTGAGACGGCCAAGGAGTTATGGGAGACGCTGGCGAACGTTTATGGGAACATGACCAACTTGACTCGTGTGTTTGAAGTTAAGAAGGCAATTAACGGTCTCCATCAAAAAGATTTGGAGTTCACGAAGCATTTTAGGAAGTTTAGGTCTTTATGGGCCGAGCTCGAGATGCTTCGACCAAGTACTATCGATCTGGCCATCCTCAACGAACGAAAGGAGCAAGACAAAGTGTTTGGCCTCTTTCTCACCCTCAACCCGGCGTTCAATGACCTGATCAAACATATCCTCCGTGGAGACAAGCTGCCTACACTAGAAGACGTGTGTTCTCAAGTGCAAAAGGAACAAGGCTCCCTTGGTCTCTTTTGTGGAAAGGAAGACTTGGCTACCGCGAACAAAGGTGTCTACAAGCACGATGACCGAAGAGTGATGGTGTGCGACCACTACAAGAAGAAGGGACACATGAAGGACAAGTGCTGGATCCTCCACCCTCACCTCAAGCCGGCTAAGTTCAAGGCGCATCTCTCGCATGAAGGACCAAACGGTCAAGGTTCCGGTGCGGCAAATCAAGTCAGTGCAGCAGCTACGGACATGGCGGCCTCGTTTGGGGATCTTGTGAGGAAATCCGACCTGGAGGCCCTCATCAAATCCATTGCTGCTCTAAAGGATTCCGGTACCACTTTCTTTGCCTCACAGCCTAGTAAAACACTTGATGTAGACTCGGGTGCTTCTCATCACATGATAAGTAACCCTAGTCTCATAAACAACATAAAACCGGCTGTAGGAAATGTTATTATTGCAAATGGGGATAGAATACCAGTTAAAGGTGTAGGAGACTTAAAGTTGTTTGATAAGAACTCAAAAGCCTTCTTTATGCCTACTTTCACTTCTAATCTCTTATCGGTTAAGAGAGCGACAACTGATTTAAATTGTTATACTATCTTTGGTCCTAACAGTCTGCATTTTCAGGATATTGAGACTGGAAAGGTTCTTGGAGGAGGAGATGCTAAGGGAGATCTCTATGTCCTAGAGAAAACCACATCAAGCTCACCTAATATGTTTTCTTTTATATCGAATCTTAGTAGTATTTCAAGTGATGTGTGGCATGCTAGACTAGGCCACCCTCATTTTAGAGCTTTTGAATTAATGTTGCCTAATGTCTCTTTTGATAATTCAACTTGTGAACCTTGTATTCTTGGTAAACATTGCAAATCTATTTTCCCTAAATCAACTACTATTTATGAACATTGTTTTGATTTAGTTCACTCTGATGTTTGGACTTCACCATGCTTATCTAGAGACAATAACAAATATTTTGTGACTTTTATTGATGAAAATTCAAAGTATACTTGGCTTACCTTGTTACCATCTAAGGATAGAGTCTATGATGCATTTGTTAATTTTCAGAATTATGTCACTAACCATTTTAATGCAAAAATAAAGGTACTAAGGTCTGACAATGGAGGAGAATACACAAGTCACAAGCTTAAGGCTCATCTGTCCAAACATGGCATACTACAACAAACAAGTTGCCCCTATACGCCCCAGCAAAATGGTGTGGCCGAGAGAAAGAATCGGCATCTGATGGAGGTGGCAAGGGCGATGATGTTCCAAACCAATGTCACCAAACTCTTTTGGGGGGACGCCGTAATGACCGCTTGTTACCTGATCAATAGGACCCCCACCAAAGTCCTACAAGACAAATCACCATATGAGGTATTGAATCAAATTAAACCCTCATTGGATCACTTACGCGTTTTTGGGTGTGTATGCTTTGTCTTGGTACCAGGTGAACAAAGGACTAAACGCGAAGCCAAAAGCACCAAATGTATGTTTATTGGCTACTCGACGAGTCAAAAAGGGTATAAGTGCTATGATCCAACCAATGGCCGCTTGCTGATCTCCCGAGATGTGATTTTCCTTGAACAGCAAGGATATTACGGAACAAAGGACTAGGACAGCCTCAAGGATCTATCTCATTCTAACTCCGATCGAGCTACCAATCTCCGGTTCCTACTGAATCATCTTGATGTCACAACTCCATCTAGTCGCACGGACCAAGCCCCACCTGATCAGTCTCAGCACGAACAGACTGTAAGCTCGACATCAAACCCCTCTGAGCCATCTCGTCAAGAAGTGGATCAAGAAAATGCTTTGGAGCCGCTTGATCCTCCGAATGATACATCCCTTGATTCACCAATACCGGAGGTTCATGGTCACCCTAGTGGGGAGAATGATGCACCTCCACAAGAATCTGGCATGGTTCTCCCTCGTCGAAGTGAACAGCTCAGGTTTCACCCGTCCACTTGGAAAGAGAAACGGGTTTACTACAACAACCAGGCCGTGGCTCATCTGATTCAAGCTGTGTGTTCGCTTGACCTTGTCCCTCCAGAACATGCTGCCTTTCTCACCAAGATTGATGCTCATTTTATCCCGCAGACATATGACGAGGCTAAAGGGCACAAGGAATGGTTAGACGCTGATGATGATGAGACAATGGCCATGATTCGCAATCATACTTGGGACGAGGCAGATCTTCCCAAAAGAAAGAAAGGGGTCAGCTCTAAATGGGTATTCACAATCAAATATATGAGCAATGGTGATGTGGAACGGTATAAGGCTCGCCTAGTTGCACGCGGCTTCACTCAGACTTATGGCACTGACTATACAGACACGCTCGCACCGGCAGCCAAGCTTCACACGGTTCGGGTGGTTCTCTCACTTGCCACCAATCTATCATGGGACTTATGGCAGATGGACGTCAAGAACGCGTTCCTTCAAAGAGAGCTCGAAGAAGAAGTCTACATGCACCCTCCTCCGGGCCTAGAGACTACCGTCGCTCCGGGAAAGGTCCTTCGCCTCTGCAAGGCTATTTACGGCTTGAAGCTGTCTCCTATGGCGTGGTACCACAAACTTAGCTCCACTCTTCGCACGCATGGCTTCAAACGTTCCGAAGCTGATCACACTCTCTTTACCCTTCGGACTAACAATGGTCGAGTGGTCGTTCTTGTCTACGTTGATGACATAATCATCACTGTGATGACCGTGATGGGATCTCAACCACTAAGGCTTTGTTTCACTCCACCTTTGATATTAAAGATCTCGGCGAGCTCAAGTACTTCCTTGGCATTGAAATCTCTCGATCACCGGAGGGGCTGTTTCTCTCTCAACGGAAGTATGCCCTTGACCTTCTCCGCGAAACGGGAAAGCTTGGCGCCAAACCAGCTTCTACACCTCTTGAAGAAGGGTACCATGTCAAGCGAAAGGGGGAGATGAAGAATGTGACCAAGTTGGCTGAGCCATATGAGGATGTGGGCAGATACCGTAGGCTTGTGGGGAAGCTTATCTACCTTACAATCACTAGACCGGATCTTTGCTATGCAGTCAACCAAGTCAGCCAACACATGAAAGCTCCAACAAAGTTTGATTGGCAAACACTCGAACGGATCCTTTGTTATCTCAAGGGAAGTCCTGGCCAAGGCATTTGGATGGGGAAGAACAACAATACTGAACTCATGGGCTATTGTGATGCGGATTATGCGGGTGATACTACTGACCGGAGATCCACCACAGGGTATTGCACGTTCCTTGGAGGGAATCTAATCACTTGGAAATCGAAGAAACAAAAGGTTGTGTCTCAATCAAGTGCCGAGTCAGAATACAGGGCCATGAAGAAGCTCACCAACGAACTTACATGGCTCAAATGTCTTCTCAAGGACCTTGGAGTAGAGGTTGAAGGACCGATCACCATGCATTGTGACAACAATGCCGCAATACACATAGCAACCAACTCGGTATTTCACAAACAAACTAAGCACATTGAGGTAGATTCATAAGGTGCGAGAGAAAATAGAAGAAGGTGTGGTCCTACCGTGTTACACGCCAAGCCAAGAGCAATTGGCGGATATTTTCACAAAGGCTACTAGTCCACAAATTTGCGAATACATCTCCAGCAAACTTGGACTAGTAGACCCTACACATCCATGAGCAAACTCCTCTAATCCGTGGAGATCACACTCTTTTCCTTAACATGGTTTTGTCCCATGAGGTTTTCCATGTTAAGGTTTTTAACGAGGTGGTCTCTCGCGGGTTCCAAGCTTAGCCGTTCCACTTGGCTAAGCTTGAGGGGGAGTATTGATAATAGGCCATAGGCCACTCGAGACTCAAAGGCGTCCGTACAGCCGTCCGTACGCATATCAATAAGGCCGAGCCATATTAAGTGAAATAAGAAGAGGCAAGGCCGGAACACTTAGCAAAGCCCATTAGAAGGATCTCGAACACACAATAGAGCCGTTGGAGGATAAGGTCACGGGTCGTCTCCCTTAAGGAAACCAAGTCACGTCGCTATCAACCTTGGGATCGACCCACTCCTTCCTTTATGTCCCTATCTACAAGTTGTCGAGTTTATTAGTGGGTTGCCCTAGTTTTCGTTCTTGCTATTTAAAGTCCTTAGCCGACATTGTAATGAGTATTCTAATAGAAACTATTATTCTCTCACATTTCTCTCTACCTCACTTCTTTTATAACTTGCTCTCACTTCCGCTCATACAATTTAAACCAACAGCTCACTCATTGACTAGCCCAATGGTTGTGAGAAGTATTGAAGTAAGTAAAAATCCATTTGCTCCTAAGAAGGACAATGAAGAAGTTCTTGGTCCAGAAGTGCCTTACCTCAGTGCTATAGGAGCGTTAATGTTCTTGGCTAGCCACACTAGACAGACATATGTTTTGCCATGAACCTCCTAGCAAGATATAATTCTTGTCCGACTATAAGGCACTGGAATAGTATTAAACATGTCCTGCATTACCTACAAGGAACGACAGACTTTGGTTTATATTATACTAACTATAACAAAGAAGGTTTAGTTGGTTTTTGAAACGACCGACTTTTTTTTTTAAATAAATAAATAATAAATAATAATATAATATAATAAATAATAATATAATATAATAAATAATAATATAATATAATAAATAAACTACAACTAGTGGTCCCATACCCACTAGCCACCTAACCACAATCACAACCAACAGCGGAATAACCAATACCAATTAATATCCAAATAATAACCAATAATCATAATAGCAAAAATCATAGAACCAGCAACCTAGCAATATTCTAATGACTCAACTCTAGCAACCTAGCAAGCCAGACAACATCAAACCGAGTCCCTAGAACATCCTCCTCTTTATTGCCCTGATTCCACGATCACACTTTGCCTTTACCTGCACCTCAAACACATATTGCAATGCATGAGTATTTTATAAACACTCAGTAAGACAAGCCTCCCATCTACTGGGCTATACACACAAGCAATAGAGTATTAATAACCAACACACAACAATCAACAAACGACAAATAACAAACCAGGCTTTTTTTTTAAAGCCTCCCATCTTTGCCAACATGCATCGACCGATGGCAAATGGGGAAGCATCGATCGACACAGAAGCTGCATCGACCGATGCAAGTGCAACTTGCATCGACAGATACCCAATCTGCATCGACCGATGCATGCTCGACGTAACACGAAAACCCTAGAGTTTTACCCGCCGTCCTCGCACTTGCATCGACCGATGCAAGATATGCATCGATCGACGCAACGTCGAGCACCGTGTTTTCCCCGAAGCTTCTCGCCGGATCTTCGTTCCTACAACCACAAAACTCGATCCCAAGCCACAAGAAAGCTTCCTAACGTCCATAGCAACGATCTAACAAGTCTAACATCACACAACAAACAGATTAAAGTGTCCTCTAGCTTAGATAAGCCATGGTCATGCACTTACCTTTGCCACAGAAGAATCTGAACCTCAAACAACCAAGAACAAGCTCCTAGGAAGCTCCTATAACGAACCCAGCTACATATCTCACCAAGAAACGCCACAAATCTCCAGAAATCACCAAAAACGTTCAAGAACAGTTCTCTCTTTCTTTTGTTTCTCAAAAACGGCTGAAGTTGTCTAATGAGACAAAAAGAATGACTTAAGGGTTTTCCCTTCCCCTTTGCCCAAAACGCAGCGTTTGACTTAAGTCAAAACGCACGAAATTGAACCAGCATCGACCGATGCTCCTACTGCATCGATTGATGCACATCCCAAACTGGGATTCCGGTTCACGGTTGTTACAGTTTTGCTGATGCAGGTTATCTATCCGATCCACACACTGGTAAGTCACAAACAGGCTATGTGTTTACACACGGTGGTACTACGATCTCTTGGCGTTCTATGAAGCAAACTCTTGTGGCCACATCATCAAATCACGCGGAGATCCTAGCCATACATGAAGCCAGCCGTGAGTGTGTTTGGTTGCGGTCCATGACTCATCATATTCGGACAGATAGTGGCTTAGAAGACAAAAAGGGAGGAACTATAATCTATGAAGACAATACGGCCTGCATCGCACAGCTCAAAGAAGGTTACATCAAGGGAGATTGGACGAAGCACATACTGCCAAAGTTCTTCTTCACACATGAACTACAAAAGGCCAGAGAAGTTCAAGTGGTACAAGTTCAATCATGCGACAACTCAGCCGATCTCTTCACCAAAGCACTACCGACAATAACATCCAGGAAACTCATGCACCAGATTGGAATGCGGAGTCTCAAGGACTTAGAGTGATGCTTGGAACAGGGGGAGCAATGTGTGCTGTACTCTTTTTCCTTCACCAAGGTTTTGTCCCAATGGGTTTTTCCTGGTAAGGTTTTAATGAGGCAGCATCCCCAAGCATATTGCATAGATCCCTTCCAGCATAGGCACGGTCATATCGTCCAAGGGGGAGTGTTGTAAAACACTTAGTGGACTCCATCGACCGGCCCTATTATTAGCTCTATACTTTACGTCCCATTGTACTAAGGCCCATCGGCCATGTCTTAAGTCTTATGTCGGTCTAATGTAAACTCTATATATATTTAACCTCATTCATTAGCATATCAATAAGAACAAGAGATTTCTCCCTAAATTCTCTAGTTTCACAACATAAATAATAATGATAATAATAATAATAATATAACTACAACTAGTGGTCCCATACCCACTAGCCACCTAACCACAATCACAATCAACAGCGGAAATACCAATACCAATAACCAATAACCAATAAATATCCATTAATAATCCAATAATTATAACATAATCAATATACAAAATTCAACCAACATGAATCATAGAACCAGCAACCTAGCAATGTTTCTAATGACCCAACTCTAGCAACCTAGCAATGCCATACAACAACCAATCGAGTCCCTAGAACATCCTCTTATTCATTGTCTTGATTCCAAGATCACACTTTCCCTTTACCTTTGCCAAGAAGTTTTGAACCTTAAACAAGCAAGAACACGCTCCTAGGAAGCTCCTACAACGATCTCAGCTACAAATCTCTACAAGAAACGCCTCCAATCACCAAAATTCACTAAGAACACTCAAGAACACTTAGAGAACTTTTTCTCTCTTTTGTTTTCTCTCAAAAGCGGCTAAAACACGACTAATGAGACAACAACTCGATTTAAGGGGTTTCCTAGCCTAAAACGCAGCGTTTAACTTAAACTCGTCCGCAGAAAACCAACCTTGCATCGACCGATGCACATAGTGCATCGACCGATGCAACCCCTAAACTAGGATTTCGGATCGCGGATGTTACATGAGGGCATTCGAAAATAATGTGATTAATAGTCTCAACCACAAAGTAGCACCTTTTACACCAGATATGATATCTTGTGTTTTTATGTGATTTTAAAGCTTAATTATTCATTGTTTTGTGCATATTCATTTGCATTTAGGTTGTTTAGGTTGCATTTTGCATCAAGTTTGGTATCTCAGGTGTTGTAGTAGAGATGTACAAGAAATGTGTGCTTTGGAGCTAAATAAGTCAAGAATTAGTAATATAATGGAAAACACACATTTGGATGCACACAAGATGATGGATTATTCGGAACCAGTCTGCAGTCCCTCAAAGATCGACTCTTATTAAGACCTTGCCTTGGGATTTAGCTCTGGAGTTCTTCACCAAATTTATCGTAAATTGACCAGAGGACGTGCATTGAGCCTATGGAGCAGCGGCCAAGGACCATCGGCCAAGAGCTGGCCGCGTGAGGAGTTGAGGCTTGGAGCGAGTACACCAGCGGCCAACGACCAGCGGTCAAGAGGTGGCCGATGGAGTTCATAAGGAGAAGGCCGAGTGCACCAGCGGCCAAGACAAGCGGCCAAACATGGCCGCTTGAGCCATTACCAAACTTGTTTTTTTTTTTTACCCGGGTTTGACCCAGTTTGTTTTGGGTTGACCTAGGTTCTCTTCTACTCTCCTATAAATACTCTAAACCTATTAAGGAGACTTATATCTTATCTTATCTTTTGTTTTAGCAGCCACTTAGGGTTCTTAATATTATCTACTCTTGGCTTGTTGGATAATTGAGGATTTCTAAGTTTTAATAGCAATTTCTTCTTCTAATCTCTCAATCTATAATCTCTTATTATGATTTCACAAAGATCAAACTCTTCCCTTTGTGTGATCATAACTATGAGTGAGTAGATCTTTTAGGACTTTGGGCTTGGTAGATTAGGCAGATAGATGATTGATATTTGATGTCTAGGACTTTATTTATGTATTTCCTATCTTGATTAGTGATAATAATGCTAGATAGCTTTGATCAAGCTTAAATCTAGACATTAGGATTTTCTTGCCCAAAAGGTGTTTGATAAAATTCCTGAACCAAACTATTCAAGAGCTTTGCATTCCTAGCCAATGGAAATTGATTATTAGGGTGCTTAGTGGTATTTAGACTTGTTCTTAATGCATGCTTGCCTTGTGATTGCCTTTGAAAATTGTTGATTATCACTTGATTAGCATAGAATCTCTATCATGGAAATGGATTGATTTGCATAAGTGTTCTTAGCCGTAGGATTGTTCTTGATTGTTGCTTAGACATCTAGGATTGATTAGCTATCTCCAAAGTCAATTACCTTGCCCAAAGTTCACTTGTTTAATCTTGATTTTAAAACTGTTCTTAGTTGTGTGTTTACTTGCTTTTAGTTTGTTTGTTTGATTTATTTAAAGTTGCTTCTAGTTAGTTGATACATAAAACAACCCCCTTTCTTATTAGCTTAGATTAAGCATTCATGTGTATTCTCGGGGTGTTGATCATTGCAAACTGAGGTTCGATAATTTAATTGAGAAAAGTACTACATCAAGATATTTACATTGAACACCTTGGTGTATCTATTTACTTTTATAGATAGTTTTTACTTACTAAAAGTACTTACTTTATATTTTTTGCTAAATTTTATTTTAATTTAAAAACTCTAAACCCGCACATTGGACTGGTCCTAATCTAGTAAACAAGTAAAACACAACTTTAATTACAAAAAGTAATAACAATCTTACTCTCGTCTCTCTTCATAATCTAGTACTAGATTAAGACCCGTATTAGAGCACAGGTTGAAATTTATTTTACTTATAATGTAATATTTTATATAGAATATAATGTGATTGTTTATAAAAGTTTTTATTGGATAAAATATTATGCAATAAAATTATTTGCTAAATATGATGGCTTGAAAAAAGACACATATTTTGTAATTTTTATATTGTTAATGATTCTAGATAAGTACCCGTGCTATAACACTGGTTAAATTTTATTTTATACAAAATTTAGTATATTTTATATTTTAAAATAAAATTTTAATATGTTGTATTGGTTTGTTTTTGTGAAGTTATTTCAACAATGTATGAATTAAATGTTATTATAAGACATAATTTTGTAAATTTAGTTTTTAAAAAGCGAATTATTATATTATAAGTAATTTAATTTATTGTTATATTTTTATCTTAGTATACTTGGTTTCTTGAAATTTTTCATATTATAGTAATATATTATTGACATTGCTATAACTAATCAATTTAGAGTATTTATAGTTTCTAACTTTAATATCAAGTTTCAATATTTTATAAATATTTCAAAATAAATTATTTAAAGTTTCTTATATTATATAAAATTATAAAATTCAACAAAAATATGAAATTGAATTTAAATATTCAAATTTTGACCGGTTACTCACCATACTTTTCAATTCAACATATATTATTTTTAAAGAATAATACTATGATGTTCACATATTTTACCATGTTTTCCCTTAGTATATTCACATCTTTTGCATCTTTTTCTGACAATTTTCACCATTATTGTGTAGCTTTAGGACTAATCATGCATTAGTGTTTAGTTGCATTGCATTTGCATCTTTTCATGCATAAACAGGTGATTTTGGAGCTTAAGGAGCATGGAAGCAATGCTGAGGAGAAGTGAAACAATCATGAAGGGAAAGCAAGAGAGCTTACCATTAGGCTTGCTAAGAGATTAGATTTGATCTCAAGCATCTTAGCATCACACCAATGTTTAAGAAGCATAGATAAGGCTAGATCTAGAGCTTACCTTTAGGCTTGCTAAGAGATTAGAGGTCTTGTTTGGTTTGAGATGTATTGCTTAATGCCTGCTTGTGTAGATTCTTTACTTTGTGTGAACAAGTCTAGAGATGCATAGGTTTGATTGTTTCTTACCATGAGAGTGGATGAAACTTGTCTTAGAATAATATGTCTAGAGATTAGCTCATGTTGCTTGAGTTTGTTGACCAAGTTAGATAACCACAATGATTAGTTCAGCCCATGAATCCCTCCTTAGGACCTTCTTTGTTTATTGATTTTTGAGTCTTAATCCTGTTGCTTGCTTGTTGTTTGATTCGTTGTTGCATTGCTCTGTTTTTATTGTGTTGCTCTGTTTTTGCGTTTAGTCCAGCTCGACCCTGCACTCGATCTACACTCGATCGAGTGCTTGCTCGAGTTCTTCCCCAGAACTTTGTGTTTATGATTTATGATTGTCTTGTTTCATTCTAGTTGCATTTACTTAATGTCATGTTCATTACTTGTCTTGCATTAGTTCATTAGCAGTAGTTTCTATTTCTGTTCTTGCTTCTTTACTGTTACAATCATTCTGTTCCATTTACATCTAGCATCTAGTTCTTGTAGTTTTACTTTCTGAGTTTTGCATTTTCATTATAGGATTGTTAGTGACAAACATCCTTACATTTGGCTTAACTTAGATTCATATACATATCTTAATTGTTCACAAACACTCATTTAGGATTGACAGCTCTTATACTGCAACTGCATAAGGGGAATTGAAACACCTTACCATCCATCCATTCATATCTCACCATTGCATCATTCATCATCTTCCAACCACAAAGAAACCTTGTTTCATATTACTAAAGCTTGAATATTTATAGATTGAAAAATATATATTTGTTTTTAAAAATTCCACTTATGATATATCCAGAAATAAAACTATTTTTAATTATAATAAATAATATGATAATTTCTTTGTTTAACAAAAAATACTCATATATAAAAATGAGAGGTGTAGTATAATGATAATCATCAAATTAATATGTTAAGTTAGATATCAAAGAATTTTATTTGATGAATAATTTAATAAAGGAAATTAATATGGTATATTAGATGATATCAAATGATTCTTTGGAATATTCTCTTTAAGGTTTTTGAAACAATGTGCTCTAGATTAGTACTATCAATTTTTATAACCAATTAATTTATCAATTAATCTATAACCTATTTGTAACCAGCTTATTAAAATTAGATACAAGTATACAAAATAATGTTGTGTATTTCCGTTTTATTATAAAGGAGATTCTGATCTTTCTACGGATATAATTTTTTATTTGTTACTTGTAATTTTATCCATCATAAATTAAAGACTTATTTATAACAATTTTAATATAATATCATAAAGCATAAATGCTTAAAAATTATAATATCCGATTAAGTCAAGAATTTCATCACTAAATCCGATGTTAACATTGGGAGACCAGCATAAGGACGATGGAGAAAGATGTGGGGAACAAGTTCGAGACGAAGAGCCCGAGGAGGAAGTATACGTCGATAATGAAGACCAAGAAGCTGCCAAAACACTGTCCCTTGCCGGGGTAGTTATTTTTGCCGGAGCCACTACATCTTCTAAAAGCCCTTGGTGCCGCCGACAGTGATCAACCGGTAAAAATAACTCATTTTCGAGATTTAGCGGTGTGTATTCTTGGGATCTATAGGCTGAATGATTTTGGTAGGCATGCTCAATTAAATGGGCTTTTTTACTTTCTTCTTGGGTTTGAGATGGTTTGTTAATTAGTTTTTCTTGAGCATCATGTTTAAGTGTTTTCGCTTTTTTATTAGGCCTATGTGTCTTAACAGGTGGGAAGACTGGGTATGCGTAGTGGAAGTGGAAACCTTCGTAGGTGATAATATATGTGTTAGACTCATCAATTGATCTTTCCACTTTCTTCTTTGCATTGCATATTGGGTTAGTGCACTTGTAATAACTCCTAGACATACATCAAAAATATAATAAGATTAAGCTTGTGACCAAAAACTAAGTACAAGTTCGATATGTCCGTCTGGCCTTTCCATATGCATATACGAATTCAGAACACGCATGTATATAAAGTGTACCTTGGGTTAGGGCTATTTTTGATGGTTTTCTGGCCATACTTTCTCCATTTGTATCCATCATCACACATTCCATTAGTATAGCTCTTGACCTTTAAAGTGTACCTATCCGCTTTGCTCAAAGCACTTCTTTCCAATAGTTGAACCCCATACATGAATATAAACAAGGGACTAATGAGTACATAAGGTAAACATATACGTGTTCTTGTAATAGTAAAGTTATCTATTGTTTACGTTGTTATTGAGATTTCTTGGACTGGATGGGTCTGGGGTTCAACCACAGCCAGAGCGTTTGCCATATCTTGGATTTGTGGACCGGAGTTAACTGGTAATGAGACGAACGTGTTGGTGATGGAATCTTCAGTTGGCATGAGTCTATGATGTTGTTCTTGAGGCAGAAAGAAGAGAGGTGGGTCATTAACGAAAAGGTCTTCAACAGCGTTGTTGTCATACGTTCTTGTCAACTCAGAAAGTTCTTCCTCTGCCATATGAGTGACTATGGGAACAAGAAAACTTATACGAGCCGGTGGAGAAGGAGATAGAGAGAGATAGTTTCTTTTTTGTTTTAATTAGAAATAAATAGCGTGTGTTGAATTTATATTACTTTTTCTTCTGAGGGGATCCATATATACGAGTTATATTTGAGTAATATGTCATTATTTTTTCTAATAAACTATGTATATTTAGGTTAAGTGTTATGAAATTCTTAATTGATTTTGTTCAATAGAATAGATGCATTAATTGTAAGCTATGTTCATTCTCTCATTTCTGTGTTTATGTATACGATAAATTAATTTCTGCGCAATAAACCCAATGTGTTTAATAACCTGATTTTGCTGATTCTTATTATTAAAATATTATATTATTTATTCATAAGGTGTTTGAGATTTTACTTTTATTCAGAAAATCTCATAACATTTTATAATTTTAGGGAAAGACTTTCAAAGAAGGAACTTTTACATATATTTTTGTTGGGAAAACGAGCTATTTACCCCCGAAAACTATCATATCTTGCCAGATAGAGCCCGAACTTTGACCATGATATAGATATCCCCAAAAACAAAGTTCGATTCCTATTTCACCACAAAACCAAAGTTCTATACTTATATCTCCCTAAATCTGAATTGCGTCGGTTTGGATTGTAAACCCAAGACTAAACCAAATATACCCGAAGTTAAACCAATTAAAGACCCGATTCTTTACCCAATTCTGATCTGCTAGTTAATAAACCTAGAAATCCCCAATTTTTAAACATGAGAACCCTAAAATTGATTTAGCATAAGAAATTTACAGCAACGATGCCTCCACCATAAGCTTTAATAACTAAATTGAATATAATTGACTTTCTCAAGAAAAAGAAGAACAAATCATGTTTGCTCTTTTACAAAAGAAAATTTTCAGGAAAATAAAAAGGTTATGAATTTGCAAAAGGTTACAAATTTTCTTTGCAAAAGGCTACAATAGTCTAATGAAGAAGCGAAGATCGAGTTTGAAAAATAGAGGGAGAGCTAATCTCTTCGTACAACACACAATTTGATTTATTGTTTCTCCTCCTCTGATCAAATATTTAAAGCGATTTTATCGCCATTGGTTTTGTTGAAAGCTAGTGAAAACCTCGATTATCAATCACCTTTCCACCACCATCTCCGACGGTTATGAATTCCCCAGCGCCGATGAAAGCACCAATTCCCTCTTCAGCCATAATCACTGCACCGCCACTTTCATCCCACTGATCAAATCCCAAATCTTAAATCATATTGTCACCTAATCCATCGTTACCCAAAATCACTGCACAGCCACAAGCTTAGCTTTCCAATTCTCTTCTTCTATTAATTGCATCGGCTCGACGGAGGAGGGAGATTCTTAGTTCCCACCAGGATGGATAGGAAGACAAAGAGTCAATTCAGTTTCACAGTTGTTTCGATTTGCTGTGTCATTAGAGTTGTTTGCTCCCATGGTTATATTTAGGGTTTCTAATTTATGGGAATTTGGGGAAGACAAGAGTTTGGTCGGGTCAAATATACGGTTTAGGTTGGTCAAATTGGTTTTAGGCTTTTTAAGAGATGGTTAAGTAAGCAATAAACCAGTAGAAACCAAGGATTGTGTTTAATTAGATATCGAACTTTTAATTTGGGGAGATATAAGTATAGAACTTTGGTTTTGTGGAGAAATAGGAATCAAACTTTGTTTTCAGAGATATCTACATTGTAGTCAAAATTCGGGCTCTGTCTAACTAGATATGATAGTTTTCGGGGGGAAATAGCTCGTTTTCCCTATTTTTGTTAGTCATTTATCTTTTTATCATGAGGTTGTTGTGTCGGAAAACACAATTAAAATAGTTGTTTTGTAGGAGAACGTCCAAAAGACCGAGAATAAACAAACATAAAACACTATTATAATTAGTTTTTGTTAATTTGAATATCCATCTTGGCATATATGAATCAAAATTTGATTTTAATTTGGATTTTGTTTAGAAAAAAAAAAAAAAACGTTAAAAATATATTTTCAAAACTGGTTAATTGTTAAAAAAAAAAAAAAAAACACGAAGAAAATATATTTTCGAAACTGGTTAATTGTTATACCTCGTTTGACATACATCTGGATGCATTGTGATCGGCCATCTATCATGATTTTAGATTAAAGAGGAACATTCCCCGAACTTGTCTACATTTTTTTCCGCCATATATCGATAATACTAGCACTAACCACTATTGTTCATATTATCATATGATTTTTTCTTCCTAAAATGATAAGGCAATAATGGATATTTTGTATGTATTGAGCATGTGACAGCCTATAACATTACCATTAAATTTAGGGTCATCTTATCATAATTGTCTTTTGTCTTTAAATGGGTTTTGTAGTATGTCCACATGTTTCATGAATCAACCGTCGTGGATAACTTTGTAAGCTTATATCTTAGGCCCCATAATATTGATAATATCGAGTTTGTTTGGTTGCTATGTGGCTTTGACTTTGTAACATAAAGACAAAAACATAATGTGACTAGCTAGTGGACAAAGGAGGTTTGGGTTGACTTAGTGGGTTTAGGTTTTGTTGTCTCACTAGGTCCTTTAACCATTTTTAACGGAGCAACGATGAATCGTTTCTCACAACAATTAAAACAAATATTTTTACTACACATTTTTCTTTTTAATTTATTTTTAATATTAATACTAATAAAAAAAATAACACATGTTTCTTTTCACATAAGCAACCGTGCTTACATTACTCTACCAAACAACGCTTCTTATTATTTTTTTCTCTTCTTTTAATTATTTGTTTAATAAGAGAGAAGAAAATGAATAACCACCACTAATCATGCCTTTAGTTTATAGTCACGCTATGCGTGGTTATATATACGTTTTACATACATATTAAATTTTTAATGAAACATCGAAATCAGATTTATTTTTTATTTGATTTTTGTGCAAT
Organism: Camelina hispida; assembly: GCA_023657505.1. NCBI lineage: Eukaryota > Viridiplantae > Streptophyta > Magnoliopsida > Brassicales > Brassicaceae > Camelina > Camelina hispida. The sequence goes on from CP094637.1 coordinate 29,467,981, forward strand.
GCATAAATAAATAATTTGATGTTCAATTTTGCAATCAAACCCATATATTAAATGAAATCAGTTAAACAAACATATTTATGAAAAATTTAAATAAAATAAAAATAAAAATAATTTCAGATGTAAAGTGGTCCACGAAACCTTATTTTTACTTATATACAGTATGAATTGGTTTTGGATCTTACCCACGCTCGAAATGGAGTTTTCTTTCCTCAACTCATTAACAAAGTCAAGCGTTTAGTGCTTTATTAGTTAACTAGGTCTGAACCTGCGGTACACCGCGGGACGAATCTGATTTAATTTTTATTTTAAACATAATACTATTTAGTACAATTTATTTCTATATATTAGTAAAATGTATGAAAGTGTATTAATATGTATTGTTTTAATTTTTTTCTTCTGCTGAATAGTATTGTTATTTTATGATACCGCTGGTTCAAATCTTTGTGGAGTGTGTTTTGTAATGTTTTAGTTGAACTATGTAATTGGTTGTTTGTTAAATATAAACCATGGGTAATTAATCTTAGTTTTATATTATAAATTTTCTCTTAAATTAATTTGCACACTTTAATTAAGAAATTTATATAAATGATATTTTACTTTGTAAGCTAGGTTTGAACCCGCGGTACGCCGCATATATATTTTTATTTTATTTTGTTAGAGATATTATATTTGTTAATGTTTTGTTTGTCATGTTTAGGTTAAATAGTAAAACAAAGTGTTTTATATATTTTGTATGTGTATTGAATGAAAATCAAATATATTTTGTTTTTTTGTTTGGTTTTGATACACGTTATATTTGACGCATATCACACTTTCTTAAACATATATATCGTTTTGTCTGTTTTTTTGTGTTCAGTATGTTTGTGTTGAAAGGTATATCTCAAACGTACCATCCCACATCCATTTTAACTTATCTGATTTGCAATCCGCATGTCATTGCTACTACTCGCTTAAGCTTGCCCGCTAAACCCGCAATCCGCATAGGGTTCTCCACTAAAACCCACAATCCGCATAGACTTGTTTGTGACTGTAAAACCCCATTTTTAATGTTATGTCCAAGCCCGCTTCGCTAAGTCCAACATCTTAGAGGACAAACTTCTAAAGTATATTTTAAACTAATTAAAAGAAATCAAATTGTTTTAAAATATAAATTAAAAAATTTCCTATTTAAAATAACTTTTAATAGATTTTATATTATTGTAAGTAATTTAGTTTTTGTACATCAAAATGCTTTATATTATCACGTATATTACATATTGTATTTTTATATCTATGTAAAAATATTTATTTCCATATATAATAACTGATTTTTTATCAGATAATAGTAGTCTGCAAACTGAGTTGCCAACATGCAGACATAACCCCGACAACTCACATGAGCTCGCTTGTGAGACCAACTTTTTAGTAACTGAATTTTAAGCCCACTTAACACCTATATGTGTTGCAATTATATTTAAAATACAATATTAATTTACAAATATATCTACTTTTAAAATCAAAAATATATTTTGAGATATAAGATTAGTGTCTATATGACATTAATAACTTCTAAGTTTTTATAGAAATAATGTTCCATTGGCAAATCTTTTGATATGAGATTTACAACAATTTTTCTTTAAGAAAGACTCAAATTCTGATAATTAATTTACATACATTATAAATTATTTTAAGATATTATACTATACATGAATCAAATATGTAATAATATTTTAGGATAACATTTATACTACAATTTATCTTAACCTATTTACTCTAATTGTTTATCCTAATAACTCATTTAACGTTTGGGCCTTCAATTCTACACCAAGGCCCATACGACTTTTCTTCTTCCTTCTTCTTCCACCTTACGACACAACATCTCTCTTCTTTTCTTCTGCCCTTCCCTTTCTTCTTAAGTTCTTATGACTCTTTTCTAGTTTTCTTATTCTTTCTTCTTGTAATTTCTCTTGTTTTCATACTTGATTCTCTTGTATAGGATTAATCAAAGATGAGACTCCAACAAAAGCACCCGATTCTGGCTGATTCGAGGTTTGTATCTAACCAATTCACAACTTAATCGCTTTATAATTTGTGGTTGTTGATCTTCTAATTTAACCCAGTTTGCAATTCAAATAACATATACCTTTCGAATTAAACATCACCCAAAAAATATTTGTATATTTGATGATAATAATGTCAAATTATATACTGATAATTATGAAAATCCAAATTCAAAATTTGGGGTTGATACAATTACAAAATCGGGTATGAATTTTGTAAGTTTGTTTTCGCTGAAGCAACTAAGCTTCTCAGATAACTCAATTCAGGTTTTAAAATCTGTTTTTTTTTTTTTTCTTAAAAGACGGGATAAATTTTATCCCAAATTGACAATCAATCACAAAGATAAGGAACTCAATCTAATTTTTTTTACAGGTTTATAATCATAACAACTATTATTTTTCTAACTATGTTTCAGATGAAAATCTATCCTCAAATCCATGAAGATGGTGCATCGTCAAAAACAGGATGATCGGCAGCGACAACAGATTAAAAAGGTTGGTTCTCAATATTACTGAATTTAATTTTATTAATTCAACCTCTCATAAAGATCAAGTAGGTATAGTATAGCTAAAAGACAATAAAATTAATCCAAACAAAACAGAATAATCCAGCAAGATTATGAACAAAGAACATTGATAGCCCAAACAAAGAACATTACGTACTTTCAGTTACTGTCCCCAACGATTTGAGATCCTGAACATTCAGCTTTTCATTTCATACTTTATGAAATAAACCCATGCAAAATCAGAACTAGATAAATTTTTTAAGTTAGTATATCGAATGTATAATCTTCGAAGTAGGTTTAAAATATGTTTCTATCTAATTTACATTGTTTTATGATTTCTAGTCCAGAGAAAGAAGGGGTTTATTTCATGCAAGCAGCCAAAGCAAAGTCATCAAACTCATTTTTTATCGATGATGCGTTGGTTTGAACTGACACCACTGGAAATACTTAAGCCACAATGTTCAACTGATCTCCCCTCTCCTGGAATGATTTTGTTTCCAAACCGGTTCATCAAGTCTTTTTTCACAGACGCGTGGATCTTTGTACCTTGAAATGACAATAGATTGGTTAGTTTTATAAGAACACAACTTGAATATGTGTGTATACAAAATGGTAATAGTTTATAAAAAAATATTTATACTCACCAAATTCTGATGTATACGTCTTCCAGGTATGAAGAATCCAAACTTGAAATTTCCATGAAGTTTTCTAAAGCTTAACATCTCGGAGGAATGCCAAGGATGCAGCCATTGGCAATACTTTTTGTGGGTTTGGCGACTTTTAAAGGAGGAATGGTAAGTTTTTGATGATTTACAGAGTGAGTTTGATGACCATATTTATAGATGGAGTAGTTTAGGGTTTAGATAAAAAAAAGTATTAATGTTAGTTTTTTATGAAAGAAAAAAATCTTGGATACACTTAACAGAAAAGGATTGTTTGCCAATTTATAGAATGAATCATGATTGATTTACGGAAAATATATTCAATATATGATTGAGCGTTGATTATGGAATTTTGGTTTATTATATAGTTATGATTTTTTTTTAGAAATAGATTCGGGATTTTGTGGTAATTAAGTTTTGATGATTTATTTTTATTCGTATATTCTTTCGATTATGCGTGAAACAACTAATGAGGAAGGCTTTTTTGGTGGTTTTCGTACAGGCCAAAACGACATTTTCGTGAAACCCAACAACATACAAACCGGGTTATAAGTGAAAGGACGCAGATCCTTGTCATAAACGGGTCGGGTAATGTCGTAAATCGATTTCTGACCAAATTACCCCTTCCAATTTCAAGAAACACTCTCCTTTATGTTTAATTGAATGGCAATCTGGGAAATTTTGAGCAATTTTCGAATTTGTACTTCTCTTTTATATATATAGAGATGTTAACGTATATATATATATATATATATATAAACGTATAATAAAGCCTAGGCTCATCTTAAAGAAAAATTTCATTCTATACGATCGCATGATTTAGTTTAATTTGTGTGTTTTGATAACCATGAATTTTCTCTAACAAAAGTAATGTGATCTCATGACATAAAAAGATTATTGAACTTACTAACATGTAATATGTAACAAATTAACAAAACCAAATAACGTTTTCGAAATGTTATTTTAGCATTATATAGGGCGTTGGTCATATTACACAGGCTATTTCAAATAGTACTCAACCATTGATATAGGGCGTTGGCCCATAACATTGATAAAATGAAGCTTCATTTTATATTTTGCTTGTTGCTATGTGACTTTGACTTTTAATGTAACGACAAAACAAAAGCATAGTGTGCTAGCAGGTGGACAAAAATGGTTTGGGTTGACTTAGTGGGAACTCGGTTTGGTTGTTTCTGTCATTGAGGAACTGGTTGTAATGGACTATTCTTCTAAACCATTTAACAAAGTACCAACCAAACCCCAATTCCATTTTCCTAGTTGCATTTTTGCGCTGATAGTTAATTAAGATTAATTGTATATAGAGAGTATCAAATGTTTTTGACTCATTCTTTTATTTCCTTAATAAACAAGAACTTTCATTCAGTCTAAAAAGAGAAAAGTTTCATTCAACCTGAAAGTAAGATAATACATTGAAAATAAATAAAGATTCTATAAGTTTTCTAATGTGATACTCAACATCGAAAATCTTGAAATATATGAAAAATCTTCTGGGACCATAGCATATTCTACCATGAAGATGGGTTTGGCAAAATCCTTGACCAGAGCCGGCCCAAGACACGAACTGATGAAGCATCAGCTTGCGGCCGCAAATAATATAGTTCTGAAATCGGCCATATTTTACAGATAGTTAGTTTGGCATAGCGGTATAAACAGTGGAATAAAGTATAAGAGGTTATGAGTTGTCTCAAAAAACAGTTTTTTTTTTCTCTTTTCATTTCTTTTTTTAACATGCTTCAAAATGATTTTAGGCTTGTGGCCTTATAATTCCCTGCAACGGCTCTGTCCTTGACCAACGGGTGATCACAGACAGCTCGCGTAAATAACGTATAAAGCTTTTGATAAAGTGCTCTACGAAGGAGGCTGCCGAGAATAGAAGGCTACAAAAATAAGACAAATAAAGAGAGGTAAACGTTTAATAAAGGATGAAAGAGGTTTAGGGACTTTGATCGATCCCAACGCCGGTGAGCAGCTGCTCCACCGATGTTAGAAGCATGGGAGTGCATCTCCAAGAGATACTCTATCTCCTCATTTTTCTTTTGCATTTCAATACCTAAAATTATGTATCTGATAAATAATCTCATAAATTATGTGTTCATTTTAGTCCTACAATTTTACCACTTCAAAGTATTTCACATATATTCTTATAAATTTAATTTTGGATATAAAATTAATTAAATACATTTTAAATAAAATTAAAATATTAATATTTTATAAAAATACATAATATTACAACAAATAAAACACAAAACAATATGATACTTAACATGTTTAATACAAAATAAAGTAACATAATGAAATAAAATTACATGAACACATAAATATGACACAAATTAAATACTAGAACAATACTAATAATCACCTAAATATGAGGCATCAGTGTCGATCGACACCGGTTGTGAGTTAGTTGACACCAAGGGTATTTGTTGCGGACGGTGATGTTGGTTAGCGGTCGACATCATGGAAGAGTGTCGATCAACACTAGCAGGTTTCTGGAAATGTCGGTTGTGAGTGTCGACTGACACTATGAGGTTGTTGATCGACAGTAAAACAACCCGACCCGTTTTTTAATAATAAATAATAAATACTAAATAATAAATAAATAACCCAAAATGTTTATTTAAATATCCAGGAACTTAAATCACAAAACTAAGCAGCGAAAAAATACCAATAATTAACCAGAAATATAAACAAGGAGCTTGCGCGCAACTTAAACCATAGTTCTAAAATCAACATTCTAATTTTAGCAACCTAGCATAACCCAACACATAACAAATAAGTCCCTAGAACATCTCCTTGTTCATTGTCCTTATCTCACGGTCACATTTTGTCTTTACCTGCATCACAAACACAATGAGATGTGTGAGTATTATCAGAAATACCCAGTGAGGCGTTCATACCATCTACGAGCTATACACACAAGCAAATCAAGAGTATAACCAAAAATAAAACATAACAAACCAGCCATTAAACAGAATATCCAATAGCACATTCACCACACCTACACATCATCACACAAAACAAGTCATACAACACAATCACTCAGATAAACTCATGGTCTCGCACTCAGCTCAACAAGGTGATTTAGGAATAAAAAATAAAACCCAAAAGAGAGGCTCTCCAATTTCCAGCAACAGTTAGACTCTCTCCTACAACCAAACAAATCAACAAATCACCCTTGAAACTGAACTGCTAGAAAAACATAAAACAAGCATCTCAAAGATGAAACCACAAAACAAAAACGAAACTTCAACTTTCCAATACCTACGGTGAAAGAACGGTCTAGATGTTCTAAAGCTTCCCACATAATCTCTTAATGATCAAAACTTAGACAAACCAGAAGTTAAGCCTCCAACACCCGTTGGTCTCAGTTCTTGACTGAGAGACGTATTCCACGAAACTGCCAATAACTCACAGAGTTTAAATCCAAATCTACTTCTTTAAAAGAAGATTTACGATGAAAGACCTGAGTATAACTCTACCAAATTTTGTTACCTTTGACAACGATTTAATAGGTCAAATTGTTTTTTTCCAAACCCTAACGATTCTGCTTCTTTTGCTTTAAATACCAAAACAAATTTTGCTCTCCTTCTGGCAAGTGAATGAGCGCTTCTTCTCTTTTTTCTTTCAGCAGTTCACAATAACATGAGCAAGGATGCGTCCTCTTAATAACAAACAGGGTTTCTGGTTTAATTAGATTAAACCAGATTTTAATTAAACCAAAATTAATTAAAATTCACTCTTTTGATTTATTCAAAACATCCGAAATTGTAATCCCGGAACAAGGATCATGACCCAGAAATCCCATCAATCTTATGAACGTTGTTGGTGCGTTAGACAACCGGAAAGACATCACCACAAATCATAATGGTCATACCTCGACCTGAAAGCCGTCTTCCTCACATCTGACTCATCTATCAGAATCTGATGGTAACCTAGCACCAGATCAATCTTGGAAAACCAAATATCAACTCTCAACTGATCCAACAACTCATCGATCCTGGAAAGAGGGTACTTGTTCTTCACAGTGACTTGGTTCAAACTGATATATATCAGGGTTTTTGTGGTTTTTAAGTATGATATAAGGAGTCTTTTAGAGTCTTTTGATATGGTTTTAGTTTCTTTGTGAGTCTTTACAGGTTTTGTAGGATTTTGGTATGGACGGAGCAAAATAGACCAATTTGGAGCAAATTGGCTAAGGAAAAGAATTTAGAATCGATCAAGGGTGTGAGTATCGACCGACATAACCTAGGTGTCCATCGACATAGAGACAAGAGCAAGAAAGAAAATGGATTTCACAAGATTTGAAGATTTACAAACTTGCCCAAAGTTTTCATATATATATATATATATAGGATTTTTATGTCATTGTATAGACCTACCTTTATTTTTCCCTGCAACATTTGAGAGAGAGTTTTTAGGGAGATTTTGAAGAGAAGAATCCGAACTTTATCACTTCTTCTTTTAATTTCTTAATGTATTACTTCTTCTTTTTTTTCATGCAATTTAATCAGAATATGATTTGTGGGTCTTTTAATTTCTTAACGCAATTTATTCAGAATATGATTACGTATGAGTAGACCCGCTTGTTAGTGAAATGACCCGACCCGTTTAAGAAAAAAATAATTAACTAGTGATCCCATACCCACTAGCAACCTAACCACAATCAACCAACCAACGGAAATAACCAAAAGATGCCATTAAACAGAAGCCAGAAAACACAATTCAATGATCCCCTAGAACATCCTCCTCTTCACCGCCTTGATTACATGATCACACTTTGCCTTTACCTGCACCACAACACATATGAGATGCGTGAGTATTTAATAATCACTCATGAGGCAATTATCCCATCTACTGGGCTATGCACACAAGAAATTGATATATCTCTAACCATCAAGCAACGATAAACAAACAAACAACAAACCAGGACAACTGCATCGACCGACACCAACCCATGAATCGACCGACACCAACTGGGATTTCATCGACCTACACAAGCTTGTATCAAACGATACAAGGTTCACCTGCATCGACCGACACTAACACTGCACTGGCCGATGCATGCTCGATATTCCACAAAAATCATTAATTGCATCGATCGATGCCTCCACATGGCATCAACCGATGTTCCTAGGCCAAATCGCGTTGTCCTTGCATTGCATTGACTGACGCACAAACTGCATCGATCGACGCACATGCCAAGCATCATCTTCCCTGAAGCTCCTCGCCGGATCTCCATCCCTAAACCACCAAAACACAATCCAATGCCACAAAGAAGCTTCCCAAAACCTCTTGCGACTCAACAACGTTCTAACAAGCCAAATAACACATAAAACAAGCAAATCAGAGAAATCTCAAGCTTAGATAAGCCATGTTCATGCACTTAGTGTTGCCAAAGAAGATTCTGACTCCAAAACGACAGATCTACACTCCTTGCAATCTCTTACAACTATCCCAGCTACAGATCTCCATAGGAACAGCCACAAATCGACAATAACTCTCAAGAACACTTAAGAACCTCTTCCTCTCTTCACTTTTTCTCAAAAATGGCCAAACTCGACCTTGAGGTTCTATTGTCTCCTCATCAGGCTGAAACTTGCATGCCATAATATTGGCTCCACATCAGGCCTAAGGCCGAATGCCATAATATATAATGAAGTCTAATATTCGTCTCTCAGGTTGCCACCCCACAGCATGCTCCCGGATCGTCATCCAAAGTTGATATACCAACCAAACTCCCAAGCCACAAAGTCTCAGAATATGGCAGTACTAGGAGGACTAAAGTCCCCCAAGAGTCGTTCAGGACCAACTGTCCCTAGAGCAAACAATTTAGAACACGTCTGAGCCCTATCCCTAACTAGGTTTCCTTCCTGTGGCTCGCCTAAGAAAACACAATGTCCTACCAACCACATATCCCCTCACTGGAATACCTCATGACCACACAGGGATCATCATCATGCCACAAGGGCTGTCACTATGGCCAACAAATGTCCTATACAGGACCGCCACAAAGGCCAAAATGTCTAAACAGACACCAAGGCTAAGCAAATGTCATAAACAGGACCGTCACAAAGGCCAAACAAATGTCCTAACCTGGACCGTCCCAAAGACCACTTGTCCCGAAAGACCGTCAAGAAGACCACTTGTCCCAAAGGACCGTCACAAAGACCATACATCCTGAAGGACTGTCACGAAAACCACTCATCCCAACACTACAAGATAACATGCTTTTGGACCATCGAAATCGTCACAAAGTGGTCCTAAAGTCGCTGTTTACGACCAATGAATGACTAACTGAAACGGTCGCTAAAATTTGGTCGCAAATTAATACCGTCACAAAGTGGTCGCTTATTTACCAGGGATTAGTTAGTACAAATAGTGGTCGTTTATTAGCGACTAGAGTGCGACTATCCTGAGTGGTCGTAATTAGAGACTAAATAGCGACTCTCAATTTTGGCGACTATGTTGAGACGGAATGTAATAGTCACAGTTAGTGACTAAATAGCAACATGTAGTGTTAGCGACTACTTTGATACCTTTTTTGGTAGTCACATAATAGAGACTGAGTTATGACGATTTGTTTGGTTGTAGATTTGCAACGTTCTTTTCTTAGGATAGAGTCACAAATTAGCAACCAATATGCAACTTTTTATATTCTGCTTACTAATGTTCATGGTCACAAAAGGGTGAGTTTATAGCATCTGATTTGTTACTGTTTTGTAGAACTTTTTTTTAAAAACTAAAATTAAATACTAAAACCGATTTAGATTAGGATTATAGCCCAAACAATTATACCAAAAAAAACTGCAAACATCCATAAAACATCATAACAAAAAACCATAATTTGATTCACAAACAAGTTATGAAAGTTTTCTAAGGCAAGGAAAGGTTGAAGAACTGTTGGACAATGGTGAAGTGGCTGGTCCGTTGGCTGGACCGTTGGCTGGTCCGTCTGCTGGTCTGTCGAGAGTTGCTTTAGCTGCTGTGGCTTGTTGTTGAAGAGGTGGTGTTCTTGCATTAGCCATAAAGTCGCTGAATCCAGTATAAGTGTTTTTTAAGTAGGAGACTACCATCTCCAAGCTTGTTATACTACTTTGAGCGTTGCGTTGGTCCTCATCACACCTAGCATTTTCTTCATCAACTTTTGCGAGCTTAGCACGAGCAGCTTCAAGTTGGTCTTGCAACTCTAAGATTGACGGTGAAGAAGCGGTTGAATAACATTGTTTTCTCTTCCCTTTGTTGACCATCTCAGCTAGTTGGCCAAGTCCAAATTTTCCCTTGTCATCTGTGACAGTACTCTAAACACACAAAAAAGATGATGCAAAACCAATTAGATTGTAACAGACAATGTTAATGTTCCATGAATATTCATGCTGAGAAAGGAGAACCATGAATAAAAAATGCACACCAATGAAAATTAGCATAACTAGACAATAAGTATTAGCAAAAGCGAGAATCAACATCAGAAAACCACACAATCATCATCACGAAAAGAAAGTCAAAAAATACCTTGAGAAATATGTCATCTTTATCGTGAATGGTGAGGGTCCGTGAAGAGGAATGGTCTGAACCGTCAAGAACATCGACATCAAGCTGATTCAATGTCTCTTCTAAGTTCTTCTCATAATCTTCTGCTACTTGTATGAGTTGTCACATGTAAAAATTAAAGGCAACTAAAAACGCATTACCAACTCCTTACCAAGTCTAGTTGTACTTGCAAATACGATTTTTGTCCGGATAAGTGTTTATGGACGCCAAGACCGCCACGATCAGAATTTCCGGACTGGGAAGCATTAGTGGTCTTTTCAATAGAGTCGGGAGTGTTCCAGTGTTCCATCATTTCGACCCAAAGTGTTGGCCCAATCCATATTGGTTTCTCACCACTTTTCTTTGCTTGGCTCACAATTCCTTTGATCCTTCTTTTGGCGACCCTTATGAAGTTTTCTTTAACCACCTTAGTAATCCCACAGTCCCAATTGTACTTCCGCTACAGAATACACAATACAATATAGTTAAGCCAAGTGTGAATTGTGAGAACTGAGAATGAGCTTCTCCTTCCGAAGTGATTTTAATTGTGGAGGAGCTTATCGCCGTAAACAGTTCCGAACTGAATTGACTGAGTTTTTAGAGTTTGAATTTTGTATTTCCTTTTTTTTGGAAAAGTTTCGGATCCCTACAAATGACCTACCACTTACATATTTATACCGACCCATTTATTACTCAATTAATACAGAATTAATACTACACGATCCGCGCAGCCTAATTAATCCACTTAAATGCGGGAATCTTTGACCGGGCCCGAGCTGCGAGCTGTCGAGCACGAAACTTCTCCGCGCTCCATTCCTTTCTCCGGGCCTGATGGGCCGATCAATTACACCCTCTCGGCCCATTAGGCGAACCCGACTTTGGCCCTCTTGCCTATTGCCCGAGATGGTAGATCGTGGGTACAACAGTTGCCCCCCAAGTCTCCCGAGCTGAACAGTTCGGGTGACTTTTAACCTTCAAGCGAACAATTTCGGGAAACTGAATATTCCCCATATCCCCACGATTTGATCGTGATAATGATGGGATTTGCCTTCCCGAACAGGCCTCGGGGCCCACTAGGTGGCGTGTTGGTTATAAGAGAGAAAGAGAACGGTGTGAGACCTTTCACTTCCCCAGGTAATCATTGCTTCCTTGTGCCGTGTATAAAGGTAAACTCGACTTCTCTCTCACCCCAATTCTTTAATCTGTGTTTGCGTTTTTCTGTTTTTAGGCTTTTCTCTCTTTTCTCTGTAAGCTTCTTTACTTTCGCCGGAAAAGTTCTTCAACCTCCTTTTTCTTCTCACACGTATCGCTCAAAGAGTATGTCTCCTCCGAAATCCTCGTCGGGTAAAACCGCGAAACCCCAGATTCCGGGCGTTTACGGCCCTCACCCACCGTCAATTCTCTCGGCGGAAAATATAGCCGAGTTTAGGGGGTCCACTGGGATTTCACCGGAGATTGAAATTAGATTCCCGGGGGCTCACGAGTCTCCGGAAAATCCTCCCCCAGGGTATTGCTGCGCGTTTGAGATATTCTTCTCGGCGTGCGGTCTGTCGTTTCCTCTCCCCAAACTCATCGTGAAGATGATGTTCGAACTGGGCTTCGCTCTCCCCCAGATGTGCCCGAACTTCGTCCGAATCGTCATGTGTCTTCAAACTCTGGGGGAGGAGTTTGACTACAAACTGTCCCTAGCCGACTTTCTTCAAGTGTATACGGTGAAGACTGGTCGGACCAAGGGGACGCTCTATGTAAGCCCGCTTTCCGGACTGAAGGTCTTTGACAACCTTCCCGAGAAGGATGAGAAGTGGCGGAAGTCGTACTTTTTCTTCCCGGTCAACGAGCTCACCTTCGGCCACCTCGCAAGTTCACACATATCGAAGTGGACTTCGAAAATCGGTAGAACGGTGCTCTTAGTCAGGTGCCCTTAATTTACTATTTCCTTTCCGTTGCTTACTCCTTGTCTTTTTTGTCCCAGATCACTTCGAGCGCGGATTGCTTTGCCCTACATTCGTAAAGTTCTTCTCGAGGTTTTGCAGCCAGGGTCAGATTGCCTGGGACTCCTTTTCGTGCGAAAGGATTAGAGAATCCACAGTGCGGCTCAGGAATCGCTCCCTCGTTTGCTCCGACCCCATAAGCACTTCGGAGATGAATTACAGGGAGGAACGAGCTTGCCGAATCGCCGAGAAGGAGGCGAAGTTGAATATGGCGGCAGCGCTTGCTGAGGGCAAAGCTCGCCTTCCTAAGAAGTCAGGCCCCTCTTCTCCCGAGGTAGACGGGACTTCGTTACCCCCCACTGATTCTTCCGAGCCGCTTACGGGGGCCTCCGAACCTCCGCCCAGCTCGCCCGAGCCCGCAGTAATTACTATAGCTGATTCCAGTGACGAGCCACGGGAGGTTATAGCTCCCCCCGTCGAGGTCAGTTCCCAGCGGGCGGACTCATCGAAAAGAGGAAGGAACTTGAGACTTCCTCGCCTCTTCGTGAGAAGAGCCGAGCCCGGACTGGCTCGTCAGGAGACGAGCGAAGTAAGCCCAGCTCGAAGGATAGGGGTCCTTCCTCAGAGAGGAGATCTAAGGAATCCGGGGATTCTTCTGGCAGGCCGCCTTCAAAGGAACGTCGTTCCTCCCCCCGAGGTAATGATAACTCGAGGTCCTCACTTTTTTGCTTGCTGGGTCTCGGGGACCAAATAGAATGACGTTGTTCGTTCATTTCAGTTCCCCCCGCGTCTCCAGCTGATCTGATGAGGAGTTACACCCGGCCAGGAGTTCGGGTTCCGGCGTTTGTGGACATGTCCGAACTCAACCGTGCGAACTTCTTCCGCTTCGCAGACAAGATTGGCGAGGTTAGTGACACATGCTTCCTCAGTTTTTTTATTTGCCATTTTCGCCGTTTTTAACGAACTGTGACTTCCCAGCTAATGATCGAGTTCAACTCCTCGGTAGCGTCTTATGAAGATCAGCTGTTTGCCTCTTCTTCATCTTCCGAGGTAGGCCTTCTCCGAGAAAAGATTGCTGACCTGGAAGCCCAGGTGAAGGAATATGCCAGATTAGAGGCCGAGAATGCTGCTACTGTGGAGAGAGCCGAGCAAATCCGGGCTCGGATGAAGAAAACCGAGGTTCAGGTGCTCGACCTCGGAATTGCCAACGAAGACCTCTGAGATAAGCTTAAGAAGGCTGGGGACCTCTACTACGAGGCTGCGGAGGAAACGAAGGCTGCAAAGAACAGGCTGCATGAGATCGAGCTCCGCAACCAGCTACTCGAAGCTGGCAATAACTGCGAGATTGAGAGGGTGCGGAGAGAGGAGAGGCAGGCAATGAGGCGAACTCTCCGTCCACTGGTCGAGGAGGTGAAAGTCACCTTCGAAGAGAGGGAGAAGTTGGCCCCAGCCCAAATCCGAGCTGCCGAGATCAGGGCTAACCGGATGCTGATCGAGGAAATCTCGAGGGGAGAGATCCAAGACATGGAAGCTGAGCTCGGACTCCTGAAAGCCGACGAGGAGGAGGCCGACGAAAAAGTTTCCAAGGTAACCCTTCGTGACTTGGACCTTTCAGGGTTTTCAGCCCTTTTGGCGGATACGCCCGATCTTCTGTGCAGCGAGCTCCCGCTGAGCATCACAGTCGACGAGTCCGGCACTAATCTCGGGCAAATGTCCAATCAGGGGATGGACGACTTCTTGGTGAACACAAAGTCGGTAGGAGAGATCGAAGAGATGGGGCTGGCTTTTTCCGAAGCGGCGTCGGACCCCGTTCCCCGTACTTAGTAGTTTCTATTTCGGGGTTGTTTTGGCACAAGTTGCCCCCCGGTTGTATTTATTTTTGGACCTGCTCCGGAGTGTTTTGGTCGAGGTGACCGCTCCGTTTCTTTTTGCAAACTATTTTTTTTGTGTCATGCTAAATGCGAACCTTATATCCACAATCTTTGTTCAGAAAGATGATAAGAGCGGATATGATCACGAAGTAAGTACTTCGGTTAAATAGTTCGAAAGGATGATCCCCCAACTTTAATAAGTAAAGCCGAGTGCGAAGTGGGAACTTCGGCTTTAAATAAGAATTTTGCGAAACTAGATTTCGGCCTTAATAAGTAAAACGGGGTACGAAGTGAGGACTTCGTTAAATTTCCGCAACATTAACTTCGAAGTTAAATATGAAGTGAGACTTCGGTTTAGGTTTGCGAAGTTAGACCTCGGCTTTAAATGATAGATGCGAAACTAAATTTCGGCTTTAAATGATAGATGCGAAATTAGACTTCGGCTTTAAATGATAGATGCGAAGTTAGACTTCGGCTTTTTTTGCCATTATTAATAAGAAAGTTTAAGAAAACTTTAAGTTTTATTAATATGGATAGCTGGACCCGAAGTGGGCTGCCTACGTACCCTTATCGGGATCAAGCCAAATCGTAGTTCGATACAAAGATATTAACTGTAAAAAAGTTTAAGGTGTAGAGAATTCCAAGACCTCGGGACTGGTTTTCCCTCTGAATCCTCGAGCTGATAAACTCCATTTCGGACTTCGCGAGTAATTCTGTATGGTCCTTCCCAATTGATTCCCAGCTTTCCTGCATTGAGCTCCTCGGTATTCTCATGGACCTTCCGAAGGACGAGGTCGCCCACTGCCAAGGGTCTGCCTCGGATTTTGGAGTTATAGTACCGAGCCACCGCGTTCTGGTAATTCTGGATCCGGACTAACGCCTGGTCCCGACGCTCGTTGATTGTATCAAGAGTGTCCTGTAGGAACTCCTCATTTTCCTCTGCTCGGAGTGGGTTCAGCGAGGTACGGACTCCGGGGACTTCTATGTCAACTGGGACTACGGCATCAACTCCGTAAACCAGGGAGAAAGGTGTCTCATTAGTGGCCCGCCGAGATGTTGTTCGGATCGCCCAGAGGACGCCCTGAAGTTCGTCCGGCCAGCGCCCCTTACGAGCATCGAGCCGCTTCTTCAAGTTGGCAAGTATGACCTTATTCATTGCCTCGGCTTACCCATTACCTTGCGGGTAACGAGGAGTAGACTTATTGAGTCGAATTTTCCACTTCGCGCAGAATTCTTCGAACTTCGCGGAGATGAACTGTGGGCCATTGTCCGTGATGATTTCACTTGGGACACCATAGCGGTAGATTATACTCTTAAGCACGAACTGTTCCACTTCGTCACTTGTTACTTTTGCATAGGCTGCCACTTCTACCCACTTGGAGAAATAGTCGGTAAGAGCGAGCACGTACTGGACTCCTCCTGGTCCTCGATGTAATGGACCGATGATATCCATAGACCACCTCATGAATGGGTATGGTGCGGACACCGAAGACAGGAGCTCGGTAGGTTGATGAATTGACGGAGCGTGCTTCTGACACTTCTCACAAGTTCGAGAATATTTTTCGCAGTCCGTGACCATGGTAGGCCAGAAATAACCTTGCCGTTTGATTTTGAAAGCCAGAGTCCGTCCTCCGGAATGATTCCCATTGGGACCGTCGTGAACAGCTCGCATTAGCATCGCGGGCTCTCTACCAGCCACGCAAGTTAGATAAGGACCAGCTACACTTCGGCGTAGGAGTATTCCGTTGTGAACACAGTACAGGGCACTGATGACCTTAAGTTTCCTAGCTGCCCACTTGTCGGCTGGGAGTTCTCCTTTTTCCAGATAAGCCCAGATCGGGCTCCGCCAGTCATCTGCCCCCAGCTGTTAGAATTCATGTCGCTCGAAGTGTCATGTGGGATAACAGCTTGACTGTCTGGTGGTGAGCTCGATGATGCCGGAGTTGAATTCGCGTCGAGCTCGGCTACAGGTGGGTGAACTTCCATTGGAGTAGGCAAGACAGGGTCCGGATCCTCCGAGGGTAAAGAGTCCGCAGCCGTCTTACGAGCTGCTTCTTCAGCGGCCAACTGTTTTTTCATTGCGCGGGTCACGACTTGTGTGCTCTCTAGCCGGATGCTTGGAAACTGGATGACTTCGACGGGAATGATCCTTGTCGTCGCAGGATCCGAAGTGGAGGCCAGAGATGCTAAAGCGTCCGCAGCGGAGTTCTCACTTCGTGGGATCTTAGTGATTTCGAGTTCCTCGAACCTGGCGACTAACTCCCGAGCTGTGGACAAATAAGCCTCCATACGGCCATCCTTTGTTTCATACTCTCCCAAAAACTGGTTGGTGACCAGCTGCGAATCGCAAAAGGCTCGAAGTTTCCGGACACCAATCCCCACTGCGAGGCGTAAGCCGGCAAGGAAAGATTCGTACTCGGCTTCGTTGTTGGACGCACTGAAAGCCAAACGAAACGATTGCTCGATCACTTCGCCTGTAGGAGAAGTGAGGCGGACCCCAATTCCTGCCCCCTACTTGGAAGAAGCTCCATCAACATAGAGCGTCCATGGAGTTTCGACATTGTCGCTAGCCGCAGAGGCTAGTGGGAGTTCGATCAAGAAATCGGCCAGCACTTGTGACTTCGCACAGGTTCGAGTCCGGAACTCGATGTCATATTCGCTCAACTCGACAGACCACTTAGCTAGCCGTCCGAATTGGCTCGGACTATGTAATACCGTCCGAAGTGGCTGCGTTGTCAGGATAACGATTGTATGGGACTGGAAGTAAGGCCGCAACTTTCTTGCCAAAGTGACCACAGCCAGGGCCAATTTCTCCATCATAGGGTATCTGGACTCCGCCCCAGTAAATGACTTGCTGATATAGAAAACCGGCCGCTGCTCCCCCCTTTCCTCACGAACTAAGACTCCGCTGACCGCACTGTCTGACACGGCTACGTAGAGAAAAAGCGGCTCACCGAACTCAAGTTTTGCCAAGACCGGCGGTTCAGAGAGATAAGCTTTGAGTTGGGCGAATGCCTCTTCGCACTTCGCATCCCACAAGAAAGTTTTTCCCCCTTTTCGTAACAGCTGGTAGAAAGGGAGGCATTTGTCCGTAGATCGAGAAATGAAGCGGTTGAGAGCTGCGATCCGTCCGTTAAGGCGCTGCACCTCGCGCAAGGTCCTAGGGGAACTCATAGACAGGAAAGCATTAATTTGCCTCGGGTTTGCTTCAATCCCCCTTTCCGTGACGATATACCCCAGGAACTCTCCTGATGGGACTGCGAAGGTGCACTTCGTGGGGTTGAGTTTCATCCCGAACTGATCCAGGACGTCGAAGCAGACTTTCAGATCGGCGAGATGCGAGCTGGCTTCCATCGATTTCACCAGCATGTCATCGATGTAAACTTCCATGGTTTTTCCGAGTTGATGCTCGAACATTCGGTTCACCAGTCTTTGGTAAGTTGCTCCCGCATTTTTTAGCCCAAAAGGCATCACCTTGTAGCAATAGATCCCTCGGTCCGTAATGAATGCAGTCTTCTCCTAGTCGTCCGGGTTCATTAGGATTTGGTTGTAGCCAGAGAATGCATCCATGAAGGACATCAGCTCGTGACCCGAAGTGGACTCAACTAACCGGTCGATATGCGGAAGTGGAAAGCTGTCTTTGGGGCACGCCTTATTCAGGTCGGTGAAATCAACGCAGACTCGCGACTTCCCGTTCTTCTTTTTGACTACCACTGTATTTGCGAGCCACTCAGGGTACTTTACTTCGCGTATCTGTCCTGCCTTCAGCAAACGTTCAACCTCTTTGTTAACGATTTCAGCTCGCTCAGGACCCAGCTTCCTTCGCTTCTGCTTTATAGGTCGGAATGTAGGGTCCACATTCAGCTCGTGGGAGATAATTTCTGGACTGATGCCGGGCATCTCGTCTACGGACCACGCGAAGGTGGCCATTCTTTCTTTCAGGAAGGTAATCAGGGCGGCACGGAGCTCGCTATCCAATCCTACTCCAATCTTGATTTCCTGATCCGGGAACTTGTCATTGATGAAAATGGACTCAGTGAGGTCACCTTTTAGCTGCTTCCGAACCGGATTTTTCGGGAGCTCGAGCTGTGGTTGCTATTGGATCAGGAGCTTGTGACTTGCGAGGTAACAGCTCCTGGCCGTCCTTTGGCTTCCTAGAACCTCCCGGACTCCTTGCGGGGTCGGAAATTTGACGCACTGATGGTACGTCGAGGCCACCGCCTTCATCTGATAGAGCCAGGGAGTTCCCAAAATAACATTATAGGTCGCAGGTCGGTCGAAGACCGTGAACTCCACCATTTCAACCACTCCTTGAGTGGATACTGGTAGTGTGATCGTGCCTAAAGACATTGACGTCTCGCTAGTGAACGAGACCAAAGGTGAGGGTGGTCCTGCGATGTGCTCTTTCCCGATACCCATTCTGGTGAGCGTTTCAAGGAAAATCAAGTCTACCGAACTCCCAGTATCAATTAGGATTCGGCAGACTTCGTGGTTCGCTACGTCAAGCGAGATGACGAGCGCGTCATCGTGCGGAGTGTCCAGCCCCTCAGTCTCCTTCTCGGAGAAAGAAATTTCAGGTAGATCGCTGGCTATCATCTTAGCTCGCTTCGGCTGAGGGATAGTGAGCTTCCGCTGATGGTCTTTGATCACAGTGATGGAGTTCCGAAATAGACGCGATCCTCCCATTATCACATCGATTCTTTTCTTGGGAGCTTCACTTCCATCGGACTGCTTCGGTTTCTTTGAAGGTGGAGCGTCCTCGTCCACTTCGGGAATCGCTTTTTGCTCCAATTCCTCAATTGTGACGTTCGGCATTTCTCCCGCCACATATTTTTCTGCGAGGAGATGCATCAGCTTCTTACAGTCACGAGTAGAATGACTGTTGGTTTTATGGAGCTCGCAGTACGTGTCCTCATCTCGGACCCATTTGTTACTCGGGAGTACACCACTCTTGGAGCGTGGTGAAAATGGTGGTTTGGATGGTGAATTCTTGGGAGAATTCTTTTTGGGAGATTGGGTGACTGCGAAAGTGCTCGGCCCAGACTTCGGAGTCGTAGGCGGTGTCTTTTTGGCAGGTGCTTCGAACCGTGGTTTCCCTGCAAGCGGAGCGTTTTGTTTTTGCGCAGCGGCGAGTTTGTCTTCTTCTGCGACTATCCAGTTCGAAGCCCGGTGTAATACGTCCTGAATAGTTGGGAAACGGTTCACGGATAGCTCTTCGCGAAAGCGAGATTCGTGCTAGAGGCCGTTCTTAAGCGCGGCCAGGGCTGTGGAGTCCGAGAGTCCGGGAATTTTGACCTGGATCTCCTTGAACTTTGTTATGTAAGACCGAAGGGACTCTCCAGCCTTTTGGCTTAAGTTCCATAGCTGAGCATCCGTCACCGCAGTTTCGATTAGGCTAGAATACTGCTTGACGAACGAGGTCGACAGCTCGGAAAAGTTTGTTATGGAGCCAGCTGCTAAGGATGCGAACCAAAGCAGTACCGGTCCACTAAACGTTTCTGCGAACAGCTTGCAGTACCCAGCGTCTGCGTCATGGGGCTCGAGGTCCACCCGGCTAGCTGTAGCAAGAAAGTCTTGAGGTGATTGGTCGGATCTCCTTTTCCTTCGTAGCTCGAGAATTTAATTTTGCCAGTGTCCTTGATGCGGACTCGGGCTATTTGGTCGGAAAAAGGAGTTCGCCTCGACTCCTCGATCACTCGGAATATATCCGGAGCCGAGGTGGTTGCACTATGCATCACAGACCGCATGTCCCAAATTTCACTCTGCATGCGGAAGATCTCGGGATTGAAAGTATACCCCGAAGCCGAAGTGTTTCCATCTACAGGGAGAGGAAGACGGACTGGGACCTCGGAAGATCGGACGACGCCAGGCTGAACCGGTGTGCGAACATCGCCGGCCAGCGGTAGCGCTGTTTGTGTGTTGGTTTGAGGTGGGAACGAATCTCCCGGAGTGACATTTGTTGCTGCCACCTGCGAGGTGGAAGGTGGGGTCACACCGGAGAAATCCAAAGCTCGTCGACGCGGGTTTTGGTCGGAGGACAGGAGGTCGACCCGGTCGGCGTAGGCGCGGTGGGAGGCCGAGAGATCGGCTACGGACGTCGTGACTTCCTCCAGACGAGTGGAAATCTGCCCCTCCAAGTTGTCGAAGCGTTCAGTAAGAGCGGCGGAGGCAGCTTGCTGACGGTCGGACTTCTCGGACAAGTCCTGCAGGAGCTTCTGGATCACCTCCAAGGATGCCTGATTGGGAGAGCTGGCTGCCATAGCGGTGGTTGTGTGGAATGTACTTGCGTAAGAAGTCGGAACTGGCGAGAGTCAGGCGATAACTCCCCTCCTTCTAGCGCCAAATGTGAGAACTGAGAATGAGCTTCTCCTTCCGAAGTGATTTTAATTGTGGAGGAGCTTATCGCCGTAAACAGTTCCGAACTGAATTGACTGAGTTTTTAGAGTTTGAATTTTGTATTTCCTTTTTTTTGGAAAAGTTTCGGATCCCTACAAATGACCTACCACTTACATATTTATACCGACCCATTTATTACTCAATTAATACAGAATTAATACTACACGATCCGCGCAGCCTAATTAATCCACTTAAATGCGGGAATCTTTGACCGGGCCCGAGCTGCGAGCTGTCGAGCACAAAACTTCTCCGCGCTCCATTCCTTTCTCCGGGCCTGATGGGCCGATCAATTACACCCTCTCGGCCCATTAGGCGAACCCGACTTTGGCCCTCTTGCCTATTGCCCGAGATGGTAGATCGTGGGTACAACATGAATGATTCTAATCATGGTATGTAGTCATAAAAAAAATTGTAAAGAGCATTACCGGAAACTTTCTGAAGTATCGTTCTTGAATGTCAATAGGTGTAAGGACCATCAAACTTCCTTCTAATTATTCCACTTATCACTCGGGCCAGTTTTCCTTTGTCCCGTTCAAACCTATTAGACAAATATTAGGAGAGCAAATGAAAGTAAATAATATAAAACCAAAACAAAATTGTTGCAAAACGGAAACCTAAGTGATATAATCAAACTAAAATTCAGAATCAAACACAACAACCTAAGTGATATAATCAACACAAGAGAACCAAGCAATGTTATGTAATCAAACTAAAATTCATAATCAAACACAACAACCTAAGTGATATAATCAACACAAGAGAACCAAGAAATGCTATGTAATCAAACTTAAATTCAGAATAAAACACATCATTTACGAAGAATATAAGTGATATCCTCAATAGAATAAGTGAACAGATAAGTCAAAACTTATACACAACAATTTACTACCTAGACTCGTTTACGAAGACCAATAGGTGAACCAGAAAGAAGAAGAAAGAGATCTCTCAACATCAGGGATAGGATACTGACTCAAGAGTGGTAGCTGTTTTCGTCCAAGAAGAACTAACAAATTATCTAATAGCTGTTGATAGTTGATATTTCATGATTTTTAGGTGTTTTTATCCATGATATAAGTCTTATTTATAGAGTCTTTTTGGTGTTCATAGAGTTTTTATGAGTCTTTATAGGATTTAGCATGGATGAGAGCATAATGAAGCTAAATATAAGGATTTGGTGAACATACAAGCATTGACGCCAAGCTGTGAAGTTGGGAGAAAGTTCAGAGATATGCTTCGGTCGATGCAAGTGATGGTGTCGATCGATGCATCATCCAACAGAAGAATCAGAAGTTTTCTCACAAGTTTTGAAGATTTACAAAGTTGCCCCGAAGTTTTCTATATTTGCATCATTAGTCCCTGGTCGTGTTTAGAAATATAAATAGGATTTTTGGGTCATTATTTAGACCTAAGTTTATTTTTCTGCCACCTTTTGAGAGAGAGACGTTGAGAACTTTTTGGAAGAGACAAGTCAAGAACTCAGTCCTGTTGAGAGAAGCTTTTCTAAACTCCTTGTTCCTTCTCTACTGAATTTAATGATATATATTTTATTCATGGTTTTTTTTCATTAATCATGTCTGAGTAAATCTCTTGTTAGGTTCAGGTTTTTATAGGGTTTTATGATTTATTACATCTGTTTATTTAGGATTCTTTATCTTTCTAGATCTTCATCATAGGTTGTTCTTCATATTAATTCTTGATTGATCACCTAGAATTAATACCTTAGGAAAATAAATTGAGATGAGAATATATTTGATTTTCCTGATAAAACCTTTTGATGAGCAAAATTACTTTCTGCAAAGAAATTTGATGTAACATCCGTGAACCGAAATCCCGGTTTAGGGGATTGCATCGGTCGATGCAGGTTCAGTTTTATCGTTTTGACTTAAGTTAAACACTGCGTTTTGGGTTAGGAAAACCCTTAACTCGAGTTTTGTCTCATTAGCCGTGTTTTAGCCGCTTTTGAGAGAAAATAAAAGAGAGAAAAGTTCCCTAAGTGTTCTTGAGTGTTCTTGGTGATTTCTGGAGATTTGAGGCTGTTCCTGTAGAGATCTGTAGCTGGGATCGTTATAGGAGCTTCCTAGGAGCGTTGTTTTTCTTGTTTAAGGTTTAGAATCTCCTTGGCAAAGGTAAGTGCATGACCATGGCTTATCTAAGCTAGAGATATCTCTGATTTGCTTGTTATGTGTTGTTAGGCTTGTTAGATTGATATTTGGAATGCTAGGAAGCTTTCTTGTTGCTTGGGATCGAGTTTTGCAGCTGTAGGAACGAAGATCCAGCGAAAAGCTTCAGGAAAAACACGATGCTCGGCATTTCATCAGTCGATGCACTTTGTGCGTCGGTCGATGCAAGTACGAGGACGGGGCGTAAAACCTAGGGTTTTTGTGTTATGTCGAGCATGCGTCGGTTGATGAAGTGCGAGTGTTGATCAATGCAAGTGCATCTAGCATCGGTCGATGAAACCTTGTGTCAGTTGATGCATCCCCATCTGGTGTCGGTCGATGCATGTTGGTGTCGGTCGATGCAGAGTCCTGGTTTGTTATTGTTGATTGTTGATTGTTGGTTGATGGTTAGAGATGTCTCTATTGCTTGTGTGTATAGCCCTGTAGATGGGAGGATTGCCTTAGTGAGTGTTTATAAAATACTCATGCATTGCAATTTGTGTTTGTGGTGCAGGTAAAGGCAAAGTGTGATCGTGGAATCAAGGCAATGAAGAGGAGGATGTTCTAGTGTTTCGCTTGGTCGTCTGGTTTCTGTTAGGTTGCTAGAGTTGAGTCCTAGAATGTGTTTGGGATTGAGGATTCTATGGTTTATGTTGTTTGGATCATTAGTTAGTATTAGGAATTAATGTTGGTTATTGGTTAATTTATTGGATATTGATATTGGTTATTTCCGCTGTTGAATGTGATTATGGTTAGGTGACTAGTGGATATAGGACCACTAGTTGTAGTTTATTTATTATATTATATTTATTATTATTATTATTTTTAAGTTTGGTCCTTTCAGTTTGGTATCAGAGTCCTTACGGTTCTAGGTTTGGGTTCACTAGGCTTTGTGTTGTAGATGTTTAGGATTTGCATGTGAAACATGAATATTTGTATGTGGTAAGATGAATGATGATGGATGTATGGAATGGTGAGATATGAATGGATGGATGGTAAGGTGTTTCAATTCCCTTTATGCAGTTCTAGTATAAGAGGTGTCAATCCTAAATGAGTGTTTGTGAACAATTAAGATATGTATATGACTCTAAGTCAAACCAAATGTAAGGATGTTTGTCACTAACAATCCTATAACGAAAATGCAAAATGCAGAAAGTAAAACTACAAGAACTAGATGCTAAATGCAAATGGAACAGAATGATTGTAACAATAATGAAGAAGGAACATAAATAGAAACTACTGCTAATGAACTAATGCAAGACAAGCAATGAACATGACACTAAGTAGATGCAACATAAATGCAACTAGAATGAAGCAAGACAATCACAAATCATAAAAACAAAATTATGGGGAAGAACTCGAGCAAGCACTCGATCGAGTGTAGATCGAGTGCAGGGTCGAGCTGGACTAAACACAAAAACAGAGCAACACAATAAAAACAGAGCAATGCAAAAACGAATCAAACAACAAGCAAGCAACATGATTAAGACTCAAAAATCAATAAAAAAAAGAAGGTTCTGAGGAGGGATTCATGGGCTGAATTAATCATTGTGGTTATCTAACTTGGTCAACAAACCTCAATCAACATGAGCTAATCTCTAGACATATTATTCTAAAACAAGTTTCATCCACTCTCATGGCAAGAAACAATTAAACCTATGCATCTCTAGACTTGTTCTCACAAAGTAAAGAATCTACACAAGCAGGCATTAAACAATACATCTCAAAGCAAACAAGACCTCTAATCTCTTAGCAAGCCTAATGGTAAGCTCTAGATCTAGCCTTATCTATGCTTCTTAAACATTGGTGTGATGCTAAGATGCTTGAGATCAAATCCTACCCTCTCAGATATAGGATCAGCATTAAGAACATCTAGCCTAGAAGAGATCTACAACAATCAAACTTGACCAAAGCAAATAAACCACAAGATCAATCCAGCCTAACCCATCCTCAAGATCCTAGAGAACTACTCACAAGAACACATGATGAACAAAGTCAAAAACCCTGAAAATATTAAGACTTGCATTATTAGAAAGATAAAACAGAGATCTACAATATTGATGAAGAAATGAAACTCAAAATCTTTATATCTTGAAAGTTATGAAACCAACAAAATACAAGAATCTAGTCTTTTCTCTCTTAAAACAAGTACAAAATCTAAGAAAGATAAAAGTGCAAAAGGAATAATTCCCAAAAAGGTAAAAACTAGGTTTAGAGAATATCTAAAAAGCTGGACTCCTTTGGTGGCTGCAGGTACAAGGCTTTATATAGGAGAGGGAGTGGAAGCCTAAAAATACTAAAAGACAAAATAGTCAACGGCTCGGTCAACTCGACCTGTGCTCGGTCGAGTGGCAGGTCGAACTGGCTTCTCACGTGCATTCTCCACTCGGTCGAGTCCTCCTCAGCACACGGTTGAGTGTCTGGTCGAGTGTGCGGTCGAGTTGGACTCCGGACCTTGGTTCTTCAGCCTTAACTCTCTTGCTTTCCCTTCATGATTGCTTCACTTCTCCTCAATATTGCTTCCATGCTCCTAAAGCTCCAAAATCACCTATTTATGCATGAAAAGATGCAAATGCAATGCAACTAAACTTTAATGCATGATTAGTCCTAAAGCTACACAATAATGGTGTAAATGGCTAGCAAAAGATGCAAAAGATGTGAATATACTAAGTCTTTGCTTGCCCTCAAGCAAATAAGCAAGACATAAGAAGGTAGGTGAGGTTTGAAAGTGGGATCTCAGCTCCTAAAGCTTGCAAATAGACCATCTAGAATCAATGTCCAAGTCACTAGTACTATGATGCAAGTTGAATGAGCTGTACTTAAAAATTTTAGACAAGCATATCACAACTTTTACTGATTTGAGCCTTAGGCATCCACATGCATTCAAATCTACCATTTCCTTTAACATTCATTAATCAAGAACATGAATCAATTCTATGCAATGCTGAAACTCATTTGGCTTGGTAATAAGGGTTTTGAGACAATGATGGTCTCTTTTTAGAGTGGGGCCTGTCAATATCAAGGTTCTCTCATAAAAAATGGATTGAGCTTGAGAAGAATGCTAAAGGAAAGAACACTTAGACACATACAAGAACAAAACCTTGACTACCCAAAGGTACCCAAAGTGTTTATCCTAACAATCTAAACCCAAATGATCCTAGTGCTACCCTTTAACTTCTTCTTTTCTCTTTCACCCTTTTCTCTTTTGGTTTTCAAGTCTTAGGAGAGGTTTCTTATTTGATCTTTCTAGTGGAATGGGAGATTCTTACTGATTGCTATGGTTATCTTTTCTTCTTATTTTTAAGATATATAAGCTTTTTGCTAGACTTTCCTTTGCTTCCTTTTCTTTTCTTTAAATAGAACCATCTTAGGTAACAATTTTTACTTCCCATCCTTTCACTAGACCTTAGCTTTTACTTAAACACATTCCCCTCCTAAAGACTCTACCCTTTTCTTTCTCTTTTTCCTCTTTTCTTTTCTTTTCCTTTTCAAAACAACCAAGTCCCAAACCCAACAAGTGAACCACCTAGTCCTAGCTAGTTTGAAAATTGCAAACTAGAACCACACAAGGCTTTACTCTTGTCAGTTCAAACCTAACACTTTCTACCAAGCTCAACCCCAAAAAGGCCTCACACACATAAGAATAAACATGGCTTGAAAGAAGGTTTGGTTAAGGGGTAGGAAAACTGATTTAAGAGTGAAATCAGCTACTTGGATCAACAAGAGTGGTAAAAAAAAGGCGAAAGATGATCCAAATATGTATATGGTATCCATGAGTTTAAAGCAATGCACACATTGATAATTAAAAGTCAATATTGGGTTCTTATAAATAGGAAATGGCATCAAATCACAACATGCTTCAATTTAGACCAAATGCAATGCAGGAATTCAATACTTTGTTCAATCTTATGCTTCTAACCACTCAACTAGCATCAAAGTACTATTAACTTGGGCATTGATCCTAGTCTAGTGAATTAAGCAAGCTAACAAGGAAAAACTCATCATAGATCCCTAATGCAAATATTATACAATTCTACATGAAAAATGCTAAACAAGATCCTAATATGCAATGCAAACTACATGAACACTCTTATTTTTATAAATATTTTTGCAAAAAATTTTCTTATTTTTAGGGTTTTTCTATGCCTTAGATGCTATGCAAATACTAATATGATTATGCTAAAAATTTGAAATAAGAACACAGAGCACAATGTCAAATGCTATCTCAAACATTGGTAAGCTCTAGATCTAGCCTTATCTATGCTTCGAAAACATTGGTGTGATGCTAAGATGCTTGAGATAATATCCTACCCTCTCAGATATAGGATCAGCATTAAGAACATCTAGCCTAGAAGAGATCTACAAAAATCAAGCTTGACCAAAGCAAACAAACCACAAGATCAATCCAGCCTAACCCATCCTCAAGATTCTAGAGAACTACTGACAAGAACACATGATGAAAAAAGTCAAAAACCCAGAAAATATTGAAACTTGCATTATTAGAAAGATAAAACAGAGATCTATAATATTGATGAAGAAATGAAACTCAATCGTTATATCTTGAAAGTTATGAAACCAACAAAATACAAGAATCTAGTATTTTCTCTCTTAAAAAAAGTACAAAATCTAAGAAAGATAAAAGTGCAAAAGGAATAATTCTCAAAAGGGTAAAAACTAGGTTTAGAGAATATCTAAAAAGCTGGACTCCTTTGGTGGCTGCAGGTACAAGGCTTTATATAGGAGAGGGAGTGGAAGCCCAAAAAATACTAAAAGACAAAATAGTCAACGGCTCGGTCAACTCGACCTGTGCTCGGTCGAGTGGCAGGTCGAGCTGGCTTCTCTCGTGCATTCTCCACTCGGTCGAGTCCTCCTCAGCACACGGTCGAGTGTCTGGTCGAGTGTGCGGTCGAGTTGGACTCCGGACCTTGGTTCTTCAGCCTTAACTCTCTTGCTTTCCCTTCATGATTGCTTCACTTCTCCTCAGCATTGCTTCCATACTCCTTAAGCTCCAAAATCACCTGTTTATGCATGAAAAGATGCAAATGCAATGCAACTAAACTCTAATGCATGATTAGTCCTAAAGCTACACAATAATGGTGAAAATGGCTAGCAAAAGATGTGAATATACTAAGGGAAAACATGGTAAAATATGTGAACATCAGAATGCGTTGATTGATTATGTGAGTTAGTCAATTGTGTGTGGCATGGAGTCCTAGAACATCCTCTTCGAGCCTACTCTGTGATTCGACGGTGAGTTTATGTTTCTGTGTTATAATAGAAAATTGCTTGCTTATGGTAGTGCAGATGGCTAGAGAGGGTGCTGTTGCTGGTCATGCTGGTGGGCGCGGACATGGTCGTGGACACGGACGTGGTCGTGGTAGGGGCAGAGTCCTAGCAGTGAGTGAGACTGCGGACCAGAGTGTGACAGCTGAGGGTGTTGGCGAGTCGCAGGGTGTCGAGGAGGATTCCATGAGTGTGGTCGGACGGGGCAGTGTTGATGCTCCAGTGGACGGTGATGTTAGGGTCTCGGGTTTGGGAGTCCCAGCGGGTGGAGTCCCTAGTGTGGATTTTGCGGCTATGCTAGCACAGTTGTTGGAGCGGTTGCCACCAGTGGTACCCGCTTAGGCTCAGGTAGTGCCACTAGTGGTGGCGGAGGAGCGGCAGCCAGTTGCTGTGGATGCTGGAGCACATGGACGTTATTTGTCGATGCTCAAGGAGTTAAAGGGCATCAAGACTGCACGGTTTTTGGGTGGTACAGATCCTACTGCTGCAGATGCGTGGAGGATGAGTGTGGAACGTAACTTCCATACTCTAAGATGGCCTGAGGAGTTTTGGGTGGACATAGGGGTCCACCACTTGGTTGGTGATGCTCAGGTGTAGTGGAGATCAGTGGCTGATAGGAGAGTGCAGAGGGAGATGACTTGGGCTGACTTAGCCTTGGAGTTCAACCGCAAGTATTTTCCTAGAGAGTCATTGGACCGGTTGGAGGTGCAGTTCCTTCAGTTATCTCAAGGGACATAGTCGGTACGGGAGCTGGACTTGGAGTTCAGTCGACTTCTATGTTACGGGGGTCGGCCTATGGAGCCTGAGGAGGCCCAGATCAGGAGGTTTATGAGGGCTCTTCGTGACGACTTGAGGGTCCATTGTAGGGGACGTAGTTATGCTATGCGTGCAGAGCTGGTTGAGACTGCAGCAGAGGTTGAGGAGGATATCCAGGTTTAGTCAGTGGTGGTTAGTCCAGCAGTTCAGCCTAGTAAGGCTCAGAATCATGGAGGTTCTAGCAGGGGCGGCAAGCCTGCGCAGGGAACCAAGAGGAGGTGGGAGGCTACGCAGACGCAGAGTGGTGCGGGTTGCTTCAAGTGTGGGAGCAAGGATCACAAGTTTGCTAGCTGTCCCAAGAGGAGTGCTCCGATGGCGGGGGTTCGTGTATGCTATCATTGCAGGGAGCCAGGGCACATCAGGCCCTTGTGTCCCAAGTTGCAGCCGGTAGCAGTGGCAGCGTTGCAGCATGTGCAGCCGAGAGAGCAGCAGGTGGCACGGATTGAGCAGGCGCCACGGGTTTACACGACTGCAGAGACTAGTAGGTTCAGGTTTTATGTCTTTCCTGTAATAAAATGTTAGGTTCTCAACACATGAGGTTTGTGTAGGGACCTTGTTGGTGGGTGGGTTTAAGTCCCACGTTATGTTTGATTCTGGAGCTTCTCATAGTTTCATTACTCCGGAGTGTGCAGAGAGCACGGGAATCAAAGGGGATCATGGGGAGCATTCAGGAGTTGTCAGAGTTGCGGGAGGCAAGTTCCTGAGAGTTATTGGACGAGCTAGAGGGGTTGATATTCAGATCACAGGAGATTTGTGGCCAGTACATTTGCTTATCAGTCCAATGGAGTTGTATGATGTGATTATCGGGATGGATTGGTTCCATTGGCATATGGTGCATTTGGATTGCCATTGGGGTAGAGTGGAGTTTGAGCGTCCATGTGGGAAGTTGGTTTTTCAGGGGATTAGACCGACTTCGGGGAGTCTCGTGATCTCGGCCATTCAGGCTGGGAAGATGATCGAGAAGGGCCGTGAGGATGAG
Source organism: Camelina hispida (assembly GCA_023657505.1). Taxonomy (NCBI): domain Eukaryota; kingdom Viridiplantae; phylum Streptophyta; class Magnoliopsida; order Brassicales; family Brassicaceae; genus Camelina; species Camelina hispida. The sequence goes on from CP094637.1 coordinate 29,498,171, forward strand.
AAGTTTGAGGATGTGTTTCAGGTTGTTGAGAAGTTTGAGGATGTGTTTCAGTCATTGTAGGGATTACCACCCTCTCGGTCAGATCCTTTTACTATTGAACTGGAACCGGGGACGATGCCGTTATCCAAGGCTCCTTACAGAATGGCTCCAGCAGAGATGGCAGAGATTGAGAAGCAGCTAGAGGATTTGTTGAGTAAGGGATTCATATGTCCTAGTGTATTACTGTGGGGAGCGCCGGTGTTGTTTATGAAGAAGAATGATGGGAATTTTCGGTTATGTATTGATTATCGGGATTTGAACCGGGTCACTGTGAAGAACAAGTACCCTCCTCGTAGGATCGATGAGTTGTTGGATCAGTTCAGAGGATCTACTTGGTTCTCCAAGGTAGATCTAGCGTCGGATTATCAACAGATACCGATAGATGAGGCGATCGTGATGAAGACGGCTTTCAGGACGAGGTATTGGCATTATGAGTTTGTGGTGATGCCTTTTGGGTTGAATAACGCGACGGCAGCGTTTTTGAGATTGATGAACAGCATGTTCCAGGAGGTTTTAGACGTGTCTGTCATTATTTTCATCGACGATATCCTGGTATATTCTAAGAGTCCTGAGGAGCATGCAGTGCATTTGAGGGCAGTTCTGGAGAAGCTGCGGGAGCAAAAGTTGTTTGCTAAGTTGAGCAAGTGCAGTTTCTGGCAGCGTGAGATGGGTTTTCTGGGTCACATTGTTTCTGCAGAGGGGGTTTCTGTAGATCTAGAGAAGATTCAGGCTATCAAAGATTGGCCTTGACCGCATAATGCCATAGAGATCAGGAGTTTCCTTGGGTTGGCAGGTTACTACATGAGGTTTGTTCAGGGTTTTGCAAGTAGGACACGCCCTATGACTAAGTTGACAGGAAAGGATGTTCCTTTTGTGTGGCCACAGGAGTGTGAGGAGCGCTTTGGAAGCCTTTAGAAGATGTTGACTACTACGCTAGTGTTGGCTTTGCCTGAGCAGGGAGAACCCTATGTGGTTTATATTGATGCATCTAGAGTTGGTTTGGGGTGTGTGCTGATGCAGGATGGGAAGGTGATTGCCTACGCTTTGCGGCAGTTGTGGAAGCATGAGGGCAACTATCCTACTCATGATTTAGAGATGGCTGTTGTAGTTTTTGCCCTGATGATTTGGAGATCTTATCTTTATGGTGCAAAGGTACATATGTTTACAGATCATAAGAGCCTGAAGTATATATTCACTCAGCCTGAGCTGAATTTGAGACAGAGGCGGTGGATGGAACTTGTGGCAGACTATGATTTGGAGATAGCTTATCACCCTGGTAAGGCTAACACGGTTGCAGATGCTCTGAGTTGGAAGAGGGTAGTTTCGGCTCAGGAGCAGGAGATGGAGTCTCTGGTAGGAGAGATCACTACTTTGAGGTTGTGTGCTGTTTCACAGGAACCGTTGGGTTTGGAAGTAGTTGATAGAGCAGATCTTCTGAGTAGGGTGCGGTTGGCTCAGGAGAAGGATTTGGGGATGGTGAATGCATCAAAGGATGTTGATTCAGAGTATCAGGTCTGAGATAATGGAACTATCTTGGTGCACGGTCGGGTTTATGTGCACAAGGATGAGGAGTTGAGGCAGGAGATCCTGAGAGAGGCTCATGCGAGCAAGTTTTCTATTCATCCAGGAGCGACTAAGATGTACCGTGATCTCAAGAGGTACTATCACTGGGTCGGGATGAAGAAGGATGTAGCTAGTTGGGTCGCGAGGTGCAATGTGTGTCAGCTTGTGAAGGCTGAACATCAGGTTCCTGGCGGGTTACTGAAGAATCACCCATTCCTGAGTGGAAGTGGGATATGATCACGATGGATTTCGTGGTAAGATTTCCAGTGTCACGGACTTTTGACGCTATTTGGGTCATTGTGGACCGGTTGACTAAGTCAACACATTTTATGGCCATTAAGAAGCCCGATGGAGCAGCGGTCTTTGCTAAGAAGTATGTGAGAGAGATAGTCAGATTGCACGGGGTGCCAGCGAGCATTGTGTCTGACAGGGATTCCAAGTTCACTTCGGTGTTCTGGAAGGCATATTAGGCAGAGATGGGCACTAAGGTGCATATGAGTACAGCTTATCATCCCCAGATTGATGGACAGTCAAAGAGAATGATCCAGACGCTGGAGGATTTGCTGAGGATGTGTGTGCTGGATTGGGGTGGCCATTGGGCCGATCACTTGAACTTGGTAGAGTTTGCTTACAACAACAACTATCAGGCGAGTATTAAGATGGCTCCTTATGAGGCTTTGTATGGGAGACCATGTCGTACACCGTTATGCTGGACTCAGGTGGGGGAGAGGAGCATTTTTGGTGCTAGTTTTGCTAAGGATACCTCGGAAAAGATTCAGGTTCTCAAGCTGAACATGAAGGAGGCTCAGGATAGGCAGAGGAGTTATGCTAATAGGAGGAGGAGAGATCTTGAGTTTTAGGTAGGAAACAGAGTGTACCTCAAGATGGCCATGTTGCGGGGTCCGAACAGGTCATTGACAGAGACTAAGTTGAGCCCAAGGTTCATGGGTCCGTTCAGAGTGATTGAGCGGGTGGAACTAGTAGCATATAGGCTGGAGTTGCTTGAGGTTATGCGTGCGTTCCACAAGGTTTTCCATATTTTTATGTTGCGGAAGTGTTCTCCATGAGGGTGATCAGTTGTTGGCTAAGATTCCTGAAGATCTTCAGCCTAACATGATTTTGGAGGCGAGACCAGTGTGGGTTCTCAAGAGGAGGATCAAGGAACTTCGAAAGAAGAAGGTTCTTTTGATGATAGTCTTTTGGGACTGTGATGGTGTCGAGGAGCAGAATTGGGAGCCTCAGGCGAGGATGAAGGCAAGGTTTAAGAAGTGGTATGAGAAGCAAGCCGCGACTTGAGCTTGTCTAGCATGGTCCCATCTGTAATTCGTGGCTGGAGCGGGAATGGAGTATTCCAGCCCATCTCTCTTGTTTACTTGGTTGCTTGGGGTGGTTGGTTGTGCGACTCAGTAACAAGATGAGGTGGTGCTCGGGGTACAAAGTTTCCGTGAAGCGGGGTTTTGAGGAAAGTTTCCTGAAATAGAAGTTCCCAAAAGTGGGAAATAGAATTTGTCCATTTTAGTGGTGGAAAGCCTTGGAGGGGCTTGTGTGGCCTTAAGTGGCGGACTTTTGGGTCATTTTGCCTTGTGTGGCAGTCTTTTGAGACATTGTGTGGCCTTTGTGGCGGGGTGTTTAGCCAGAGTGCCGGTTTAGGCGGTCCTTCGGGACAGATGGTCTTTGTGACGGTCCTTCGGGACATATGGTCTTTGTGACGGTCCTTCGGGACAGATGGTCTTTGTGACGGTCTTTTGGGAAATATGGTCATTGTGACGGTCCTTCGGGACAAATGGTCTTTGTGACGGTCATGTTTAGGACATTTGTTTGGCCTTGGTGGTGGTCATGTTGAGGACATTTGTTTGGTCTTTGTGACAGTCCTGTTTAGGACAGATTGTTTGGCCTTGGTGGCGGTCCTATTTAGGACATTTCTTTGGCCCTTGTGGCATGTATATGATCCTTTTGTGGTCATGAGGTATCCTAGTGAGGGGAAATTTGGTTGGTAGGACATTGTGATGTTTTATGCGATCCACGGGAAGGAAACCTAGATAGGGATAGGACTCAGACGTGTTTAGAATTGTTTGTTCGCGACTTAGGTTCTCCTAGTACTGCCATATTCTGAGACTTTGTGGCTTGGGAGTATGGTTGGTATATCGACTTCGGATGACGATCCGGGGGCGCGCTGTAGGATGGCAACCCGAGAGACAAGTATTGGATCTTCACTTATATATTATGGCATGCGGGTTTAGGCCCGATGAGGAGCCAACATTTTGGCATGCAGACTTAGGTCTAATGAGGAGCCAATAAAAAATCAAGGTATAGGTCTATGAGGAAAAGGAAAGTCCAAAAGTCGAGAGCAAATAATGCCTGGAGCGTTAGTCTATCGCCTAGAGGTAACCTTCTATAGATCCGTCGGAGGAGTGCGGGCCATGGAGACGGTTGCACGGGAGTCCTTGGCTGATGGTTGTTCGAGATTCGAGAACGAATCTAGATTGGTGGGGGAGAATTGTAACATCCGTGAACCGAAATCCCAGTTTAGGGGATTGCATCGGTCGATGCAGGTTCAGTTTTCTGCGTTTTGACTTAAGTTAAACTCTGCGTTTTGGGTTAGGAAAACCCTTAACTCGAGTTTTGTCTCATTAGCTGCGTTTTAGCCGCTTTTGAGAGAAAACAAAAGAGAGAAAAGTTCCCTAAGTGTTCTTGAGTGTTCTTGGTGATTACTAGAGATTTGAGGCTGTTCCTATAGAGATCTGTAGCTGGGATCGTTTTCGGAGCTTCCTAGGAGCGTTGTTTTGCTTGTCTAAGGTTCAGAATCTCCTTGGCAAAGGCAAGTGCATGACCATGTCTTATCTAAGCTATAGATCTCTCTGATTTGCTTGTTATGTGTTGTTAGGCTTGTTAGATTGATACTTGGGACGTTAGGAAGCTTTCTTGTGGCTTGGGATCGAGTTTTGTGGTTGTAGGAACGAAAATCCGGCGAGAAGTTTCGGGGAAAACATGATGCTCGGCATTGCATCGGTCGATGCACTTTGGGCGTCGGTCGATGCAAGTGCGAGGACAGCGCGTAAAACCTAGAACTTTCATGTTATGTCGAGCATGCGTTGGTCGATGCAGTGCGAGTGTCGATCGATGCAAGTGCATCTAGCATCGGTCGATGCAACCTTGTGTCGGTTGATGCATCCCCATCTGGTGTCGGTCGATGCATGTTGTGTCGGTCGATGCAGAGTCTGGTTTGTTATTGTTGATTGTTGATTGTCGGTTTATGGTTAGAGATGTCTCTATTGCTTGTGTGTATAGCCCATTAGATGGGAGGATTGCCTTACTGAGTGTTTATAAAATACTCATGCATTGCAATTTGTGTTTGTGGTGCAAGTAAAGGCAAAGTGTGATCGTAGAATCAAGGCAAAGAAGAGGAGGATGTTCTAGTGTTTCGCTTGGTCATCTAGCTTCAGTTAGGTTGCTAGAGTTGAGTCCTAGAATGTTGTTTGGGATTGATGATTCTATGGTTTATGTTGTTTGGATCATTAGTTAGGATTTGGAATTAATGTTGGTTATTGGTTATTTTCGCTGTTGAATGTGATTGTGATTAGGTGGGTATGGAACCACTAGTTGTAATTTATTTATTATATTATATTTATTATTTATTATTTTTTTAAAAAAATTGAGTCCTTTCATTTGATTTAGTGATTTTGTGAACAATCTAAACCTGTTTACAAAGCTGATTTTTAACCTTGAATTTTACAAAGAGATTTGGATTTTCTGGTTTTAAATTTAGATAATATTTGCAGTGAGAACTGATTTATTTTGCAAAAGTGTTTATAGTTCTAGATCTTACCTTAATTGCTTGAATCCTAATTTATTGATTGATTTAATATTTGATAAATTCCTGAGAATTTCCCTAGATCTAGCATTTCTAATTCCTGTATTTACAACATTTTTTAATTTTGTTTCTGCATTGTTTTTAAATTAATATTTTGATTTAGCATAATTAAAAGATTAATAAGTCTATTGTGGGATCTAGAGTCTCTGTGGATTCGACCTCTAGAGTATTACAACTGCAAGGCTGTTAGTACCATTAGGGTATTACAATTTGGGCATATCAAATTTTGGCGCCGTTGTCTTTGATATGATTGGCTCTTTTGATTCACCATTAGATTAAAGTCTTTGATTTTGACTAAATTTTTCTTTTCTTATTTTACTCACACGCTTTTGTTTCTTTTCTCTTGTGTGTTTCAAGTACATGCATAAGCCTAGACCCAGAAAAAATCCTACTGGTCCAGTTGTGAAGCTTAAAAAAACCAAGAGGTAGGACAACTAGAGCATGAAAACACAAAAGCAGCCAAATCAGCAAAGATGGTCAACCCAATCATATTGAGACCTAATGAGGCTGGAGTTTTGTGGGATCAAGAGGGTCATGTGCGCAACGAACAAGGCCAAAAACTTGATGTTGAAGGACGGGTTATTCAGGAAGAACTCGTCGTGGTCGTTGAGAATGCATGTTGTGTCGACCGACGCAATGATGGCATCGATCGACGCAACCAAGAAGGCACCGACCAACGCAACCTTGGCGTCGATCGATGCAATGCCAGAGCCGGTGCGAATGGTGCAGATTTGGATGGTAATGACCAGATTCTTGATTCTTTAGGACAGACAATACAACAATGGAGAGCTTTTAAAGACTCTTGCGAACTTTAACAGACCAGACTTATTCTATGAGAACTGCTCCGCAATTGTCCCTCCTCCATTCCCAAGGAATGATTTTGAGATGAAGCCTGCCTACTTTGCTCTTGTTGGACAAAGGCCATTCCGGAACCTGCCAGATGAGAAGCCTCTATATCATATTGAGAACTTCGAGGATATAGTCACAAGTATCAAAGCTAATGGAGTCACAGAGGACTATCTCTACTGCAAGCTTTTCCCCTACTCTCTTGTTGGGGGAGCTTCTCATTGGCTAAGGCAACTCAAACCAGGATCTCTAAAGACCTGGAATGACATCAAGGTGGCATTCTTGAACTACTTCTATGATGATGCGATGTCTAATGAGCTGAGGATTACACTCTCCACCTTTGGACAAGGACCTGCTGAATCTTACAAAGCTGCTTGGGTAAGGTTCAAAGCATACCAGAGAGACAGTCAACATCATGGGTTCTCAGAGGTGCAGTTAATTAGCATCTTTTTCAGCGGTATTGACTGGAGGTATCAGATGGCTTTGGATGCTGCTAGTGATGGGAACTTCAAGACAAGGTACCCAGATAAAGCTGAACAATTGATAGAAAGGCCAGAGCGGAAAAGAATGCGGACCTAGAGCGGAAAAGAGCACATGAAGGCTATGATTCAAATCAGATATCTTCAGTTAATGCTAAGCTAGATTCAGTGCAAAATCTTCTTGTGGGTAAGAAATCAGTCCAATTTTCTGCTGAAGTTGAGACATTTGAGTCAAAGCCAGAGACTACAGAAGAAGATGTCAACTATGTGTATGGAGCTCGGTATGACAGTCAGAAGTTTGGCAATCAGCAGGGCAACAGACCTTACAGTGGGAACTCTACCGGCTACATTCCTAAGCCAGATTACTAGAAGCAGCAACAAAACAGCGGTTTTACAAGGACCTATGGTAATTCTTCTTATCAGTCTCCACCTCCACAGACTTCTGAGAGTCGAATGGAGGCTATGCTTAAGCAGATTCTTCAAGGTCAAGAGGAGTTGACAGTGACACTCAATGGAAAGATTGAAAATGTCTACACTGAGCTGAACCGAAAGATCGGTGCATTAAACATTCATGTCAAGAAGCTAGAGAATCAAGTTATTCAGACTGCTGGGTCTGTTAAACGGCAAGAAGGTTTTCTCCTTGGAAGAACTGAGTCGACCCCAAGCATGCTTTTAATGCAATTTTGGTGAAGGAAGAAGACAACTATCCGGTAGCTGATGTTGCATCGACCGATACACAGCATCATCGATTGATGCAACCACATTCCAGCGTTGATCGATGCACCACAAATGTCGATCAACACCCCCCCACAAATAGCTTCGGTTTCTCCTCAAGTTCCACCGTCTGATTGAGAAAAAGCTTATAAGCCTAAGGTCCCTTTTCCTAAGCCTAGGAGGTCTAAGCAGGTGCTTGAGGAAGCTAGATGCAAAGCTATGATGGACAAGGTGATGATAGAGATGCCTTTGATTGATGCTGTCAAGTTTTCTCCTGGGATTAAGCGATATGTGAAGAGGATGGTCACTAATGGTTTGAGCACTGAGGAAAGAGCTTTGCTAACCAAGGATGTCAGTGCAATTCTGTTGAATCATCCTCCCCAAAGGAACAAAGAGAGGTAAGCGACAGTGGTTGTATCTGAGAAAGTGAGTGCAGTGATTCAGAGTATGATTGCAGAGAAGTTACCAGATCCAGAAATTTTTGTGTTAGATTGCTCTATCTCCACAGGAAGGTTTCATCACTCTCTTTGCGATCTTGGCTCTAGTATCAATTTAATGCCACATTCAGTTACTGTGAGACTTGGGATGACAAATTTCAAGCCAACTAAGACCTCTCTTATCTTAGCTGATCGATCAAGAAAGATTCCTGAAGGTGTCTTAGAAGATGTTCCACTTAAGATTGGAGATTGCGTGATTCCCACTAACTTTGTGGTGCTGGAATATGAGAAAGAGCCTAGTGATCCTCCATCTTAGGACGCTCATTCTTGGCTACAGTTAGTGCCATCATTGATGTTAAGAAGGGACACATAGCCTTGAATGTGGATGATATGGTTATAAACTTTGAGATGGAAAAGTTAAGGAGGGCCCCCGCTATTGATGGCCAGACATTTTCTGTGGAGATTGTTTCTCATGATGATATGATCATAAAGATTCATGAAGACATCACTGCTAGGTTTGTTAAGGAGCTTGAGACAGTTTAGAAAAGTGCTGAGGTGCAAAGAAGACGCTGAAACACGAGTTGCAGGCTCAGCATCGATCAATGCAGTTGTTGCATCGATCGACACACTTCCACTAGAGCGTCTGGACTTGTCTAAAACCACAGATTCTCGAGTTGATTCCTTGGCTGCAAGTCCTAGACCAGTTGCAACGCTGAAATCTCACTATTCCACAGTCCACAAGCCACATGTAAAGCAAAGGTACACATCTCCTTCTCCTAAATTTCCTCATATCATCAATAAGAATTTCAAAGGTACAAAAACTGTTTTGCAGTTAACAAAGCCACACGATTATCGTTGAGTGCTTGTTTCTTCTGTTGATGATTTCGCAGGACATAAAAGAAGCAAACCCAACCCTAAGTCCCACCCTGGTCTTGTTCCTCATGTCCTTGGTAGACCTCATTCATCTACTGCTTATACACCCCCTTAGATGATGAGACATTCCTCTCTAAGGCATTCATTGTCATGTCCTGATCCACCGGATGTCTGAGCTCAAACACAATCAAGCTAATGACTGAAAACAAGCGCTTAGTTGGAGGAAACCCACTCATAGGTTTTTCTTTTCCACTTAAATTAAGTCATTTTTATTCTTGCTATGAGTCAGTTTGAATTTGTATTGAATTATGAACTTCTATCTATCATGTTACGTTTAATCTTGTGTTTCTTAGCAGTTCTAACATCCAGGAATGAGAGAAATACAAATTAATTGCAGCTAACTTAGGAGTAATGTTTGAACTCTCTGCATCTGTAGAGTGCGTCGACCGACACACCATCAACATTGGTCGACACAGAACATCAGGATTGGTAACACGATTTTTTTCACAGTTTCAATATTTATTCGTTTCTGTTTATTTTTATTCGCCAATCTCTTACTTGATAACACTGGGGACAGTGTTGTTTAAGTATGGGGGAGGCAGCTACTAACTATATTTTTGTTTTTGAGAGTCAGCATAAAAAAAAAAAAAATTTGTTTTATTGAGTCAAAATTTTTGTTGGGAACTATGATTTTCCTTTTTAGTACTGCCTTGGTTGATTAATGCTGCAGATTGAGTCCAAATCCGACTAATGAAAAACCGAAAGGCTGACCAGTGAACCAGAGACATCCAAATTTCCAACAGAATCCACAAAAGCCTGAGGTAATTTATGCGCTTTTCTTTTTACCTCATCAAGGAGATTGATGTTCATAGGGCTTGACTCCTTGTTCATACCTGACAAGTAAGATTTCAGAAAAGAAAAAAAATAATTGGTACTCCTCTCCCTTATTTAAGTTTAAAAGATTATTCATGAGAGCTTTGTTTTAGAAAAAAAAAGAGAATAAAAGATGAGATGATTTTGATCAGTTTAGAGAGGTAGGTAAATTACTTTTGACCCTATTATTCTACTATTGAGTCAAATGATCACACAAAGCTTGGAAGCGAGGAGTAGGTAAATTACCGATGACCCCATTATTCGCCTACATCTTTGATAAAAAGAGAAAATAATAAGAAAATATATATATATATAAAGAAAAGCTCAAAGGAAGATTAAATAGAATAAGTCTGGGGGAGAGAAAGAGTACCACAAGTGTTAAAGATATTATCTTGCTTGTTATGGTATTGTACGGAAATGAGTCTAGAAGGTTCTTGACATTGATCAAATTGATGAGTCCCATCAATGAAGGCTTAATGGAGGATGTTGTAGAAGTTGGGATGATACGAATGTCAACGGAGAAGTACATGGTGGTTCAATTTGAGTTAATCTGCTAAGCATATGGATTATGGTTTGAATGATCATGCCATTACTTTAAAAAGAAAAGGAGTTATTCATTCCACAGATGAAGTTCTTGATTTGCTTGAGGGCAACCAAAAGCTAAGTCCGAGGGAATTGATATATCATGGTTTTTAGGTGTTTTTAACCATGATATAAGTCTTATTTATAGAGTTTTTTGGTGTTTTTAGAGTCTTTATGAGTCTTTATAGGATTTAGCATGGATGATAGCATAATGGAGCTAAATAGAAGGATTTTGAGCACATTTAAGCATTGCGGCTAATCTGTGAAGTTGGGTGACAAGTTCAGATATATGCATCGGTCGATGCAAGTGATGGTGTCGATCGATGCATCATCCAACAGAAGAATCAGAAGTTTTCTCACAAGTTTTGAAGATTTACAAAGTTGCCGCGAAGTTTTTCATATTTGCATCATTAGTCCCTGGACGTGTTTAGAAATATAAATAGGATTTTTAGGTCATTGTTTAGACCTAAGTTTATTTTTCTACCACCTTTTGAGAGAGAGACCCTGAGAGTTTTTTGGGAGAGACAAGTCAAGAACTCAGCCCTGTTGAGAGAAGCTTTTCTAAACTCCTTGTTCCTTCTCTTTTGAATTAAATGATATCTATTTTATTCATGGTTTTTGTTTCATTAATCATGTCTGAGTAGGTCTCTTGTTAGGTTCAGGGTTTTTTCATTGGGTTTTTATGATTTATTAGATCTGTTTATTTAGGATTCTTTATCTTTCTACATTTTCATCATAGGTTGTTCTTCATATTAATTCTTGATTGATCACCTAGAATTAATACCTTAGGAAAATAAATTGAGATGAGAATATAATTGATTTTCCTGATAAAACCTTTTGATTAGCAAAATTACTTTCTGCAAAGAGATTTGATTTAGTGATTTTGTGAACAATCTAAACCTGTTTTCAAAGATTATTTTTAACCTTGAATTTTACAAAGAGATTAGGATTTTATGGTTTTAATTTTAGATAATATTTGCAGTGAGAACTGATTTATTTTACAAAAGTGTTTAGAGTTCTAGATCTGATCTTAATTGCTTGAATCATAATTTATTGATTGATGTAATATTTCATAAATTCCTGAGAATTTCCCTAGACCTAGCGTTTTTAATTCCTGAATTTAGAAGACTTTTAATTCTGTTTCTGCATTGATTTTAAATTAATAATTTGATTTAGCATAATTAAAAGATTAATAAGTTTATTGTGTGATCTAGAGTTTCTGTGGATTCGACCCCTAGACTATTACAACTGCAAGACTGTTAGTACCATTAGGGTATTACAATTTGAGCATATCAATAGTCTTAATGATTTGGCGGCTCCGGATATGGATTCTCAGGTGGCGGTGGTGGTTGATGCTCCAGAATCACAGGCGGTGCTTGATGTCGGGGAATCTGGTACGGTTGTTGTTAATGCTGGGGAAGCTGGTACGAAGGCTGTGGTTGCTGGTGCGGAGGCTGTTGATGTTGGGGAAGTTGGTACGTCGCCGGTGGAGGCTGATACGGTGGGTGTTGATGGTGGTATTGAGCCGCTTGGTGTTGTGGCTGAGGTGGAGATTGTGAATTAGAAGGATATTAAGATGGAGGACATGGAGAAGCTGAAATTGTTTCGTCAGAGGTTGATGGGTTAGAGGAGTGAGAAGATATTCCAAATCTGCTGTTCAATGTCCCACCGCCATGAGATGTCCCACCGCCATCGCCACGAGATGTCCCACCGCCATCGCCACGAGATGTCCCACCGCCACCGCCAGCAGAAGTCCCACCACGACCTAATCTACCACCACGAGTTTGGACAGACCTGCCTTAGTTTGCCATTAGAAGAGTTGTAGAGATTGATTTTGAGAGATAGATTTTGGGAGAGATAGATTTCGAGATAAAAAGATTAAGAGATGAAGAATCTCGAGAGAAAGTTTTGGGAGAGAGATACCTTTAGGTTCCCAAGAGAGAATAAGAGGTTTCGAGATAATGAAAAGAAGAAATGATTAATAGTTTTGAGAACCGTGTTAGATGGTTAATAGAGTCACACATTAGTCACAAACTAGTCACAACTTAATTTTGGGTGAGGGGAAATTTGGTGGTTATATTTCACTAATATTGTCGAAAATTTTGCTTTATGTGGTCAGTAACAAATTAGTCACAAAAGAGTAGTTGCAAAACGGTGATACTTCTGGTCAGTCACAAAGTAGTCACAAATATTGAAAATGGTTGCAAACTAGTCACAAATTGTGACCAATTTGTAACTCAATATTAGTAGACATAAGCCTATTTGGTTTTTCGAAAGCATGAAATATAAAATTTTTGACTTGTAACCATTGACATTGTAATTAAAGTGTCAAAAAACAAGGTCAGAGAAGAAATAAATATATTAGAAAGAAAATTTGAACATTATACAATTTTAGAAAGTGTTTGTTGTATAATACATTTAACACTTAATACATGATATTGAATATACACTAATTGATTCATTCTATGGACATATATCTTATAATGGAAATATTAACTATACAAATTTGTTCAAATATATGTAGATAATAAACACTTAAAATAATTTGAATACAATTTTGTTAAAATTGGAAAAAAAAAATAGTAGGCAGTTGTTAAAGGGTTGCAAAAGAGTCACAATTTTCAGGTGTCGGTGGCAAATTATTCAGGTGTTAGTCGCTACCTAGACTCGTTTTGTGACCAATGTGAGTCAGAAAACTAAATATGGTATTTCTTAGATTTAGTCGCAAATTAGTCACAATATGCGACGTTTCTGCGACGCCCTAAGAAAATATGATTTTTTAATAAAAATACAAATATTATACATCATTAAAATACAATATAACAACCAATATTAAAGATATTATACATTATTAAAATGCCATTATAATAAGTATATTACACAAATTAAAGTCTTAAAATTGTGATTCAATTTCCTCATCTTCATCTTCCGATGACGATTCGTTACACCAAAATTCTTCTTCTGGTTCAGCATCTTCGATTTCAAAGTCAATGTGCTCAACATTCTGGTTTGTGTCTACCAAACTATCAATTATGATATCCTCAATATTATGATAATAATACCTAAGATTAATGGTTCATAATATTTATACTTCTTTGATTGTAGCACGTCAACAATGCCTCCATCTCTAATTCGAGTGCCTTTGCCAATTCTAGGATCAAACAATTCACAAAAGAAAACTATGATCCTTAAATTCAAAAATCCTGGATACTTGAGCTGAATAATATTTTCGATGGTCCCATAATAATCATCTTTGTCATGTGCTTGTGAATAATTTGACCCTCGAACACATATCCTATAATTCATTGTTTTTCTGGTTCTCCCATGGGCCTTCGTGTGAAACAAATAACTTCTTGTAAAATACATAGGCCACGACTTGACTTTATTTTTATGACCTTCCACTATATCATATACCCATGGAGGAAAACTTTCTGAACTTGTAGAAACTTGTACGTGTATATAATATAATTAAAAATATACACAAATGATATATATTAAATTATTGAAGAGTATATTCTTACATATTCATGAATCCATTTAGGAAAATCTGCTTTTCTTTTTGAGATGACTTCAGCCTCAGAAAGTTCTGGATCACCATATCGAATATGCACCTCCAATAATCTGTGTTTCACCAAAAATTTATATGATTTATTAACCCGAAACCAAGAAGATCATGTATATTAAAAATTAATAAGTTAACAAAGAGCATACCTCTCAAGTGGCCTAAAATAGTCACAATTGCACAAAACATATGTATGTGCACATTTGTACTCTTTTTCACTTAACCAAATTTACTACATTTGCCACTTGGACAACCCACATGAGTGAATATTTCTGGTAGGCCTGCGAATTCGGGTCGGGTCGGATACTTCGGGTCGGGTAATTCGGATAGTCGGGTAGTTCGGAATCTGAGAAGTGTTACCGAAAATAACCGATTTAATTAACGGGTCGGGTCGGTTCGGGTATCGGGTTTTTCGGTTATTATTTTTGGTTACCGAAACTAACCGAAGTTTTTAGATTTTTGGTTAGTTTGGTTATTTAAGTTAAATCGGGTCAAAATTTTTGGTTATTTTCGGGTAAATTCGGGTAATTTCGGTTATTTACGGGTAGTTTGGGTAATTTGGGTAATTCGGGTCGGTTAATTTCGGGTAATTTCGGGTAATACGGGTAATTCGGTTAAATTCGGGTAACCGATCGGTTAGGGTGAACCGAACCGACCGAACCGATAACCGATTGCATATTTTAACTTCTTCCGATCGGTTTTCTTCTCTTAACCGAAACCGAACCGAAAACCGAAAATTTCGGTTCGGTTCGGTTCGGAATTTTCGGTTCGGGTAATATTCCCAGGCCTAATTTCTGGTATTGGTACAGGAAAAACAGGTACTTCACCTTCATCATACCTCATCTCCCTGAAAATTAAATTTAATTTACCATCATTAGTATAGCTGGACGCAAATACTGAATTACCACAATTACTAATTAAGCTATACCTTCTTCGGTTCGCTGGTAGATAGTGTTATGAAAAATAAGATATCTCTTCATCTAACTATGATTGAACTATTGATCCCGCTGGATATCTTTTGTTCTTCGCCTTGTTTTTAAAATGTTTAAAGAACCGTTCGAAAGGATACATCCATCTGTATTGCTCAGGACCACCGAGTTGTGCTTCGTATGGGAGGTGTACAAGTAAGTGCTCCATCACATCAAAGAAAGAAGGCGGAATTTTTTTTTTCCAAATTACACAAAGTCATCACAATGTTCTCCTTCAGAACCTCAAGGTGGGTTTGTTCCAACTGCATAAATCACGGAAAATGCTCCAAGCCCTACAAAATTAAAACATTATATCTTTAATTATTTCCTTACTATTTTCAATAATAAAACATGCAAGAGATAATTAATATATACCTGATAATGCAAGGTGCACATTTCACGGTAGAAGTTCTGCAAATATAAACGGAAGCAGTCGTTTCATAAATACATGACAATCATGACTTTTCATTCCTGAGAACTTTCCACCGTTGATGTCTGCACAACTAGCTAAATCTGAAACATAGCCGTCAGAGAATTTAACCTCATGTTTGACACATTCTAACAGGCATTCTTTTGCTTTCAGAGTCAACCTCCAAACAGGAAATGGAGATCTTCCTCCGTCATCTACATGCAATTCTTTCTAGAGAGCTGATAAGCGGGTTTTCACCAGGGTAACAATTCCCTATGCAGTTGTAGTACAAAGGGTTATCAATCCAAATTGTTGTTTATGCTAGCAGGAAGGATGCAATGAGAACAATGCAAGTCAAGCCAAGCAAAAATGGGTCTTGTCTAACAATCCTAAAATAATAAAAGAAAATAGTATAAACAAAGAACCACTGTGGGGTGATCGAGTAAGTAAATGAAGTATGAACAACTCGAGGGGTTATTCGAAGTAGGTGATCGTGTTCCTGTTTGGGTAAGGGATCGAGTAATGAATGAAAATGCAAGCAATTAAAATATGAAAGCTTCTAAGGATGGGGTAATCGAATCCTAAGTATGCCTGACCGGTACAGATGTCTTACATGTCTCAAGCAAATATTTCCTAGACAATGAATCTCTAAAATCTTGTTAAAACATTCTCGCGATAGAAACAATCAACCTTGATCACTCCCCTACCCAACCCTCGTTGGAGAAACATGACCAAGCAGGGATTAAGATCTGATTCATTATTGTCAGTAAGCCCCTTACTCATCTAATCTCTTAGGCTAAGTGAGTAAACCACTAGCATTGGTTGATTCAAGCATCTCATCTACACCTCTCGGTGGTATAACACATTAGATCTAATCTCACCCTCACGGTTTGTTGACAACACTAAGAACACCAATCTAGAAGGAAATCTATTAAACACATACAATCAAACTAAGACATCCTAACCGATCAAGAACACAAAATCAACTATTCCATCCCTAGAAACTTTACTACACTACTCGGAAATCATAGCAAGAAACATAAAAGCATATATGAATGAAAATTGCATTGTAATAAACGATAAAGTAGAGAAGTGAGAATACAAGATAGAAATCTAAAGAAATGATAAATATATATGAAACAAATCCTAAAAAAAAGTGAAAAGAGTTTTGAGTCGCTCAGTTCTCTCTCAGAAGCTCTCGATCTCTGGTTGAGGGTCTGCGGCGTGCTCATTTGCGAGGAATGAGAGGAGGGATTTATATATGGAAACCCCTTTGACCTATCTTCCCAGTCCTGCCTGAGGGTATACTCGATGGGGTACACGAGGATGAGGTCGGGTTACTCCTCGGGTAGATCTTCAGGATGTTCTTCCTGCTCTTGGATCTTCCTCGAAAGTGTTGGGGTTCAGACTTGTTCTTCCAGCTCGATGGCTCCTTCGGGTACATGCTCGTTTTTGTCCTTGTTTTCCCCCATTTTAGGCTCTTATGCACCTGTTTTCATCCAAAATATGTAAATGCAAAAATGCAACACCCTAAATGGCCTAAAAGTGAATTTCTACAGTTAATGACCTGAAAATGCTAATTTAAGGGTATAAACAATGCAAAATATGGACAAAAAAAGATGTTAAAAACATGTAAATTAGAGAATTATTAAGAGCAAAATCTTTTAATGTCCAATCTTGACTTCACTGTATCTTTTGATCTATCTTTAACATTCATAGTACTATACATGATATTATCATTCATATTCTTCTCGATATGCATCAAATCAAGAAGGCAACTCCCAAAATATACTTTCTTTATGTCAATTATGCCACTTTCCATAGCCTTCCACTTTATCTTTATGACCATTTCCACCGCAAACAGATGTTTTAGGTGCTTTAGATTGCCTTATACGCTGATATATAACTTCTCCAGTCAGAGATGCCGGTGGATAGTCGTTCAAAGCATGTTTTCCCTTCAGAAATTTATTTCTATTCTTTAGCAGTGGATGATTTGTAGGAACAAACCTCATGTGACAATCAAACCAATATGTCTTTGTACCAGCCGGCAACCAAAAAGCATTTGTATCATCCATACAAATAGGACATGATAATCTCCCATGAGTTGTCCATCCTCACAACATACTATATGCCGGAAAATCGCTAATAGTCCATAAAAGCACAACTTTAAGGTTGAAGTTTTGATCTAAAGAAACATCATAGGCTTCAACCCCGTTGTACCATAGCTCCATTAACTCGTCGATCAACGGTTGGAAGAAAACATCAAGACTAGCTCTTGGATGATTTGGACCTGAATTTAAAATTGTCAGGAACAAATACTCACTGTTCATGCACATATCCGGAGGTAAGTTGTATGTTGTCAAGATTACAGGCCATATTGAATGGTGTTTTGACATGCCAAAAGGATTAAAACCATCTGTACATAATCCGAGATAAACATTTTGTGTTTCTCCTGCAAATGTAGGATGTAGATGTTGGAATTCTTCCACTCAGCTGCATCAGATGGATGACACATTAATCCGTTTTCTGAATCATGCTCAACATGCCATCTCATCGTCGATGCAGTCTTCTCTGATTGGTACATTCTCTTCAATCTGTCAGTAATAGGTAAATACCACATACGACTAAAAGGTATTCTATTTCTTCCCTCACATGGTTTTCCACAAAACTTGCAATGTTCCAACTTCGCATCTTCTTTCTAGAGGAGCATACAATTATCTATACATACATCAAATGTATGGTACGACTATCCTATCTTTCACATCAAAGACTCTGTGTCGTAGTATGAACCGCTTCACCATACCAGCAAATGCATTCCCACGAGTCCATGAGCCCATGCAGGTTTTAGATAAATTATTATCTACCTTGTTGTTCATGAAACGAGCAGCCAGCGACAATTTCGACTGACCTTCCCGACACCAATCATAAGTTGGATTATTTGCAGCATCTAACATATCATAAAACCATTTTGCATCTTGGACAGGTTTTTCATGAACATGGTATCCACTTTCATGTTCATGTTGATGATACTGATTAAATGGTGTAGTACCATGAAATGCATCATTCACCATACCAGCAAATACATTCCCTCCATCAAATTCTACTGATTGACCACCCCACGTATAATCTACATTACCATAGTGACTACTTGTTCCTTCCCCAACCACATTATAATCTTCACCATGTTCAAACCATACATAATATCCAGGTGTGAATCCTTTACTATGCAAATGCGATGAGACGAGCATGCAATAACTTTTCATTTTTACATTTAAAGCAAGGGCAGAGAAACCTACCTCCACTGTTAAGTGCTAATGACTGGTTACTTGCAAAAGCTATGAACTGATCTACCCCCTCCGAAAATGCCTTCGAGATATGATTCTTCTCTGGATCGATTATGTTCTACATCCACTCTCGTGAATAAGTCAACATTTTTTCTCACTTTTTTCCCTTTTTTCTTCTTTATTTTATTTCTCTCCTTTTTTCTTTCTCTGTTTTTATTTCGCTTTTTTTTTCTTGTACCAAATAATGAAAATGAGAGGTGTGAGAAATGAGAGGAGTGAGCGGTGGCTTATATAGGGATAACATTATCACCGTCTTGCGACTGCCTTATACGAGTCATAAATTTGCGATCGTTTTGCGACGAAGTTGCCACTTTATTACGACTACTTTGGGACTACAATTATATGTCGGCAAAGTTCAGTACACCACCTATCCTCAACATTTTCCACATTTTTAACTAACTTTTGTTTACGACTACTTTGCAATGGATTTGTAACTGAAAAAGATAGTTACAACTCCGTCGCAATTTTGTAACGACATTGTGACCAAAATTAACAATTTCTACTTAAGTCGCTAAGTTGTCGCTGTTTGCGACTATTTCGCAACTCCTGCTATAGTGTTCTCATAGTAGTCTTAAAGTAGTCGCAAATGAGCGATGCCTTAGCAACTATTTTTATTAGTCGCATATTTAGGACTAATTAGCGACGATAGTTTCTGCAGTTGTGTTATAGTCGCAAAACGGTCACAAAAAGATCGCAAATATTTGTGACCGTTTATGTGGTCGTAAATAGTAGTCTCAAAACATAGGTTTTCTTGTAGTGCGAAGGACCGCCTAAACAGGCAACATTGGCTAAGCAGCCCACCACAAAGGACACACAATTGGCTAAACAGCCCGCCACAAAGTCCAAACAACGTCTCAAAAGACTGCCACACACGGGCACACATGACTCAACAGTATGCCCACAAAGGCCACACAAGCTCTCCCCCCAAGGCTCCCAACCACTAAAAAATGGACAAATTTAACTCCCATAAAAATTTCAATTTTTAGAGCTTTCCACTTTTAGAAACTTCTATTTTAAGAAACATTCCCTCTTTAATAACCGCCTCGTGGAAATTCTTATCCCGAACACCTCCTCATCTCATTACATAGTCGCACAAGCAACCATCCCTAAGCGACCAAGTAACAAGAGAGATGGGTTGGAATACTTCATTCTCGCTCCAGTCACGTTCTACAGCTGGGACCAGGCTAGACAAGCTCAAGTTGTGGCCTGCTTCTTAAACCATGCCTTCATCCTCGCCTCTGGCTCCCAAGTCTGCTCCTCAACAATATCACAGTCGCAAATGACTCTTATCAAAGGAATCTTCTTCTTTCGAAGTTTCTTGATCCTCCTTTCGAGAACCCTCACTGGTCTTGTCTCCAAAGCCATGTTAGGCTGAAGATCCTCTAGAACCTTAGCCAAGAACCGATCATCCTCACGGAGACACTTGCGCAACATAGATACATGGAAGACCTTGTGGAATGCACGCATACCTCAAGCAACTCCAGCCTATATGCTTTCGGTCCCACCCGCTTAATCACCATGAACGGTACCATATACCTCAGACTCAACTTAGTCTCTTTAAATGACCTATTTGGACCCCACAACATGACCATCTTGAGGTACACTTTCTATCCCACTTGAAACTCAAGATCTCTCCTTCGCCTATCGGCATAACTCCTTTGCCGGTCCTGAGCTTCTTTCATGTTTAGCTTGAGAACCTGAATCTTCTCCAAGGTCTCCTGAAAAAACCTCTCCCGTACATGCTCCTCTCACTCACCTGAGTCCAGCATAACAGTGTACGGCATGGCCACTCATACAACGTCTCATAAGGAGTCATCCTAATACTCGCCTGGTAATTGTTGTTGTATGTAAACTCTACTTAATGGCCACCCCAATCCAACACACACATCCTCAGCAAATCCTCCAACGTTTGGATCGTCCTCTCTGAGTGCTCATCTGTCTGGAGATGATAAACTGTACTCATATGCACATTAGTGCCCATCTCTACCTAAAATGCTGTCCGAAGTGAACTTGGAATCTCTATCAGACACAATACTCGATGGCACCCCATGCAATCTGACTATCTTGTTCACATATTTCTTAGCCAAGACCGTTGCTCCATCAGTCTTCTTAATGGCCATAAAATGTGCCGACTTAGTCAACTGGTCCACAATGACCCATATCGCATCAACGATCCGAGAAACTGGCAACCCTACCACAAAATCTATCGTGATCATATCCCACTTCCACTCCGGAATGGGCAAACTCTTTAACAAGCCATCCAGAACTTGATGTTCGGCCTTCACTAGCTGGCAGACATCACACCTCGCGACCAAACTAACTACATCCTGACCCAGAGATAGTACCTCTTGAGGTCACGATACATCTTAGTCGCTCTAGGATGAATATAGATCATGCTCGCATGAGCCTCCCTCAATTTCTCATACCTAAACTCCTCATCCTTGGGCAAACAAATCCGCCTGTTCACCAATATGGTACAATTAGCTGAGACCTGATACTCTGAATTAACATCATTAGAGGAATTCACCAGCCTCACATCCTTCTCCTGAGCCAACCGCACCTTGCTCCAAAGGTCTGCTCTATCAGCCGCCTCCAAACCCAGCGGCTCCTACGAAGTAGCACACAACCTCAACCCATGTCCTGCTCCTGAGCCGAAGCCGCCCGCTTCCGACTCAGAGCATCTGCAACCAAGTTAGCCTTACCAGCGTGGTAGGCTATCACCAAATCATAATCTGCCACCAGCTCCATCCACCGCCTCTGCCTCAAATTCAGCTCGGGCTGAGTGAATATATACTTCAGGCTCTTATGATCTATAAACAATTGTAATTTTGCACAATAAAAGTAAGATCTCCAAATCTTCAGGGGAAAAACTACAACAATCATCTCTAAATCATAAGTATGAAAGTTGTCCTCATGCTTCCGCAACTACCCCGAAGCGTAGGCAATCACCTTCCCATTCTGCATTAACACACACCCCCAAACCAACTCTAGATGCATCTGTATAAACAACATAGGGCTCTCCCTGCTTTGGCAATGCCAACATTGGAGTAGTAGTCAGCATCTCCTTCAGGCTTGCAAAACCCTTCTCGCACTCCTGTGACCAAACAAAAGGAACATCCTTCTATGTCAACTTCGTCATCGGACGTGCCTTGCTTGCAAATATCTGCACAAATCTCTGGTAATAACCTGCCAATCCAAGAAAACTCCTGATCTCTGTTGCATTTTGCGCCCTGAATCTTCTCTGGATCTATAGAAACCCCATCTGCAGACACAATGTGACCCAGAAAACCCATATCTCGCTGCCAGAAACAACACTTGCTCAACTTCGCAAACAACTCCTGCTCCCACAGCTTCTCTAGAACTGCCTTCAAATGAACTCCATGCTCCTCTGACTCTTGGAATAAACCAGGATATCGTCGATGAAAATGATGACACACACGTCCAGAAATTACTGAAACATGTTGTTCATCAATCTCTGCTGGCGCGTTAGTCAACCCAAATGGCATCACCATGAATTCATAATGCCCATACCTCGTCCTGAATGCAGTCTTTCTCACATCTGCCTCCTCTATCGGGATATGATCGTAACCTAACGCCAGATCAACCTTGGAGAACCATGTAGCACCTCTGAACTGATCCAACAACTCATTCATCCAGGGAAGAGGGTACTTATTCTTCACAGTGACCCTGTTCAAACCCCAATAATCAATACACAAGCGGAAACTCCTGTCCTTCTTTTTAACGAATAACACCGGCGCTCCCCACAATGATACACTATAAATCCCTTGTTCAACAGATCCTCCAACTGCTTCTTCAGCTCTGCCATCTCTGCTGGAGCCATCCTGTAAGGAGCCTTGGATAACCGCGTCATCTCTGGTTCCAGTTCAATCATGAAAGGATCAGACCGAGATGGTGGTAAACCCTGCAATGACTGGAGCACATCCTCTAACTCCTCAATAACCTGAATACCGCTAATCGTAGAATGCCCCACTAGCTCCGACATTGATATACTAACCAAATAAGCCTCACGTCTCTTCTCGATCATCTTCCCAGCCTACATGGCCAAGATCATGAGACTCCCCGAAGTCGGTCTAACTCTCTCAAATACCAACTTCCCTTCGGACGCTTAAACTCTGCCCTACGTTGATGATAATCCAGATGAACCATATAATGGTGCAACCAATCTATCCCCAAGATAACATCATACAACTCTACCGAGCTGATAAGCAAATCCGCTGGCCACGACTCTCCTGCGGTCTAAATATCAACTCCCCTCGCCCTTCCAATAACTCTCAGAAATTTTCCTCTCACAACTCTGACAACTCCCGCTCACTCTCCGAGATCTCCTCTGATATTAGCACTCTCTGCACACTCTGGGGTAATGAAACTATGAGTTGCTCCCAAATCAAACATAACGTGGGATCTAAACCCGCCCACCAACAAGGTCCCTACACAAATCTCATGCGCTAAGAACCCTAACACTTGTCACATGCAATTTATAAAAATCTAAAACTACAAAAATTCACAAAGTTCGTTTTACAGAAATAATACATGTGATCGTCCCGGCACTGGCTCAACCAGCCTCCAAAGTCGTGTACACCCGTGGCATCTGCTCAATCTGTGCCACCTGTTGCACTCCCGGCTGCACTATATGCTGTACTACTGTCACTGCCATCTGCTGCAACTTAGGACACATGGGTTTGATGTGCCCAGGCTTCCTGCAATGATAGCATACACGAACCGCTTACTGTGACGCTGGTGGAGCACTCCTCTGGGGAGAGCTAGCCACCTTGTGGTCCATACTACCACATCCAAAACACCCTGCACCACTCGCCTCTGCGAAGCCTCCCACTTCTTCTTGGTTCCCTGCGCAGGCTTGCTGCCTTTGCCAGAACCTCCAGGATGCTGAGCCTTCCTAGGCTGAACTCCTGGATTAACTGTGACTGACTGTTCTCGGATATCCTCCTCTATCTCTACCGTAGTCTCAACCATCTCTACACGCGTAGCATAGCTCCGCCCTCTATAGTGAACCCTCACATCATCACGAAGGGCCGTCATAGACCTCCAGATCTAAGCCTCCTCAGACTCCATCGCCCGACCCCCATACATCAAAAGTCGACTGAATAGCTACCTCACTGATCGAGTCCCCAAATATAACTGAAGGAACTGCACTTCCAACCAGTCTAATGCCTCTCTAGAAAAATACTTTCGGTTGAACTCCTCCACGAAATCAGCCCAAGACATATCCCTTTGCGCCCTCCTAGAAGCCACTGATCTCCACCACAAGTGAGTATAACCAATCAGGTTGTGGACCCCTATGTCCACACAATACTCCTAAGGAAATCTGAGAGACTGGAAGTTATGTTCCACTCTCGCCCTCCACACATCTGCAGCGGTAGGATCTGAACCACCTGAAAACCGCTTAGTATCGATGTTGCTCATCTCTCTCAGCATATTGACTTAACGAGAATGAGCTCCTACATCCGCAGCCACTAGCTGCTGCTCCTCTGACGCCACTGGCGGTACTACCTAAGCCTGAGCCAGTACCACACTCGGTAACCGCTCTAGCACTCGCGCCTACAAGTCCGCAAGATCAAAGCCTCCTCCAAGAGAACCTTAACATCACCGGCCAACCCGGCACCGACACCAACCACACCAACTCTCTTAGCGCCTATGGTCCTATCGGTACCCCCACAGGCCACACTCTGGACCCCTCCTGTAAACCCTGCGACTCACCGACGCCCTCAGCTGTCATACTCTGTTCCACGGCATTACTAACCGATGGGCCTCTGCCCTACCACTACCATGTCCGCGTCTGTAACATTTGTGAACCAATTTGGGATTTTGGGAGTGGGTGTCGATTGATACCAAGAGTAGTGTCGATCGAGACCATCAATTTTTGGGTACCCCGGGTTGATCTGAATTGTCGTTTTGGCTCTGTTTGGTTCAATTGAAGCTTCTAATCGATGTATTTAAAGAGGAAAACGACGAAAAGGGTTTTGGGATGTATTTATGTCGCCGTTAGTGAAAGTTAGTGTAACACCCCGACCGCCACCTCTAGTGGGCCCCATATCCAATCCCAGTCCATGGGCCCACTTTCCTTTATGGGCATCACATCCTCTCACTAGGCCCGTGAGCCCATCCATATTCGACGGTCGGTTTGCTACGTCCGGGAGGTTTTATAGACTTGTTACCGTCCCTACAAATCACCACATGATCTTTCCCGGTGTTTTGTCCTCACTCACACAGTTCCGACAGTCACTTCCCGGTAGATCACCCATCCTGAGACTACTCCAGCTCAAGCACCCTTAACTCTGGAGTTCTCTCAGGACCCTTGACCGAAAAGATAAGTGCACTTTGGTGACAATAGGTGGCCAAATAAATTCTTTTTAAACCTCTCTGCAAGTCTCTGAAACAGGGGTGTCACAGTTAGAGGGAGAAAGAGTGTTCTTGAGAGTTTGGAGGCTTTTTGGAGAGATTCTTGGCTGGTTTGAAGAGATCTGTTGCTGTAGAGTGGGGACCTAGAGCTAGGAACGTGGGAGAAGCTTTCTAAGGTGTTGGATTTATCACTTTGGGTCAGAATTTCCTGCAAAAGAGGTGAGTGCATGACCATGGCTGATCTAAGCTTGAGATCTCTTTTGTTTTCCTTGTTCTATGTTGTTTGTGGTGTTGTTCTTGCTTGTGGTGGTTGTGTTATTGTTCTCATAGGTCCTGAAGCTTTTGGGTAAGTTTGGGACGGATAGGAGATGGTTAGAAACAGATATTCGATGATCGGCTTCAAGCATAACGTGTCTGCGGAGTCGGTGTCGATCGCCACCAGGTGTGTGTCGATTGACACCAAGTAGGAGTCAATGTCGGTTGACACTAAGTTGTTTGTCTCTTGGTTTCCTGGTTTGTTGTGTTGTTTGTAATGCTTAACATTTGAATCTCAGTTGCTTGTGTGTATAGCCTAGTAAATGGGAGGATTGTCTCACTAAGTATTTGTAATATACTTACGCATCTCAATTGTTGTTTGTGGTGTGCAGTTATGTGACGTAGAATCATGTCAATGAGGAGGAGGATGATCTAGGGTCTCGGTTATGGTTATGTTATTTATGTTGAAACCTTGGCTAGAGTTATGCTAGGTTGTTGGATAGAATGGTTAGGAATGTGATTGTATTGATGATATGTTGGTTCTGTATTGTTGGTATGTTTCCGTTGTGCATAATAGTTGTTGTTGTTTTATTGTTGAATTGTGGTTGGGTTGGTTTAATTAAGTAAAATGGGATGCTTAATTATATATTATTATTATTATTAAAAAAAAATAGGACGGGTTGTTTCAGCGTCCGCGACCACGACCAGCAACAGCACCATCTCTAACCATCTGCACTACCATGAACAGATGGCTAAGCAAGCAATATCAACTGAACACAAAACAAAAACTCACCGTGGAATCACATTGTAGGCTCGAGGAGGATGTTCTAGGCCTTCATGCCACACAGAATTGACTAACTCACATAATAAATCAAAGCATGCAAATCCACAACATCAACAATAGAAACCTAGTGAACACCAAACCTAGAACCGTAAGGGCTCTGATACCAAACTGAAACGATCCGACCTGATGTTCATATATTTTACCTTGTTTTCCCTTAGATTATTCACATCTTTTGCATCTTTTTCTATCCATTTTCACCACTTTTGTGTAACTTTAGGATCAATCATGCATTAGAGTGTAGTTGCATTGCATTTGCATCTTTTCATGCATAAACAGGTGATTTTGGAGCTTAAGGAGCATGGAAGCAAAGGAGAAGAGATGTGAAGCAGTCATGAGGAGGAAACAAGGAAGTTAAGGCTGAAGAACCAAGATCCGGAGTCCAGCTCGACCAAGCACTCGACTGAGTGGGAGATGGACTCGACCGAGTGGAGTTGCACCAGGGAAGCCAGCTCGACCGGTCACTCGACCGAGCACTGGTCGAGTTGACCGATCCGTTGACCACTTTGACTTTTCCTATTTTTAGGGCTTCCACCTTCCCCACTATATAAGGCCTTGTACTGCAGCCACCAGAATCTAGATTTTATTCCAGCTTTTCAGAAACCTAGTTTTTACCTTTTTAGGAATTTTTTTCCTTTTGCTTTTTATTTTCTTTTTAGATTTTGTTCTTAAGAAAAGAAGAAATTCTTCATACTTGTTGGTTTTATAACTTTCTGGGTATTAAGAATCTGAGTTTGATTTCTTCTTTAAAGTTGTAGATCTTTATCTTATCTATCTAATAATGCAAGTTTCAATGATTTCTGGGTTTATGATTTGTTTGATCATGTCTTGCTGTGAGTAGTTATCTTAGGATCTTGAGGTTGGGTTAGGATAGATTGATCTTGTGGTATATCTGATTTGATCAAGCTTGATTGTTGTAGATCTCTTCTAGGCTAGATGTTCTTAATGCTGATCCTATATCTGAGAGGGTAGGATCTGATCTCAAGCTTTTTAGCATCACACCAATGTTTAGAAAGCATAGATAAGGCTAGATCTAGAGCTTACCATTAGGCTTGCTAAGAGATTAGAGGTCTTGTTTGGTTTGAGATGTATTGCTTAATGCCTGCTTGTGTAGATTTTTTTCATTGTGAGAGCAAGTATAGGATTGCATAGGTTTGATTGTCTCTTGACCATGAGAGTGGGAGAGACTTGTCTTAGATTAATATGTCTAGAGGTTAGCTCATAGCATTGCTTGAGATTTGTTGATCAAGTTAGATTACCATAATGATTAGTTTATCCCATGAATCCATCCTCAGGAACCTTCTTTGTTTATTGAATTCTTAGTTTAAATATCATCGTTTGCTTGTTGTTCGATTTGATTTAGCATTGCTCTGTTTTTCTTGTCTTGCTCTGTTCTCACCTTTTTGCCCAACTCGACCACCCACTCGACCTACACTCGGCCGAGTGCTGATCGAGCTGATCCCTAGATTTCTTGTTTATGTTTTGTGTTTGTCTTGCTTCATTCCAGTTTGATTTCCATTGCATTCACTTAGCATCTAGTTCATTACTTGTATTGCATTAGTTCATACCTAGAGTTTACAGTTTCTGTTTCTGTTTTTAGATCATAATCATTCTGTTTTATTTGCATCTAGTCTTTAGTTCTTGTAGTTTATTTTCTGCTTTCATCATTATCATCATAGGATTGTTAGTGACAAACAATCATCACACTTGGCTTGACTTAGATTCATATGCATATCTTGATTGTTCACAAGCACTCAGACTAGATTGATACCTCTTATACTGCAACTGCATAAGGGGAATTGAAACGCCCATCATCATTCCATATCATACACTTTCACACACATTCACCATTCACCACACAAATATACATGTTTCACGACCCATTTATAAAAAAAATAATTAGTGGTCCCATACCCACTAGCCACCTAACCACAATCAATTAACCAGCAGAAATAACCAAAATATGCTATTAAACCAATAACCAATAAATAATAAACCAATAATTCAATGCCAATAATGAACCACCAACAGAATCATAAAACATCATACCAACAACCTAGCAATGTTCAATTGACCCAACTCTAGCAACCTAAGAGAAGCTAGACAACACAATACAATGAGCCCCTAGAACATGCTCCTCTTCATCGTCTTAATTCCACGATCACACTTTGCCTTTACCTGCACCACAACACATATGAGATGTGGATATTTTATAAACACTCAGTGGGGCAATCCTCCCATCTATTGGGCTATACACACAAGCAATTGAGATATCTTTAATCATCAAGCAACAATCTACAAACAAGCAATAAACCAGGATAACTGCATCGACCAACACCAACCCATGCATCGACCGACACCAACCCATGCATTGACCGATACAAGGTTCACCAGCATCGACCAACACTAACACTGCACCGACGGATGCATGCTCGACGCCTCCACATGACATCGACCGACGCTCCTAGGTCAACTCGCGCAGTCCCCAAAGATCCTTGTTGGATCTCCGTCCCTAAACCACCAAAACACAATCCAATGCAACAAAAAAGCTTCCCAAATAACACATAAAACAAGTAAATCACAGAAATCACAAGTTTAGATAAGCCATGGCCATGCACTCACATTTGCCAAAGAAGATTCTGACTCTAAAAACGACAGATCTACACTCCTGGCAAGCTCCTAAAACGATCACAGCTACAGATCTCCACAGATACAGCCACAAATCGCCAAGAACTCTCAAGAACACTTAAGAACCTCTTCCTCTCTTCTCTTTTTCTCAAAAACGGCCAAACTCGGCTGAACCCTCGAGTTCTACTTTTATACTCGATTCCTGTGTTTTTTCCTAACTCCAAAACGCAATGTTTAACTTAAACTCGTTTGTGAAAACCGACCTTGCATCGACCGATGCACATAGTACATCGATTGATGCACCACCCAAACCGGGATTCCTGTTGGGGGATGTTACAGTTAGGTTTAGGGTTTCTCATTACGGATTTCATGGATTGTTATATTGATTGATCGTTTGGATTCATTATCTTTCTTGTTTTTCACCATAGGTTGTTATTAATCATAGATCATTGATTAGTCCTCTCGATTTAGATGTTAGGATTATTGATTGATATGAGAATATAATTGATTTTCTAACAAAACCCTTCGGTGAGCAAAATTACTTTTTACAAAGAGATTTAATTTAGTAATTTTGTGAACAAATCTAAATTTGATTTTATTGCTCCCCTCTTCCTCTCACGCCAACACCACCTCGGCCTGTACTTCTCTTACGACCTCTCTCCTCTTTCATCTCTATCGTCACGACAACCCTCCACCTTCGTGAAGATAAGACAAGAGACGTAGAATATTTTTAAAGAGAACGATAGGATTTTCTTTGGTTTAATTCGATTAAAATAGAATTTAGCTAAACCTATAATTAATTAAACCAATCCTCGTTTAATTAATAACTCGACCAACTTAATAAACTAACTAAAATTAAACCGATTTCACTCTAATTCTTGACATACACATAAATCTTCTTTTCTTTTTTTGGAACACGGGAAATACAGTGTTCAATAAATATATTTTCTTTTCTTTTGAACATAAAAGAAGATGATATCTTTATAACAATTTATATCATATTTGATACAAAATGAGTAAAGTTGTAAGCCATACGTTATTTCTATCATAAATAAGGAGATATTTATTATTTATAATAAATCACTTTTATGAATAAGTTTAAATTAAACTAACATTTTCTGATTTTCAATTGAGTAGGCGTTTTAACCTTCACTTATAACAAAAACGTTGATTAACTCATTTGTAACATAAGTAAAATCGTATATAAACATACTAGTATCCACTAAGAACCACCCACAACGAAAACTTAAACCATTGGCAAAAGAAATTCAATTTTTTTTTTCAATTGAAATTGTATTGAAACTCTCTAAATAGAATGAAGACAATTGTCAGTGTTTTAACTCTTCTATTTCTTGTTTTATCATGTAAGTTTAACTTTTGTTAGTGGCGATACTATGTAGATTATTTTAAATTCTCTTGAAATATTAATTTTATAAAATAATATATATATTGTAAATAATATAGATGCGTCAAATATCAAGGCAAAAACTTATTTGGAAGAGAACAGTCATTCTTTCAATTCAGCAACAAGCCCTCAAATTAACTTTAAAATAGATGAATTTCCACCAGATTAACATCTTGGAGTTTCGGCTGCTAAAAACATATATGGTTTTTGTCAAGAATGTGTACATCATTGTTTGAGAAGAAAACGGACTATTGGTGAATGTCGAAGCTTTGTTTGTCATTGCTCCAGACAAGAAATTGGTGTTGGATTGTAAGATATTTTTCCAAATAATTATATAAAATAAAGCAAAAGTCAAATTTTTGGTCAAAAAATATCTCTGCTTATTAATTTTATACTACATATAATTTTAATTAACCAATTTTTATATCATTTTTTTTTTGTAAAGTGGTAAGTATTAATAAATAGATATAATGAACAGAACTTTTGACAAAGTTAGAAAATCGTTGATGGAATTCTAGTTTCAATTTTTTCGTCAAACGGTTACTACATATCAATTCCTTTCTCACAAATTCGGGAGACTAGATTATCATGTGCAGTCGATTAGTAATAAATACAAATAATTATGCACCATACCGTAACGGCCTAAGTAAGTAATCATTTTTTTACAAGTACGCAGAAGTAATGAAGTGAAATTTTTATTGTTGAAGCAGTTTTGGAACAAACTTAGCTAAGAAATTGATTTCATCCTTAGATTTTTTCACCTTTTTCTTCGTCTCTCCAAACATCTTTTGTCTATCGTCGTCTTCACAATCTTCCTCATTCCTAACTTTAATATTGGCAATGGCTTCAGAGATGTCCTTAACCATATCAACAATGACACCCTCCACGCCCATAAGATATTGCAAGTAAATCACCTCAACAACATTGCTGAAAATAATAAAAGGTCGGTTGTTTCAAAGGAAAAAAAAAAATAGAGGAGGCGGGCGAGAAAGGATAACATAATGATATGAAACTCATGAGAGGATTTTACTTGAGCTGGCCATAAGATAGAAGAGAAAGTCTTGAATCTCTGACTCGTGTGATTGCGTTTGGAGTTCTTAATATGGCCTTAACCTCAGACACAATCCCTTGCAAACCGCTGTCTTTGCAAAGCTTGATGGCCTCGTCTAATGAGTTTCTTCTCACGTCCTTATAGATTTCACATCCTCCATTTGTTAAGAAGAATACCTAAGAACATAAATAGACATTTTGAAGTACAAATACTTCGTTATAACTGACAATGGGAACCAAAGTAGCAATTTTACTGGATAACTCCTCTGCAAATTCCTAATGAGTCGAGCCGCATCAGGATGAAAGCTCGAGAAGATAATGGGTCGGTTCTTCGCATGGTCATTTAGAACCTGTTCATTTAAAAGATTGAGATTGTTGATCGCCATAAGAACAGATATATGTGAACAATACGTCTTTTACCTTCAAGATGTTGTCAAGAGTTAGACGTAACTCTTCTTGTCCATACACTGTATTATCATCGAATTTGAGCTCAATATTGAATCCTACTGACTGATTAACTTTTAAAAATGCGTCTTCAAGGGTACACAAAGTATCATCCTTTTCAACTCTCCATTCGAAAATTCTACCATTTTTTGTCTGCCTGAACATAGGTTTCACATTTGTACCATCTTTTTGTGGTCCATATGAGAGAAAGTCATCTAAAGCCATTTCCGTTACTCTATTCCCAGTAATCACTCCCTAAAAAGACATTTTTGTGTGTTATGAAAACTTAGACTTATTAATCAGCAATAATATTGTGCATGAAATTTAATAAATAACCTGTTCTTGCGTGAACATGAAGATATCATGGAAAATTACAGGACATCCATCTCCTGTTACCTACAAAATAGTTACATTCTTTATTTAGGTGACATGCATGTCTCAAATCATAAATTTGCATTTACTTTTAAAAAAAGTTTACTTAAAAAAAAAACAAGAAACAGAAAATGCAAAATTGATAGATGAGCCGGGCTGAGCTTTGTTTAGGTCATCCATCTCTTGCTGAGCCGGGCTAGATTGGTAGCTTTCTCGTACATTTCGTTAGATGATATTGGTATTTCCTTCATTTCAATGTTTTTTAGGTTAATGCAAAGTTAATGTTGAGCCTAGGAAAAGGAAATTTTTTGAAAAAAAATCACCCTATTTGTGGACAGTACATATGATACTACCTTTGTTTAGGTCACACGCTAAAAAAAACATATGCTCTGTGTCGTGACAGTTTTGCCACGACGTGTTCTTTTACGATAGAAAAAAAAATATGATCTGATTCTACGGGTAAAAGGACAAACCTGGACATCAAACTCAATGAAGTCAATAGGGAAATCTGCAGCAACGTTAAAAGAAAGAAGAGAATTCTCTTTGATAAATTTCATCTTCTCGTCAGGAGATTGAAGCATGTTCATCCCAAATCCTCTGTGACCCATCAAAACAAATTTAGGGAAAATAAATGCCTCTTGTTTCTTATCATCATCTTCAACAACACCTTTAAAATCATCACACACACACACACAAAAAAAAAAACAATTCATCTTAGCAATAAGACTCCAACAAAAAAGAAGAAGTAATTCATAAACCCATTTGATATTAATTACCTGATGAAAGTATGGCAGAAGAAGAAGAAGAAGATATAGACAATGCCCTAGTCTCAAGAGCCATGGTTTTAGTTTCTTGCGGAACAAAGATTTATATTAAAGAACTTGTGAGCAATGATGGTGAATCCAAGGAGCAGAGGGGATCTCCATAGCAGCACAAAAGAATATTCCATTCGATACAAAAGAAGAAGGCTCTAGATATCGAATGGAATACTCCATTCGCATAATCTTTAACCTTTTTTTCCCTTGAAAAGTATTTTTCTTGTTGAATTTTTATGTTCTTTGGTTTATTGGATATCTTCCTTTTTTGGTGTCTGTTTCTGGATGATTCTGTTTTTTTTTTTAATATATAAGAGAGATGGAGTGGGTTTAATTTAGACAAGTAGACAGATTGATATATTTGAATAAAAATGACTCTATTTGGGATTTTCGGAGTTAATTTAGGTAAATTCTTCTTCTTTTGCTTTTTAGGTTTATTAAGGATAGATTTTTAGATTTAACATTTTTTTTGTTAATACTAAGTTATCCAATGATTTGATGCTCTTAAAATAATTATTGCAGTAATTAAATATTCTTTTAAATTTTTAGAGAACTTACAATAATAATTTGATTGATCTTTGGAGGTAAAGAGATTCTTCTTCTCTTCTTTCCCCCCCCCCTTTTTTTTAAGTCAATAGTTGTGTTAAATGGATTTTTTTTCATAAAAATATTTCTAGCTCTTTTAAGAGAACTTACAATAAATAATTTGATTGCTCTTTGGAGGTTAGAGATATTCTTCTTCTATTTTTTTCTTTTCTTTTTTTGTATATTTTAAAGTCAATAGTTGTGTTATACGGATTTTTTTTCATAACCTTAATATTTTACTATAGTCTATATGTCAATTACATCCATCTCATGGTGGAAAAGGAAAATGCTAAAACAAACACACATTTCATTGCATTTGGAACCAAATGTTTGCATCAATGGTCGTTATGTTCCTCCGACATTGTTGCAGAAGAGCTCCGAATGTTGGATACATCATAAATACTCAAGTCGTGCACTACAAGATTGCATGTATAATGGAGAGGATCTCTGATTTTCTTGTCCTCAAGATACCAGCTTCTTGTTCTTGAAAGGAGACAGCAATGAAAAATGGCGAGAAGCTACAAAAAATAACACAGAAGAAGAATGAACAAAGGTGGGAAATATTTCTTTAGACACAGAGCAGATTTATAACGAGAGGCCTCACTTAGATTATTTATCAAAGTATAGGATCAGAAAGGTTGTTTACTTACATTTCGAAGCTGCTGCTGTAGGTGTTTCATCTTGAGATATGAGATTCTTCAGTGTAAAAGCTAGATATCAAAATCAGAAAATTAACACCTCTGAGTTATATAAACAGGCTTTATACCGCGTTCTAGTTTAGGTACAAAAGTCATGATTATCATATTCTCTAAACCACACCATAAAATGCAACACTAATAGAACATAATCAGAAGGTACTTGCTCCTACAGATCAATGTAAGTTTAACCTAGAGAAACTACTACAACAGTGGAAAAATTTGCAAATATACAAGAAAGCAAACCAAAGAGATTTTTTCTTTGGGAGCAATTACTGGATAAGCTAATAGGGTGTAAGAAATTACCTTCACTTGTCGTGGCAGCGGTCACAGCTGGTACACAATCCTCGTTGCTATTGACAGCACTATTAGAGTCGGTTTGGTGTTCACTTGTAGACGAAGACTGACTCTTCTTTCCAAATTTTAACAGTTTTAAGAGCCCTTTTGACGCTGACTCCTTCGTTTGAGATTTCTCTGAGGCCTCACTTATCGTCTTCTCTGGTACAAGGACTTTGACAGTTTCTTGCTCTGACTCATTAGAATATAAGCTTGGTGGAGGTGCTTGGGAACAGTCTGAGTACACTGTACATGGATTTTCTAACGAAGAAACCCGAGCATGCGGAGCTTCATATGGTTTCGCAATAATACTTTGACTTGTCAGAAACTTTGGTGTTTCTGTTACTAAGTCACTCAGAGTCTCCAATCTAACCTGAGAGCAAAATAACCATTCCAGACATTAAAACCATTTAAACAGAAAAATAAAACTGATCCGGCTAGAATAAGAGTGCTTACTAAGACTAGATCATTGCCACTCTCCTGCATCGTTTCAATGACATCCTTATCAATTCCTTCACGGATGGTAGAGTTTTCAGAAGACTTCTCGTATTTCACCTGATCTGTACTTATACTTCGAGCTGAACTAGGCAACACCATCACCACTGCCTTCTCAATCTCCGGAGTTTCATCAACATCATTTCGGTTCAAGGGTTTATTCTTGTTACCATTTTGGTCGATAGTAGAAGCTGAAGATTTGATTTTCTCGACCCCTTTCACCAGAACATTAGTAGGACCTTTGGCTGGTTTAATCTTCAGTTCTGGAAGAGATGCAATTTTTGCAATATCATAGTTAACAATGGCAGATAGTTTCTTTATCTCAGGAGCATCAGATACTTTTTTTGATACTACCGTGCGTCGTGGCCTCATTGAAGCACTTGGTACACTATTATTACCAATTTTGGGTTCTGATAACCGTCTTGTCCTCGAAACCAACTTATTCTGACTATCAAGACTCACTCTGGTTTCTCTCTTAGACAGAGGTAATGGTGAAATCGACCTGGTCAGCCTATTTCCTGTTGCTAAGATTTCTCTTTTAGATGGAGGTAACTGTGATATCGACCTTGCTAGCATATTTCCTGTTGATTTACTGACGGAAGTCTGTTTACTATTCTTGGGGAATTTCAGTGAGTCATCTGACCCTAATGAAGCAGTTCTTCTGGGAAGACGTTGAAGAGGTGATAATGAACCTGGTTCACAGTCACTAAACTTAGAGGCTCTAGGAGCGCCGGGAGAAAACTTGTTTAGCATTGGTTTTCTTGTTTGTTGTGCAGGCAACTTTGAATGACTTACTGTTGAGTTGCTTTTAGAAGCAATCCGCTTTTGCCTTTCTATTTTCAGAGCTTCAAGGCGCTTCCTCTCTTCCTCTTCCTAAAACAAGAAGGGATGGTAATAAGAGGTATGATATAAAGTTTCAATTACATGTTGGGTTATATCCTTTGAGATTGTACTATCTAGATGATTAGTTAAAAAAGAAGTTATATCATCAAATTGGTTAAGCAGAGATTTTACCTTCTCCTTTTTCATTTTCTGGAGGTCAGCTTTGAAACTTCTAAGCTTCTCAGCACGTGCTCTTGCTTCATCTAAAGGGCTCATCTTTGTGGGTCGTCCTTTCCCTATTGGCCCTGAAGCCTTCCTCTTGTCTGCAGCATCTTTAGAAAGTCTTGATTTTGGATCCTTCGCAGACTTCTTAGCACCTCGAGCTGCGTCGTTAGTCTTCTTCAAAGTTTTGGATCCAAACTCTAGTGCAGGATCATACCCAGCTGATAACTTCTCTGTTTCCCGTTCTGGTATCAGGCTCAGATCATGAGGCTCATAATTGACCTGCTTTCTTTCATTTCCATCAGTTTGGTGGCACGGAGAGATCTCTGATCCGATGTCTATAGCATTTCTCTTATGTCTTCCAGCTTCATCTAGCGCTGCAGATCCCCGAGCAACAATATAAGAGTCATCATCCATGTTAAATGATGATCTTTTATCCAGACCATTCCCTGGATTATCAAATCCATTCAAGTTGAGAGGATCAGAAGAATTCTCAAAACCATTTTCTCTGTGGTGTACCATAAAAGAGTCGCTAGATCCCCTGATTCTACGAGTCACACTACCATTCCGAATGTCAGATGTATCTCTTTCTTGATATTTTCCTGATTCACGTTCATCATATGCCAAAGGATCATACTTCCCTGTACCTTGCCTCTTCTTCCCTGCAATTTCCTTTTCCATCATATGGTCACTGGTACGTTCATCTCTATCGGCATCTTGCAATAAATAAGTCTGAAAGGCCTGCCAATCCCCAGTGTCAGCCTCTGTTCCTTCGGTTGCTCTCTCTTTACCATTGTAACATTCTCCTCTTGCCACTTCTTCATGATTGTCATCAGCATCAGATTCTGTTCCTGAATGATCTTGTTTCTTTGAATTAATATAATTTATATTCCGAATCACCACCTTCCCCGATTTCCTTCTTCTACCTGATTTTCCTTTTTCTCTTTCGTCATCCTCTGATTCGGAGTCCTCGCTACAAGATGAATGATGTTTCCGGGCCTTTCTTTGGCCAGAACTACGTCTAGAATCATCGGTAGACGGATAGGGAGATGGATATGGACTAGCTCCTGGATAGCTCTGGTAATACGGCATCCCCTGCATCGTATATCCTTGAAATACAGGAAAGGTACCCGGTGGCGAGTGAACTGGCCAGGGTGCATACATCGGCTGTGGGTGTTGCCCTTGCACATATTCTTGATTTCCATTTGGTTTATTATCTGTAGGAGACTTTGCATCTGAATACAAGAAGTAACTTGAAATAAATATCAATTGTGCGAAAGAAATGCCAAATGATGCAAGAAAAGATATTCAACTCTCAGCTACTGTGACTCATAAAGGATCATCTTACCGCTATTTTCAGGTGTCCCAGGCATATTAGCACCATTTGCGAATATAATCTCTGATTCGTTCATTGCAGAGAAGTTTGGCTGTGTTGCTATTACTTCTGTTGCTTCAATTTCAACCCACTGGCCAGTTTCATGCTTTTTCTTCCACAAGTCGATGAATTTCAAACATGCATCCCTGTAACATTGTTGAAGTCATATATGGGAACTAAGTCTATGAAAATATTCTTTCAAATTTGAACATCTTAATGAATATGAGATTATTGCTGTAAAATATAATCTACTCACATCAAACGAGTGGCTCCAAAAGTTTTGGCGAAAGATATTAGAGGAATCATATCATCAGTCTCAAAACCAGCTGCCACAGCACGTGCAAAGGCCATTCCTTGTTCTTTCTGCAACATTATCTTCCGCGTCTCCAGAACTTTCAGAACTTGAGCTCTGATAACAATTCCACATATTAACAATTAAATAAGTAACTACTCTCTTTCTTAAACACAATGAAAACAATTATCTCTCATGTAAAGGGGTATTACCTAGAGTTTTCATCTGATGCAGTAGACCGATTTGCTTGCTTTGGATGTGAATCAGGCTATTATGTATGAAAGAAGATGACATAAGTTGTTTGGTCCAAAAATAGAAAGATGAGAAGAAAAACCTTATAGAAACCATTTCACTTATATTAACCTCGTAAAGGACAATAGCTTTCTCCTCGTTGAGCTGTAGAAAAGGCCTGCTACCTGATTAACATTTTCACATATTTATGAAACCGAAAGATCTAGAGCCAAGAAGCATACATTTCTCGATTTTATGAGTTGAGATAGTGTAACATGTTTGAATCCAAAGCCTTAAGCATAGAGGGTCATAAATTAAAAATATAATTGCTATAGCGTAGTACCTTCCAAGCTATCTGCTTTTTTTCCTCTCTGATTACCTCCCACCTGTTTAAACAAATTTAATTAAATACTTATAACAATACCCCAAAAAAAGTATTCAAAAATCCACAGTATTCTTACAACAGTCAGTGCCGTTTCACAGTTGTTCTGAATTTTAATAGCTTCCTTGATCTGTATGATCTCAGTTTCTAAAGTGTAAACACGTTCTATGACTTCCGGAGTGCTCACAAATCGAACAAACCTAAACAAGAACAAAAGAAGAAAACACTCTCATCTCAAAGTGTCCAAAACCCCAACACAAGATGCTCCACAGAAAGACCACTAATTTATATGATAGATACCTTTCAACTGTTCCTTTAGTAAACCAAGCTGCATTGTCACTAGCTTCAGGCTTGAGAATAATCGAGTAGCCACCTTTTTCTAATTGATCTTTTGCAGTCTTTAAATGAGAAAGAAAAGGATCAAGCAACCCTGTAGCTATTTTCTCAGTCTTTCCATTAGCTGTTACCAACAGATCACACCTGAAACCAAATTAAATATAAAAACTCAAATCACTTTTGATCTTATGAAGCAACCCAAAAAAATCCATTTTTTCGATTTCCATTCAACAATGCTGCTTATGTAAAGCTCAAGAAAACAAGTGCTAACACAAATAAAGAGAGAAATCAGTCTACCATTAGCTGTTACCAACCTAATTAATGCAAATAAAAAGACTAAATTTTTTGTTGTAATTTTGGTAACAAACCTATACAAAATTCAACGACTTTGATCTTCTTATTAATAAGTAAACCAAAAAATGCTTTCAGACTTCCACATAACAATTTCTCACAAAACTAATAAACTTTTCTTAACACTTTGACGAGTTTTGATCTTATGAAGGAACACAAAAATGCAACCTTTCGACTTCTACACAACAACTCATTCACAAAAGCAAGACACAATTCAACATTTTGACGACTTTTGATCTTTATCAAAAGAACCTAAAAATGTAATCTTTCGACATTTCATAAAACAATTTCACACAAAACTAACACAAAAGTTCAACAATTTAACGACTCAAATTATCAATGAACCCAAAAAAAATGCAATATTTCGACTTCCATACAGCAATTTCAAACAAAACTAGCACAAAGATTTAACATTTTGGATCAATAAAAAAAAAAATAATTTACCGGGTTCGAGTGGGAGTGAGCTGAAAAGCAACTGAGTCAAGCCGCGTCGAAGATTTCATCGCTAAATTATCCAAAGATCTTTAAACTTTTTTGCTTCTTCAGATTAGTAAATCATCCAAAGAGACATTAAATTGCAGAAATGAGAGAGAAGGAGAGAGAAGCTTTTGTGTTTTGTCTCCATTGTCTGTGCTTTGGATTCCAGCTGGAAGAGTGAGAGCGAATTTTCCGAGGAAGTGTGGGTACGAAAAGGTAAAATTACGAAACATTTGAGGGC
Organism: Camelina hispida; assembly: GCA_023657505.1. Lineage (NCBI taxonomy): Eukaryota > Viridiplantae > Streptophyta > Magnoliopsida > Brassicales > Brassicaceae > Camelina > Camelina hispida. The sequence goes on from CP094637.1 coordinate 29,537,759, forward strand.
AAAATCGGGAATTTATATGTGATCGATCACTTGTGAGACCGTGTGAGTGAGTAGTAGTTGTATGATACAATTTGTATCGTATCAACTAGTCATATAAATTAATAAATTATACTACTATATCCTGTTTTAGAAATCGCTAGGCGCTAGTTGGGCGGTCGGGTTGGGTCTAGCGCCTAGCGTGAAAATTGGAGATTAGACGGGAATTAATCAGGAACTAGTTTGGAGGAAAAGCAAAAATGCCCCTTTTTCCATTCCATTTTTTAAAAATGTCCTTTGTAAGCGTCCATTTTTAAAGATACTCTTTTTTGGGTGAAAAAGACAATTTTACCCTTAATGAAGGAAACTTAATTTTCTTCACTTCGCCGTCCTTTTCTCCTTCTTCCTCAATCGACAATTCTCGATCCTTCTCCTTCAGTAAACTCTTTCTTCTTCGATTTCTCCTCCTCTTTGCGCAATCTCTGCTTCTCTTTGATCATCCTCTTTTTATGTTGCCCAGATTCGTCCATAGAAGCCGATGAATGGTTGTCTTCGCTGGAATCTGATTAGGTCACTTCGTTACCAGTTCAGATCTCTATTTTCTTCCCATATTCGACTGATATTGCGAAGAAGATGAATGTACAAATTCCAATTTAACACTCGAATCCCTAAATCCAAGTCATTACTCGTTCTATTCCTTGAGTTGCGATTCCAACACCATAATACCATGTGGTCTCTGTATTCGAGTAATTAAGCTTGGGATCCATTGATTAGTGCTTAAAAATAAGATTTGTTGCTTAGCTGGGATGTCTCTGCTTTTTACTTGCTCATGGGATCATTACGTCATTTGCAGATCCTTTTCAAAAACCTTTTAAAAATCTTTTTAAAAACCTTTTAAAATATTTTAAAACCCTTGTAAAATCTTTTACAAGGTTTTCAAAAGATTGTAAAATCCTTTTAAAATTTATAAAGATTTAAGACCTTATAAAACTTTGTAGAAACCTTATAAATTTTTTAAAAAACCTTTTTAAATCTTTTAATTCAGATTGTAAAACCTTTTAAAAATTTTTAGAAACCTTTTAAAACCTTGTGAAATCTTTTAAAAGGTTTTTATAAGGAATGTAAAAGCTTTTAAAAACCTTTTTAAAAAAATATAAAATTGATAAAAACCTTTTAAAAACCCTTTTTAAAACCAATATAAAACTTTTTAAAACATTTTCAAAAACCGTTTAAAAACCTTTTAAAATCTTTTAAAAACTATGTAAAATCTTTTAAAAGGTTTTCAAAAGATTGTAAAAACCTTTTAAAAATTATTAAGATTTAAGACCTTATAAAAACTTTGTCGAAACCTTGTAATCTTTTAAATAAACCTTTTAAAATCTTTTAATAAAGATTGCAAAACCTTTTTAAAAAAATTTAGAAACCTTTTAAAACCTTGTGAAACCTTTTAAAAGTTTTTTATAAGGATTGTAAAACCTTTTAAAAACTTTTAAAAACCAATATAAAACTTTTAAAAACCTTTTTAAAAACCTTTTAAAAACCTTTTTAAAATTTTTTTTAAAACCTTTTAAAAACTTTTTAAAATCTTTTAAAATATTTTAAAAACCTTGTATTGTCAATTCTAAGCACTTCTAAGCACTTCAGCTCAAATTTCTTTCAACTCTACCTCCAATTTTTGTAGTGTCAATTCCTCATCCTCTTTCTTTTCTGACATCTCATTAAGTCTCTTCTCCCACCAATCCAATTTATACTAAAGCGACATGTAAGCTTAAGAATACAAACATGACCATCAAATGAGGCATTTCAACAATCATATGGAATGCAAATCTTTAAGTATACAATGGAAGCAGATCGAGATGCCACAAAAGCAAAAGAGGGCTTGCAAATAAAGCAAATTTTGCACAATGTGAATATCATAAATAATGATTCCTAACGCATCCATTCAGAACACTTCAAGGCCTTACTCCCAACAAAACTTGTGTTAATACATAACTTCAATTAGTCTTAACTCTTCAGTACTGCTTGAAACTACATTAAACCAATAACTGAAATCTAGTTTTGATTATATATTAAAAACAACACCACGATCCAAAGCATGCTCTTCTCCTTGTCCTCCATTACTCCATTTCTTAGCTCTGTTTTTTCTTTTCACCTCGACGTGTCAACTCCACCGCAAGTCTGGCTTCACTTATCCCTTCACCATCCACAAAACTGTAGCTTTATCGATTCAAAGAAGGATCTCAAAAGAAATATACCAAACTACTTATATATCCAAACATGTTTCATAGCTGCTTTGTAATGGCCAAATGTGAAGTTGATATTCCCATCAATGACTCACCTTCAGCATATTCCTCACTTAGGCTTCCTTAACGTACCTTATATTTACCATGAAGAAGTGTGTTTTTCAACACACATACACAAAGACTTATGTGGATTCTCGCTTTTGTGTTTATTATAGGAAATATAAGAATAAATAATTTACGAACAAATACTATCAATGGACTTCTCAATCTATACACACTAACAATTCATGAATAAAACTTACTTTCCAGTTGCCAGTGAACATGAAAGATTGGTAATATTAGAAACATAATCAACAAATTACAAATATTAAGCAATCAAAGAATTTCAAACAACCAATTCAGTTCCCAGAAAATTCAACAAATTCCAGCAAGATCTATCACCTAACAAGTCTCAGGAGGACAATTGATAGAGTGGTTTTCACCCATGGTATCAATTCCCTATGCAGTTATAGTACAAAGGGTTATCAATCCAAATGATTGTTATGCTAACAGATAGGATGCAATCAGAATCAAGCAAGTCAAGCCAAGAAATAAGGGGGTTTGGTTCTAACAGTTCTAATATAAACAAAGTAAAAGAATATAAACAAGTGAACCACACGACCTAAGCACTCGATGCAAGCAATCGAGTACAGGATCGAGTGGGGTGATCGAGTATGCAAATGAACTATGAACAGCTCGAGGTATTACTCGATGCAGGTTATCGTGTACCTGATCGGGTAAGTGGTCGAGTAAGTAAGGAAAATGCAAAGAATGAAATATGAAAGTTCCTAAGGATGGGGGTAATCGAATCCTAAGTGTTCTAGACCAATACGGATGCCTTACATGCCTCAAGCAATTATTTCCTAGACAATGAACCTCTAAAACCTTGTCACCACATTGTCGCACTAGTAACAATCAACCTTGAACATACTACCACACTGTCGCACTAGCAATATGAACAAGCAGGCATTAAGAACAATCCATTTTTGTCAATATACTTAGACTTATCTGATTTTGTCACTCAAAGTTAAGTATACCTCTAACATTGACCTAATCAAGCATTTTATCTACTCCTTTCGGCCTGTAGCATTATAAACGCCCTAGATCTAGTCTCAACCTGTCGGTCTGTTGACCGCATTAAGAACATCAACCTAGAAGGAAATTTATCTATCATATCAATCAACTAAAACATCCTAACCGATCAAGAACACCTAATCATCTATCCCATCCCTAGAAACTTTGCTATACTACTCGGACATAGAAACGAATGATAAAACCATAGAAATAAACGAAAAATGACATTATTAAAAAGATAGAGTAGAGTAGAAAATAGTAGGGATAAAAGATCTAAGAAAAACTACAAATTAAAAGTACAAAAACAAGAAAAAATGTTGAGTCGCTCAGTTCTCTCACAGAAGCTCTCGCTCTCTGGTTTGAGGGTCTGCGGTGTGCTCGTTTGCGAGCTAGGGAAAGAGGGGGTTTATATATGGAAACCCATTTGACCTAGCTTCCTAGACCTGCCCGATGGTCTACTCGATGGGGTGCACGAGGCTTGAGTCGGGTAACTCCTCGGGTGGATCTTCGGGTTGCTCTTCACGCTCTTGGATCCTCTTCGATCGTGTTGGGGTTCGGACTTGTTCTTGTAGCTCGATGGCTCCTTCGGGTACATGCTCGAGTTGTCCTTGTTTTTTCCCTATTTTTTGCTCTTTAGCACCTGTTTTCATCCAATATATGCAAATGCAGAAATGCAACACCCTAAATGCTCTAAAACTTGATTCCTACAGTAAATGATCTAAAAATGCTAAGTTAGAGGTATGAACAATGCAAAATATGGACAAAAAATGATGCTAAAAACATGTAAATTAGAGTGTTATCAGACCCCCAAACTTAAATCTTGCTAGTCCTCTAGCAAGTAAGTAAGAAGGTACAGTTTGAAAGTGGGGACTCATAACCTTAAGATGCTAACCGAAGGATGCAAGCTATAGTCCTTAAAGATAGTTTAATGGTGTTAAGATCAATCAACATACTTACAAATATTTTTATATGCTTGTTGCCATGCATCGATCTAGCTCAACCTCCAACTAAAGATAAGGAACATCTCTTTCACATTCAATTAAGTGTTTGGCGAATTCTTGCAAATGGAAGGTGAATCAAGCTCAATCGGTTTCAGGGGTAAGGCTTTTTGATAAGGTGGTTTCAAGCAAATTCTTTAGGTGGTTTCTCTCAAAAAGTGGAATGCTAGACAGTCGTGAAAACTATGTAAGACTGGGAACAATTTGGGCATACAAAGCTTAACTCTTGATGATCTACCCTTTTCTCATACATTCATCATATTTTTTTTTTATTTAAACCTCCTAGAATTAACTACCCACAACCTTGATTTTAACTCTTTTTTTTTTACTCCCTAAGGTTTAGACTTTTAGACTTTAAAATTCTAGCTCTTAATATCTTTCTTTTTTATTTTTTATTTTTTTGTTTCTTTGCTAAACTCCTAATATACATATATTCTTTTTTTTTTCTAGGAGACTATAGCAAGAACTTTTTTTTTTTTTTTTTTACTTAGAGACTTAAAGCTAATTAATTCTAACCTTAGGGACTTTTCTCTTTTTTTTTTTTTTTTTTTTTTATATTCCACAACCCATCCCCAAATAAACATTCTAACCACCTATCCTTCAAAACCGAATCTATTAGCTTGTTCAAATCTAACTTAGCTAAATCAAGAGGCAGTTCTTTGTCGTTCTCAATACTCTTAAGGTTTCACAACCTATAGCACAATGAAAAAGGCCTCACTCAATAATTCACAACGAGGTTTGAAAGAAAGGTTTGGGTTCATGGGTAGGACAAATGAATCAGGTTAAACGAAAAAATTGGTAAAAATATGGAGTGCTAACCCGAGTTTAGAGTTACCATGAGCAAGTATTCAAGTTCCATAAGCAATACAATTAAAGTTCAAATTAAACCCAATAATATAGAGATGTTCTAATGTTCAAGCAAGTGGAGGAAGCATTCAATCGACACAAAGGATCTAAGCAAAGATTTTTCATTTTTTTCCAAAGACTGATTTAGCAACAATGAACTGTGATTAAGGGCTATAGCTTCAATCCTAAGGTTTGATTTTTAAACAAGGTGGTTTTAATCATTGTCTCCTAAGATGCATATGCAACAATCCTATACGAGACAAACTAGACTCAATCCTAATATGTAAATGCAACTATATGAACACTCTTTTATTTTTATTTTTATTTCAAAATTCAGTGCACATAGATGCAAACTCAAATGAATAAAACTAGCATGCAAAAATTTGAAATAATAAAAATAAGAAAATAAAACACAATGTTAAATACATTCTAGGACCCTCCCCCAAACTTAAATTACACAGTCCCTGTGTAAATAAAAGTTGGAAAAGAATCCAAGAACCACACAAAATAAGAAGAAACTAAATGCAATGTTATATACAAGTGTTGGATGAAATTGGTACCTCATGGGTTGGTGAAGAAGGAGGTTGCAGCAGCCTCCATACTTGCCAACGTGTAGCTAGGGTCGTCGCTGGCTTCAGCAGGTGCTGGTGTTTTCTCGTCAGAGAGCTCAGATATGCGTACAGACGACTTGCTCGGACCAGCATCCGAAGTGTTGATCGAGGGTGGGATCGCGTAGCTCATCAGGTAGGGCATCGGGTAGTAGGATGGAAATGGCGGAAGAGGCCCAAAATGATCACCGATGTATCCACTCGCAGGGTGCATCGTGTAAGGCATCGTGTATGGCATCTGGTACGGTGGAGGAAATATTCCAGCATAATCACCCGATTGGGTGCTCGATGGGTGCATCGGATAGTGCATCGTGTACCCCATCGAATTGGGTGTTGGGTAAGCGTCAGAGTGGCTTTTCCTCGATGCTTCTGGTCGGGCGATATCCTCCTCAGCTTGGGGCTCATATGATGATCCTCTTTGAGGTTCCGGAGGTGGCAGTCCTCAAGTACCTCCTAGTGGTCCGCTTCTCCCCATCCATGTAGGTGCTTGTGCCGAGGTAGGAGCTGAGGTACAGCTTGCTTTGTCTTGCAACTCCTTGATCTGACCTCCCAATACCTTCACTGAACCGGCAAGATCCTTCACCTTTTTCACCAGGAACTTGTTCATCTTCTTCAGCCAGCCAATTCTCTTGTGAGCTTCCCTCACTCCTACTTGTTGCTTTTGAGAGCATGTGTATTCATCAAAATCAAACTCCTCCGAGCTATCTCCATGTCTCTGCCCGGTCTCTTCTCTCTTCTCAGCCTCGGACTCCTCCTCCGGGTTGTACAGCTCTTCCAACGGCGGTGCGAAGTCAATGTTGTGCCCTAACCAAACCTTGGTGTATGCGACATTGGGTAGAACCATTTGAGCGGCTCCGGCGGTTGGATGGACAAACTTGAACAATGTCATGTAATTAGGCCTCTCATAAGCCAAAAATCTCGCCAGCACGAGGTAGTTCGTATCCTCGCCAGCACAAGGTAGTTCGTATCCAGCCACCTTGGTTCGTGGAAAATTCCCTTTAAGGGCACATTGCATGCCACTAAGATTGGTGTTACTAGTCCCCCAATAAAGATCTCTCCGCCTCCTTCTCTCCTTTTCACAGCCCAAGTACAGGAATTGATCGAGTAGCACGAACAACATACTAGTATCAGCTATGTCTCCTACTAGCGTTGTTCCATCCCTAGAACTATCCAAAACTCCACACAATGCAACATCCAATAACTGAAGCTCATGGTCGTTCACATTCCCAGTCTCTTTTCTAGCAAAAAGAGTGCATGCGAGGGACTTGTGAAAATACCTCAAAACAGGGCTCCTTATTTGAGCAGATTTGGAGCTCGTGGACTTGTAGGGGTGCTTGTCTCCTATTGTCAGCCATAGGGACCTCATCTCCTCCTTGGTTACCTCCATACCTTCCCTACTACCAGCCTTGAAGCCATACAGTGTCTCCATCTCTTTGAAAGTCAGCCGGTATTCCGTGTTCCGAACGGAGAAGGTGATGAACCCGATCCCCCCATCGGGTCGTAGGGTCGGGTGGTCCTCGAAATAGTGCAGCTTCAGGGTTGAAAGGAAGTGGACCGTCTCCTCTTCATAAGCTTCTAGATGGGATCGCATCATATTGCCCAGGTGGCACATATCGAACAAAAACTCAACGTCTCTAGTGATGCCCAATTGCTTCATTGTCTCACGGTGAGGGTATCGGGTACCAACGAAGCTCATCTTCCGGAAGACTTTGAACAATCTCGCCAGAGTGTCGACTTCCTTTTGCTTAAGCCTCCGCAAGGCTTGGCGGGTCCTCTCTCTATGCTCCTATTCTCTTTCTCTTTCCTCCTCCTCAGCGTGTTGATCCTCTTCAACCACTGCTCTCTGAACCACCTTCTCTGCCTTCTCCGAAGTCGGTCTGTTCCCCCTTGCAAGTGCGGCTCTACTCCTTGATCAAGAAGTTTGGATCTCACCTTGTTCTTCTCCTCCAGCATCAGAATCGACCTCCATAGGGTTGGTAAGCGTCTTTTCGGACGTAGACAGGTCCCTACGTCGAGGAGAATGGCAGACAGCACTCGCCATTGGACTCGGTGAGCGAACTCAGGGGCATACTCGATCGGTTACTCGAGCATCAGGTCGGGTGGTGGATCGAGTTGTGCATCGGGTTGGGGAGGCGAAATGTCCACCTAACGGTCGGGAATGTGGAACGTTTCCTCTTCCTTGGGGTTGTTGAACTTCGGCGGCGTCTCCTCCGGTTGTAGCAGCGGCGGAGGTGGATCTTCTTCCCTTCCTTTGGTAGGTTCTAGCGGTTAGCTCCATGTTGATTCCTTGAGAAGAAAAATAAAAGCTAGTTCTTGGGATTAATAGGGTTAGTCTCCAAAGAAAATCGAATGAGCTTGGAATCGAGAGAGAAGAATAGAAACTTATGGAAATTGAAAAGCTTAAGAGAATGAGGGAGACTTATCGGTGATGAGGAGGGAGAAGGGTTCGACCTCCTTAAATAGGCTAGGGTTTTGGTTGGTGGGCTTCGCTGAGAGTGGGCTTGGCTTGTGGAATTCGGACTCCACTCACTACCCGAGAAGGGACACGATCAGGCGCGTCGAGTACAGTGTTGGGTTGACCCTCGGGTTTACCAATTCCCTCTTCCCAATTTTCCATTTTTTATTTTTTATTATTTTTTTTTATAAAATTGCAAAAATAGAAAAATTAAATAAAAGAAAATAAAGCAAATAGACTAAAACTAAAAGATACCTTTGGGACTTCCTCCCAAGTGAGCTTGTTTAGAGTCGCTAAGCTTGACTCTTCATGCTCCTTAAGCATGGGATCCATGTGGAAAAGGTTCTGGAATCCTCTCCACTACAGTAGGTTTGTTCAAAAGATCTCCCATATTTTGTCCAGGTTCCATGGCAAATGTGGTGTTAACCTCTTCAAGATGTAGCCTTTTTCTTTGTTTGGTCATAGTGGAAATAGCTTGACTCTCTATGGTTGGTCTCTTAACCCCTTTCTTCACATCAAACTCCATCTTGAAGTCCTCACCATGTTCTATTCTGATCTTGCCTCGTTTCACTTCGATCACAGCACCAACTGTTGCCAAGAATGGTCTTCCTAGAATCAGTGGATCATCTGGTTCCTTGTCCATATCCAGGACCATGAAGTCGGTAGGCACTTCCAGTCTCCCAATCCTTAGGGGCAGATTTTCTAAAATGCCAATCGGATGCCTTACTGTTCTATCGGCTAGAACCAGATATTGCTTACTTGGTTTGAAGTCGGTGAATCCCAGCTTGTTAGCAACTGAAAGTGGCATGATGCTAACCAAAGCTCCAAGATCACACAAGCAGCTCTTGAAAATCCGAAATCCTATTGAACACGGCAATGTGAAAGAGCCAGGATCTTCAAGTTTTTCCTCAATTCCTACCTCAGGATCCAAACAAATTCCACTTCTCAGAATTTCAAATCCGATCTCCTTGACAGCCTCCTTAACCTCATCCTCCAATCTAGCTGCTTCCTTTGCAGCTTCCTGCTGAAGCTCATGTGGGGGCAAAAGCTTAGGTGGTGGAGCTTTGCGCTTAGCCATTCTCTGCAAGCGCTTCCAACTGGATGTCAAGTGCAATACTGAACCTTTCCTCCAACTTCCCTCCTACCAGTGCAGGTGGTTGAGGCTGATCTCCTTTCTCAACATCTACTCGATGCATCATCCGATCATCATCATCGTGTAGGTCATTGGGTTTCACTTCGGGTTATTCGACAGTTTATGAATCTCGAACCAGTGCTCGATCATCAACTCGATCAAACTCATCGGGTGAAGGCTCGGGTTCATACTCGGATATATAGTATTCGGCCTCATTCTTCATTGAGTCATCCACATCCTTGCCATCTTGATCACTACTGTCCCTAGTGAGGTAGTCCTCATAATCATCATATAGGAAAATGGCTTGAGCAGTCGCATAATCCTTGGGGTTTTGAACAGCTTTACCCGGCAGTTGATTGATCTTTGGTATAGGTTGGTTGTTGTGGTGGCCTTCCAGGTATCTAACCTTTGTGTTGAGTGATTCGTACTTGGCATTGAGGCCATTGTATCCTGAGTCGATTTTGTTGCTCAGTTCTGCGAATCGTTTCGCGATGTCCATAGAAGTTGTAGCATGTTGCTCAATCGGAACGATTTTCCGGTATACTTCCCAGTCGACTATGTGAACAGCACAAAGCAAAGTTTTACTTGCTGAATAAGACCTCGTAACTCGGCTTCTTGTGACTGGGTCTGTGGACCTTGTTGTTGTTGGAATCCTGGTGGTTGGTTGTAGGTGCCTTGGTATGGTTGCTTAGGCGCATAGCCTTGGTTGTACTGGACAAAAGGCTTCTTTTGGTTCTGGTTCCCTTGAACTGCAGATGGGTAGGTTTGGTCTTGAGGATTTGCAACATTCGGGTTCCGATAAGATAGATTTGGGTTCGGCTTGAAGTTGTTGTACCCTCTGGTGTACCCTCCTTGGTTGTTGATGTAGTTAACATCCTCTAGCTGCATAGTCTCCCCATCTTGCTGTTGAAACTGCTCTTCCTCAGATTTAGCATGGACATGCTTCTGCTGGTTGAGGAGCTGATCGAGCTTGTCATTGAGGGCTTTCATGTCCCTCTTGTACTTAGCATCTTCCTCTCCTGTAGATCGCACAGAGCGATCATATTCCTCATTGTAGTTGCCATCAGATTGAGCCAAGTTCTCAACTAGGTCCCAACCTTCATCAACATCCTTGTTGAGGAAGTTACCATTGCTTGCGGTTTCCAGCAACATCCGTATCTTGGGGACTTGATGTTCATATAATTTACCATGTTTTCCCTTAGTTTATTCACATCTTTTGCATCTTTTTCTATCCATTTTAACCATTATTGCACAGCTTTAGGACTAATCATGCATTAGAGTATAGTTGCATTGCATTTGCATCTTTTCATGCACAATCAGGTGATTTTGGAGCTCAAGGAGCATAGAAACAATCCTGAGGAGAAGTGAAGCAATCTTGATGGGAAAGCAAGAGAGTTAAGGCTGAAGAACCAAGCTCCGGAGTCCAGCTCGACCAAGCACACGATCGAGTGGGGAGATGGACTCGACCGAGTGGAGGATGCACGAGAGAAGCCAGCTCGACCATGCAATCGACCGAGCACAGGGTCGAGTTGACCGAGCCGTTGACTGTTTTGTCTTTTAGCATTTTTAGGGCTTCCACCTCCTCTACTATAAAAGGGCTTGTACCTGCAGCCACCAAAGAATCCAGCTTTTTAGAATAGTCAAAACCTAGTTTGTACCCCTTTTGGGATTATTCCTTTTGCATTTTTCTTTTTATTTTTAGATCTTGTACTTTCTTAAGGAAAAAGCTAAATTCCTCAATATTGTTTGTTTCATAACTTTCTTAATATTGAGAATTCGAGTTTGATTCCTTCATCAATATTGTAGATCTTTGTTTCATCTTTCTAGTGATACAATTTTCGTATTTTTCTGGGTTTATGATTTTGATGTTCATCATGTATTCTTGTGAGTAGTGGCTTAGGATTTTGAGGATGGGTTAGGCTGGGCTGTGAATGAGGTTTGTTTGGCTTGATCAAGCTTGATTGTTGTAGATCTCTTCTAGGGTAGATGTTCTTAATGCTGATCCTATATCTGAGAGGGTTGGATCTGATTTCAAGCATCTTAGCATCACACCAATGTTTAAGAGGCATAGATAAGGGTAGATCTAGAGCTTACCTTCTTGCTTGCTAAGAGATTAGAGGTTTTGTTTGGTATGAGAAATATTTCTTAATGCCTGCTTGTGTAGAATCTGTACTTTGTGAGAACAAGTCTAGAAGATTCATAGGTTTGATTGTTTCTTGACCATGAGAGTGGGAGAAACTTGTCTTAGATACATATGTCTAGAGATTAGCTCATGTTGTTTGAGGTTTGTTGATCAAGTTAGATAGCCAATGAATCCCTCCTCAAGTCCTTCCTTGTTTATTGATTTTACAGTCTTAATCCTGTTGTTTGCTTGTAGTTTGATTCGTCTTTGCATTACTCTGTTTTTATTGCATTGCTCTGTTTCTGCGTTTAGACCAGCTCGACCACCCACTCGACCTACACTCGGTCGAGTGCTTGCTCGAGTTCTTCCCCAGAACTTTGTGTTTATGATTTATGATTTTCCTGTCTTACATTATATCTGCATTTTTGTTGTATTTACTTATTGTCTTGTTCATTACTAGCTTGCATTAGTTAAGTTCTTGCATATTAGTAGTTTCTATTTCTGTTCTAGGTTCATAATCATTCTGTTTCTTTTCCTTTCAGCATCTAGCTCTTATAGTTTACTTTCTGCATTTTACATTTTCATCATAGGATTGTTAGTGACAAACATCCTTTCATATTGGCTTGACTTAGGCATAATATACACATCTTTAGTGATCACAATACTCAGATTGGATTGACACCTCTTATACTGCAACTGCATAAGGGGAATTGAAACACCCATCCATTCCATATCTCACCATTGCATGCATTCACCACACTTCCATCTTTCACCACACAAATATTCATGTTCCAATTTTGCGTCGTTGCCTATCTGAGTTTGTTTTGTGATATTTAGGATCATAAAAGTCTAAGATTGAGTTTGTTTATAACCTTGAATCTTCTGTTGCTGGGTTGAAGTTGCATTTCAGGTACCACTCGACCAGTCACTTGACCACCACTCGACCGAGTCGTGATCGAGCACTTGCTCGAGCCAGACGCCGGATCTCTATAACCATCAGTTTCTAGTCGACTTGATCACCTACTTGAGCCTGTGCTCAGTCGTGTGCCTGTCTAAAATCGTTTGTGTTTGTTGATGCATACAAGGTCTAAAGGAAAAGACAACATCCACAAGTTGACAAAGAGTTTGGGAACTAAGCAAAGGAGAGTTGTTCAGGAACAACAAGAGGTTATAGTAGCTATGGATCAGCAGGATCAGGTTCCAAGACCAAGGAACATAGGTTTTGGAGATGCACCCAACACTCATAACCAAAGAGCTGGAATTGTGCCTCCAACTGTTGCCAACAACAACTTTGAGATCAAGAGTGGATTGATCTCAATGATTCAGGCCAATAAATTCCATGGATTGCCAATGGAGGATCCACTTGATCACCTTGATGAGTTTGATAGGATCTGCAGCCTAACAAGGATCAATGGTGTGAGTGAAGATGGCTTTAAGCTAAGGTTGTTCCCTTTCTCACTTGGGGACAAGGCTCACTTATGGGAAAAGACTCTCCCTACTGGTGCAATCACTACTTGGGATGCATGTAAGAAGGCTTTCTTGGCCAAGTTCTTTTCTAATGCTAGGACAGCAAGGCTGAGGAATGAGATCACTGGATTTGCTCAAAGGAACAATGAGAGCTTTTGTGAAGCTTGGGAAAGATTCAAGGGATTCCAAACTCAGTGCCCTCACCATGGTTTCAGTGTGGAGTCTTTGTTGAGCACATTGTATAGAGGAGTGCTTCCCAAGTTCAGAATGCTTCTTGATACAACATCCAATGGGAACTTCCTCAACAAGAATGTGGAAGAAGGCTGGGAGTTAGTTGAGAATCTAGCACAGTCTGATGGGAACTACAATGAGGACTATGACAGAACCATAAGGTCATCATCAACTGATCAAGAGGACAAGTACAAGAAGGATCTAAAAATGGTGAATGAAAAGCTTGATAAGATCTTGCTTAGCCACATTTCTTGATAAGTCTATTCATTTCATTAGTGATAAGCTTGATAAGCCTATTCATTTCATTAGTGAAGAGGAGCTTCCAGTTCAAGAGGGGGAGAATGAGTTTGCTGAGTTGTGCTATATGCAAAACCAGGGAGGATTCAAAGGCTACAATCAAGGAGGATTCAAGAACAACAACCTCTCTTATAGGAGTACCAATGTAGCTAATCCTCAAGACCAAGTCTACCCACCTCAACAGCCTCAACAGCAGAATCACTATGTCCCCAAACAACAACATCAGGTGTTCCAGCCCCAGTTGTGTCCCCCACCAGGGTTTCAGACTAACCAAGGCCAGGAACAAGACCTTAGAGCCATGGTGCAACAGCTGTTGATTGGTAAAACACAAGGGAAGATTGAGGAAGCCAAACAGTTTGCTGAGTTGAATCAAAGGCTCACATCTCAATACAATGATCTGAATATGAAGTTTGAGGGTCTGAATTCCAGAGTTAAGTACATGGAGAGTAACATAGCCTCCACTTCAGCTCCAATACCCAACCAACTCCTTGGAAAAGCTGTTCAAAATCCAAGGGAGTTCACAGCCAAAACATTCAAGTTCATGAGGAAGAACAACAGAAGTCCAAGTTTGGGGGAATTCATTAGTTACTAAATCCCCAAGTGATGTTTGGCAAAGCAATTGAGCTCACACCTGAGCTCGACCAGGAGCAGCCACTGATCGAGTGCATGCTCGAGTGCGATCGAGTGGCTGAATCAGAAGCTGTTAAACCTGCCAAGTATATTCCTCCCGCCTACAAGCCTCCACTACCTTTCCCTGGGTGTTTCAAAGCACAGAAGATTAAGGAATTAAGGGAGATCATTGAGAAAAAGGCAATGTTGGCTAAGCAACAAGAGGAAGAAAGGGTTTTGAAAGAAGAAGCTGTGGTTGAGAAAAAGGAAGAAGTGTTTGCTATACAAGAGATCACCATTGCTTACCAAGAAGAGGAAAGAGGACCTGCCTTGGAACAGTATGAGCCATATCCATCTATAAAAATTGTTTGCTTGATTTGTCAAAGAAGAAGGCTGAAGATCAAGATGAGAAGGATCTTGAGAACCTTGGAGGAGTGATCATCCCAATTAAGCTCAGTGATCCAGGACCATTCTATCTGCCTTGCACAATCAGTTACCTTCACTACAATCAATGCCTTTGTGATTTGGGAGCTTCAACAAGTGTCATGCTATATTCCATAGCTCAAAAGCTTGGAAGAACTGATTTTAAATCCACTAATCTCCATGTTTGCCTAGCTGATGGGTCAAACAAAGAAGTAGTTGGAAGGTTGGAGAATGTCCCAATCAAGATAGGAAGAGCAAGGATCCATACTGATTTTGTGGTCATAGAGATGGACAAAGAGCCTGAAGATCCAATCTTACTAGGGAGGCCATTCTTAGCCACTGTTGGGGCAGTAATAGATGTTAGGGAATGTCTTGTGACCTTGAACATTGCTGAGGATACAGTCATGAAGTTCAACATCTATAACCCAACCAACCTTCCTACCATTGATGATAACCCCTTCACTATCAAGGAAAGAGTTGATCATGAGGTTTTCAAGGATGGAGGAGACCATAAGGCTGAGCTCTCTCTTTAAGATGATTCTGTGGAAAAGCTTAAGAGGTCAGTTCAAGAGCTGACTGGTATGGTTAAGGAGCTCCAAGTGAAGTTGAACAAGAGGTCTTTGAGGAAAGCAAGACCTAGGCTCAAAATCAAGAAGAAATATGGTTTGAGTGTTAAGGGTGAGGTTATCTAGGATCAACTTCACAGTGACCAAGAGGTTCCAGGGAGGATATCATCACCTCCTTGGTATCTAGATCAAGTCTAAGAAGGAAACCAACTCCTCGAGGTAGGTCAGCGACTGGAAGAGTCGTTTGAAGGCGATCAGCAGTCGGTCTGATAAAGAAGTCTGTATGACCATCTCTGTCTGTTCCCCTCCATTTAGGATTAGGAATAGGCGAAATCTGACGTTCAAGGATGCTCATGGGTTTGTTTCTTCTTGCGACGCTTGCCCAAAGGAAGGGCAACAGTGGTAATTCTAAAGATTCCCCCGGGGACGGGAAAAATTGCTCAGATACTCGTGAGTGAGGCTTATTTGGGGCGTGTTATAAACGCCTTGGCTAACCCTATTGATGGTCGAGGTAAGATTTCTTAGTGACTCTAAACAAGCTCACTAGGGAGGAAGTCCCTAAGGTATCCTTTGTAAATATGCTTTAATTTCTTAGTAGTTTTGATATGTTTTCTTTTATGTTTTTGTTCGACAGGTTTTTTTTAGTGAGAATGTAGCTGGGTAAGGAGAGATTTGAACTTGGATAAGGAGATTCGCAAGCCCACTCGACCAGCCCACGAGACCCACTCGACCGAGCTGGAGAAGAAGCAAGGCCCATTTGACCTTTAAATCGTTGGAACGGTCAAGTGGAGGGAAGAACAAGGAGAAAATTTTTGAAAATTTCAAATTTGGTCAAGGAGCTCAACCGTGTACAGTCGAGTGTGGAGTCGAGTGGCAGAAAAAAGCAGGTCAAAGATTCCCATTTCAAATTTGAATGGTATGGACGCTCCACCCTTGTTTCCTTGTCCCCTTAGCCTCTTTATATAGTCCTTGCACGAGTCTACATCTCTCACATGTTCTCATTTGCTCAAAACATCTAAATTCAAGTCTTAAAATCTCTTTCAAATTCATCTTTTGCTCAAAGCTTAGTTCTTTCTAGTTTTTGGGTCACTAACCTATTAACTTTAAGCTTTGAGTCTATTCCTCTCAGTTTTTGTTCAAAAATGTCTTCCAAGATCACTAGGAAATCCAAACAAGCAGCTGCAAGCTCCAAGGATCGTCATGATGTTGGTTTAGAATCAAGAGAAGATGCTGGAAGGACCACTCGACGCCCCACTCGAGCATGCACTCGATCGAGTGGCCGTCCGAGTGGCCAACCGAGCCAGCCTGCGAGTTCCGAAACCAAGTTGTTGAGAAGGATCCGAGAGAACTGAAAGTGAGGAAGAAAGGCAGACAACTCTCAATGAGTTTATTAGCAAGGGCCAAAGGGAAGAGGTCAGCTGTTGAGGTTGAACAAGAGGAGAATGAAAGTGAGAGGAGGAAGAAAGTGAAGAAGAAGAGTTGATGGATGATGGAGAAGCTGAGTCTTGTGGATTGTCAAAGAAGCAGCTTTATGATGCCTTCATGAGAATGGAGTTCCTAGGGACTAGATATCCACACAAGGAAACCATGGAGAAGCTAGCCATTGATGAGGATGTGGAGTGTCTCTTTGAGAAGAGCAACCTTACCAAGTTCATGGGGCTTTGTATGGAGGGCTATAGAGAGGAAAGCTGTGAGTTCCTAGCCACTGTCAAGCTGCACACATATGTGAGGAAGGATGCTGAGTTTGGAGCTGGTCACATTTCTTTCACAATCAAGGGAAAGAAGCATGAGCTCTCAATGAAGAAGTTGGCTAATGTCTTTGGTTTTGAGGTTGGGAGCAATAGGAGTTTGATGGTCCCAAGAGAAGAGTCTGTATGCTGTGTGGGAAACCATTGGGGACAACAAGCTCTACTCATCCTCCAACTCCAAGAGCTCAAGGATAAGGAGCCCAGTCCTAAGGTACTTCCACAAAGCTCTTGCCAACACCTTCTTTGCTAGGAAGGAAACTGGGAACATCAATGAGGGAGAGCTTAAGATGATTGACTTGGCTCTCAATGGAGTCCTCTTACAAGTAAGGAATGGCACCATCATTCTTGGGAGCACTGTAATTTACTACTAAAACTAAATTAGATTTCTTACCGGGACAAAAAATAAATCCACTTGGTTTCAGGTTTATTTGAATATGAAATTCAATCCTGGAAATACAGTGACTTATATGCCATGGGAAGGATACAATTTTGGTGGAGACTGATCTTGCAATGGTGCTAATTGATCACATGATATACTTGAGAAGTTGGGTAGGCAAGTTGGAGAGCAAAGGCTCAAGAGGGGCACTAACCATTGGAGGCATCATTACTCCAATCCTTCAAGCTGCCAAGATCACACTTAAGGGAGAAAGGGTCTCACCAAGGTGGATTGACTCCAGCTACCTAACCTTCACACTCATCCTAGCCAAGGAGATGCATCAAGGAAATCATATCTTTAACTTTGAGCTGCCAACAGTTGGGAAGAAACAAGTGATCCTACCAAACAAGGAGCTAACTACCATTCAAGAAGGAGCCAATATTGACTTTTTGCCAGCTGATGAGTACTTGTTTTATGGAGTAGTTCAGCCTAGAGTTGATGCAGCTGGAGATGTAGAGATGGTTGATGGAGAGGAGCAGTTCTACTTTGAGGACTATGAGCCCAACCCAAGGGATAGTAGAGGAGTGAGAGAGCATAGCAAGAGGTTGACATTGTTGCAAAGATGGAACAAGTGGAATGGAAAGAGGTTTGATAAGCTTAAGAAGAAGGTGAGCAACATGGCTAAATCCATCAAGGGTTTAAAGAAGGAGATTGCTGACTTGAAGAGTGGAAACTCTTCACCAACACCATCAAGCCCTTTGAGGAGGAGTAGCTCAACTAGAGCACTATCTAGAGTTGCAAACCCTGTGGAACAAGCTAGAGCTTCAATGTATGAGCCAAAATAGAGGAAGAGGAGCTCAAGTACCCGAGAACAACAGTTTTCAAGGCACTCGACCGGGTCACTCGAGCACCCACTCGACCGAGCATCTTAGAGCCACTCGACCGAGTTCCAGCCAAGACCACCATTTGGCTTCCCACCTCCAGCTGCTTATCAAGGCTATCCAGGTTACCCTCCCATCCCACCCCAATACTTTATGGATCCAGCATTATACCAGCAGTTCTACCAGTACCAGGCTCAAGATTTGGAGACTCGCGGTCCAGCTCGACCCCCCCACTCGGACACGCACTCGACCGAGTCACCGTCGATTGGAATCGTCGAGCTGCCCCAATCACCTTCCTCCAGTCACCAGCAGGACCCCAGCTACACCTTTGATAGTATGGAGGAGGATGTGGACAGCTTCTTCTCAAATCCTTGAGGTAACACTATCACCTTTCCATTGTACATATCATAGCATTTCATATTTTGTGTTTTGTTTTAAGTCTTGAATCCTCAAACAAATTTCTTTCACACAAGGGACTGTGTGATTTAAATTTGGGGGAGGGTTTGAAATGGCATTTGACATTGTGTTTTGTTTTCTTATTTCAAATTTTTAGCATCATCATGTTAGTATTTGCATAGCATCTAAGGCATAGAAAAACCCTAAAAATTTGAAATTTTTTTGCAAAATATCTTTATAAAAAAAGAGTGTTCATGTAGTTTGCATTGCATATTCAAGTATTCTGTTTAGCATATAGGACTGTTTGCATTAGGGATCTATGATGAGTTTGACCTTGTTAGCTTGCTAGATTCACCAAACTAGGATCAATGCGCAAGTTAATAGTACTTTGATGCTAGTTGAGTGGTTAGAAGCATAAGATTGAACCAAGCATTGAATTCCTGCATTGCATTTGGCCTAAATTGAAGCATGTTGAGATTTGATGCAATTTCCTATCTATAAGAACCTAATATTGACTGTTAATTATCAATATATGCATTGCTTTAAACTCATGGATACCATATTTGGATCATCTTTCTCCTTTTGCAACTCTTGTTGATCCAAGTAGCTGATTTCACTTCTAAATCAGTTCTCCTACCCCTTAACCAAACCTTCTTTCAAGCCTTGTTTATTCTTGTGTGTGTGAGGCCTATTTTTGGGATTGAGCTTGGTAGAAAGTGTTAGGTTTGAACTGACCAGAGTAAAGCCTTGTGTAGTTCTAGTTTGCAATTTTCAAACTAGATAGGACTAGGTGGTTCACTTGTTTGGTTTGGGACTTGGCAGTTAAGAAAAGAAAGAAAGAAAAGAGGAAAAAGAGAAAGAAAAAGGGTAGAGTCTTTAAAAGGAGATTGAGTTCAAGTAAAAGCTAAAGTCTAGTGAAAGGATGGGAAGTAAAAATTGTTGTCTAAGATGGTTCTAGTTAAAGAAAAGAAAAGAAAGCAAAAAAGAGTCTAGCAAAATGCTTGTATGTCTTAAGAATAAGATAAGAAGAGAACCATAACAAATCAGTAAGAATCCCCTAGCCCACTAGAAAGTTCAAATAAGAAGCCTCTCCTAAGACTTGAAAACCAAAAGAGAAACGGTTGAAAGAGAAAAGAAGAAGTTCAAAGGGTAGCACTAGGATCATTTGGGTTTAGATTGATAGGATGAATTCTTTGGGTGCCTTTGGGTAGACAAGGTTTTGGTTCTTGTATGTGTCTAAGTGTTCTTACCTTTAGCATTCTTCTAAAGCTCAATCCATTTTATGAGAGAACCTTGTTATTGTGAAACCCTTCTCTAAAGAGAGACCATCATTGTCTCTAACCCTTTTATTACCAAGCCAAATGAGTTTAAGCATTGCATAGAATTGATTTATGTTCTTGATTATTGAATGTCAAAGGAAATGGTTGATTTGAATGCATGTGGATAACCAAGGCTCAAATCAGTAAAGGTTGTGATTACTTGTCTAAAGTCTTTAAGTACAGCTCATTCACCTTGCATCTTAGTACTAGTAACTTGGACATTGATTCTAGCTGGTCTATAGGCAAGCTTTAGGAGCTGAGATCCCACCTTTAAACCTCATCTACCTTCTTATGTCTTGTTTATTTGCTTGGGGGCAAGCAAAGACTAAGTTTGGAGGTGTTGATGTTCATATAATTTACAATGTTTTCCCTTAGCTTATTCACATCTTTTGCATCTTTTTCTATCCATTTTCACCATTATTTCATATCTTTAGGACTAATCATGCATTAGAGTATAGTTGCATTGCATTTGCATCTTTTCATGCATAATCAGGTGATTTTGGAGCTCAAGGAGCATGGAAACAATCCTGAGAAGAAGTGAAGCAATCTTGAAGGCAAAGCAAGAGAGTTAAGGTTGAAGAACCAAGCTCCGGAGTCCAGCTCGACCAAGCACACGACCGAATGGGGAGATGGACTCGACAGAGTGGAGGATGCACGAGAGAAGCCAGCTCGACCATGCACTCGACCGAGCACAGGATCGAGTTGACCGAGCCGTTGACTGTTTTGTCTTTTAGCATTTTTAGGGCTTCCACCTCCTCTACCATAAAAGGGCTTGTACCTGCAGCCACCAAAGAATTCAGCTTTTTAGAATAGTCAAAACCTAGTTTTTCTTTGGGATTATTCCTTTTGCATTTTTCTTTTTATTTTTAGATCTTGTACTTTCTTAAGGAAAAGCTAAATTCCTCAATATTGTTTGTTTCATAACTTTCTTAATATTGAGAATTCGAGTTTGATTCCTTCATCAATATTGTAGATCTTTGTTTCATCTTTCTAGTGATGCAATTTTCGTATTTTTCTGGGTTTATGATTTTGATGTTCATCATGTGTTCTTGTGAGTTGTGGCTTAGGATTTTGAGGATGGGTTAGGCTGGGCTGTGAATGAGGTTTGTTTGGCTTGATCAAGCTTGATTGTTGTAGATCTCTTCTAGGGTAGATGTTCTTAATGCTGATCCTATATCTGAGAGGGTAGGATCTGATTTCAAGCATCTTAGCATCACACCAATGTTTAAGAGGCATAGATAAGGCTAGATCTAGAGCTTACCTTCGCTTGCTAAGAGATTAGAGGTTTTGTTTGGTATGAGACATATTTCTTAATGCCTTCTTGTGTAGAATCTTTACTTTGTGAGAACAAGTCTAGAAGATGCATAGGTTTGATTGTTTCTTGACCATGAGAGTGGGAGAAACTTGTTTTAGATACATATGTCTAGATTAGCTCATGTTGTTTGAGGTTTGTTGATCAAGTTAGATAGCCTCAATCATTAGTCAAGCCCATGAATCCCTCCTCAAGTCCTTCCTTGTTTATTGATTTTACAGTCTTAATCCTGTTGCTTGCTTGTAGTTTGATTCGTCTTTGCATTACTCTGTTTTTATTGCATTGCTCTGTTTCGCGTTAGACCAGCTCGACCACCCACTCGACCTACACTCGGTTGAGTGCTTGCTCGATTTCTTCCCGAACTTTGTGTTTATGATTTATGATTGTCCTGTCTTACATTCTATCTGCATTTCCGTTGCATTTACTTATTGTCTTGTTCATTACTAGCTTGCATTAGTTAAGTTCTTGCATATTAGTTTCTTCTGTTCATAATCATTCTGTTTCTTTTCCTTTCAGCATCTAGGTCTTATAGTTTACTTTCTGCATTTTTATATTTTCATCATAGGATTGTTAGTGACAAACATCCTTTCATATTGGCTTGACTTAGGCATAATATACACATCTTTAGTGATCACAATACTCAGATTGGATTGACACCTCTTATACTGCAACTGCATAAGGGGAATTGAAACACCCATCCATTCCATATCTGACCATTGCATGCATTCACCACACTTTCATCTTTCACCACACAAATATTCTCGTTTCAGGACCACTCCTCGGTATAGTGTGCTCAACAATGAAGCATTACTGAAGCCGTGATGTGGACATCGAGTTGTGTACCCCTTGAAACATTCCCAAGCTTCATTGTACGGTTCGTTATTCTTCTCTACAAAGCTAGAAATTTCATTTCGCAGCCTTGCAGTTCTGGAGTTTGAGAAGAATTTGGCCAGGAATGCCTTCTTGCACGCTTCCCAAGTGGTGATGGACTCCTTAGGGAGCGATTTCTCCCAAATGTGTGCTTTATCTCCCAAAGAGAATGGGAAAAGCCTTAGCTTGAATCCATCTTCACTGACTCCATTTATCTTAGTTAGGCTAAAGAGCCTATTAAATTCATCCAGATGATCCAATGGGTCCTCCATTGGCAGTCCATGAAATTTGTTGCTCGTATCATCTAGATGAGACTACCCTTGATCTCAAAATTGTTGTTCCGCACCTGGTGGCACAATGCCATTCCTCTGAGTGTGAGTAGTCGGAGCATCTCCTGCTCCTAGGTTGGTCCTTGCTCGAGGAGCTAGTAATGGACCTTCTCATTATTCATCGTCTCTCAATGGGTGCTAGTTCCGTTGAACTTATTGTTGTCTGAGTAGCCGAGGTCCGTCGATGTTTTCGATGAAAGGACTCGGTTCTGACTACTGATCGTGTTTGCATGCACAGGCAAGTATCCGAGTTTGTACACGAGGATCAACTCAATCGTGATCGAGTGACGGGTCGGGTGGGTGCTCGGGTTTTTGTACCAGATTCAGGCAAAACAAACAAAGACGAAAGCAAACAAGTCTGTATCTAAAACGAATATAAACAAACGAACTTGATCTAGCAAGTCTTGAAATCCTAAACGTAGCAAAATAAAACAACCAAATGGCAACGGCGCCAAATTGATAGAGTGGTTTTCACCCAGGTATCAATTCCCTATGGCCAGTACAAAGGGTTATCAATCCAAATGGTTGTTATGCTAACAGATAGGATGCAATCAGAATCAAGCAAGTCAAGCCAAGCAATAGGGTTTGGTTCTAAAGTTCTAATATAAACAAAGTAAAGAATATAAACAAGTGAACCACACGACTAAGCACTCGACAAGCAATCGAGTACAGGATCGAGTGGGGATCTAGTATGCAAATGAACTATGAACAGCTCGAGGTATTACTCGATGCATGTTATCGTGTACCTGATCGGGTAAAGGTCGAGTAAGTAAGGAAAATGCAAAGAATGAAACACGAAAGTTCCTGGATGGGGGTAATCGAATCCTAAGTGTTCTCACCAATACGGATGCCTTACATGCCTCAAGCAATTATTTCCTAGACAATGAACCTCTAAAACCTTGTCACCACACTGTCGCACTAGTAACAATCAACCTGAACATACTACCACACTGTCGCACTAGCAATATGAACAAGAGGCATTAAGAACAATTCATTTTTGTCAATATACTTAGACTTATCTGATTTTGTCACTCAAAGTTAAGTATACCTCTAACATTGACCTAATCAAGCATTTTATCTACTCCTTTCGGCCTGTAGCATTATAAACGCCCTAGATCTAGTCTCAACCTGTCTGTCGGTTGACCGCATTAAGAACATCAACCTAGAAGGAAATTTATCTATCATATCAATCAACTAAAACATCCTAACCGATCAAGAACACCTAATCATCTATCCCATCCTTAGAAACTTTTCTACACTACTCGGACATAGAAACGAATGATAAAACCATAGAAATAAACGAAAATGACATTATTAAAAAGATAGAGTAGAGTGGAAAAGAGTAGGGATAAAAGATCTATGACACCATTTTTTCTATGTCCGAATAGTGTAGGGAATTGATATACCCCGGCAACGGCGCCAAATTGATAAAGTAGTTTTCACCCAGGGTATCAATTCCCTATGCAGTTGTAGTACAAAGGGTTATCAATCCAAATGGTTATTATGCTAACATATAGGATCGAATCAGAATCAAGCAAGTCAAGCCACACAATAAGGGGGTTTGGTTCTAACAGTTCTAATATAAACAAAGTAAAAGAATATAAACAAGTGAACCACACGACCTAAGCACTCGATGAAAGCAATCGAGTACAGGATCGAGTGGGGTGATCGAGTATGCAAATGAACTATGAACAGCTCGAGGTATTACTCGATGTAGGTTATCGTGTACCTGATCGGGTAAGTTGTCGAGTAAGTAAGGAAAATGCAAAGAATGAAATACGAAAGTTCCTAAGGATGGGGGTAATCGAATCCTAAGTGTTCTAGACCAATATGGATGTCGTACATGCCTCAAGCAATTATTTCCTAGACAATGAACCTCTAAAACCTTGTAACCACACTGTCGCACTAGTAACAATCAACCTTGAACATACTACCACACTATCACACTAGCAATATGAACAAGCAGGCATTAAGAACAATTCATTTTTGTCAATATACTTAGACTTATCTGATTTTGTCACTCAAAGTTAAGTATACCTCTAGCATTGACCTAATCAAGCATTTTATCTACTCCTTTCGGCCTGTAGCATTATAAACGCCCTAGATCTAGTCTCAACCTGTCGGTCCTGTTGATCGCATTAAGAACATCAACCTAGAAGGAAATTTATCTATCATATCAATCAACTAAAACATCCTAACCGATCAAGAACACCTAATCATCTATCCCATCCCAAACTTTGCTACACTACTCTGACATGTAAAACGAATGATAAAACCATGAAATAAACGAAAATGACATTATTAAAAGATAGAAAGAGAGTAGAAAAGAGTAGGGATAAAAGATCTAAGAAAAACTACAAATTAAAAGTACAAAACAAAAAAAAATGTTGAGTCGCTCGCCTCTCACGTAAGCTCGCTCTCGGTTCGAGGTTCTGCGGTGTGCTCATTTTATGGCTAGGGGAAAGAGGGTTTATATATGGAAACCCATTTGACCTAGCTTCCCAGACCTGCCCGATGGTCTACTCGATGGGGTGCACGAGGCTTGAGCCGGGTAACTCCTCGGTGGATCTTCGAGTTGCTCTTCACGTGGATCCTCTTCGATCGTGTTCGGGTTTGGACTTGTTCTTGTAGCTCGATGGCTCCTTCGGGTACATGCTCGAGTTGTCCTTGTTTTTCCCCATTTTTGGCTCTTAAGCACCTGTTTTCATCCAATATATGCAAATGCAGAAATGCAACACCCTAAATGCTCTAAAACTTGATTCCTATAGTAAATGGTCTAAAAATGCTAAGTTAGAAGTATGAACAATGCAAAATATGGAAAAAAAAGGATGCTAAAAACATGTAAATTAGAGTGTTATCGACCCCAAACTTAAATCTTGCTTGTCCTCTAGCAAGTAAGTAAGAAGGTACTTTCAACGTGGGACTCATAACCTTAAGATAACCGAAGGATGCAAGCTATAGTCCTTAAAGATAGTGATGTTCATATATACTACTATGTTTTCCCTTAGTTTATTCATATCTCTGTCAGATCTTTTCTTGCTAAGAGATTAGAGGTTTTGTTTGGTATGAGACATATTTCTTAATGCTTGCTTGTGTAGAATATTTACTTTGTGAGAACAAGTCTAGAAGATGCATAGGTTTGATTGTTTTTTGCCATGAGAGTGGATTAAACAGTTAGATACATATGTCTAGAGATTAGCTCATGTTGTTTGAGATTTGTTGATCCAGAGATAGCCTCAATCATTAGTCCAGCCCATGAATTCCTCCTCATGTCCTTCCTTGTTTGATTTCTTAGTCTTAATTATGTTGCTTGCTTGTTGTTTGATTCGCTTTGGTATTACTCTGTTTATCGCATTGCTCTGTTTCCTGGATTGTCTAGCTCGACCACCCACTCGACCTACACTCGGTCAAGTGCCTGCCTCGAGTTCTTTCCCAGAACTTTGTGTTTATGATTTGTGATTACCTTGTTTCATTCTAATTGCATTTCTATTGCATTTACTTAGTGTCTGTTCACTACTTGTCCCGCATTAGTTCATTAGCATAGTTTCTACTGCTTTGTTGCATCATTATCTGTTATAATCATCTTGTTTCATTTGCATTTAGTTCCTAGTTCTTATAGTTTACTTCTGCATTTTACATTTTCATCTTAGGATTGTTAAGGGCAAAATCCTTTCATATTGTCAGACTTAGGCATAATATAAACATCCTTAGTGATCACGTACACTCAGATTGGATTGACACTTTATACCGCAAACCGCATAAGGGGAATGAAACACCCATCCATCCATTCATTCATCATTGCATTCACCACACTTTCATCATCACCACACACAAATAAGTCTTGTTTCAATTTCCGCGCCTGCCTATTGAGTTTGTTTTGTGACATTTAGGATCATAAAGTCTAAGATTAAGTTCGTTTATAACCTTGAATCTTCTGTTGTTGGGTCAGTTGAATTTCAGGTACCACTAACCGAAGTTGTGATCGAGCACTCTTCGAGCCAGACCCTGGATCTCTATAACCATCAGTTTCCAGTCGACTTGACCACCTACTAGTAGCTATGGATCAGCAGGATTGATGTTCATATATTTTACCATGTTTTCCCTTAGTTTATTCACATCTTTTGCATCTTTTGTTAGCCATCTTCACCATTATTGTGTAGCGTTAGGACTAATCATGCATTAGAGTTTAGTTGCATTGCATTTGCATCTTTTCATGCATAAACATGTGATTTTGGAGCTTAAGGAGCATGGAAGCAATGCTGAAGGGAAAGCAAGGGAGTTAAGGCTGAAGAACTAAGGTCCAGAGTCCAACTCGACCACACACTCGACCAGTCACTTGACCGTGTGCTGAGGAGGACTCAACCGAGTGGAGAATGCACGAGAGAAGCCAGCTCGACCTGCCACTCGACCGAGCACAGGTCGAGTTGACCGAGCTGTTGACTACTTTGACTTTTTGTATTTTTAGCTTCCACCCTTCCTATATAAAGCCTTGTACCTGCAGCCACCAAAGGAGTCCAGCTTTTAGATATTCTCTAAACCTAGTTTTTACCCTTTTGGGAATTATTCCCTTTGCACTTTTATTTTTCTTAGAGCTTGACTTAAAAAGACTAAATTCCTCAATATTGTTAGTTTCATAACTTTCTTAATATTGAGAATTGAGTTGATCCTTTCATCAATATTGAAGATCTCTATTTTATCTTTCTAATAATGCAAGTTTCAATATTTTCTGGGTTTGACTTGTTTCATCATGTATTGTTGTGAGTAGCTGCAGATTTGAGGATGAGTTAGGATGGATTGATCTTGTGGTTTGTGTGATATGGTCAAGCTTGATTGTTGTAGATCTCTTCTAGGATAGAT
Organism: Camelina hispida; assembly: GCA_023657505.1. NCBI lineage: Eukaryota > Viridiplantae > Streptophyta > Magnoliopsida > Brassicales > Brassicaceae > Camelina > Camelina hispida. Next base: position 29,564,933 of record CP094637.1, read on the forward strand.
GTTCTTAATGCTGATCCTATATCTGAGAGGGTAGGATCTGATTTCAAGCTTCTTAGCATCACACCAATGTTTAAGAAGCATAGATAAGGCTAGATCTAGAGCTTACCATTAGGTTTGCTAAGAGATTAGAGGTCTTTTTTGGTTTGAGATGTATTGCTTAATGCCTGCTTATGTAGATTCTTTACTGTGTGAGAACAAGTCTAGAAGATGCATAGGTTTGATTGTTCCTTGACCATGAGAGTGGGATAAACTTGTCTTAGATTTATATGTCTAGAGGTTAGCTCAAAGTTTGCTTGAGATTTGTTGACCAAGTTAGATAACCACAATGATTAGTTCATCCCATGAATTCATCCTCAGGACCTTCTTTGTTTATTTATTTTAAAGTCTTAATCCTGTTGCTTGCTTGTTGTTTGATTCGCTTTGGTACTACTCTGTTTTTATTGCATTGCTCTGTTTTTCCGGATTTGTCTAGCTCGACCACCCACTCGACCTACACTCGGTCGAGTGCTTGCTCGAGTTCATCCCCAGAACTCTTGTTTATGATTTGAGATTGTCCTGTTTCATTCCTGTTTCATTCCAGTTGCATACATTTAGTTTTCAGTTCATTAATTGTCTTGCATTAGTTCATTAGTAGTAGTTTCTATTTCTGTTCTTGCATCATTACTGTTATAATCATCCTGTTTCATTTGCATTTAGTTCTTAGTTCTTGTAGTTTACTTTCTGCATTTTACATTTTCATCTTAGGATTGTTAGTGACAAACAATCTTTACACTTGGCTTAACTTAGATTCATATGCATATCTTAATTGTTCACAAACACTCATTTAGGATTGACACCTCTTATCCTTGTTTCAATTTGGCGCCGTTGCCTATCTGAGTTTGTTTTGTGACATTTAGGATCATAAAAGTCTAAGATTAAGTTCGTTTATAACCTTGAATCTTCTGTTGCTGGGTTGAAGTTGAGTTTCAGTTACCAGCTCGACCATCAGCTCGACCTAGTCGTGATCGAGCACCTGATCGAGCCGACGGATCTAAATAGACAGCACTTCCCAGTCGACTCGACCATCAACTCGAGCGTGTGCTCGACGGTGTGTCTGTTTGAGTCAGTAACCATGTTTCAAGGCAGTCAGTTCCATTATGCACCCATGCACCAGAAACAAAGTTTCCAGCCTCAATGGTTTCACCCTCCAGCGTTTCAGACATACCAAGCCCAAGAACCTGACTTAAGAGCTATGATGCAACAACTATTGCTTGGGCAAGCCAATCAGCAGATTGAGGCAGCAAGGAAGTTTGGAGAGCTGAACCAAACATTGGATTCTTATTCTCATGACCTGAGTAACCAGCTTGAGAGTCTGACCTCTTCATTCCAGTGCATGGAGAGCTCCATTTCTTCTACTTCAGCTCCTAAGCCACACCAACTTCCTAAACAAGCCATTCAAAACCCAAGGGAGATCACTGTTAAAGCTATCCATCTCCATGAGGAATATGTCACTGAGGACAGTGAGGTTCAAGGTGGGGAGGATTGGTCACTAATTGAAGCCCAGAGTGAAGGTTTTACTGAGCAGACTAAAGCAGAGAAACCACTCGACCAGGTGCTCGACCACACACACGATCGAGTACCTGATCGAGTGACTGATCGAGTTGCAGACACAGAAGCTGTTAAGCCTGCTAGATACATTCCTCCTGCTCACAAACCGCCTCTACCATTCCCATGACGTTTCAAGGCTCAAAAGATAAGGGAATTGAGGGAGATCATTGAGAAAAATGAGAAGATAGCTTTGCAACAAGAGAAAGAGAAAGCTTTGAAAGAAGAAGCTGAGGTTGTGAAACAAGAGGAAGTGATGGCTTTGAAGGAAGAAGTGGTCATTGAAAAGAAGGAAGTAATGGCCATACAACATGAGGTAGTCATTGAAAAGAGGGAGGAAGTGCTTGCTTTGCAACAAGAGAAAGTGAAAGTTTTGAAGGAAGTAATGGCTATACAAGAGACTATCATTGCTTACCAAGAAGAAGAGAGAGGACCTGCTTTGGAACAGTATGCTCCATACCCTCTCTATCAGGATTTTTTACTTAAGATGTCAAAGAAGAGGGCTCATGACCAAGATATGAAGGATTTGAAAGAGATTGGGCAAGCTATTGTCCCAACAAAGCTTGAAGATCCAGGCTCATTCAACTTACCCTGTTCCATCAGCTACATGCACTTCAATAAGTGCATTTGTGATTTAGGAGCATCAGTGAGCTTGATGCCATACTCAGTGGCTGAGAAGTTGGGGTATGAGGACTTCAAGGACAGCAACTACTATGTCAGTCTAGCAGATGGATCCAAGAGGGATGTGGTTGGAGTAATTAAAAATCTCCCTATCAAAATAGGAGAAGCAAGGATCCCAACTGATTTTGCAATCATGAGCATGAAAAAAAGAGCCTAAAGACCCTCTAATCTTGGGAAGGCCATTCTTAGCTACAGTTGGGGCAGTTATTGATGTGAAGATGGGGACTATCAAGCTCCACCTAACTGAAGACTTCACTATGAAGTTTGATATCAACAATCCCACTAATCTGCCCTCCAAATATGATCCACCTTACACTATCAAAAGAAAGGAGGATCATGAGGTCTCAAGTGGGGAAAATGCTTCAAGGGGTAAGCTAACCTTTCAAGAAGATTCAGTGGAGAAGCTTAAGAATTATGTTCAAGAACTGACTGCTTTAGTCAAGGATCTCCAAGTCAAGCTGAATAAAAGGACTTTGAAGAGAAGAAGGCCAAGACTCAAGCTTAAGAAGCAACATGGTTCAAGTGCTAAGGCAGCAGTGATCAAGAAGGAACACAAGTGTTATCAAGTAGAACCAGGGGGGTTTCATCACCTCCTTGGTCTCTAACTCAAGCCTGAAAAGGCATCAAAGTCAAGCTTAGTGACTTTAAACAAGCTCACTAGGGAGGAAGTCCCTAAGGTATCTCTGTACATATTGCCTTGGAATTTTATTATTTTGATTTTTGTTTTAGTATTTTCATGGTTAGGCAAGCTAGGGAGTCTGAATAGAACAGGAAGGGACAGCATTTGGAGACTCGCGGTCCAGCTCGACCCCACCACTCGGACACTCACTCAACCGAGTCACGGTCGATTGGCATCGTCGAGCTGCCCCAATCACCTTCCTCCAGTCACCAGCAGGACCCCAGCTACACCTTTGATAGTATGGAGGAGGATGTGGACAGCTTCTTCTCAAATCCTTGAGGTAACACTATCACCTTTCCATTGTACATATCATAGCATTTCATATTTTGTGTTTTGTTTTAAGTCTTGAATCCTCAAACAAATTTCTTTCACACAAGGGACTGTGTGATTTAAGTTTGGGGGAGGGTTTGAGATGGCATTTGACATTGTGTTTTGTTTTCTTATTTCAAATTTTTAGCATCATCATGTTAGTATTTGCATAGCATCTAAGGCATAGAAAAACCATAAAAATTTGAAAATTTTTTGCAAAAAATCTTTACAAAAAAAAAGAGTGTTCATGTAGTTTGCATTGCATATTTAAGTATTTTGTTTAGCATATATGACTATTTGCATTAGGGATCTATGATGAGTTTTTCCTTGTTACCTTGCTTAATTCACTAGACTATGATCAATGCCCAAGTTAATAGTACTTTGATGCTAGTTGAGTGGTTAGAAGCATAAGATTGAACCAAGCCTTGAATTCCTGCATTGCATTTGGTCTAAATTGAAGCATGTTGTGATTTGATTCCATTTCCTATTTATAAGAACCTAATATTGACTTTTAATTATCAATGTGTGCATTGCTTTAAACTCATGGATACCATATACATATTTGGATCATCTTTCTCTTTTTACCACTCTTGTTGATCCAAGTAGCTGATTTCACTTTTAAATCAGTTTCCCTACCCCTAACCAAACCTTGTTTCAAGCCATGTTTATTCTTGTGTGTGTGAGGCCTATTTTTGGGGTTGAGCTTGGTAGAAAGTGTTAGGTTTGAACTGACAAGAGTAAAACCTTGTGTAGTTCTAGTTTGCAATTTTCAAACTAGATAGGACTAGGTGGTTCACTTGTTGGGTTTGGGACTTGGTTGTTTTGAAAAAGGAAAAGAAAAGGAAAGAGGAAAAAGAGAAAGAAAAGGGTAGAGTCTTTAGGAGGGGAATTGTTGTACCCACGATCTGTCATCTCGGGCAATAGGCAAGAGGGCCTAGATCGGGCTTGTCTAATTGGCCAAAAGCGTATTACCGATCGGCCCATTAGGCCCGGAGAAAGGAAGAGAGCGCGGAGATACATCGTGCTCGTCAGCTCGCAGCTCGGGTCCGGTCAAAGATTCCCGCATTCAAGAGGATTAATTAGACCGCGCAAATCGCGTCCTATTAATTGTGCATTAATTGAGTAATAAATTGGTCGGTATAAATATGTAAGGGGGGTCACTTGTAAGGGATCGAATACTTTTTCCAAAAAGAGCAATACAAATTCAAACTCTCGAACTCTCTCAATTCAGTTCGGAACTGTTCTTACGGCGATAAGCTCCTCCACATTTAAATCACTTCAGAAGGAGAAGCTCATTCTTAGTCTTCACATTTGGCGCTAGAAGGAGGGGAGGTTATCGCCTGACTCTCGCTAGTTCCGACTTCATACACAACTACATTCCACACAACCACCGTTATGGCAACCGGCTCTCCCAATCAGGCGTCCTTGGAGATGATCCAGAAACTCTTGCAGGACTTATCCGAGAAGTCCGACCGTCAGCAAGCCGCCTCCGCCGCTCTTACTGAACGTTTCGACAGCTTGCAGGGACAGATTTCCGCTCGTCTGGAGGAAGTCACGACGACCGTAGCAGATCTCTCAGCCTCCCATCGTGCGTACGCCGATCGGGTCGATCTCCTGTCCTCCGACCAAAACCCACGTCGACGTGCTTTGGATTTCTCCGGGGTGACCCCACCCTCCACCTCGCGGGCGGCAGCAACAAATGTCACTCCGGGAGATTCGTTCCCGCCTCAAACCAACGCGCAAACAGCGCCGCCGCTGGTTGGCGATGGCCACACTCCGGTTCAGCCCGGCGTCGTCCCTGTTATTAAAGGGGATCTTCCGAGGTCCCAGTCCGTCTTCCTCTCCCTGTGGATGGAAACACCTCGGCTTCGGGGTATGCTACCAACCCCGAGATCTTCCGCATGCAGAGCGAAATCCGGGACATGCGGTCTGTGATGCATAGTGCAACCACTGCTGCTCCAGATATATTTCGAGTGATTGAGGAGTCGAGGCGAACTCCTTTTTCCGATCAAATAGCCCGAGTCCGCATCAAAGATACCGGCAAAAGTAAGTTCTCGAGCTACAAAGGAAAAGGAGATCCGACCAATCACCTCAAGACTTTCCTGTTGACGGCTAGCCGGGTGGACCTCGAGCCCCATGAAGCAGACGCTGGGTACTGCAAGCTGTTTGCAGAAACGTTTAGTGGACCGGTACTGCTTTGGTTCGCATCCTTAGAAGCTGGCTCCATAGCAAACTTTACCGAGGTGTCGATCTCATTCGTCAAGCAATACTCTAGCCTAATCGAAACTGCGGTGACGGATGCTCAGCTTTGGAACTTAAGCCAAAAGGCTGGAGAGTCTCTTCGGTCTTACATAACTAAGTTCAAGGAGATCCAGGTCAGGATTCCCGGACTCTCGGACCCCACAGCCCTGGCCGCGCTTAAGAACGGCCTCTGGCATGAATTTCGTTTCCGTGAGGAGCTGTCCGTGAATCGGTTCCCAACCATTCAGGATGCATTACACCGGGCTTCGAACTGGATTGTCGCGGAGGAAGACAAAATCGCCGCTGCACAAAAACAAAACGCTTTGCCCACAGGAAAACCAGGGTTCGAAGCGCCCACCAAAAATACTCCGCCTACGACTCCGAAGTCCGGGCCGAGTACGTTCGCAGTCACTCAATCTCCCAAAAAGAATTCTCCAAAGAATTCACCGTCCAAACCCCCATTCTCACCGCGCTCCAAAAGTGGTGTACTCCCAAGTAACAAGTGGGTCCGAGATGAGGACACGTACTGCGAGCTCCACAAAACCAACAGTCATTCTACTCGTGACTGTAAGAAGCTGATGCACCTCCTCGCAGAAAAATATGTGGCGGGAGAAATGCCAAACGTCACAATCGAGGAATTGGAGCAAAAAGCAATTCCCGAAGTGGAGGAAGATGCTCCACCTTCAAAGAAACCGAAGCAGTTCGATGGAAATGAAGGCCCCAAGAAAAGAATCGACGTGATAATGGGATGATCGCTTCTGTTTCGAAACTCCATCACAGCGATCAAAGATCATCAGTGGAAGCTCACTAGCCCCCAGCCGAAGCGAGCTAAGTTGGTAGCAAGCGATCTACCTGAAATTTCTTTTTCCGAGAAGGAAACTGAGGGGCTGGACACTCCGCACGATGACGCGCTCGTCATCTCGCTTGACGTGGCGAATCACGAAGTCTGCCGAATCCTAATTGACACTGGGAGTTCGGTGGACTTGATTTTCCTTGAGACGCTCACCAGAATGGGTATCGGGAAAGAGCACATCGCAGGACCGCCCTCACCTTTAGTCTCGTTCACTAGCGAGAGGTCAATGTCTCTGGGCACGATCACATTACCGGTGTCCACTCAAGGAGTGGTTAAAATGGTGGAGTTCATGGTCTTCGACCGACCTGCGGCCTATAATGTTATTTTGGGAACTCCCTGGCTCTATCAGATGAAGGCGGTGGCCTCGACGTACCATCAGTGCGTCAAATTTCCGACCCCACAAGGAGTCCGGGAGGTTCTAGGAAGCCAAAGGACGGCCAGGAGCTGTTACCTCGCAAGTCACAAGCTCCTGATCCAATAGCAACCACAGTTCGAGGTCCCGAAGAATCCAGTTCGGAAGCAGCTAAAAGGTGACCTCACTGAGTCCATTTTCATCAATGACAAGTTCCCGGATCAGGAAATAAAGATCGGGGTAGGATTGGATAGCGAGCTCGGCGTCAGTCTGATAGCCTTCCTAAAAGAAAGAATGGCCACCTTCGCGTGGTCCGTAGACGAGATGTCCGGCATTAGCCCAGAAGTTATTTCCCACGAGCTGAATGTGGACCCTACGTTCCGACCGGTAAAGCAGAAGCGAAGGAAGCTAGGCCTGAGCGAGCTGAAATCGTTAACAAAGAGGTTGAGCGCTTACTGAAGGCAGGACATATACGCGAAGTAAAATACCCTGAGTGGCTCGCAAACACAGTGGTAGTCAAAAAGAAGAATGGAAAGTCGCGAGTCTGCGTTGATTTTACCGACCTGAATAAGGTGTGCCCCAAAGACAGCTTTCCACTTCCGCATATCGACCGGTTGGTTGAGTCCACTTCGGGTCACGAGCTGATGTCTTTCATGGATGCATTCTCTGGCTACAAGCAAATCCTTATGAACCCGGACGACCAGGAAAAGACTGCATTCATTACGGACCGCGGAATCTACTGCGTTGGTAAATCGAATGTTTGAGCATCAACTTGGAAAGACCATGGAAGTCTACATCGATGATATGCTGGTGAAATCAATGGAAGCAGCTCTCAACCGCTTCATTTCCCGGTCTACGGACAAGTGCCTCCCTTTCTACCAGCTGTTACGGAAAGGGGGAAAAAACTTCTTATGGGATGCAAAGTGCGAGGAGGCGTTCGCTCAGCTCAAAGCCTATCTGTCCGAGCCCCCGGTATTGGCTAAGCCCGAGTTCGGTGAGCCGCTCTTTCTTTACGTAGCCGTTTTGGATACTGCAGTCAGCGGAGTCTTGGTTCGTGAGGAAAGGGGGGAGCAGCGACCAATTTTCTATATGAGCAAGTCATTTACTGGGACGGAGTCCAGGTACCCTATGATGGAGAAATTGGCCCTAGCAGTGGTCACTTCGGCAAGAAAGCTGCGGCCTTACTTCCAGTCCCATACAATCATTATCCTGACAACGCAGCCACTTCGGACGGTATTGCATAGTCCGAGCCAATCCGGACGACTTGCTAAATGGTCTGTCGAGTTGAGCGAGTATGACATCGAGTTCCGGACTCGAACATGTGCGAAGTCACAAGTGCTGGCTGACTTCTTGATCGAACTCCCACTAGCCTCTTCGGCTAGCGACAACGTCGAAGTTCCATGGACGTTGTATGTTGATGGTGCTTCTTCCAAATCGGGGGCAGGAATTGGGGTCCGCCTCACTTCTCCTACAGGCGAAGTGATTGAGCAATCGTTTCGCTGGCTTTCAGTGCGTCCAACAACGAAGCTGAGTACGAATCTTTCCTTGCCGGCTTACGCCTCGCAGTGGGGATTGGTGTCTGAAAACTTCGCGCTTTTTGCGATTCGCAGCTGGTCACCAACCAGTTTTTGGGGGAGTACGAAACAAAGGATGGTCGTATGGAGGCTTATTTGTCCACAGCTCGGGAGTTAGTCGCCAAGTTCGAGGAGTTCGAAATCACTAAAATCCCACGAAGTGAGAACTCCGCTGCGGACGCTTTAGCATCTCTAGCATCCACTTCAGATCCTGCGACGACAAGGATCATCCCCGTCAAAGTCATCCAGTTTCCAAGCATCCGGCTGGAGAGCACACACGTCGTCACCCGAGCAATGAAAAAACAGTTGGCCGCTCAGGAAGCAGCTCGTAAGACGGCTGCGGACTCTTTACCCTCGGGGGATCCGGACCCTGTCTTGCCTACTCCAATGGAAGTTCACCCACCTCTAGCCGAGCTCGACGTAAGTTCAACTCCGGAATCATCAAGCTCATCAGCTGATAATCTAACAGCTGGGGGGCAGACGACTGGCGGAGCCCGATCTGGGCTTACCTGGAAAAAGGGGAACTCCCAGCCAACAAGTGGGCAGCTAGGAAACTCAAGGTCACCAGTGCGGGTACTGCATTCACAACGGAATACTTCTACGCCGAAGTGTAGCCGGTCCTTATCTAACATGCGTGGCTGGCAGAGAGCCCGCGATGCTAATGCGAGCTGTTCATGATGGTCCCAATGGGAATCATTCCGGAGGTCGGACTTTGGCTTTCAAAATTAAACGGCAAGGTTACTTCTGGCCTACCATGGTCACGGACTGCGAAAAGTATTCTCAAACTTGTGCGAAGTGTCAGAAGCACGCCCCGTCAATCCATCAACCTACGGAGCTCCTATCTTCGGTGTCCGCACCTTACCCTTTCATGAGGTGGTCTATGGATATCATTGGTCCATTACATCGAGGACCAGGAGGAGTCCTGAAAGACCCCGACCCCGGCCATCTATGGCCGGAGAGGTTCTCTCGTCCCATTCCTTTACTTAATCATATTTTAGGGCCCATTCTTTAGACAAGTTCATTCGCACATTCTGAGATTCGATAACTAGAGTCGATATGATATAAACTTAGAGTAAAACGAAACATTCATTGCATTATATGATAAAGGATTCGATACAACCCATGAGTTTGCATTATAAGCTAGTACAAGTTGTATAATCGATCCTAGCTACCCAGATCACCACCACTCATCTTCCCGGCCTTGAGTCCCGCGCCTAAGCCTTTCATTTCCCGCGATCACCCTCCTTTCCTGAAATCCAAGTAGGCATCAATAACTTTTCCCTTAGGCCGTACAATGTCATGCAATGCACGCTAAGTCCTAAACATTTGTCCAGTACGGTAGTCGACCGGTAGAGAGTTATCCCGCGCATCAGTTCGGACGGTGTACCAAGGAATCTGTACCGATCCCTCGGCCAACCGCCGAGCCGTGTTTACTTTTCTCCGACCGAACCGTCCGTACTCGGACACCCCGGATGATACGCTGATCGGTAGGGAGGTAGCATGCGCATCAGTTTGGTCGTTTCACGGCGAACCTTGCGGTTACCGATCCACTTCCGAGCCGCACCCCCTTTCCTCCGACCAACCGGACCAACCGAAGCGTATACATGCTTATGCTCGATGATGCAACTACCCAATTCCCCAGATCACTTAGAGACGGTATTTCACCGTACCTCCGTCGATCAAACCTTTCTCGGCCTTAGAAACCTTTCTTTCGATCCTTTCTCTCGATTCGCACCGAGAGTTTACTGTGTATTTTTCCTGGTTTCCGTGTGTCCAGAAATGAGCGTCTCGTCCTCTATATATAGGGTTTGGGCCGAAGTCTAGGCCCGAAAAGGTACCTATCGTCGAAGCCCTTCGATCACATCCGTTCGATCGCATGCGTTCGATCGCACGCGTTCGATCGCACGCGTTCGATCGCACGCGTTCCATCGCACCGATTCGGTCACCGAGTCCGATAACCGTCCTCGAGCTCCCAGCTGGCTCACTCATCGTCCACTGTCGAACAGCTGGCCGAGTTTGGTCGAGCTGGTCGACAGCTGGTCGAGCTGGGTCGTGCTGGTCGACAACTGGTCGAGCTGGTCGACAACTGGTCGAGCTGGTCGACAGCTGATCGAGCTAGGTCGAGCTGGTCGACAGCTCCTGAGAGCTTGTCCGCAGCTGACCGATCCTTCTCCAACACTTTGCGCGTTTTTCCTCAATGCCCGAGCTAACGAGTAGCTCCTTCCCGACTTGTCCGAGATCCCTCTTTTCTCTCGGACCAAGCCTCGGCCTACGATCCTATTCCGGATTGCGGGCTTTACAAGTCTCCCCCCCTTGAAAGGGATTCGTCCCCGAATCCGAATCAGGTTGATCTTCACCCATCTCCTTAAACCACTTGGGATAATCGGCCTTCATCTTGTTCTCGGTCTCCCAAGTAGCTTCCTCGCGACCACCGCAGTTCCACAAGATCTTTACCATGTTAATCTTTTTCCTGCGCATCCCTTTTACCATCCGATCGATGATCCGAATAGGTGTTGCTTCCACTGTCAAGTTTTCCTGCAACTCAGGTGGAACATCTTCGACTACCTCGTCCGCTTCATTTAGGCATTTCCGTAGTTGAGATACATGAAAGACCTTATGAAATGCGTCTAACTTCGGTGGTAAATCCAGCTTGTACGCGACCGCACCTACTCGTTCGATCACCTTGTATGGACCAACGTACCTTGGACTCAATTTTTTCCTCTTAGTGAACCGCCCTTTTCCCTTATAGGTCGTTGCCTTAAGATATACTAAGTCGCCCACTTCAAACTCCAACTCCTTCCGACGCTTATCCCCATAACTTTTCTGTCGGTCTTGGGCTTCCTTCAACTTGATTTTCAAGAATTTTAACTTCTCGGCCGTTTCATCCACAATTCCGGGTCCGAACAGCGTCCGTTCCCCGACCGGCGTCCAGCACAACGGCGTCCGACATGCCCGGCCATACAGTGCTTCGTAAGGCGACATTCCGATACTAGCTTGGTAGCTGTTGTTGTACGCGAATTCTACCAAGTTTAAGTACTTTTCCCAGCCTCCGCCCCAATCCAATACACAAGCTCGCAACATGTCCTCGAGTGTTTGAATTGTTCTTTCGGACTGCCCATCAGTTTGCGGGTGGTAGGCCGTACTTAAGTTCACCCTTGTCCCCGGGCTTTTTGAAATGCCTTCAGAAATGCGCGGTGAACCGCGTGTCACGGTCCGAGACGATGCTCACCGGCACCCGTGTAACCGAACAATCTCCTCGATGTACCTGACCGCGATTACCTCGGCACCATCCGTCTCCGCGATTGCGATGAAGTGTGCGGATTTGGTCAATCTATCGACCACAACCCAAACCGCATCATGCTTCCGGCTACTCATAGGCAATCCGGTCACGAAGTCCATCGTCACGTGATCCCACTTCCATTCCGGCATTGGTAGACTTTGGACCAGTCCGCTCGGCACTTGATGTTCGGCCTTGACGAGTTGACAGGTTTGACACTTGGCAACCCACGCGGCCACATCCCAGTAATAGTATCTTTTCAGATCACGATACATTTTGGTCGAACCAGGGTGAATCGAGAACTTAGACTGATGCGCCTCCCTTAGAATTTCCTCCCTTAACTCCTTATTTTTCGGCACACACACTCGTCCATTCACCACAATGGTACCATTGTTTGGAACTCAGTCTTATTATTGTCGTCCCAACCCTTGAGTTTCTCGTCCTTTTCCTGGGCCACCCGAATCCTACTAAGTAGATCCGCTTGGTCGGCTGCTCCTAAGCCTAATGGCTCAACTTCTCTCGACATTGCATTCAAATGCAAAGTCCCCATCATAAAACCAACGCTTCTCGATTCTTCTCCGCCTCTACATCAGGCGTCTCTACTCAAAGCGTCCGCGACTTGATTTGCCTTTCCCGGATGATAGGCAATGTCGAGGTCGTAATCCGCGACAAACTCCATCCACCGTCTTTGCCTTAGATTTAACTCTGGCTGGGTGAATATGTATTTTAGACTCTTATGATCGGTGAAGATCTGAACGTTGGCTCCATAAAGGTACGAACGCCAAATCTTCAACGCGAACACCACCGCGGCCATTTCTAAGTCGTGCGTCGGGTAATTCCCTTCGTGCTTACGCAATTGCCTAGACGCATAGGCGATCACGCTTCCCTTTTGCATTAGAACACACCCTAGCCCGGTTATAGAGGCATCGGTATATACCACGTATGGCTCGTCCGCCTCCGGCAGCACCAGTACCGGAGCACTTGTAAGCATTGCCTTTAACTCCGAGAAGCTTTTCTCGCATTCCTCCGACCATTCGAACTTGGTATCTTTCCCCGTCAATCGCGTCATTGGCTGGGACATACTCGCAAAGCCCTTGACAAATCTTCGGTAATAACCGGCCAACCCGAGAAAACTTCTTATCTCGGTGGCATTCTTCGGACGCCAGTCCTTTATTGACTTAATTTTCTCCGGATCCACGGACACTCCCCGGTCCGAGACGATATGTCCGAGGAATCCGACACTCCTTTGCCAGAACGAGCATTTGCTTAATCTCGTAAAGCTTGTGCTCCCTTAATCGCTCCAAGACTGCCCTCAAGTGATTTTGGTGGGTTTCCCGATCCTTCGAGTAAACAAGTATGTCATCGATGAAGATGATGACAAACTCGTCCAAAACTCTAACACACCGTTCATCATCTTCATGAAAGCTGCCGGTGCATTTCAGTCCGGGGCATGACCACAAACTCGAAGTGGCCATACCTGGTTCGAAAAGCCGTCTTCCAAATGTCCGATGGCTCTATCGGAATCTGATGGTACCCGAGGCCAAGTCTATCTTTGAGAACCACTTTGCCCCTCGGAGATTATCCAACAACTCGTCTATCCGGGGCAATGGTACTTTTTCACTGTAACCCTATTCAGCCCCTGGTAATCGATGCATAGTCCGAAGCTACCATCCTTTTTCGACAAACAAGACCGGTGCACCCCATGGTGAACTACTCGGCCTGATAAATCCTTTCTCCAACAATTCTCCCAATTGTTTCTTTAACTCAGCCATTTCCGCCGGTGCCATCCGGTAAGGCGCCTTAGATATCGGGTTTGTTCCCGGTTCCAGCTCGATGGTGAACGGATCCGAGCGATCCGGCGGCACTCCCCGTACCGATTCAAACACATCGGCAAATTCATTGGCAATTGGAATATCGTCCAATGCCGTACTTTCCCCGACTTCCTTTGTCGTGATTGTGGCCAGATATGCCTCACAACCCTTTTCCAACATCCTTTCCGCCTGGATTGCCGAGATAATCAAACTTCCCGAGGTTGACCTTATTCCCTGGAATCTCAATATTCCTTCCTTTCTTTCAAAAGTTACTCGCCCTCGGTGGCAGTCAATGTGCGCCTTGTACTTTCCCAACCAGTCCATCCCCAAGATAACATCATGTTTCATGAGTGGAACGATAATTAGGTCCGTAGGCATGTCCACACCATTGACAATGACCGAGATTCCTCGAACCATACCGTACGAATGCATCACCTGCCCGCCGGCTGCTCGAACCAACCCAAATCCGTCGTTCGGTTCTCGACTGAACCCACCTTTCCCTATCATTTCCGGGCTCACAAAACAATGTGTGGCCCCTGAATCAAACAAGGTGTGCGTTTCCACACCGCCTATACTTAAGGTCCCTACACATTCCTCTAGAATGCTAAGTACCCATATCCCCCCTTTTCACATGCATTATGATGCTATGTAATGCACAAATTTAACTTAGAAAAGTTTTCGCAACATACCGTAATCGCCCTGAAATCCCCAGCGGCAGTTTCCTCGGACAGGTCATACACACACGCGGTGCGGCCTGTCTCTTTGGTGGTGGAGGTAAAGCATTCTCGCTACGGTTCTTCCTTCCCTCATCCAGCTTCGATTCCCTCTTAAAGTGTCCTTCTTTTCCGCACAGGAAACAAGTCCTTGGCCCATCGCCACTCTCCATTCTCGGACAGTTCCGGATAGCATGATCCATGCTTCCGCAGCGTCCACATGCACCCACGGCCTTCCAGCAAGTCCCGCTGTGAAGCTTTCCGCAAGTCTTGCACTCCGCATACTTAGAGTCAGACTTTGCGTTATCCACCTTTTCCCATTTCCTTTTCGGTCGGTGGTTTTGGCTGAGTGAGTCGAGCGCGAAGAAGTCTTCTCGCGTTTAAGCTGTTTCTCTTCCTCCAGCCCGTCCTCTATCATGACCGCCCTTTCCACTACCTCAACGACCGAGTTAAAGACACCATTCACGCAATGGTTGCCAATATCGACCCTTAGTCCGCGGATAAACCGACGGATCTGTGCTTTCATCCTCGATTTCTTTCCCACAAATCGCCTAAGGCGCAATACAGCGCCTAGGCACGCACCGTCCGATCCCCTTGTACCAAGTTCAGATACTCCGTTTCCAATCGGTCCCAAGCCTCCGGTGGGAAGAATTTCTTGTTGAATTCTTCCTCAAAGTCCGCATAGGTTAGGACCTGACCACTTTTCCGTTTCTCAACTGACGCCCACCAGTCATGGGCTTCTCCTTCCAGGAAATGGACGGCAATTTCCTTTTGATACTTCTCGGGGCAGCGAGTGGAATTGAAATTCCTTACAAGTCGGCTCCTCCACTCGTCAGCCACGATCGGATCCGTACTCCCCGGGAAATGTTTGGTTTTCAGTCTCATAATATGATCCAGCGCGTCCAAGTAATCCCTTCTCTTTCTCGGAGAATCTTCTGGATCCAGTTCAATGGTCCCCGTAACAACTTTGCTACGTACCGCTGGTACCACAGGATCCGGTACCAACGCCTTAGTGAGCACGTCCAACTGCGTCATCATCACCTTCATCGTTTCCCACTGTTCCTGAGGCGATGGTACGACATTAGGTTGCCCATTTACGTCTGTTGCACCACTACTTTCTGGCTTATCATTATCCGGTTGCTTCTCTCCAGCCCCAGGTCCGGCTGGACTTTGGGTATCCGTGTTCCTTGTCCCCGCGTCGACCAGCGTCTCGACGGGTTCAATGGTCTCATCGGCCACCTCATTACCCTTTCGCTTCTTTTCCTTGCTGCTCTTACCCATCTGCAAAACCCATGCATTTTAGTCACGGTTAAGTTAAAAACCGCTTAAACAATAAGAGTAACTACCGCGAGATCCCAAAAGCCGATGAGTGGTGTGACCCAAAACCCGCACTACCGGTCCCCAACCTGGCTCTGATACCAACTGAAAGACCCCGACCCCCATCTATGGCCGGAGAGGTTCTCTCGTCCCATTCCTTTACTTAATCATATTTTAGGGCCCATTCTTTAGACAAGTTCATTCGCACATTCTCGAGATTCGATAACTAGAGTCGATATGATATAAACTTAGAGTAAAACGAAACATTCATTGCATTATATGATAAAGGATTCGATACAACCCATGAGTTTGCATTATAAGCTAAGACAAGTTGTATAATCGATCCTAGCTACCCGATCACCACCACTCATCTTCCCGGCCTTGAGTCCCGCGCCTAAGCCTTTCCTTTCGCGATCACCCTCCTTTCCTGAAATCCAAGTAGGCATCAATAACTTTTCCCTTAGGCCGTACAATGTCATGCAATGCACGCTAAGTCCTAAACATTTGTCCAGTACGGTAGTCGACCGGTAGAGTTATCTCGCGCATCAGTTCGGACGTGTACCGAGGAATCTGTACCGATCCTACAACCGCCGAGCCGCGCACTTTTTCTCCACCGAACCGTCCGTACTCTGACACCCCGGATGATACGCTGATCGGTAGGGAGGTGCAGCATGCGGTCGGTCGCTCACGGCGAACCTTGCGGTTACCGATCCACTCCGAGCCGCACCCACTTTCCTCCGACCAACCGGACCAACCGAAGCGTATACATGCTTATGCTCGATGATGCAACTACCCACCCCCAGATCACTTAGAGACGGTATTTCACCGTACCTCCGTCGATCAAACCTTTCTGCCTTAGAAACCTTTCTTTCGATCCTTTCTCTCGATTCGCACCGAGAGTTTACTGTGTATTTTTCCTGGTTTCCGTGTGTCCAGAAATGAGCGTCTCGTCCTCTATATAGGGTTTGGGCCAAGTCTAGGCCCGAAAAGGTACCTATCGTCGAAGCCTTCGATCACATCCGTTCGATCGCACGCGTCGACGCACGCGTTCGATCGCACGCGTTCGATCGCACGCGTTCCATCGCACCGATTCGGTCACCGAGTCCGATAACCGTCCTCTCCCAGCTGGCTCACTCATCGTCCACTGTCGAACAGCTGGCCGAGTTTGGTCGAGCTGGTCGACAGCTGGTCGAGCTTGGTCGTGCTGGTCGACAACTTGTCGAGCTGGTCGACAACTGGTCGAGCTGGTCGACAGCTGGTCGACAGCTGATCGAGCTAGGTCGAGCTGGTCGACAGCTCCCGAGAGCTTGTCCGCAGCTGACCGATCCTTCTCCGACACTTTGCGCGTTTTTCCTCAATGCCCGAGCTAACGAGTAGCTCCTTCCCGACTTGTCCGAGATCCCTCTTTTCTCTCGGACCAAGCCTCGGCCTACGATCCTATTCCGGATCGCGGGCGTTACAAGTCCAGTACGTGCTCGCTCTTACCGACTATTTTTCCAAGTGGGTAGAAGCGGCAGCCTATGCGAAAGTAACAAGTGACGAAGTGGAACAGTTCGTGCTTAAGAGCATAATCTACCGCTACGGCATCCCGTGTGAAATCATCACGGACAATGGCCCTTAGTTCATCTCCTTGAAGTTCGAAGAGTTCTGCGCGAAGTGGAAAATTCGACTCAATAAATCAACTCCTCGTTACCCGCAAGGTAATGGGCAAGCCGAGGCGATGAATAAGGTCATACTTGCCAACTTGAAGAAACGGCTCGATGCCCGTAAAGGGCGCTGGCCGGATGAACTGCAGGGCGTCCTCTAGGCGATCCGAATAACACCTCGGCGGGCCACTAATGAGACACCTTTCTCCTTGGTCTATGGAGTCGATGCCGTGGTCCCAGCTGACATAGAAGTCCCTGGAGTCCGTACCTCGCTGAATCCACTCCGAGCTGAGGAAAATGAGGAGTTCCTACAGGATACTCTTGATACAATCAACGAGCGTCGGGACCAGGCGTTACTCCGGATCCAGAATTACGAGAACGCGGTAGCTCGATAATACAACTCCAAAATCCGAGGCAGACCCTTGGAAGTGGGCGATCTCGTCCTCCTGAAAGTCTATGAAAATACCGAGGAGCTCAATGCAGGAAAGTTGGGAATTAATTGGGAAGGACCATACAGAATTACTCGCGAAGTCCGAAATGGAGTTTATCAGCTCGAGGGTTCAGAGGGAAAACCAGTCCCGAGGTCTTGGAATTCTTTACACCTTAAACTTTTTTACAGCTAATTTCTTTGTATCGAACTACGATTCAGCTTGATCCCGACAAGGGTAAGAGCAGCCCACTTCGGGTCCAGCTATCCATATTAATAAAATTTAAAGTTTCATTAAACTTTTTTATTAATAATGGTTTCTAAAAAAAAAAAAAAAAAAAAAAAGGCCGAGGTCATACTTCGCGAGCCTAAACCGAAGTTCTCACTTCGTATTCAGCTTCACTTTAAAGCTCAATATTGCGAAAGCTCCAAACCGAAGTCCTAACTTTGTCCTCCGCTTAACTTAAAGTCAAAGCTTGGTTTCGCAAAACTTTAAACCGAAGTCTTCACTTCGTACTCAGCTTTACTTATGAAAGTTGGGATGTCATTTTTTTGAACTATTTAACCGAAGTACTCACTTCGCGTTCATTTCTGCTCGTACTATCTTTTCAAACAAAAGGTTTTGGAAATATAATTCGCATTGTGGAAATTAAACAAAAGATGGCACAAAAAGAAAATAGTTCACACGGAGCGGTCACCACGACCAAAACACTCCAAAGTAAGTCTAAAAACAAATACGACAAAACAGGGGGGCAACCGGTGCCAAAACAACCCCGGTATAGAAACTACTGAGTATGGGGAGCGGGGTCCGATGCCGCTTCGGAAAGGGCCAGTCCCATCTCTTCAAGCTCCTCTACCGACTTGGTGTTCGCTAGAAAGTCATCCATCCCCTGATTCGACATTTGCCCGAGATTAGTGCCGGACTCGTCGATTGTAATGCTCAAAGGGTGTTCGCCGCATAAAAGATCGGGCGTATCCGCCAAAAGGTCTGAAAATCCAGAGAGGTCGAGGTCATGGAGAGTTACCTTCGATACCTTTTCGTCGGCCTCCTCCTCGTCGGCTTTCAGGAGCTCGAGCTCAGCTTCCATGTCTTGGATTTCTCCCCTCGAGATCTCCTCGATCAGCATCCGGTTAGCCCTGATCTCGGCGGCTCGGATCTTGGCTGGGGCCAGTTTCTCCCTCTCTTCGAAAGTGACTTTCACCTCCTCGACTAATGGACGGAGGGTTCGTCTCATTGCCTGCCTTTCTTCTCTCCGCACCCTTTCAATCTCGCAGCTATTTCCAGCTTCGAGCAGCTGCTTGCGGAGCTCGACTTCGTGCAACCTACTCATTGCCGCCTTCGCATCCTCCGCAGCCTCGTAGTAGAGGTCCCCCGCCTTCTTTAGCTTGTCTCGGAGGTCTTCGTTCGCAATTCCGAGGTCGAGCACCTGTACTTCGGCTCTCTTCATCCGAGCCCGGATTTGTTCGGCTCTCTCCACGGTAGCGGCGTTCTCGGCCTCTGGCATACTCCTTCACCTGGGCTTCCAGGTCAGCAATCTTTTCCCGAAGAAGGCTCACTTGGATGAAGGAGAGGCAAATAGCTGATCTTCATAAGACGCTACCGAGGAGTTGAACTCGATCATTAGCTGGGAAAGCGCAGCTCATTAAAAACGGCAAAGGTGGTAAAGAAAAACAAAAGCTAAGGAAGCATGTGTCACTAACCTCGCCAATTTTGTCCGCGGCGAAGAAGCCGGGTTAAGTTCGGACATGTCCGCAAATGCCGGAATCCGAACTCCTGGCCGAGTGTAACTCCTCATTAGGTCAGCTGGGGATACCGGGGGAACTGAAATGAACGAAACACCTCGAGTTGTCATTACCTCGGGAGGAGGAACGACGTTCCTTCGAAGGCGGCCTGCCAGAGGAATCCCCGGACTCCTTAGACCTCCTCTCTTAGGAAGGACCCCTATCTTTCGAACTGGACTTGCTCCGCTCGTCTCCTGACGAACCAGTACGAGCTCGGCTCTTCTCGCAAAGAGGCGAGGAAGTCTCAGGTCCCTTCCTCTTTTTGGACGAGTCCGCCCGCTGGGAGCTGACCTCGACGGGGAGTGATAATTTCTCGCGGCTCGTCACCGGAGTCCGCTACGACAATTACGGCGAGCTCGGGCGAACTGGGTAGGGCCCGGACGCCCCGTAGAAGCTCGGAAGGGCCGGCAGGGCGCCGAAGTCCCGTCTACCTCAGAAGTAGAGGGACCAGGCTTCTTAGGGAGGCGAGCTTTGCCCTCGGCAAGCGCTGCTGCCATTCTCAACTTCACATCCTTCTCAGCGAGTCGGCAGGCCCTTTCCTCTCTATATTTCATCTCCGAAGTGCTTATGGGGTCAGAGCAAACGAGAGAACATCCCCTGAGCCGCGCTGTGGATTCTCTAATCCTTTACACGAAAATGAGTCCTGCGATCTGACCCTGGCTGCAGAACCGCGAGAAAAACTCCGCGAAGGTAGGGCAAAGCAACCCGCGCTCGAAGTGATCTAAGACAGGAACGACATAGGAGTAAGTAACAGAAAATAGTAATATATTAAAGACACCGAACTAAGAGCACCGTTCTACCAATTTTCGAAGTCCACTTCGATATGTGTGAACTTGCGAGGTGGCCAAAAGTGAGCTCGTTGACCGGGAAGAAAAGTAAGACTTCCGCCACTCGCTTTCTCAGGAAGGTCATCAAAGACCTTCAGTCCGGACAGCGGATTTGCATAGAGCGTGCTTGCGACCTGTCTTCACCGTGTACACTTGAAGAAAGTCGGCCAAGGATAGTTTGTAGTCGAACTCTTCGCCCAGAGTTTGAAGACACATGACGGTTCGGACGAAGTTCGGGCACATCTGGGGGAGAGCAAAGCCCAGTTCGAACATCATCTTCACGATGAGTTCGGGAAGGGGAAACGACACACCTCACGCGGAGAAGAATATCTCGAACGCAGAACAGTACCCCGAGGAGGATTCTCCGGAGACTCGTTAGCTTCCGGAAACCTAATCTCGATCTCCGGTGGATCCCCTATTCTCGGCTATATTCTCCGCCGAGAGAATTGACGGTTGGTGAGGGCTGTAAACACCCGGAATCAGGGGTTTTACAGTTTTACCCGACGAGGATTTCGGAGGAGACATATTTTACGAGTAATGAGTAAAAGAAGAGGGAGGTTGAGGAGCTTTCCGGCGAAAGAAAGGAAACTAACGGGGGAATAGAGAAATCACAGAGCAAAACGAAAGAAAAACTGAAAAATTAAAAGTAGAAGGGAGAAGTCGGACGAGGTTACCTTTATACACGGAGCCAAAGAGCAATGATTACCTGGGGAAGTGAAAGTTCTCGCACCATTCTCTCTCACTTATAGCTGACACGCCACCTAGTAGGCCCCGAGGCTTGTTCGGGAAGGCAAATCCCATCATTACCACGATCAAATCATGGGGATATGGGGAATATTCAGTTTCCCGAAATTGATCGCTTGAAGGTTAAAAGTCCCCCGAACTGTTCAGCAAGGGAGACTTGGGGGGCAACTGTTGTACCCACGATCTGTCATCTCGGGCAATAGGCAAGAGGGCCTAGATCGGGCTTGTCTAATGGGCCAAAAGCGTATTACCGATCGGCCCATTAGGCCCGGAGAAAGGAAGAGAGCGCGGAGATACATCGTGCTCGTCAGCTCGCAGCTCAGGTCCGGTCAAAGATTCCCGCATTCAAGAGGATTAATTAGACCGCGCAAATCGCGTCCTATTAATTGTGCATTAATTGAGTAATAAATTGGTCGGTATAAATATGTAAGGGGGTTCACTTGTAAGGGATCGAATACTTTTTCCAAAAAGAGCAATACAAATTCAAACTCTCGAACTCTCTCAATTCAGTTCGGAACTGTTCTTACGGCGATAAGCTCCTCCACATTTAAATCACTTCAGAAGGAGAAGCTCATTCTCAGTCTTCACAGGAATGTGTTTAAGTAAAAGCTAAAGTCTAGTGAAAGGATGGGAAGTAAAAATTGTTATCTAAGATGGTTCTAGTTAAAGAAAAGAAAAGAAAGCAAAGAGAAGTTTAGCAAAAAGCTTGTATGAACATCAACCTAGAAGGAAATTTATCTATCATATCAATCAACTAAAACATCCTAACCGATCAAGAACACCTAATCATCTATCCCATCCTTAGAAACTTTTCTACACTACTCGGACATAGAAACGAATGATAAAACCATAGAAATAAACGAAAATGACATTATTAAAAAGATAGAGTAGAGTAGAAAAGAGTAGGGATAAAAGATCTAAGACACCACTATGTGGGTAGTGTAGGGAATTGATATACCCCGGCAACGGCGCCAAATTGATAAAGTAGTTTTCACCCAGGGTATCAATTCCCTATGCAGTTGTAGTAGAAAGGGTTATCAATCCAAATGGTTATTATGCTAACATATAGGATGCAATCAGAATCAAGCAAGTCAAGCCACACAATAAGGGGGTTTGGTTCTAACAGTTCTAATATAAACAAAGTATAAGAATATAAACAAGTGAACCACACGACCTAAGCACTCGATGAAATCAATCGAGTACAGGATTAAGTGGGGTGATCGAGTATGCAAATGAACTATGAACAGCTCGAGGTATTACTCGATGTAGGTTATCGTGTACCTGATCGGGTAAGTTGTCGAGTATGTAAGGAAATGCAAAGAATGAAATACGAAAGTTCCTAAGGATGGGGGTAATCGAATCCTAAGTGTTCTAGACCAATATGGATGCCGTACATGCCTCAAGCAATTATTTCCTAGACAATGAACCTCTAAAACCTTGTTACCACACTGTCGCACTAGTAACAATCAACCTTGAACATACTACCACACTATCGCACTAGCAATATGAACAAGCAGGCATTAAGAACAATTCATTTTTGTCAATATACTTAGACTTATCTGATTTTGTCACTCAAAGTTAAGTATACCTCTAGCATTGACCTAATCAAGCATTTTATCTACTCCTTTCGGCCTGTAGCATTATAAACGCCCTAGATCTAGTCTCAACCTGTCGGTCTTTTGACCGCATTAAGAACATCAACCTAGAAGGAAATTTATCTATCATATCAATCAACTAAAACATCCTAACCGATCAAGAACACCTAATCATCCCCATCCCTAGAAACTTTGCTACACTACTCGGACATAGAAACAAATGATAAAACCATAGAAATAAACGAAAATGACATTATTAAAAAGATAGAGTAGAGTAGAAAAGAGTAAGGATAAAAGATCTAAGAAAAACTACAAATTAAAAGTACAAAACAAGAAAAAATGTTGAGTCGCTCAGTTCTCTCACTTTGACTCTCGCTCTCTGGTTTGAGGGTCTGCGGTGTGCTCGTTTTCGAGCTAGGGAAAAAGCCATATATGGAAACCCATTTGACCTAGCTTCCCAGACCTGCCCTCTACACTCGATGGGGTGCACGAGGCTTGAGTCGGGTAACTCCTCGGGTGGAACTTCGAGTTGCTCTTCACGCTCTTGGATCCTCTTCGATCGTGTTGGGGTTCGGACTTGTTCTTGTAGCTCGATGGCTCCTTCGGGTACATGCTCGAGTTGTCCTTGTTTTCCCCATTTTTGGCTCTTAAGCACTGTTTTCATCCAATATATAAAATGCAGAAATGCAACACCCTAAATGCTCTAAAACTTGATTCCTATAGTAAATGGTCTAAAAATGCTAAGTTAGAAGTATGAACAATGCAAAATATGGAAAAAAAAAGATGCTAAAAACATGTAAATTAGAGTGTTATCAGACCCCAAACTTAAATCTTGCTTGTCCTGTAGCAAGTAAGTAAGAAGGTACGGTTTGAATGTGGGGACTCATAACCTTAAGATGCTAACCAAAGGATGCAAGCTATAGTCCTTAAAGATAGTGATGTTTATATATTTTACTATGTTTTCCCTTAGTTTATTCATATCTTTTGCATCTTTTTCTTGCTAAGAGATTAGAGGTTTTGTTTGGTATGAGACAGATTTCTTTATGCTTGCTTGTGTAGAATCTTTACTTTGTGAGAACAAGTCTAGAAGATGCATAGGTTTGATTGTTTTTTGCCATGAGAGTGGATTAAACATGTCTTAGATACATATGTCTAGAGATTAGCTCATGTTGTTTGAGATTTGTTGATCAAGTTAGATAGCCTCAATCATTAGTCCAGCCCATGAATTCCTCCTCAAGTCCTTCCTTGTTTATTGATTTCTTAGTCTTAATCCGGTTGCTTGCTTGTTTTTTGATTCGCTTTGGTATTACTCTGTTTTTATTGCATTGCTCTGTTTTCCGGATTTGTCTAGCTCGACCACCCACTCGACCTACACTCGGTCGAGTGCCTGCTCGAGTTCTTTCCCAGAACTTTGTGTTTATGATTTGTGATTACCTTGTTTCATTCTAATTGCATTTCTATTGCATTTACTTAGTGTCATGTTCATTACTTGTCCTGCATTAGTTCATTAGCATAGTTTCTACTTCTGTTTGTTGCATCATTACTGTTATAATCATCTTGTTTCATTTGCATTTAGTTCCTAGTTCTTATAGTTTACTTTCTGCATTTTACATTTTCATCTTAGGATTGTTAGTGGCAAAAAACCTTTCATATTGGCTTGACTTAGGCATAATATAAACATCCTTAGTGATCACAGACACTCAGATTGGATTGACACTTCTTATACTGCAACTGCATAAGGGGAATTGAAACACCCATCCATCCATTCATTCATCATTGCATTCACCACACTTTCATCATCACCACACACAAATAAGTCTTGTTTCAATTTGGCGCCGTTGCCTATTTGAGTTTGTTTTGTGACATTTAGGATCATAAAAGTCTAAGATTAAGTTCGTTTATAACCTTGAATCTTCTGTTGTTGGGTTGAAGCTGAATTTCAGGTACCACTCGAGCGAGTTGTGATCGAGCACTTGCTCGAGCCAGACCCTGGATCTCTATAACCATCAGTTTCCAGTCGACTTGACCACCTACTAGTAGCTATGGATCAACAGGATTGATGTTCATATATTTTACCATGTTTTCCCTTAGTTTATTCACATCTTTTGCATCTTTTGTTAGCCATTTTCACCATTATTGTGTAGCGTTAGGACTAATCATGCATTAGAGTTTAGTTGCATTGCATTTGCATCTTTTCATGCATAAACAGGTGATTTTGGAGCTTAAGGAGCATGGAAGCAATGCTGAGTAGAAGTGAAGCAATCATGAAGGGAAAGGAAGGGAGTTAAGGCTGAAGAACTAAGGTCCAGAGTCCAACTTGACCGCACACTCGACCAGTCACTCGACCGTGTGCTGAGGAGGACTCAACCGAGTGGAGAATGCACGAGAGAAGCCAGCTCGACCTGCCACTCGACCGAGCACAGGTGAATTGCTTTAAACTCATGGATACCATATACATATTTGGATCATCTTTCTCTTTTTACCACTCTTGTTGATCCAAGTAGCTGATTTCACTTTTAAATCAGTTTCCCTACCCTAACCAAACCTTGTTTCAAGCCATGTTTATTCTTGTGTGTGTGTGAGGCCTACCAAGGGGGAACAAGAGCTTGGTAGAAAGTGTTAGGTTTGAACTGACAAGAGTAAAACCTTGTGTAGTTCTAGTTTGCAATTTTCAAACTAGATAGGACTAGGTGGTTCACTTGTTGGGTTTGGGACTTGGTTGTTTTGAAATAGGAAAAGAAAAGGAAAGAGGAAAAAGAGAAAGAAAAGGGTAGAGTCTTTAGGAGGGGAATGTGTTTAAGTAAAAACTAAAGTCTAGTGAAAGGATGGGAAGTAAAAATTGTTATCTAAGATGGTTCTAGTTAAAGAAAAGAAAAGAAAGCAAAGAGAAGTTTAGCAAAAAGCTTGTATATCTTAAGAATAAGAAGAAAAGAGAACCATAGCAATTCAATAAGAATCCCCCATCCCACTAGATAGATCAAATAAGAAACCTCTCCTCAGACTTGAAAACCAAAAGAGAAAAGGGTGGAAGAGAAAAGAAGAAGTTAAAGGGTAGCACTAGGATCATTTGGGTTTAGATTGTTAGGATAAACACTTTGGGTACCTTTGGGTAGACAAGGTTTTGTTCTTGTATGTGTCTAAGTGTTCTTACTTTTAGCATTCTTCTAAAGCTCAATCCATTTCATGAGAGAACCTTGATATTGACAAGCCCCACTCTAAAAGGAGACCATCATTGTCTCAAAACCCTTATTACCAAGCCAAATGAGTTTAAGCATTGCATAGAATTGATTCATGTTCTTGATTAATGAATGTTAAAGGAAATGGTTGATTCGAATGCATGTGGATATCTAAGGCTCAAATCAGTAAAGGTTGTGATATGCTTGTCTAAAAATTTTAAGTACAGCTCATTCAACTTGCATCATAGTACTAGTAACTTGGACATTGATTCTAGATGGTCTATTTGCAAGCTTTAGGAGCTGAGATCCCACTTTCAAACCTCATCTACCTTCTTATGTCTTGTTTATTTGCTTGAGGGCAAACAAAGACTAAGTTTGGGGGTGTTGATGTTCATATATTTTACCATGTTTTCCCTTAGTTTATTCACATCTTTTGCATCTTTTGTTAGCCATTTTCACCATTATTGTGTAGCTTTAGGACTAATCATGCATTAGAGTTTAGTTGCATTGCATTTGCATCTTTTCATGCATAAACAGGTGATTTTGGAGCTTAAGGAGCATGGAAGCAATGCTGAGGAGAAGTGAAGCAATCATGAAGGGAAAGCAAGGGAGTTAAGGCTGAAGAACCAAGGTCCAGAGTCCAACTCGACCGCACACTCGACCAGACACTCAACCGTGTGCTGAGGAGGACTCGACCGCGTGGAGAATGCACGAGAGAAGCCAGCTCGACCTGCCACTCGACCGAGCACAGGTCGAGTTGACCGAGCCGTTGACTACTTTGACTTTTTGTATTTTTAGGGCTTCCACTCCCCTTCATATATAAAGCCTTGTACCTGCAACCACCAAAGGAGTCCAGCTTTTTAGATATTCTCTAAACCTAGTTTTTACCCTTTGGGAATTATTCCCTTTTGCACTTTTATTTTTCTTACATCTTGTACTTGAAAAAGACTAAATTCCTCAATATTGTTAGTTTCATAACTTTCTTAATATTGAGAATTTGAGTTTGATCCTTTCATCAATATTGAAGATCTCTGTTTTATCTTTCTAATAATGCAAGTTTCAATATTTTCTGGGTTTTTGACTTGTTTCATCATGTATTGTTGTGAGTAGTTTGATTAGGATCTTGAGGATAAGTTAGGATGGATTGATCTTGTGGTTTGTGTGATTTGGTCAAGCTTGATTGTTGTAGATATCTTCTAGTCTAGATGTTCTTAATATTGATCCTATATCTGAGAGGGTAGGATCTGATTTCAAGCTTCTTAGCATCACACCAATGTTTAAGAAGCATAGATAAGGCTAGATCTAGAGCTTACCATTAGGCTTGCTAAGAGATTAGAGGTCTTGTTTGGTTTGAGATATATTGCTTAATGCCTGCTTGTGTAGATTCTTTACTGTGTGAGAACAAGTCTAGAAGATGCATAGGTTTGATTGTTCCTTGACCATGAGAGTGGGAGAAACTTGTCTTAGATTTATATGTCTAGAGGTTAGCTCAAAGTTTGCTTGAGATTTGTTGACCAAGTTAGATAACCACAATGATTAGTTCATCCCATGAATCCATCTTCAGGACCTTCTTTGTTTATTGATTTTAAAGTCTTAATCCTGTTGCTTGTTGTTTGATTCGCTTTGGTACTGTTTTTATTGCATTGCTCTGTTTTTCCGGATTTGTCTAGCTCGACCACCCACTCGACCTACACTCGGTCGAGTGCTTGCTCGAGTTCATCCCCAGAACTCTTGTTTATGATTTGAGATTGTCCTGTTTCATTCCTGTTTCATTCCAGTTGCATACATTTAGTTTTCAGTTCATTAATTGTCTTGCATTAGTTCATTAGTAGTAGTTTCTATTTCTGTTCTTGCATCATTACTGTTATAATCATTTGCATTTAGTTCTTAGTTCTTGTAGTTTACTTTCTGCATTTTACATTTTCATCTTAGGATTGTTAGTGACAAACAATCTTTACACTTGGCTTAACATAGATTCATATGCATATCTTAATTGTTCACAAACACTCATTTAGGATTGACACCTCTTATACTGCAACTGCATAAGGGGAATTGAAACACCCATTCATCCATTCCATATCTCACCATTGCATACACTTCCATCTTTCACCACATACAAATATCCTTGTTTCAAGGATCAGGTTGAGAGACCAAGGAACAATGGTGCTGGAGATGCACCCAACACCCACAATCAAAGAGCTGGAATTGTGCCTCCAACTGTTGCCAACAACAACTTTGAGATCAAGAGTGGATTGATCTCAATGATTCAGGCCAATAAATTCCAAGGATTGCCAATGGAGGATCCCCTTGATCACCTTGATGAGTTTGACAGGATATGCAGCCTTACAAGGATCAATGGTGTGAGTGAAGATGGCTTTAAGCTAAGGTTGTTCCCTTTCTCACTTGGGGACAAGGATCAATTATGGGAAAAGACTCTCCCTACTGGTGCAATCACTACTTGGGATGCATGCAAGAAGGCTTTCTTAGCCAAGTTTTTCTCTAATGCTAGGACAGCAAGGCTGAGGAATGAGATCTCTAGATTTGCTCAAAGGAGTAATGAAAGCTTTTGTGAAGCTTGGGAAAGATTCAAGGGATTCCAAACTCAGTGCCCTCACCATGGTTTCAGTGTGGAGTCTTTGTTGAGCACATTGTATAGAGGAGTGCTTCCCAAGTTCAGAATGCTTCTTGATACAGCCTCCAATGGGAACTTCCTCAACAAGAATGTGGAAGAAGGCTGGGAGTTAGTTGAGAATCTAGCACAGTCTGATGGGAACTTTAATGAGGATTATGATAGGACACTAAGGTCTTCATCTACTGACAATGAGGAGAAATACAAGAAGGATCTGAAAATGGTGAATGAAAAGCTTGATAAGATCTTGCTCAGCCAGCAAAAGTCTATTCATTTCATTAGTGAAGAAGAGCTTCCAGTTCAAAAGGGGGAGAATAAGTTTGCTGAGTTGTGCTATATGCAAAACCAAGGAGGATTCAAAGGCTACAACCAAGGAGGGTTCAAGAACAACAACCTCTCTTATAGGAGTACCAATGTAGCTAATCCACAAGACCAAGTCTAGCAACCTAAACAGCCTCAACAGCAGAATCACTATGTCCCCAAACAACAACATCAGGTGTTCCAGCCCCAGTTGTGTCCCCCACCAGGGTTTCAGACTAACCAAGGCCAGGAACAAGACCTTAGAGCCATGGTGCAACAGCTGTTGATTGGTCAAACACAAGGGAAGATTGAGGAAGCCAAACAGTTTGCTGAGCTAAACCAAAGGCTCACATCCCAGTATAATGACTTGAATATGAAGTTTGAGGGTCTGAAAACCAGAGTTAAGTACATGGAGAGTAACATAGCCTCCACTTCAGCTCCAAAACCCAACCAACTCCCTTGAAAAGCTGTTCAAAATCCAAGGGAGTTCACAGCCAAAGCCATTCAAATTCAGGAGGAAGAAGTCACTGAGGACAGTGAAGTCCAAGTTTGGGGGAATTCATTATTTACTGAAGCCCCAAGTGACGTTTGTGCAAAGCAAAAGGAGCTCGCACCCGAGCTCGACCAAGGACTCGAGCAGCCACTCGACCGAGTGCATGCTCGAGTGGCCGATCGAGTGGCTGAATTAGAAGCTGTTAAACCTGCCAAGTATACTCCTCCTGCCTAGAAGCCTCCACTACCATTCCCTGGGCGTTTCAAAGCACAGAAAATCAAGGAATTAAGGGAGATTATTGAGAAAAAGGCAATGTTGGCTAAGCAACAAGAGGAAGAAAGGGTTTTGAAAGAAGAAGCTGTGGTTGAGAAAAAGGAAGAAGTGTTGGCTATACAAGAGATCATCATTTCTTACCAAGAAGAGGAAAGAGGACCTGCCTTGGAACAGTATGAACCATATCCTCTCTATAAAGATTTTTTGCTTGATTTGTCTAAAAGGAAGGCTGAAGCTCAAGATGAAAAGGATCTTGAAAACCTTGGAGGAGTGATCATCCCAATTAAGCTCAGTGATCCAGGACCATTCTATCTGCCTTGCACAATCAGTTACCTTCACTACAATCAATGCCTTTGTGATTTGGGAGCTTCAACAAGTGTCATGCCATATTCTATAGCTCAAAAGGTTGGAAGAACATATTTCAAATCCACTAATCTCCATGTTTGCCTAGCTGATGGCTCAAACAAAGAAGTAGTTGGAAGGTTGGAGAATGTCCCAATCAAGATAGGAAGAGCAAGGATCCATACTGATTTTGTGGTCATAGAGATGGACAAAGAGCCTGAAGATCCAATCTTGCTAGGGAGGCCATTCTTAGCCACTGTTGGGGCAGTAATAGATGTTAGGGAAGGTCTTGTGACCTTGAACCTTGCTGAGGATACAGTCATGAAGTTCAACATCTATAATCCAACTAACCTTCCTACCATAGATGATCAACCTTTCACTATCAAGGAAAGAGTTGATCATGAGGTTTTTAAGGATGAAGGAGATCCTAAGGCTGAGCTCTCTTTTCAAGATGATTATGTGGAAAAGCTTAAGAATTCAGTTCAAGAGCTGACTGGTATGGTTAAGGAGCTCCAAGTGAAGTTAAACAAAAGGTCTTTGAGGAAAGCAAGACCTAGGCTCAAAATCAAATAGAAATATGGTTTGAGTGTTAAGGGTGAGGTTATCAAAGATAAACTTCACAGTGACCAAGAGGTTCCAGGGAGGATTTCATCACCTCCTTGGTATCTAGATCAAGTCTAATAAGGAAACCAAAGTCAAGCTTAGTGACTCTAAACAAGCTCACTAGGGAGGAAGTCCCTAAGGTATCCTTTGTAAATATGCTTTAATTTCTTAGTAGTTTTGATGTGTTTTCTTTTATGTTTTTGTTGGACAGGCTTTTTAGTGAGAATGTAACTGGGTAAGGAGAGATTTGGACTTGGAGAAGGAGACTCGCAAGCCCACTCAACCAGCCCATGAGACCCACTCGACAAAGCTGGAGAAGAAGCAAGGCCCATTTGATCTTTAAATCGTTGGAACGATCGAGTGGAGGGAAGAACAAGGAGGAAAATTTTGAAATTTCAAATTTGGTCAAGGAGCTCGACCACGTGCTGGTCGAGTGTGGGGTCGAGTGGCAGCCAAAAAGCAGGTCAAAGATTCCCATTTCAAATTTGAATGGTATGGACGCTCCACCCTTGTTTCCTTGTCCCCTTAGCTTCTTTATATAGTCCTTGCACGAGTCTACACCTCTCACATGCTCTCATTTGCTCAAAACATCTAAATTCAAGCTTTAAAATCTCTCTCAAGTTCATCTTTTGCTCAAAGCTTAGTTCTTTCTAGTTTTTGGGTCACTAACCTATTAACTTTAAGATTTGAGTTTATTCCTCTCAGTTTTTGTTCAAAAATGTCTTCCAAGATCACTAAGAAGTCCAAAAGCAGCTGCAAGCTCCAAGGGTCGTCATGATGTTGGTTTAGAATCAAGAGAAGATGCTGGAAGGACCACTCGACTCCCCACTCGAGCATGCACTCGATCGAGTGGCCGTCCGAGTGACCAACCGAGCCAGCCTGCGAGTTCCAGAAACCAAGCTGTTGAGGAGGATCCAGAGAGAACTGAAAGTGAGGAAGAAAGGCAGACAACTCTCAATGAGTTTATTAGGAGAGCAAGGGCCAAAGGGAAGAGGCCAGCTGTTGAGGTTGAACAAGAGGAGAGTGAAAGTGAGAGTGAGGAAGAAGAAAGTGAAGAAGAAGAGTTGATGGATGATGGAGAAGCTGAGTCTTGTGGATTGACAAAGAAGCAGCTTTATGATGCCTTCATGAGAATGGTGTTTGATATATCATGGTTTTTATGGTTTTTAACCATGATATTAGGAGTCTTTTAGTGTCTTTTCATTTGTTTCTATATTGTTTTTGAGTCTTTACAGGTTTTTAGCATGAAAGGAGCAAAGTGGAGCAGTTTGGATGATTTTGGAGCATTTAATCAAAGAAATCAATTTGGAGTCTGATTATGAGAGAGCATCGATCGACACAAGGAGACCATGGAGAACCTTGCCATTGATGAGGATGTGGAGTGTCTCTTTGAGAAGAGCAACCTTACCAAGTTCATGGGACTTTGTATGGAGGGCTACAAAGAAGAGAGTTGTGAGTTCTTAGCTCCTGTCAAGCTGACCACATATGCAAGGATGGATGCTGAATTAGGAGCTGGTCATATTGCCTTCACAATAAAGGGGAAGAGGTATGATCTCTCAATGAAGAAGATAGCCAATGTGTTTGGTTTTGAGGTTGGGAGCAATAGGAGTTTGATGGTTCCAAGAGAAGAGCTGTATGCTGTGTGGGAAACCATTGGGGACAACAAGCTCTACTCATCCTCCAACTCCAAGAGCTAAAGGATAAGGAGCCCAGTCCTAAGGTACTTCCACAAAGCTCTTGCCAACACCTTCTTTGCTAGGAAGGAAACTGGGAACATCAATGAGGGAGAGCTAAAGATGATTAACTTGGCTCTCAATGGAGTCCTCTTACAAGCAAGGAATGGAACCATCATTCTTGGGAGCACTGTGGAGACTGATCTTGCAATGGTGCTCATAGACCATATGATATACTTGAGAAGTTGGGTAGGCAAGCTTGAGAACAAGGGCTCAAGAGGAGCATTAACCATTGGAGGCATCATTACTCCAATTCTTCAAGCTGCAAATATCCCACTTAAAGGAGAAAGGGTCTCACCAAGGTGGATTGACTCCAGCTACCTTACCTCTACACTCATCCTAGCCAAGGAGATGCATCAAGGAAACCACATCTTTAACTTTGAGCTGCCAACAGTTGGGAAGAAACAAGTGATCCTACCAAACAAGGAGCTCACCACCATTCAAGAAGGAGCCAACATTGACTTTTGGCCAGCTGATGAGTACTTGTTTGATGGAGAAGTTCAGCCTAGAGTTGATGCAGCTGGAGATGTAGTAATGGCTGATGGGGAGGAGCAGTTTTACTTTGAGGACTATGAGCCCAACCCAAGGGATAGTAGAGGAGTGAGAGAGCATATAAAGAGGTTGACATTGTTGCAAAGATGGAACAAGTGGAATGGAAAGAGGTTTGATAAGCTTAAGAAGAAGGTGAGCAACATGGCTAAATCAATCAAGGGTTTAAAGAAGGAGATTGCTGACTTGAAGAGTGGAAATTCTTCACCAACACCATCAAGCCCTTTGAGGAGGAGTAGCTCAACTAGAGCACTATCTAGAGTTGCAAACCCTGTGGAACCAGCTAGAGCTTCAATGTATGAGCCAAACCAGAGGAAGAGGAGTTCAAGTACCCGAGAACAACAGTTTTCGAGGCACTCGACTGGGTCACTCGAGCACCCACTCGACCGAGCACCTTGGAGCCACTCGACCGAGTTCCAGCCAAGACCACCATTTGGCTTCCCACCTCCAGCTGATTATCCAGGCTATCCAGGTTAACCTCCCATCCCACCCCAAAACTTTATGGATCCAGCATTATACCAGCAGTTCTACCAGTACCAGGCTTAAGATTTGGAGACTCGCGGTCCAGCTCGACCCCCCCCCCACTCGGACACGCACTCGACCGAGTCACGGTCGATTGGCATCGTCGAGCTGCCCCAATCACCTTCCTCCAGTCACCAGCAGGACCCCAGCTATACTTTTCATAGCATGCAGGAGGATGTGGACAGTTTCTTCTCCAATCCTTGAGGTAACACTATCACCTTTCCATTGTACATATCATAGCATTTCATATTTTGTGTTTTGTTTTAAGTCTTGAATCCTCAAACAAATTTCTTTCACACAAGGGACTGTGTGATTTAAGTTTGGGGGAGGGTTTGAGATAGCATTTGACATTGTGTTTTGTTTTCTTATTTCAAATTTTTAGCATCATCATGTTAGTATTTGCATAGCATCTAAGGCATACAAAAACCCTAAAAATTTGAAATTTTTTTGCAAAAACCTTTATAAAAAAAAAGAGTGTTCATGTAGTTTGCATTGTATATTTAAGTATTTTGTTTAGCATATAGGACTGTTTGCATTAGGGATCTATGATGAGTTTGACCTTGTTAGCTTGCTAGATTCACCAAACTAGGATCAATGCCCAAGTTAATAGTACTTTGATGCTAGTTGAGTGGTTAGAAGCATAAGATTGAACCAAGCATTGAATTCCTGCATTGCATTTGGTCTAAATTGAAGCATGTTGTGATTTGATGACATTTCCTATTTATAAGAACCTAATATTGACTTTTAATTATCAATGTATGCATTGCTTTAAACTCATGGATACCATATACATATTTGGATCATCTTTCTCCTTTTGCCACTCTTGTTGATCCAGTAGCTGATTTCACTTTTAAATCAGTTTCCCTACCCCTTAACCAAATCTTCTTTCAAGCCTTGTTTATTCTTGTGTGTGTGAGGCCTTTTTTTGGGATTGAGCTTGGTAGAAAGTGTTAGGATTGAACTGACAAGAGTAAAGCCTTGTGTAGTTCTAGTTTGCAATTTTCAAACTAGATAGGACTAGGTGGTTCAATTGTTGGGTTTGGGACTTGGCACTTATGAAAAGAAAGAAAAGAGGAAAAAGAGAAAGAGAAAAAGGGTAGAGTCTTTAAAAGGAGATTGTGTTTAAGTGAAACCTAAGGTCTAGTGAAAGGATGGGAAGTAAAAAAAATTGTTGTTGCTTAAGATGGTTCTAGTTAAAGAAAAGAAAAGAAAGCAAAGAAAAGTTTAGCAAAAAGCTTATATGTCTTAAGAATAAAAAGAAAAGAGAAACATAGCAAATCAGTAAGAATCCCCCATCCCACTAGAAAGTTCAAATAAGAAACCTCTCCTAAGACTTGAAAACCAAAAGAGAAAAGGGTGAAAGAGAAAAGAAGAAGTTAAAAGGGTAGCACTAGGATCATTTGGGTTTAGATTTAGGATAAACACTTTGGGTACCTTTGGGTAGACAAGGTTTTGTTCTTGTATGTGTCTAAGTGTTCTTACCTTTAGCATTCTTCTAAAGCTCAATCCATTTTATGAGAGAACCTTGTTATTGTGAAACCCTTCTCTAAAGAGAGACCATCATTGTCTCGAACCCTTTTATTACCAAGCCAAATGAGTTTAAGCATTGCATAGAATTGATTCATGTTCTTGATTAATGAATGTTAAAGGAAATGGTTGATTTGAATGCATGTGGATAACCAAGGCTCAAATCAGTAAAGGTTGTGATCACTTGTCTAAATCTTTACGTACAGCTCATTCACCTTGCAACTTAGTACTAGTAACTTGGACATTGATTCTAGCTGGTCTATAGGCAAGCTTTAGGAGCTGAGATCCCACCTTTAAACCTCATCTACCTTCTTATGTCTTGTTTATTTGCTTGAGAGCAAGCGACTAAGTTTGGGGGTGTTGATGTTCATATATTTTACCATGTTTTCCCTTAGTTTATTCACATCTTTTGCATCTTTTTCTGTCCATTTTCACCATTATTGCATAGCTTTAGGACTAATCATGCATTAGAGTATAGTTGCATTGCATTTGCATCTTTTCATGCATAATCAGGTGATTTTGGAGCTCAAGGAGCATGGAGACAATCGTGAGGAGAAGTGAAGCAATCTTGAAGGGAAAGCAAGAGAGTTAAGGCTGAAGAACCAAGCTCCGGAGTCCAGCTCGACAAAGCACTCGACCGAGTGGTGGGATGGACTCGACCGAGTGTAGGATGCACGAGAGAAGCCAGCTCGACCATGCACTCGACCGAGCACAGGATCGAGTTGACCGAGCCGTTGACTGTTTTGTCTTTTAGCATTTTTAGGGCTTCCACCTCTTCTACTATAAAAGGGCTTGTACCTGCAGCCACCAAAAGGATCCAGCTTTTTAGAATAGTCAAAACCTAGTTTTTACCCCTTTTGGGATTATTCCTTTTGCATTTTTCTTTTTATTTTTAGATCTTGTACTTTCTTAAGGAAAAAGCTAAATTCCTCAATATTGTTTGTTTCATAACTTTCTGAATATTGAGAATTCGAGTTTGATTCCTTCATCAATATTGTAAATCTTTGTTTCATCTTTCTAGTGATGCAATTTTCGTATTTTTTTGGGTTTATGATTTTGATGTTCATCATGTGTTCTTGTGAGTTGTGGCTTAGGATTTTGAGGATGGGTTAGGCTGGGCTGTGAATGAGGTTTGTTTGGCTTGATCAAGCTTGATTGTTGTAGATCTCTTCTAGGGTAGATCTCTTCTAGGGCTGATCCTATATCTGAGAGGGTAGGATCTGATTTCAAGCATCTTAGCATCACACCAATGTTTAAGAGGCATAGATAAGGCTAGATCTAGAGCTTACCTTCTTGCTTGCTAAGAGATTAGAGGTTTTGTTTGGTATGAGACATATTTCTTAATCCCTGCTTGTGTAGAATCTTTACTTTGTGAGAACAAGTCTAGAAGATGCATAGGTTTGATTGTTTCTTGACCATCAGAGTGGGAGAAACTTGTTTTAGATACATATGTCTAGAGATTAGCTCATGTTGTTTGAGGTTTGTTGATCAAGTTAGATAGCCTCAATCATTAGTCAAGCCCATGAATCCCTCCTCAAGTCCTTCCTTGTTTATTGATTTTACAGTCTTAATCCTGTTGCTTGCTTGTAGTTTGATTCGTCTTTGCATTACTCTGTTTCTATTGCATTGCTCTGTTTCTGCGTTTAGACCAGCTCGACCACCCACTCGACCTACACTCGGTCGAGTGCTTGCTCGAGTTCTTCCCCAGAACTTTGTGTTTATGATTTGTGATTGCCTTGTTTCATTCTAATTGCATTTCTATTGCATTTACTTAGTGTCATGTTCATTACTTGTCTTTCATTAGTTCATTAGCATAGTTTCTACTTCTGTTTGTTGCATCATTACTGTTATAATCATCCTGTTTCATTTGCATTTAGTTCCTAGTTCTTATAGTTTACTTTCTGCATTTTACATTTTCATCTTAGGATTGTTAGTGACAAACATCCTTTCATATTGGCTTGACTTAGGCATAATATACACATCCTTAGTGATCACAGACACTCAGATTGGATTGACACCTCTTATACTGCAACTGCATAAGGGGAATTGAAACACCCATCCATCCATTCATTCATCATTGCATTCACCATACTTTCATCATCACCACACACAAATAAGTCTTGTTTCAGATAGTTTAATGGTGCTAAGATCAATCAACATACTTACAAATATTTTTCTATGCTTGTTGCCATGCATCGATCTAGCTCAACCTCCAACTAAAGATAAGGAACATCTCTTTCACATTCAATTAAGTGTTTGGCGAATTCTTGCAAATGGAAGGTGAATCAAGCTCAATCGGTTTCAGGGGTAAGGCTTTTTGATATGGTGGTTTCAAGCAAATTCTTTAGGTGGTTTCTCTCAAAAAGTGGAATGCTAGACAGTCGTGAAAACTATCTAAGACTGAGAACAATTTGGGCATACAAAGCTTAACTCTTGATGATCTACCCTTTTCTCATACATTCATCTTATTTGTTTTTTATTTAAACTTCCTAGAATTTAACTACCCACAACCTTGATTTTAACTCTTTTTTTTTTACTCCCTAAGGTAGCCCTGAGACCTATTATCCGGGATCCGGTATCCGATCCGATATCCGATTCTATCCGCTCCGAAAAATAGAATATCCGGTGGGGCGGATCCGGATCCGGATAGTAAAATGATGAATCCGGCCGGATCCGGATACGGATCCGGATAATGGAAATTTTAAAACCGGATTTCCGATATATACATATATTATATCTATATATAGGAATTGGGCTATAAAAGTACTCATGTATATTTTAAGCCTGTTATCAAACTTAATATTTTAAAGCTCATATACTTAAACGTGAAACAAAGTTAAAGCCCATTAGAATTAGATCAATGCTTTCTGAATCTGGAAATTAGGGTTGAGCCTCACACCCACACGTCGTTGTTCTTCTTTTTTTTTTTCTCGCCGTTAACTACGACACCATCATCTTTCTTTGGCCGTGACGAGTTGAAGACGGGAAACAGTTGGAGAGACTTCGATGGCCAGCCGTTCCACCGCCTTCATTATTGTTACATCGTCCTATGATTCCGTTTTTGGTGGTGACGGCGTCGTTTAATGATTCTGTCTTAGGCAGTGACGGCTCCGTTAAGCATAACATTGGTTCGGCTCCGATCTAAGATGGATCTGGATTTCTCTTTATTGGGGAAGAGATCAGGAAAACAAAAAAAAAAACCGGATCCGGATATCCGCGATTATCCGGGTTTTTGGACGGATATTCGATACCCGGATATCCGAGGTGGTCGGAGGCGGATTCGGATATTAAAACTCCATATCCGCCGGATACGGATCCGGATCCGGATACCTCCAAAAACACCGGATATCCGGATCCGTCTCAGGGCTACCCTAAGGTTTAGACTTTTAGACTTTAAAATTCTAGCTCTTAATCTATATCTTTTTTTTTTCTTTGCTAAACTCCTAATATACATATATTCTTTTTTTTTTTTTTCTAGGAGACTATAGAAAGAACTTTTTCTTTCTTTTTTTTTTTTACTTAGAGACTTAGAGCTAATTAATTCTAACCTTAGGACTTTTATCTTTTTTTTTTATATTCCACAAACCATCCCCAAATAAACATTCTAACCATCTATCCTTCAAAACCGAATCTATTAGCTAGTTCAAATCTAACTTAGCTAAATCAAGAGGCAGTTCTTTGTCGTTCTCAATACTCTCAAGGTTTCACAACCTATAGCACAATGAAAAAGGCCTCACTCAACAATTCACAACGAGGTTTGAAAGAAAGGTTTGGATTCATGGGTAGGATAAATGAATCGGGTGAAACGAAAAGATTGGTAAAAATGTGGAGTGTTAACCCGAGTTTAGAGTTACCATGAGCAAGTATTCAAGTTCCATAAGCAAGACAATTAAAGTTCAAATTAAGCCCAATTATATAGAGATGTTCTAATGTTCAAGCAAGTGGAGGAAGCATTAAATCGACACAAAGGATCTAAGCAAAGATTTTTCATTTTTTCCAAAAACTGATCTAGCAACAATGAACTGTGATTAATGGCTATAGCTTCAATCCTAAGGTTTGATTTATAAACAAGGTGGTTTTAATCATTGTCCCCTAAGATGCATATGCAACAATCCTATATGAAACAAACTAAACTCAATCCTAATATGTAAATGCAACTACATGAACACTCTTTATTTTTATTATTTTTCGAAATTTTTCAAATTTGTTTTTTTGGGTTTTTTAATGCACATAGATGAAAACTCAAATGAATAAAACTAGCATGCAAAAATTTGAAATAATAAAAATAAGAAAATAAAACACAATGTTAAATACATTCTAGGACCCTCCCCCAAACTTAAATTACACAGTCCCTGTGTAAATAAAAGTTGGAAAAGAATCCAAGAACCACACAAAATAAGAAGAAACTAAATGCAATGTTATATAGAAGTGTTGGATGAAATTGGTACCTCATGGGTTGGTGAAGAAGGAGGTTGCAGCAGCCTCCATACTTGCCAACGTGTAGCTAGGGTCGTCGCCGGCTTCAGCAGGTGCCGGTGTTTGCTCGTCAGAGAGCTCAGATATGCGTACAGACGACTTGCTCGGACCAGCATTCGAGGTGTTGATCGAGGGTGGGATCGCGTAGCTCATCGGGTAGGGCATAAGAACTGGAGAGAGAGAACACTAAAAACATAAAAATCAAATTTACAGACCTGCCGTTGGGATTTCCTCCCAAGTGAGCTTGTTTAGAGTCGCTAAGCTTGACTTTCAATTTATCTCAGACTGGCGCGGGATCGTCGAGACGCAGAGGTGGTTCCTCCTCTGTGCTCTCATTTGCCATGTACCTCTTCACTCTCTGCCCATTCACAGTAAATTCCTTTGCATTTCTATCAAGAAGAGTGACTGCTCCATAGGGCAGAATGTCCTTAATTTCGAATTGTCCTGACCATCTTGACTTGAGAATCCCAGGGAATAGCCGAAGTCTTGAATGAACAAAAGGAATTTGTCTCCAGATTTTAAGTCCTTGTGTCGGATTTTGTTGTCATGAAAAGCTTTGGTTCTTTCTTCTAGATTCTCGAATTATCATAGGCCTCTAGCTGTATCTCATCGAGCTCGTGGAGATCCATTACTCTCTTTTCCTGGGCGGTCTTGATATCTAAGTTGAGTAGCTTGGTTGCCCACATTACCTTGTATTCTACCTCGACTAGAAGGTGGCAGTTTTTCCCATAAAGAAGCTGAAAGGGTGTTCGCCCAATCGGTGTTTTGTAGGCGGTCCTATAAGCCCAAAGTGCATCATCTAGCTTGAATGCCCAGTCCTTTTTCGTGATTCCTACAATTCTGGCTAGTATTGCTTTAATCTGTTTGTTGCTCACTTCTACTTGTCTGATGGTTTGTGGGTGATAAGCTGTTGCAACCTTATGCTTGACTCCGTGCTTCTTCAATAAGCCATCGAAAACTCTGTTAATGAAGTGGGTTCCTCCGTCACTGATCACTACTCTTGGGATTCCAAATCTGGGGAAGATAATGCTTTTGAACATCTTTATTACGACCTTGTGATCATTTGTCGGACTGGCGATTGCTTCCACCCACTTCGACACATAGTCGACTGCCACTAGGATGTACATGTTCCCATCCCAAGGTGGGTTGAAAGGTCCCATGAAATCTATTCCCCAGACATCAAAGATTTCGACTTCTAAGATTGGCTGCTGAGGCATTTCGTTTCGTCGACCTATGTTGCCCATTTTCTGGCACGATTCGCATTTTTCTATGAAGAGTTGTGCGTCCTTGAACATTGTTTGCCACCAAAGACCAGCTTGGAGTATCTTTTGGGCTGTTTTGAAGGTTGCGAAATGTCCTCCATAGGCGGACCCATGACAGTGCTCTAATACCCCTTGGACTTCCTCTTCTGCTATACATCTTCTGAACAGGCCATCTGTACCTTTCTTGTAGAGATAAGGTTCGTCCCAGTAGTAGCTATTTACATCTCTGAAGAACTTTTTCCTTCTGTGGGTGTCATAGTCTTTGGGGATTTCTCCGCACACCATGTCGTTCACGAAGTCTGAGTACCAAGGGAGTGTAGCTGACTCGATTGCCATCAACTCGATCGACCCGGTTGACTCGGGGATCGAGTGGGCTATCGTGTGTCCGATCGTGTGGCTCATTTCTTCCAAGAAGACGATGTGCATCAGTCTCTCCTCGGGCATTGAATCGTCGATTGGGAGTGGGTCCTCGATTCTCATTCTGGACAAGTGGTCTGCTACTTCGTTCTCAATCCCCTTTTTATCCAGGATTTCTATGTCAAATTCTTGCAGAAGAAGGATCCACCTGAGGAGCCTGGGTTTGCTGTCCTTTTTCGAATAAATGTACCGTAGGGCGGCATGATCTGTGTAGACAATCACCTTAGAACCGACTAAGTAGCTTCTGAACTTTTCGAACGCGAAAACCACAGCAAGGAGTTCCTTTTCAGTTGTGGCATACCTCGTTTGGGCATCGTCCATGGTCCTGCTGGCGTAGTAGATCACATGGAGCTTTTTATCTATCCTCTGACCCAGTACTGCTCCTACAGCGTAATCTGAAGCGTCACACATAATCTCGAAGGGATGGTCCCAGTCGGGAGCTTGAACTATTGGTGCGCTCACAAAGGCCTCCTTTATCTTGTTGAAGGCATCTAAACAGTCTTTGTCGACAACGAACTCCGCTTCCTTGCAAAGTAGCCGCGTTAAAGGTCGTGTGATCTTAGAGAAGTCTTTAATAAATCGCCTGTAAAACCCCGCGTGCCCTAAAAAGCTTCTGACATCTCTAACTCATTTTGGGGGTTGCAGTTGGACCATTACTTCGATCTTGGCCTTGTCGACCTCTATCCCCTTTTCTGAGATCTTGTGTCCTAAAAGTATCCCCTCTTGGACCATGAAGTGGCACTTTTCCCATTTTAACACTAGATTGGTTTCCTCGCACCTTTTTAGCACCTTGCAGAGGTTTGACAGACATGATGAGAAAGAGTCTCCATATACCGAAAAATCGTCCATGAAAACCTCCACCATTTCTTCTATTAGGTCAGAGAAGATAGACGTCATGCATCTTTGGAAAGTTGCGGGAGCGTTGCATAAACCGAAAGGCATCCTTTTGTAGGCAAAATTCCCATAGGGACAGGTGAACGTTGTCTTCTCCTGGTCAGCAGGATGTATCGGGATTTGGAAAAACCCACTGTACCCGTCTAGGAAGCAGAAGTAAGGGTGGTTAGCCAGTCGCTCCAGCATCTAGTCTATGAAAGGTA
The DNA here is from genome assembly GCA_023657505.1 of Camelina hispida. Taxonomy (NCBI): domain Eukaryota; kingdom Viridiplantae; phylum Streptophyta; class Magnoliopsida; order Brassicales; family Brassicaceae; genus Camelina; species Camelina hispida. The sequence goes on from CP094637.1 coordinate 29,606,744, forward strand.
GGGGGAAATGGTCCGTCCTTGAGTCAATACACATTCGATGACCAGTTATCGTCCTTGTGGGTATTAGCTCATCTTTCTCGTTCTTGACGACGGTGATCCCTCCTTTCTTGGGAACGCAGTGCACTGGGACACCCAAGTACTATCGGAGATAGGGTAGATAACTCCAGCATCTAGAAGCTTCAGAATCTCCTTTTTGACCACTTCTTTCAGATTTGGATTTAGGCGACGCTGAGGTTCTATACTAGAGTACAATTCATCTTCAAGGTTTATCCGGTGGGTACACAGATCAGGTGATATACCCTTGATATCAACTAAAGTATAACCTATTGCTTTCCTATAATTTCTTAATTGGGTGCAGAGCAACGGCGCCAAATTGATAGAGTGGTTTTCACCCAGGGTATCAGTTCCCTATGCAATGCAGTTGTAGTACACAGGGTTATCAATCCAAATGGTTGTTATGCTAACAGATAGGATGCAATCAGAATCAAGCAAGTCAAGCCAAGCAATAAGGGGGTTTGGTTCTAACAGTTCTAATATAAACAAAGTAAAAGAATATAAACAAGTGAACCACACGACCTAAGCACTCGATGCAAGCAATCGAGTACAGGATCGAGTGGGGTGATCTAGTATGCAAATGAACTATGAACAGCTCGAGGTATTACTCGATGCAGGTTATCGTGTACCTGATCGGGTAAGTGGTCGAGTAAGTAAGGAAAATGCAAAGAATGAAATACGAAAGTTCCTAAGGATGGGGGTAATCGAATCCTAAGTGTTCTAGACCAATACGGATGCCTTACATGCCTCAAGCAATTATTTCCTAGACAATGAACCTCTAAAACCTTGTCATCACACTGTCGCATTAGTAACAATCAACCTTGAACATACTACCACACTGTCGCATTAGCAATATGAACAAGCAGGCATTAAGAACAATTCATTTTTGTCAATATACTTAGACTTATCTGATTTTGTCACTCAAAGATAAGTATACCTCTAGCATTGACCTAATCAAGCATTTTATCTACTCCTTTCGGCCTGTAGCATTATAAACGCCCTAGATCTAGTCTCAACCTGTCGTTCTGTTGACTGCATTAAGAACATCAACCTAAAAGGAAATTTATCTATCATATCAATCAACTAAAACATCCTAACCGATCAAGAACACCTAATCATCTATCCCATCCTTAGAAACATTGCTACACTACTCGGACATAGAAACGAATGATAAAACCATAGATATAAAGAAAAATGACATTATTAAAAAGATAGTGTAGAGTAGAAAAGAGTAGGGATAAAAGATCTAAGACACCATTTTTTCTATGTCCGAGTAGTGTAGGGAATTGATATACCCCGGCAACGGCGCCAAATTGATAAAGTAGTTTTCACCCAGGGTATCAATTCCCTATGCAGTTGTAGTACAAAGGGTTATCAATCCAAATGGTTGTTATGCTAATAGATAGGATGCAATCAGAATCAAGCAAGTCAAGCCAAGCAATAAGGGGGTTTGGTTCTAACAGTTCTAAATATAAACAAAGTAAAAGAATATAACCAAGTGAACCACACGACCTAAGAACTCGATGCAAGCAATAGAGTACAGGATCGAGTGGGGTGATCGAGTATGCAAATGAACTATGAACAGCTCGAGGTATTATTCGATGCATGTTATCGTGTACCTGATCAGGTAAGTGGTCGAGTAAGTAAGGAAAATGCAAAGAATGAAATACGAAAGTTCCTAAGGATGGGGGTAATCGAATCCTAAGTGTTCTAGACCAATACGGATGCCTTACATGCTTCAAGCAATTATTTCCTAGACAATGAACCTCTAAAACCTTGTCACCACAATGTTGCACTAGTAACAATCAACCTTGAACATACTACCACACTGTCGCACTAGCAATATGAACAAGCAGGCATTAAGAACAATTCATTTTTGTCAATATACTTAGACTTATCTGATTTTGTCACTCAAAGTTAAGTATACCTCTAGCATTGACCTAATCAAGCATTTTATCTACTCCATCGGCCTGTAGCATTATAAACGCCCTAGATCTAGTCTCAACCTATCGGTCTGTTGACCACATTAAGAACATCAACCTAGAAGGAAATTTATCTATCATATCAATCAACTAAAACGTCCTAACCGATCAAGAACACCTAATCATCTATCCCATCCCTAGAAACTTTGCTACACTACTCGGACATAGAAACGAATGATAAAACCATAGGAATAAACGAAAATGACATTATTAAAAAGATAGAGTAGAGTAGAAAAGAGTAGGGATAAAAGATCTAAGAAAAACAACAAATTAAAAGTACAAAAACAAGAAAAAATGTTGAGTCGCTCAGTTCTCTCACAGAAGCTCTCGCTCTCTGGTTTGAGTGTCTGCGGCGTGCTCGTTTGCGAGCTAGGGAAAGAGGGGGTTTATATATGGAAACCCATTTGACCTAGCTTCCCAGACCTGCCTGATGGTCTACACGATGGGGTGCACGAGGCTTGAGTCGGGTAACTCCTCGGGTGGATCTTCAGGTTGCTCTTCGCGCTCTTGGATCCTCTTCGATCGTGTTGGGGTTCGTACTTGTTCTTGTAGCTCGATGGCTCCTTCGGGTATATGCTCGAGTTGTCCTTGTTTTTTCCCCATTTTTGGCTCTTTAGCACCTGTTTTCATCCAATATATGCAAATGCAGAAATGCAACACCCTAAATGCTCTAAAACTTGATTCTTACAGTAAATGGTCTAAAAATGCTAAGTTAGAGGTATGAACAATGCAAAATATGGACAAAAAAGGAGGCTAAAAACATGTAAATTAGAGTGTTATCAACAATATTTACAAACCATCATATGATAAAGACGAACCTAAAGATGATCGCTTCCCAATTCTAGGAACGACGAGTAACGAGTTGCCCGATTTTAATAACGATGAGATCGACAAATCACAACGATGTTTAGATCTAAGAAGAAGAAGAAGAAAGCAAGAAAGAAACGGCGATGGCGATGGCGAGTTCCCGATTTTAACGATGGAGAGATTGACGACGGTAACATCTGAGAATAAGATTAAATCGGTGATGGTGAGATCTGAGAAGAAGAAGAATTCATCGAATAAACATAAGGGTAGAATAGGCATTATAAATTAAAAGAGGGTAAAATTAAAAATAGTGTAAAAAAAGGGTATTTTTAAAATAGGACATCTGAAATGGGGCTTTTATCACAAATTCTTTACTAGTTTTAGGGTTATTTTATTAAATTAATAATAAATAAAATGTATAATTCTGTTTATGTTAAAATAAAAATATCAAATAAAATATAAAACTATAGTATTGTCTTTAAAATTACGGTAAACACATAAGAACATAATTTTAAGAGAAAACATAATGTTATCATTAAAAATTTGTATATTAGTTATTGTAAAACATCATAAACTTTTAATTTAAATATCTAAATAAATAAAAAAATACATATTTGATTTATATTTGGCTCTAAAAATAATCATTATATACAAAATTAAGCGGGAAGTAATCGGATTAGGCATGTTATAATCAAAATTTATATATTTAATTGGATAATCGCGCTAGGCGGGGATTAGGCATTAATCGAGGCGGACAGGGTGGGCCTAGCGATATTGCGGGGGGTAATCGGTGCTAGGCGGGGATTTTTAAAACAGTGCTACTATGTAATCAATCATCGGCTTGATAGTAACATTCATGGCTTCACTTTTTATTTTTTATTTTTTTTTATCTCTCAACGGTAATATTAGTTGTATATTTTTAAAATTAAATAAACAATAGAAAATTTTTTACAGAATTTGTTAGAAATGTATTTCTTGAGATAAATATTTTAAAAATATTCTTTTTGGTCATTTTCATTTTTTCTCTTTTTTACAAAATTATCATATATTAAATTAGTTTTTAAAATATTTATTTTAGGTTTAGGTTTTTTTATTTTATATTTAGGGTATAGTTTTGCAAAGGTATAGTTTAGTATTTTGATTTTAAGGTTTAGAATTTAGTCATTTGTATATAAAAAATGAGTATTTTTTTAAATAGACAATATAAATAGGTATTTTTAAAAAGTGAAAAAGAAAAAAAGATATTTTTGAAAATGTCACATGTCTTTATAGGAAGCCTAGTATAAAAAGATATTTAACTTTGGGAAGTGACTTTAGTGCAGTGGCAGGAGATAAGTCCAATTTTAGAAGGCACCATCACACTAGGGATCGAGTCCCGCTCCCTACGAATGTAGGGATTTAACTAATGGGTCGGCCAGTTGTGCCACAATAGTTGACCAAAATATATATTTATTTCACTTTAGGGTGAATTAGTGTAGTAACCAAAATTGAAAATATATTTAAGGATATAGAAAACTAATTCAAAAAATTAAGTAAACGACATAAATGGTAGGAAAAATTACCAATGGGGGAGGGTGTTGATGGTTTGGAGGAGGTAGAGGTGGAGGGTGGCCGCCGGAGGTGGTGGCCGGAAATGGTGGTCAGAGTTGGTGGCCAGAGGTGGTTACCGGCGGCGGTGACCGGCGGTGGTCGCCCGAGGTGGTCGCTGGCGGTGCGGCCGGAGGTAGTGGTAGAGGGTGATAACAAGGGGTTAGTTTTGTAATTATTATAAAAAATACACACTATATCACTTTTATATGTTTAGTATAACTACTGAATGAATTATAAAATCTTTTTGGGTTATACAGTGCAATTTCCCTTAACTTTATATAATAAACAATTTTTTTAAAAAATAGATAATTATTCAAGAAAATGTAAGATAATATATACGGAATAGATCCAGAAGAACCAATTATATACACAAAATTCAAAAGTCACCTTTAGCTAAAACTATATAATGTTTGTTGGTTTTATGCTTTATAAATAAAATTCCATAAAATATACCTATTATACTTATATGATTAAAGATATTGGAATATATGGTATATTGATATGCTCAAATTTACCCTAGAGCTACTCTCTCAAATTAAGAGGTCAATGTAGTACTTAGGGATCAGATCCACAAGAACTCTAGATTCATACAATAGACTTAATAATCTTTTAATTATGCTAAACAGAAATATTATAATTAAATTGCAAGATTAAACAGAAAATAAAAGAGTTGTAAACCAATGAGAATAAATGTTAGGCCTAGGGAAATTCTCAGGAAATCATGGAAAATCAGATCAATTAATTAAGTAAGCAGGATTCAACCATTAAGCACCTTTCTTGAACTCTAAACACAACTGTAAAATCAATCAGTTCTCGCTGTAAATATTATATAAGTTTTAAAACCCAAAAATACAAATCTCTTTGCAAAATTCAAGTTAAAAACCAGCAATAAAGTCAAGTTTAGATAAGTTCACAAAATTACAAAATCAAATGTCTTTGTAAGAAGTAATTTTGCTAACCAAATGTTTTTGTCAGGAAAATCAATTCTATTCTCATATCAATTGATAATCCTAATATATAAATCCAGATGACTAATCAAAGATCTAACACTAAGAACAACCTATGGTGAAGAACAAGAAAGATAATGAATCCTAAATTAACAGATCTAATAAACCATGAAATCCCTAATGAGAAAACCTAAACCTAATAAGCAGATCTACTCAGACATAATTGTAAAAACAGAAATCATGAATAAAATAGATAGCATTAAGAGATTAAAAGAAGAAGAAAAGGAGTTATGAATCTTCTTTGAAGGAGTCTTGATTCTTCTCTCCAAAAGCTCTCTAAAAATATCTCAGGGTTTTCTATCAAAAGTTGCAGGGAAAATAAAGCTTAGGTCTAAACAATGACCCAAAAATCCTATTTATATTCTTAAAACACGTCCAAGGACTAATGATGCAAATATGAAAAACTTTGGGGCAACTTTGTAAATCTTCAAAACTTGTGAGAAAAACCTCTGGTTTCGTCTTTGGCCTAGCATCGATCGATGCATATGTTGTGTCATCGATGCACCCTTCTGAACATGTCTCCCAACTTTGTAGCTCAGCCTCAATGCTTGATTATACTCCAAATCCTCCTATTTAGCTTCATTATACTCCCATCCATGTTAAATCCTATAAAGACTCAAAAGACTCTAAAAGTACCAAAAAGACTCTATAAATAAGACTTATATCATGTCTAAAAACACCTAAAACCCATGATATATCAACTCCCCCAGACTTATCCTTTGTTTGCCCTCAAGCAAAACATAAACTTAGCCTTGTGAAAGAGGTTTGAAAACGCAGGAACTCATTTTCTTTTTAAAGTAATGTCATGATCATCCAAACCTTAATCCACATGCTTAGCTGATAAATCCAAATCGAACCACCACCATGTACTTCTCTGTTGACTTTTGTATTATCCCAAATTCCACAACATCCTCCATTAAGCCTTCATCGATGGGTCTCATCAATTTGATCAATGTCAAGAACCTTCTAGACTCATTCCCGTACAATACCATAACAAGCTAGACAATATCTTTTTACAACATGTGGTACTCTTTCTCTCCCCTAGACTTATTCTATTTTATCTTCTTTTGAGCTGTGCTTTTTTTTTTTAATCAAAGGTGTAAGCGAATACCGGGGTCATTGGTAATTTACCTACCCCTCGCTTCCAAGCTTTGTGTAATCATTTGACTCAAAAGTAAATAATGGAGTCACAGGTAATTTACCTATCCCTCTGAACTGATCAAAATCATCTCATCTTTTATTCTCTTCTTTCTTTTTTTATACAAGACTCTCAGGAAAAATATTTTAAACTTAAATAAGGGAGAGGAATACCAATTTTTTTTCTGAAGTCTTACTTGTCAGGTATGAACAAGGAGTCAAGCTCTATGAACATCAATCTCCTTGATGAGGTAAAAAGTTAAGTACAGAAATTACCTCATGCTTTTATGGATTATGTTGGAAATTCGGATGTCTCTGGTTCACTGGTCAGCCATTGAATTTTTCATTAGTCGGATTTGTGGATTCAATCTGCAGCATTTAATCAACCAAGGCAGTACTCTAAAACAAAAAAATCATAGTTCCCAACAAAAATTTTGACTCAATAAAACCAATTTTTTTTTTTTGAATTGGCACTCAAAAACAAAAACATAGTTAGTAACTGCCTCTCCCAGACTTAAACAACATTGTCCCCAGTGTTATCAAGTAAGAGATTGGCGAATACAATAAAATAATAATATAAATAATTCAAAAGAAAAAGGAAAGAGGAAAAAAAAACTAACAATGGGTTGCCTCCAACTAAGCACTTGTTTTCAGTCATTAGCTTGACTGTGTCGGATCTTAGGTATCCGGTGGATCGGAACATGGCAGTGAATGCTTCTGAGAGTATGTCCTCTTCATCCAAGGTGGTGTGTAGGCAGTATGTACATGAGATCTGCCAAGGATGTCAGGAACAGGACCAGGGCGGGACCTGCAAAATCATCAACAGAAGAAACAAGCGCTCTACGATATTCTTGTGGCTTGGTTAACTACGAAACAGTTTTTGTACCTTTGAAATTCTTATTGATGATTGGAGAAGGTTTGGGAGAAGGAGATGCATACCTTGGCCTTACCTGTGGGTTATGGAATGTGGAATGGTGAGATTTCAGCTTTACAACTGGTCTAGGACTTGCAGCTAAGGAATCAACTCGAGAATCTTTGGTTTTGGACAAGTCCGAGCCGATTCTGGAAGGTGTGTCGATCGATGCAACAGCTGCATCAATCGATGCTGAGTCTGCAACTCGTGTTTCTTCAATGATTCTGCAACTAACCTCTGAAATCCGTGTTTCCATTACAAAAATGCCATCTACCAGCGACTTGTCATGCATCAAAACCTCATCATGATCTCTAGTACTGATTAGATGATCTCCACTCCAATCTTCAAGCTCAACTGCTTGCTTACTCACTTCCTCAACAGTCTCCAACTCTTGACATACCAAGCAGTGATGTCTCCATGAGACTCTTTGATCGGATCGTCAGCAGAAGCAATTTCCACAAAAAATGTCTGACCATCAATAGTGGGAGCTCTTCTCAGCTTGTCCATCTCAAAGTTCATAATCAAATCATCTACATTCAGAGCTATGTGTCAATTCTTCACATCAATGATGGCACCAGCTGTAGCTAGGAATGAGCGTCCTAAGATGAGAGGATGAATAGGCTCTTTGTTATATTCGAGCACCACAAAGTCAGTGGGAATCATGCAATCTCCAATCTTGATTGGAATATCTTCTAAGACACCTTCATGAATCCTTCTGGATCGATCAGCTAAGATAAGAGAGATCCTAGTTGGCTTGAAATCTGTCATCCTAAGTCTCACAGCAACAAAATGTGGCATTAAATTGATACTAGAGCCAAGATCACAAAGTGAGTGAGGAAACCTTCCTGCAGAGATAGAGCAATCTAACACAAAACTTCTAGGATCTGGTAACTTCTCTGCAATCCTACTCTGAATCACTGCACTTGCTTCCTTGGAGACAACCACCTCTTGCTTATTATCCTTCTTCCTCTGTGGAGGCTGCTTCAACATAATTGAGATGACATCCTTTGTAAGCAGTGCTCCTTCCTCAGGGCTCAAACCATTGGTGACCATTCTCTTGACATACCGCTTAATCCCAAGAGAAAACTTGACTGCATCAGTCAAAGGCATCTCAATCATTACCTTGTCCATCATAGCCTTGCATCTAGCTTCTTCAATCTCCTGTTTGGATCTCCTAGGCTTAGGAAAAGGAACCTTCGGTTTATAAGCTTGCTCTGAATCAGATGGTGGAACTCGAAGAGAAACCGAAGCTGTTTGTGAGGGGTGTCGATCGACACAGCTGTGGCATTGATCGATTCTTGATGGTGGTTGCATCGATCGATGCATCTGTATATCGGTCGATGCGACATCCGTTACCATATCATCGTCTTCTTCCTTCACCAATATTGCACTACAAGCATGCTTGGGGTTCAACTCAGTTCTTCCAGAAAGAAAACCTTCTTGTCGTTTAACAGACCCAACAGTCTGAATAACTTGATTCTCTAGCTTCTTGACATGAGTGTTTAATGCATCAAAATTCTCAGTTAGCTCAGTGTATACAGAATCAATCTTCCCATTGAAGTCCACTGTTAGCTTCTGTTGACCTTCCAAAATCTGTCCAAGCATTTATTCCATCTTGCTTTCTGAATTGGGTGGAGGGAGGGGTTGGTAAGAAGAAGAACCATAGTTCCTAGTGAAGTTGTTGTTTGGATTTCCTGAGAATGAATTCTTCTGACCAAATCTCTGATTTTGATACTCAGCTCCATACACATAGTTGACATCTTCTGTAATTTCTGGCTTTGGTTCAAAACTCTCAACATCTTCAGCAAAATGGACAGACTTCTTTCCCACAAGAAGATTGTGCACTGTATCCAACTTAGCATTCACCGCAGCAAACTGATTTGAACCATTGCCTTCTTGTGCTCTTTTCCGCTCAAAGTCTGCATTCTTGGTATTGTTGCTTGATGCTAGCCTTTCTATCAACTTTTCAGCGTCATCTGGGTACCTTGTCTTGAAGTTACCATCACTAGCAGCATCCAAAGCCATCTGATACCTCCAGTCAGTCCCGCTGAAGAAGATACTAATCAGTTGCACCTCTGAGAACCCATGATGTGGACAGTTGAAACACATCTTTTTGTGGATGGAATGAATTTATGGAATGATTGGTGGATATGAAGTGATGAATGAATGGAGTGCAGGGTGTTTCAATTCCCCTTATGATGTTGTAGTATAAGGGGTGTCAATCCAATCTGAGTGTTTGTAAGCAATCAGGATGTGCATAAATGTCTAAGTCAAGCAAAATGTGAAGGATGTTTGTCACTAACAACCTATTGATGAAATGTAAAATGCAGAATGTAAAAGCTACAAAGATAGATGCTAAATGTAAAGAGAACAGACTAATCAAAGCTATAATGAAACAAGAACAGAAATAGAAACTATAATAATGCAAGTAATGAACTAATGCAAGGCAAGTTATGAACAGGATACTAAGTGAAAGCTACTGAAATGCAACTAGAATGAAACAGGAAGTGAGACAAGACAAACACAAAACATAAACAAGAATTCTGGGGATGAACTCAAGCAAGCACTCGATCGAGTGTAGATCGAGTGTAGGGTCGAGCTGGACGAACGCGAAAAACAGAGCAATGCAAGAAAAACAGAGCAATACAAAAGTGAATTAAATAACAAGCAAGCAGCAGGATTAAGACTGAGAAATCAATAAACAAGGAAGGCCTTGAGGAGGGATTCATGGGCTGGACTGATGATTGAGGTCATCTAACTTGGTCAACAAATCTCAAATAACTTGAGTTAATATCTAGACAATGATCTCCTAGAACATGTTAATCCACTCTCATGGCAAAAACAATCAAACTCATATATTTCTAGACTTGTTCTCACAAAGAAAAGAACTTATACAAGCAAACATTAAGCAACAGATCATCTATAGTCAATAATCAAACAAGACTTCTAATCTCTTAGCAAGCCTAATGAAAATCTCTAGATCTAGCCTTATCTTTGCACCTTAGACATTGGTGTGATGCTAAGAGGCTTGAGATCAAACCCTACCCTCTCGGTTATAGGATCAACATTAAGAACATCTACCCTAGAAGAGATCTACAACAATCAAGCTTGACCAAATCAAACAAACCTCAAACACAATCCAGCCTAACCCATCCTCAAGATCCTAAGCAACTACTCACAAGCACACATGATGAACAACAAAGTCATAAACCCAGAAAATACCGAAACTTGCATCAATAGAAAGATAAAACAAAGATCTACAATATTCAAGAAGGAATCAAACTAGAATTCTCAATATTTTGAAAGTTATGAAACCAACAAATATGAAGAATCTTTGGTTTTTCTCCTCCAAGGAGGTACAAGATCTAAGAAAATAAAACTGCAAAAGCAATAATTCCCAAAAGGATAAAAACTAGGTTTTCTGACTATCTAAAAAGCTGGACTCTTTGGTGGCTGCAGGGTACAAGGCCTTATATAGAAAAAATAGTGGAAGCCCTAAAAGTGCTAAAAGACAAAATAGCTAGGCGGCTCGGCCAACTCGACATGGTGCTCGGTCGAGTTGGCTTTTCTTCTGCTCCTTCCACTCGGTCGAGTCCCTCTCCGCACACGGTCGAGTCCCTCTCCGCACACGGTCGAGTGTCTGGTCGAGTGGGCAGTCGAGTGGGACTCCGGACCTTGGTTCTTCAGCCTTAACTCTCTTGCTTTCTCCTCTTGATTGCTTCACTTCTCCTCAACATTGCTTACATACTCCTTAAGCTCCAAAATCACCTGTTTATGCATGAAAAGATGCAAATGCAATGCAACTAAACTCTAATGCAAGAACAGTCCTAAAGCTATGCAATAATGGTCAAAATGGATAGCAAAAGATGCAAAAGATGTGAACAAACTAAGGGAAAACAGGGTAAAATATATGAACATCAACAGTCTCTCTGGTATGCCTTGAACCTTACCTAAGCAGCTTTGTAAGATTCAGCAGGTCCTTGTAAAGGTGGGAGCTTAATCCTCAGCTCATCAGACATCGCATCATCATAGAAGTTGTTCAAGAATGCCACCTTGATGTCATGCCAGTTCGTCAGAGATCCTGGTTTCAGCTGCCTTAGCCAATTAGAAGCTTCCCCAACAAGGGAGTAGGGGAAAAGCTTGCAGTAGAGATAGTCCTCTGTGACTCCATTGGCTTTGATGCTTGTGACTATATCCTCAAAATGCTCAATATGGTCTAGAGGCTTCTCATGTGGAAGGTTCTGGAATGGTATTTGTCCAACAAGAGCAAAGTAGGCAGGCTTCAACTCAAAATCATTCCTTGGGAATGGAGGAGGGACAATTGTGGAACGGTTCTCATAGAATAATTCTGGCCTGTTGAAGTCAGCAAGAGTCTTGACAAGCTTTCCATTGTTCTCTGCATCGGCTCTGGCATTGCATCGATCGAGGCCAACGTTGCATCGGTCGATGCCATCTTTGTTGCGTCGATCGATGCCAGCATTGCGTCGATCGACACAACCTGCATTCCCATCGGCCGCAGCGACTTCTTCTTAAATAACCTGTCCTTCAACATCAAGTTTCTGGCCTTTTTCGTTGCGCACATGATCCTCTTGATCCCTCAAAACTCCAGCCGCATCTGGTCTCAATATGATTGCGTTGACCATCTTTGCTGATTTGGCTGCTTTTGTGTTATCACGCTCTAGTTGTCCTAACTCTTGGTTTGTAAGCTTAACAACTGGACCAGTAGGATTTTTCCTGGTGCTAGGCTTAGGCATGTACCTGAAACACACAAGAGAAAAGAAACAAAAGCGTGTGAGTAAAACAGAAAAAGAAAAATCTAGACAAAATCAAAGATTTTAATCTAATGGTGAATCAAAATAGTCCCTGGCAACGGCGTCAAAATTTGATATGCTCAAATTAACCCAAAACTACTCTCTCAAATTAAGAAGTCAATGTAGTATTTAGGGATCGAATCCACAAGAACTCTAGATTCATACAATAGACTTAATAATCTTTTAATTATGCTAAACAAAACTATTGTAATTAAATTGCAAGATTAAACAGAAAATAAAAGAGTTGTAAATCAATGGGAATAAATGCTAGGCCTAGGGAAATTCTCAGGAAATCATGGAAAATCAGATCAATTAATTAAGTAAGCAGGATTCAACAATTAAGCACCGTTCTTGAACTCTAAACACAACTGTAAAATAAATCAGTTCTCACTGCAAATATTATCTAAGTCTTAAAACCCAAAAATCCAAAACTCTTTGCAAAATTCAAGTTAAAAACCAGCAATAAAATCAAGTTTAGATAAGTTCACAAAATTACTAAATCAAATCTCTTTGCAAGAAGTAATTTTGCTCACCAAAGGTTTTTGTCAGGAAAATCAATTATATTCTCATATCAATTAATAATCCTAATATATAAATCCAGATGACTAATCAAAGATCTAACACTAAGAACAACCTATGGTGAAGAACAAGAAAGATAATGAATCCTAAATTAACAGATCTAATAAACCATGAAATCCCTAATGAGAAACCCTAAACCTAATAAGCAGATCTACTCAGCATAATTGTAAAAACACAAATCATGAATAAAATAGATAGCATTAAGAGATTAAAAGGAGAAGAAAAGAAGTTATGAATCGTCTCTGAAGGAGTCTTGATTCTTCTCTCCAAAAGCTCTCAAAAAATCTCTCAGGGTTTTCTCTCAAAAGTTACAGGGAAAATAATGCTTAGGTCTAAACAATGACCCGAAAATCCTATTTATATTCTTAAAACACATCAAGGGACTAATGATGCAAATATGAAAAACTTTAGGGCAACTTTGTAAATCTTCAAAACTTGTGAGAAAAACCTCTGGTTTCGTCTTTGGCCTAGCATCCATCGATGCATATGTTGTGTCGATCGATGCACCCTTCTGAACATGTCTCCCAACTTCGTAGCTCAGCCTCAATGCTTGATTATACTCCAAATCCTCCTATTTAGCTCTATTATGCTTTCATCCATGTTAAATCCTATAAAGACTCAAAAGATTCTAAAAATACCAAAAAGACTCTATAAATAAGACTTATATCATGGCTAAAAATACCTAAAAACTATGATATATCATATATCATATATCAATAATTCATGAAAGGAAGTCAACAGTTAAACACCGCTCTTGAACATAAACAAAATAAATTGACTAATCCTCTTTCATGGAATTAGGTACTACATTTGACTACTCAATTACTACACTTTTATTTGTAGTTTTCTAACCAAAATTGCATTATTAAACAAGTCCATTAAGTTCACAATTTTGACATCAACTATTGTCAGCTAGAAATATATTGCTCAATTAAAATTAGTTTAGGCATTCTATTTGACACTTTTGATACATAGAAAAACTTAGAAACTAAAATTGGATGATCAATTCTGTTCTAGCAATCAGAACGTGTAAATCAAAGAACTATATAAATAAATAACTCCACAACAATCAAATCATCAATTCATTACATCTCCTACTTGGAACCCAAACTAGAAGTTTACTCATTAAGTAATTACTTTCATAGAAATTAACGCTACAATAGTATATGGTAGTTTTACATAAAATAATTCAAGTTCAAGAACTATCAATCTCATAATCGAACTTACATGCTTCTCTTATAACCTCCTGATAATTTTCCTACGCTCTATAAGTTCTTGTATATTCCTACTTTATTCTATTTTCTTGCAAAAACCTCTTGAGTACATGTGACTCCTTTTGTTATTCTATCTTAATCTGATATATATATATATATATATATTCTTTCGTGTGCCTGTTTTGGTTCTTGTGGATTTGATCCTTAAGTAGTACTGAGTGAGTGTAATTGTACGCTTGTGTTTGGGCAAATATGATCGATTCATTTAGATTCTACGGACAACGAGAAAGAAATAGTCTAATGATATTTTTATTAATCAAAGAATTGATTGCAAAGTACAAGAATCAAGCCAACAAGTCAATCTATAAACCCTAGCCGTGTTTTAGAGTTGAGTCATGTGTCTTATCGTTTCGTAAAGTATCTTGTCTTTGCTATCGATTTTGTGTCGTATTATGATGAGGTAGTTCCCTTTTTATAGAGAAATATTGCCAACCATAATCCTCATTGGACTTCGATTCGAATATTTGTCTCTTCATGAGATAAAGTCGTTTCAAATATTCTCTCCACAAAATTGAGTCAAATATCTTCTTGATAATGTCATAAAAAATTACAGTCGGTCCAAAAGTCCATGTACAGTTTTTATTGGCTTGATGTTTATCATTACGGTCTGTATTAGCTCGATGTTTATCGTGTCGGCATGTACTGGTTCGATGCCTATCATTACGGCTCATATCGATGTAATCTTCTAAAGAATATATTATTTTCATATATATAAAATTATCATATTTACAATAAATTTTATCTATTATAATTTATATGATTAAGATTATGTCCAACAAATTGTCTCTATTTTCTTATTAAGAATTTAGAGAATAGTATAGACAAATGGTATCAGTTTAATAAACAATAAATATAAAAGATAAACATTTGTATAATTCAAGGCATACCTTTAAACAAAGACGTTTTCTCGCACTTGATTTTTGGCCATATTACTTTAAGTCCATGTTGATTCATTTGTTGCCTTACATTAACATGTCATGATGCACATCGTGATCTTGTAGTTTTGTAGTCTTGGAACGATGTTTATCACTTGGCAAGCTCATAACATTGTGAAACAGTGTTGCATCGTGACGACTTTATACATTGTGGAGGTGTTTTGTATCGTGACGACGTTTTACGTCATGAAGACATTTCGTATCGTGATGACTTGAAGTCATTTGTATCATGACGAGTTTCTGCATCACGACGACGTTTTGCATCATGATTCCATCGTGTCAACTTTTGCAACGTGATGATGTATTCTATCATGAAGGTGTTTCCCGTCGTGAAGATGCTATGCATCTTGAAGATGTTCAGCGTCCTGATGATGTTTCGCATAATGTCGATTTTTAAAAAAAAGAATATTTATTTTTTTTCTTTGTTAAGAGTATGATTGCCTCGTGACAAGATGTTGCATCATGAAAATGTTGTGTCATGACATCGATTGCCCCACAAAAATATTTTGCATCGTGACAACCGTACGATTATGACAAAATTCACGTTGTGTGATGCAATTCTGTCACGTGACTATTTTAATCTTGCATCGTGACAAGGTTCACGTTCCATGACATGGTTTTAAGTCGTGAAAACATTTTGTCATCACCAATTTATTGAATTGGTTACACATTGACAATTTTTTCATAGCCAATTTAGCGAGTTTGTTCCGCAATGGCTCTACATTGACAATTTTTTCATAGCAAATTTGTTCCGCATTGACTCAACATTGGCTCTACAGTGACAATGTTGTCATAGCCAATTAGTTGAATTGGTTCCACATTGACTCAACAATGATAATGTTGTCATATCCAATTACTTGAATTGTTTCCACACTGACTCAACAATGACTATGTTTGTGACATCCCGGTTTGCGGAGAGGTTTAAAATAATTTATTTGGCCACTTATGTCACAAAAGTGCACTTATATTTTCGGTTAAGAGTCCTGAGAGAATTCCAAAGTTAACCGTGCTTGAGCTGGAGTAGTTTCAGAATGGGTGACTTTCCGCGATGTTATTGCCTTAATTCTGCGTGTGAGGACAAAACTCATGTAAAGATCATGTGGTGATTTGTATGGATGGTAACAATTCTATAAAGCCTCTTGGATGTATCAAACTGACCGTCGGGTATGGTTGGACCCATTGGCCGGGAGTGGACATGGAGTCCACTAAGCAAGATGACGCTCGGGGCATTACAAGTGGTATCAGAGCCGAACCCAGACGAGTGTGGAGTCGAGTGGGCTCACACCATAGGGGGTGACGGTTTGGGTGCACAACAAAGACGTTGCGATCTATTAGTGAGAGTGAATTGTCACACCCCGGTTTGCGGAGAGGTTTAAAATTTTTGATTTAGCCACTTATGTCACAAAAGTGAAATTATCTTTTTGGTCAATAGTCCTCAGAGAACTCCAAACTTAAGCTTGCTTGAGCTGGAGTAGTTTCAGGATGGGTGACCTTCGGGAAGTGACTGTCAGAACTGTGCAAGTAAAAATAAAACACAAGGAAAAATCATGTGGTGGTTTATAAGGACGGTAACAAGTATTTAAAGCCTCCCAGATGAAGCAAACCGACCGTCAGGTATGGGTGGACCCATGGGCCAGGAGTGAACATGGGCCCACTAAACAAGACAACAGTTAGGGCTTTACAATGTTAAATCAGTGCCAAACTTTAACATGTTTTTTATTAACTGCATGAGTGGTTTATAGTGATGTGAGTTGTATATGGAGACTGTGACATGTCTTTTATTCACTGCATGAGTGGTTTATAGTGATGTGAGTTGTATATGGAAACTGTGACGCAACTATCGTCTCGTCACGTGCTCTCTTGTCAGAGTCGTGCCCCCTTACACCAATTTTGATGTCATACTAGTGACATGGTTCATATTTTGCGACCCAATTTTCATGTCATTTTCACGATGTGACCAATTGGCCCTCACGCTTATAACGAATTAAAGTCTTTTCCAATGGTACAACTCATGTAACATGATACAATTTCGTCACGTGCTAATGAAACTAGTTATATTTTATTATGGAGAAACTCGATGATTATTGTATCGAGTGCACCATCTTTTAGAGAGCGTCTCGTTAGCAGAGTTATGCCTTAATCGCTTTAGTGAAAGAATATTGTTAGCAATTATTTTTCTTTCAAATTCATGTATCTTGTACCCAACCATTAGGTGGATACTAGATTCATTAAATTTTCATTGCAACATCTCTCTAACAAGCAGTTGCAGCGAGTATTTCACTTTTAGGTGATTACCCAATTTTCATAGTGAGCCTATCTTTCACGTGTTCCCGAATCATTGACTTCATTACTATATACAGTGAACAACTTCAGGATTGTGTCTTGCGTTGTAAGACTTGTTTATCTTGTATCGTGACAAGTTCCACATTGCATGGCGTGATTTTTGTCTTATGACATGTTTATAGCTCATGTTCATGACATGAATTCTAAGTTTTAGTATAGACCATCTTGAAGATTTGTGCATCAAGTGTCTAACTATAAGATCCTTGTTACCAGTGTTTTGTTGTCATGCTTTTCCATCACGTACCCAACTAGCATGTGGATACCAGTCAAGAAAATTTTAGTGACCAGCCTCATGTTTAACAGTTTTCTCCATTGAGTGCTTCGTCACAAAAATAAGCGCCTTCTTTCTCAATGGTTAGCAACGACTATCATGTTGAATAATACTTTCTTGATAGGTAAGCGCTCATAAACTTTTTAAACCTGTCGATTCATTAGGGTTTGCTTCCTCATGGGTAAGCATTTTCCTACTTGTTTCATCATGAGTCCATGGCTACCAGGTTTGCGAAGTATGCTTGCATGAGAATTAATTAGTTACAATATTTTAGTTTCTACTATCTTTAAAGCTAAAACTTTTATTGAAAGAATCTATCAATGTTAGAAATGAAGCAAAACTAAAAACAAAAAAATAAATAATAACTTCTAATTAAATAAAAAATCTGATAACACCAAGCTGTAAAAATTGAGACGTCGTTGATATCTTTGTCATGTTGACGATTTGCGCTCACTTTCAGTTTCGTTTAAATTTTGATGTCGTTGACGTCTCTAGATTCCTGCTACTTGCTAATTGTTCCACAAAAAGATTCATCAATGACGCAAAAAAATTTATTGAACCATTTGGCAAGTTGATAAACCATTGAAGTGTTGTCCCTATAAGTCTTGAGCCAAATCCTTTACACATGGTAGCTTATTGATATTGCCTTTGAATGGCTGACGGGGTTATCCGGCTCGGATTTTCCATCATACATCTTAATGGTTGGGAACGAGGATTTCCTTGGCATCACAGTGAGCGAGATTTCATCAGAAAAAGTGTCAGCATACGAGTGTAAATTACTCTTCTGGATTGGTTAGGCTATGCCAGGTAGTCAGATGATCATTGCTTCCATCTCTCCAAAACTTTTATTTAAGATTGCTTTCAAGTGAGGGAATTGTTTGTGCTCGAGTCCCAGGAAGCTTTCATTGTTCCTCGTTGTGGGTATCTTGTTAAGATTCTGCATCAGATTTTCTTGCACGCCGTGAAATCTATAGCTTGCTTCAATATACACTCTTCCAGTACCAACAAAGCGTTTTCCTCCCGTAGCTTTGCGTTATCGGTGTGCAAGCTTATTCACAACATCATTTAGCTTAGTAGTCAAGGCTTCAAGCTGAGCCGCAACATTTGCATCGATGTTAGTCGTATCACCTCCGTTTCCCATCGTTTCACATAGCTTACTCTAGCCCCTCTCTCTAGCGCCAATTGTTTGGACAAAAGTAATCGATTCGTTTAGAGTATAAAGAAAGTAAGAAATAATCATTCAAATGATATTTTTATTTATCAAAGTATCGATTGCAAAGTACAAAAATCAAGCGCAGCCAGTCAATCTATAAACTCTAGCCGCGTTTAGAATTGAGACGTGGTTCTTGTCGTTTGGTAAAGTATCTTATCTTTTCTCTTGATTTCGTGTCGTACTACAATGAGGTAGCTACCAATGAGGTTCCAAAAAGGGTTTTATGAGATAAAGTCGTTACAAATATTTTTTCCATGAAGTTAAGTCAAATATTTTCTTGATAATGTCATAACAAATCAGATTCGGTCCCAAAATCCAGTTGCAGCCTGTATTGGCTTGTGTTTGTCGTACGATCCGTATAGACTCTATATTTGTCGTGTATTGGCTCAACGCTTATTGTTACGGCCCTTATTGGTGTAATTTTCTAGAGAATATATAAATTTTTGTATATATAGAACTATCATATTTATAATAGACTTTATCTATTATTATTTATATCGTTAATATTATGCCCAACAACTTGCGGTTTAAGAATAGGTAAAACATTTTAACTTGTTACAATTGCCTAAATTTAAATATGAATATTGCAGCTAAACAAAAAGCTAAAGTTAGTTGGGACTATGCTGTTACTCAAGTGGTTAACGGTCCATTTCTTTGATTTATCGGACAAGGTTCAATTACAGCAAGTCGTGTTACCCCGTGTGGTGAAGATTGAGTAATAGATTGAGTTTTGTCAATCTCACGTATAATCCCCCATATATTTGTTAGTAAAAACTACTTGATTGGGATTTTAAATATCTCAACTTTAGTTAATATTATTATAATTTTGTCACATTGACTGAATTTTTTTTTTCTTGTTTTACATGTTCCTAGTCAATATAAGAAGAAGTCAACTTACCACATAATTTTATTCCAAATACAATAATAAGTAATTTTTAAATCTTCAATAATCAATTTTTAATATATTTTTCATAATCATGTCCTTTTTATATTTAATGTTATAATATAAAATCTTGTTAATTTAGGTTTAATTTTCTTAACATAAATATATAAATATATGCACCAATATAGATACAAAATCAATTAACACGACTAATAGAAACATATATAGTCAAACTTGGAAAGAAATTTTTGTTTTTACCAGAAAATTTAATATTTATTAATTAAAATATTCATTATTTTATATTTAATATATTTATTTAATTTCAATATGTACGCACTCCATCTATTTATATGTGGTCTCCAGTTTTTCTTACCTCACATTGTCTTTCAATCTCTTTATTATCATATTTCTATTCATCTTGCCAAAACAATGAAGTTTGTGAAACAAAATCATGAACTTCAATGTTTCACGTGCGGAGAAATCTTTCTAACCCATCGAGAACTTTTCTCATACTGCCAATCATTTCACACCAATGAAATGGATGCTGATGTTGCTCTTCCAAGGAGACAACATTCTGTACCCTTTTTTCATCACAATTCCAACATCAACCATAATTTTGGTCAACTCCCTACTTTTCAAAGCAATTACCACAATAATTCTTTCAATCAACCTATGAGGTTCCAAAAAGCGTTTTATCCCGCGACTGCTGCAACTGAGACACCTAATTTTCAAATTGTGCCCATGACTAATAACAATGATACCAATCTTGTTGTTGGTCATCATGTGCAACGACAATTGGAATCACAATTTCTTCAGTTGCAATCTCAACCTCATCCTCAGCGTCATCGACAACCACAAACACAACCTCAGCCGCAACCGCAATTGCAGCCACATATCATGGAAGAAGATCATTCAAGCGAGAAAAATGTGCGCACTTTACCCCTTATCGAGCAGTTGGAGCGAGAGTGGCCGGAGACTATTGTCATAGACGACGATGAGGATTTTGTGGATCTTGATTTAAAGCTTTAAAAAAATCCAATACTCTCTTTTTTGTCCTTTTGAATGAATAAAAAGTTAATTAGAACAAAATAGGGCATTAAGACGAGGATTTGTTGTAGATCTTATCTTTGAATTGGTTTATCAAATATATGAAATGTTTTTCTTTGGAGTAATCATTATATTAATTTTAACATATGGTCTTTTCAATTGTTGTAACAACCCGTCCCGTGGACCCCACTAGCCTTACTGCTAGCCCGCTAGCCTCACTCCTAGTCGCCCAAACGGACCCCAAGTTGGCCCTGCAGGGCATCGATCCTAACCCCTCATTGGGCAAATGGAACTATTTATCCAAATTCACAGTAGGTTATTGGTGCGTCAGGCGTTACTCGAACCCTGGTTCCCACCCTTAAACAACCTTCCCACAGGACAAGCTGTCACCAATTGACAGATCAATTGGTGGCAACTTGTCCTGTGGAAAGGTTGTGAAAGGGTGAGGACCAGGGTTCGAGGAACGCCTGGCGCACCAATAACCTACTGGTAGATGTGGATTTCCACAGTGATGGGTTAGGATCGATGCCCTGTAGGACCAGCTTGGGATCTGTTTGGACGGCTAGCAGTGAGGCTAGCGGGCTAACGGGTAGGCTAGTGGAGTCCACGGGACGGGTTATTACAATTGTTCAAGATACATTTAAGCTTATAATCCAATAATACCCTAAAATGGTATATGAAAATCTCGGAAAAGTCCCATCATAAACCAAAATATGTGTCTGGAAAGTTTGCTACGGTACACCTAATAAGAAAATGTGATGTTGTGTATCTAGAGAGATCTGTAAGCCTAATAAAAATATGAACTGCTTATCGAATCAGATTTGTAAATAAGTCTATCAAGAAAGAAAAAAACGCATAATATATAGAAGAGATATCCTTCCTAAATAAAAATTACTCTCCAACATCCATGATATTTGAACAAGTTTTTTTTTTTTTTTGGTAAACATATAAATATTGCAATTATTGCAAATATAGACTTGACCTCCAAAAATACAATACAACCATCAAAGACAAATAAAAATTTGATATTATGAAACAAATAAAAACAAAGATTTAAACACATGACTACGAAAACTTATCTACATATACACTACTAATATGGTTTTTGATTAAAACAACCCGACTAATTTTTTCACATAGTAATTAACTAGTAATATCATACTCACTATTAACCTAACTACAATCAATTCAACAACTGAAATAGTGAAACATTAAACCAGAAATTATCAAATAACCAATAAACAAAATATCCATAACAATCAATTCATAAACCAACAATATCAATAAGCAATAAACCGACATCCTAACAATATTATATTGATCCGACTTTAGCAACCTAAAAGAAGCCAGACATCAATCAATCGAGCCTTTAGAACATCTTCCTCTTCACTGCCTTGATTCCACGATCACACTTGTCATTTACATACACCTCAACACAAAAGAGATGCATAAGTATTTCCAGAAATACTTAATGAAGCAATCCTCCCATCTACTTAGCTATACACACAAACATTAAGATCTTAAAGCAACAAACAACAATCACAAGCAAGTTATAATCACAAGCAAGTAGACGTCTACTGAGTACTAGTGTCGACCGCCACCCTCCTGGTAGCGACCGACACTTACTCAACTTTTGTCGACCAACACAGACCTCCAGTGTCGACTGACACTCTCATCGATCACTCGCAAAACATTGTGATTGGTGTCGACTGACACCCTCCTGGTGTCAATCGACACTGATGCCCTAGCTTCGATTCCAAACGCTGCCACCGACCGTAATTTGATTTCCAAAGCCACCACTCGCTTAGGAACAACAAAACAGCCAAACAAGGTCATGGAAATCACGAAAAACAAAACAAGCAAGGAATCAATCCACCAAATTTTAGAAAAACACATAAACTCAGTGATCTCATGCTCAGATAAGCCATGGTCATGCATTCACCTCTGAAACATGAAGATCATATTCAAACACAACAAAACAAGGCATCACATCAAGCTTCACAACCACTCACCACTCTAGGCCACCACTCCCATGGCTAGAACCCCTATTCAAAAACGCGGCCGCCGCGGCCGCTTAATTGGCGTACAGGCGCTCGGCAGAGGGAGCCGCTGCGATTTGAGTATAATCGGCCAAGAAATCGAGACCATCAATATAACTAAGTTTTTATAGGTTTTAAAGTTCGAAATCAGATGTTGAGTTGAAAATCTATAATAATTGAATAAAACCCACAATAGAAACAAAAAAAAAAACCTAAATCGTGAAAAAAAAAGTGAAGCAGCAAAAAAAAGGGTTTTCAGCAGCAGGTTAGAGGTAGAAGATGAGGGCATTCTTGTAATTTTGAGATTCATTAAACCTAAAACGGAAAATAACAAAAATTGTTGATTCATGACTCAAACTTGAGACCTGCAAGTGACTAACTAACTACTCGACCACTAGACTAGGCTATATTTTTATAATTGCACTACGCTTATCAAAATATATAGCTAAAAGTACAAAAAAATCTCCGATTGCTCCATGATTTAAATCCGATTTTCCAATTAATCGCTAAGCCCATGCTCACTGCCCAACTAGCGCCTAGCGATTTTTTAAATAGGGATTAAAACTCCCCAAAAATGACAAATAAAGCTTCAGAAACCTCTCGGAACTCATAGAGCACTCTCTGAACTTTCTCTCTTTTTTCAAACCTTTGGAAAAAAAAAAGTGGCTAAAAAACTAAGTGGTGTCGAGTTCTGCTCCTTAAAAACAAAGACCTAGGTTTACTTCCACCAAACCAAACCAAACCGGCGATTTAACACAATTGACACCCACTCCGAACCCTCCTTTTGGTTCACGGGTGTTACATTGTTATGCTTACAAACACATACAAACACATAAGATTTTAACAAATCACCTAAACAACAACAATTGTTCATGCTTGTTATCCTCGTCGTGACAACTATTTTCGCGACATGATGCCCATCAGATCCAACGAGGAAATGATTTTGTCATGCGCACAAGATCATATTAAAAAAATGTATCGAGGACAGGCTCATCAAATTCCTTAAGAAAAATATCGACACTAGTGATGTTAAACTTGGTCCACCCTGTCCGTTAAGGCCCAAACCATTAAGGCCTTGCCCGTTTAGTGGTAAACCCTTTCAAACCCGTTAGATCCTGCCAATTTATTTATGTTGTTTTTATAGTGACTCATTTAGAGCTATTTAGGACTCTTTTTTTTATACAATGATATTTTTTAATCGTTAATAAATTATTTCTTGCTAAAAATCAAACGAATTTTGACATAATTTGTGGGTGTTAACTATATAAATGAAGCAAATTGATTCCAAAGGCAAGCCAAATCGTCATGGTGAGAAACTAGATTGAAGTAGTGAGGTAGCGATGCCCTAAAATCTATATGAGGGAAGCATGAGCAATCATTAAAGACCACTTGATGCCATCAACTCTTACAGACAAGATGACCCACACGAAGGGGACATATGCAACAAATATCATAAACAACGCCGTCAACCAACAAAATATTGCAATCATAAGAAACCGACCACCGAAAAGTGCAGGTTGATGCGGCCAAATTTCCTAGCTAAGACTTGAAAATAGCAAAATCCAAAGAGACATAGAAACAATGGAGAGCAAAGCTTGAATCCATCAGATAAAGAGGAGGAGTATATCTCAAACAGATCCTCATCGGTCGAAATCATTTAAGAGGGGGGTATTCAACTTAGGTTTTAAAGGATTTGGTAGGATTTTAACATTTTAGGACTGAAAAATTTATGTGAGTTTTTAGGAGATTTGGTTGTGTTTTAGAGTTTTTATATTTTTAGAAAAGAAATGAAATGGATTCTATGAGATTTGATTGTTAAACTTTAGGTGACTTTAACATATTGTCACAAACCCTGCAAGGCTTGCTGTATTTGAACTTGACATTTTAAGTGATTTGTGCGAAATTTATAAATTCTATGTTATTCAATCATGGATTTTAAAAAGTCTATTAAAATCCAATGTTATTGAACTGATGATTAAAAATCTACTTTAAAATCCATTCAAATCTTTTGTTATTGAACTGATGATTTAAAAATCTACTTTAAAATCCACTGTTATTCAAAACAATTTTGTGGATTAGGATTTTAATAATTTTTAGGATTCTGGAGGATTCTGGAAGATTTGTTTAGTTAAAAATACAGAAATCCAAATCTCATGGTTTTAGGTGAGATTTGAAAGAATTTTACAGAAAATCATATGAATTTCCCTAAAATCTATCAAAATTCTAAATTTCTTAAATCCCATCAGATTCTCCAAAATCATTGTTTGAATACACCCCCCATAATAATTAGTCCAGAGAAATATGTAAAGCTATCTTGATATATAATCGTGAAACAAGGAAAATGAAAAGCTACTCACAAGATAAAATATAAGACAAGCTTGTGTCTAGATGTATTCCCTGCACTTCAACTTCACACAAACTGCAATAAAACATCCCTTCCTCGCTCATATGCTCATAAGATTCATCCTCACTCATTATTTAATTAATTTTTTATTTGAGAAACTGATAAGATACAAAATACCAATTCCAAAAATTGACAACCAAGAGGGAAAAGAGCCGAACAGAGATGGTAGTGGTCTGATTCACAGAGAAAAAGCTTCAGGTTCACCGGTGGAGAAGGTGAGGTGGACTGCAATAAAACATCCTCTCCTCGCTCATCTGCTCAGAAGATTCATCCTCACTCATTATTTAATTAACTTTTTATTTGCAAAACGGATAAGATACAAAATACCAATTCCAGAATTGACAACTAAGAAGGAAAAGAGCCGAACAGAGATGGTGGTAGTCTGATTCACAGGAAGAGACAAAGCTTCAGGTTCACCGGTGGAGAAGGCGAGGTGGGCGGTAATCGTCGGTGATTTTTGGCTTAGAGCTGACGTAGATTTTTTTTTTTATGAAATCCTTTAAAATTCTACCTCAAAAGGTATGATTTTGAGATGATATTTTTTAACTAGCAAACAAAAAATAAGTCTTGTAGAATCATTCAATATCTCACTTTTTAAAAAGTTGTGATATTTTGAATAACAGTATATTTCAAGTAAGTTTTATAAATAACTGACTGAATAACAAGAGATTTTAGACTATTTTCAATGATTTTACATTTATCCAAGTTGAATAACATAAGATTTTTAAAGATCTTTAAAAATCATCAATTGAATAACAAGTGATTTTAAGAATACTCTGGAATCTTTGAAAATATCAGTTGAATACCCCTCCCCCCTCTAAAGCATTTGCATCTATAGTCTCTTAACAAATAATAAAAAAATATAGTATTATTATATTTAATGTACCTTTTAAAAATTGAGACTATATTTAGAAGACTCATTTAATATAATAATAATAAAGATTATCTTCATATAACATAATAATATATATTTTTTAGTATTTGTTGAGAGACCATAGATACACATTTTTTTTTTTTTTTGACAAAACAATAGATACACATGTTCTTAGATTTTATAAAAAAATTATAGCTCTAAGAGTTTGTTTAGGTTTGTTGGAGTAATGATATGCATTTTGCTAAATCTTTTAATCTGATTGATAAAACTAAAGATTACAAAGAATAACAATTATATTTAATTTAAATACATTATATAGTTTGTAAAATTTTTACTATGTTTGTGTAAATTGATGATTTTTTTTGTCAGACTATTTAAATTATAATTGCATGGTATACACATAGAATTTAACTTATTTAAGTTAAGAGCAATATTTTGAAATCCAGATCAGACCAGCCGATCATACTGATTGAACCGCAAATCGGCGACGGCAGGTATCCCGATCCGAATTACAGTTGCAAACTGGACTTTAAAAGATTCGAATGAAACAGGAAAACCCCATCTAACCAGATGAATATTGCAAGTGTTGAATATCAAAACAAAAAAAGTATATTTATTGAAATTCAGTGAATTGTATACTATTTATATTGAATTCAATGAATTGTTAACACGCGGTCGGACCAGTGTCCGGAAGATCTTCCAGTTTGCTGTCAGGGTCGGGTTTAAAAACATTAGCTAAGAGATTAACGAGTTAAAACCATATACTTTATCACATATAATTTGTAATCAAATGATGTACGATTTATTCCTTAAATTAGGAAACCGATAATTTTGCGAAATAAAAGCAAAGTCTCCATAACATGTCACAGTTTCCTCCACTCACTCAGCACCGTAAAGCCTCTCACTTCCTCTTCCCATTCCCTATGGTGAGTAGCTCAAAGCTCTGGAGCGTGATATCACGAGCAGTCCTCGACGGCGCAGCTCGGGCAAAAGAAGAAGACGATGGTCTAGAGGTCGGGTCAGGAACAAGCTGAGTCCTTTGAGTTGTTGAGGAACGGCCATTGTTTGGGATGACTCTGCTCGAGCGGTTCTCTGTGAAATCAGCTGAAGAAGTGGCTCGAACGCTCGAGAAAACAGCTTTTCTTGAAGAACTTGCGTGTCTTGTTGAAGAGATTGGTCTTTCGACTCTCTCATAGTTTTGCTGGTTTTTTAGTCAAGAACGAGTTTAAAGACAGGATTTTAATAGCTAATATAGAAGAAGATTTTGATGTTTTAAGATGACTCACCGGTGTTGTATCCTTTGATGATGCTAATACATTCTCTGAGGTTCTTGGTCTAGATCGATCAGTTTGAACCGCGCCACTTCCTGAGCCATTTCTTCTAGCATATGCCTCTAAGGCACCCGAAAATCTATCGCGACTGTCGTTCCCAGCTCCAGCTGTATATAGAGAGACACACATACAACCATTCAACCTTATACATGGGTTTACTATGTCCAGTTTTGTTCAAACAGCAAAGTATGAGTAGGGAACGTGATGCGTTTCTGACTAAGTCAGTTAAAAGAAAATCAACCGACGAATAGCTCTAAATGCCAACTTATGATATTCATATAAAATGACGAACATTTCTTCAGAAGATGAAATAAAGAAAAAGAAAAAAAAAACAGAACCTAATTGTCTCCTAGGTGGCCACAAAGCATTGCAAGTAACCAAAAAGGGAAACTGCTTGATCGAGCAAGACAGCAGAAACAGCCACGAGAAGATACACACATAATTAGGCAAGTGTTCACTAAAGATACGGGTTATACTGTTTAAGGCTTACCTGATGGTCTATCTGGTCTTTCGGCAGTTGGTACTGGAGGATTCAAAGCTGGTCTCAGACTTGACTGTTGGAACACAGAGACAAACGTGGGAATTTGATAATACGTTCCAAAAGAACTCTTTACAACGAAATTCCGAAGGAAAAGAAAAAACAGATGTTACTTACTCTTGGTTTGGAGCTCGAGCTGGAGCCGGAACTGAACTGTGGATACTTCAAGATTGTCCAATCAAATACATAGTCAAACTGATAACCTGTAAATATTCAACATTAATAACAATTTTGAGGTTTTTATACGTGAAATTATTCGAGCATAAACTACAGCAAAATAAAAAAAATGGACTTTTCCCAACCTTCTCGAATGAAGAGATCCCTGAATAGCCTCTTTAGGTATGGATAATCAGGTTTGTCTTCAAACCGCAATGATCGCACATAGAGGAAGTATGATGTGAACTCAGGTGGAAAGGATTTACAGAGAACCTGTCAATGGACATTTCATTTTTAAATTGTATCTATGAATGCGATATTTTGGTAGATAAAGGCTTTTGCTAGCTTCAAGACAGGTTTCCTGATATAGTTGAAAATGGATTAAGAATTGGTACCTCTACAGGTGTAAGCCTTTTCTTTTCACTGATCTTGTCATACTTCTGCTTTTTGGTACCCGCACGAAGGCCTTGCCAAGGAAGACTAGCAAGAGAGACTGGGGGTAAGGGACAAATGGGAAAAAAATGGAAGTATATTCCAGAATAATGGGTGAAGTAAAAGCATGTATCTATACCTTCCTCGAAGAAAATACATAAGCACGTAGCCAAGAGATTCCAGATCGTCCCTCCTACTTTGCTCTGTGTTAGAGATCTCAATTTAGAATATGGAATTTAATGGAAGTATAAAATGTCACGTGCACACATACATTATAGGAAAAGGAAGAAAAAGTTTATATGAATGTTTATAAGAAGTAAGCAACACTAACCAATTCCAAGATGAGTGTTAACACTTGCATATCTAGCTGTTCCAGTAAGATTCTTGTTTTCCCTAAGAGGTAACTCTTGATTAGAAACATGAAAGGCGTAAAGGGAACATAGTTCCAATATTTCTGTAACATTTACAGAAATTTAACTTGTGCAAAACTCTTTCAACAAGGAAAAAAAAATATATACCTGTAGGGAATGTGCCTATGAGTTTGAAGATCTCTGTACTTTTTCGCAAGTCCGTAGTCAATGATGTAGACCTACACAAGAACAAATAGAAAATACCAGAGAACCAATGCAAACATATGTCAGTTGATGTAGTACTAGTAGCAAAAGAGTATGTCATACCATAAAAAAGTTGCCTACCATAACAACTCACCTGGTTTGCTTTGCGTCCAAGACCCATCAAAAAGTTATCTGGCTTTATGTCACGATGAAGAAATCCCCGGACATGCATATACTCAACTCTATTTATCTGAAGTAAATAGAAACAAGCATAAACAAGTAAAGCAATGTAAAAACTCAAAAGTATCAGAATTTTAAGAAGAGAATTTCTCATACCATCTGATCAGCGAGCATTAGAACTGTCTTTAGATTGAACCTCCGACTGCAATAATTAAATAAATCCTCCATGCTCGGACCCAAAAGGTCAATCACCATGCAGTTAAATTCACCCTCAACCCCATACCATTTTAGGTGCGGAATCCCAGCTTCAAGAAAACAAGCGCAAAGATCAATAAAAGAAGGATAACCCAAGGTTTCAAAAACGAAGAAAGGCAAACTTACTTCCTCCTTGAAGAAGCATATAGAGCTTTGACTCATAATGAAGTTGAGGATGCCTAGCCCGCGCAGGTTCCTGCAAAAAATTGATAAATAATGAGTTTATACATTGTGTCAAATACAACCAGAGTTTTCGAATCGCAAAAGGGATAATGATCACAATGTTGTGAAACTTACAAGCTTCACAGCCACTTCTTCACCAGTTTGCACATTCACCCCTGATAACAAAACAAGTCACTAAATCAAAACTTGGAATTACCAAAATGACACAACTAAACAAGAAAGAAACCTTAATCAAAAAATTACCTAGAAAAAGTTCACCGAATGATCCACTTCCAAGTTTACGTCCAAGCTTATACTTGCCACCAACAACACGATCCATCGTTCTCCAAATCACAAGAAGTCTCCTTCTTTCTTCGATCTCTTAAACACTAACCCCTAGAAAAAAACCAAAGTTGACCCCAGATCTCAATTCCTGTTCCCTAGCTCTCTAAAAGCCTGATCGAACTCAAAGATCCCCAATTCAATTCCACTAAGAAACCCTTCAATTATCCCTCAAACAAATCACCAAATCAACATCAAATCGCTGAATCGATTTCGACCTTAAAGTTTCTGCCTTTACCCAAAACTAAAAATTACCCATTGACCAACATCGTCATCTGACAACTTCTCTGACAAAAGCTTCAGATCAGGTTACACAATATACAAAAAAAATGAAACCGAAGACACTTATAAAAAGATAAAAAGGCGAAAAGAACAAAGAGACCGACGAAATCAGAGTCAGACCAAACAACCAAAAAAAAAAAGATTAGGTCTTTGGATTCGATTATCGTCTGATCTATATAGACTACTACGAGACAGCTTGATTCAGTATTTTCCTGATTTTTTTTTCGTAGGGAGGGGAAGATAACGAATTAGAGACGAAACCAAACGTTAAAAGAAAACTGAGAAAGAAATCTCACGAGAACGGATTTTTTTTTTTTTTTTTTCCTTATCCCTAATTTTTACAACTTTTTTATTTTGTTTTTTTCTCTCCAAATTTGCTTTATTCGTCATTTAATTAGAGTTTAATTTAATTCAATAACAAGTAACGTCACCATATAAAAAACCATATGTTAATAGCATAAAATTAGTTGGGCTTTAATGTTCTCTCTTCTGTAGCATCTTTATATATAT
Organism: Camelina hispida; assembly: GCA_023657505.1. NCBI lineage: Eukaryota > Viridiplantae > Streptophyta > Magnoliopsida > Brassicales > Brassicaceae > Camelina > Camelina hispida. Next base: position 29,637,649 of record CP094637.1, read on the forward strand.
AAAAAAAAAAAAAGTTGCTCGGTACCATTTATATTTGATTAATTCTTTTTCCTGCTTATTCTGGATTTCTCTTTTTTTTATGAAAGTTATATTATATTTATTTTTGGTTTTAGACCTTTTCTTCTATAACAGTGTCAAACATATAATGACATGCATTTTCTACAAAGACAGCTAGAAGAACATTGGTTTTAAAATATTCAGACACCACCACTTGAAGAAAAAAGAAATGTATATTTAAAACAAGAAAATGTAAACATTGAGCATCACCAACAATTAGGGCCTTTAACCAAATTAGTCGGTATGATTAATTAACTCGCCTAAATGTAAACCATATATGGGCTTAAGTAATTGGGCTTCTTGTAAAAACGTTCGGTTCATTAAAAAGTCCAAAAATGGATACTTTCATTTCTAGCATATTCGATTAAATCTGATGACGTGGGGATCACAGCATGGATCTGAGCTTCTTCTTTTCACCACCCGATAAATAAACCACACAACACAAGCAAGCTTCATACCTTCTTCACGCTCTCACTCATCAAATCACAATCTTCTCTACTTTTTTTTCTTTCCTGCGATAATTTCCCGATCTCGATACGATGGCGAAGGAACCAGTTCGTGTTCTTGTTACCGGAGCTGCAGGTAATTTCATATCTCTCTGGCATCGGATCTCTGTTTATTGATTCGTATATCGTCAGATCTTTACGTAGTTCGAAGTTTTGCTTAATCTGAAAATTTTACTCGATTCGATTGTTCGTAGTTTAGAGTCGGTAGCGAGATCTGAGCTGAGAAAATTTATTGGATCTTAGTTTCGCTTTTGAAAAGTATAGTTCTGAGTGAATCCTGCTGCATGTGAGATCTAACTGTCGATTTCGATGAATATATGAAGATTTATATGACTTTTTCTGATTTTGGAACCTGTGTTTAGCGATTGATTGGTAAATTTGTGTGTAGATCATCTTTAAAATGTGTTTGGATTGTTGTACTGTCATTTTGGGGTTGTTTTCTCATGATTTTGCAAGCTTAGTTTAGCGATATGTAGTTTTGTGTGTAGATTATGTTTAAGTGTGTGATTGTACGGTTGTGCAGGACAAATCGGATATGCTCTTGTCCCTATGATTGCAAGGGGGATAATGCTTGGTGCAGACCAGCCTGTGATCCTCCACATGCTTGATATCCCTCCAGCAGCAGAAGCTTTGAACGGTGTGAAGATGGAGTTGATCGATGCTGCTTTCCCACTTTTGAAAGGTAATTTGAGTTATCAAACAAAGTTGTATGAACATATATGACTGTGGATTAGATATGGTTTCCTGCTGGAGACTAGAATATGATGTTGGCGTTTTTTTTGGTGGCAGGTGTGGTGGCTACAACTGATGCTGTTGAGGGTTGTACTGGTGTCAATGTTGCTGTCATGGTTGGTGGATTCCCAAGGAAGGAAGGAATGGAGAGGAAGGATGTCATGTCCAAGAACGTTTCCATTTACAAGTCTCAAGCTGCTGCCTTGGAGAAGCATGCTGCACCAAACTGCAAGGTTAGAAGTCGTCTATGAATCATTTGTTTTTTAGCCATTTTGCAGAAATGTAGCAAGATGATCTTTCATATTCTCCCTAAGAATCTAGTCTAAGACAACTCTCTGCATTTCGTAGGTTCTGGTTGTTGCAAACCCTGCAAACACCAATGCCTTAATCTTGAAAGAATTTGCACCTTCGATCCCAGAGAAGAACATTACTTGCTTGACCAGGCTTGACCACAACAGGGCATTGGGACAGGTCTCTGAGAGGTTAAGCGTGCCAGTGTCTGATGTCAAGAACGTGATTATCTGGGGAAACCACTCATCAACCCAATACCCAGATGTCAACCATGCTACCGTCAAGACTTCTTCTGGAGAGAAGCCAGTGCGTGAGCTAGTCAAGAACGACGAGTGGTACAAATATTTAAAACCTCATAATATCTCCCATCTAGTTTCTTTCTGTGCAATGCTCACATATGTTAGAGGTTAATGTTGTAGGTTGAATGGAGAGTTCATCAGCACCGTTCAACAACGTGGAGCTGCCATTATCAAGGCCAGGAAGCTGTCTAGTGCGCTCTCTGCAGCTAGCTCTGCTTGTGATCATATTCGTGATTGGGTAGTTGGAACTCCCGAGGTCTGTCATTCCTACTATTCAATTTTAGAATCAGTTGATTGTTTTGTGTAGTAAATAAAACTAAAATATTCTCTGATTTGATTTCTCAGGGCACATTTGTTTCAATGGGCGTATATTCAGATGGATCGTACAACGTTCCGTCTGGGCTTATCTACTCTTTCCCCGTAACCTGCCGTAATGGAGAGTGGACCATTGTTCAAGGTAAACATATTTTCTCGAAACCATATAGTTCCCATAAGTAAAACACAATGTTTTAGAGGACCTGTGTACTTAACCGTAAACTCGATTGTCCACCTAGAATCCTAAGAGTGCAAAGCTGGTCCTCGTTGCAATGATTAGCTCATAGAGAGCTAGAGATGCTGGTTTATAGATTATTCTGATGTGTGTTGTTGCTGATCACAGGTTTACCAATTGATGAAGTATCAAGGAAGAAGATGGATTTGACAGCAGAGGAGTTGAAGGAAGAGAAGGACCTCGCTTACTCTTGCCTCTCGTAAACCGGTTTTTTTCAGCTGGTTTAATCAAATGAGAGCACTGTCTAAAATAAAGAACTTTTGTTATAAAAAGAGCGTTTAATAACCTCTCTTGAGGTTTTAGTTCTCTTAATTTCCGATGTGTCAGCGCTGATTTGCTGACCATATAATAAACAAGCATTTTGATCGTTGATTGATCTCTTTCGGTTTCAGATTTGGTTTCTCTTACGTTACGAGAAAAAAAAAAACTCGATTTATAAATTGTTGAGTTTTTTTTCTTTTTGACTCATGAAAGATACAAGAATAGAAGTTTTGTGAAAATTAAAGATCTTAGATATATATAAGACGAGAGGCTTGGAGGTTAAGAAAGGGGAAAACCCCCGAAGAATATGCCACTTATTTTTTTGTCTTTTAATACCTCTAATAATTTGTTTAATTTTCGTTGTCTCTAAAAACAATCATTTTATTTATAATCATAGATTTATATTTCTGTTTTAAAAATCGGTCGATTTGCCGAATTACACGACCTAGAATCGCTAGGTAGTAACCGCTGCGATTTTGCCCAAATCGGAAGGTTAATCAAAAAAAAAAAAAAAAAACTCGATTTTGATTGATTTTTTGCTAAAATATGATATTAAATGTGGGTCAAAACACAAAACTTAGTGGTCGAACCCGTGACTTCGGCTACTAGTAGAGAGTTTTTAAACAGTTGAGCTGTCTAATATTTTTTGTATATGTCGGTAAACAATGTATATAACCATATAAGCTATATATTGTATTATTGATAATAAATAATAATAAAAAAACCTAAAATTAGTTTCCGATTAATTCCCGATTTATATCCGATTATCCGATTAATCGCTAGAACCTCCCTCACCGCCCGAGTAACGCCTAGCGATTTTTAAAACATGGATTCATACTAAGGACTTAACGAATGTTAACTACAATGACGAAAATGATAATCCCACATGGTTAATTAGAGGGAACTAAAGACATTGTTGTCATCTTTTTCTTTTCCCAAATCGATTTTGAGTTATAGAACCTTAGAAGCTAAAAATTTCAGAACATCACATTTGGTTTGAGAGAATGGTGAGCCAAAGTTCAAGATCTGATGCGAATTCGAGCCGGAGCTTTGCAAACTGTTGTCTCTGTGTTTGTATCACCAAATCAAATGCTATCATTCTTGCTTTTTGGTAGATCCACTTAGACCGAGATCGTATATCTCATCATGATCTCATCTTTAATGTCAGTTCAGCTTAAAGACAATCTCCTTCTTGCATCATATCTGAATAATCTGCCAATTATACCCTGTTTCAACACCCTAGCTTTCCCACTCACAGCATGATTATGGTTATCAACATAGGTTTTCAATGACCATTTCCCTATGCGCTTATCCAAAGAACAATAAATCTACCAGCTGCAATTCTCATGCCTGCATATAGCTGCCAACTGTGTCTGACCCCATTTACAGAGCATCACATCGTAATTCATCTTCAAGACATACCTTAAGAGCTGACCCTTGAACTCCTCTCCATTATGAAACATTTGTTTTATCCAAACGTAAGTTGGCTTGTGCTTGGAGTAATTAGTTCTTGATATCTATTTTTCTTGGCGGTCAAAAGCATCCCATTCTTCATTTGTGTCCATAGCAGGCTCAGGACGCTCAACATCCATGCATTGCCTCTCAAATTCTTCATGCATCAGCTTCAACATCACACTGCATCCCAGGCTGAGACAGAGGAAATTGTGAAGGTTGAGACACAGGTTGATGAAGGAAGATGTCGACTTCACCACCACCGATCATAGCTTCACTACACAACTTCCTAATCCCACTATCTTTGTCTTCCTGGATAACTCTTGCAGAAGACATGTTCTCGTGCGGAAGCTTGTACCATACTTATTCCACTACCCCCGATACTTCGTTGTCTCTGCATAACTCGTCGAAGATTGACCACATCATCAGGTCAGGATCGATCAAGATATCTTTAGCCTCTTCTCCTCCAATGTAACTGAAAGATTTATCCTTCAACGAGACATCTCCTCTAAAGTGAATATTGAGCTAAATTTTCTCAAAACCACTGAAAAATAAAATAACTGATTAGGCATCGAATAACCATCGCCAACCCAGAAAATTGATCTAAACTACAACAAATACAAAATCGGGACCCAGATAAATCGCCATCCCTAACTTGCGAACCCTAAATCGCAAACCATTAACATTGCAATTGAAATGAACGATCTCTTAGTTAACACGTCAAACACACCACAATAAATACAAATTTGGGACCCAATTGAATACCCAGAAAATTGCGAACCCTAAATCGCAAACCCCAAACATTACAATTGAAATTAACAGCGGTTTCATACCTCATCTCTCAGTGGATTCTTGCAATGAACACACCACACAATCAACCAAAACCGCAACTACTGAGATGGCAACTATCATCGCAATCAAAGGAATTCGGGATTTGAAGTTTGAGAAGAAAAACCTTTTTTAGGGTTCTAGGGTTCTAAAACTCGAAATCGATTTGGGGGAAAAAGAAAAGGGCAACTGTGTCTTTAGTTCCCTCTAATTAACCACGTGGGGTTATCTTAGAATCCTGGTTAACATTTTCTTCATTAGAGTTAACAGTCGTTAAGTCCTTATTATGGATCTACCATTATAAATAAAATGATGGTTTTTTTTAAAACAATGAAAATTAAATCAGGTATTTTTTTTGTCCAATTTAATAACTAAAGGTATTAAACGGCCAAAAAAAAAAGATGGTGTATTTTTTGGATTTTTTGCCTTTAAGAAAGTGTGTCCCTAGCTATATATAAAGGCCCCCAATGGTAGTCCACTTCAGATGTATTCAAGTTCAGGTGCGATGTGATTTGGGAGTGATGCGATTAGGTAAAATTATTCATAGAAATCCAATTCGGGTGTGAGGCGGTTATATCATATTTTTGAATGATAGAGCAATTGGGATGTGGTTTGAGTGTATTTAAAAAACAAGGGACGCTTGCAAAGATGAACCCCTAACTTGAGTCAATTGCAAGACTAGACCCCACTTTTTCTCTCTCCAACATTTGCCACTTTCTCTCTATCAAATCCTCGGCCATTCATTGTATTCACAAAATGCCATTATTTCTGATTTATTTGAATTTCTTGCAAAAAATGATTATTACATATATATCCTCATCTTCTTCTCTTATTTACGGTTGTGCCACCGCCATCAATTTTCCAACAACCATGAACAACTAAATTTGAAGCTCTTAATGCTTTAACAACCCAAATTTGACAGCTTAAATAACATACAATGCTATGAGAACTTCATTTTCTTCCATCTCCTCTCCATTTTAATCCAAAAAAAATTGAAAGGTTGTTCATCTTGTTATATGTCGTGATCGATTAAATTGGTGCTGGGTTTCTTTCGTGGTGATTAAAGACGACATCCTCGGTGCTTGACATTGTGAAACAACCACTATAAGGTTATTTTCTGGTAGATTTCGTGATTTTCCTTGTGCTTTTATCGAAATTAGACTTCATTTGTTAGTCCAAATGAAGTCTACAATGTGGTCATAATATTACAATATCATGTAAAGTCTACTATCTGGTCAGTTTTGCAATTTAAAATTTATCGAGTTTTGAGCCCGTAGACTACAATTTCAGTCTCCTTAATTTCATTTGAAAACAAAAAAATATGGTTTACGCTGCATTATAATCTTTCCGTCGGATACTTCGTTTGCAGTCTACTAAGGTGTATTTTTGCATTTGACCAAATTCTTGACTTTTTAGTTATGACTGCCGGACGAAGTCTTCTTACGAGAATAAAAGAGTAGACTTCTATAGTGGCTATTTTTGGGATTGACCAAAATATAAAAACATTGACCGGAATATTATTGATATAAAATTAATTAGTTGACAGTAAAAGAAGTCTATTAACTAAATAAATTAAAATGTTGGTCAACCCCAAAAATGACCACGGCAGACTGCAAACGAATTCAATGTTTCTGGAGACTTCGTACATAGTCTACGTGGGTAAAGTCAAACTTGGTCAATTACAAAACTAACCACAACGAAGATTACTTTTAATAGTTAACGGATAGATGAAGTCTACTTGTTAGCTAGAAGTCTACTACAAAGTCAATGGTTTGGTCAATTGCAAAGATAACCAGAGTAGAATGGAATCGAAGTTAACCTGTTGAACTTCCTCTTGAAGTCGACTAAGTTCTATGTATTTAATTTTCAAAACTGACAAAAAAAATTAACAAAGGAAGACCATAAAAGAAATCAACTATTCTGGTAGACTTCTTTGCTGTCTGTTTTGTTAAATTGTAATTGCAAAAAATAGACTTCAAGGTAAGTATCTGTGTAGAGTCTACTTGATGTCTACTCGTTTGACGTCAACATGAAGTCGTCAGAATATGAAAACCAAATTATTGCAAATTGGTGAATAATTTTTAAGATTTTCCTGTTGTATTCTATGATATATGTTATTTACTTGCCTCTATATGTTTTTGACATGAATATATATTATACATATGGAGAAATCAAGTTTTTGGTTTTCATAGGCAGTTAGGTCATTAAATTAGACTTATTTTGGAAGTCAAAATGTTGGAATTATCTGATAAGTCTGTATAATTGAAATAGTCTTTAATTGAAAATTTATAAATATTTTATTATTATTTTTTAGTGCATTTGTTTTATATCGGTTATGTACTTGCCCTGTCTATTTTTTTCATGATAATATATTATACTTTTGGATCAATCATGTTTTTGATTTTCTTAGGCAATTAGGTTATTGAGTTAAGACTTCTACGGATAGTCAACCATATAATGAGTATTTAACTTGCTGCTTACTTTTTCAGGTAAATGGCGCAAATACCTGTTGTTTTCGGACTATGGCTGACGAGAAATGGGTCTTGGCATTTTGACATGAATGGACGCAAAGGTGGGAGAATGCTTTTTTTGCGATACGGTTGTACATACGCTGAGCTTGTTGAAATAGCTATAGAAGATTATCTGATTGACAAAGAAACAGAGATGGTTCAGTTATCGTATCCATTAACAGAGATGATGCTTCAGCAATTGCCCCAAGATACCCCTCCTATCTATGTCATAAATTTTAGAACTTAATTGAAAGATCTACGAATTGCCAAAGAGATTAATACAACAATAAGGATTATACCGACGATTAAGACATTCTCGACCACCCCGCGTACACGATGAACTGACAGACGTAATTCCTTCATCTCATCTTTCACCTTGTCTAGCTATGCTGAACCCATAGCATATCCTCATTTTCCTGGATGGCTGTAATAGAATCCCTTTGGTCAGCAAATCCACCTCTCATTGCTTGAAGTTCTTGCATAATAGCCTCATCCCACCATTTCATAATATGGTCCTCTCCATCCTATACCATAGAAATAAATATACCATAAAAATATTATCTATACTCAAACAATAATTATACCAAATGAATAAACCACCAGCCAATCTAACAACCTCATGGTTATTGCATCCAAAGAAAATCCTTCCAGGATTTTCGGCTGTGGTGGAACATTTCATAACGGTTTTCCTTCCACATAAACATTTGTCAGGAATTCCAACTGTCAGGCTAAGAAAGTTTACTTCGGGTGGACCTTCACTCCATACTTGCAAAGAATTAGAAGATGGCTGAGTGTAGCTGTGTAACCCCATATCTGTGTGCAAAATGAACAAAAAACGATGAGAACATATATATTTTCGAACAAAATTTGCTAAAGCGTTACGAAAGCAAATCGCCGATGATAAATGATGAGAATGCTTATCTGAGATGTCCTTGAGTTTCGAAGACGATAAATGATGAGAATCTATATTAACATTTTCACAGCAGTTTTAGCAAAGAAGGCTTGAAGTTGGAACTTATTTACAGTCATGCCATTATCATTAATTTTTTTATATAAATAAACATTCTACAATAATTGCTAAACATATAATCCAAACAATCGAATTCAAATTCTCCATTCAATTCTCCAGTCAATTATTACCATAATTTTATCATATTTACAATAGTCTATCTCTAATCCTCCAAAATTTCCTCCACACTAAATTCCAATATCATTAGGAAAAATAAATCTGTTATAGTATCTATTATATACCCGGAAATATAGAAACTAACACAACCTTCCTTAACTTCCTTCCACTCCATGCCTAATTTTCTGCAAAATTAGAAAAATCAGAATCATCAATCAATCATAAATATTCTTCATCATCGCATTCTAATTTATAAACATGATAAATATGGAACGTAAAAATCTCAATCCTAACAAAACAAAATCAAACCTTCCAAAACAACTTCGATCTCAAAAATTCTAAATATTCGATCCGCAATCATAATAATTCCCAATTACAACCTATATAAACACAGCCTCACCAACAAACATCGACAACCAAACACATCGACAATCAAACAAAGCTGAAAACACAACAATCACAATGGCAGCATCTTTCGCTTTCCTAAGAGACATTACTTTATGCTTCGTGCTCAAATCCACTATAGGAAGGAGTACATCTGATTGAAGAATAGATTCTGCTGTTTTTAGTTAGAATTGTTTCTTGGTTTTAATAATTTTCAAAACTATCTTTTTGTTTCTTGACTAAAGAACACAATACTATGTGTAGATGATTTACTTTGGTTGTTTCATTGTCTTTCATTTTTTGTATATTATATTTTCAGAGGTTTCACCTCAAAGTTACGGGTTCAAATTTGATTTGAGAAAACTAATAGTAACACTATCTACAATATGGAAAAAGATTGAATGGTAATAATAACTTACTATTACTAATCCATTTTTAGCATCTCCGGTGTATACTAACAATGCCTACTTTAGTGATGATTTCTGACAAAGGTAGATCGATTAGACAATTTGAGATTTGCCCATGAAGGAATTAACAATTATCATTAGCAATTAGACCGACAGAAGTTTTGTTTTTCTTTCCTCTTTTCATTAATTACAAGAATGCAGTTAGACCATGTAATGATATTGAGCTTCACACCTATGTATGGGCCTCGACAGATTTAACAACCATTTAAAAAAAAAACATGTTATAAAGAAAAACAAATAACCAATTTAAATAAAATACCAATACATATTACACAAACCTACTGTATTTCTATTTGTGATTAAAACCAAAACAGAAATGATAACATTTTCAACAGTAGTAATATAATTTAATTAATAAATTATAGGGTTTCCAATTCTGACATGCTGAAAAATATATCTTCAGACATAGAAGTTTAAAAAAAAAATTATTAAACACTAATAATCTAGAGACAGCACAATTTTGTATTCCATAATCACATTTACATGCACAAAAACAAAAAAAAAATAATTAAATTGTTTATTACAATTATATATAAAATCAAACTTAAATTTTAAATAATAAACAAATTAGAAAAGATATAGACCCACGGTGTACTGCGAGTTAAAATCTAGTACAATCTGAATTTTTGAGAGCAACAATATCAGAACTTTTGAGAGAAAATTTTTGGAGAGAGAGAGAGATCACATAAAAACTAGGATTGACTTACAGAAAGAAGTATTTATATCGTGAAATTATCCGGTTAGGTTAAAATCAAGGAATCGGTATGCATTCGGTTAGGTTCGGCTATCGGTTTGGTTAAATTTATCGGTGAAATTAAAATAATATAATATTAACAGTTGATGGTATAACAAAGTCAACCACCAATAATCTACAGAGAAGTCTACTTAAACAAACCCTAAATCAAATAATTTTAACATAATCAGTTTTTCCACCCTTAATTTGACTCGTTTATATGTAAATTTATTTTATTTCAATGTTTGATGTCTATGTGGTTATTATTTGGTCAATAAGTTTATCAAATTTTTTTTTATAATTTTTTTAATTAAAATTTAAACTATAATTAAGGAGTAGAGATATTTTTATGTCTTATAGTTGACGTCAATTAGTAATCCACCTTAAAAAAATCTATTGAAGACTTCCTCCAGGATACATCTGTCATTTCAGCTTCTGTTTTTTTGTTTGGTCGTAAGGGAGTCAACTGTAATTTCAGTACCCTTAGTGGTTATGTTTCTCAAATATCGAATATGAGGTCTACTATTGCATTCAAGGCCAAATAAAGGTATACAAAATGCAATTGTCCCAAAAAACAAACTAACCAAATTAACCTTTAGTTATATTATTTTGCACTTTCAGTTTTTTACATTAATTTTATTTATAATATATGAATAATGATAATCTATAAACATTTCTTGAATTAGATTTAAATATATTAATGATATATGTAACTAACATCCATTCTTAAAATAAATTATAATAGATAAACTAATATAATTCTTAAAAACTATCTTTACATCAAAAAGAGATTTTAAAATGCAAAAGATTGTTTTACAAATGGTTATTATAAATGTTTAAATCCCTATCTTGAAGACAAAAAAACTCATTCAGACATAAAGTCGAACACATAGCATGCAATATCTATTAAGTTTTATCTAATCCGAAAAGACATAAATTCATCACCACTTCTTCATATTTTGAGTCTTTATAAAGGACCAACTTCTTCTACAATGTGTATAAAATATACAAAGCAGTTTTCAAATTTCAATGACTGAAATTCAAAATTATTTTTTACAAAGAAGAGAAGATGAATTTTACAAAATATTGAGAAGACGTCGGAGATTATGAAAATGCCGGTGACAAAGGATGACGACGGCAGCGAATATTGTGCCGGTGATAAAGGATGACGACGGTGGCGACAACAACAATGCTTGTGAATCGTGAGAAATCGAGACACGAGACTCAGAGAGAAAAAAAATTATATACGTAATTTCCTAAGGGCATAAGTGTCATTATCCAGCTGAATGGGAGTCTTGGCGCACCACAATCGGACCAAATGTTTGGGACAAGGTTCAGCACAATTTTTCAAGAAGTTAATCATAGGCTAAAAGCATTGAATTACGTCACGTGCTAAATGTGTTGCCATTCACTGGTGACACTCCAATTAGTTAAGCTTATTTACGTACCTTTTGCATCTTTCCAGAATTTTTTTTTTTTTTTTTTTGGCAAACATATATCTCATTCTATTAGATAGAAATCAACATACAAATAGATTTGGTTGGGTTACACATATGCAAAGGAGGACACACTCCAAAGATAAAGACAATAAAAGAACAAAGATAGGTAGAGCAAACGATACTAAAGGCTTGAGAGCTATGAGCCAAATGCAATAAAGCATATTGGAACCTGTGAGATCAAAGCATATCGAAATGGTTTCCATGAGTAAATCAATGGAAGATACGATGATCACTGTCTTGAGTCAAAGACTGAGCGGCGAAGAGTGAAAGGCTATAGCTGGATAAGAAGCTTTGCCACGGATGAGAGCAAGGATAAGAGTGCTCTGGTTATCGGTCAATACCATGGTGGTGGTGGTTATGTGATTTGGTGGGGTGAGCTTGAAGAGGTTGCGGTAACCACTTGGAATGGTGCTCATAATGCCACTAGTCTTCAAGCTTATAGGCGAAGGCTTCAAAAAGCAGATGCTTTGCACTCTGGAAAGCTTTGAGCATGGTCGAGATAGAGAGGAGAGGCAAGTGAAACATGGGTAATCCCCACTCCATTAAGGTGGGATCATAATGCCCAGTTTCTCCAAGCTTTCTCCTTCAAAGTTGACACACCGAGATGATTCAAACCTGGGTACATGATGAAACTGAGTGTGTCGACCATTTGGTGATAGGTGGCAAATAGGGACAAAGGAAGCAAGCGATGAAAACCGCCACATTGACGGGTTGGAATCATTAAAGGTGCTTAGTATTGCAGTCCTCAAAACCAAACTAAGAAGCTGGTCTCGACACAAAAGGGTTTCAAGCAAATCAGAGGGTACCAGCGTTCTGCTTTCGAGTGAAACTCGACTTGATAAGGCAGAAACGGTTGGTACTACTGATTCGGGGCTTGGTAGAGACTTGTTAAGTGCAGCTCTGAGTAGGCAAGTTCTACAATCAGAGATAACCTGTCGAGCTTGGCCAAACACAAAATAGATACAAGGGTCTAAAGGGGTTGGGTTCAAGCCAGTTTTAGGGGGTCGAAGTAGCTTCCAAATCATGTATAATCCATGTATTAAACAGAGCAGCCTAATTGCCAGGGTTCCAAGAACAGAATGAGGCACAAACCTGGGTCGAAGAAACATCACGGGTGAAACAGGGAACGCCGGGGATGGAGATATCTGCGTCCAATTCACCTTCTCCAGCGTCAAGACAGAGCTCCCGTCCAGCTGCACCCAAATAGCACATTGGGTGAGAGGAAGCGAATCCAAGGAGCGGAGAGATGTCGATGTTGACTGCGAGAGGAGGCGGTGAGAGGAGCGAAATCTGAGGCTGTTGGGGCGTTTGAAGATCTCAAGACGGGAAGGCGGTGACTGGGAACTCAACGGGGCAAGAGCAGCGAGAGAAAACACCAGATACCGAGGAAAAAGAGGGGGCGGAAGAAGCTGAAGCATGTTCAGAGTCGAGATCTGGGATCTGCAAAAGACTCCAGGAGGACTAAAAGAGAGAGCAATGGAGCTAAGAAGACAGAGGGAACAATGAGGAAGTAGAACTAAAGGCCCAGTGACGCCGATCGGACTCAGCATCGCCGGGAAAACGAACCTCGGTGGTCGTGCCAGAGAGAGTGCGGCTAGGGCGAACAACTTGCATCTTTCCAGATTATGATGACTATCAAAAGGTTTAGTATTGCTTTTGTTAAAAAGCCACCTCGTGGTGGTTAGGAATTTTGAAGACACTAAAGTTCGTGGTGGTTATGAATTTTGGTGGTATTTTAATGAGCTAAATATATTGAGATGTTTGATTCAATGCGGTAGTGAGCCTAGAATTGTGCCAGAAATAATAGAATTATGTGCCGAATAGGATGAAGGAAAACCAAGCGGTGGCAGTACATGCTAAAGCAGAGATGTCAAAAAAGATTTTCGAAGCATGTACAGGTTCTTTGTGCACAATGCTTGACAAGTTGAGCTTTTCAAGATTTGTTTATTGGTGGATTTTGTTCGCTTATTTAGTGATGGTTTTTGATTTTTATTTATTAATGTTGAGGAAGTGAATTTTCCATAGCTTGGTTTATTTGATTTACGAGAAAATTATCTATTGAGAAAAAAATAATAAGAAATATTTTGAGAAATATACTCCCTCTCTCTCATATAGAATGTTTTAAAAAGTTAATTTTCCCCTCAGCTTCATCATCTCGAGTTCTCCTCTTAAGCATACTTCGGTGGTGGCAGCGAGAAGAGCTTCCTGGTTTTGGCGGTCGGAGCTTCATCCTCTTTGAGGCGGTGGACTGCTTGAGGCGGTGGTCCCGATCCTCAATGAAGTTTCTGACGTGTCTCTCCTCCTTGAGATTCACGGCTGAACGGTGGTTGCTCATCTCTGAAGAACCGCGGTGTGGTGGCGGTGGTGCGAGGACGTTCAGTTCTGGACGGCTAGTGTTGGGGGTGGAGCTCCTCGCCTTTGTTAACCTCCGGATGGCTTCCTTCCCTGAGAAACAGTTGTTGCTCCGAAGACGGTAACAGAGCTTTCTCAAAGGAACGTTCCGTCGAAGTTCTGGTGAGGCAAGGCAATATCCCCTCGTTTTGGTCACGGGCGCTGTAGATTTGGTGGTGTGAGTTTGTTGGTCTCCGGTAAGTTTTCTGATGTGATCAGGTCGGATCTTCTCGGAGTTTTCAGCCTTCTCTGTTGGTGTTTCGGCAAGGGTTTTCTCAGTGGGAGTGGCTTGTGGTGTGGGGTTTTCGGCCGCTCGGTTTTTCTCCGAGTAGGGACTCATCGGATCTAGGCCTGGATCCGTCGAGTGCGGACGCCGACTTTCCCTGGCGGCACCGGTAGCTGCTCTCTCTCGTTGACCTAATTTTGGCTTTGGTTTGGCTTCATGGGCCTCTCTTTCGTTGGGCCTGATTTCCCCTTTTTGGGATTAGGCCTTTTGTTTATTTTGTTGTTTTTAAATTCTGTCTTTTAATTTCTGTTTCCACCTTGTAAGGGCCAAGCCCGTTGTGTTGTTTTCCACCTATGATCCTAAAAAGTCAATAAATATGAAGACCCTTTGACAAAAAAAAAGTTCTTTTTCACTTAATAGATGTTTTACAGATTTTTTGTGTTACCAATTTCGTGAATAACATTCTTTTGCAATCAACTATAATCAACACTCTTCTTTGATCGTTTTTAACATTCGATATACTTTGACTAGTTCTTGAATCCTATTATATTAATTGAGAAGTACAAATATGAAACTAACCTTAAAATGTGTAAAAAATTACATTCAATTGCCATTAGAAAAATTTAATTAAGACTAATTAATTAACTAAATAAATATATTTAATCAAAAAATAAAATGCTGACAGATCAAATATAAAAAATCTAGAAAAATAAAAGAAATCTATTCAAATCAAAACTAATGTGTACTTGAAAAATTAAAAAAAACAAATTAACTGCTAAGATTTTAAAAAATACAGATAAGTTTTTGCCATTTATTTTAAATTATTAGTTAAAAAATATTTTCTCTCTCTAATAAATTATGGACGAAAATTATAAAATATATTTTTAAAAAAATATTAAAAAATCAGAATTTCAAAAACTAAGATTTTATATCCAAGTAGTCAACATATTTATTTTTAATAACTACATTTTGTAGATTTTGTTAAAATTTCAAATTATGATTCTTCTATCATCTTTATTTTATTTTATTTACAAATTGTTTAGAATTTTCCTATAATAATTATGATTAATAAAATGCAGATTTTTTCTGCATGTGTTGTGATTTGATTTTTTTAAAACAAAGATATATGACTCGATCTATGAAAATAAAATGTGTGTTTTAATTTTCACATTGACGGGTGGATAAAACTAAATTTATATAGCCGATAAATTAATAAATTTTATTGGTTCATAATTATAATATTAAAATTACTACTTCATATTTCACAAAATAATGACGCAAATACAACAATCAAACAATATAAAACGGTAATATACATCAAAAACAAAATACTACAATATTCTAAAATAATTAGTATTCAAAAAACATATATAGATTTACAGAACAATTAAAAATAAATATTATCTCAAACAAAATAATGTTTTTTTTAAAATATAACAATAACTTATATTATTCTATTATATATATTTTTAAATGTTGACCGTGCTTTAAGCACGGGATATTTCCTGGTATAAATTAAAAGGCCACCTGCTGTTTATTTTTTTTTTTATATATTTTTTTTTTGTGGTATGCAAATGACAACGTTATCTCTAGATAGTACTTCATTCATACATGAAATCATCTATACACTTGGTTTTTACAACATCGGAGTGTCCCATATATATTATAGCTACCTAGCGATATCGCGGAGAACTCATTTTAGTAAAATATTTATTACAAAAATTCTTTAATTAAATTTATTTATTAAACTATTGGGATTCCTAAACTATCTAATAAAAATTTCAAAAACATACAAATTTTTGAAACATTCTTTATATCTTTATTGAAAAATATTCTTTAAAAAATAATCTTACCTTCACATATGATTAAATAAATAATTATCAATGCTACACACATCAAATTAAACAAATTTTTACGATTAACAGCCATGAGATAACATTGCAGTCGTGTTAATTGCTTTTATTCGTCGTAACCTTTCGTTTGCATCTTTTCAATGTAATTTTTTATCTGTGTTTTTTGTCGTAATTTTTCGAAAAATATTTTTTAATATCTGAAAAATGAATAAATGCAATCTACAGTCGTGTCTTCTCTTCTTAACCTTACAGTCATATTTTTGTATATTTTATGAACCGTTACAACTTATTCTCTTGTTGTCAAATATGATATGTAAATGATTATATTTTTAATTTTTTTTTTAAATGATAAAATTATGAATACATTGTATAAGACACTATAAATTTCTTAAATAATCATATAATAAATTACAAATATTAAAAATAATTGAGGACCATTCTTAAATTGACATAATGATTTGTTTAAATTCATTTCTATTAGTTATTTTAATCTTTTTAGCATAACTCAAACATATCTCTATTTCCAAAATCAATTTTTACTTCATAAAAAATGAATATAAATATTACTATTCAGCAATCAGTAAGAAAATTACCAATCCTCTCAAATTTGAATATAACTAAACAGAAAATTATCACATATTTTATTTATTTAAATCAAAACTCAGTTATATATTCATAAAAAAAAAGAATACATCTATTTTCATAAAGGTAGTATTGTAAATGAATATATAATACAAACAACTATCATTTTATAGATGAAAAATATTTTTATATAAAACAACCTATAGTCATTAAACATTCTGGCAATTATAATAGATTATATATATATATATATATATGGTTAATCCAATATTGAATGTACTTATTACTTATTTTTCTCCGCATAAGATGCTGATTAATTATCCTGAGTCACACATAAATAAATAATATAATAAATATTAGAGGGGAAGAATAATAATTAGAACTTATAACAATAATATTTAGGTGTATGATGTAGCATCACAATGTGCACGTCTAAGGAAGATGGTCGGCCAAGGACGGCCGGGTTCATTGCTCTCACACGCTCCTCTTTTTTTTTTGGCAGTCAGAATCCAAAACCTTTTCAAACTTTTATAATATTTCATATTCAGTATCTTTTGTTGTTAAGATTTCAATTTGAGTGTATTATGACTAGAACTAAATATAAAAATTCCCTTAACCTATATGAAGTTGTAGATAAGTCTTTGTCGTCAAGATAGTTTATTGGACAATCATCTCAACCATCAATCTTTTTGTTGATCATCTCAACCATCAATCTTTTTGTTGATCATCATATCAACCATCAATTTCTAAAGATGTAAATATTTGAATAGACACAACTGTGTGTAAAAGACACAACTCTATTTTCAACAGACGCAACTTTTTAGAGAGACGCAACTCCAAAAAATTTCAGTCAAAAATATAAAATAAAGAAAATTTGAATACAATGATGAGAAGTCACTTATATATAAATTTATAAAGATGTGAACATTTGAATAGACACAACTGTTTGTAAGAGACACAACTCTACATTTAACAGAGGCAACTTTTTAGAGAGATGTAACCGTTGAAATTTTCTCTCAAAAAATATATATATATATATATATATATATTATTAAAAGGTACTACAAAAAGTCGCAACTGTTGTTGGCATTTTTATTAGATTGTTATAATTATATTTGAATACAATGATGAGAAGTTATTTATATATAGATTTCTAAAGATGAGAACATTTAAATAGACACAACTGTTTGTAAAAGACACAACTCTATATTCAACAGATGCAACTTTTTTTAGAGACGCAACTGTAAAAAATTTCTGTCAAAAATATAAAATAAAGAAAATTTGAATACAATGATGAGAATTCATTTATATATAAATTTATAAAGATGTGAACATTTGAATAGACACAACTCTACATTTAACAGACGCAACTTTTTAGAGAGATGCAACCATTGAATTTTTCTGTTAAAAAACAATATATATAATATATATATATATATATATATATTATGAAAAGGTACGACGAAAAATCGCAACTGTTGTTGGTATTTTTTCAGATTGTTATTATTATATAGATTATTAACTTGACCTATTATTATCTACCAAAAATATTAATTATATTTAGAATTAATATATCCAATTACCAAATATTATAATTCTATAACTTCAAAAAATTTGTTATTTTCTACGGAAATACCAAAATATTCAAAATAATCAATAATTTGACTTAGACACAGCCAGGGAACTTCTCACACAAGCAATATTCGGGACACGTGAAGCATACATAACATGATCGGTGTTGCACCGGATGAGATTGTGGTGGATAGCTCCGAAGCCTTCGGGACCGTTAATGAAAAAGAAGACGGTATTTGCCAACCCATCGCCTCTAATGATCAACAGGTTCCAAGAGATTAAAACCCGAGTCATCGTCTTCTTCTTCCTCAGCTGCGGTTAAGAGATAGAACAGGAACATGAGCTAGGTTCTACTCGGTGCCACAACCTGAACAATCTTATTCGTTAATGTGCGAAAGAAACAAGTTGCAAGATATTCAAGATTCATTTAACAATCATTTTGATGTACACGCTCCACAAAAGATGTTTAGTTTGGAAAAGATATCGTAGTAATTTATATATATTTTAAAATTATGTTATATGTTTTTATTGTTTTACTTTGGATATCAAATTCTAATAGCAGTTTTATTTATAATAATAAACTGTTTAATGAAAACATAATTAAGAAAAAACGTCTGAAAACTGAGTGCAGTAATAAAATCTAAAAATCTGATAAAACACAAAATAATCCTAACAAACTCCGATAAGCAAAAACAAAAGGAAAATAATTAAATTTCTAAACAACAATCTTCTCCTGGATTGTCTCCGGTTTAGTTTCGCCGGAAAGCTCCTCAAGTGATATCCCCTTAGGCTCCGGGATTGTAAGACACGTGATAAGCAAGCCAGCAAGATTGATACCACCCATGATGTATAACGTCCTATTCATCCCCAAAGCTTTAACCAAAGCAGCAAACCCGAATGAACCAACCATCGCACCGGCTTTACCTGATGCGGCCGAGATACCGTGACAAGTCGACCTAAGCCTAGCCGGAAAGATCTCAGCAGGGACAATGAACGTAGTTGCATTAGGTCCAAAATTGGAGAAGAAAAAGGTTAAAGAGTAGAAAACCACGAAACCAATCCTGTTAGCTGGTAAAGTCCAATGGTGGTACGGTATAGCTAAAACGAACATGAAGACGGTCATCATCCCGAAACCAATGATCTGAATCCAGTACCGTCCTATTCTGTCGATAAAAACAACAGTGAAAAGGTAACCAGGAACGGTGCTGCAACAAGCGATTATGGTTTGAGCCTTAGCGATCATGAACAGCTCTTGGAGTGCGTTCATGACTTTTGCCGGAGGTAACCATCCAATGGTTGTGAAGATATCCTTCTGGAACAAGTTTTGGCTGTAGAAAGCAATGTCGAGGAGGAACCATGTGGAGGCTGTTCCGAATAGGTGGAGTCCGTGACGGCAAAGGAACTTCTTGGAGAACAAGCCAAACTCGTCTGAGGAAACCCTAGCTTGGTCATGCTTTGCGGAAGAGGCTTCGATGTCCACGTTGAGAACCTTGGTCATATCGGAAGCAGCTTTATCAGCGTTCTTGGCAACTAGAGCGGTGTAACGAGCGGTTTCAGGCATCTTCATCCGCCAGTAGTAAGTCAAGAGAGCTGGTAAGGCGCCGACCATCAGGATGATCCTCCACACGTAATCCGCCTGTGGGACGGTGGAGGCGGCACCGTCCAATGCATAGGCCCGAGATGGAAACTTTCTCTCGAAAAGAGCCGAGACAAGTAACGAAACCGCTCCTGCGGCAAGGATCCCAACTCCTTGCATAGAGAAAACACCTGCTATGAAAGCTCCACGAGTACGTTTGTTGGCATACTCGGACATGATCGTAGCCGAGAGTGGATAATCACCACCGATGCCAAACCCAAGCCAGAACCGGAAGAAGCAGAGAGTTACCATGACGGTTTTGGGGTCATTTCCAAGGGAAAGACCAGAACAAATGGAGCATATGGTCATGATCAAGAGTGTCAAACCATAGACTCTCTTACGTCCGAGCTTGTCACCAAGACACCCGAAGAAAATCTGTCCGAGAAACGTTCCCGCGAAGGCCACACCGCTCACGGCCGCAGAGATGTTGTCAGGGAGGCTTCCGGGAGAGGATGAGCCAGGAACCTGATAGTAGATCCGGCCAAGGAGCTTCGTGATGAGAGATATCACGAAGAGATCGTATGAGTCTGTGAAGAAACCCATACCGGAGACTACCACCGCCTTGATGTGGTACCATTGAGTCTTTGCAGCGTCAAGAGCTTTCAAAATGCTTCCATGTTCTTCGTTAGCCATGGCGATATTTTGTTCTGTTCTCTTAACTCTGAAAATAAAATAAAAGTGACAAGAACTGTTACAACATATATAGAGACAGTTGTTGTAACAAACTAGTAGCAAAATTCTAGTTTATAAGGGATTTCGAATCTAGTAGTAATATATTTCTGCCTACATTTAAGGAAATCAAAACTATCAACAAAGTATTCCAAAAAATTAGAGATTCGAGACTCGTACTGAAAAAAAATGCGATAAAAATATTAACACAGAAAGATCATGCCATGGTTTCTTTCATGCAACATTCATGATTCATTGAACAAATTAGTTTCCGTAAATAAACATCTGGCTATAGTGCAAACAAATATATGTACGAAATTATAACTACATATGATGGACGAAAGTGATTACCAACAAGGGAGATCTCGAAACACTCGTTTGCTTTTGGCTGACGACTGTTGAAGATTAATTGCTAGGGTTTTACTTTATAGCTTTATATATATTATAGACAAGAAGATGAGAACACAAATGGCATATTCTTTTAGAAAAAGAATAGAATTACCGCAAGAGTGGAAAAAATAAGAGAGCATAATGCCATAACTTTATCAAAAAGACAATTTAATTATTTTTGTTGCGATTCATTCTATCAAAGTAGATTCTAACAAACAACAAATATTACCAGTAAAAGATTACTGAGAATATTCCTCTTTACTGATCGTTTAAGTATATTATATATATATTTTAGAGTTTTTACACATTAAATAAAACTTAATATTTAGTTATATATACATTATTTCGTATTAAATAATTTCCAGTAATTCTAAACCAATGGTAATTTAGTAACTTCAAAATTTTCAATAAAGATTTCTTGAAGTTTACAATTTCATGTTATTAATCATTTCGTTTCACCTTAAGTGATGTTTTAGCAAATGAAAATGTGTTTCATTTTAAATAATGTTTTCAACTTTCTTCTATGCAACCAATTAAATGTATTTAATTTTTTTTGACCAATCATATTTTATTTAATGTTTTAATTAGTTTAATTAATTATATTTAATGGTGTTTTTATATTAAAGAGGTAAATTAAATAAAAATTATATGTTTTTTAATTTGTGCATATAAACCATCCCTTAAAATGAAACAGAGGGAGTATTTATTAAAAATATATATATTGAACATTTAAATAGAGATATTGTTTCACGGAATGGTGGTTATTTACATTCGTCAACGCCTTAACGGGCTGCAAATCGCAAGCTTTTTGGATATTATCTTTTGTGTAAGCCCTTTTTGTTGTGTTTTCCCTGTTGACTCCCTCTTTTGGATATGTTGTAATGTTTTTAATTTTCAACTTGGTTTAATCTTCAAATTGCAGAAGGAACAAAAAAAATGTGAGGCAGAAAAATGAATACGAAATGAGGCCCGAGTAAATATATTAAGCCTTGCATTTAGAGGAGGAAGCTCTAATCCAGGACGAGAACGTTGAGTCGATTTCGAAAATTGTTAAAAAGATTTTAATTAATTAAACCATAGTTGCAGGATACAATATTTCTTGTAAACATCATAACTCAAGGTCACGAAACAAATAAAATGAAACAAAACCAAAGATCGCACTCCAAATAATGAAATCAAAAATAGAAAAATACAATAGTTTCATTGTCACAAATCAGTGACTATTTCTCGTCCGGGCTAACCTCAGTCTCACCAGAGAGTTCTTCGAGGGACTTGCCCTTTGGTTCTGGGACAAGGAATGTGAAGAGCATACCGACAAAGTTAATAACACCAAGCATGATCAATGAGTTCTTGACTCCAATACCCGGTGGGTATCCTGCGTCAGTCTTGGCCGGATCCTGTGATTGAGCCGCGTACAGGAACCCGAAGGCTCCAACAATGGCTCCAGCCTTACCTGTGGCGGCTGATATTCCGTGGCATGTAGACCTTAGCCTTGCTGGGAAGATCTCAGCCGGGACAATGAAAGTGGTTGCGTTTGGTCCAAAGTTAGCGAAGAAAAAGGTTAGGGAGTACATAATCACGAATCCGATACGGTTGTCTGGTTTGATCCAGTGGTTGTAAGGGAAGGCAATGGCAAACATGAAAACAGTCATCATGAAGAATCCCATTAGCTGGATTGCAAACCTTCCCATGATATCAATAAACGCGACCGTGAACCAGTAACCTGGAACAGTACTACAGAGCGCGATGAGAGTCTGAGCCCTAGCAATCTTGAAAACCTCGTGGACGGCGTTCATGGTGTCTGCCTTTGGGATCCATCCGATAGCCGAAAAGATATCCTTTTGAAACAAGTTTTGGCTGTAGAAGGCAATGTCAAGCAAGAACCAAGTAGAAGTACATCCGAGAAGGGGAAGACCATGGCGGCTAAGGAATTCCTTGGAGAACAAGCCATAGTTAAGTCTTGGGTCTTTAACGACATCCTCTGCCCTCTCTTCCATCTCAAGCTCCACTTGTAAAACCTTGGACATGTCTTGTGTGGCCTGTTTGATGTTCTTGGCAACCAAGGCGGTATACCGAGCAGTTTCAGGCATCTTCATACGCCAGTAGAAGGTCAAGGCTGCGGGTATAGCACCAAACATGACGATAATTCTCCAAATGTAATCAGCCTCAGGAGGCGTTGAGAGAAATCTGTCTTCCTTGTAGGTTGGTGATGGGAACTGCTTGTCAAAAATGGAAGATACTGCAAGTGCAACAAAACCTCCGGCCAGGATACCGATACCTTGCATGGCAAACACGGCTGCGATGAATGCCCCACGAGTCTTCTTGTTGGCATATTCAGACATGATTGTTGCAGAAAGAGGGTAATCACCTCCGATACCGAATCCAAGCCAAAACCTATACATAACCATTTAAATTTTAAACCTCACGTTGCAGTCAATAAATTTATTGATTCACCAGGTGTGTGTGTAATGTATATATGATAACTGGATTGTACCTGAAGAAGCAAAGAGTGGTCATGACACCCTTGGCTTGGTTTCCGAAGGAGAGACCGGA
This sequence comes from Camelina hispida, assembly GCA_023657505.1. Taxonomy (NCBI): domain Eukaryota; kingdom Viridiplantae; phylum Streptophyta; class Magnoliopsida; order Brassicales; family Brassicaceae; genus Camelina; species Camelina hispida. The sequence goes on from CP094637.1 coordinate 29,661,216, forward strand.
AGCGATAGAACACACAATCATCATGATCAAAGTGAGTCCGTAAACTTTCTTTCGTCCAAGTTTGTCACCGAGCCATCCGAAGAATAGTTGACCAGCAAGGGTTCCACAGAGGGCCACACCGTTGACTGCCGCCGCAACATGAGGGGGTAGTGAGCCAGGTTTCTCTGATGCCGGATTGAAGTAGTACAGGCGACCAAGGAGCTTTGTCACCAAGGACACGCAAAAGAGATCATAGGCATCAGTAAAGAAACCCATACCGGCGATAACAATCGCCGTGAAATGGTAAAGTTGCGTCTTGGCAACATCGAGTGCCTTCAGCACTACGAGTTGTTGTTCAGCCATTGCCTTGAGCTCTGTGATAGAAAAGACAAATAATCCAATATTTCATGTCATCAATGGTCCCAATAAAATATCCTTAATTATTACTTTTGAAATATTATGGTACTTTCTTTTTCTGTTATTTCTAAGAACAGAGCATTTGACCTTTGGTGTGGCCAAAATTTTGTACAAGAACAAAAGCTACAAAAACTGTCTTGTAGTTTATATTATATCTTAAGAAGAAAAATTAATAAAACCAACATGATAAGTCATTAAAAATAAATCAACGAAGGCAAGTATTATTCACCTTAACCAGCTTTGAAGGAGATTAAGAACTTCTAGGGAGAAAGAGAGAAGATATGTAGGTGACAAGAAATGAACAATTATGTTGGCAATTTATAGAGAAGAAGACTGCGAAGCACAATGAAATAGAAAAAATAATAGAGTATTCTAAAAAGAGAAAAAGATGTGAGCAAACGTGATCGCCTGCTTCTCTTCTTGACTATTTTACCATTTTGTAAGTCATTTGGGTTTCTATGTCAATAATTGATTGGTTATAAGCGGCAAAATAAACGCTGTTGTCTTATAGTATAAATTAGACATAGTACATGATTAACCATATGCAGATTATTATAAGTTTTACAATTTGAATTTGAGCAACTTTCAAATTAGAACCTATCCATTTGTAATATGAAAATTTCTAATTCTAATATTTTGATGATTTCGGTTCTTGGCAATGGGAAAATAATATTTATGAGTTGACGAAGATGCATTGCACCTAATTAAGAAAAAAAAACAAATAATTTATCAGTTGGTATAATATTTTTTTCCCCCTAATTTATGGCAGCTCAAGTGGTTGAAGACATCATAATTCAAGTTTTTTTCCATGGTGATATTAACCATGGGGGAGTACTACCGAAGATGCCTTAGCACCAGAATACCTAGTTTTGCCAATGTTTGCGTAGTTGGGTCGTAGGACCTAAAGAGATTAATTTAGTGTAATGTGCTCTGGAAGATTGCCTTATTACAAGTTTGTTTTAGTGTAGTGTTTATTGATATCGCTTTGATTTCATGAGAGTAATGTTCTGCATAGACCTTGAGTATTAGTGCACTTAATGTATGGTTGTGCATTCTAAACTGTGGAATATTGCTCGCTATAATCATTTGGGAAGCCACCTTTCTCAGATTTTGGCGATGGGACTGCCGCGTGAAGTTCGGCCGAAGTAGTAAATATTTTATCGACTTTCTTGTAGACGATTTTGGAAAAATATATTTCAGCATTTTACTATGTTAGATCAATTGCGGAATAATTAAATAACTGTTAGCGAAATAAACTGAACTATAAATATTAAACGTTGAAATATCAATTTTAGTAGATAAATCACGTTTTGTATTATTTTAGTTTATACTTTTAACAAACTACCGTAGTAGCATATAGCAGAATTTTCAATAAGAGAAAAATTTATTAATATTTCAAGTCGTAAAAATAGCAAAAAAAATATTTTCAAAACGTGAAACATAAATAAGTATTGGTATACCATTTTATAAACTGACCTCTACCTATTTAATTGAAAGCCGAAAACTCACGCTAACAAGTATAGTTTTATATATTTCTGTCTGATTCTAACTTTGCAATTATTGTTTTAAAGATATATAAAATATTTCTGTCTGATTCTAACTTTAGTGTTTTAAAGATATATATAAAAAATGCAGTTAAGAAAATCAAAATAAAGAGTGTTGTAAATTCTTAATGCCTCCACTTCTTTAAGTTATATGTTTTCATAATTTTTTTCATTGTTTTACCAAAGAGGAAGTTAAACATATCGTCAAGTGTTCTACCAAAAAAAAAACATATTAAGTGTTCCCAATCTTTCAATTTTCAACGTAAAATTGGTGTTTAACTCCCTAATAATTAGTTCTCCTATCATATCGTTCAACTTCAACAGAAAGCAAAATCTTGTTAAAGTTAATCAGTTGAACTAAATATTTTAACATAAACTTAATTAAAATAAAAATTTGGGGGCTTTTGGTCTTTCTACATAAACGTTGTATCAATCTAGAAATGAGATACGATCGTAGGTCATTGAGTTATTTTTACCGAAATTTGTGTCAATCTAGTGAATCTTCACTTAAATATATCCAAAAAAAAAGAAATCTCAAAATAACTAAAAATCGAGGGAGTAATAGTATAGTTTACCAATATAAGTGATAAAGTTTCTAAATCGATGTTCTTTTTTGTTTTTGTTTTCGGGTACTCGAATCGAATCGTTCAACTCTAATAGTTGACATTTGAGGAGTGACAATCTGGATATATATTGTCATGAAGATTAGTTATCAAGTAGCAAAAGTCAAAATCATTATTAAAATGAAGCATATTCGCAAAACATAGGATATTCGCGAGAGCATATGCAGATATACTCGATTTAATATACAAGTTCTTGTCTTAGTGGACTTCCATAGTTGTTATCTTATTTTATACATATATACAGCCAATTTAAGGATCGATTATCGACCGATCCAACTGATACCAAAAAATAAAATATTATTTAGTTTAAATTGATTCATTGTTTGCTTTGTAATTTATTTCTTCCAACAAAAAGGTAAATAAGTGGAGACTTTGATCACATGTACATAAAAATAGTTTATATGCTTAGTTGTAACTAAAGATAGACTTGATTGCGTGTTATAGAAGCAAATAACAAATTAATCAATACCATAATGAACACCAAGTATCGATCGATTACAATTTGTCACACAGAAAAACAAAAGTAGAGTTGCAGATTGCAATATCACAACTTTCACGTCACGCATGGCACAGAAAGTAAAAAATAAATAAAAGAAGAATTAGCAAACAATATGATAGCATGATTATTTATCAACCTCAGCCTCTCCGGAGAGTTCTTCTAGGGACTTGCCCTTGGGTTCAGGGACGAGGAATGTGAAAAGCATACCAATAAAGTTAATAACACCAAGCATGATCAGTGAGTTCTTAACTCCAATGCCTGGTGGGTATCCAGCATCCACCTTGCTCTTGTCCTGTGGTTGAGCTGCGTATAGGAACCCAAAGGCCCCAACGATGGCTCCAGCCTTCCCTGTCGCGGCTGATATACCGTGGCATGTAGACCTTAGCCTGGCTGGGAAGATCTCAGCAGGGACAATAAAAGTGGTTGCATTTGGACCAAAGTTGGCAAAAAAGAACGTGAGAGAGTACATAACCACGAAACCGATACGGTTATCCGGTTTAATCCAATGGTTGTAAGGGAAGGCAATGGCAAACATAAACACGGTCATGAAAAAGAATCCCATTAGTTGGATTGCAAACCTTCCCATGATATCAATGAACGCGACTGTGAACCAATAACCTGGAACAGTACTGCAAAGCGCGATGAGTGTCTGTGCCCTAGCAATCTTGAAAACCTCATGGATACCATTCATGGTGGCTGCCTTCGGAATCCATCCGATGGCCGAAAAAATATCCTTTTGGAACAAGTTTTGGCTGTAAAAGGCAATGTCAAGCAAGAACCAAGTGGAGGTACACCCAAGGAGTGGAAGCCCATGGCGTTTCAAGAATTCCTTGGAGAACAAGCCATAGTTGAGTTTGGGGTCATCATCCCTTTCTTCAACCTCAAGCTCCACTTGTAAGACTTTGGACATGTCTTGTGTGGCTTGTTTGATGTTCTTGGCGACTAAAGCAGTGTAACGAGCAGTTTCAGGCATCTTCATACGCCAATAGTAGGTCAATGCAGCAGGTAGAGCACCAAACATGACAATGATACGCCAAATGTAATCAGCTTGAGGGGGCGTTGACAGAAACCTGTCTTGCTCATAGGTGGGCGATGGGAACTTTTTGTCGAAAATGGAAGAAACTGCAAGTGCCACAAAACCTCCAGCCAAGATACCAATGCCTTGCATGGCGAAGACGGCGGCGATGAAAGCCCCACGAGTCTTCTTGTTAGCGTATTCAGACATAATTGTGGCAGAAAGAGGGTAGTCACCTCCGATACCGAATCCCAACCAAAACCTACGAACAATCGTTTAATATTTTAGACCTCATCAGGTCGAAACCTGACTGGCCCTTTAAAGACACTATAAAACTATTGATAAACGATGCGTATGATAAGTGGGTTTTACCTGAAGAAGCAAAGGGTGGTCATGACACCCTTGGCATGGCTTCCGAATGAGAGACCCGAAGCAACAGAGCACACGATCATCATGATCAAAGTGATACCGTACACTTTTTTCCGTCCAAGTTTGTCACCGAGCCATCCAAAGAAGAGCTGACCAGCAAGGGTCCCACAGAGGGCCACACCGTTAACCGCAGCCGCAACATGAGGGGGAAGGGAGCCAGGCTTTGCTGACTCTGGATTGAAGTAGTAGAGGCGTCCTAGGAGCTTGGTCACCAAGGACACACAAAAAAGATCATAGGCATCCGTAAAGAAACCCATACCGGCGATGACAATCGCTGTGAAATGGTATAGTTGCGTCTTCGCAACATCTAGTGCTTTTAACACTCCAAGCTGTTGATCGGCCATCTCAGGTTTGTCTCCCCTGCATTCACGCACAAAACTTTGAACTTTTGCGATGATATATATTTTTTCTTATATGTGTGTATATAATACTATATATATAGGGTTTTAATATGTTATATGAAGACGTTCTGATCCTCCGGTCGGATAGGAGTAAAAACTAGGTTGACTCTTTATCAGGGTCGTTTGAGAAAGACAAACGAGAAAAATGTCTTTAATTAGGAGACAACATTTTTTTGTTTTCTTTTGAAAGATTTCTTAGGAGACAACATGTTAAATTACTAGTCTACTACATTATCTTATATAAGCTTCTAAAGATGATGTTAAAAGTAATTTGTTTTTTTTTTTAATGAATGTAAAATTTTATTCATCAAAAAAACCTTTTTCTCTTTACAACAAGTGTAAACTAGTTTAAAATCCTGCTAGCAACATACAAAAATTTATGTTCTGGTGGTGGACCAGAGGATGAATTTAGTAAACTATATGTATATATACTAACCTTCTCGACCGTTAAGTTAGTAGTAACCTGTAAGAGGGAGAGATAGAGAGAGAGGGAGAGGAGAAAGAGAGACTGAAGAGATGGTACTGGTGGTATGAGTGAAAAAATGTTGGGAATTTATAGAACATATGTGGGGTTGATATGCGGTATCTTTTAGGAGGTATATACTCTTGCTATTTCTTTTTTTATAAGCTCTCGCACGGCCACACGCACATACACATATATATATATATATACACTATAATGTTCGCAAAGTTTGTTTCTTTTATTAAAAGTGCTAGTTTCAAAAAGTGGTATTGGTTTTAGGTAATTTTTGTTAGATGTTCATTAAAACTTGTTAAAAATGTTTTTTGGTCAATTACATAAAAAGTTTTCTATGTGTTCATATTTATCTTTAGAAAAATTTTCATTTATGTTGAGTTTATTAGTTTTTAAACAACCGAGCCATTTTTTTTAACATAATATTTAATTAGTTCATACTTACTAACAACCTAACAATATTTAATTCAAACAACAGAAATAACAATAACAACTAGATAATGACCCGCGCTGGTAGCGCGGAAAATTTTTATTTTATTTTATTATTTGTTAATAATATATTTATGTTGTATCATTCATTTACATATTATATAATATAGTACTAATAGGTAGGTTTGGAAACTACTACCGATACCCGTATTTGATCCATTTTTCGGTTTGTATCCGCCCTGAAAAAGGTACCGCAGCTTTAGGGTCGAGTGAAAGGTATTATAACTATATTATCCGTGAATAATGATCGATTATCGGATATTAATTTAATATTTGAGCGTCCTGTTACCCTTCTCATTACCCGTTTTATTACATGACTCATAAATACACGTTAATATTTTGTAAAATAATGTTACCAGCATGAGGAAATATTTATGTAAATTTAGATTTGTTTGTTACAAAATAATAGTAGAAAAATTATTAATTCTATACATTTTATAAAATCATATATTTTATTTTGCTTAAGGTCATACTCTGATTTCGACCAGTAGTTGGTACTACTATTTTGGTTTGGTGCAATATCAAATTCTCTAATTATACATTTGGTAAAGCTAAAAAAACCCAACAAAACATGCATTGACCCGTGATTTGGTATTACAATTTAATGTGATTGTGTTTAGAGATCTTAATATACCAAATTTACAAATTGAAGTTATTGGTATAACATGTTATATATTAATTTTATAGGTGAAAATTACAATTAGGTTATGTATATTATCAACATTATACACTTACTATTGTTTATATAGTGAATATTGTGTATAAACAATTAATTTTTAGCCAATTAAATTGTTTGTTATAATTTCACATCGGAACAATATTTCCTAAGATTTATGAAACAATAAATAGAGTTTTATTATTTTGTAAACAAATCTAAACTTTTCTTTTGTTTATTAGAATAATTAAAATATAATAGCATTTTTGTAATATGTCACATCGGAACTGGTTAAATTTTTAACAACATAGCTTAAATATGTATATAGATATATTTTAAAAATAGATATCTTAATTTTAATATATATTTATTATTATTAAATAATTTAGATATGTAAATATTTAATCTTAGTTTTATAAATAATTTTAAGTTTTATATTTTTCTAAATAGTTTGTTATTATTTCCTAAAATTTCTGAAACAATAAATAGAATTTGTTTAATTATTTTATTACATAATTTCGAAATTATATTATTATTATTTTATTAAATAATTCCGAAATTATTTTATTAATAATTTCTTGTAATCTAATAAATTAATAATTGCTATTTTTTAGGTAATTATTTTCTAGTTACAACAAATTAAATATTAAGATTCAGTTATTATATTTTGTATTAAAAATACAATGGCATTTTGTGTAATATCTTACATAAAGTAGAGTTATTTGTTTATAAGGTTGCTTAAATAATATAATAGAGATAAACCATGAACTATCCAACAAAAAACTCAAATAATAAATAACCAATTATTATTCCAACATAAACCAGTAATAAATCAACCAACAAAGTCTTAAAGTATTAAAACAGCATCCCCCACCAACAAGGCTCTGTTCTCAAATCCCACAACACCTTCTATCCGTGAAGGACTTTCGTGCAACCGTCACCACGGTCCGCACGTCCTCCGACCAGACTAGATACTGTTAGCCAAGGTTTTTCGTGCAATTGTCGCAACAGTTCGCACACCTTTCGGCTAAACTTTTGGAGGTCCTCCTCTTATCAATATACTCACATCCTCGATGTTATTTTCCCACAACTCAGTGTTTCCTCCGTTTCCGGTCGCAACCAAAAAAACATGCCAGCTCGCTGTCAAACTATCCGCCTTAAATTACGACATTTAGGAAGTAACTCACATCTACTCCACCCGCTCTCAGGTTGCAATCTTTGAGAAATAACAACTCGCTTCTGGGCCCCGGCCCATAGCTACGGTATCCTAGGAGTCTTAAAATCCTGCTCTTGGGTCGTCATCTTAAAGTGCGCTTTTGGATCGTCATCCAAAGCTAACATATCACTCCCACCCTCTGGCCATAAAGTCCATCGGGCTACCGACGCCACATGAGTTGGGCCCACACGACCTACATCAAACGAGTCTGATGACATCGAGTATATCTCCCGACTAGATCTATCTCGACACTTTCCTTTTTTAGAAACTTCTATTTCTAGAAACTTTCATAATTCCAACGATACCAACGATACCAACACTTGTCTTCGCTTTCACCAACAAGCTTCACTTGAATTACGTATCCTGAACACCACCTCATCTTGGTACTTAGTCGCATAATCAACCACCCCTAAGCAATCAAGTATCAAGAGAGATGGGCCGGAATACTCCATTCCGCTCCAACCACAGACTTCACCTCACAACAATCCAAACGACAACTGAGACCGAGGTTAGACAGGCTCAAGCCTCGACCTGCTTATCGAACCACTTCCTGAAACTTGCCTTCATCCTCACCTCATGCTCCTAAGTCTGCTCCTCAACGCCATCACAGTCCCACAAAACTCTCATCAAAGGAATTTTCTTTCGCTGAAGTTCCTTAACCCTCCTCTCGAGAACCTTCACTGGCCTCGCCTCCAAAGTCATGTTCCTCCTCGATCTCAGCTGCGGTCTCAACAATCTCCGCTCTTGTGGCGTAACTCCGCCCTCTGCAACGGACCCTCAAGTCATCCCAAAGCACCCTCATGAACCTCCTGACCTGCGAGTCCTCAGACTCCATTGCCCGACCCCATTCACCAAAAGCCGACCGAACTCCACGTATAGCTCACAAACTGACCGAGTCCACTGTGAAAGTTGCATGAACGGTACCTTCATCCGGTCTATTGGTTCACAGCGAAAATACTTACGGTACGGTTGAAGTTCTCAACGAAATAACTCCAAGTCATGTCCCTCTACACTCTCTTGGCAGCCACTAAAATTCACCACACATGAGTGTTATCTGTCAAGTAGTAACCCCCTATTTCCACATGATACTCCTCAGGGTACCTGAGAGACTGGAAGTTACGTTCCAGCTTCGTCCTCCACGTATCAGCCATATTAGGGTTGGTACCACCTGAGAACTGAGTCTTACCGATCCTATACATCTCCCCATCATGATGACGTACTGGGAATGAGCTCCTGCACCTGCTGCCACTGGCTACTGCACCTCCGCCACCATAGGCGGCACAATCTGAGCTTACGCCTAACTCCCGGCAACCACTCTAACAACTACGCCACCAAGCCCACATTTCTAATATCTCGACTAGGGGCTCAACCTGCTACGACTCCCACACCCGGAAACCTAGCACCACTGGCCAACCTGGCACTGAAACCGCCCTCACCGGCTCAACCGGCTCCTACTGTCCCATCGGTACCACTACCGGCCACCCCCACTGACCCCTCCTAAAATGCTTGCGACTCGCCGATGCCCTCAATTGTCACACTCTGATCCATAGTCTCACTAGTAACTGGGCCTCTACCCCTACCACGACCACAACCACGACTACATCCACGACCACGACAACATCTACGACCAGAAACAGCGCCACCTCTAACCATCTGCGCTATCAAAGACAGAAGGCTAAGCACACAATTCAAACCGCATACACAATCACACAACCTACCGTGGAATCTCATATAGAAGACTCGAAGAGGATGTTCTAGGACCCCATGCCACACACAATTAACTAAATCTCATAATCAACTCAAGCATGCATTCTCAAACATTAACAGTAAAAGCTACAATGAACCCTAGACATAGAAACCGTAAGGGCTCTGATACCAAAATGAAACAACCCGACACGTTTTTTTTTCTTTTTAACATAACATTTAACTAGTGATTTCATACTCACTAAAAACCTAACAACATTTAATTCAAACCGCAGAAATAACAACAACAATAAACCATCAACTATCCAACAAATAACTCCATTTATGAATAACCAATTATTATTCCAACATAAACCAGTAATAAATTAACCAACTAAGTCTTAAAGCATTAAACCAGCAACCTAGCAATATTCTAATGATCTGACTCTAGCAACCTAACAGAAGCCAGATAGCAACAAAGCGAGCCACTAGAACATCCTCCTTTTCATCGCCTTGATTCCACGATCACACTTTGCCTTTACCTGCACCATAAACAACAATTGAGATGCGTGAGTATTATCACAAATAATCAGTAAGGCGATCCTCCCATCTATTGAGCTATACACACAAGCGAAAAGACAAACAAAATCAGTACACAAAAGCAAGTAAATCAGACAATTCTTAACACATGCATCGTCACTGCGCCCTTGCATCGACCGATGCAACCATCAAATCCCTAGATGCGTTGATCGATGCACAACTTGCATCAACCGATGCAACCTCGCATCTCCATCAAATCCCTAGTTACGTTGACAGATTCAGTCCTTCCATCGAACGATCCAGTCGTGCGGATCATCGCTGAACACGATCTTTTGACTTCTCTCGGTTCGAACCGACGCTCCATCATCCGTGTCGCCAAATCCGACCTCAACAGGCCACAACCACCACGACAACTAAGCAGAAACAAGTAAACAAGCAATCAATCACCCAAAACACACACGATAACACACATATAATTGCTTAGATAAGCTATGGTCACGCACTCACCTCCTAAACAAGCAGATTTGACTCTAAAACGACGAGAATCACACCACAAAAATGTTCACAACCGACCACCACTCCAGATCACCTCTTCTAAGGCTAGAACTCTCTAGAAACAGGCACTTAAAGCTCTAGAAACCAATAGGAACCCACAAAGCTCTCTCTCAACTTTCTGTCTTCTTTCTAACTCTTAGGAAACGATAAAAAGTGGCAAATCTCTAAGTGGCATCGAGTTTTGGCCTTAAAAATGATGCTCTAGGTTTCCATAAACCAAACCATGTCAAAGCAAAGAAAATAGAACTAACCCGAGTAGAAACCGTACATCGATTGATGAAAGAATCAGAAATACGGTTCACAGATGTTACGGTTTTAATCATTCACCTTGAAATTTTATAAGTAGATCTAGGTTATGACTTATGATATTTATTGAATTTTTAAATTTGGTATTTCGTTTTCTCTTTGTAACGCTTGTGTCCCAAAAAAAGTGGAAGAACCATTAATTTATTTGAAATTGTGAAATTAACTGGTTTGGTTTATTTTCACATGGTTTAAAGCCGGTTTTGGAAAGGCTTACGTGATGGTTCTATATTGCTTTGGCCGCCTCTTCTCTCTTGTCATGGCTGTTCTTCACTGCTAGTTTTGAGAAAAAGAAAGAGGGAGAGAAGGAGAAAAATTTGGTGTGGTGTGAAGGAGATTTAAGGAGAAAGCAGAATCGTCAGGGTTTGGCAGAAAAAGGATTCGACACTAAAAAATTATACCCAAAGTTTTGTGGGACACGTTTGCTGAGAAGCGAGTTGGGACCATCGGGGATTGTAACTGTGATCGTGGTCTTGTATGTTACCTGATGGGCACAAGTTTTTGTGGGAAGCTCCATGACGTCTAGGAATAGCTTTCCACCAGAGTGATTTGATAGTTAACTGTTTGTTTCGGTTTGGTGGGTTCACCTTCGAGACTGTTTTTTTTTTTTTTTTTTTGGCAGTTTGGTTTCAAGGTTTGTTTGTTGTTGTGATTGGTTGTAGGAGCGAGTTTGATTGTTCCTAGCAATTGGAGAGCCTAAATTCTGGTTGTAGTTATTTTCTTCGATCACTTTTATAATGTGAGTGCTTGACCATGCGCATATCTGAGAGATTGGGTTGTATGACTTGTTTTGTGTAATGATGTATAGGTGTGGTGAATGTTATTGGATGTTCTGTTTAATGACTGGTGTGTTATATATTGTTTGTGTTTGTATTCTTGATTTGATTATATTTATAGCTTGTAGATGGGAGGATTTCCTTACTGGATATTTTTGGTAATACTCACACATCTCACTGTTTTTGTGGTGCATGTTATATGTAGCATGAAATCACGACGATAAGAAGGAGGATGATCTAGGGTTTCGGTTGTGTTATTGATTATATTATTTATGTTGAAACCTTGTTTAGAAGTATGCTAGGTTAATAGTTTATATTGGTTAAGAATTGGTATTGTATTTTAATATATTTGAGTTGGTTTGTTATGTGTTCTGTTGTGTATGTTGGGTTATTGTTGGTTTGTTAGTTGATTATAATTAAATATTACAAAACATTTAATCATATTATTACTAAAAAGGGTCGACTTATTTCACTTCTGTTACACATATATTCTCTCTCTCTTTCATAAAAAAACTTGTCATTTTAACACTTTATTTTGTTATATGAAAATATCGTTGTGTATTTTTTTGATGTTCTCTAAACTAATAAGTCTTTCTTATCCAGGGTATTCTAGCTTATTAATGATAATACTAGATTAGGACCCGTGCTAGAGCACGGGTTGAAATTCCTTTTATTTATATTATAATTTTAGAATAAAAATTCGATTCCGAAAATCATGATTAATGCTAGATTAGGACCTTAAGAACTTTTAAAATCAATCATATAAATTATATTTTATTATAAAATTATAATATAAATAAAATGAATTTCAACCCGTGCTCTAGCACAAGTCCTAATCTAGCATTAAAGTTAATTTTTTAATTTTTGAATATGATCCCGAAGATCACAATTAATCTTGTTAAATTAGCGAGATTTGATTCCTTTGTTTATGATTGAGAGTATATTTTTATCCCTTTAATAACTTTTTGATTGATGTGGTAATATTGTGATTCTAGATATTTGGAACCATATACGTGATATTCCGAAAATAAAGTTTGGAATATCATTGAACTATCAATTTGGAATAACCCGTTTAAGATTTTCGGTTACAATTAAAGTTTTATTTGTTACAATTAATATATGGATTTATTTATAACCTATTTATAACCTATTTTTAATCATTTATTAAAATTATAAAGTCTACCAAAACATTGTTGTATACTTCCCTTTTATTATAAAGGGGATTTGCTTAGTGTATTTCTAAAGGTTATAAGGAAAATTTATATACCTTTCTTATTTTGTGTGAAAGTATATATATATATATTTTTTGTCATCATTAAAACGATAAGATCCGATTCATAACTAATCTTCATTACACGGATGAAGTCAAATTTTAGTGGAATCGGTCGCAGATATCCCCTATATATTAATAGAGGAACATTTTGACAAAAAGCTGAGGTGTCAGCATTACAGAACTCAGGACACTCTTTCTTTTATTTGTCATCAGTTTTTAAAAATACTAGTTTGAACCCGCGGTATACCGCGGGACTATTTTTGTTTGTATTCTGTTTCTAAAACATTTAAATATTCTAGTAAATATATGTACTTTTAATTTTGAAATAATTATCATTATTATTAGTTATTTTTTCCTTTAAATATTTTATAAGTTAAAAGATTTATACCATTAAAAATTAATAAAATATATGTATTGAAACGGTTGTGGACATGTATATATTTTTGCGGGCTTCGTAGGATGGTTAATTATTTTGTGAGTTAAAAAACTATAATATATGAAATAAATTAATATTTTAGCCTTAGTTCAAACCCGCAATGTCATGTCGGCTTTGGAACAGATTTAATGACTTTAACCCGCAAAAAATTATCCTACAATACACATGGGAGTATATAGTCTGCACCCATATGTCCCGCTTGAGTTTACAGGATTAGGATATATGAACATTTTACTAATTCAATTCTTCTAGTTTTGTCTTAATGGTGAAAACGTGATAATATGTGTTAACTCGTCATTTGAGATCTGAACCGCAACAAATTTAATTACTTTAACCCGCAAAAATATTCTTACTTTGATTAAGAAGAAATTTTTTTTCAAGTTTTTAAAAAATTATTTATTTAATTAATTATTAAATTAGTATTTAATGCAAATAGTAGTAGTTCCAATATTTTTGGAAAGTTGGGATAACGAGAGAATAATTGTTTACAAAAATAGGAAACTTTATCATAATTTAAGAAACTGTAAATTATAAAATATAAATATTTAATGTCAGTAGCAGTCTTGTAAATATGTGGCAAGTTCAGGATTTATTTGTTAAATGTACTTGCAAAATGTGTATATAGATTTACATTTATTTACCATTGTATTTTTTAGCCTTGGGCATTCGGGTATTCGGGTCGGGTTCGGGTAGGAACCGATCGGGTTCGGGTTTTTTGGGTAGAAGAGTTTAGGACCCAATAGGGTAAATAGAAAATATCGGTTCGGGTTCGGTTCAGATCTTACCGAGTTCGGATCGGTTCGGCTCTAAAATTTCAGAACCTATAAATACCCGAAAAAATTGGGTATCATCCGGGTTCGGGTTTTTTTGTACCCGATTACCCAAAATTTAACCCGTTAATCTGAATTTTACCCGATTACCCGGAAATTTTAATGTTAAATAGTAAATAAAAATTTTAAAATAACTTTTTTTTTAAATTGGTTAATTTTTTTAAAAATATAGCTAAACATTTCAATATAATTTTGGTTATTTTGAGTATTTTGATCTAGGAAGAACTAATATTTTTGAATTTTTAAGTTGCAATTTTGAATAACTATGTTATATAAAAAAAATATAACTAGTATTTTATGTATATTATTTTATTTCGAGTTTGTTGGGTACCCATTCGGTTCTCGGTTCGGTTCCGGGTTTGGTTCCGGTTCTTCGGGTTTAGGAGATTAGGACCCAATAGGGTATTTTATCGGTTCTGGGTTCGCATTCGGGTCCATATTTTCAGATCGGTTCCGGTTCGGGTTTTCGGGTCTGGTGTTTTTTGCTCAGGCCTAGTATTTTTCCAAAAATATAATTAACACCCAAAATGAATTTTTTTTATATTATCTTTCTAACTTAATTATATCCTTTAATTATATTTTCATAAAATCTTTAAAATTAATTTTAATAACCCTTTGTTCATATGATATAATAATATAAGATTGATATTATAATAACTCTCACGGCTTAAATTTTAATTATTATACAAAATTCTTTTTATAGATATGTAATACACAATCAAATTTTAAATATTTCAATTACCCATATATATAACAGATTTTGTAAATAAAAATTACAGTAAAAACAATAAACAATTATTTTATACCGCATTATGTGCGGGTTGTTACCTAGTGGTATTGTAACCACTTGAATAAAATTTTATTTATAATATTTTTATGTAAATAATATATAATATCTATTATCTTAAGTTTATCGTAACTATATATAGTCCATACACCAATTTAGGCGCTGCAAGTGGTAAGCTAGGTTTTGGAGGACCATGGAGTCATCTATGTTTATCTTAAAAATTTAAGTTTGTGAAAAAATTATTTAAAATTTTCTGTATTAAATGCTAATATCAGTAATTAATTTTCAAATTATAACCACAAATAATATTATGATTTTGCTGACTGTTTAAGTTTATAAAAAAAAACATGATGTAGTACCTTAGGTTTTGGAGATATATAGAGTAGTATATATGAAAAGTGTAAGAAAACTAATTTGATCACAAAAATCACCAAAGTAATTTCCAAAAATTAATGCGATTATACATATGATAATGTCTAAGAATCTTCCCGTATTTATCGGCATAACATATCTAAAACAAAAACAAAAAAAAAAAACTAAAAAACATGTGAATAAATTACCAAATATTTTTCAGAGGGTAGACATGTCCTTGAACTTTTTATCAATATAATAAATATTGTACTAATGTTGTCATAATGGTGGCGCCAGAACAAATGATGCAGACTAAGTAAGTAGAATAATTAGGGGGGGGGGAAATATTGGTTTAGGATTTAGAAAGAATTTTAATGACTTTATGTTTTTAAAAATCTTGCTGATTTTTAAAATCATAGAAAATTAGAAAGTAAAAATAAATGATTCTATAAGAGATTGTTTAAGAAGTTATTTTAAATCTTGCTGATTTATTTTTCCTAATCTTGTAAAATCTTTCAAAATCTTTCTATTTGATGAAAGAGTTTTCATGACTTTTGTTATGAAGTAAATTATATAAAATCCTAAACCAATAACACAAAATTTGAATTCATTAACAATCTAAGATTCTTTTGTTTTACTTGAATAACATAAAACTTTTAATGACTTTATAAAATTCTTAATCCAATAACACTAGATTTATCAAGATTTTAGATAACTTTTTACAAATCCACAACCAATAACACCAAATTTTTAAAGAGTTTTAAAAAGTCTTGATTGAATAACAACATATTTTACATAACTTTTAAAGTTATTAAAATTCTTTCTAAATTCTAAACCAATAAGTAAAAAAATGTAGATTGGAATGTTGAATGCCTAGTAAACACAACCCAACAAAATTATATTTAAATTTTGAGTTAATAAATATATAATTCATATTCATAGCATAGTTAAATTTGTTTTCTACACCACTTCAGTTAATCTAAATAATTTGTCTGATGGAATTGTTTTGATCGATATAAAAGTAACTCATCCATTTTAAAATGTAAATTGTTTAGCTTGTTTTAATTATCTTACAATTTAACGTATACTAGTCGATTGCCCGGACTACGTCCGAGACAAATATTAGTTTGATAAACTTTTATTTTTAGTTAGTTTTGATAAAATGAAATCTAAAAAGTGAAAGAGAAAAATGAATAAATATGAACAAAGCTTAAAGATTAAATAAAAAAGAAATTGAATTAATTGGAGTTAATTAAAAAATGATACGGTTATAATTATAAATTAGTTAGAAAGTGGATTAGTAGGAGTAAAATTAGGGATTTAATTTTTCTACAATTTTTTTGTTATTTTTTTACACGTATGTCTTATTTTTTTTGTTATTTAATTAAAATATAGAATAATAATCTATGTGGTAGAATTTTAATGGTCATGTGACTTGTGTGATTTATAAGATAAATGATAAGTGTTAGTGTATGTCACTGTGTTAGCATAGAAAAGTTGTTAATAATGTTCATATGCTTTTGTTGCTTTACAATTTTTAGTAGAAAAACATATATAACCTTTCATTGTAAAATAAAAATACAGCTCGGCCTCCAGCGCTATACAAATACCGGGAAGAAAAAACTTAATAAACGAAAAGGTTTTTATTTTATTTTTATTTTATTAATGGAGACTGCACAGAGGAAACCACAATTTGGTCGATGGTTGGTTCCACGTTTGGCTTCATTTATAAATCCGAACTAGAAAATTTATTGAGAAAACTATGTGCATAGTGCATACCATGTTCCCAAGTCTTAACTAATAGGAGAGGCAGGGCAACATGCCAACATCCAATTCTTCGGATGGATTACTATAACTTTTCAAAGTTTTTATAATTATACATAGCGGAATTTTTTTTATTACATTAAATCAATATAGGATATATGCAACTTTATGTTGATGTTGTAAGTGCATCAGAGCTCTGAAGATGACAGGAGCTTGCGAAGTGTCTCAGAGTGCTGATAGGCTGACGTGGCAGATGAGCTGATGTGGGAAAAGATTATGGACGCAGTGATAAGGAGCGTGAGGAGAAAGGAAGAAGAAGATCAAGATATACACGAGAAGATTGAGAGTATATTTGATCGAGAGGATTAGGGAGTATATTTCTTAGGATAAGGAATATTTCCTTTTAGTTAGGGATTCACAAAGATCTAGGTTAGAGATCATTTGTGAAGGGTTTAAATGGACGAGGGCTGGCCGCAAAAAGAGTCAGCACTCGAGAGATAAGAGAGAGAGATTTGTAAACCTTCTAGCAAACAAAAAGAGCTTTGAAGTTGAGTGTGTGTTACTCTTTTAGATCTACACAGGGTGTTGTGTTAGATAGACAAGAGAGTAGGCTTAGATTCATAACTTGTAAAAAGAAGTTTTATAAGTTTGAATAAAAGCGTTTGCTTGGCGCGTTTCCAAGTATTTTTAATGATTGTCATTCTCTATACCTTTACAATTGGTATCAGAGCAAGCACCTGATAAAAAGTTCTGATATCCTTTTTCAACAGGTGAGATCTTGCGGCAAGGGTATGGAGAAATCACTGGATTTGGTTGCGGTTCAATCACCATTGAAACTCGATCCTGAGTGCTTTGGTTTTTGGAAAGTGTCAATCAAGCAGGCCATCTCAAGCATCGACATGGAAGCATGGTTCGCTGTGGAAGATGGTTGGTCACATCCGACGAAAACAAATGAGAAGGGAGACTTGGTGCCTAAGCACAGGAAGAAATGGACAACCGAAGAAAAAGCAGAATCCAAACATAACTCACAAGCTCTGTCAGTTATCTTCAAATCGCTGCCTAGGGACATTTTAAACCAAGTTCAAGGATGTGAAGCTGCCAAGGAAGCATGGGACATTCTGGTAGTTACGTTCGAAGGCACAAGTAGGGTCAAACGCACAAGGCTGGACAATCTTGCTTCATATTTTGAGAACTTGCACATGACAGAAACTGAGTCAGTTGCAGATTACAGCAGCCGCCTGAGTGGTATCGCACAAGAAGCTATAGTTCTGGGCAAACGTTGCAAGGATAAGAAGCTGGTGAAGAAATTCCTCAGGAGTTTGCCAGATAAGTTTCAACCACACAGATCTACTATTGATGTGTCACTGAATTCTGATGAGCTCAAGTACAATCAAGTGGTTGGGATGATGCAGGCATTTGAGATACAGCTGAAGAAGAAAGAGAAGATAAATGAGAAATCATTTGCTCTTAAAGCCATTCAGGAGCAGAAGACTGCAGAGTCCCAGGAAATTGCAGATGAAGAAAAGGTGGGCTTGTTGGTTAGAAAATACTTTCGCAAAATGGAAAGAGGTCAACAGAAGGGAACATCATCAGTTCTGAAATCTGATACTGATAAGGAGATCAGGAAAGGTGACAAGCAAGAATGACAGTGTGCTGAATGTGAGGGTTTTGGGCATTACAAGTCTGAATGTCCAAACAACAAACGGAAAAATTCTTTGCAATGCTATGGATGTAAGGGCTACGGTCATACCAAGTTTGATTGTCCGTCACGTGAAAACAAGCAAAAGTCCTACATCACTTGGAGCGAGAGTGACTCGGATGAAGAGGTCAGCAAAGGAGAAGTTCTTAACAGCTTCCTTGCACTGCTGGGTGTCATTGAGGAAGATGAAGAAGATGATGTGGTGCTGGAAATCAAGGACGAAAATGAAAAGGTAAATTCTGATTCAGATGAAGAAGAGGCGGATTTGTCATTAGAAGATCAGATAGAGCTTCTCATCAAGACGGTGGTTCAAAAGACTCAAGACACCACACAGCTGACGGCGGAGAGAGATGCTTTGCAACTTCAGGTTGAAACAATCTCCAAAGAATTAAGTGAAGAAAAGGCACAGACTCTGCGGCTTGAGAAGCAGTTAGATGAACAGCTGAAGAATATCAGGATGCTGAATAAAGGAACCAAAGATCTGGATACACTTCTCAGTTCTGGAAGGTCCAGCAACCTAAAATGGGGTCTGGGCTATCAAGGAACCAACACCAATCAAGCCACTCAATTCGTCAAAGGAGTGGAGTCCAAATCCGAGCTGAAGGAGAGGAAGTTGTCTCAAACAACTAGAACGTGTGATCAGGTTCCTGTGAATCCCAATTTAAGAAACCCAAGGATGGTGGTATTCCCTGAGATAAATACTAGACCGCCATATGATATTAGTAGGTTGAGGGAGTCAATTCAAAGATCTGTTCAGCGTAGCAGAAGAAGAGGATGTTGGTACTGTGGGCATCTATCTCACTACAAAGCCCAATGTTATCAGTATCAGAATCGTGTGTCTAATCGTAGGCAACGTGGTGAGTTCTACCCAGCTGTAAGAAGAAGCACACAGGGGTATGTCAGGAAAGATGATCTCTACTGCCATGTGGCCTTCACAGCGGAAAAAACAGAGGTTGATCAAGCCAAGTGGTATTTTGACAGTGGGTGTTCCAGACATATGACTGGTGCTCGTGATAACCTATCACATCTAGAGGGTGTTGCTGGAGGAAGAGTTACCTTTGGTGATGGTGGGAAGGGCACAATCCGAGGGAAAGGCACAACTGGTGGAGACTCTCAACCACGCCTTAAGGATGTCTTTTTGGTGGAAGGGTTGAAGGCAAATCTGATAAGTATCAGCCAGCTGTGTGATGAAGGTCTGGACGTCACATTCACTAAGAAAGGGTGCAAGACTGTGGATCAACAAGGGTCAGTACGACTTAGAGGCAGAAGATCTGGTAACAACTGCTACATGTGGAAATCACCAATACATTACCTTAACACGACTGCTGAGTTAGATACAGAGCTGTGGCACCAGAAGCTTGGACATCTCAACATTCGCACGATGATGAAATTGGCAAATCAGGAGGTTGTGCGTGGAATACCTAAGCTAAAAGGTGATTCACATTTTATATGTGGTCCTTGCAACAAAGGCAAGCAAGTTAAGACGTCTCATGGGCCTGTGACAGATATTCGTACTAGCCATGCACTTCAGTTGGTACATATGGATCTGATGGGTCCGATTCAAGTTCAGAGCATTTCATGGCGTCGGTTCATCTTTGTCATGGTGGATGATTTTACGCGTTACACCTGGGTGCGTTTTCTTCGTGAGAAGGGTGATACTCTTGAATGCTTTCGTATTCTTGCCCTGCAAATTAAAAGTGAAAAATGTTCCATCCAAGCTATTAGGAGTGACCACGGAGGAGAATTTCAGAATGACAAGTTTGATCAATTCTGTAGAAATCAGGGCATTGTTCATCAGTACTCTGCTCCGAGAACCCCTGAGCAAAATGGTGTCGTTGAACGGAAGAACAGAACATTGCAAGAAATGGCACGAGCTATGTTGCATGGGAATCAAGTGCCACATCGGTTTTGGGATGAAGCTGTCAACACTGCTTGTTACATTATTAATCGTGTGTATGTCCGACCAGGAACCAGCAAGACTCCCTATGAGTTATGGAAAGGTAAACCACCAATTGTAAGCTATTTTCATGTGTTTGGCTGCCTATGCTACATTATGAATGACAAGGATCAGTTGGGCAAGTTTGACTCAAAGAGTGATGAAGGGATCTTTCTTGGTTACTCCGGACACAGCACTGCTTTCCGTGTCTACAACAAACGCACAAGAACAGTTCAGGAAACAGTCAATGTTGTCTTTGATGATACTTCGTTTCAACGGATTGATATGGTGCCTGTTCTTTCTGACAAGGATCTGGTAACTGATGATGAGAAGACTGAGCAAGCCTCTGGGAGTGCTAGTGATCACGCCAGCCCTGGACTGTCAACTGACGAGCTTCCTCCAACTTCTCAGGTTCATCGGAATCACTCCTCAGATGATGTCATCGGTGCGATTCAGGGGGGAAGAGTCACCAGGGGCAAGCAGATTGACTTTGCTCAGTTGGCTGGAAGGAAACAGAAGTCTGTAATTCTAGACACAGTCTCTCAGGACTCTGAGATAGTTCAGTTTGCCTGTTTTGTTTCTACTATGGAACCTAAGAATCACAAATAGGCCCTTCGAGATGAGTTCTGGGTTGCTGCAATGCAAGATGAGCTGGAACAATTTGAGCGCAGCAGTGTGTGGGAACTTACTAAACGGCCAGCTACTGTCAATATAGTGGGAACAAAGTGGATCTTCAAGAATAAGAGTGATGCCAGTGGATGTATTGTAAGAAATAAAGCAAGACTTGTGGCTCAAGGTTACTCTCAAGTCGAAGGAGTTGACTTTGATGAAACCTTTGCTCCGGTGGCAAGGCTGGAATCCATCAGGTTCATGTTTGGTATGTCATGTGCTCTTAAGTTTACATTACATCAGATGGATGTTAAGAGTGCATTTCTGAATGAGATTTTACAAGAAGAAGTGTTTGTAGAACAACCAAAAGGTTTTGAGAATCCACAACATCCTGAGCATGTATATCGCCTGAAGAAAGCACTATATGGTCTCAAGCAGGCTCCAAGAGCATGGTATGAGAGGTTAACTACGTTTCTTCTGGATCAAGGATATGTTCGTGGAAGTGTCGACAAGACACTGTTTGTTCTTAACAGCAACAATGCCTTGATGTTTGTTCAGATCTATGTAGACGATATTATCTTTGGTTCTACCTGTCAATCTCTGGTGCAAAGGTTTGTGAAAAACATGTCACAGGAGTTTGAGATGAGTATGGTGGGAGAGCTGAAATACTTTCTGGGTCTGCAAGTGAGACAATCAGCTGATGGAATCTTTGTGTCTCAGAGCACCTATGCCAAAGAATTGGTACAGCGGTTTGGTTTAGGGAAGAGTAAAGAAGCTAAGGTACCTATGGGAGTCAATGACAAGCTTTCAAAAGATGAGGAAGGAGAGGACGTGGATGAACGACTATACAGAGGTATGATTGGGAGTTTGCTCTACCTGACAGCGAGTAGGCCTGACATTTGTTTGTCAGTTGGGATTTGCGCACGGTACCAGGCCAAGCCTAAGGTGTCACACTTGTTAGCAGTCAAGAAGATCATCAAGTATGTCAAGGGGACAGTGAACTTTGGTATTTTCTTCACTAAGGATACCAACACCAGTTTGAGCGGGTACTGTGATGCTGATTGGGCCGGTTCTGTTGATGATCGCCGAAGTACAAGTGGAGGGTGCTTCTTTATGGGCAACAATCTAATCTCATGGCACAGCAAGAAGCAGAACAGTGTCTCACTGTCAACCGCTGAGGCAGAATACATTGCGTTGGGCAGCTGTTGTACACAGCTCCTGTGGATGCGTCAAATGTCCTCTGACTATGGTATGGTTTCTGACACCTTGTTAATTCACTGTGATAATTTGAGTGCCATAAACATTTCCAAGAATCCTGTCCAGCATTCTAGAACAAAACACATAGATATTAGACACCATTTTGTTCGTGAACTTGTTGAGGCGAAACTGATTGAGATAGACCATGTGAGCACTGATTTTCAATTGGCTGATTTGTTTACTAAGCCTCTGGATTTCAACAGATTTATAAATCTGAGAAAGTCCATTGGTGTCTGTGAACTCTAACTATTTCTCTGAGTTGTGTTGGTCTAAGGCAGGAACTGGAGCTAGAACAGATCATAGAAATCCTGGAATATATAGAAGATCAACATCTGAAAGAGTATGGGAAATAGCTGCCTGTCATGCCGGTCTGTCCATCCTGTGAAACGTTGTCATGATTAAGGAGGTCAAAGAGCTGTGAAGAGACATGCACAGTCATTCGAAGGTTTTAACAACCTAAGAAATGATGAATCTCAAATCAGTGACTGACACAATCAAATGATGTCACTGAAGCCCATCTTCGACAATTCAAAAGGTTGTGATAGTTTCTGGTGAAGGTTCTGAACAAGTGGCTGATACGACAAAGGTCTGGTTAGTGTTCTGTTTTCTGCACTGATTTAAATTATTAAAAAAAATATATATAATTTAATGCTCATGTGTGTTTGATTCTCGTTCAGGGTCCCTCAGATTCTGTCATTAGTGGCTGTGTGTATCTGTGTTTTGGATTCATGAATCTGTTAACATGGATTGAGAAAGAGGAAGAATGAGATTTATTAATGGATTAGTGTTAATTGTGATTGATTGAATTAACGATTGAATGCAGTCAAATGAGGAAATAGATGCAGTGTACACTAATGTTTAATTAAGTGGTTTCAGGAAAACTTTAATGTTTTGGGCCGAGTTTGTGCAGCCTATTGAGGACTCACGGAGGTGTATAAAAAGGAGCAGCTAGGGTTTTGGCGTTTTCCTCATCAACTTTGCAACTTCAATCCTGTGTCGATTAATCTTCTGTTCAAAATTCCCTTCTCCATTCAATCAACGCGCTATCAACGATGAAGTCAATCTTTAGTGGTTTCCACTATGATTCCAGCTCAGATGAGGAGCTTCACACCCCACCATCCTCATTGCCACCACCCACTCCACATGCTCCGATCGATCCCGCGATTGCCATGGTGGTCTACCAGCCTCGAGAGGAATCTGTCACCGCATCACCAACTCGGGTGAATCGAGTTCCTTCGCCTTCTCATGGGAATCAGGAGACCTGCGACTCCTCGTCTTCTCCGCCGAGAGAGGTGACTTCTCGATCTCCGATGGTCGATCTTACCGGTGATGTGCCTGTACCTGCCCTACCATCTCAAGGAGTCTCATCCCGGTTACGCAAAAGACAGCCGCCTACTGATCTAGACAGTCGTGACTCCAAGCGCCCATCTCTCCACAAAGAAAAGGGCACTTCCACTGCATCCCGAGGAGCCTCGTCAAGGGATTTCGATGCCAAACGGTTCATCTCCTCGGAAGCTGTTCGACGATACGGGTTCTTTGCCTCTCGTACGCTTGCCCCAGAAGTTTGTTATCCACTCGATGCTGCAGACAAGACTAGAGAGTTCATAGACAACGCTGGGTTGCTTAAAACTGTTACTCAGATTGGCTCGTACGACTCGGAGGTGGTCTATGAATTCTGGGCGAATCTTCCAACGGTCAAGATTGAGGGGGAGTCTGTCGACGTGCTCGTCCGAGACTGGGTCTATGAATTCTCTCCAAACCGTATCAATGCCCTGTTTGGTCTGAAGTCTGTGGATGTGCGCGAACAGAGGTTGCAGACGGCTGCAATTCTGGAGGAGGATCTAGCTCTGTTTCTCTCTGACGGAAGAGTCAAATCCTGCAAGCAGCTGGTGTCCACTGCAATTAAGAACCCGGTGATCAAGTATCTGCATCGGATCTGCTGTAGCAACTGGTCTCCTACCGTGAACACAGGGTACATCTCGACGAATAGGGCTCTGGTGATCTACATGATCATGCATGGGATCTCGTTTGATTTCGGACGTATGATCTACGACCAGATCATTCAGCTAGGGTTGCAAGCTCAGTCTGGTTTCCGGTTGCCGTTTCCAAGCCTCATCTATCAGCTGCTGACTGCTCAGAGACATGTTCCGAGTTTGTCATCAAAAGATGCAAAGAAGGCTAAGGGGAAGAAGACATCATCCGTCCCTGTTGAACCTGTTTCGTCAAAAGGATCATCTGCAGAGCGCAAAGCCATCCGGTTAGCAATCAAGATCCTGCAAGATGCCTTGGATACCACTCCAATTTTCTGATTTAGCTTCTTGGTATTTTTGACTAAACTGTGCCAAACAAGCAGGGGGAGATGAGTCTGATTCAGAGGCTTGAGGGGGAGATTAAGCTATGGGGGAGCAGTTTTTGTTATTGCTCACTGTTTTTTATTTGTTCTTTTTGTGGTTCTCCCCTGTTTAAAATCTGAAACTTTTAGACTTGTGTTTTTTGGTTCTTTGTTGGTCTTGAACAATTTATTTTTAAACAAGTCTTTATTGGTTAACCGTCTTGTGTTGATTGCTGGAATATTTTGCTAGTACGGTTGTGTTTCTGTCTTGGCTGTATTGTCTGTGCGTTTTCAGGGTTGATGCTGCTGTTGCTTGTATGGCAAGATTCAGTCAAAAAGGGGGAGATTGTAAGTGCATCAGAGCTCTGAAGATGACAGGAGCTTGCGAAGTGTCTCAGAGTGCTGATAGGCTGACGTGGAAGATGAGCTGACGTGGGAGAAGATTATGGACGCAGTGATAAGGAGCGTGAGGAGAAAGGAAGAAGAAGATCAAGATATACACGAGAAGATTGAGAGTATATTTGATCGAGAGGATTAGGGAGTATATTTCTTAGGATAAGGAATATTTCCTTTTAGTTAGGGATTCACAAAGATCTAGGTTAGAGATCATTTGTGAAGGGTTTAAAAGGACGAGGGCTGTCCGCAAAAAGAGTCAGCACTCGAGAGATAAGAGAGAGAGATTTGTAAACCTTCTAGCAAACAAAAAGAGCTTTGAAGGTGAGTGTGTGTTACTCTTTTAGATCTACACAGGGTGTTGTGTTAGATAGACAAGAGAGTAGGCTTAGATTCATAACTTGTAAAAAGAAGTTTTATAAGTTTGAATAAAAGCGTTTGCTTGGCGCGTTTCCAAGTTTTTTTAGTGATTGTCATTCTCTATACCTTTACAGGTGTTAGTTGTTTACAAATCTTTCAAACGGTCAAGATTGTTCTATTGTTAAACGTTTTATTTTCTTTTGTTATTTTTTTTTATGATGTTGTTCCTCTTAAAAAGAATGTTGCATAATATAATTAAACTACATGAAAATTCTATACGCTATCTTATATTTCTCTCTTTTTCTGGTCAAAATTTAAATACAAGGCCAAAAATTTATATAAAAAAATCAGAACATTTGTTTAGGTATTATGCATATATTCTTCTTTTACTTCTCTATTATATTATTTAAGCAACTTTTCAAACAAATAACCCTATTTTATACCAAATATCACTGTACTAAATTACAAAATATAATAACAGAATATTATTATTAATTTGTTGCAACCAGAAAACAGATTTTTAGTGTTATAACCGAATCAGAGGTAAGTCATATTCAAACAAATATTAATATAGTTATTTTTAGTGTTAATTAATATTTTTCTTTTATTTTTCAACTCAAAAAAATTTATAAAATCAGAAAAAAATATTGGTTATGTAAAATCTTAGTTGATTCACGTAAATATATTATAAATAGTTTTCAATAATATTTTAGAACAATAACAAATCTTATAAAATGATTTTATTTTTTTATAGCCCAATATTTTTGAAATTATTTTAACAGATTTCATTTATTGTTTCAGAAATTTTAGGAAACAATAATAAACTATTTAGAACAATTATAAAACTTAATTTTATTTATAAAACTAAGATTAAATATATGCATCCTAAATCATTTAATAGTGACATATATATCTTAAAACTAAGATACAACATTGCTTAATATTATATTTTATTAAAATCTAAGAAATCACAAATATTATATTTTATTTAATATAATATATATAACTAAAAGATAAATCAAAAAGTTAAATCAAGATTTCTAAACATGACCGCTTCAATACATGTTTTGTTATTTTTAGGATTTTACCAAATTTTTATAATTCACGCATTTGAACATTGTATCATGTAGCCAAAACGGGTTGAAATTAGAGTATGAAACTAAGTAAATGAAATATAAAAGGTTATAAAATGTATAGCACGGGAAACTATCTATATATTTCTATGTGCTAATTATCTAGAATGAAATATTGTCCAGTCAAGATATACTCATGAGTTAATTAATAGAAATACCATGAACAGTGAAAAGTTTAGTCAAACTGCCACTTTTTTCCTTTATTTTCTACACTGCCACAATCCTCATTTAAAAAGACAAAATTGTCCTTGACAAACACTATGCTGTTGATAGACAAAATGCCGATGATGGACAAGATGAGATGATAGACAAGATTTTGATGATAGACAAGATTTTGATGATAGACAAGATGTTGATGATAAACAAGATCTCGATGGTGGACAAGATGTCGATGATAGACAAAATGCGAATGATAGACAAGATGTCGATGATGAACAAAATGCGGATGATAGACAAGATGTGAATGATGAACAAGATGTGGATGATGGACAAGATGCAGATGATGGACAAGATGATATGGAGAAGGATCCCAGCGAGAAACCCAATCCTCAGCATCATCTTTTGGTCTAATCTCATCCACATCATCATTTTCTTTTGGTCCACTATCTTCGACCTCTTCTTTTGGTCAACCATCTTCCATGTTATCACTTTTTCCATCATCCACATGCTCTTTTGGTCCACCATCCTAAATGTTATCACCTTGTCCATCATCCTCAACATATTCTTATGGTCCATCATCCTACATGTTATCACCTTGTCCATCATCCTCCACGTCATTTTCTTCTTCATTGTCTTCTCATCATTCTCCCTATCGTCTTGTCCATCATCGCATTTTGTCCATCATCTGCTTCTTTTTCATAATCTGCATCTTGTCCATCATATGTATTTTGTCCATCATCTTGTCCACCATCTTGTCCATCATCCGTATATTTCCCGCCAAAACCATGAAAGATACAACTTTTCCCTTTTCTTTGCTTCATTATTATTATGAGGGCAAAACCATCTTTTAACACTATGCCATAAAGTTGTTTTGTGGCATTTTCTTTAAGGTTTTGAGAATGTGGCATTGGTGAAAAGATTTTTTTTTAAATATGGCATTTTTGACAAAAATCCCTATACTCATTATAGATATACTCTTTTAATTTTGATCATTCGAAATAAAAATAAAAATAATTATCCACAGAAAACTATTAAACCTCCACTATCTAAACAGTGCGGGTTACAATTTCTTTTAGCAATTTTTTTACATTTGATGATTTTATTTTCTAAAAGATTTCGTCCATTTCACAAATTAATTCAAAATTTCAGAGGATTTGATATATATAATTTAATATAATAAGATGATTAACAAATCGACTAAATTCTCTATCGTAGGAGAGTTTATATGTTGTCCTGTCACACTATTCAAAACATATATGTAATTTACGGATTAACTTATTTAATAATTATAAATATTCAAATTTTAAATCAGGTCACGAGTAAATAAGAATTTTCTTGATTCTACCAATTCTAAAAAGTTTAAGCAATTATACGCAAAACCTAATAATGGTAAGTTGTTAAGTTTATTGTACCGACTATAGTCAAAACCGGAGTATGAAACTAAGTAAATTAAATTTATAAATTATAAAATAAATAGAATAAATCAAATAAAGATAATACTATTATTTTTTAAATAATAAATCAAAATTTACGTAAATATTTTCTCGCACTGTACAATGTGGGTTATCATCCAGTTTTTAGAATTATTATATTTGCCTTCAATTTCAGGTTTTACCCTTCTAATTTTCTGGATAGTATAATTGAGAACAAATAATGAGCTTATATTAATCTTTGATTAATTTAGGATAATGTTACTATAGTTATATATAAAATTAGTCAATAAGTTTGGAGAAATGCCATTTGTTAGTGATACTAAGATTTTTGTATCTCCTAGTAGGTTCAATTAACCTTATGTGTTGTAGTACTTAAGGTGTCAATCCAAATGGGATGTTGCTAACAATCAAGATGCAATCAAGAAGTCACAAGTTAAGCCAATTCAAAAGAGTGTTTTTCCTAACAATCCTAGAGTGATTAAAATGCAAAACCGAAAGGAGTCACCGAACTAGAAACGAGAATGCATGACAGGAAGCGAAAATGAATAAAAACATAAAGTCTAAGCATGAACTAAATAAGCGAGAAACGAAACAGTCTCGGGAATGTAATAAAAATCAGAAAGATAAAAGTCCTAAGGATGGGAGTAATTGACGTCGGTGGATTATCCTAGTCTACAGAGTGTTTAACATGCCACAAGCAATCTATCCCTAAACAATGAACATCACGACTTAGCTAATCCAATCTCTTGACAGAAGCTACTCAGACTCAACCACTTCCAAACCTAGCTCTCGCTAGAGAAACATGATCAAGCATGGCATGACAGACAAGTTCATTCACGTCAACAAACATCCTAGACAACTAATCTCTTAGGCTAGGAACGTAAGTCTCTGGCACTAGTTGGTCAGACATTTCATCAAACACCTTTTGGGTGTGGAAGTGTCTCGAACCTAGTCCCAATTGATCAGAGAGAAACTAGTTTATCTTACTCTAGTTTAGAAGGGAATTCTACAATCAAAGCTTATACACTCTACATCCTAAGAATCTCCACCTAATCTATCCCATCCTCAAAAACTAACGCACTACTCAGATCCAAAATTCATCATCAACAACATAAACTAAGAAAACATTGAAACAAGCATTCTTGGATAGGTAAAAATGAGATGAAAAAATTTGTAGAAGAAATCAAATGCAAATACTCAATAAGTTCAAAGATATTGGGATACAAAGTCAGAGTACGTTTTTTGGTGGCTAGGAAAACCTTACAAAAGAAAACAAGATAAAAACTAAGATATCCAAAATGTATTTATAGTAAAAACATGTAAATCCCTAAAACTTAAAACGACAAGGTGAAGCGTCGGTTTGGGAATCTCCTGAAGCGCGTAAGACAGAACATCTTCCTGACATGTGCAGTCCAGTCGCGTGTCGTCTCTCCCTAGAGTGAGGTCGAGTGGAGTGAGTAGGAGTGGCTCCAGTGATGGCTCGATTGTAGAAGTGAGGAGCGCTCGATTGTGGAAGTGAGGAGCGCTCGATTGTGGAAGTGAGGAGCGCTCGATTGTGGAAGTGAGGAGCGCTCGATTGCGGAAGTGAGGAGCAGTTCGATTGTGGAAGTGAGGAACGCTCGATTTCGGAAGTGAGGGGCGCTCGATTGTGGAAGTGGGGAGCGCTCGATTGCAGAAGTGAGGAGCAGTTCGATTGCAGAAGTGAGGAGCAGCTCGATTGTAGAAGTGATGAGCGCTAGATTGCGGAAGTGAGGAGCAGCTCGATTGTGGTAGTGAGGAGCGCTCGATTGCAGAAGTGAGGAGCAGCTCGATTGTGGAAGTGAGGAGCGCTCGATTTCGGAAGTGAGGAGTAGCTCGATCCTATGCGCTTCCAACGTCTCCTAAACACCTGAAAAACTCCGAAATGCACAATGTATGCAAGGATTCCTAAACATGCAAAATGTACGAAAGAGGTTCTAAAATGATGCAAAACAAATAGTTGTCCTAGCTAAATGCATGACAAATACAGGCTAAGGAGATGCAAAATACAGACATATCAACTCCCCCAAACTTATTCTTTGCTTGCCCTCAAGCAAACTATCAAGAACAGAGTATGGAAGAGAGGTGTGAATATGGGGTCTCAGAACCTAAACATGCTGAATAGAGTAGTTAGAATCAAGGTCCTTGTTTTTAGTTCTATGATGCATGGTGAAGGAACTTTATTTCAAATCTACACATGCAATCCTATCAATCATCCCCTTTAACATTCATTAACAAAGAACCGTAAATCAAGCTAAGCAATGTCACTGAACTCATTTGGCTAGGGTAAAGGTTTGAGACATAGATGGTCTCCTCATCACGTGGTTTTATCAATACAGAACAAGGTTCTCTCACGAAAAGGAGTTGAGCTTAAGAGAAGGCTAAAGGTTGAAACCAACTGATACATACAAGAGTAGTGTCCTGTCTACCCAAAGAACACTCCAAACTGAAGTTAGTCCTAACTCTACCCTTCATCAGAAACTTCATCTCAAATTTTCTACACTTAGTCTTAGGAGGAGTTCACTTCTTTTCATTCTAGCGGATTGGGAAATCTTTATTATCACTATGGTTCGTTTTCTTTTCTTTGCTTTGTCTAATCTTTTTATTTTATGCCCAGAACCAGTAACTCTTTTTACTTTGCTCAACCCAAATCCTTTACTAGACTTGCAAACTAAACACATCCCCCTCCTAAAAACTTTCTACCTCTTTACTTTTCTGCACAAATCCATACCCAATACCCAAAATCGAGTTCTCACCTAGTCCTACTAGTCCGGATAACGCGAACTAGAACTACACAGTATCCTACTCTTGTCGGCTAGAACCTAACACTTTCTAACAAGCTCAACTCGGAAAAGGCCTGACACTCAAGAATACAATTGGCTTGAAAGAACGGTTGGTTAAGGGTGCAGGGAACTGTTCCAAAGATGGGAATCAGCTACTTGGATTGACAAGGGTGGTAAAAATGTGAAAGACAATCCAAGTATGTGTATGGTATCCATGAGTTCAACTTCAATGCATCACATGATAATTGCAAGTCAGGATTAGGTTCAGGTAGATAGGGAATGATATCAATTCAAAACATGCTTCAATCTTACATTTTGAAGTTCAATCAACAAGCATCAAAGAACTAATAACAAGGGCCTTGATCCTATCCTATTGAATCCAACATGCTAACAAGGTCACAATCATCATCAACCCCTATGCTAAATGCAACAACCCTACATGCACAACACTAGACTCAATCCTAAAATGCAAGTGCAAACTACATGAACACTCTGTTTTTGTGGAGATTTTCGTTTTTTTTTTTTTTTTTTTTTTTTTTTTTTTTATTATGCAATAGATGGATGCAAACTCAAACATGATATGATGCAAAAATTAAAATAAGAATCACAGAACACAACATCAGATACATCATCTCAAACCCTCCCCCAAACTTAAATTACACAGTCTCCTGTGTAAGAAAAATTTGCAGGAGGATTTAAGAATCACAACAGAAACAATGCAGGAATGAAATGGTATGTACAAAGGGAGAGTCGGAGTACCTCAGTAGTAGAAGAAAGAGTCTGTGCTCACCCAAGGAGGAGCGTGAAACTGACTCTGACCTTCGCCTTGTTTGGGATCCGCGGGTGTGACATCAGCTGGTTGGTCGACTTGCTGCTCAACTGCTTGCGTGTTCTGATATATGTTCGGCTGCTCGTCACAATGCATGTCGTCAACTCTGGACTCGCCATGATCTGATACTAGTACAACCACCTCTGCATGCTCATAATCCCCTAGATGTTTGATCTGCTGCTCAACTCCGTGCATGCCCAGATGCGGGCTCGAGCGGGTGTTGTGAGTGGCTCGAGAGAGGAAGTCGGAATGTGGCTCCATTGGGGCAGTTGGGAATGTCGGCTCGATTCGTTGGTTTGGAACTGCGAGAACAGCGGCTCGAGTGAGGTAGTCGAGAAGGTCGAGTCGCGAGCGTGATGTGCCGGTGTCGGTCGAGTCGAGTTTTATAGACCCCTCTAGAATGTCTTGTCTAACCATATACTCTTTAGCATTCTGCCCAGGTTCAATAAGAAAAGATCTTCTCTTCTTCATTATCCCCAACCTCTGTCTTGCTTTTCTTGGAGAATAAATTTTAACTTTATCCTGGAGCTGCATGATTTGCCCTCTCATCTCCTCCAACATGGCTGTTAACTCTGACACTGTATCCCTTAAAATCTTGGTTAATTTGGGTTCAGACAAACTGTCAAGCGCGGGAGGAATTGTCTCTTGCGGTTGGTGATTAGGAAGTAGGTCTCGATGCTTAGGGAGGGTAACAACTGCACTCGAGTTGGAGAATGGTCGAGTGACACTTTGAGTTTTCTCTTTGGTTACCAAAACCTCTGTTTCTGCCTCATTCACATCCTCAAAGATGCCAAACCCAGATTTCTGATCTTTCTCTTCAATCAACGAAGGTCTGTCCATCAATAGTTGGTTTCTTCTTAGAATCCTTGATATCAAACTTCATCTTAAATTTTTACCCAGATTGAGATCAATCATCTCCTTCTTTACATCAATGACTGCTCCAGCTGTAACTAAGAAAGGCATTCCTAGCACCACAAAGTCAATAGAAATCTCAGCTTGTCCAATTTTGATGGGCAGGTTCTCTAATAGACCATGAGGGAATCTAGTAGTCCTATCAGCCAATATTAAGCGGAGGTTGCATGACTTGTATTCATTGAATCCTAGCCTCTGAGCTACAGAGAGTGGCATGAGGCTTACTGAAGCACCAAGGTCACATAGGCACTTTTTGAATGTCAATGGACCTAGAGAACAAGGCAAGGTGAAAGAACCAGGGCCCTCTAGCTTCTTTGGGATAATCATCTTCTGAATAACAGCTTTGCATTCATGAATAACCCCACCTATGTTATGCACTACCCTCTCATCTTCCAAAACCTTAGCTTGAGCTCTTTTAGCTATCTCCTCCTTCTCTTTGGTCCTTTCTGTTACCAAATCAGTTAAAAACTTTTGATATTGAGGCACAGTGCAAATGCATCAAGCAAAGGCATCCTAAGTTCAATCTCCTTGACTTGGTTTTCGAACAGAGCTTTATAGTTCTCAGTAAGCTGCTTCTTAAACCTCACTGGAAATGGTAGAGGTGGCTTGTATGGTGGAGGAATGAATCTCACAGGTTTATCCTTAGGAGCAGTGGGTTCTTTAGTAGCTTCAGGATCAGATTGCTTTGCTGACTTAATTGGATCCTTGAGCACCTCGACAGGATCCTTTATCTGAACTTCTTGTTGAAGAAATTCCTCCCCATTTAAACTCTCAGTGTCCTCAGTGAGCCGTACATCTACAGCTTGGATGGTGATGGCATGCATAGTAGCATAGTCCTTGGGGTTTTGAACTGCTTTTCCAGGTAGCTGGCCAGTTGTTGGGGTAGAAGTAGAAACAGTCTTGCCTTCCATATACTTCATCTTGGAGTTAAGAGCTTCAAACTTGACATTCAAATCATTGTAAGAACATTCCATCCGCTGACTGAGTTCAACAAACTTCTTAGCAGTATCCAGGAAACCACTAGCTTGACCCTGAAGAATTTGTTGCATTATATGCTTCATTTCTTGATTTGGGGTAGGAGTAGGCTGAACTGGTTGAGGATGGAATCCTGGCGGTGGTCCTGACGGAGCTTGGTAACCCTGCTGGAACTGTTGTTTTGGAGCGAATCCCGGATTGTAAGGCACAAAAGATTTTTGTTGATCTTGTTGTTGTTGCTGAGGCGGGTACACCTGATCTTGTGGATTAGCAACATTAGTACTTCGGTAAGACAAATTGGGGTTCGTCTTATAGGGATTGTAACCTTTGTTGTATCCACCCTGATTCTGAACATAGTTGATCTCCTCAGTCTGCTCACCCTCCCCATCTGGAACTTGGAAAGGGTCATCCTCAGAGACGAAGTGGACGCTCCTCTGCTGACTCAGCAAGATACGGTCAAGCTTCTCATTGACATTCTTGAGGTCCTTCTTGTACTTCTCGTCAGACCCAGAGTCGCTGCAAAATGTGTGGTCATAATCCTCGTTGTAGTTGCCGTCGGACTGAGCGAGGTTCTCCACCAGTTGCCAACCTTCATCGACGTCCTTGTTCAGGAAGTTACCGTTAGAAGCGGTGTCAAGCAGCATACGTATTTTGGGAAGGACACCACGGTAGAGAGTACTCAGTAATGACTCGTTGCAGAAACCATGGTGTGGGCACTGGCAGTGGTAACCCTTGAAACGCTCCCATGCTTCACAGAATGATTCAGAGCTCTTCTGAGTGAAGCTGGAAATCTCATTCCTGAGACGTGCTGTTCTAGAGTTGGAGA
Organism: Camelina hispida; assembly: GCA_023657505.1. Taxonomy (NCBI): domain Eukaryota; kingdom Viridiplantae; phylum Streptophyta; class Magnoliopsida; order Brassicales; family Brassicaceae; genus Camelina; species Camelina hispida. The sequence continues at coordinate 29,695,910 of CP094637.1, forward strand.
AAAACTTGGCCAAGAATGCCTTCTTGCAGCCATCCCAGGTGGTGATTGATCCCTTGGGAAGGTTTTTCTCCCACTGATGAGCTTTGTCTCCAAGGGAGAATGGGAAGAGGCGTAACTTGTAACCATCCTCACTCACACCGTTGATCTTCGTGAGACTGCAAAGACGGTCGAACTCGTCCAAATGGTCGAGTGGATCCTCCATAGGTAACCCGTGAAACTTGTTTCCTTGGATCATGGTGATCAGACCACTTTTGATCTCGAAGTTGTTGTTCTGCACGGCGGGAGGGACGATTCCAACACGCTGAGTATGAGTGTTCGGTGCATCCCCAACACCAATGTTTCGCGGTCCCTGATGTGGTTCATGTTGTTGTTCCATAGTGACTTGTGCGGGATGATCATAGTGTTGACAAGCTTGTCGTGGGCGTTGCAACCGATTGATTTCGTCGATAACAGGAACGAGATTCTGATGCCCTCTTGATCTGGTGTGCATGCAAGGTTGCAATCAACAGGTACCTGAGATGCAAAACAAACAAGCAGACAACCAAAACAAGTTAGTACTCAGATTGATTGTGTAACAGAACTTAATCTTGCAAAACTTGAAATCTTAAATGTAGCAAAAAGAATCCCAAATGGCAACGGCGCCAAATTGATACTAGGATTTTTATATCTCCTAGTAGGTTCAATTAACCTTATGTGTTGTAGTACTTAAGGTGTCAATCCAAATGGAATGTTGCTAACAATCAAGATGCAATCAAGAAGTCACAAGTTAAGCCAATTCAAAAGAGTGTTTTTTCTAACAATCCTAGAGTGATTAAAATGCAAAACCGAAAGGAGTCACCGAACTAGAAACAAGAATGCATGACACGAAGCGAAAATGAATTAAAACATAAAGTCGAAGCATGAACTAAATAAGCGAGAAACAAAACAGTCTCGAGAATGTAATACAAATCAGAAAGATAAAAGTCCTAAGGATGGGAGTAATTGACGTCGGTGGAGTATCCTAGTCTACAGAGTGTTTAACATGCCACAAGCAATCTATCCCTAAACAATGAACATCACGACTTAGCTAATCCAATCTCTTGACACAAGCTACTCAGACTCAACCACTTCCAAACCTAGCTCTCGCTAGAGAAACATGATCAAGCATGGCATGACAGACAAGTTCATTCACGTCAACAAACATCCTAGACAACTAATCTCTTAGGCTAGGAACGTAAGTCTCTGGCACTAGTTGGTCATACATTTCATCAAACACCTTTTGGGTGTGGAAGTGTCTCGAACCTAGTCCCAATTGATCAGAGAGAAACTAGTATATCTTACTCTAGTTCAGAAGGGAATTCTACAATCAAAGCTTATACACTCTACATCCTAAGAATCTCCACCTAATCTATCCCATCCTCAAGAACTAATGCACTACTCAGATCCAAAATTCATCATCAACAACATAAACTCAGAAAACATTGAAACAAGCATTCTTGGATAGGTAAAAATGAGATGAACAAATTTGTAGAAGAAATCAAATGCAAATACTCAATAAGTTCAAAGATATTGGGATACAAAGTCAGAGTACGTTTTTGGTGGCTAGGAAAACCTTACAAAAGAAAACGAGATAAAAACTAAGATATCCAAAACAAGACTTAACAAAATGTATTTATAGTAAAAACATGTAAATCCCTAAAACTTAAAACGACAAGGTGAAGCGTCGGTTTGGGAATCTCCTGAAGCGCGTAAGACAGAACGTCTTCCTGACATGTGCAGTCCAGTCGCGTGTCGTCTCTCCCTAGAGTGAGGTCGAGTGGAGTGAGTAGCAGTGGCTCTAGTGATGGATCGATTGTAGAAGTGAGGAGCGCTCGATTGTGGAAGTGAGGAGCGCTCGATTGTGGAAGTGAGGAGCGCTCGATTGTGGAAGTGAGGAGCGCTCGATTGCGGAAGTGAGGAGAAGTTCGATTGTGGAAGTGAGGAACGCTCGATTTCGGAAGTGAGAGGCGCTCGATTGTGGAAGTGAGGAGCGCTCGATTGCAGAAGTGAGGAGCAGTTCGATTGCAGAAGTTAGGAGCAGCTCGATTGTGGAAGTGAGGAGCGCTCGATTGCGGAAGTGAGGAGCAGCTCGATTGTGGTAGTGAGGAGCGCTCGATTGCAGAAGTGAGGAGCAGCTCGATTGTGGAAGTGAAGAGCGCTCGATTTCGGAAGTGAGGAGTAGCTCGATCCTATGCGCTTCCAACGTCTCCTAAACACCTGAAAAACTCCAAAATGCACAATGTATGCAAGGATGATGCAGAAACTTCCTAAACATGCAAAATGTACGAAAGAGGTTCTAAAATGATGCAAAACAAATAGTTGTCCTAGCTAAATGCATGACAAATACAGGCTAAGGAGATGCAAAATACAGACATATCAGTTAGTGTGTGTTTTTCAAAACCATTCAGTTACCGTTTTTCAAAACCACTCAGTTTCCGCATTTGTTAGTGTGCTGTTTTTCTTCCAACAAGCTTCAACCACATTCCTAACCTCAGATCTTCATTCAGCAAGAAGGATCTATCAAGGACAGCAAAGATTCTTCACAAAAACTCTTAGGAACTAATCTTACTCTCTGGAAGGATGAAAAGTAGCTAAAATTAGACAAAAGCGTCCAGTTTTCCCTTTTGATATCCGACCTTAGGGTTTCCTACACAAAACCGCATCAAACCGATGATCTAAAACCGAACCGGCAGAACCACCAATTGATGGTGTTGGTCGGCACCCTCCATGGTGTCGATCGATACCCAACCCAAAAATCCAAAAGTTGTTTTGCGGATGTTAAAATTCTCCCCACCCAGCATAGATTCGTCCCCCTGGTGTCAATCGACACTGACACCTGGAAGGTTGGTATCGACCAACATCCTCCTAGTGTCGATCGACACGGGCAACCTGGTGTTGACTGACACCTGTTTGACAACCACCGAAAACCCTAGTTATGTCGACCGACACCTCCACATGGTGTGAACCGACACTTTTTAAAGCCCTTGTGTCGTCCTCGCTTTGGTGTCGATCGAAACTGATGCCGAGCATCGTTTTTCTATGATCTCCCGCTTGAATCTCCATTCTAAAATGCCTCCCACTCGACCAAGGCATACACAGGAGAAAATTCAAGCGACAGAGACACGAAAATCACACAAACATTCAAGGGAAATCAATCACACAACTCATAGAAAGACAAAACCGAGAATTCTAAGCTTAGATCAGCCATGGTCATGCACTCACCTTTCCAACAAGAAGATTCTGACCCTAACCCACAAAAACATCCTCCCAACAAGCTTTTACCACGATCCTAACCTCATATCTCCACTCATCAAGAAGGATCTCTCAAGAACAGCAAGGATTCTTCACAAAAATCTTGAGAACTAATCTCACTCTCTGAAAGGATTAAAAGTGGCTAAAACTAGACAAAAGCGTCGAGTTTTCCCCTTTTATATCCGACCTTAGGGTTTCCTACACAAAACTGCATCAAACCGACGATCTAAAACCAAACCGGCAGAACCACCAATTAATGGGGTGACCAACACTGATGTGAGCACCGGACAGGAAGCCGACCGAGACACGCTGGACGCGACGGAGACGCCTGACCAAGATGCACCGGATGCGGCCAAGACGTCTACTTTGAACGCGGCCAAGGCACCAGTAGTTCTCCCAGGAGCCACGACGAGGTCAAGGAACTCCACCAAGGCGGCCAAACAAAGGATCAACCTCTTCGTTCAATCATTCGTTCAACATCACCCGACCAACGAAGAGCTTGAAGGTTCAGTTCGCTTGGCCTTCACTCTTACCCAAAGAGGCGGTTTTAACGAGGCAAGGAGCTTAGTGCAAAACGTCCAAGGCTAAGGCGTTTCCCGCGTCAAGGCCAAAGACGGTTCTTTTCTTTCTTTTTCTTTGCGTTTTAATTTGAACTTGGAATATTTGCTTTTGAACGTTGAGAGTGTCTTGTGGCTAAGCTTGTTGGTCAAAGGAGGCGACGTGTTCTATTTGCAAAGAGAACACGTCAAAGGACGTTTGTGCGGACCAAGATGAGTCCGCGTGTCCTTAAGCCCCTCTCCTAACCTAGCTATTTAAACCCTCTCTTAACTCTTTGTAGACTTTCAGACTTGAATGAAATTAAACCTATTTCTCAAGAGAGATTCTTTGATCTTGTCTAAACCCTTTCTTTAGTTCAGTCCGGGATTGCTCTAAAAGAGAACCCTAACGACTCCAAACCGGGTTTGTCGTCGTTAGCTTGGCCGTACCGAGAGGAGAGCCAAACCTCTCGTGTCTTCACTCGTTCCACCTCCGTTTTCATCGACTTCCACTCGCGACCACCAACGCATCATATCGCAACCACTCGCTAGTCATTCCACATCCGATTTATCCGTACCGCATCCGTTCGACCAGATCGTGGCCACACGACCGATCTCTCAATCGGCTCTTTCCTTCATATTTCGGTTCCCTTGTTGGTTTCATCTCTAGTTTCGAGGCCACAAGTCTTGTCCGAGAAAAGTATCATCTAGATCGATCTGTCCGAGAGCTCCTCTCTTGTCCATTCCGCAAGCGCGACCTTCGATCACATCAGACACCCTCCTTGATGTCGATCGACATCCAACCCAAATCCAAAATCTAGTTCTCAGATGTTACAATTATACTGAAATTCTTATGGTTTTCGACTATCACTACTTATTCTCCGCCTAATATAAGCAGACATATAGGTAGCGTTTTTGAACAAGGAACATGTCATGTCACGATTAAATGAAAAGAAAAAATATCTTTCAACATTGTTCACATTACCCATATTTTGTCAAAAATGCGGTTTCCGTGTCTGCTTAGGTGGAGAATAAGAACTCGGCGGTCGGAATAAACAGTGATTTCATTATAATAATTAATGTATTATCTATACTGACAAAGTATCTTTAAAATAAAAATATTTTTATTTGATAAAGATAATAACTATTAGCAAAGTGTTTTAGTCAAGTGATTATAACACCACCTTTCTGGCCGATCTCATCAAAGTTCGACTCTACTAGTTTGCGTTACCCGGCATAATACAAATTAACTATGGATCGAGTATTATTGATTCAATAATGAAAAAATAATAATAGCTATCAGTGATTTAGTAACTTTGAAGAGGTCACAAATCATATCAAATTAAAACTCAATATGGTGCTATCATTTTAAATCTGTTGTATTTATATAAAAAAGTTGGTCCTCTGCACGCAAAAAGTAAACTCATCTTTCTATAAATGTGAACAAGTCCTTGATGATTTAATACAGCTATGTAACTTGACTGAATAATGTTGACATATATAATATTAAGGTTCCACCATTTCTTATCAAATATCTGATGATATCACTCTTATTTCTTTTGCAGAAAAAAGTCTCGTAGCAATCCAAAAGATTTGTCAATAGAAAAAGTTAGAATTTGATTTTCAAAGGATTCTTACACAAAATGCTATTTACTGAGCCAAATCTTTTGTTTTTGCCATTTGTCTAAATTTTTTTAGGTTTGTCATTTTTACCATTTTTAAGATAAAATATTTCAGATTTTTTTTTCCATAAAACACATACTTCATAACATAAACCATACCCTAAAAAATCTGGAACCTAATAAATCTAAACATTATGTGTAAATTTATGTTTTTAGATATAAAAAGTGGTAAATCAACAAAGGGATTTCGAAAGTCCCACATCCCACAAATGCCATAGCAAAAAGTTCTTTCCAAGTAATAAACTCATTTTCAATTGACAAAATTTTAGATTTTTTTTTAATTTTCCCATATACAAATATAATTAATTCGTTCCAGTTTGAAGTTTAAAATTTGAAAACATACGTTAGATGTTTAAACATCTACCACTGAATTAAATTTCAATAGCTATTACAAAATATAATGTCTAATTTAAGCATCTAAACAATAGAACATGAATAATGTTAAAGGAAATAATACAACATATTGAAAAGGATCTTTACAAAAAATATCGGGTTTGTGGAGAAAACATAGGTAAAATTAAAATATAATAAATATTTTTCTATGATTAGTTGCACTGTTATGTGAATTAACTGATAATCCAATCTTAAATATATATTAAAGTTTGTATTAGATAAAAGAATTGAAATTATAAAATTTGGTTAACTTGTCTATTTCAGTATATAAACTTCAAATATATCATTTTCTTTGTAAATGTCAACCCATATATGTGAATATACTACCTTGGCATGGAGATAGTTATCTATATGTGAATATAATAAATACTATCTAACTTGAAAGTGATCTCTAATCTTCTGACTCTGGGCGTGTTCGTTTCTTAGTCGCACCATTAGCGACAGCGACAAACAAAATAGAAGGCCAAGACGTTTCTCTACTCCATCGTAACAGTCAAAGCACGGAAAATATAGACGCAGCGACAGAAAATCTGAATTTTTTATAGTCGCTGAAAAATATAACGTCCCCGTAATCGACGGTGTGCGACAATATTCATCAGTGCGTTAGTTTTAAATGAGTCGATGGAATTTTTGTTTGCCATCGTAATAGTATATTTTTGTTGTCGCCATCGCTGGTTGCGCGACAGGGAAAAGAACACGCCCTCTATCTAGGAATGTGTTGTACGGTTCCTTCTATCTAGGAGTGTGTTGTACGCGTTGACCTTTTGAGGGTATATCTATATGCTTTGATAAGGGGGATCAAAATATCACATGTAAACCACAATTTTTCTTAGATTTCTCGAGGACACAAAACTATTAAAAAAGCTACAAGCTGGAATTTAGGAAATTATTATAGAGTAGTACAAACTAAAAAAAAATATATATAAAAGTTGCACGAAAAATTGAAGGAAAATCAATATAGGATAACAAACTGAATGTAAACTATTAAAAAAAACTTTTGATATCACATTTATGATTGATAATTATTGATAAAGCAGTATGGATTTGCCAATCAAAACATATAGGATGGTAAAACAAATAACACAATATAAAATAAACAGCGTTATAAATAGCCAATACATATCTTATTTATATGTCTATATATAACAGGTTAGACTTTATTTTTATATTATCAGACTGTTTTGTATAAAGCCACAAGAATTTGATAGATTAAATCAGTGAGTACTTTCTATTTTCGTTTTCAACACATTTGGGTGTTTTTAGGCCATGGATAGTTTTAAAAGGGTTTTTGAATTTTGGATTATAGCTTTTGGTTTTTAGATTTGATTTTTCTATTTTTTTTTTTGGTTTATATTTTTGTTTCTTTACAAGTGTGAATGGGGTAGTGTCTTTAGTCAAGTGGTTACAGCATCATCTCTGCGACCGATCACACTGGAGTTTGATTTCATTAAGTCGTGTTACCTCGCATAATATGTTGATAGATTATATCAAACCAGGCCAAACAAACAAAGATCAACGACACCATAGGAGTATTGGTCGGTACCATCAGTTTCTGGTTCAAGCGAATTAGAGCGGTTTGGTTTAAACCTTAAACCATGTTATTAAAGGGAAAAGTCGATTTTGAGGGTTCTGTGACCGCTCATTTGTCGTTTCCAGAGAAAAGAAAGAAAGAGAAGTTTTCCTAGTGTATTCTTCTGGGATATGCTTCCTGTGGAGTGGTGATCTGAGGCTAGGAACGTGTTGGCGACTTGCTGTGGTGTTGTTTTCGTCCTTCTAGAGTCAGAATCTTCTTGTTTAAGAGGTGAATGCATGACCATGGCTGATTTAAGCTTGAGATTCTCTATTGTGGTGTTATATGAGTTGTTTGATTAATTCCCTTGAATATTTCTGTGATTCTCGTGTTCTCTATGGCTTGGTCTCGCTCTTGTGGATGCCTTGGTCGAGTGAGAAGCAATTGGAGGCGTAGGTCTAAGCTAGAGATTGAAGAAAAACGGTGCTCGGTATTAGGGTCGATTGACACCAAGAAGGTGTCGATCGACACCAATGCGAGGACGACGCGAGGACTGTAACGAGTATTGATCGACACTATGGAGAGGTGTTGATCGACACAGACTAGGGTTTTCTGGGAATGTCGAGCAGGTGTCGGTCGACACCAGGTGGGTGTTGGTCGACACCAGGTTGAGAGTGTCGATCGAAACCAGGTTGAGAGTGTCGATCGACACCAGGTTGAGAGTGTCGATCGACACCAGGATGGTATGCTGATCTTTGTTTGTTTATCCTGGTTTGATTTTGTTATATGTTGTTTGTTGTTTGGAGATCTCAAATGCTTGTGTGTATAGCCCAATAGATGGGAGGATTTCCTCACTGAGTATTTTGATAATACTAACACATCTCAATTGTTGTTTGTGGTGCATGTAAAGGAAAAGTGTGATCGTGGAATCAGGGTGATTAAGAGGAGGATGTTCTAGAAGCTTGGTTGATTGTTCTATGCTTCAGTTAGGTTGCTAGAATGGAATATTGTTGTCTAGAACAGATGTTAGGTTGCTGGTTCTATGACTTGTTGTATGCATTTGGTATTGTTTATTTATTTTATTCATTTAATGATATTGGATTAATTTATTGTCTACTATCCGCTGGTTGTATCGATTGGAGATAGGTTGTTAGTGAGTATGTGATCACAAAAGAATTATTATATTAAAAAAATGGGTCGGATCGTTTCAATAACCAAAGCAAACTAACCTGTAATGCCCTGCCCATCACCTTACTTAGTGGACCCCATGTCCACTCCTGGCCAATGGGTCCACCTTTCTTAGTGGGTTCCACATCCACTCTCGGCCAATGGGTCCATCTTACTTAGTGGGCCCCATGTTCACTTTCGGCCTGTGGGCTCACTCATGTCCGGCGGTCAGTTTGTCAAGTCTGGGAAGTTTTAAAGACTTGTTTATTGTCCCTACAAATCACCACATGATATTTCTCTGTGTTTTATTCTCACTTGCACAATTTTGACAATCATTTCCCGGAAGGTCACCTATCCTGAAAGTACTCCAGCTCAAGCACGCTTAACTCTGGGGTCCTCTTAGAGCCCTTGACCGAAAAGATAAGCGTACTTTTGTGACATAGGTAGCAAAATCAATTCTTTTAAACATTTCTGCAAACGGGGTTGTTAAATAACCAAAATAACTAAAAACTTTTGCTGTTTGGTTCGGTTTCAGTTATAGGTCTTGAAGGGATCAGCAATATGTTAGACTATTTTGATTAACCAAAAATACTTGTTCAGTCCTTTTGCTGAATGATTTTGTATGTATTATTGAAGTACGGGTTTTCAGACCGGGGGATTCGTTACTTGACGTTAAGGTTGTGTTCACTTTGTTCGGAAGGTCCGAGAAGTCGAGTCGTCATTTTCCAGGGTCCTATCAAGCTAGAACGATGGCAATGTTATTAGGTGGTGAATTGTTATTATGGGCTTAGGATCTAACACAACACAATATTTAGAGCAAATCATAGTTTAATATGGTATTAGAGCCTACACACACTGACCTATTAATTAATCCGGCCCAAAAAGAGGTTTCATCACCCCATTAATTGAAGGCCACATAGAATACCCAATTCCATCGAGATAGCTAAAAAAAACATTATCTCGAGGGGACGTGATGGATTTTGTCGAAATTAATAGCTAGAAAAGCCATTATATCGAGGAGGCGTGTGGAGAAAGATCCCACATTGGAAAATATGATGGGTCTTAAGTAATATATAAAGGGTCAGGGCCAATCCACTCATTACCAATTAGTTTTAAGTTGGAAGCTCATAAAAACCCTAATCTAGCATGGTATCAGAGTCTCCCTTTGGCCTATGAAATTTTCTTTGAATATCTCATCCAGATCGTGAATCAAGCATGACTTGAAAGGACAAGAGCGCTGGCAAGCTTGTGGTCAGCAATTCCAGTGGTGAAGCTGATCTCACCATCTTTTCTCAACATAAGTGATACTATAGGACATATTTTAACATCAATCCTTTTGAACGGTACCAACTATTAAAGATAGTCCAAACTCATGATGAATGCCTTACGAACCAAGCGTAAGTTGGGATTTCATAATGGAAGTCTCAAACGACTAGTCTATGATGGCAAAAATACGGAACGTTGGGGTATGTTTAATTCAATGATCATAGGATGCTTGTACAGCGCTATGGAACCAAGACTACGATCATTGAAATCCCTTGTCGATGATTCCTCCGTGATGTGGGCAAGCATGAAGAATCGTTGGTTTAGTAGAGATAGTACGCGTGAGCATCAACTTCAAGTCTATAGTGACAAGTACCTTCAATGCGACCCCAACCAAATTTCCACCACTTACGGATCATCAATGGAGCTCACTAGCTTACTTCATTGAGAAAAACAAGAAAATCAACGGACCGAATCAAGAGGGATATTCTGGTAAGAGAGAAAAACTGTTTTATATGGAACTCATAGTCGGTTTGATTTGACTATTGACTCAGGCCCATCTCATCATATGACGGGTGATATCAATCTCTTGACCAAACTTCATAAAATCGACCCATGTGCTATCAAATTACCAAATGACAAAGTTACTTGGGCAACACAGCATATATCTCTTTTTCTTGGAGGTAAATTAATACTTCGTCATGTGTTCTATGGAATTATCAATTACACTTATATCTGTTGCACAACTGTTACGTGATATTGCCATTATTGTTATCTTTACTAAATAGTTTTGTGTGATACAGGACCAAGCTTCGAGGACTTTGATTTGAGCGGGAACTGAACGTGATGGGGTATATCATTTGGCTGGTGCTGTGTTACCTTAGTCAAATCGTGTTGCAATAGGGGATACTCGGGAGTTATGGCATAGGAGAATAGGTCATCCTTTTCCGAAAGTCTTGTCATTTCTTTCAGAAATTAGCGTTTTGAATAGTAGTATTAGTGCTTTGGAGGAATGTTGTGATGTTTGCTTTTGAGCAAAACAAACTAGTGTTTCGTTTTCCGAAAGTTCAAATAAAGCTAATGATTTATTTTATTTAATTCATTGTGATGCTTGGGGACTTTATAGAACAAAGAGAACTTGTGGAGCATTTTTATTTTCTTACTATGGTGGATGATTTTTCTCGAGCTGTCTGGACATATCTACTTCTTGAAAAATTGTATGTCTCTACGATGTTGAAAAACTTTGTGGCTTGGGTTCTTCGAAAATTTGACAAGAAGGTCAAGACTATAGGAACAGATAATGGAACCGAGTTCACATGTATGCGGTCTTACTTTCCAGAAAACGGAATCATTCACCAAACTTCTTGCGTCTATACCCCACAACAAAATGGGAGATTTGAAAGTAAACATCGACATATATTGAACATTGCACGTGCTTTACTATTTCAAGCACATCTACAACCGTGTTTTTGGGGGGAAAGTATTCAAGCAGCTACATATTTGATAAATCAAAAACAATCCCTTCTTTTTTAGGGGAAAACACCCTATGAACTTTTATTTCAGAAACCTCTTGCAGATGGAGAAGTTCGGACGTTTGGGTGTCTGTATTATGTAAAGATTGTACACCGCTCGAATGGTAAGTTTGATGATCATAGTGCTCGATGTTACTCGGCTATGTTTTTGGCAAGAAAGGGTGGCTTGTGGTGGACTTACAAACTGGACAAATGTTTGAATCTAGAAATGTTATTTTCAAGTAGGAATGTTTTCCCTATCTCAACAATACTGCTACTTGATAGCAGAAGTTTCTTTCTCTCCCAATATACAGTTTGGCCACTCATATCCCACAAATAATCAAACATGTTGCTTAACCGATCGATCTGGACACAAGACCGGTCGATCCCTTACCATCCTCATGCAAAAGACAACAACCTGACGACAAGATACCGATTGATCCATGTTCAAGACCGATCGATACATCAGGTGTGTCTCAACAACCTCAAGATGTTGGACCTCTGGATCCTTATTCTAGCATGATCGATCCCTCGACAAATCCTCTGACAATCAAAGACTGGACCCAGACCGACCGATCGGTCTTTTAGATCAGATTCAACAAATAGGCACAAGAGAAGTGGCTCGACCAGACCCTGCTCTTGATGATATTGGGGTTGGCAAAGGAAAAAATTTGCGATCAGTGCTTCTTGAGCAGTATGTTACCTATTCTGGCACGTAACTTGATAAACCCCCTCACGCATCATCTCTTTCTCTTTAACATTCCTAAAATAAGTGTCTCTATCCTCTCTCTGATTTTGTATCACTTTATTGTTTCTCTCCTCCACAACAGCTGTTGTTGGCCCCCATTAGTGCCAATTTCAAACTTGTTTCCTTTCAAGAGGCAATGTGTGATCCACATTGGCATAATGTTGTTGATAACGAGGTTGGAACACTTGAGGATAATCAGACTTGGGACACTAAAACATTGCCTAGGGAATACTGCTATTGGTTGCAAATGGGTTTTTTGTATCAAATATAACTCGGACGGTTCTATCAAATGGTTCGAGGCTAGACTTGTTACTCTTGGCAATCGTCAAAAGGAGGGAGATAACTATACTGAAAATTTTGCCCTAGTTGTGAAGATGACTACAATTCGTACTTTGTTGAAAGTTGCTGCTGCTTATGATTGGGAATTATTCCAGATGGACGTGCATAATGCTTTTTTACATGGTGATTTATAGGAAGAGATATACATGAAGCTTCCTCCCGGTGTCACCGCAACAGAACCTAATCAAGTATGAAAACTTAAAAAGTCACTCTATGGGCTCAAAAAATCCCCACGGTGCTGGTTTGCAAAGCTTTCTACTGCGCTTTTATAGTTTTGATTTAAATCCAGCTACACGGACTCATCTCTCTTTACATACTTCAAAGGAAGTTCCTATCTATACATTCTGAAATATGTGGATGATTTTATTGTTGAGGGTAAGGATGCGGCCTTAACAACATCATTTAAGAAGTATATGAGTGAGTGCTTTCATATATATGAAGGATTTAAGCCCTATGACTTTTTTTTTGGGATTGAAGTGTCTAGAGGAAAACAAGGAATCTATATCTCTCAACGCAAATATACGTTGGATATCATTTCTGAATGCGGCATGCTTGGACTCAACCTATAGATACTCCAATGGAACAAAACCACGCTCTCGCTAAAGATGATAGTGCGTTGTATTCTGATCCATCTCATTATTGCCGGTTGGTTGGTTTCTTGGTCTACTTGGCGCTTACTCGTCCAGACTCCAGACCTTAGCTATATTGTTCATCTCTTGGCACAATTTCTTACAGAATCTCGACAACATTATTGGGAAGCGGCTGTTAGAGTTGTTCGGTATCTAAAAGGAACTTGTGGGCAAGGTATATTGCTTAGCAAGGACTTTGATCTTTAACTTGATGCATATTTTGATTCTGACTACAATTCATGTACAAAGACTCGTTGCTCTTTGTATGGTTATGTTGGTTTTCTCAGAAAATCTCCTATTTGCTGGAAACAAAATAAGCAGAAAACGGTCTCCATATTTTCTACCGAAGCTGAGTATAGAACTATGACTTTTAACTACCCAGGACATCAAAAGGTTGAAGGACTTACTTCTTCTTTTTCATGTTCTTCATCCAGAACCTATAACTCTTCATTGTGATAATAAAGCTTCTCTTTATATTACAACAAATCCAGTGTTTCATGAACGAACAAAACACGTTAAAAAAGATTGCTATTTTGTTCGGGATGGTATTAAAAAGGGCATTCTGTCTACTAAACATGTTAGTACTATAGAGCAGTTGGTTGATTTCCTAACTAAGGCCCTTGAACGTCAATAATTTCAGTATTTATCTCGCAAGACGATTTTCACTTCTCAAGGAGGAATATTAGACGGTGGATTGTTATTATGGACTTAGGGCCTAAGGTAATGTTGTAGAAGATATGAAAAAATAGAAGGATAGAAGATTTACATTATTTATGTCAAAGACTATATATATATTTGTAATCTCTTCATTCACATAATAACACAACACAGTATTAGAGCAAGCCCTAGTTTAGCAAATATCGGTCTGAACCCTACCTTTTGCTAGAACATGTAGTACACCTTTGTATTTTGTTGGTTATATATTTTCCAAACCACCTCAAATTTAAGTAATAATAACCTTTTGATGTCAATTTAGTTTTTCTTTTTAAAATAAGACTAGGTGATATCACCAACTATTTAAAAAATTTTTACGGGTAGAGACGAACAGGACGGGACAGGACAAGACGGGATGGGACGAGATGTCTTTCCCCAGTGGACTCAGCTTCTGTCGTCGACTCAAACCGCGGCCACCAACTGTTTCCGCCGATTTTACACTCACCGGAGATGTGCCCTGCTTCGCAAACATCTCTGTTCATTTCGGACAGCCGACTCAGCCAGCTCTTATCTCGTCAATCGGTTATGATTCTAGGATTTTCCCCAATGGACCTAGATACCAAATACGACCCCTGCCACAGCCACTGCATGAACCCGCCGTTCTCTCACTCATCGGAGAATCCATATGTACCGTAGATTCCTCCATCAATCTCGGGCGGCCGCCAACCTGACCTTCTTGTGCGGCTGTCCTCTTGGAAACCTAGGGTTTCCCTTAGTGGACCTAGGCATCAAGACAGGCCCATTTGTGCAAAAACGAATCAAACCCATTTTTTATTCTCACGATGGTCAAAATAGCAAGCCCATGCCCTCTAATTCATCGTCCATGGATTGTCATTGTCAATCCCTGCTTCATATTCCTTTGATCTTTGGTCGAAGACTCCAATGGAGAAAGGTAACGACAGTGCTGCTGTGGTTATCCATATCTCTTATACGAAACCTGGCATTAGCTGCTATAAAAGTATATGGTTTTATGGTTCGTTCTTTGAACTGCTCTAGCAAATGTTGTATCCTTGATCCTGAACATCTTTTGTTCATTGATGGTTATCAACTAAGCTGGTTATTTGATGATTCCAAGCATCGCTTCCCACCCATCTCCATCACATGGATCGCGTACCAAAAAGTTCTTATTGCGACTTCGCAAGGTGATCCAACCTTTATGCTTTGGGTGTCAAAGCAATCCCTAACCGACTACATCAATATAGTCCCCTGTTTCTTTGTCGCCTTGTTACTGTGGGTTCCTATCGCCCTGGTGGACATTGATGCATTAATACGCTTGTTAACATCACAATGTCAGATGACCGTGACCATTCAACTATCCCTTGAAGTTCTCGACACTATCCCCAATTATATATCATGGTTTTTGTGGTTTTTAACCATGATATAAGGAGTCTTTTAGTTTCTTTTCATTTGTTTCTAGATTGTTTTTGAGTCTTTACAGGTTTTTAGCATGAAAGGAGCAAAATGGAGCAATTTGGATGATTCTGGAGCATAAATCTCGAAGAATCAATTTGGAGTCTGATTATGAGAGAGCATCGATCGACACCAAGATGATGGGCATCGATCGACACCCTCTCCAAACCGACGAGAGAGCCAAAATTGGAAGTTTTACAAATTTGCCCAAAGTCTTCCATATTTGAAACACAAGTCCCTGACGTGTTTTAGGACATATAAATAGTGTTTTTAGGTTTTGCAAACCCTCAAGTTATTTTCTAGCAAGTTTTATTTTTCTGCAACCCTGTGAGATTTTGAGAGCTTTGGAGAGAGAGAGATCAGATCTCCTTTGTAGAGAAGAATTCTTAAACTCATACTTACTCTTTTTAATTTCAATTGCTTATTATTCAGAAAGATGTTTTGTTTTTCATTGATTCAGGGTTTTTCATAGGGTTTTTATGATTTATTAGATCTGTTTATTTAGGATTCATTATCTTGCTAGATCTTCATCTTAGGTTGTTCTTCATATTAATTCTTGATTGATCACCTAGAATTAATACTTTAGGAAAATAAATTGATATGAGAATATAATTGATTTTCCTGATAAAACCTTTTGATGAGCAAAATTATTTCTTGCAAAGAGATTTGATTTAATAATTTTGTGAACAATCTAAACCTGATTTATATGCTGATTTTTAACCTAGAATTTTACAAAGAGATTTGGATTTTCTGGTTTTAAATTTTGATATTATTTGCAGTGAGAACTGATTTAATTTACAAAAGTGTTTAGAGTTCTAGATCTGTTCTTAATTGCTTGAATCCTAATTTCTTTCTTGATTTAATAATTTATAATTTCCTGAGAAATTCCCTAGGCCTAGCTTTTTAATCTTCTGAATTTACAACAGTTTTATTTAATATTTTGCATTATTTATTTTAATTTAATTTAATCTATTTAGCATAATTGAAAAACTTTATAATTTCTTGTGTTTGATCTTGAGTCCTTGTGGAATTTGACCTCTAAGTATTACAGTGATCTCTTAATTTGAGAGAGTAGCTCAGGGTTAAATTTGAGCATATCAAATTTTGGCGCCGTTGCCATTAGATTTGAGTTTTAGATTTACCATTAGATTTGAGTTTTAGATTTTGTCTAAATTTCTTCTTTTTATTTTCAAACTAACACGCTTTTGTTTTCTTCTCTCTTGTGTGTTTCAGGTGTATGCCTAATAAGCCTAACACAAGGAGCAACAAGACTGGTCCAATTCTGAAGCTTTCAAACCAAGAGTTGGGAAAACTTGAGCGTGAGAACAGAAAAGCAGCCAAATCTCTGAAGATGGTTAATACGATCATTCTGATGCGAGATGAGGATGATGCTTTGAGGGATCAAGAGGGCCACTTGCGCAATGAGCTAGGCCAAAAGATTGATGCTGAAGGCAATGTGATTGCCGAACCTGTTGTCAACGAGCAGGCTGTCGTGAACCAGCAAGCTGGTATCGATGATGATCCGAATCTTGGTGTCGATCGACACCAACCAGGTGGCATCGATCGACACCCACCTGCAGACGTGCGTGGAGCTGCCAACCACATACAGAACCCAGTTCGACGACAGGAGCACAACCAGGATCTGATCAGGACCATTGCTGACTACAACCGGGCTGATTTGGTGTATGAGAACTGGTCTGCTATTGTTCCTCTCCCTTTTCAGAGGAATGATTTTGAGTTGAAATCTGCGTACTTTCAACTAGTTGGGCAGAGACCTTTCTCTGCTTTACCCAATGAGAAGCCCTTGAATCACATTGAGCATTTTGAGGATTTGGTGACTAGCATCAAGGCTAATGGGGTGACTGAGGACTACATCTTCTGCAAACTCTTCCCTTACTCACTTGCAGGAGAGGCATCTCAGTGGTTGAAACAGCTGCCTGCTGGATCATTAACAAGCTGGCATGATGTCAAGGTGGCCTTCCTCAACCACTTCTATGATGATGCCATGTCAGATGAGTTGAGAATCAAGCTGTCTTCATTCAAGCAAGGACATGATGAAGCTTTCAAGGCAGCTTGGGTGAGATTCAAAGCTTATCAGAGGGACTGTCCACACCATGGTTTCTCAAAGGTTCAACTGCTAAGTATCTTCTTCAGAGGGTGTGACTGGAAGTATCAGTTAGCTTTAGATGCTGCAAGTCATGGGAACTTCAAGACAAGATTTCCAGAAGATGCAGAAGTTTTGATTGAGAATTTGGCTTCTAGCAATAGCACTAAAAGAGCTGATGCTGAAAGAAAGAGACTGCATGGAGAGTTTGATTCAAACCAGCTAGCTTCTGTTAATGCTAAGCTGGATTCAGTGCATAATCTTCTTGTGGGAAAGAAGTCAGTCCAATTTGCTGCTGAAGTTGAGACATTTGAGCCAGAGCCAGAGAATACAGAGGAGAATGTCAACTATGTGTATTGAGCTGGGTATCAGGGACAAAGATTTGGTAATCAGCAAGGCAACAGGCCTTACAATGGTGACCAGAAGCAGCAACAGAACAATGGCTATACAAGGACCTATGGGAACTCATCTTATCAGTCTCCCCCTCCTAAGACTTCTTCTGAGAGTAGAATGGAGGCCATGCTTGAGCAGCTTTTGCAAGGACAAGAGAATTTGACAGTGACATTCAATGGAAAGATTGACAATGTCTACACTGAGCTGAATGGGAAGATAGAGGCATTGAATGTTCATGTTAAGAAGCTGGAGGTTCAAGTTGCACAGAATGCTGGGTCTGTAAAAAGGCAAGAGAATTATCTTCCAGCAAGAACTGAGTCAAACCCCAGACATTCTTGCAATGCCATATCAGTGAGAGATGAAGATGATGGTGAAATTGTTTCTGCAGTACAAGGAGAAAAATCGGCCAATCTGTCGGATCCAGATGATGGTGTCGATTGACACCACGTGGGTATCGGTCGACACTCATCTCAGCCAGATGCGGAAGTTCCAAAATCTCAGGTTCCAACAGTAGTTGAGAGGGTGTACAAACCAAAGGTGCCTTTTCCTAAGCCAAGGAAGTCCAAGCAGGAGATGGAGGAAGCTAGATGCAAAGCAATGATGGATAAGGTGATGATTGAGATGCCTTTGATTGATACAGTAAAGCTTTCACCACCACTCAAGCGCTATGTTAAGAGAATGGTATCAAATGGTTTGAGCCCTGAGGAAGGAGCATTGCTTACTAAGGATGTCAGTGCAATTCTGTTTAACCAGCCTGTTCAGAGGAAGAAGGGAAAGAAGCAGGAGGTAGTTGTCTCTAAGGAAGTGAGTGCAACCATTCAATATAAGACTGCAGAGAAGTTACCAGATCCTGGAAGCTTTGTACTTGATTGCTCTATCTCCACAGGAAGGTTTGCACACTCACTTTGTGATCTTGGTTCTAGCATCAACTTGATGCCACATTCTGTTGCTGTGAGACTTGGGATGACAGAATTCAAGCCAACTCAGATTTCTCTTATCTTGGCTGATCGCTCCCGAAGAATTCCTGAAGGTGTTTTAGAGGATATTCCAGTTAAGGTTGGCAACTTCATGATTCCCACTGACTTTGTGGTACTGAAGTATGATACAGAGCCTAAAGATCCTTTCATCTTAGGAAGATATTTCTTGGCTACAGCTGGTGCAATCATAGATGTGCAGAAAGGTCAAATAGCACTGACTGTGGATGGTTTGAGTATGAATTTTGAGATGGATAAGCTGAGGAGAGCTGCTACCATTGATGGACAGACTTTTTCTGTTGAAAAAGTTTCTGCTACACGAGCAACAAGCTTAGTATCGATCGATACCCCTTCAGCATCGGTCGACACCCCTCCACCTCCGAGACTGAACTTGTCCACAACTGATGCTTCAAGTCAGAAAGCTGTTCCTAGACAGAAAACCCCACACTCCACACTCCAGAGTCCTCAGGTAAGGCCAAGGTACACATCTTCTTTACCCAAACCTCCTCCTACCATCAACAAGAATTTCAAAGATATAAAAACTGTTTTGCAGTTAACCAAGCCATGAGATTATCGTAGAGCGCTTGTTTCTTCTGTTGATGATTTTGCAGGACAGAAAAGATCTTTCTGGTGCTGAAGTATTGTTTAAGTCTGGGGGAGGTTAGTACTAACTATGTTTTTGTTTTGAGTTTCAGTTGTGTCAGTCAAAACCATAAAGTTTGAGTCAAACTTTTCAAAATTTTTCTTTTTGTCTTTGGGAATTATGATCTTGATTAATGATTTCTCTTATTTGGCTAACACTCTAATGATTATTTGTTTATGCTTGATCTCAGAACTCAAGCTTAGAAAGACTATGAGCCTCATCAACAATCCTGAAAGCCCTTATTCAATGGATATCTGATTGATCTAACGTTGTCTCAACTTTTATCAGGATTTTAACCGGACTTAATCGCTTACTTTGGGTTTGGAAATCAGTGGACTAGACTTCTTATTCGGGCCATACAAGACAGTGCAATTTTTCAAAGTATGTCTCCCCTCTCTCTTCCCTTCAGTACTTAAAAAATATATATATATATATATATAGAATAAAAGATGAGATGATTTTGATCAGTTTAGAGAGGTAGGTAAATTACCAGTGACCTCATTATTCTACTATTGAGTCAAATGATCACACAAAGCTTGGAAGTGAGGGGTAGGTAAATTACCGATGACCCCGCGATTCGCTTACACCTTTGATTCAGAATTCAGAAAAAAAAAATAAAAAAAATAAATATATTTGGAAGTGAGAAAAGGGAGAGGAAAGGAGTATAAGAAGAATGTCTTGGCCTGAAGAGAATCCATATGCCACTGATAAATACACCCAAGGTAAGAATTCACCTTATTTATGCTTTAATATTGACTAATGAGATGACAATGGAGATTTCAGAGATTCCAAAGGATTGTGGGATTTGAGTAAGGAATGTTGATGCTTATCATGGTTAAGTATAAGAAGTAAGTTCTTGAGTCAGGTAAATGAAGAGTGTGAATAAGAACAATCTGCAATTGAGTGAGTTCCCTATTTTCAAACCTCTTTCATAGGTCTAACTTTCTGTTTTGCTTGAGGGCAAGCAAATGCTAAGTCTGGGGGAGTTGATATATCATGGTTTTTGTGGTTTTTAACCATGATATAAGGAGTCTTTTAGTTTCTTTTCATTTGTTTCTAGATTGTTTTTGAGTCTTTACAGGTTTTTAGCATGAAAGGAGCAAAATGGAGCAATTTGGATGATTCTGGAGCATAAATCTCGAAGAATCAATTTGGAGTCTGATTATGAGAGAGCATCGATCGACACAAAGATGATGGGCATCGATCGACACCCTCTCCAAACCGACGAGAGAGCCAAAATTGGAAGTTTTACAAATTTGCCCAAAATCTTCCATATTTGTAACACAAGTCCCTGACGTGTTTTAGGACATATAAATAGTGTTTTTAGGTTTTGCAAACCCTCAAGTTATTTTCTAGCAAGTTTTATTTTTCTGCAACCCTGTGAGATTTTGAGAGCTTTGGAGAGAGAGAGATCAGATCTCCTTTGTAGAGAAGAATTCTTAAACTCCCACTTACTCTTTTTAATTTTAATTGCTTATTATTCAGAAAGATGTTTTGTTTTTCATTGATTATGTCTGAGTAGTTTGCTTGTTAGGTTCAGGGTTTTTCATAGGGTTTTTATGATTTATTAGATCTGTTTATTTAGGATTCATTATCTTGCTAGGTCTTCATCTTAGGTTGTTCTTCATATTAATTCTTGATTGATCACCTAGAATTAATACTTTAGGAAAATAAATTGATATGAGAATATAATTGATTTTCCTGATAAAACCTTTTGATGAGCAAAATTATTTTTTGCAAAGAGATTTGATTTAATGATTTTGTGAACAATCTAAACCTGATTTATATGCTGATTTTTAACCTAGAATTTTACAAAGAGATTTGGATTTTCTGGTTTTAAATTTAGATATTATTTGCAGTGAGAACTGATTTAATTTACAAAAGTGTTTAGAGTTCTAGATCTGTTCTTATTGCTTGAATCCTAATTTCTTTCTTGATTTAATAATTTATAATTTCCTGAGAAATTCCCTAGGCCTAGCTTTTTAATCTTCTGAATTTACAACAGTTTTATTTAATATTTTGCATTATTTATTTTAATTTAATTTAATCTGTTTAGCATAATTGAAAAACTTTATAATTTATTGTGTTTGATCTTGAGTCCTTGTGGAATTCGACCCCTAAGTATTACAGTGATCTCTTAATTTGAGAGAGTAGCTCAGGGTTAAATTTGAGCATATCAATGGTCTCTCGATGTACCTTGACCTCACATGTACCACTAGGTTCCCAAACCTACGGCTCATAGCTCTCTTGGATCATACAATCAATGAACTCCTTTTATCACTCTTTTTATCACCTCTTGGCATTGAGGAATGCCCTTCTTATCATGTTTCAAACTTTACCTCTTGCTTCTTCTCTGTTCTTGTAATGGCTACCTATATTGAATGAATGAAGGCACAAGGGTTTAACAAAACAAAAAAAAAACTATTTTATTTAAAAATTACCAAAACAAAGTCATGGTCCAAAAGTTAGTACATGAATACTCATGCTTTAATAGTATAGATGTATTCAAGAAAATAACAATAGTAGCATTTATTGCAATTAATTAATATATTTTTTTCTTCGTTAAGTTGATAAACTATTTTGTAATGTAAACATCTAATTTATCACAAGATTTGTTACAAAACTAAACTTGTAAACACAAAATGTTAAACTCTAATTTTAATTTGTCTGATAAATTAGACGTGCGCATGAAAATAACATGTGTTAGGGTAAATCTTTCTTTCCAAAAACTTTAAAGAAAAAGTAAAATTTTCCAATATTTTATAATTACTATATTATTCATTTGTTCCCTCAAAGCCCAAACAAAGGCTTCTACTTCTGCATGCAACGGGGAAAGACTCTGTCGGAAATTGGCGGCTCCCTTCATCGTCGAAACCTCCTGAGCGGCTGAACACACCCAACCTGCACCCGCAAAGTTGTCACCCGCTTTCCATGATCCATCGAACAAAACAGCTGTATCCAGAAAAAACAGTAGGCAGAGACCCTGGGTTTTGAGGTGCATGATTGGTCATGATTATCAAGAGGTGGCTTTTTATACAGATTGCTCAGACTTGGTGAAGATAGTGTCTTCGCCTCAAGACTGGCCGGCGTTCAAGACCTATCTCGACGACATCAAGATAGACAGGGAGGAGTTTTCTTCCTTCTCTTTATCTTTTATTTCCTTAAATGCTAATATAAGTGCAGACTCTTTGGCACACCAAGCGCGTACATCGCCGCATCATGTTTTGTTTGTAAACGTTTTTCCTTCGCATTAGCTCGTATGAGCTGATCTATTTGTTGTAAAATATATATATATATATATATTATTCATTTGTTGTTGAAAACTACTCTTTAAAGAATCATTATATGCTATGCGTTAACTGTTAAACTAGTTTCAATAATACTAATGTGGAAGTCTATACTCAAACGCAGTGAATAAAACGACTACTTCATAATCCCCTTTATAATAAAACGGAAGTACACAACATTGTTTTGTAGACTATATAGTTTTAATAAGTTGGTTACAAATAGGTTATACATTAATTGATAGATTAATTGGTTACAAATACAATATGTTATACAGAAAATCTTAAACAGAATATTCTAAAGAATCATATCATCTAACTTACCATATTAATTTATTTGTTAAATTATTCATCAAATAAAATCTTTTGATATCTAACTTAACATATTAATTTGTTAATTATTATTATATTTCACCTCTCATTTTTATATATGATTCTATTTTGTAAAACAAATAAATTATCATATTATTTATTATAATTAAAAAATATTTTTATTTCCGGATATAACATAAGTTGAATTTTAAAACAAATATAAATTGTTCAATCTATAAAATGTTCAAGCTTTAATAATATTATTCTTTGAAAATAATATCTATTGAATTTAAAAACATTCTGAGTAACGGGTCAAAATTTGACTATTTAAATTCAATTTTATATTTTTGTTGAATTTTATAATTTTATATAATATAATAAACTTAAATAATTTATTTTGAAATATTTTTAATATATTAAAACTTAATATAAAAGTTAGAAACTATAAACAATCTCAATTGATTTGTTATAGCTATGTCAATAATATGTCACTATAATATGAAAGAATTTCAAGAAACCAAGTATATTAAAACAAAAAGTAGAACAATATATTGAATTACTCATACTATAATAATTCGCTTTTTAAAAACCAAATTTCCACAATTATGTCTTATAATGACATTCAAGTCATAATGTAGAATATACATTGTTAAAATAACTTCACATATATAACCTAATACAATATATTAAAATTTTATTTTAAAATAGAAAATATACAAATTTTTGTATAAAACTTACAAAATATGTGTCTTTTTTTAAGCTATCATATTTAACATATGATTTTATTGCATAATGTTTATCTAAAAAAACTTTCTAAAACAATCACATAAATTATATTTTATATAAATTACAATATAAATAAAATAAACTTTAATCCGTGCTCTAGCACGGGTCTTAATCTAGTATATAAGTATAACTACATGAATCATAAATTTTAGTGGGAGCATTGTCTCTTGGATTTAGTTTGACTTACACATATATCCAATTCAGCAAAGCGTAGCAGAAAATGATTTGAACATATCTTTGTATATATATCAAGGGTAATTGTATATAAATGGTTGACATTTAATTTGAAAGTAATGTTTAGATTAATCTAACTAGAAACGTTTTTTTATTTTTAAAGTTGAGTTTTCATGGACGATTAAAGAAGTTTGTTAAATGAAAGTCAACTTGATCTTTAGGGAAATTTAGAAATATAATACGATTATACGAGTACTACAATATAATTAAAAGAATTATATTAAAAATTTTAAAACTATTTGAGGAATTGTTATCTTGTTGCAAACTAGATAGTATTGTTATCCTGATGCTATGTGCATATACTTCTCATTACTGCCATGTCGATTACTCCAATATAGTTTCGTAGCTTTCCACATCTTCATCTATTTCGATTTGGGATTTTTCTTTTGTGTGAATTTTCAACTCGAATGTAGTGATATATCCAAGATCACCATGAATAAATTCTCACTGGTACCCTATTGAGGAATCACATCGTAGTAAATTACACATTGATAACATTTTTGAAGACTACGCATTTCTTGTGGATATATTTAATTTATGATATTTACGGGTACTTATCTCCTTCATATCATATAAAAGCGAGAACTAATTTAATTAGTTGGACTTGGACCAAACATAGAATGGGTCCATGATAAGAAATCTGATAGATGTCATGGATGCCATACTAGTAAAACATTACTAAAAGGAATAGAAATGATGTGTAGACCGTTATACCATATCCAGAAGAGCAGCAAAAAATATAATAGAAAACTAATGAAAAATATGTTTGAATTGAATAATTATGTGGATATGCCCTTAAGATGCCGGAGACTATGTTTCTCCGATCTGCTCTATATATATTGGCCGTCTCAGCCCCCACAATCACAACCACCACCACCTTTCTCTCTCATTATTTGTGTGTGTGTGTGTGTCTCTCTCTCTTGCATCGTCCTTCGCCACCACTAACACATCTTGACGGTGAGATTAGTTACAACTTTACACACACATACATATACATATTTTTATGTATAGTCAAAAGTTTTCTTTGCACTTGATTACTAGAATAAATTTGCTTATATAGTTTCATGTAGATTAGATTAAAAAACCAAAAAAAAACATTTCTATTCATTTTATTTGTATATATTAAAGTAAAACAGACTAGCTACGTGACCCAAAAAAGAAAAGATTAGTTGCATCTTTACAGTACCATCAGAAAATATATCTAAACTTTTACTTCATGAAAACAGCAGGAGAGGAAAAAGAGACTGAGATGGCCGATCAGCAACTAGGAGTGCTAAAAGCACTAGATGTTGCGAAGACGCAACTTTATCATTTCACGGCGATTGTCATCGCCGGTATGGGTTTTTTTACGGATGCCTATGATCTATTTTGTGTGTCCTTGGTGACGAAGCTCCTATGACGTCTCTATTACTTCAATCCAGAGTCAGCAAAGCCTGGCTCCCTTCCCCCTCATGTTGCGGCAGCAGTCAATGGTGTGGCCCTCTGTGGGACTCTTGCTGGTCAGCTCTTCTTCGGATGGCTTGGTGACAAGCTAGGAAGGAAAAAAGTGTACGGTATCACTTTGATCATGATGATCGTGTGCTCTGTTGCTTCCGGTCTCTCCTTTGGAAACCAAGCCAAGGGTGTCATGACCACTCTTTGCTTTTTCAGGTACAATAATCACGGTCAAAACTGTTTTATTCATGAACATTCGATCATACATACATGATAGTTTAAACCTCCAAAAACAAATAAAATATAAATATTAACATTTGAACGGTTATGTATAGGTTTTGGCTCGGGTTTGGCATTGGAGGTGACTACCCTCTTTCAGCCACCATCATGTCTGAATATGCTAACAAGAAGACTCGTGGAGCTTTCATCGCTGCCGTCTTTGCTATGCAAGGTATCGGTATCTTGGCTGGTGGTTTTGTGGCTCTTGCAGTCTCTTCCATTTTCGACAAACAGTTTCCTTCGCCGACCTATGACCAAGACAGAGTTCTCTCAACGCCTCCCCAGGCTGATTACATTTGGCGTATCATTGTCATGTTTGGCGCTATACCTGCGGCCATGACCTTCTATTGGCGTATGAAGATGCCTGAAACTGCTCGTTACACTGCTTTAGTTGCCAAGGACATTAAACAAGCCACAAAAGACATGTCCAAGGTCTTACAAGTAGAGCTTGAGGTTGAAGAAAGGGCGGACGACCCAAAACTCAACTATGGCTTGTTCTCCAAGGAATTCCTTAGACGCCATGGTCTTCCACTCCTTGGGTGTACCTCAACTTGGTTTTTGCTTGACATTGCTTTCTACAGCCAAAATTTATTTCAAAAGGATATTTTTTCGGCCATCGGATGGATTCCAAAGGCAGGCACCATGAATGCCATTCATGAAGTTTTCAAGATCGCTAGGGCACAGACTCTCATCGCGCTTTGCAGTACTGTCCCAGGGTACTGGTTCACTGTCGCATTTATTGATATCATGGGAAGGTTTGCAATTCAACTTATGGGATTCTTCTTCATGACGGTGTTTATGTTTGCCATTGCCTTCCCTTACAACCACTGGATCAAGCCAGACAACCGTATCGGATTCGTGATTATGTACTCCCTCACCTTTTTCTTCGCCAACTTTGGACCAAATGCAACCACTTTCATTGTCCCGGCTGAGATCTTCCCAGCCAGACTAAGGTCCACATGCCATGGAATATCAGCGGCGACAGGTAAGGCTGGAGCCATTGTTGGAGCCTTTGGGTTCCTGTATGCGGCTCAATCACAGGATGCGACCAAGACAGACGCAGGATACCCACCTGGTATTGGAGTCAAGAACTCATTAATCATGCTTGGGGTTATTAACTTTATAGGCATGCTCTTTACATTCCTTGTCCCTGAGCCAAAGGGCAAGTCCCTTGAAGAACTCTCCGGTGAAGCTGAGGTTGAGAAATGATTACAACGTCATATATATTCAATACATCTGTTTTCGTCATTTTAATGTTTCATTTTTCTTTTTGTGATATGATATATTGTGCACCTCTAATTTTACTTTTTTGTTTCGTTCTAAGAAGCAAATGAAATACAAATGGACAAGATTTATTTTTAATATCTATTATATTTTTCCATAACTTTATATTCATAACAAAAATCTTATTATATAAAATTGGAGTACGAAAGTTAGACATTAATAGGACTGTGACACGTGTCAGTTATATCGATAAGATGTTAACATATGTCAGTTTGAAATTTACTAAAATATTTCAAAATAAAAATAGAAATTTCTAAACCTATCATAAAAAGGAAATCAATACACTAAACAAAATTTGTTTGTATGTTAGAAAAGCACTAAAAATACATGCGACAATTGTATCGATAAAATGTTAGCACATGTCGATTCTAAATTTAAAAAAATTTACTAAAATAGAAAATAGAAAAGTTATAAACATATCATAAAAGAAAAATCTATACATAAGTAAAATAAAATAATTATTTTTGTATATTAAAAATGCATTAAAATGGTTTATAACTTATTAAATTATTAACTTAATTATATTTTGACTTTTTAATATATATTAATTAAAAAAAGAGTTAAAGGTCTTTTCTTGACAACAAAATCAGATTTTTTTTAATCTTTTTATAAATTTTGAACCTTCCCACCAAATCTCTAGACATGTCAAAACTGTTATTATTGGGATATCAAAATGTTCAATTAATTTATTAAATTCTAACATATATTTTAATATTTTCAGTTTTGTAACTTAAAATACGTATATCATTTTCTTTTCTTAAAAAAAACGGAAAAAGAGTAAATCACATATCTACATAATATCAATATACATATCTATATTAGAAGGAATTCTGAAAATATATCTTATTAGCTTACAAGAAGTATAGCTAAAGTTAAATATAATTCATAGTACAACAGTATTTTAAATAGGGGCCTTTTAAATTGATTAATTTTTATAAATTGCTCAATGATTTCTTTCTTTTTTTTTTTGGTTTAGATAAGTCTAGATTTATAGATATTGAATTTTAAACGTAACTAGATTCGGACCCGTACGTACGTGCGGGGTTGTTTCAAAAACATGCTTTATAATATAGTACGTATATATGAAGTTATGTTTGTAAAGGTATTTTTTTTTATAGAAATGTTATCAACATTCAATATCCATATTCTACCAATTTTGTATTTGATTTGTTTTTAATTCAGTTTAGACAAAATAATGATCGGATTTGTTTCTGTTATAAACAAAGATAATCACATTAAAATAAAGTAAGAGAAATATGGTATGTTATTTTGGGACAGTAAATACATTACATTCCTTATATGTTAAGTTTTTATTTAACTATTTGATCTTGTATATTTTAGTCTAACGAATAAAACATATGTAAGAGATTTAAACATGCATGTATGTACAAAGTTTTATTAGTAGATATTTTTATTTGATATAGCATTTATAACATAAACTTATATTGGTTTGTTTTCATCAAGTTGTTATCATTTAGATCGACATGATAGCTAACCTGGATCGAATGTGATCAGGGTTAGTGATCAACAACTATTATGTTAAACTTGATAATCCACAAAAACATATGCATAGTATTTACATATAAGAGATATATTGTGGGAAGTGTTTTTAGCCAAGTGGTTACCACACCATCTCTGCAACCGATCTCACCAAATTCCGACTTTGATAAATCGCGTTATCCCGTGTAGTAGGGATTGACTATAAATCGGACTTTTGTCAATGACAAATATATATATTGTATACTAAATTAGATTTATGTCGATTCAATTTTAACCAAAAACTGTAAATTTTACCTGCACCTTAAAAATTTACAAGCATTAATTAATAACAATATAAAAAAATTATTAGAATCTTAATAGTTATTATTATTTATCCATTAAAACTATCCTTAACAATAAAAATTTGAATTTTTAACTTATGAAACGAAGATCCCTAAAATTTTCAATTAGTATATTTTTGAATTAATAATTTCGGAATTTTATGATATTCAAATTTTTGAGATACTAATGAATCTAAACTCCAAATTTATAGGAGGAATATGCTTAAAAATATTAAATTATGGTTAGATTATATATGAGAATTATAATAAATATTTTTATAATTGAAAAAATAATAGGAATTCATATTCGTTTTTAGTTTTTGTTTTCCATTTGTTTTAGTATGAATTAATTAGTATAGCTTCGTTTATTTTAAAAGAAAAATAAAAATCTATTATATTAATTGACGATTTGTATTTACTGAATAATATTAAATTAGATGGTCGTGTTTGAAAATATCAAATAATATACTTCCAATATTAAATAAGTTGGAATATATACAATATCAATCTTAATAACCCCAAATGTTATGGAAACTTTAAAACAATGTTCCTAAATTTTGGCTAGTTATCAAGTTATTGATTTAAATTCAATTAGTTTGTAAACAAAGATCCACTTGTTTATTTGACCAGGATCCAGCGGGTCATAAATATATTTTATTGCATTTTTCCTTCATTCAAAAATATTCTACGCTTTAGTCAAATATTAAACAGAAACTGTGAATTTATAATTTCAAAACAGTTTTATAAAATATATTAATAAACAATTTATCTTTTATACCACACATATATATATATATCTTACCCTATATGTGGATAGATGCATAAATCTACTATAAGATTACATGTTCTTTTTATCTATAAAAGTCTAGAAACAGTAAAACCAATCACAAGTAAAGTAAAGATTAAAGTCCATTAATTTAGTTGATTATACTACTCCCTTTATGAACTTGCATGCTCGTCTTTCACACCTTCTATTCTGCTGTGTCAATTATAAATCCTTTTTAAAGGTCTTTCAATCATGCAGGTTCAAAAATCTACTTAGAATACATATATATTATTTACTTGAGGGTTATGTGTCAACAATAACATTATATTTTATTATACCATGTAAATTAGAGACTATATAATATATCAACTTAATTTATTATTGGTGTAGTGACTTACCTCTTCAATTGCTAATAATAACTTAATTATTGCATCTTCTGCTTTCTTTTTGCTTCTAGATACTCACGATGACTGTTTATACTTGGTAGACTGTCAATATGACTGTTTACATATAAAGGAAACATATTGTTATTGTTTTGATTTTTTATATTTAATTATATTAAATTGATTTGTTGTTTCCGTAATTATCTCACAGTATAAAATAAGTTTACATATATATATAATTTCGAATTTAAGTTTTGATTGTTAATGGAAACAACTTTAAACAACTTCCTAAAATATTGAGTAATTAAATTGTCGATTACCTCAATTATTGAAACTGATACGATTTATTTATGATACATTATTAGGAAACTTCTTATTTCGTAA
Source organism: Camelina hispida (assembly GCA_023657505.1). Taxonomy (NCBI): domain Eukaryota; kingdom Viridiplantae; phylum Streptophyta; class Magnoliopsida; order Brassicales; family Brassicaceae; genus Camelina; species Camelina hispida. The sequence goes on from CP094637.1 coordinate 29,726,162, forward strand.
TTTGCAGAATATATTTCCGATTTTCTTGGCTAATAATCTGTTTGGCTCCACAATTTCTTATTAATTGATATTTGTTTGGTTTCAAGGATTATACTTATCCTTATTCCTATTTGAATGGCATTTCATGTAATAATCTCTTCATCAATGTCTATTTATTAAAAATGCTTCCCTTTTAATAGTATAGATATTTTTATCATTCTACATATTTTACATTGATAAATTGATAAAATATAGAGAAGTGGTCATCATGTTGGAAAAATGATTTGGTAAATATACATATGAAATAAATAGTTTTTATCATATGAAAGTGTAATTTTTTATTATTTGCTTTTCAATCAAATCTTTATATAATATAATTTATGTTATTTTTTGTATTTTGTTTTCTTATATGTTTTTGAGCTACATGAGATTATGAGGTAAATTCTTTTGTTTCTTGATATGTATCAAAACTTCAGATTTTGTATCGGAAATGAATTGTCGATAGCTTAATTTTTTTTAATATCTCGTTCTATAATATATGAATTCCTCAGATATGTGAATATTTATATAGAATACTAGATATTGACCCACGCTGTACAACGTAGAAAAATAATTACGTACAGTTGAATTTGTTTGTTACAAAATAATAGTAGAAACTTTATTTATTCTATACATTTTATAAAATTATATATTCAATTTACTTAATTTCATACTCTGATTTTGATCGTAGTTGGTACTGCTATTTTGGTTTGGATACAATATCAAATTCGTTAATCATAAGTTCGGTAAAGTCTATAAAAAGACCCAGCAAAATATGTATTGACATGTGATCTGGTATTACAAATCGATGTGATTATGTTTAGAGATCTTAATATACAAAATTTACAATAGTGATCCCCTATATATTAATAGAGAAACACTCTTTTGAAAAAGCTGATGTATCACCGCCAGAGAGCTCAAGACACATTTAGCAAAAAACCCTTAAATTTTCTACTTAATTATATTTACATGCCACTATATTTATTAAAAAAACAGTTAAGTGAATAATAATTAGATATGTCATCAATTCTCACACAAATTTAAATATCACATATTAAAACTAATAAAATAATTACTTACTATTTTAAGTCAAAATTTTACTAAAATCTATTTGCAAATATACAAGTCAAAATTATATTATTTTTTGAAACGACCGACCTTTTTTTTTTTAATAAATATATAAATATAATATACTAAATAAACTACAACTAGTGGTCCCATACCCACTAGTCACCTAACCACAAGCACAACCAACAGCGGAAATAATAATACCAATATCCAATAAATATAAATAACCAATATAAATTCCAATCTTAACTAATGATCCAAAACATCATGAAACAAATAACCAGCAATCCTAAACAATGATCTAGGACATAGTTCTAGCAACCTAACAATGCCAGATAAACAATCAACCGAGTCCCTAGAAGCTCCTACAGCAATCCCAGCTACAGATCTCACCAAGAACGCCCCAAATCTCCAAGAAATCACCAAGAACACCAAGAACACTTTCTTTGTCTTTCCTTTCTCTCAAAAGCGGCCAAAAACGCAAATGAGACAAAACTCACGAGTTAAGGGTTTCCCTTACCCAAAATGCAGCGTTTGACTTAAGTCAAAACGCAGAAACTCAACCTTGCATCGACCGATGCACAACTTGCATCGACCGATGCAGATCCTAAACCGGGATTTTGGTTCATGGATGTTACAATTCTCCCCCACCAAACTGGATTCGTCCTCGAATCCCGAACAACCATCAGTCAAGGATCCCCGTGCAACCGTCTCCACGGCCCGCACTCCTCCGACCGATCTACAGAAGGTCCCCTCTAGGCGATAGACTCACGCTCCAAGCGTCATTTGCTCTTGACTTTTTGGACTTTCCTTTACTCATAGGCCTAAACCTTGAGTTTCATCGGCTCCTCGTCAGACCTAAGTCTGCATGCCAATGTTGGCTCCTCATCTGGCCGAAGCCCGTATGCCATAATATATAAGGAAAAGTCCAAACTCGTCTCTCGGGTTGCCACCCTACAGCGCGCCTCCGGATCGTCATCCGAAGTCGATATACCAACCATATTCCCAAGCCACAAAGTCTCAGAATATGGCAGTACTAGGAGAACCTAAGTCCTCCAAGAGTCGCGAGCAAACGATTCTGAACACGTCTGAGCCCTATCCCTATCCAGGTTTCCTTCCCGTGACTCGCGTAAAAACATCACAATGTTCTACCAGCCACATATTCCCTCACTGGAATACCTCATGACCACACAAGGATCATATACACGCCACAAGGGCCGCCACAAAGGCCAAACATAATGTCCTAAAGAGGACCGCCACCAAGGCCAAACAAATGTCCTAAAGAGGACCGCCACCAAGGCCAAACAAATGTCCTAAAGAGGACCGCCACCAAGGCACTCTGGCTAAACAGCCCGCCACAAAGGCCATCTGTCCCGAAGGACCGTCACAAAGACACTCTGGCTAAACAGCCCGCCACAAAGGCCATCTGTCCCGAAGGACCGTCACAAAGACACTCTGGCTAAACAGCCCGCCACAAAGGCAATCTGTCCCGAAGGACCGTCACAAAGACACTCTGGCTAAACAGCCCGCCACAAAGGCCATCTGTCCCGAAGGACCGTCACAAAGACACTCTGGCTAAACAGCCCGCCACAAAGGCTATCTGTCCCGAAGGACCGTCACAAAGACACTCTGGCTAAACAGCCCGCCACAAAGGCCAAACAAATGTCCTAAAAAGGACCGCCACTAAGGCCACACAAATGTCCTAAAGAGGACCGTCACAAAGACACTCTGGCTAAAAAGCCCGTCACAAAGACCACACAATGTCCAAAAAGACCGTCACACCCGGGCACACTGACTTGAAAGTCCACCACAAAGGCCACAAAAGCCCCCTCCAAGGCTTCCCACCGCCACAATGGACAAATTCTCTCTTCCGAAAAACTTTCCATAAATAGCACTTTCCATTTCTGGAACCTTTCCACTTCAGGAAAACATCTATTTTGAGAAACTTTCCCCAAACCCCGCCTCACGGAAACTTTGTACCCCGAGCACCACCTCATCTTGTTACTGAGTCGCACAACCAACCACCCCAAACGACCGAGTAACAAGAGAGATGGGCTGGAATACTCCATTCCCGCTTCAGCCACGGATTACAGACGGAACCAGACTAGGCAAGCTCAGGTCGTGGTTTCTTCTCATACCACTTCTTGAACCTTGCCTTCATCCTTGCCTCAGGTTCCCAAGTCTGCTCCTCCACACCATCACAGTCCCACAGGACTCTCATCAAAGGAATCTTCTTCTTCCGAAGTTCCTTGATCCTCCTCTCGAGAACCCTCACTGGTCTCGCCTCCAAAGTCATGTTAGGCTGAAGATCTTCTGGAATCTTAGCCAACAACTGATCATCCTCACGGAGACACTTCCGCAACATAGACACATGGAATACCTTATGGAAAGCACGCATAACCTCAGGTAACTCCACTCTATATGCCACTGGTCCAACTCGCTCAATCACTCTGAACGGACCCATATACCTCGGACTCAACTTAGTCTCTGTCAACGACCTGTTCGGACCCCGCAACATGGCCATCTTGAGGTACACTCTGTCTCCTACCTGAAACTCCAGGTCTCTCCTCCTCTTATCAGCATAACTCCTCTGCCTATCCTGAGCCTCTTTCATGTTCAGCTTGAGAACCCGAATCTTCTCTGAGGTCTCCTGAACAAAATCTGCCCCGTACATGCTCCTCTCCCCCACCTGAGTCCAGCATAACGGTGTACGACACGGCCTCCCATACAAAGCCTCATAAGGAGCCATACCAATACTCGCCTGATAGCTGTTGTTGTAAGCAAACTCTACCAGGTTCAGGTGATCTGCCCAATGGCCACCCCAATCCAAAACACACATCCTCAGCAAATCCTCCAACGTTTGGATTGTCCTCTCAGACTGTCCATCTGTCTGGGGATGATAAGCTGTACTCATATGCACCTTAGTGCCCATCTCTGCCTGAAATGCCTGCCAGAACACCGAAGTGAACTTAGAATCTCTGTCAGACACAATGCTCGCTGGCACCCCATGCAATCTGACTATCTCCCTCACATACTTCTTAGCCAAGACCGCTGCTCCATCAGTCTTCTTAATGGCCAGAAAATGTGCTGACTTAGTCAACCGGTCCACAATGACCCAAATCGCATCAAAGGTCCGTGACACTGGCAATCCTACCACAAAATCCATGGTAATCATATCCCACTTCCACTCAGGAATGGGTAAACTCTTCAGTAACCCGCTAGGAACCTGATGCTCAGCCTTCACTAGCTGACACACATCACACCTCGAAACCCAACCCGCTACATCCTTCTTCATCCCGACCCAATGATAGTACCTCTTGAGATCACGGTACATCTTAGTCGCTCCTGGATGAATAGACAGCTTGCTCGAATGAGCCTCTCTCAGAATCTCCTGCCTCAACTCCTCATCCTTGGCACACAAACCCGACCGTGCACCAAGATAGTACCATTATCTGAGACCTGATACTCAGAATCAACATCCTTTGAGGCATTCACCAGCCCCAAATCCTTCTCCTGTGCCAACCGCACCCTACTCAGAAGATCTGCTCTGTCAACTGATTCCAAACCCAACGGTTCTAGTGAAACAGCACACAAACTCAAAGCAGTGATCTCCCCTACCAGAGACTCCATCTCCTGCTCCTGAGCCGAAGCTACCCCCTTCCGACTCAGAGCATCTGCAACCGTGTTAGCTTTACCAGGATGATAGGCGATCTCCAAATCATAATCCGCCACAAGCTCCATCCACTGCCTCTGTCTCAAATTCAGCTCAGGCTAAGTGAATATATACTTTAGGCTCTTATGATCTGTAAACACCTGTACCTTTGCACCATAAAGATAAGATCTCCAAATCTTCAGGGCAAAAACTACAGCACCCATATCCAAATCATGAGTAGGATAGTTGCCCTCATGCACCCGCAACTGCCGCGATGCATAGGCAATCACCTTCCCATGCTGCATCAGAACACACCCCAAACCAACTCTAGATGCATCTGTATAAACCACATAGGGTTCTCCCTGCTCAGGCAAAGCCAACACTGGCGCAGTAGTCAACATCTCCTTCAGGCTTGCAAAGCCTTCCTCACACTCTTCGACCAGACAAAAGGAACATCCTTCCCTGTCAACTTAGTCATAGGACGTGCTCTGCTTGCAAACCCCTGCACAAATCTCCTGTAATAACCTGCCAATCCAAGGAAACTCCTGATCTGTGGCATTCTGCGGTCTAGGCCAATCCCTGATAGCCTGAATCTTCTCTGGATCTACAGAAACCCCCTCTGCAGAAACAATGTGACCCAGAAAGCCCATCTTACGCTGCCAAAAACTGCACTTGCTCAACTTAGCAAATAGCTTCTGCTCCCGCAGCTTCTCCATAACAGCTCTCAAATGCACTGCATGTTCCTCAGGACTCTTAGAATAGACCAGGATATCGTCGATGAAAATGATGACAGATACATCCAGAAACTCCTGAAACACACTGTTCATCAATCTCATAAACGCTGCTGGTGCGTTAGTCAACCCGAAAGGCATCACCACAAACTCATAATGCCCATACCTCGTCCTGAAAGCAGTCTTCCTCACATCTGCCTCATCTATCGGTATCTGATGATAACCCGACGCCAGATCCACCTTAGAGAACCAAGTAGCACCCCTCAACTGATCCAACAACTCATCAATCCTAGGAAGAGGGTACTTGTTCTTCACAGTGACCCGGTTCAAACCCCGATAATCAATGCTCAACCTGAAACTCCCATCCTTCTTCTTAACAAATAACACCAGTGCTCTCCACGGTGATACACAAGAACTTATGAATCCCTTGCTCCATAAATTCTCTAGTTACTTCCTCAGCTCAACTAAACAAATACTTAAATATGCCGACATCAACTCGCTGCCACCTGAATATCAATCCTCTTGTTTGTCCAAGAACCTCTAGTAACTTGCCTCTTAGAGAAACTTCCACAAGATAGCTTAATCCAAAATTAGCTTCCCGCTTAGCAATTCTCCACAGAAAATCATCAATACGAGCGTAATAAAACAAACAAGTACCATAAGTTCGCATATTCCAATTCACCGTATCAAATGCTTTGCAGGCAGCTAACCAAAACTACTTGACTTATTCCCTCCAACAAGCTTACCAAAACCTTGAATCTTGCAACCCTATCCATCTCCAATGAACGTAATCCAACATCGTCGCAACGATTAGTTTATCCTGCCATGAAGGCTTCTCGTGAACTTATGTATCTGGCAAATATGCCTTTCCCGGCTCAACCTGCTGTAACTCCCCTTCTCGGGAATCCAGCACCACTTGCCTCACAATCCTGGCGCATAGCCAAACATTCATAACCGCTCTGGTCATAAAATCCTGTCCCAATGGTCAACACATCCAAAACCCGAGATTAAACCACCGTCAATCTCTCGAGGTCTACATTCAAACGCTATGTTTATACTCACGTCCTAGGAATTGCTTTCTCCCAACTCTTCCACTCTTAGGTCGCAACCTTCGAGTCATACCGATCTCACTCTCAGACCAGCGTCTTCGAGTTATACCGTCTCACTCAAGATCTCGGTATCAGGGGAACTACTCATCCCCTCAGGAGAACAACATCCCCTCTGCCACTCTCGGAGCCCTCAGCCCCTCGAGCTATCGGTATTCAGGGGAATCACCATCCCCCTCAGGAGCAACAATCCTTAACGACTATAAACATCTCTCGACACAAGTACCTCCTGTGGTCCGAGTATAACTTTGCAATGTTACACTTGTCCACTCAACTTACATTATCCAACTGGATTAACCACCAAGCAGAGAAATATCTGCTCCAACTGCATATGTCCACTTATCCGCCTCTCTAGGCCCGATACCCCTTGAGAATAATCTCATACCGGTCATCTACAACCGCTCATCCTCTTAACATAAGATGGAAACTCCTCAACATCCGCAGCCCTCGGCTGCACCCCACCACATGAAGTACAACTGGAGCCTGCACTGGTACCCCCTCTCGGTAACCGCTCCCACAGCACGCCAGTAGATCCGCCAAGCGATCATCTCGACCCTGGGCTCCACCTGCTACAACCCCACACCTGGGTTCCCAGCACCCCCGGCATTCACACCGGCTAACCCTCTCTGGTCCCTCCTGATACGCTTGCGACCCTCTGACGTACCTCCTCGTGGAACTCTGGACCACACACTCGCTGGCCTCGGGACCCGCCCGACCATGACCACGTCCCCGTCCACGACCAACAACTCAAACACCTTTAACCACTGCACTTCCAAGAACAGAGGCTAACAAGCAATCTTAACATAACACAAAAACACAAAAACACAAACTCACCGTGGAATCACACAGTCGACTCGAAGAGGATGTTCTAGAACTCCATGCCACACACAATTGGCTAACTCACATAATCAATCAAAGCATGCAATCCCAAACATCTACAACAGAAACCTAGTGAACCCAAACCTTGAACCGTAAGGGCTCTGATACCAAAATGAAACGACCGACCTTTTTTTTTAATAAATATATAAATATAATATACTAATAAACTACAAATAGTGGTCCCATACCCACTAGTCACCTAACCACAAACACAACCAACAACGGAAATAATAATACCAATATCCAATAAATAGAAATAACCAATATAAATTCCAATCTTAACTAATGATCCAAAACATCATGAAACAAATAACCAGCAATCCTAAACAATGATCTAGGACATAGTTCTAGCAACCTAACAATGCCAGATAAACAATCAACCGAGTCCCTAGAAGCTCCTACAGCAATCCCAGCTACAGATCTCACCAAGAACGCCCCAAATCTCCAAGAAATCACCAAGAACACCAAGAACACTTTCTTTCTCTTTTGTTTCTCTCAAAAGCGGCCAAAAACGCGAATGAGACAAAGCTCACGAGTTAAGGGTTTCCCTTACCCAAAACGCAGCGTTTGACTTAAGTCAAAACGCAGAAACTCAACCTTGCATCGACCGATGCACAACTTGCATCGACTGATGCAGATCCTAAACCGGGATTTTGGTTCACGGATGTTACATTTTTAAAAAATCAATATAAAATATTGATTTCTTAAAATTAATATAAGTAAAATATTCTAAAAATGCTATAAAACATACAAAGTTAATAAAAATAAAGAACATATAACTTATTAAAAATATAACTTATTAACAAAATCATATAAAAAATGTTATTTTTATGTTAGTATTATTACCATAATAATTTAAATAACAAGCTTTCAATAGTTATTATAATTGATTATAAAAAAATATATTACCCCTGAATTATCTCCAACTTATCAAAGGAAACTTAATTCCCAATAAATATAGATTTATATATATTCATAAATAAATATAAAAATCACAACAAATTAGGGGATATCATGATGTGTGATTATTTATAAATATTTAAGTATGTAAACTAATTAATCTCAACATTTTAATTGTACTTGAATCAATGTGCTATTAAACAGGAATGAAACAATAACCCTTATCATTATAAATAAACTTAGTACCTAAAAAAATCATAATATATTTAAAATGAGTGATTATTAGATTATGAAAAATTGTTATAGTTACTCAATTAACCATAAATATAAAAATTTCATTTTTAAAGCACACAAAAATATATATTTCCATAAATTGTAACATTTTATAAATATTTTCTTTACCACGTTCACATAATTTACGGGTGAAATGTATTCTTACACGAATAAGTTGATTTTGAAATTTCATTAATATTTTCATCATGGTTTTTTTTTTTTTTTGTAATAATCCGTTGTTTATAGAAAATATTAACAAACCGACTAACTCAAAATATTTAAATAGCCTAATCACAAATATTAAATCAATAAATTAGATTATCTTCAGAAAATTTAGTTTAGAATCCGATTGTTACTAACATATAATAAAATTAATTAATTAAACTACCGAGTAATTTAGTATATGTTGTTATGGTTACATAAGAAACATGCAAAATTGTTATGATTACAAAATAAAACATAAAATATATGAATTTGACTTTTAAACCACACAAAAGATATGTTGCAGTAAATAGTAACATTTTATCAATATTTTATCTTCCATATTTAAAGATTTCACGGTGAAACATATTTTTTACATGAAAAACACAGCTTTGAATAAATAAATAAAAAACTTTAGTTACATATTATGTTTGACACAAACAAATACTGGTTTTAGAATAATAATTTTACTCATAATAATTTTCTTTAAATCAATTTATCCCGCACATAGTGCGGGTTGTTACCTAGTTGGTGTTAATATTAACACCATTGCAGTTATTGGTATCACATGTTAGTATATATTAACTTTATATGTAAAAATTACAACTATATTATACACTTAATATATGTATATTGTATATGTATATTGTATATGTATATTGTCAACATTATACACTTAGTATTGTTTATATAGTGAATATTGTGTATTAAAAATAACTTTTATTTAAGTAAATAGTTTGCTATTGTTTCCTAAGATTTTTGAAACAATAAATAGAATCTGCTAAATAATTTTATTACATAATTTTGAAAATATTGTTTTGTTATTTTGTAAACAAATATAAACTTTTCTTTTGTTAATTATTAGATTAATTAAAATGCAATGACATTTTTCGTAATATGCCAGATGAAAGCTGATTAAAGTTCTAACAACATTGCTTAAATAAGTATATAGAGATATTTTTAATATATAAGCAATGTTGTATCTTAGTTTTAAAATGTTTGTAAAAAAAAAAAAAAGTTTTAAAATATATCTGTCAACGATTTTGATATGCAAACATTTATTCTTTGTTTTATAAATAAAATTAAGTTTTATAATTGTTTTAAATAGTTTGTTATTGTTTCCTAAGATTTCTGAAACAATAAATAGAATCTGTTCAATAATTTGAGAAATTTTGTTTTATTATTTTATAAACTAATATAAGTTTTTCTTTTGTTAGTTCTTATATATATTAAAATGTAATGATTTTTTTGTAATATGCCACAAGATAGTAAGGTTAAACTTTAACAACATTGCTTGAATAAGTATATCGAGATATAAACTGAGATGAAGGTTAAAATTTTTACATTAATTACATATAATATATCTATTAGAATACGTAAATTTCTCGTATATTTTATCAAAATGCAATATTATGGTTTTCTCTTTTATTTGTGTTATTCTCAGTGTTGTATCTAAAACAATCATAAAACCAATTCTATTAGTTTAATAATTGTTTTAACAAAATTGTAAAACTGTAGCTAAATTTTATTGATGGTTCTTATAAACATAAAATGACCGACCTATTTTTTTCTCTTTTTATTATAATAATTAATTAATGATCTCATACTCGCTAACAACCTAATAACATTCAAATCAAACAGCGGAAATATCCAACATTAAACCATCAAAGTATCCAACAAATATTTAAACAAACATCAAATTCTATTAGGTTAATAGTTGTTTTAAGAAAATTGTAAAACTATAGCTAAATTTTATTGATGGTTCTTATAAACAAAAAACGACCGACCTATTTTTTTCTCTTTTTATTATAATAATTAACTAATGATCTATACTCGCTAACAACCTAATAACATTCAAATCAAACAGCGGAAATATCCAACATTAAACCATCAAATTATCCAACAAATATTTAAATAATCAATATCAATATTCCAAGACAAACCCAACGATTCCAAAGATTAACATAAACCAAATAAACAACAATCCTAGGTAACATTCTAAAGAGTCAACTCTAGCAACATAACAAAAAACCAAACAACACATCAACGAGCCTATATACATTCTCTTCTCATTTTCTTGATTCCACGATCACACTTTGACTTTACCTGCACCACAAACAACAATTGAGATGTGTGAGTATTATCATAAACATTCAGTGAGGTGATCCTCCCAACTACTGACCTGTACACACAAGCCAAAAGACACAAAAGCAAGTAAACTAGACAACTCTGAACACATGCATCGTTAATGCGGTCTTGCGTCAACCGACACACTCTTTGCATCAACCAATGCAATGCCCTTGCGTCGACCGATGCACTCCTTACATCGACGGATGCAACGCCACTCACCACTATCATATCCCTAGCTGCGTTGATAGATGTACACCCTCCATCAATCGATGCAGTCCGCAAAGCATCGATGAACATGATCTCCTCCCACTCGTCTTGGTTTTGTGATGCCAAAACCGCTCTCCAAAGGCCACAAACACCACAAAAAAAAAACTCACAACCAAGCACACACACAATCAACACCCAAAATAAATCAAAACACACATCTAATCATTGAGATCAACCATGGTCATACACTAACTTTTGAGAAAGAAGAATCTGATTATAAAACCCACAAAATTAGCCTCCTAGCAAGCTCCTCTCACGTCCTCAATCTCAGATATCCACTTAAAGGATCAGATCTCTCAAAAACAGGCAAAAAACTTTGTGTCCCTTATAGTTCTAAAGCTATAGGGGACAAAAAGTGGTTGAACCTTAGAAGGGGGTTGAATTTCCACTTCAATACCCGAGCCCTAGGGTTTCCAAACCCAAAAACACAACCAAAATGAGTGTTTCACTTAAATTATCCCACAGAAGAGTACCTTTTGTCGACCGACGCAACCTTGCGTCGACCGATGCCCATCCCAAAACAGAGATTCCGGTTCACGGGCGTTACAATACACAAAGTCATATGTGAAATTATTTAGAGGCATTCTCAAAAATACCCTTTTTTCCATGCCCTTTTTTAAAAATACCCTTCCATATTAACTATTTTCAAAACTACTTTATGTACAAAATGACCTAATTTACCCTTTCTTTGAGTGACAACAAGAATGTGTAGTCACCAAATCGAAAAAATTTTCCTGCCAAAATCAAAAAATTTCGAGCCAAAATCGAAAAATTTTCTTGCCAAAAAATGAAAAAAATTTCTCTCAAATATTACGAAACTGGATTTTCCCGCCAAAAATTTTGAAATTTACACGTTAGAAAAATCTTACAAAAACCTTGTAAACGTTTTTAAAAACTTTTAAAAACCTTGTAAACACTTTATAAAAGGTTTTTAAAAGGTCTTTTTATAAGGTTTTATAAGTCATTTACAAAGTTTTTATAAGGTTTTTAAATAGTTTAAAGCTTTATAAAAACTGTCAATTTTTTTTGGCGGAAATTTTTTTTTTTTGAAGAAATTTGTTGTGACAATTTTTTTTTGGCGGGAATTGTTTTTCGAAAATTTTTTGGCGGGAAAATATGTCGTTAATTTTTTTGGCGAGAAATTTTGTTTTCCTTTTTTATTGATTAAAATATTTTTATGTAAGGATAAAATGGTCAATAAAAAACTAAAAGAGAGCAAAAATAAAAATAGCCAAAAAGAGGGTATTTTTGAAAAAGGGTATTTCTGTAACATCCGCGAACTGAATTCCCGGTTTAGGGGTGCATCGGTCGATGCAATAGGTGCATCGGTCGATGCAATAGGTGCATCGGTCGATGCAGGTTCGGTTTTCTCGGTCGAGTTTTAAATTAAACGCTGCGTTTTGGGTTTAGGAAAAACCCTTGAACTTGAGTTTTGCCTATTTGGGCAAGTTTTGCCGTTTTTGAGAGAAAACAAAAGAGAGAAAAGGTTCTTGAGTGTTCTTGAGAATTTTGGGTAATTTGAGGCTATTCCTGTAGAGATCTGTAGCTGGAATCGTTATAGGAGCTTCCTAGGAGTGTTGTTTTGCTTGTTTAAGGTTCAGAATCTTCTTGGCAAAGGTAAGTGCATGACCATGGCTTCTCTAAGCTGGAGATCTCTCTAATTTGCTTGTTATGTGGTGCTAGGCTTGTTAGATGGCTATTTGGGACGTTAGGAATCTTTCTTGTGGCTTGGGATTGAGGTTTGTGGTTGTAGGAACGAAGATCCGGCGAGAAGCTTCGGGGGACAACGATGCTCGGCATTGCATCGACCAACGTCGATGCAAGTGCAAGGACGGTGCGTAAAACCTAGGGTTTTCGTGTTATGTCCAGCATGCGTTGGTCGATGCAATGGGAGCATCGGTCGATGCAAGTTAGCCTTCCATCGGTCTATTCATATCTTGCGTCGGTCGACGCAACCCCCAAATGGTGTCGGTCGATGCATGCTTGGTGTCGGTCGATGCAGTGTCCTGGTTTGTTAATGTTGATTGTTGATTGTTGATTGATGGTTAGAGATGTCTCTATTGCTTGTATGTATAGCCCAGTAGATGGGAGGATTGCCTACTGAATTTTTATAAAATACTCATGCATTGCAATTTGTGTTTGTGGTGAAGGTAAAGGCAAAGTGTGATCATGGAATCAAGGCAATGAAGAGGAGGATGTTCTAGGGACTCGATTGGTTGTTGTCTGGTATTGCTAGGTTGCTAGAGTTGCGTCATTAGGAACATTGCTAGGTTGCTGGTTCTATGCTTCTTGTTATTTGGATATTGGTTATGTTTTTAATATTGGTTATCTATATTTATTGGTTATTTATTGGATATTGGTATTGTTATTTCGCTGTTGATTGTGATTGTGGTTAGGTGGCTAGTGGATATGGGACCACTAGTTGTAGTTTATTTATTATTATATTTATTATTTATTATTAAAAAAAACGGGTTGGGTCGTTTCAGTTTGGTATCAGAGCCCTTACGGTTCTAGGTTTGGGTTCACTAGGCTTTGTGCTGTAGATGTTTGGGATTTGCATGTTTTGATTGATTATGTGAGTTTGTCAATTGTGTGTGGCATGGAGTCCTAGAACATCCTCTTCGAGCCTACAGTGTTATTCCACGATGAGTTTGTGTTTTTTTGTTATGTTAAGATTGCTTGTTAGCCTCTATTCTTGGAAGTGCAGTGGTTAAAGGTGTTTGACTTGTTGGTCATGGACGAGGACGTGGTCGTGGTCATGGTCGGGCGGGTCCCGAGGCCAGCGAGTGTGTGGTCTAAAGTTCTACGAGGAGGTACGTCAGAGGGTCGCAAGCGTATCAAGAGGGACCAGAGGGGTTTAGCCGGTGAGCGTGCTGGAGGTGCTAGGAACTCATGTGTGGGGTTGCAGCAGGTAGAGCCCAGGGTCGAGATGATCGCTTGTCGGATCTGTTGGCGTGCTGTTGGAGCGGCTACCAAGAGGGGTACCAGTGCAGGCTCCAGTTGTACCGCATGTGGCGGGGTGCAGCCGAGGGCTGCATTTGTTGAGGAGTTTTCATCTTATGTTAAGAGGATGGAGCGGTTGTAGATGACCGATATGAGATTATTATCAAGATCTCGAGGATTGTGGTGCAAGAGTGAGATGGTATAACTCGAAGATGGTGGTCTAAGAGTGAGATCGGTATGGCTCGAAGGTTGCGACCTAAGGGTGGAGGAGTTGGGAGCAAGCAATGCCTAGGACGTGAGTATAAACATAATGACGGGATGTAGACCTCGAGAATTGATGGTGGTCTAATCTTGGATTTTAGTTGTGTTGGCCGGTGGGCCAGGATTTTATGACCGGTGCGGTCATGAATGTGTGGCTGATGCGCCAGGATGGTGTGGCCGGTGGTGTTGGAGTCCTGGGAAGGGGAGCTGCAGTAGGTATGAGCCGGCAAGGGCATGGTTGCCAGGTTCATAAGATTCACGAGAAGCCTTCATGGTAGGATAAACTAATCGTTGCGACGATGGTGGATGAAGTTTATTGGAGATGGACAGGGTTGCTAGATTCAAGGTTTTGGTAAGCTTGCTGGGGGGGGGGGAAACAAGTCAAGTAGGTTAAGTTGGTGGCTTGCAAGGTGTTTGAAGTGGTGAATCGGAGTATGCGAACGTATGGTACTTGTTTGTTTTATTACGCTCGTATTGATGATTTGCTGTGGAGAATTGCCAAGTGGAAAAGCTATTTCTAGAATAAGCTATCTTGTGGAAATTTCCCTAAGAGGCAAGTTACTAGAGGTTCTTGGACGAACAAGCGGGTTGATATTCAGGTGGCAGCGAGTTGATGTCGGCATACTTGAGTTTTGTTAGTAGAGCTGAGGAAGTACCTAGAGGATTTATGAAGAAAGGGATTCATCTATCCTTCGTCCGTCCTAGTGTATCACCGTGGGGAGCGCAGGTATTATTTGTTAAGAAGAAGGATGGGAGTTTCCACTTGTGTATTGACTAACGAGGTTTGAACCGATTAACTATGAAGAACAAGTACCCTCTTCCCAGGATTGTTGAGTTGTTGGATCAGCTGAGGGGTGCTACTTGGTTCTCCAAGATAGATCTGGCGTCGGGTTATCATCAGATTCCGATAGATGAGGTAGATGTGAGGAAGACTGCATTCGGGACGAGGTATGGACATTATGGGTTTGTGGTGATGCCTTTTGGGTTGACTAACGCGCCGGCAGCGTTTATGAGATTGATGAAAATCGTGTTTCAGGAGTTTCTGGACGTGTCCGTCATCATTTTTATCGACGACATCTTGGTATATTCTAAGAGTTCTGAGGAGCATGCAGTGCATTTGAGGGCAGTTATGGAGAAGCTGCGGGAGCAGAAGTTGCGTGATAAGTTGAGCAAGTGCAGTTTTTGGCAGCGTGAGATGGGTTTTATGCAGAGGGATTTTCTGTAGATCCGGAGAAGATTCAGTCTTTCAGGGATTGGCCTAAACCGCAGAATGCCACAGAGATCAGGAGTTTCCTTGGTTTTACAGGTTACTACAGGAGCAGGAGATAAGGTCTCTGGTAGGAGAGATCACTGTGTGAGTAGGATACGGTTGGCTAGAGAACCGTTGGGTTTGGAGGCGGCTGATAGAGCGGATCTTCTGAGCAGGGTGCGGTTGGCTCAAGAATAGGATTTAGGACTGAATGAATGCCTCTAAGGATGTTGATTCAGAGTATCAGTTCTCAGCTAATGGTACTATCTTGGTGCATGGTCGGATTTGTGTGCCCAAGGATGATGATTTGAGATAGGAGATCTTGAGGGAGGCTCATGCGAGCATGTTTTTCTATTCATCTAGGAGTGACTAAGATGTGTTGTGATCTCAAGAGTTACTATCATTGGGTCGGGATGAAGAAGGATGTAGCTAGTTGGGTCGCAAGGTGCGATGTGTGTCAGCTAGTGAAGGCTGAGCATCAGGTTCCAGGCGGGTTACTGAAGAGTCTACCCATTCCTGAGTGGAAGTGGGATATGATCACGATGGATTTTGTGGTAGGATTGCCAGTGTCTCGGACTTTTGATGCTATATGGGTCATTGTGGACCGGTTGACTAAGTCAGCATATTTTTTGGCCATTAAGAAGACTGATGGAGCAGCGGTCTTGGCTAAGAAATATGTGAAGGAGATACTCAAGTTGCATGGGTGCCAGCGAGCATTGTGTCTGATATGGATTCTAAGTTCAGTTCAATGTTCTGGAAGGCATTTAAGGCAGAGATGGGCACTAAAGTGCATATGAGTACAGCTTATCATCCCCAGACAGATGGATAGTCAGAGAGGATGATCCAGACGGTGGAGGATTTGCTGAGGATGTGTGTGTTAGATTGGGGTGGCCATAGTGCAGATCACTTGAACCTGGTAGAGTTTGCTTACAACAACCGTTATCAGGCGAGTATTAAGATGGCTCTGTATGAGGCTTTGTATGGGAGACCATGCGGTACACCCTTATGCTGGATTCAGGTGGGGGAGAGGAGCATGTTTGGGGCAGATTTTGTTCAGGAGACCTCAGAGAAGATTCAGGTTCTCAAGCGGAACATGAAGGAGGCTCAGGATAGGCTGATAGGAGGAGAAGAGATCTTGAGTTTCAGGTAGTAGACAGAGTTTACAACAGGATGGCTATGTTGCGGGGTCCGAACAGGTCATTGACAGAGACTAAGTTAAGTCCAAGGTTCATGGGTCTGTTCAGAGTGATTGAGCAGGTGGGACCGGTAGCATATAGGCTGGAGTTGCCTGAGGTTATGCGTGCGTTCCACAAGGTTTTTCATATTTCTATGTTGCGGAAGTGTCTCTGTGAGGATGATCAATTGTTGGCTAAGATTCCTGAAGATCTTCAGCCTAACATGACATTGGAGGCGAGACTAGTGAGGGTTCTCGAGAGGAGGATCAAGGAACTCCGGAAGAAGAAGATACCTGTGATGAGAGTTTGATATGTCTATATTTTGTCTCTGCTAAGCATGTTTTTGTCACGTATCTAGTTAGGATAACTAATTGTTTTGCATGAATTTCTACTCTCTTTTGTACACTTTTCATATTCAGGTAGTTCTTGCATTATCTTCGCATACATCGTGATTTTGGAGTAATTCAGGTATTTAGGAAACTTTGGAGCCAGGCTGTCTCGTGTCGCGCCATCACTCCGTCATCACACATCCGCTCGGGTCGCGCCATCATTCCGTCATCACACATCCGCTCGAGTCACGCCATCACTCCGTCATCACACATCCGCTCGGGTCGCGCCATCACTCCGTCATCACACATCCGCTCGAGTCGTGCCATCATTCCATCGTCACACATCCGCTCAAGTCGCGCCATCATTCCATCATCACACATCCGCTCGAGTCGCGCCATCATTCCATCGTCACACATCTGCTCGAGTCGCGCCATCATTCCATCGTCACACATCCGCTCGAGTCGCGCCATCATTCCATCGTCACACATTCGCTCGAGTCGCGCCATCACTCACTCCCACTACTCGTTCGCACATGTCAGGAAGACGTTCCATCTTACACGCTTCAGAAGATTCCCAAACCGACTCTTCATCTTCTCGTTTTAAGTTTTAGGGATTTTACGTCTTTACTATAAATACGTTTTGTTAAGTCTCCGCGACATCATTTAAGTTTTTAGCTCGTTTTTATGTTGTAAGGTTTCCCTAGCCACCAAAAACCGTTCTCAGACTTTGTATCCAGATATCTTTTGATACATTGAGTATTTGCATTTGATTTCTTCTACAAACTTGTTTATCTTATTTTTACCTATCTAAGAATGCTTGTTTCAATGTTTTCTGAGTTTGTATTGTTGATGATGATTTCTGGATCTGAGTAGTGCGTTAGTTCTTGTGGATGGGATATATTAGGTGGAGGATCTTAGGATGTAGGGTGTTTAAGCTTGATTTGTATGATTCCCTTCTGGACTAGAGTTAGAATTACTAGTTTCTCTCTGATCAAATGGAACTAGGTTCGAGACATTTCCACACCCAAAAGGTGTTCGATGAAATGTCTGACCAACTAGTGCCAGAGACTTATGTTCCTAGCCTAAGAGATTAGTTGTCTAGGATGTTTGTTGACGTGAATGAACTTGTTTGTCATACCTGCTCGACCACGTTTCTCTAGCGAGAGCTAGGTATGGAAGTGGTTGAGTCTGAGTAGCTTTTACCAAGAGATTGGATTAGCTAAGTTGTGATGTTCATTGTTTAGGGATAGATTGCTTGTGGCATGTTAAACACTCTGTAGGCTAGGATACTCCACCGACATCAATTACTCCCATCCTTAGGACTTTTATCCTTTTGATTGATATTACATTCCTGAGATTGTTTCGCTTCTTGCCTTTTTTTAGTTGATGTTTAGACTCGTTTCTGTTTTTATTAATTTTCATTTCTTGTCTTGCATTCTCGTTTCTAGTTCCAGAACGCATTTCCGTTTGCATTTTTTGTCATTCTAGAATTGTTAGAAAAAAACACTCTTTTTGAATTGGCTTGACTTGTGATTCCTTGATTGCATCTTGATTGCTAGCAACATCCCATTTGGATTGACACCTTAAATACTACAACACTTAAGGTTAATTGAACCTACTAGGAGACACAAAAATCCTAGTATCAATTTGGCGCCGTTGCCATTTGGGATTTGTTTGGCTACATTTGAGATTTCAAGTTTTGCAAGATTAAGTTCTGTTACACTTATCATTCTGAGTACTGACATGTTTTGGTTGTTTACTTGTTTGTTTTGCATCTCAGGAACCTGTTGATTGCAGCATTGCATGCACACCAGATTAAGAGGACATCAAAATCTCCTCCCTGCTATCGACGACATCAATCGGTTACAAAGACCACGACAAGCTCGTCAACTCACTGGTCATCCCGCACCAATCACTATGGAACAACCTAACAGACCAAATCCAAGACCGCGAAACATTGGTGCTGGAGATGCACCAAACACTCATACTCAGCGTGCTGGAATCGTCCCTCCCGCCGTGCAGAACAAAAACTTCGAAATCAAAAGTGGTATGATCTCCATGATCCAAGGAAACAAGTTTCACGGGTTGCCTATGGAGGATCCACTCAACCACTTGGACGAGTTTGACCGTCTGTGCAGTCTCACCAAGATCAACGGCGTGAGTGAAGATGGTTACAAGTTGCGCTTCTTTCCATTCTCCCTGGGAGACAAAGCTCATCAATGGGAGAAAAACGTTCCCAAGGGAACCATCACCACTTGGGACGAATGCAAGAAAGCTTTCTTGGCCAAGTTCTTCTCCAAATCTAGAACAGCATGTCTCAGGAATGATATCTCCAGTTTCACTCAGAAGAACTCAGAATCATTCTGCGAAGCCTGGGAGCGTTTCAAGAGTTACCATAGCCAATGCCCACACCATGGATTCAGTAACGAGTCACTGCTGAGCACTCTCTACCGTGGTGTACTTCCGAAGATACGCATGCTGCTTGACACTGCTTCAAATGGCAACTTCTTGAACAAAGACGTAGATGACGGTTGGCAACTCGTCGAAAATCTCGCCCAGTCTGATGGAAACTACCATGACGACTATGATCGCACAGTTAGAGGAGATGCTGGCTCTGAGGAGAAGTACAAGAGAGACCTCAAGAATGTCAATGAGAAGATTGCTCTCCCTAAGCGTCATGACCTGCTTCCTAAACTTCACCAACCGCAAGAGACAAGTCCTCCCGCGCTTGACAGTTTGTCTGAACTCCAAACTACCAAGATTCTAGGGGATTCAATGAGAGAGTTAACAGCTATGGTGAAGGAGATGAGTGGGCAAATCAAGAAGCTCCAAGGTACAATGAGAAGTTCTCCTGCAAGGAAATTAAGGTGGAGGTTTGGAATAATGAAGAAGAGCAGTTCATTTGTTGTTGAACCTGGGCAGAATGCTAAAGAGTATCTGGCTAGACAAGACATACCAGAGGGGAGCTCACCACCTCTCGATAACCCTCCCAAAGCATAAGGAGTATGCAAAGTCAAGCTAGGGACTTTAAACAAGCTCACTTGGGAGGAAGTCCCAAAGGTATCACTGTGAATATTTTTTAGGATCCTTGTGTTTTTGATTTTCTTTTTTAGTTTTATTGTGTTCAAGAATCTACAGAAGGGAGTACAAGTTCAACGCAATCATCACTTCCATCGCTACCGTTCACCACCACTCGAGTCGGCACCGTGCGGCTCTACCCATCCGGCGAAACTCCACACTCAGATCCAGCTGCGTCCGCTTGAGCCACTCAGTTCTGCCTCCACTCGTTGACGCCGCTCATTCCACTCGACCCTCACCGGACCGTCTCGATCGAGTCGCGCCATCACAGCTCGACTCACATCCGCTCGAGTCGCCCTCGAACTCTCCCTCGAGTCGCGCCATCACTACCTCACTCGATCGTTTTTCTCGCTCCGTTGTCACCGCTCGTTCCACTCGATCCAGCTTGTTTGATTCACCGACGTGATCCGTACTTATCTATGCGCTTTGAGTTTACATGTTTCAGAGAAACAGACAAAGTACTGAGCTTATACACGAGATGAGGTTGAGGTTGAGCAGCGAGTCGAAGCTCAGGGTGATCATCAGGGCATGCCCGGGGGTGAGCAACAAATCGAACAACAAGGTGTTTATCAGCCTACGGATGTGGTAGTGTTAGTCTCGGACCATGGCGAATCCAGAATCAACGACATGCAGTGCGACGAGCAGCCGAGCACTTATCAGAACACGCAAGCGGTTGAGCAACAAGTCGACCAACCCGGTGAGACCACTCCTGCGGATCCCGAACACGGTGAAGGACAGAGCCAGTACCACGCACCAACTCCTTGGGCGAGCTCAGACTCCTTCTTCTACTACTGAGGTACTCCTACCTTCCATTGTATATACCATTTCATTTCTGCATTGTTTCTGTTGTGATTCTTAAATCCTCCTGCAAATTTTTCTTACACAGGAGACTGTGTAATTTAAGTTTGGGGGAAGGTTTGAGATGATGTATTTGATGTCGTGCTCTGTGATTCTTATTTCAAATTTTTGCATCATATCATGTTTGAGATAGCATCCATTTACTTGCATAGAAAAACCTAAAAAAAATTCGAAATTTTTTGAAAATTTCCACAAAAGCAGAGTGTTCATGTAGCTTGCACTTGCATATTAGGATTGAGTCTAGTGTCATTCATATAGGGTTGTTGCATTTAGCATAGGGGTTGATGATGATTGTAACCTTGGTAGCATGCTGGATTCAATAGGATAGGATCAAGGCCCTTGTTATTAGTTCTTTGATGCATGTTGATTGAATTTGAAAATGTAAGACTGAAGCATGTTCTGAATTGACGTCATTCCCTATCTATCTGAACCTAATCCTGACTTGCAATTATCTTGTTATGCATTGAAGTTGAACTCATGGATACCATATACATACTTGGATTGTCTTTCACATTTTTACCACCTTTGTCAATCCAAGTAGCTGATTCCCATCTTTGGAACAGTTTCCCGCACCCTTAACCAACCGTTCTTTCAAGCCAATTTTATTATTGAGTATCAGGTCTTTTCCGAGTTGAGCTTGTTAGAAAGTGTTAGGTTCTAACCGACAAGAGTAGGATCCTGTGTAGCTCTAGTTCGCGTTATCCATACTAGTAGGACTAGGTGAGAACTTGACATTGGGTATTGGGTTTGGATTTGTGCAGAAAAGTAAAGGGTAGGAAGTCTTAAGGAATGGGATGTGTTTTCAAAGTTTACACGTCTAGTAAAGGATTTGGGATGAGCAAAGTAAAAAGAATAATTGGTTCTGGGCATGAAATTAAAAAAAAAAAAAAATTAGACAAAGAAAAGAAAGTAAAAATGCTTAAGATGTCTAGAGTCTTCAGAAGAGAAGAGAATGAACCATAGTGATATTAGAGTTTTCCCAATCCGCTAGAGTGATAAGAAGTGAACTCTTCCTAAGACCAAATCTAAAGAATGAAAGAATGGGTTTGAGATGAAGTTTCTGATGAAGGGTAGAGATAGGTCCAACTTCGGTTTGGAATTTTCTTTGGGTAGACAGGGCGCTGCTCTTGTATGCATCAGTTGGTTTCAACCTTTAGCCTTCTCTTAAGCTCAACTCTTCTCATGAGAGAACCTTGTTATGTATCGATGGAGCCACTTGAGAAAGAGACCACATTTGTCTCTAACCTTTCACCCTAGCCAAAAGAGTTCAATGACACTGCATAGCTTGATTCATGGTTCTTTGTTAATAAATGTTAAAGGGGGTGATTGATAGGATTGCATGTGTAGATCAAGCGAATGAAATTCCTTCACCATGCATCATAGAACTAAAAACAAGGACCTTGATTCTAACTACTCTATTCAGTATTATTTAGGTTCTGAGACCCCATTTTCACACCTCTTCTCCATACCTTGTTCTTGATCGTTTGCTTGAGGGCAAGCAAAGAATAAGTTTCGGGGAGTTGATATGTCTAAATTTTGTCTCTGCTAAGCATGTTTTTGTCAGGTATCTAGTTAGGATAACTAATTATTTTGCATGAATTTCTACTCTCTTTTGTACACTTTTCATATTTAGGTAGTTCTTGCATTATCTTCGTGCATACATCGTGCATTTTGGAGTATTTCAGGTATTTAGGAGACTTTGGAGCTAGACTGTCTCGAGTCGCGCCATCACTCCGTCATCACACATCCGTTCGGGTCGCGCCATCATTCCGTCATCACACATCCGCTCGAGTCGCGCCATCACTCTGTCATCACACATCCGCTCGGGTCGCGCCATCACTCCGTCATCACACATCCGCTCGAGTCGTGCCATCATTCCATCGTCACACATCCGCTCGAGTCGCGCCATCATTCCATCGTCACACATCTGCTCGAGTCGCGCCATCATTCCATTGTCACACATCCGCTCGAGTAGCGCCATCATTCCATCGTCACACATCCGCTCGAGTCGCGCCAACACTCACTCGAGCCACTACTCGTTCGCACATGTCAGGAAGACGTTCCATCTTACACACTTCAGGAGATTCCCAAACCGACTCTTCATCTTGTCGTTTTAAGTTTTAGGGGTTTTACGTCTTTACTATAAATATGTTTTGTTAAGTCTCCGCGACATCATCTAAGTTTTTATCTCGTTTTTATTTTGTAAGGTTTCCCTAGCCACCAAAAACCGTTCTCAGACTTTGTATCCAGATATCTTTTGATACATTGAGTATTTGCATTTGATTTCTGCTACAAACTTGTTTATCTTATTTTTACCTATCTAAGAATGCTTGTTTCAATGTTTTCTGAGTTTGTATTGTTGATGATGATTTTTGGATCTGAGTAGTGCGTTAGTTCTTGAGGATGGGATAGATTAGGTGGAGGATCTTAGGATGTAGGGTGTTTAAGCTTGATTTGTATGATTCCCGTCTGGACTAGAGTTAGAATTACTAGTTTCTCTCTGATCAATTGGAACTAGGTTCGAGACATTTCCACACCCAAAAGGTGTTCGATGAAATGTCTGACCAACTAGTGCCAGAGACTTACGTTCCTAGCCTAAGAGATTAGTTTTCTAGGATGTTTTTTGACGTGAATGAACTTGTTTGTCATGCCTGCTCGACCACGTTTCTCTAGCGAGAGCTAGGTATTGAAGTGGTTGAATCTGAGTAGCTTTTACCAAGAGATTGGATTAGCTAAGTTGTGATGTTCATTGTTTAGGGATAGATTGCTTGTGGCATGTTAAACACTCTGTAGACTAGGATACTCCACCGACATCAATTACTCCCATCCTTAGGACTTTTATCCTTTTGATTGATATTACATTCCTGATATTGTTTCGTTTCTTGCCTTTTTTTTAGTTGATGTTTAGACTCGTTTCTGTTTTTATTAATTTTCATTTCTTGTCTTGCATTCTCGTTTCTAGTTCCAGAACGCATTTCCGTTTGCATTTTTTGTCATTCTAGGATTGTTAGAAAAAAACACTCTTTTTGAATTGGCTTGACTTGTGATTCCTTGATTGCATCTTGATTGCTAGCAACATCCCATTTGGATTAACACCTTAAATACTACAACACTTAAGGTTAATTGAACCTACTAGGAGACACAAAAATCCTTGTATCAGAGTCCTTTGGGACTGTGATGGTGTTGAGGAGCAGACTTGGGAGTCTGAGGCGAGGATGAAGGCAATGTTTAAGAAATGGTATGAAAAGCAAGCCGCGACTTGAGCTTGTCTAGCCTGGTCCCAGTTGTAATCCATGGTTGGAGCGGGAATGGAGTATTCCAGCCCATCTCTCTTGTTTACTTGGTCGCTTGGGGTGGTTGGTTGTTCGACTCAGTAACAAGATAAGGTGGTGTCCGGGGTACAAAGTTTCCGTGAGGCGGGGTTTTTGAGGAAAGTTTCCTGAAATAGAAGTTTCCAAAAGTGGAAAGTGCTAAAAATGGAAAGTTTTATGTGAGTTAGAATTTTTCCATTTTTATTGGCGGAGAGCCTTGGAGGGGCTTGTGTGGGCCTTAGTGGCGGACTTTGGAGTCATTGTGCCCATGTTTGGGTGATCTTTTGAGACATTGTGTGGCCTTTGTGGCGGGCTGTTTAGCCAGTTGTGTGGCCTTTGTAGCGGGCTGTTTAGCCAATTGTGTGGACTTTGTGGCGGGCTGTTTAGCCAGAGTACCTGTTTAGGCGGTCCTTCGGGACAAATGGTCTTCGTGATGGTCCTTCGGGACAGATGGTCTTTGTGATGATCCTTTGGGACAGATGGTCTTTGTGACGGTCCTTCGAGACAAATGGTCTTTGTGACGGTCCTTCGGGACAGATGGTCTTTCTGACGCTCCTTTGGGACGAGTGGCCTTGGTGGAGGTCCTGTTTAGGACATTTGTTTGGCCTTGGTGGCGGTCCTGTTTAGGACATTTGTTTGGCCTTGGTGGCGGTCCTGTTTAGGACATTTGTGTGGCCTTTGTGGCGGCCCTTGCGGCATGTATATGACCCTTGTGTGGTCATGGGGTATTCCATTGAGGGTATATGTGGTTGGTAGGACATTGTGTTGTCTTACGCGAGCCACGGGAAGGGAACCTGGATAGGGATAGGACTCAGACGTGTTCAAAATAGTTTGCTCGCGACTCTTGGGGGACTTAGGTTCTCATAGTACTGCTATATTCTGAGACTTTGTGGCTTGGGAGTATGGTTGGTACATCGACATCGAATGATGATCCGGGCGCGCGCTGTAGGGTGGCAACCCGAGAGACGAATATTAGACTTCCTTTTATATTATGGCATGCGGGCTTAGGCTTGATGAGGAGCCAATGTTATGGCATGCAGGCTTCAGTCTGACGAGGAGCCAATAAAAACTCAAGGTTTAGGCCTGTGAGTAAAGGAAAGTCCAAAAGTCGAGAGCAAATAATGTGTGGAGCGTGAGTCTATCGCCTAGAGGTGACCTTTCGTAGATCAGTCGGAGGAGTGCGGGCCGTGGAGACGGTTGCACGGGAGTCCTTGGCTGATAGTTGTTTGAGATTCGAGGATGAGTCTATGTTGGTGTGGGAGAATTGTAATATCCGCGAACCAAATTCCCGGTTTAGGGGTGCATCAGTCGATGCAATAAGTGCATCGGTCGATGGAGGTTCGGTTTTCTCGGTCTATTTTTAAGTTAAGCGCTGCGTTTTGGGTTTAAGAAAAACCCTTAAACTCGAGTTTTGTCTCTTCGGGAGAGTTTGGTCGTTTTTGAGAGAAAACAAAAGAGAGAAAAGATTCTTGAGTGTTCTTGAGGATTTTGGGTGATTTGAGGCTGTTCCTGTAGAGATCTGTAGCTGGGATTGTTGTAGGAGCTTCCTAGGAGCGTTGTTTTGCTTGTTTAAGGTTCAGAATCTTCTTGGCAAAGGTAAGTGCATGACCATGGCTTATCTAAGCTGGAGATCTCTCTAATTTTCTTGTTATGTGGTGCTAGGCTTGTTAGATGGCTATTTGGGACGTTAGGAAGCTTTCTTGTGGCTTGGGATCGAGTTTTGTGGTTGTAGGAACAAAGATCCGGCGAGAAGCTTTGGGGGAAAATGATGCTCGGCATTGCATCGGTCGATGCACTTTGTGCGTCGGTCGATGCAACTGCAAGGACGGCGTGTAAAACCTAGGGTTTTCGTGTTATGTCGAGCATGCGTCCATCGATACAATGGGAGCATCGGTCGATGCAAGGTTAACTTGCATCGACCGATGCATATCTTGTGTCGGTCGACGCAACCACCAAATGGTGTCGGTCGATGCATGCTTGGTGTCGGTCAATGTAGTGTCCTAATTTGTTAGTGTTGATTGTTGATTGATGGTTAGAGATGTCTCTATTTCTTTTGTGTATAGCCCAGTAGATGGGAGGATTGCCTTACTGAGTGTTTATAAACTACTCATGCATTGCAATTTGTGTTTGTGGCGCAGGTAAAGGCAAAGTGTGATCGTGGAATCAAGGCAATGAAGAAGAGGATGTTCTAGGGACTTGATTGGTTGTTGTCTGGCATTGCTAGGTTGCTAGAGTTGGGTCATTAGAAACATTGCTAAGTTGCTGGTTCTATGCTTCCTGTTATTTGGATATTGGTTATGTTTTGAATATTATTTATTTATTGGATATTGGTATTGTTATTCCGCTGTTGATTGTGATTGTGGTTAGGTGGCTAGTGGGTATGTGACCACTAGTTGTAGTTGATATATTATTATATTTTTTATTTATTATTTAAAAAAAAAAACAGGTCGGGTCGTTTCAATTTCTAACAAATTCTCAATTATTTGTATTATTAAATTTGCCACAGAAATATTTTTTAAACTTTATATTGACTTATCATTACTAATTTTCTTTATATTTATATTATTATTTAGTGAATCTTTAAAGGGTAAATTTCATACTTTAGTCATATAGTAAGTTTTTTAATCAGTTTAGGTCATAGTCAAAATCAATTTTTATATATTAGCCATCATTCAGTTTTTAGACAACTATACCCTTCAAACAAAGAAACCAAAACTGATCTAGTTACATTTCTTCCCCATAACTAAGTTCAATGAAGTCTTATTGCTACAGTAAAAATAATAATAATAATAATAATAATAATAATAATAATAATAATAATAATAATAATAATAATAATAATAATAATAATAATAATAATTTAATTATATTATGTCACATAGTATTTTTTAATTCATACCTTAAGTTTCTGAAGTATGTACATGTAACATCCGCAAACCAAAATGTAAGTTTTGGGGATGGGTGTCGATCGACACCAATAAATTCTGGTTCGACCAGATTGACTTAATTGTTGATTTGGATCAGTTTGGTTTAGGGAAAACCATGGAACCGTGATACTGAAGCGGAAATCGACGAAAAGGAGTTTTGGGAAGTTGTGTTTGTCGACGCTTGAGAGAAGAAAGAGAGAGAAAGGAGTGTTCTTGAGGTTTCAGGAGAGATTGTGAGATTTCATGGCTGTTCTTGGGAGATCTAAGGCTAGGAGGGTGTTAAAAGCTTGCTAGGAGGGTTGGATTCGTTGCTGTTGGTCAGAATTTTCCTGCAAAGAGGTGAGTGCCAGAGCATGGCTGATCTAAGGATGAGATTTCCTTTGTCTCGCTTGTTTGGTGAAGTTTGTGGTGTTTTTCTTGCTTGTTATGGTTGCTGTAGGGTTT
This sequence comes from Camelina hispida, assembly GCA_023657505.1. Taxonomy (NCBI): domain Eukaryota; kingdom Viridiplantae; phylum Streptophyta; class Magnoliopsida; order Brassicales; family Brassicaceae; genus Camelina; species Camelina hispida. The sequence goes on from CP094637.1 coordinate 29,753,962, forward strand.
CTACGGATGCATATGGCTTTGGGATTGAGTTTTGGACGGATTGGTGGTGATGAGAAGCAAGATTCGACTCTCGGCTTCAAGCGGATCGCGTTTGCAGAGTCACTGACGATCGACACCAGGAGGGTGTCGGCCGACACCATGTAGCAGCATCCATCGACACTGTGGGGTAGTGTCGGTCAACACCAATAGCCAGTATCGGTCAATATTTGGCTGGTGTCGGTCGACACCTCCCTTCGAGTGAGACAATACTTGCTTCCTGGTTTGCATGTTTTGTTTGTTGATTGTTTTGGATATTGGTATCTGAGTTGCTTGTGTTTATAGCCTAGTAGATGGGAGGATTGCCTAACTGAGTGTTTATCAAATACTCATGCATCTCAATTTGTGTTTGTGGTGCAGGTAAAGGCCTTGTGATCGTGGTTTAGGTTGTCTGGATTGCTAGGTTGCTAGAGTTGAGTCATTAGAATGTAGTTTAGGTTGTGGGTTCCTTGATTCATGATGTTTTGGATTAATGGATATTTATTATGAACTAATCTTGGTTACTAGATTTATTGGTTTAATTTAATTGGTATGTTATCCACTGTTGTGTATGTGTGGTTAAGTGGCTAGTGGATATGGGATCACTTGTATAGATTATTATTATTACTATTATTATTTATTATTTATTATTAAAAAATGGTCTGGTCGTTTCACTTTTATTACATCACATATATCGAACAAAATCTAATATATGTACACACCAACAATGAAATAAATAGATGTACATAGCATCAGTTTTACTTACAGTTTACGTACAGAACAACATTAATGCAAATAAAACCAAATTTCTCTTTTCCAATATACGTACACAACACATATGAAACAAATAAATGTACATTACACCAAAGATATTATAATATACGTATACAATAACAATGAAACAAATAGATTCACATACCAAATTTCTGAATTGTCATGTACGTCCATGATAATAATTTATTAGTGTACGTTTGTACACAATAATGTTATTTTATTTAGTTTATGTTCTGGGTTAGTGTACGTCCATAATATTTATTTATTTATTATGTACGTCCATAAATATGTTTTTAACAGAGGATATAATTTTATTTTGCAGTCATTTTCAACATGTGTATCCTCTGTAACTCTAATTTTGCAGCCACTGTTCATATTTTTCATAGACCTTGTTTTTCATTTACATTTTAATGCCTTTACACCTAAATCATGTAAATCTAGCTTATAAATTCAAAAAACCAAAAATTTGAGTTTTTAAAATGTTGAGGGGTTTAAGTCAATTACATCAAAAACGGTTTGTATGAAGATGGATGAACTATAATTTTCTGAGTAGAATTCTAGTTGTCCAAAAATAATTTATTGTTTTGACTCCTTTCCACAAAAATTGAAAACAAGTGCTTTTAATTACAAAATTTCTCGACTTTCACTTTGTTTTTTTTTCTCCATTTCTCTATTTATATTTTTATTTGCATAATACTAAAAAATCAAGTAAAATATATATAATATTTGAGAAAGAAACCAAACTAAGAGAATTTAGTTACAATGATATTTTTGTTCAAAAATTATCTTGTGGCTATTCTATGAGAAGTCTCAATGACTTTGTCAAACTGTGAAAGAAAAACATTTTTTAGTGTGTTTTATGAAAATTTCTTATCTTTTCTTTAAAAGCATATTTTTAGATTATAAGTCTTTTCTTTGTATGCTTAAATTTCTTATTGGGTTGATTAAACTTAACATAGTATTTACATACAATTTATAGTAAAAACCTACTAATTAAATTTGTAAACAAAAACATGTATGAAATCAGATGTATATATAAAAGGTGCGTTGTAATCTAGAAATAATATATTACTGAACTTTTGAGCTAATAGATATTGTAGTTTTTAAAATTACATTATATAATGTCACTCACATATGAATAAGAAATCCGAAATAGTATTTAGAAATATATAAGAATATTGAATTTAAAATTAAATAATAATGAATTGAAAAATCAAAATAATTAATTCTCATATTTTCAAATATCATCTCATTTTATTTTCAATTCTGTTTTTAATTTCTTGTACAAGGGGCAAAAAAAATAAAAAGCCTACTATAGGCGGGTCCTAGTCTAGTAGTATATATATATACATCTCTACAATACAAAAAAATATATCCATCAGTTTCCAAAGTATTTACTTGAATTTTCATTAAATAATATAAAACAAAATTCTAATTTATTATGTATGTTATATAAATCACAAGTTATCTAATCAATATGAATCACCCAAAAATATTTTGTTTAAAACTGAAAATTTTATTTCTTCTCTGATTTGTATGCAAAAAAGAAAAACCAAATAGGGTTTCAAGCCACAATGTCTACAGTCCACCTACAATAACATGATGATCTGCATAGAATCCAGCATAAAAAATCCTCTCCTTTAGCAATTTATGGAGGAACTTACATAACCAGTTAACCTCGTTTAATCTCTTCAACACTTCTCACTTATCCAACAAAACAAATATCTTCAATTTTTTTTTGCTGCAGATATACAAATCATCTTCATGAATCTAGAATACTGGTAATGATCTTCACATTCAATTTTTTAAAATTCATCTTTCATATATATTAGGTATAGACTTCACTCTTAAATGAGGCTAACTCAAATTGTTTGTAGTGAACATGATCATCGGAATGGTTATAGAAAAACATTTGGTAGACATCTGGGAATGACCAAATGGACAACCCATTTGACATCCCTAGTGCTGCAGCATGGTTAGCCAATGGCCCAGATGATCGCTTCGCAGAATAGTTGACGTTGTTGTTGGAATGGTTACCATGGGTGGGACCAATGCAGGCTCTAATAGTGCCACCAATGGCAGAGGTGCAGCCAAGAGTTGCTGTTGCGGAAGAGATCCCATCTTTACCTCAGGATGATGGATCGAAGCATATGTAGAGGATAGGCACAGGATTTTGCTCGGGTTGTGCCAACCCTAAGGAATGTTGGAACCGAATTTCTGTTCTATTAGGTGTCCCGAGGAGTACCGTGTTGATTTGGCGGTTCATTACCTTGATGGTGATACACAACTTTAATGTAGGATTGTGGTGGCCGAGATGGCATGGGGTGATTTTGTTGAAGCGTTTAATGCCAAGTTTTTGTCGCAAGAGGCAGTAGATCAGTGTGAATCACAAGTTTTAGAGCTGGCTCAAGGAGATTTATTGGTTCGTGATTACGACATGGAGTTATCCTGGTGTATGCATGTCAGGCAATGGAGGGTGAGCAGGCTTAGGTGAAAAGTTTTTTGAGAGGACTTCGGCCCGACTTGAGAACTTGAAACGATTCGACTGTTTTAATATTTTATATTCAAATATCCCATAATATTTTATTAAACCATCAAACAAAGAACCAACAATTAACCGATCAAAAGCAATTTCAATTAATATAAACCAACTATCAACATGCACAACGGAAACATAACAAACCAACCCAGCAAGCCTCTAACCAGATTTAAACAATAATAAAAAATGAACCACACACAACCGAGACCCTAGATCATCCTCTTCCTCATTGTCATGATTTCATGTCACACTCTATCTGCACCACAAGAAAAAAGATTCGTGAGTACTATCACAAATACTCAGTGAGTCCATTCTCCTATATACGAGCTATACACGTAAGCAAAACAAGATCACAAACCACACATAAATCATGAAACAAATCAAACCAATGAACAATCATCAATTAACACAACCGTCCTAGGAATACAATTCTGGATCCATAAAAATCTAGCCTATACATCAAACAAACATATCAAACAATCTCAATCGCTTAGATAAGCTCATGGGCACACACTCACCTCGAAAAAGGTGATTATGACACCCCGGCTTGCAGAGAGGTTTAAAAGAACTGATTTGGCCACCTATGTCACCAAAGTGCAATTATCTTTTCGGTCAAGGTTCATGAGAGAACTCTAGAGTTAAGCGTGCTTGAGCTAGAGTACTTTCAGGATGAGTGACCTTCCGGAAAGTGATTGTCGGAACTGTGCGAGTGAGGACAAAACAAAAGGAAAGATCATATGATGATTTGTAGGGATGGTAAACAAGTCTTTAAATCTTCTCATACGTAGAAAACCGACCGTCGGACTTGGATAGGCTCACGTAGGGAAGATTTTGCGATTTGAAGGATACACTAATGGGACATAAAGTAATTAAAGAATTCGAATTAAATTCTCACGGCCGCTTTAATGCTTAAGTCCTCCAAACTGACCAGTTCACAGAACTAGGGGCTGATGTTGGGGCCAAGAACAACTCCGGATTCTGGTCAACATTTAGTGAATAGGCCAAAGGTCAAGGGGCCACTATGCAACACATGTCGAGAAAGGTCAAGAGCCCGGAAGGGAGAAAGATATGTTTGGGGTTAGTCAGACTAGAAGGAGTTTGGGTTTCTGAACCAACAAGCGTGTTTGCCGAGGAAATCGAACTAAATGAGTGATTTCCGGACTTAAAAGTAGATTCAGTCAAACCAAGGGATTCAAACGTCACGATATAAATACTACTATCAAGACGTATGCATTTATGAAGAATAATTGTATTGATCAAGAGTTCATTTGAATTTATATTATAATACCTATCATTGTAACCATAATAGGACATTCGATTCTTAAGGCAAAAGCTTAATACACATGTTTTTTCTAAACATTTATTCTTGAGATTCAACTCGTCTTGTCCACTAAGGTCATCGGGTGTGGGACTTGGCTCCCACATAGTTATTATTATTATTTAATATATTTATTATAATTGTTCCAGAATATTATATATTTTAGGGTTTTATGTATAGCCTTCTTAGACTATCTTCATCAGTAAAAAAGCTCACAGAGTTTCTTAAAAACAAAACAAATTAATATTTTAATTTTTTGATTATATTTATTTTTTTAAGAAAGTTGAACCAATAAGGATAGTCTAATAATGCAAGAAACGTTTCAAATGTTTTTTGATGAAGAAACGTTTCTCTCCTCTCTCATAACTTTTCATTACTTTTTGATTTTTTTTTTTATTGTAAAAGTTTCTAATAAGAAACACCAATGAGGATAGTCTTAGGCCTCCAATTGTATTCAGTTATTGATGAATTGATTAATCGAAAGATTTAAATAGGTTTTGATAAACCATTGTGAAGAGTATTCACAAATCCAAGAGCTTTTGCGAAAGTCTTGAGAGGAGTACTCTCAACCCTAGTTATCCGGTATTCCGAGGAATCAACGGATCTCTAGTTCTATCCCTATTAGCTTTCACTACGTCACTTGGTACCAGAGCCGAATCGGTTATTTGATTTCTATGATGTTTTGATGTCTCTATCCTAAGGATTTATGTCCGTTTATTTTTTCAGAAGACTTGTACGGACAGTACAAAGAGTTTTATGGTCCTCCCATCTACGATGTTTATGAGGAGGATTTCGTTCGTGCAAAATCCGGGCGTTTCCATATCTGTGCGAAATCCGTGCATAACACGATTTCTGCCATATCTGTGCAAGTTCCGGTTCGTGATAATTTTGCAGAAGATTCAATTTGTGCAAATTTCGGTTATTCTGCAGAAGTCGTTGAAGTTTCAGTCAGTGCAAAACCCGGAAAGAGGCAGATCCGTGCAAAATTAGGGTTTTTTACAGAAGAAGAAATCTGTTCAAATTTCGGGCAAGATAAAGTTCGTGCAAATTTCGGGTCAGACCGGGTCGGTACAAATTTAGGGTCAGACCGAGTTCATGCAAATTTCGGGTCAGATCGGGTCGGGACAAAGTTCGAGTCAGACCGTATCCGTGCAAAAATTGGGCAACACCAAAAAATGGAGATGAAGATGGATCTGCAAAAATCTCCTATGTTGAATACCTTGCTGAAGATTCGAGGCTGAATCTTTCTTGGCCGGAGGGAGCTGATGCAGCGAATATACAAGATTCAAGGACGAATCTTTTATTGGCCGGCGAGACCAGATGCAGCGAGATATTTGGATAATTTTCAAATATCTATTATTATTATTATTATTTAATATATTTATTATAATTGTTTCAGAATATTCAATGTTTTAAGGTTTTATGCTTTATTATATATAGCCTTTTAGACTTCCTATTGTATTCAGTTATTGATGAATTGATTAATCGAAAGATTTAAAGAGGTTTTGATAAACCACTCTGAAGAGTATTCACAAAATCCAAGAGCTTTTGTGAAAGCCATGAGAGGAGAACTCTCAACCCTAGTTATCCGGTATTCCGAGGAATCAACATATCTCTAGTTCTATCCCTATTAGCTACGTCACAAGCGGAGGAGGAGGATGGCCAATTGATGATGCAACACATGAACTGCATGAGGATTTCACCTGCTAGGTGGATGCATCTTGAGATAGTATGGATTGCTTCTCTGGTTGGAGCTTTTTTATTTCTGGTCCTAAGTGATGTATTGGTCTCCAATGTACGACTCATTACCTCTCTGCGCCTCATGCTGAACTCGGTGCTCTTTTGTGGGAAATGGAGAGCGCAATAGACAAAGGGCTTTCCTCGGTGCATTAACAGATGAATTGTTTAGGTACCTTACAGGTCACTGACGATGTTGAAGAGTAGCCTATATTTTCCACTTAGTTGGATGTTTTCACTAGCCTTCGGGCTAAATTTTCAGTGTTTACAATTTCTCATATTTCTAGAAACAATAATGTTTGTGTCGATCAACTTGCTAAGCACTCGGATATGAGGTGTGTTTTTCTCCATATAAGTCATCAGGTTTCGGAGTGGTTGGCTCTCGAGACTAATCTATTCGATCTAGATTAATAAAATATGGTGCTTTTGCGGGGAAAAAAAAACTTAACTTAAAAACACAAAATGTTAAACCCTAACTTTTAATTTGTTTTATACATTAGACTGTTAGGGATATACCTGTTTCTTCCCGCAAAATTTAAATAAAAAGCACTATATTATTGATTTGCTGTTGTTGAAAAGTACTTTATAATCAATCTATATATGCTAAGCATTGACTGTTTAACTAGTTTCAATAATATTTGACCTGGAAGAATATACTCTAGTGCGGAGCATAAAACGACAACTTCATAAAACTACATGCATCAGAAATTTAGTGGGAGGCTTACCTCTAGGATTTAGTTTGACCTATACACATATATTATATACAACTCATAAAGCGTACTAGAAAATGATTTGAACATATCTTTGTGTATACCTAGCCTAATTATTTACATAATTTTTAGGAACTTTTTTATTGTAAGAAAATGTTTACACTTTATATCTTTGACATTTTATGTGAAAGTAATGTTTACACTTTAAATTAATTAAAAATTCTTTAAGTTGACTTTCATAAACGATAAATTTCGTCTAGTGAAAGTCAACTTGATCTTCAGTAAATATGAGACTTAATTATATCTAGGATACAACTGCAATGTAATTGCATCTTTACCAATGTTATGTGCTTTTCACATCTGTAATCTTTTTCGATTTGCAATTTTACTTTCGTGCCCATAAAAACGTTCGTGTCCATTCATTGGTAGTAAGTCACACATTTTATAACCTTTTTTTATATATAATCAAAGACATAGGTAGGTAAGCGGGATGATCATAACATTTTTTGAAGACTACACTTTTCGTGTGGATTATTTTGAATCAGTGCTATTTAAAGGTACTTACCCCCTTTACGGTAATATATAACATTTAAGAGGGAGACTTCTTTGATTTAGTTAGTTGAACGGTTCAACTTGAACCAAACATGGAAAGGGTCCATGATAAGAAATTTCATAGATGTGATGGATAGTTGGATAAAGGATACGAAGTAAAACATTTTTAAAAAATGATGTGTGTAGACCATTCCAATGTATACCAAATCCAAATCCAGAAGAGCAACAAAAAAAAGAGGAAATATGATTAAAATTGAATAAAAATGTGGATATACCCTTAAGACTATGCTTCTCCGATCTCCTCTATAAATTTCGACCGTCTCAGCCACCACAGTCACACCCCCACCACCTCTCTCTCTCTCTCTCTCTCTTTTGATATCGATAATTCTCTCTCTTGCCTCGTCCTTCCGGCACCAATTAACGCAAAGTGAGGGTAAAGTTACTTTATAAGATGATCTTCATTCAAATATAAATTTGCACTTGCTTAAATGATTTATTTATATGTATAACTTCAAAAGCTTCTCTGTTAGTTGGATTAGATTTTTAGTTTATAAAAAATTGTATTACAAAATTTAACTTTTACTTCATGAAAACAGGAGAGAGAAAATCGACAAAGATGGCTGATCAGCAACTAGGAGTGCTAAAAGCACTCGATGTTGCGAAGACGCAACTTTATCATTTCACGGCAATAGTCATCGCCGGTATGGGTTTCTTTACGGATGCATATGATCTCTTTTGTGTGTCCTTGGTGACGAAGCTCCTAGGACGTCTCTATTACTTCAATCCAGAGTCAGCAAAGCCTGGCTCCCTTCCCCCTCATGTTGCGGCAGCAGTCAATGGTGTGGCCCTCTGTGGGACTCTTGCTGGTCAGCTCTTCTTCGGATGGCTTGGTGACAAGCTAGGTAGGAAAAAAGTCTACGGTATCACTTTGATCATGATGATCGTGTGCTCTGTTGCTTCCGGTCTCTCCTTTGGAAACCAAGCCAAAGGTGTCATGACCACTCTTTGCTTTTTCAGGTACAATAATCACGGTCAAAACTGTTTTATTCATGAACAGTCGATCATACACATGATAGTTGAAACCTCCAAAAACAAGTAAAATATAAATATTAACATTTGAACGGTTATGTATAGGTTTTGGCTCGGATTTGGCATTGGAGGTGACTACCCTCTTTCAGCCACCATCATGTCTGAATATGCTAACAAGAAGACTCGTGGGGCTTTCATCGCTGCCGTCTTTGCTATGCAAGGTATCGGTATCTTGGCTGGTGGTTTTGTGGCTCTTGCAGTTGCTTCCATTTTCGACAAACAGTTTCCTTCGCCGACCTATGACCAAGACAGGGTTCTCTCAACGCCTCCCCAGGCTGATTACATTTGGCGTATCATTGTCATGTTTGGCGCTATACCTGCGGCCATGACCTTCTATTGGCGTATGAAGATGCCTGAAACTGCTCGTTACACTGCTTTAGTTGCCAAGGACATTAAACAAGCCACCAAAGACATGTCCAAGGTCTTACAAGTAGAGCTTGAGGTTGAAGAAAGGGCGGACGACCCAAAACTCAACTATGGCTTGTTCTCCAAGGAATTCCTTAGACGCCATGGTCTTCCACTCCTTGGGTGTACCTCAACTTGGTTTTTGCTTGACATTGCTTTCTACAGCCAAAATTTATTTCAAAAGGATATTTTTTCGGCCATTGGATGGATTCCAAAGGCAGGCACCATGAATGCCATTCATGAGGTTTTCAAGATCGCTAGGGCACAGACTCTCATCGCACTTTGCAGTACTGTACCAGGGTACTGGTTCACCGTCGCATTTATTGATATTATGGGAAGGTTTGCAATTCAACTTATGGGATTCTTCTTCATGACGGTGTTTATGTTTGCCATTGCCTTCCCTTACAACCACTGGATCAAACCAGACAACCGTATCGGATTTGTGATTATGTACTCCCTCACCTTTTTCTTCGCTAACTTTGGACCAAATGCAACCACTTTCATTGTCCCGGCTGAGATCTTCCCAGCCAGACTAAGGTCTACATGCCATGGAATATCGGCCGCGACAGGTAAGGCTGGAGCTATTGTTGGAGCCTTCGGGTTCTTGTATGCAGCTCAATCACAGGATGCGACCAAGACAGACGCAGGATACCCACCGGGTATTGGAGTCAAGAACTCATTGATCATGCTTGGGGTTATTAACTTTATTGGTATGCTCTTCACATTCCTTGTCCCAGAGCCAAAGGGCAAGTCCCTTGAAGAACTCTCTGGTGAAGCTGAGGTTGAGAAATGATTACGCCGTTATATTTTAACAACATATTTGTTATTTGTTTTTGTCATTTCCAATGTTTCATTTTGTTTTGTGATATTGTATATTGTGCACCTTTACTTTTGCTTTTTGGTTTTATTGTGTAAAAATTGATCTGTTCTCAACGAACTGCTAAGAAGCAAACAAATGAAAATATGTATTGTCCATATCATTTATATTTTTTCCAAACTTTATATCCATAACCAATATAATATATATACACAGTTGATAACATCATTATTTTATCCGTATTAGCTATAGTATTCATTTGCATTTAGGAAGAGTTTGATAAGATTACAAGTAGAAAAGATTTATTATCAAGTATTTCAGGTTTCAACAAGGTTTTACAAGTTTTATAGCAAAAAGAACCAAAAGACAAGGTAAACATGTTTCAGGACAGATTCAGAGCTCTACAGTATGGGCCACTTTTGAAGAACTTACAGAACTCACATTTTGACGTTCTTGGTGACTATGGAAATCTAAGAGAGTCATCTTTCTCTTAGAAGTGTAATCAAGTCAATCCGTTCAGCTATCCGGAAGATATGCCCATTTTACCGAGACGTGATATAGACTGATGTAAAGATAACCATCCAGCCGATGGGCTTTTATTGAAGGCCTGACAGCAACCATCACGACGGCCCAGTCCAAACTTTCACCAAGTTCTAGAAGACCATTTCGCCGCCCCTTTTCCTGCATTTAAGAAGAAAATACCTTTTTACCCTTACAAACCCTAATCCAAGACAAAACTCTATAAATACTCTTTAAGACCTAGAGATTCAGAGTATGCTCTTCATTGCCTCTTAAACTGTCCCTGCCGTGCGATCCTAGATGACAAAAGAAGCTCTCCTGCTCGCCGCTCCTTTAAAGCTTGAAGATCCACTATCTCTCTTTCTACTCTTTCTTGTTCTTTCATACTTTCACCGCTTTTGGGAATAAAGTTACTTTTGTGACAACTAGAGAAGTTTCCTTTGAACCCCTTTTGTTATTTGATTAATTTTTGATGCTATGCTCTATAATATCAATGTCGTTTCTTTGCATCATGAGCGAGTAATTTACTTTGTTGGGTTTTACGGGGTGATTCAAGGAGAATTCATGGTTCGCTTCAATTAGGCTGTTAGATCTTATATTTGGTTCTATATTAGAGTTCTTTTGGGACATATTTATCTTAATGCATGTGCTTGGATTGATCACCAAGTGCTGATCTAGAGAACGAGAGCGTCAACCGCGTTATCCTACTTCTCCAAACTAGTGTTATACTGAAATCTCGCGTCGTAACCTGCGTAAGTTGAGTTGTGGAGTTTGGTGAATGTATCAAACTTGTTTTACTAGCTGGTTGACATGCGTCATTGCCTGCGTAAGTTGAGTAACGGAGTATGAAGACTTTAGACTTTCATTCTATGACATTAGCTTGTTAGTTCATTAGTGTTTCGTAGTTAAGAACCTAGACCAAAATTAGTAGTTACTTGTTAGATCTTGACACTTAATATTGCTTAGAACCATGAAAACCCTGAGATGACTCCCAGAGCCTTAATCTTATAGTTTTAAACTGTTTTTATTTTTACGTTTTCTTTATTTGCAATAGTTATTAGGAAAACCAAAACCTGAATCTCTTATTTAGTCTTAGCCATAGTTCTTTCTCTTTTAATTCAATTTGTGTTAGCTATTATTTTCTGTGGGTTCGATCCTAAAATACTACATTGATTAACTGTGCACTTTCAGTCGTTCGTGTGGTTTTTTTAGGTAAAAGATTTGGAGTGAAAAATCACACACATCAAAACTTTTTGGCGCCGTTGTCGGGGAGTAACTAGCTGACCATTGAATTTGATAAGAACTTTCGTCTAAGATACTTTGAATTTTTCTTTTGAATTTTTCAATTTTAATTTTAATTTTCTTGTTTTTCGATAACCTCTACTTTTCCTTTTATTTTCTGTTTTTGGATTTTGTAGTGCATGACTAGGAGTCAACCCTCCGGAACTGTATCTCCAGTTCAAGACATTGATCGATTAAAACGTAAAATTAGGAAACTTCAAAGAAAACAACTCATGACCGAAGAAAGGAACCAGGACCAAGGTCCCCTTAACCTCGACCAACTGCTGATACCTCCTGCCCTCAACGAGCAAGGAGAACCGATCCTAGCACAAGGTGGTAACCCCAACCTTGAAGCCGTTGATCCGCAACTCGACCTGTTGGTTGGCCGAGACCATCATCAAGCTCCTCATGATGCTAATCCTTTAGATGTGGGAGACAACCTCGATGTTCCTCCTCACCAGCCTCCACTTATCATTAATCCACCACTACCTCAAGCTGGCAGAAGACAACCTGCTTATATGCACCATCTAAGACGTGCCGCACCTAACCGTACAATAGCCGACTATGATGCTCCCAATCAATATCCTCAAGACCGTGCTGCTATCCGAATCACTCATCTTCCAAGACGTGATTACGAGATTAAAACTCAAATTATTACTACTAAACATCTGATGGACCGCATTGATCTTTTTGAAGAAATCTGCTCCACAACAAGAACCGATGGAATTCTCGAAGATTACTTGAAGTGTAAGCTTTTTCCCTTCTCTCTAGCCGACAAGGCTCATAGATGATTAAAGTCTCTACCTCCCGAATCGATTACTAGTTTGGAAGGATGCAAGTCAGTCTTTCACAACTACTTCTACACAAAGTCAAGATCCAACTTGAAACAACCAGACCCATTTTTTTTTTTTTTTTTTTTTTTTAAATAACAATATATAATTAAGCATCCCATACTACTTAATTAAACCAACCAAACCACCATTCAATATTAAACCAAAAATAATCCAACATACACATCGGAAACATACCAACAATACAAGCCAACATATCAACTATACAATAACATCCCTAATTAATCTTATCCAACAGCCTAGCATAACTCTAACCAAGGTTCCAATATAAACAATATAACCAACAACACACAAACGAGACCCTAGATCATCCTCCTCCTCATCGCCATGATTTCATGTCACATACCTGCACACCACAAACAACAATTGAGATGCGTAAGTACTATCACAAATACTTAGTGAGGCAATCCTCCCATCTACTGGGTTATACACACAAGCAACTGAGAAACCAAAGTTTAACAAATAACAACCAAACACAAACAAACCAGGAAAAACATGCATCAGCCATTGCTGAAAAAATTGGTGTCGACCGACACCCCTCTGGTGAGGATCGACACTCCTCCCTAGTGTCGACCGACACCTACTTGATGCCGATCGACACCGACACCACAGATCGTTCTGCTCGAAGCCGAAAGTCGCTGAACCATTTCCCATCTCTTACAAATCGTCCCAAACTCACCCAAAAGTCCTGGAAACACATGGGAACCACATCCCAACCACAAACATACAAGAAAACACCACAAACAACAACAAATCAAGCAAAACAAAGGATTCTCAGGCTTAGATAAGCCATGGCCATGCACTCACTTCTTTTGCAGGAATATTCTAATTCAACAACGACAAATCCAACCCTTAGAAGCCTTCTCCTTTGTTCCTAGCACAAGATCTTCACTCCACAGCAAAAGATCTCTCAATCAAAGCCAAGAATCTCCCAAAATGCCTCCAAACTCTCAATAGCACTTTTCGCCCTCTGACTCTCCCTTAACGGCGACAAAACACTTCCCCAAAACCCTTTTTGTCGACTTTCTCTATAAATACATCGGTTAGGAGCTTCAATTGAACCAAACCGAGACAAAACGACAATTCAAATGAACCCGGTCAAACCAAAATTGATGGTGTCGATTGACACTCCCCTTGGTGTCGATCGACACTCCCCTTGGTGTAGACACCCACTCCCAAAACTCACAATTTGGTTCGAGGATGTTACAATTCGCCCCCTCTAACAAAAGATTTGTCCTCGAATCTGCAAAACACCGCTACCCGACCGCAAAACTCATCCAACCACCATCGAGACGGTTTGTGCCACCTAACCATCTGGTCTACCGCAACGAGGACACCACTGGTCCAAACCACCCTGACCCCACTGGTCTTTCAATTCCGACCCCACCGGCCAACACCATCCCGACCTTGCTGGTCTACGTAATCAGGATCCCACTGGTCTACCTAACCTGGACCCCACTGGTCCACGCAATCCTGACCCCACCAATCAAACAAAATCCTGACCCCACTGGTCAAAACTAAACCCGAGATTTAACCACCATCAATCTTGACCTCCACATTTGGTCTCTATGCTCATCCACACGTCCTATAAATTATTTGCTCTCAACTCATCCACTCTTAGGTCAAAACCCTTGAGCCATACCGATCTCACTCTCAGACTACCGTCCTCGAGTCATACCGTCGCACTCTTGGATCGTCATCCTCGAGATCTCGGTACCAGGGGAACCACCATACCCTTAAGAGAAGTACCATCTCCTCTGCCGCTCTCAGGGCCCACCACCCCTAAAGCTATCGGTATCCAGGGGAACCACCATCCCCTCAGGAGAACAACCATCTCCTTATGAGTTGTTCAGAACCCACCGTCCCTAGAGCAAACAAGTCTTGACGTCTCTAAGCACTTTCCAATAAGAACTACCTCCCATGGTCCGCGTAAAACATTGCAATGTTCTATTACCCACCATATACTCTTTCTCGAATACCTCCATGACCACCACCAGGTCACACCAGAAACATCCCCACACCTCAAGATAGCTCCCATACACTTTCCAAAAACAGCAAAGCTCTAACTCTGAGAAAACCTTTCCATTTTTAGAAACTTTCTATTTATGGAAAATTTCTATTTTCAGAATTGCATAATCTCCTTAACCCATTCCACATCAAGATTCCATAAGAACTAATCATCTTATAAAATCCTCTCCAACAACATTTTCATTAAATCCGCAATACGGTCATCTCGGTCTGAGCAAAACCTGTTGCCACACTCCAAACACCTGTTGGACCTCCAACAACTTCAGTAAGCACACCGGTCACACCCTTAGACCCCCACCTGACCAGCATGCGAATTACTAACTAGCTAAACAGTGGCACTCCAGCCACTCTCGATGAAGTAAGTCCCCAACTTAACTTCTCGGAAATCCATTTCGAACACATCCTTTTTCAGAAATTACCGCCAACGGTATTTCTTGATACCGGCGTGGTCCACCGCTTCTAACAACTTGTCAATAGCCAACTGCAATTACCGCACATAAGCTAAAAACACTACACAACTAACAACAGAGAAAACAACTTACCGTGGAATCTCATTGAAGGCTCGATGAGGATGATACTAGGACTCCATACCACAACATATTGACTAACTACTCATAATCAATTCCATCACACAACATCATGCATCCAGCAACAGGAAAATAATTCCACCAATTAATTCCCTAGACCGTTCTATTAACCCGCCCTAGAACCATAAGGGCTCTGATACAAAACTGAAACAACCCGACCTGTTTTTATTTTTATTTTTATTATTTGTTTTTTTTATAACAAAATATAATTAAGCATCCCATACTACTTAATTAAACCAACCAAACCACCATTCAACATTAAACCAACAATAACCCAACATACACAGCGGAAACATACCAACAATACAAACTAACATATCAACTATACAATAACATCCCTAATTAATCTTATCCAACAACCTAGCATAACTCTATCCAAGGTTCCAACATAAACAATATAACCAACAACACACAAACGAGACCTTATATCATCCTCCTCCTCATCGCCATGATTCCACGTCACATACATGCACACCACAAACAACAATTGAGATGCATAAGTATATCACAAATATTTAGAAACTAAATTTTAACAAATAGCAACCAAACACAAACAAACCAGGAAAAAAAAGAATCAGCCACTGCTGAAAAAATTGGTGTCGACCGATAACCCGCTGGTGTCGATCGACACTGACTCCACATATCGTTCTGTTTGAAGCTGAAAGTCGCAGATTCGTTTACCATCTCCTCCAAATAAACCCAAACTCACTCAAAAGTCCTGGAAACACATGGGAACCACATCCCAACCACAAACATACAAGAAAACACCACAAACAACAACAAATCAAGCAAAACAAAGGATTCTCAGACTTAGATCAGCCATGGTCATGCACTCACATCTTTTGCAGGAAGATTCTAACTCAACAACGACGAATCAAACTTTTAGAAGCCTTCGCCTTTGTTCCTAGCACAAGATCTTCACTCCACAGAAACAAATCTCTCAATCCAAGCCAAGAATCTCCCAAAAAGCTTCAAAACTCTAAGGAACACTTTTCTCCCTCTAACTCTCTCTAAACGGCGACAAAACACTTCCCCAAAACCCTTTTCGTCGACTTTCTCTTTAAATACATCGGTTAGGAGCTTTAATTGAATCAAACCGAGCCAAAACGACAATTCAATTCAACCCGGTCGAACCAAAATTGATGGTGTCGATTGGCACTCCCCTTGGTGTTGACACCCACTCCCAAAACTCATAATTTGGTTCGCGGATGTTACAAAACTCTCTTCGCAACAAGCTGCAAAGTTTTCAACAAGGACTGGTAGATCTTTTTATGAAGCATGGAAACGTTTCAAGGACTATGATTGTGACTGCCCCCATCATGGTTTTGCTCAAGGTAACCTCTTAAGTACCTTCTTTAGAGGACTACACCCTAAGTATCAACTTTCACCCGACACGGCCAACAATGGAGATTTTACTACGAAGGCCGTTCAAGAAGGACGAGCTCTCATCGACAACCTTGCCGGAACTAGTAGCAACACTTGCACCAATTTTGATAGAACCATCTATTCTACCAATTCTGACGCTTAGGAGATTGTCGATCTTACGAACATGATGAACCAACTTCTAAGGAATCAACAACGTGGAGTAAACGCTTGTGAGACTATTAACAATGGAAACATGGAGCCCTTCCAAGAAGATTCTTATGACCAAGAAGAAGAAGTCAACTATGTTGGTGCTCAAGGATACTCCCAAAACCGAAGGTACAACAACAACTTCAACAACAACTTTAGAACACTTCTAACCTTTCTTATAGGAACCCGAATGTGGAGAATCCGCAAGATCAGAATTATCCTCAGTAAACTAACCGTATTCAAATCAACAAATTTGGTGGAAACAACAACAACTTTCAGCCGCAAGCTCAATTCAACAACAACAAGCCGCCTTTCTAATCCGGACCAGCCCAAGCGCCTACTATGCCAACGTCAAAATGAAGATGCAAGAACTCCTTACTGCTTTTCAAAAGCAATCAAGAGACATCAACACAAGGATGGAGAACATCTATAACGAACTAAATGGGAAGTTTGAAAGCATTTATATCCATGTTAAGAAGCTTGAAACTCAAGTTTCTCAAACCGCTAACACTGTTCCACGCCAAGTTGGTGTACTTCCGGGAAAACCCGAAGACAATCCTAAAGGATAATGCAATGCTATCTCAGCCGTACCAGCCCTCACCTACCGTGAAGCCAAGCCTATGGTACCACTTTCATGAGGATGTTATTCGTATGACATGTCCATTTGATGAAGAAACTGCAAGCCACTACCCCTTAAGGAGACTACCTAAAGCTGAAGATCCAGGACGCTTTGTTTGCTCATGCTCCATAACAGGCATTGAATTCTCTATCTCTCTTTGTGATTCTTGTGCTAATGTTAATGTTATGTCAAGAAGTGTAGCTGAAAAGCTAGGATTGCGAGACATATCACCATCCAACCTCAGTTTAGTCTTTGGAGACTAATCACAAAAGGTTCCCGATGGATTATTTCGAGACCTACAAATTGTAGTTGGAGATTGCATAGTGATGTGTGTGGTTTTTCACTTCAAATCTTTTACCTTAAAAGACCACACAACTGCTGAAAGTGCACAACTAATCAGTAGTAGTATTTAAGGATCGATCCCACAGAGAGAGAGTTGTTGTTCGACCGAATCCAACGGAAGTAAGTAAGGCTAGGACTCAATAAAAATAGGGTTTTGTGGTTGTCACGGTTGTAGCAAGAAAATAAACGAAAAATAAGAGCAAGTAAAATAAATGAAACAAGCGTTGGGCATCAAGGGGAATCGCAGGGGTTCAATGATCAATCTATCTAGGAAAAATTAGGGTTAGTTTGTTTATCTAAAACTCGGACTACGAAACACTAATAAACCGTTAACTTAAAGTTCTCAAGCTAACCGTCTAAGATCACTACACCTCGTAACTCAACTGTCGCAGGCTACGACGCATAGATCAAAGCATTTAAAACAAGTTCGACTAACATCCGTGGAATTCCATAGGTAAGGGGTATGTGCTTCCTATGTCTCCCCACACATCTAAGCTAGGTCAAGCACACATGCAAGATTTTGGCAAAGCACACACACTTTAGATCATAGTTAGTTCATGAGGCTAACTTAAAGCATAAATCAAAGACTTAGAATTAAAGCATATAATAAACAGAATTTCAATCTAACAAACCCAAAAAATTGCCACCCAAATTAAGATCATCTCTCCCCTTTGATTTATCCCTTTAAACCCAACTAGAAAACTACTCTAGCATGTTTAAGGGAATCATCAAAGCAAGGTTGAAATAATTCATAAACATAAAAGAATAACAAGAGAGAAAGGGTTTAGATATTACTTCAATGATTGTCAAACAAAGTTGTAGGATCTTCCCTTATGAAACAGAGTACAAAGCAAATAGAATATAAAGAGTTTAGTGAACTTCAAAGCTTCAAGAGATGGACGAGAGAGGGCTGCTGTTCGTGGCTGTTCTTCTGGTCGTGATCTCTTTGGAGGCAGGTGAAGGCACACTCTAAACCCTAGGGCTTAGAAAAATATTTATAGGGTTCTGTCTAGGTTTAGGATTTTGTAAGGGTAGAAACGTATTCTCTTGATAAGTGCATGGCAAGGGCGGCGTAGGAAGCTTCTAGTATGGTGGTGAAGTCTTGGACTGGGTTGCGTGGTGGTCGGTGGTCAGGCCTTCAAATAAAAGCCCATGGGCTTGATGGTTCCTCTTAGGTCGTTTAAGGCACGCCTCGGTAGCTCGGGCATAACTTCCGGACGGTTGGATGGATCAACTTGATTCCACTTCGCGGAGAAATATGACTCTCTCAGCTTTCCATAGACACCAAGTACGTCGAAATTTGAGTTCTGGAAGTCCTTCAAACGTTGCTCGTACTGTAAAGCTCTGAAACTTTCCTAAAACGTATTTTCCTTGCCTTTTGGTCCTTTTTGCTATAAAACCGTTAAAACCTTCTTGAAACCTAAAATACTTGATAATAGACATTAAAGCCTTGAAATCATATCAAACTCATCCTAAATGCATACTAAAACTATAGCTAAAATGGGTAAAATAATGATGTTATCAACTCCCCCAGACTTAGTCTTTGCTTGTCCTCAAGCAAATAATCAAACTAAATCATGGAAAAGAGGTTTAGAAAATACTGGGAATTCACTTATCTTTGGGGATATTGTCTTTGCACTCTTCATCTCCTTGACATTATGAACTTCCATTTGTAATCCACCATGAGAGTCATCAACTCTCCTTGATCCCACAATTCTTAGAGTTTCCAGAATCTCCATTGTCATCTCTTTACATAAATTAAGCAATAATAAAAAGTGAAATCTTACCAAGGGAAAATTGACCAATGGCTTGCAGACTCTCTTCAAGCCAAGACTTTCTTCATATGATTCCTTTCCTCTCCCTTTTCTCACTTCTTCTTTCTTTTTTTTTTCTTTTTTTTTTTAAATCAAAGGTGTAGGCGAATAATGGGGTCATCGGTAATTTACCTACCCCTCGCTTCCAAGCTTTGTGTGATCATTTGAATCAAGAGTAGAATAATGAGGTCACAGGTAATTTACCTACCTCTCTAAACTAATCAAAATCATCTCATTTTTTTTTTGTTTTTATAGTAATTGAAGGGAAGAGAGAGGGGAACATACTTTTGAAGAAGTGCAATGTCTTGTGTGGCTTGAATGTAGAGATCTAGTCCAATGTATACCAATTCCCAGGGATTGAAAATTAAGTCCGGTTTAGGTCCTATAAAAGTTAGAGACAACGTTAGATCATCTGAATATCCATCGAATAGGGACTTTGGGGATTGTTGAGTCGGCTCACAGTCTTTTCAAACTTTGGTTCTGTTGTCAAGCATAATCAAGAGTCATAAGAGTGTTAATCCAAATCAAATAAACCTTTTGAATAAGATCATAATCCCCTACTGGTTTTGACTCAATAAAAAAAATATGTGACTCGATAAAAACTTCAAAATTATTGATGTAAAAAGTGGAAAAAGGTTTCAAGTCAACAAAATAGAAAGCAGCATTAGTATAGGATGAAACATCCTTCCCCCAAGACTTAAATCACACCGTCCTCGGTGGGAAAAAAAGAAAGAGATGAGGATTAAAAATCATAAGGAAAAGTGTAGGGTTTAAGAACAATGTCACCTTGACGGAATGTGTTTGTTTCGACTCTTATACGTTTAATGGTTACCCACAATTGTCTTAGAGTTCGGCTGTGAAATAAAAGTGTGGTGACTAACCGTGTGTACTTCCTTTGGGTTCTTGACATCGAGTATGAACTAGGCTAAGTTCATTCAAATTCTATTTGATATATCTCTAAATGCATCCTCCTTGAAACAAAAACCTAAAACCATCAATCATAATGAGAAAATAAAAATAAAAAATGCATACCTAAGTATAAGAATGGTGATGGTTGGTGGTTCGGAGTTGTGTCGTGGCACAAGGATAAACGGTCACGGACATAGCAGCTGGTACGGTGGTGGTACGCGGTACATGGGACATGGTACGCGGTACACGGTGCAGGACATGGCATCGGCTATGGCTGGTATGGCTAGTGGGGACTCTCGGCATCGATCACATGACGATTGTAATGATTCGTCGCCTTCGGCTTGCTTCTGTCACATTGAACATGGCTGGTCAGTAGGTGGTGCTTGCCACTAGTCATGTGGTGCATTGCCAATCCATGGGGGCTTCTTCTTCCTTATTTTTGGCTTTTCTGTTTTCTATTTTTTTTTGTGTTTTTTTTTAAATTTTATAAAAACCTGAAACTAAAATGCAAAAAATATCAATAGTAAAAGAAAATAAATCCTAAAAATAAAAACTTACTAGCTTGGGTTGCCTCCCAAGAAAAGCACTTGTTTAACGTCGTTGGCTCTACTTTGGTTGCTTTCTCAAGCAGGGTTAGGAGAGTGAGTTGTCCTTAGACAAGCTCTCTTGGATGGTTCTCCATTGTAGGCATCAGGTGGCTCTCTTGCATAGTCTTCTTCTCTTGTTTCAGCAATACAGTTTGCGGTTGGCAGCTCCGCTTCTCCCTTTCCTAGACCTTCTAGGTCTCGTGGTGGTGGAGCATAGGGTGTGGTAGTGGCAAAACAAATCTTTGTGAGGCTTACTTCTTCTTCCTCTCGAGAATGCTTAAGTGAGTTGCGGTTAAAGCTTTCGGTTTCCATGGAAACTCGCAGCTTGTCTCCTACGACTTCTTCTTCTAGTTGTTTGGCTTCCAAGGTTGCTTCTCCTTGTTCGTGATCTTGTAAAGGAAGAATAGGATTAACTTGTGGTTTATTCTCCACGAAATCTCCTTGTTTTGAAGTAAAAGAAAATTTTCCTTTTTCGAAAAAGAAATTAGAATGTTTTCCTTTTCCAAATAGGATTTCTCTTCCTTCTCCTTCTTCCTCATCGGATCGAGCTCATTCCTTCTTGTGTCCAGAAACACGTGAGGTGAGATCTTCAATTCTAGCAGCAAGGTCATGGTTCTTCTCCTTTATCTCCAATTCAATCTCCTTAAGCAGCTTATGGTTCTCCTTGGTGAATGTAAACTTTTCGGACATAGCTTCTCCAAAACGTTCTTGTTCATAACCGAGACTAAACATCTTCCTCTCAGCTTCATATGCTCGGTCCTTAAGATTCCTCACTCGCCTCCTTGTTTATAATTCCTTGTCCAATAAAACTCCATACTTGGACTCATGGTTCCCTTCTAATTTCGAAAGCACTCTGCCTAAATCTCTAATGTTGATAGCATTATCTAGGGCACTCTTGAGATGTATCTCTTGTTCTTCCTCAAGACAATGGAGTCTTCTCTCCATGGCTTCAGCATCCGTAGCTCTTTGATCTTCTAAGCTTCAAACTCTAACAGCAATGTCATCCATCTTCCTTGAAAGATCAAAATCGATTTTGTCAAGCTTCTCATGCAGCGTCTTCATAGTCTCATCTTGAAGATCGGCTAATTGACTTATTAAGTCCAGCATCTTCTCTTCTTCAGCTCTTTGTTGAGTAGACATACGAAAATTTGCATGGTAGGCTTTGTGAGGGAATCAAATTAAATAAGGCTCTCGGCGTGGGTGAAACAAGAATAATTTATGGGTGTGTGAAAGATGATGAATGTGCAATGATGAGATATGGATTGGATGGGTGTTTCAATTCCCCTTATGCAGTTGCAGTATAAGAGGTGTCAATCCTAAATGAGTGTTTGTGAACAATTAAGATGTGAATATCAATCTAAGTCAAGCCGAATGCAAAGATTGTTTGTCACTAACAATCCTAAGATGAAAATGTAAAATGCAGAAAGTAAACTACAAGAACTAAGAACTAAAAGCAAATGAAACAGAATGATTATAACAGTAATGATGCAAGAACAGAAATAGAAACTACAACTAATGAACTAATTCAAGACAATTAATGAACTGAAAGCTAAATGTATGCAACTAGAATGAAACAGGAATAAAGCAGGACAATCACAAACCATAAAACACAAAGTTCTGGGGATGAACTCGAGCAGCACTTGACCGAGTGCAGGTCGAGTGGATGGTCGAGCTAGACTAGACGCAGAAACAGAGCAATGCAATAAAAACAGAGTTATGCTAAACCAAATCAAACAACAAGCAAGCAACAGGATTAAAACTTTTAAATCAATAAAGAAAGAAGGTCCTGAGGATGGATTCATGGGATGAACTGATCATTGTGGCTATCTAACTTGGTCAACAAATCTCAAGCAAGCTATGAGCTAATCTCTAGACATATGAATCTAAGACAAGTTTCTCCCACTCACATGGTCAAGAAACAATAAAACCTATGCATCTTCTAGACTTGTTCTCACACAGTAAAGAATCTACACAAGCAGGCATTAAGCAATACATCTCAAACCAAACAAGACCTCTAATCTCTTAGCAAGCCTAATGGTAAGCTCTAGATCTAGCCTTATCTATGCTTCCTAAACATTGGTTTGATGCTAAGAAGCTTGAAATCAGACTCTACCCTGTCAGATATAGAATCAACATGAAGATCATCTACTCTAGAAGAGATCTACAACAATCAAGCTTGACCAAATCACACAAACCACAAGATCAGACCATCCTAACCATCCTCAAGATCCTAGGAAGACTACTCACAACAATACATGATTAAACAAGTCAAAAACCCAGAAATTATTGAAACTTGCATTATTAGAAAGATAAAACAGAGATCTTTAATATTGATGAAAGGATCAAACTCAAACTCTCAATATCTTGAAAGTTATAGAACCAACAAAATATAAGAATATAGTCTTCTTTCTTAAGAAAGTACAAGATCTAAAAATAAAAATGCAAAAGGAATAAAGCTAAAAAAGTTGAAAACTAGGTTTTTGAGAATATCTAAAAAGCTGGACTCTTTTGGTGGCTGCAGGTATAAGGCTTTATATAGGAAGGGGAGTGGAAGCCCTAAAAATGGAAAAAGTGAAAGTAGTCAACGGCTCGGTCAACTCGACCTGTGCTCGGTTGAGTGGCAAGTCGAGCTGGCTTCTCTCGTGCATTCTCCACTCGGTCGAGTCCATCTCCCACTCAGTCGAGTGCTTGGTCGAGCTGGACTCCGGACCTTGGTTCTTCAGCCTTAACTCTCTTGCTTTCCCTTCATGATTGCTTCACTTTTCCTCAGCATTGCTTCCATGCTCCTTAAGCTCCAAAATCACCTGTTAATGCATGAAAAGATGCAAATGCAATGCAACTAAACTCTAATGCATGATTAGTCCTAAAGCTACACAATAATGGTGAAAATGGCTTACAAAAGATGCAAAAGATGTGAATAAACTAAGGGAAAATATGGTAAAATATATGAACATCAACACCCCCAAACTTAGTCTTTGCTTGCCCTCAAGCAAATAAACAAGACATAAGAAGGTAGATGAGGTTTGAAAGTTGGATCTCAGCTCCTAAAACTTGCAAATAGACCATCTAGAATCAATGTCCAAGTTACTAGTACTAAGTGCAAGGTGAAGAGCTGTACTTAAAAATTTTAGACAAGCACATCACAACCTGTACTGATTTGAGCCTTAGATATTCACATGCATTCAAATCAACCATTTCCTTTAACATTCATTAATCAAGAACATGAATCAATTCTATGCAATGCTTAAACTCATTTGGCTTGGTAATAAGGGTTTTCAGACAATGATGGTCTCTTTTTAGAGTGGGGATTGTCAATATCAAGGTTGTCTCATGAAATGGATTGAGCTTTAGAAGAATGCTAAAGGTAAGAACACTTAGACACATACAAGAACAAAACCTTGTCTACCCAAAGGTACCCAAAGTGTTTATCCTAACAATCTAAACCCAAATGATCCTAGTGCTACCCTTTAACTTCTTCTTTTCTCTTTCACCCTTTTCTCTTTTTGGTTTTCAAGTCTTAGGAGAGGTTTCTTATTTGATCTTTCTAGTGGAATGGGGGATTCTTATTGATTGCTATATTGTTCTCTTTTCTTCTTATTCTTAAGACATTTAAGCTTTTTGCTCTTTGCTTTCTTTTCTTTTCTTTAACTAGAACCATCTTAGATAACCATTTTTTTACTTCCCATCCTTTCACTAGACATTAGCTTTCACTTAAACACATTCCTCTCCTAAAGACTCTACCCTTTTCTTTCTCTTTTTCCTCTTTCCTTTTCTTTTCTTTTTCAAAACAACCAAGTCCCAAACCCAACAAGTAAACCACCTAGTCCTATCTAGTTTGAAAATTGCAAACTAGAACTACACAAGGTTTTAGTCTTGTCAGTTCAAACCTAACACTTTCTACCAAGCTCAATCCTAAAAATAGGCCTCACACACACAAGTATAAACATGGCTTGAAAGAAGGTTTGGTTAGGGGTAGGGAAACTGATTTAAAAGTGAAATCAGCTACTTGGATCAACAAGAGTGGCAAAAGGAGAAAGATGATCCAAATATGTATATGGTATCCATGAGTTTAAAGCAATGCACACATTGATAATTAAAAGTCAATATTAGGTTCTTATAAATAGGAAATGGAATCAAAGCACAACATGCTTCAATTTAGTCCAAATGCAATGCAGGAATTCAAGGCTTGGTTCAATCTTATGCTTCTAACTACTCAACTAGCATCAAAGTACTATTAACTTGGGCATTGATCCTAGTCTAGTGAATTAAGCAAGCTAACAAGGAAAAACTCATCATAGATCCCTAATGCAAATATTATACAATTCTACATGAACATGCTAAACAAGATCCTAATATGCAATGCAAACTACATGAATCACTCTTTTTTTATAAAGATTTTTTCAAAATTTTCAAATTTTTTATGGTTTTTCTATGCCTTAGATGCTATGCAAATGCTAACATGATGATGATAAAAATTTGAAATAAGAACACAAAACACAACATCAAATGCTATCTCAAACCCTCCCCCAAACTTAAATCACACAGTCCTCTGTGTGAAAGAAATTTGTAAGAGGATTCAAGACTAAAAACAAAACAAACCCAACATCTAATGCAATGGTATTTACAAAGTAAGGTGATGATGGTACCTTAGGAATTGTGGAGGAAGTTGTCCACATCCATCTGAATGCTGTCATATGAGTAGTTGGGGTCCTCTTGGTGGCTTGGAGATGGACTTTGGGGCAGCTCGACGATGGAGATCGACCGTGACTCGGTTGAGTGCATGTCCGAGTGGGGGGGGGGGTCGAGCTGGACCGCGAGTCTCCAAATGCTGTCCCTTCCTGTTCTATTCAGACTCCTTAGCTTGCCTAACCATGAAAATACTAAAGCAAAAATCAAAATACCAAAATTCCAAAGCAATATATACAGATATACCTTAGGGATTTCCTCCCTAGTGAGCTTGTTTAAAGTCACTAAGCTTGACTTTGGTGCCTTTCAAGCTTGAGTTAGAGACCAAGGAGGTGATGAATTCCCCCCTGGTTCTACTTGATAACCCTTGTGTTCCTTCTTGATCACTACCTCCTTAGCACTTGAACCATGTTTCTTTTTAACCTTGGGCTTTGGTCTTGCTCTCTTCAAAGTCCTTTTGTTCAGCTTGACTTGGAGATCCTTGACTAAAGCAGCTAGCACTTGAACTGAACCCTTTAGCTTCTCCACTGAATCTTCTTGAAAGGTTAGCTTACCCCTTGAAGCAGTTTCCTCACTTGAGACCTCATGATCCTCCTTTCTTTTAATAGTGTAAGATGGATCATATTTGGAAGGCAGATTAGTTGGATTGTTGATGTCAAACTTCATAGTGAAGTCTTCAGTTAGGTGGAGCTTGATAGTCCCCATCTTCACATCAATAACTGCCACAACTGTAGCTAAGAATGGCCTTCCCAAGATAAGAGGGTCTTTAGGCTCTTTTTTCATGCTCATGATTGCAAAATCAGTTGGGATCCTTGCTTCTCCTATTTTGATAGGGAGATTTTTAATTACTCAAACCACATCCCTCTTGGATCCATCTGCTAGACTGACATAGTAGTTGCTATCCTTGAAGTCCTCATACCCCAACTTCTCAGCCACTGAGTATGGCATCAAGCTCACTGAAGCTCCTAAATCACAAAGGCACTTATTGAAGTGTATGTAGCTGATCGAATAGGGTAAGTTGAATGAGCCTGGATCTTCAAGCTTTGTTGGGACAATAGCTTGCCCAATCTCTTTCAAATCCTTCATATCTTGGTCATGAGCCCTCTTCTTTGACATCTCAAGTTAAAAATCCTGATAGAGAGGGTATGGAGCATACTGTTCCAAAGCAGGTCCTCTCTCTTCTTCTTGGTAAGCAATGATAGTCTCTTGTATAGCCATTACTCCCTTCAAGACTTTCACTTCCTCTTGTTGCAAAGCAAGCACTTCCTCCCTCTTTTCAATGACTACCTCCTGTTGTATGGCCATTACTTCCTTCTTTTCAATGACTACTTCTTCCTTCAAAGCCATCACTTCCTCTTGTTTCACAACCACAGCTTCTTCTTTCAAAGCTTTCTCTTTCTCTTGTTGCAAAGCTATCTTCTCCTTTTTCTCAATGATCTCTCTCAATTCCCTTATCTTTTGAGCCTTGAAACGTCCTGGGAATGGTAGAGGCGGTTTGTAAGCAGGAGAAATGTATCTAACAGGCTTAACAGCTTCTGTGTCTGCAACTCGATCAGTCACTCGATCAGGTACTCGATCGTGTGTGTGCTCGAGCACCTGGTCGAGTGGTTTCTCTGCTTCAGTCTGCTCAGTAAAACATTCACTCTGGGCTTCAATTAGTAACCAAACCTCCCCACTTTGAACCTCACTGTCCTCAGTGACATATTCCTCATGGAGATGGATAGCTTTAACAGTGATCTCCCTTGGAATGTGAATAGGTTGTTGAGGAAGATGGTGTGGCTTACGAGCTGAAGTAGAGGCAATGGAGTGTTCCATGTACTGGAATGTAGTGGTCAGACTCTCAAGCTGGTTACTCAGGTCATGAGAATAAGAATCCAATGTTTGGTTCAGCTCTCCAAACTGTCTTGCTGCCTCAATCTGCTGATTGGCTTGCCCAAGCAATAGTTGTTGCATCATAGCTCTTAAGTCAGGTTCTTGGGCTTGGTAGGTCTGAAATGCTGGAGGGTGACACCATTGAGGCTGGAAACTTTGTTGCTGGTGCATGGGTGCATAATGGAATTGACTGCCTTGAAACATGGTTACAGACTCCAACAGATACACGGTCAAGCACAGGCTCGAGGTTATGGTCGAGTCGACTGGGAAGTGCAGTCTATTTAGATCCGGCGTCTGGCTCGATCGATCAGGTGCTCGATCACGACTCGGTCGAGCTGGGGTCGAGCTGGTACCTAAAACTTAACTTCAACCCAGCAACAGAAGATTCAAGGTTATAAACGAACTTAATCTTAGACTAATATGGATCCTAAATGTCACAAAAAAAACTCAGATGGGCAACGGCGCCAAATTGAAACAAGAATAATTTATGGGTGTGTGAAAGATGATGAATGTGCAATGATGAGATATGGATTGGATGGGTGTTTCAATTCCCCTTATGCAGTTGCAGTATAAGAGGTGTCAATCCTAAATGAGTGCTTGTGAACAATTAAGATGTGAATATCAATCTAAGTCAAGCCAAATGTAAAGATTGTTTGTCACTAACAATCCTAAGATGAAAATGTAAAATGCAGAAAGTAAACTACAAGAACTAAGAACTAAAAGCAAATGAAACAGAATGATTATAACAGTAATGATGCAAGAACAGAAATAGAAACTATAACTAATAAACTAATGCAAGACAATTAATGAACTGAAAGCTAAATGTATGCAACTAGAATGAAACAGGAATAAAGCAGGACAAAAACACAAAGTTCTGGGGATGAACTCGAGCAGCACTTGACTGAGTGCAGGTCGAGTGGATGGTCGAGCTAGACTAGACGCAGAAACAGAGCAATGCAATAAAAACAAAGTTATGCTAAACCAAATCAAACAACAAGCAAGCAACAGGATTTAGACTTTTAAATCAATAAACAAAGAAGGTCCTGAGGATGGATTCATGGGATGAACTGATCACTGTGGCTATCTAACTTGGTCAACAAATCTCAAGCAAGCTATGAGCTAATCTCTAGACATATGAATCTAAGACAAGTTTCTCCCACTCTCATGGTCAAGAAACAATCAAACCTATGCATCTTCTAGACTTGTTCTCACACAGTAAAGAATCTACACAAGCAGGCATTAAGCAATACATCTTGATATATCATGGTTTTTGTAGTTTCTAACCATGATGTAAGGAGTCTTTTAGTGTCTTTTCATTTGTTTTTAGATTTTTTTTGAGTCTTTACAGGTTTTTAGCATGAAATGAGCAATATGGAACAATTTGGATCATTTTGGAGCATTTACCGAAGGAAATCAAGTTGGAGTCGGATCATAGACCAAGCATCGATCGACACCACTTAAGGAGCATCGATTGACACCCCTCTCTGCCGACTCAAGATCCAAGTTTTGGAAGTTTTACAAAAGTTGCCCAAAGTCTTCCATAATTGCAACATAAGCCCCTGGACGTATTTTAGGATGTATATATATTGTTTTTGGGTTTTAGAAACCCTTAAGTTATCTTCTAGCAGTTTTTGAGAGAAAAGATATTGAGAGCTTTTGGGATAGATAGATCTGAATTCTTTGTAGAGAGAAGATTTCTTGAACTCCCTCTTTAACTTTTAATATCTATTCATGTTATTCAGAATTATGATTTGTGCTTTATTTAATATGTCTGAGTAATTTGCATGTTAGGTTTAGGGTTTTTCATAGGGTTTTTATGATTTATTAGATCTGAGATTTTTAGGGTTCTTAATCTTTTATGATCTTCATCTTTGGTTGTTCTTCACAATAATTCTTGATTGATCACCTAGAATTGTTATCTTAGGGAAATAAATTGATATGAGAATATAATTGTTTTCCTGATTAAACCATTGATGAGCAGAATTGTTTATTACAAAGTGATTTGAATTAATAATTCTGTAAACTTATCTAAACCTGTTCTTAAGGCTGATTTATTACTTAGAATTTTACAAAGAAATTTGGATTTTCTGGTTTTAAATTTAGAATATATTTGCTTTGAGAACTGATTATTTTACCAAGAGTTTAGAGTTCTAGATCTGATCTTTATTGCTTGAACCTTAATTAATTTATCTGATTTAATATTTCATAATTTCCTGAGAAATTCCCTAGGCTTAACTCTTTTGATTTTCTGAATTCACAAACACTTTTATTCAATAATTAGCATTGCTTTATTTTAATTTAATTTAACTTGTTTAGCGTAATTTACAAAACTTTACAATCTATTGTGTTTGATATTGAGTCTCTGTGGATTCGACCCCTAAATACTGCATTGATCTCTTGTTTGAGAGAGTAGCTCTAGGGAATAATTTGAGCTTATCATATTTTGGCGCCGTTGCCGGGGACTCTCTGATTCTACCATTAGATTTAAGTTTTTAATTTCGTCTAAACTTTTTCTTTTTATTTCTACTTACACGTTTTTGTTTTTCTTCTCTTTGGTGTTTCAGGTGCATGCCTCCTAGACCTCACACAAGGAACAACAAATCTGGTCCTACTGTGAATCTGTCGAACAAAGAGTTGGGAAAACTTGAGCGTGAGAACAGAAAAGCAGCTAAATCTCTGAAGATGGTTATAACGATCATTCTGATGCGTGATGAAGCTGGTGATTTGAGGGATCAAGAGGGCCACTTGCGCAATGAGCACGGCCAAAAGATTGATGCTGAAGGCAATGTGATTGCCGAACCTGTTGTCAATAAGCAGGCTGTCGAGAATCAGCAAGCTTATGCCGTTGATGATCCAAACCTTGGCGTCGATCGACACCAACCAGGTGGCATCGATCGACGCCCACCTGCAGACGTGCTTGGAGCTGCCAACCAAGTACAGAACCCTGTTCGACGACAAGAGAACAACCGGGATCTGATCAGGACCATTGCTGACTACAATCGGGCTGATCTGGTGTATGAGAACCGGTCTGCTATTGTTCCTCCCCCTTTTTAGAGGAATGATTTTGAGTTGAAACCTGCGTACTTTCAACTAGTTGGGCAGAGACCTTTCTCTGCTTTGCCCAATGAGAAGCCCTTGGATCACATTGAGCATTTTGAGGATCTGGTGACCAGTATCAAGGCTAATGGAGTGACTGAGGACTTCATATTCTGCAAGCTCTTTCCATACTCACTTGTAGGAGAGGCATCTCAGTGGTTGAAACAGCTGCCTGCTGGATCATTGACAAGCTGGCGAGATGTGAAGGTGGCCTTCCTCAACCACTTCTATGATGATGCAATGTCAGATGAGTTGAGAATCAAGCTGTCTTCTTTCAAGCAGAGACCAGATGATGCTTTCAAAGCAGCTTGGGTGAGATTCAAGGCTTACCAGAGGGACTGTCCACACCATGGTTTCTCAAAGTTTCAACTGCTAAGTATCTTCTCTAGAGGGTGTGACTGGAAGTATCAGTTAGCTTTGGATGCTGCAAGTCATGGAAATTTCAAGACAAGAATGCCAGAAGATGCTGAATTGTTGATTGAATAGCACTAAAGGAGCAGATGCTGAAAGGAAGAGATTGCATGGAGAATTTGATTCAAACCAGTTAGCTTCTGTTAACGCTAAGCTGGATTCAGTGCATAATCTCCTGATGGGTAAGAAATCTGTTCATTTTTCTGCTGAGGTTGAGACATATGAGCCAGAACCTGATCAAGGACACCAAGAGGAGGATGTGAACTATTTGTATCGGAATCAGGGACAGCGGTTTGGAAATCAGCAAGGCAACAGGCCTTACAATGGTGACCAGAAGCAGCAACAGAACAATGGCTATACAAGGACCTATGGGAACTCATCTTATCAGTCTCCCCCTCCCAAGACTTCTTCTGAGAGTAGAATGGAGGCCATGCTTGAGCAGCTTTTGCAAGGACAAGAGAATTTGACAGTTACATTCAATGGGAAGATTGACAATGTCTACACTGAGCTGAATGGGAAGATAGAGGCATTGAATGTTCATGTTAAGAAGCTGGAGAGTCAAGTGGCACAGACTGCTGGGTCTGTTAAAAGGCAAGAGGCTTTTCTCCCTGGAAGAACTGAGTCAAACCCCAGACATGCTTGCAATGCCATATCTGTGAGAGATGAAGATGCTGTTGAAATTGCTTCTGCAGAAAAAGAAGAGAAATCGTCAAATCTCTCGGTTTTAGATGATGGCATCGATCGACACCAACAAGTAGGCATCGATCGACACTCATCTCAGACGGAACCAGAAGCCGCAAAATCTCAGGTTCCAGCAGTTGAGAGGGTTTATAAACCAAAGGTTCCTTTTCCTAAGCCAAGAAAGTCCAAGCAGGAGCTTGAGGAAGCTAGATGCAAGGCAATGATGGACAAGGTGATGATTGAGATGCCTTTGATTGATGCTGTGAAGCTTTCACCACCACTTAGGCGCTATGTCAAAAGAATGGTATCAAATGGTTTGAGCCCTGAGGAAGGAGCCTTGCTAACTAAGGATGTTAGTGCAATTCTGTTAAACCAGCCTGTTCAGAGGAAGAAGGGAAAGGAGCAGGAGGTGGTTGTCTCTAAGGAAGTGAGTGCAATCATTCAATATAAGACTGCGGAGAAGTTACCAGATCCTGGAAGCTTTGTACTTGATTGCTCTATCTCCACAGGAAGGTTTGCTCACTCACTTTGTGATCTTGGCTCTAGCATCAACTTGATGCCACATTCTGTTGCTGTAAGACTTGGGATGACAGAATTCAAGCCAACTCAGATTTCTCTAATCCTAGCTGATCGATCCAGAAGAATTCCTGAAGGTGTTTTAGAGGATATTCCAGTTAAGGTTGGCAACTTCATGATTCCCACTGACTTTGTGGTGCTGAAGTATGATCAAGAGCCTAAATATCCTCTCATCTTAGGAAGATCTTTCTTGGCTACAGCTGGTACCATCATAGATGTGCAGAAGGGACAAATAGCACTGACTGCGGATGGTTTAAGTATGAATTTTGAGATGGATAAGCTGAGGGGAGCTCCTACCATTGATGGACAGACTTTTTCTGTTGACAAAGTTTCTGCTACACGAGCAACAGGCTTAGTATCGATCGATACCCCTTCAGCATCGGTCGACACCCCTCCACCTCCGAGACTGAACTTGTCCACAACTGCTGCTTCAAGTCAGAAAGCTGTTCCTAGACAGAAAACCCCACACTCCACACTCCAGAGTCCTGAGGTAAGGCCAAGGTACACATCTTCTTTACCCAAACCTCCTCTTATCATCAATAGGATTTTCAAAGATACAAAGACTGTTTTACAGTTAACCAAGCCACGAGATTATCGTAGAGCGCTTGTTTCTTCTGTTGATGATTTTGCAGGACAGAAAAGATGTCCTCCCATACCTAAATCTCGCCCTGGTCCTGTTTCTAACATTCTTGGCAAGCCTCATGCACCTAAAGCTTATACACCACCTTGGATGAAGAGGTCATTCTCTCAGCAGCATTCACTGCCATGTTCTGATCCACCAGATGTCTGAGCTCCAGCACAGTCAAGCTAATGACTGAAAACAAGCGCTTAGTGGGAGGCAACCCACTCATAGGTTTTTCTTTTCCTTTTGAGTCATTTTGTTTTTGTATTGAGTCAGTTTGTGTTTGAAAGTTGTTTGAACTATTGAACTATCTATCTATCATGTTACTTTTAACCTGTGTTTGTGTTTGAGTGCTTCTTGACAGAATTAACATCAATGGATTGATCCAACAACACTCACAACTAAACTGCAACTAACAAGGAGATTTCGGCCAGAATTCACCATTCGCAGAAGGTATCGATCGATGCTGCCTTGTTAGCATCGATCGATACCAATGGGTAACCCGCAAATCTGTTCAATTTTTTCATTCAATTTTTCAACACAATTTTTGTTTCTTGACTTTTCCCTTACTTCATAACACTGGGGACAGTGTTGTTTAAGTCTGGGGGAGGTTAGTACTAACTATGTTTTCTGTTTTTGAGTTTCAATTGTGTCAGTTAAAACCATAAAGTTTGAGTCAAATTTTTCAAAATTTTTCTTTTTGTCTTTGGGAATTATGATCTTGATTAATGATTTCTCTTATTTGGCTAACACTCTAATGATTATTTGTTTATGCTTGATCTCAGAACTGAAGCTTAAGAAAGACTATGAGCCTTATCAACAATCCTGAAAGCCCTTATTCAATGGATATCTGATTGATCTAACGTTGTCTCAACTTTTATCAGGATTTTAACTGGACTTAATCTCTTACTTTGAGGTTGGAAATCAGTGGACTAGACTTCTTCTTCGGGCCATACAAGACAATGCAATTTTTCAAAGTATGTCTCCCCTCTCTCTTCCCTTCAGTACTTAAAAAAAAAAAAAAAAGAGAGAAATAAAAGATGAGATGATTTTGATCAGTTTAGAGAGGTAGGTAAATTACCAGTGACCTCATTATTCCACTCTTGAGTCAAATGATCACAAAAAGCATGGACGTGAGGGGTAGGTAAATTACCGATGACCCCGGTATTCGCTTACACCTTTGATTCAGAAAAAAATATAAGAAAAGAAAAAAAGATAGGAAGTGAGAAAAGGGAGAGGAAAGGAGATGTAAGAAGAATGTGTTGGCCTGAAAAGAGTCCATATGCCACTGTTCGATACACCCAAGGTAAGAACTCACCTGTACTTGCTTTAATATTGACTAATGAGATGACAATGGAGATTTCAGAAATTCCAAAGGATTGTGAGATTTGAGTAAGGAATGTTGATGCTTATCATGGTTAACTATAAGAAGTAAGTTCTTGAGTCAGGTAAATGAAGAGTGCAAATAAGAATCATTATGCAATTGAGTGAGTTCCCTGTTTTCAAACCTCTTTCACTGGTCTAACTTTATGTTTTGCTTGAGGGCAAGCAAAGGCTAAGTCTGGGGGAGTTGATTTATCATAATTATTGTGGTTTTTAACCATGATATAAGGAGTCTTTTAGTGTCTTTTCATTTGTTTTTAGATTGTTTTTGAGTCTTTACAGGTTTTTAGCATGAAATGAGCAATATGGAACAATTTGGATCATTTTGGAGCATTTACCGAAGGAAATCAAGTTGGAGTCGGATCATAGACCAAGCATCGATCGACACCACTTAAGGAGCATCGATCGACACCCCCTCTCTGCCGACTCAAGACCCAAGTTTTGGAAGTTTTACAAAAGTTGCCCAAAGTCTTCCATAATTGCAACATAAGCCCCTGGACGTATTTTAGGATGTATATATATTGTTTTTTGGTTTTAGAAACCCTTAAGTTATCTTCTAGCAGTTTTTGAGAGAAAAGATATTGAGAGCTTTTGGGAGAGATAGATCTGAATTCTTTGTAGAGAGAAGATTTCTTGAACTCCCTCTTTTACTTTTAATATCTATTCATGTTATTCAGAATTATGATTTGTGCTTTATTTAATATGTCTGAGTAATTTGCCTGTTAGGTTTAGGGTTTTTCATAGGGTTTTTATGATTTATTAGATCTGAGATTTTTAGGGTTCTTAATCTTTGATGATCTTCATCTTTGGTTGTTCTTCACAATAATTCTTGATTGATCACCTAGAATTGTTATCTTAGGGAAATAAATTGATATGAGAATATAATTGTTTTCCTGATTAAACCATTGATGAGCAGAATTGTTTATTACAAAGAGATTTGAATTAATAATTCTGTGAACTTATCTAAACTTGTTCTTAAGGCTGATTTATTACTTAGAATTTTACAAAGAAATTTGGATTTGCTGGTTTTAAATTTAGAATATATTTGCAGTGAGAACTGATTATTTTACCAAGAGTTTAGAGTTCTAGATCTGATCTTTATTGCTTGAACCTTAATTAATTTATCTGATTTAATATTTCATAATTTCCTGAGAAATTCCCTAGGCTTAACTCTTTTGATTTTCTGAATTCACAACACTTTTATTCAATAATTAGCATTGCTTTATTTTAATTTAATTTAACTTGTTTAGCGTAATTTACAAAACTTTACAATCTATTGTGTTTGATCTTGAGTCTCTGTGGATTCGACCCCTAAATACTGCATTGATCTCTTGTTTGAGAGAGTAGCTCTAGGGATTAATTTGAGCTTATCACATCTCAAACCAAACAAGACCTCTAATCTCTTAGCAAGCCTAATGGTAAGATCTAGATCTAGCCTTATCTATGCTTCCTAAACATTGGTGTGATGCAAAGAAGCTTGAAATCAGACTCTACCCTCTCAGATATAGAATCAGCATTAAGATCATCTACCCTAGAAGAGATCTACAACAATCAAGCTTGACCAAATCACACAAACCACAAGATCAGACCATCCTAACCATCCTCAAGATCCTAGGAAGACTACTCACAACAATACATGATTAAACAAGTCAAAAACCCCGAAATTATTGAAACTTGCATTATTAGAAAGATAAAACAGAGATCTTTAATATTGATGAAAGGATCAAACTCAAATTCTCAATATCTTGAAAGTTATAGAACCAACAAAATATAAGAATCTAGTCTTCTTTCTTAAGAAAGTACAAGATCTAAAAATAAAAATGCAAAAGGAATAAAGCTAAAAAAGGTAAAAACTAGGTTTTGTGCGAATATCTAAAAAGCTGGACTCTTTTGGTGGCTGCAGGTACAAGGCTTTATATAGGAAGGGGAGTGGAAGCCCTAAAAATGGAAAAAGTCAAAGTAGTCAACGGCTCTGTCAACTCGACTTGTGCTCGGTCGAGTGGCAGGTCGAGCTGGCTTCTCTCGTGCATTCTCCACTCGGTCGAGTCCATCTCCCACTCGGTCGAGTGCTTGGTCGAGCTGGACTCCGGACCTTGGTTCTTCAGCCTTAACTCCCTTGCTTTCCCTTCATGATTGCTTCACTTTTCCTCAGCATTGCTTCCATGCTCCTTAAGCTCCAAAATCACCTGTTTATGCATGAAAAGATGCAAATGCAATGCAACTAAACTCTAATGCATGATTAGTCCTAAAGCTACACAATAATGGTGAAAATGGCTAACAAAAGATGGAAAAGATGTGAATAAACTAAGGGAAAACAAGGTAAAATATATGAACATCAGTGGGTAGGGGCGGTTTAAATTGGTATCGGGCCTCCTTGGATAAGGCTTTTGCAAACGACTTTGGCGGTGATTTGGGACAGCTTCCCAATCTTCATAGACTTCAAACGGTGCTGGAGATGGTCGGGTTCTAGGGTTACGTCGGTAGAAAGCTTCTCCTTGATGTTGGTGTTGTCGAAAATTAAAATTTTCGGTACCTTCTTCATTAGGGAACTGATATGTCATGCAACAGTAGAAGTCTTTGATCTCTTCTTCTCAATCTTTTTTAGCAGATGATAGATCGTAGGACTCATCATTCTCCATTGGAAAATCTTCATATTCTATAGCTCTCTCCTTGAAATAATCTTCTTCCTCATCGGTTGGGTAATCTTTTTCTCTATTCCACTCCTTGGACTTGTTAGGATCGGTTGGATCATCAAATGAGGCTCCGCGTTCCTCTTCAGCATCAGCAGGTTGATATAGTTGATCATCACTCCAGTT
Source organism: Camelina hispida (assembly GCA_023657505.1). Lineage (NCBI taxonomy): Eukaryota > Viridiplantae > Streptophyta > Magnoliopsida > Brassicales > Brassicaceae > Camelina > Camelina hispida. The sequence goes on from CP094637.1 coordinate 29,791,170, forward strand.
GTTGCACTCACCGGATTTGTTAAGTAGGGTTTCTACTTTCCACTCTAGGCGGCTTTCGATGGTGTCAATGGTGTAGCCTAAGTTGATAAGCTTCGTACTATGATCTTGTATATCTTCAAAACTGTTTGAAACTTGATTTTTGATGGCATTGATTGATTCCTCCAGGCGTGTAACGTCCTTGGTGATACTCTCGAGTTTAGCTCCAAACTCAATGCTCATCTTATCCAATTTAGCATTAAGAACTCTATAAGCCTCCTCTTGACTTGATAATAGTTCATCTATCATCTTCATGAGCTTGTCTTCATTGTAAGAGCTCCTTGAAGTGATTGGTTTTCGATTGTCATAGAAAAAGTTTTCATTGACATCGACTTGCATGACTTCTTGCGGATCAAGGTAATGGTCCGTCGCGAAGCATGGCACGTCCGTGTGGTATGGCGTGTAGGAATGGTCAGCTCGGCAGTAAGCTGGTCCCATAGGTGCTCGGCCTTGAGGTGGTCGAGTGAAAGCACTTCGACGAGGTTGTCTAAGTGTTGGTACAATGCTTGGTCGAGAGTGACCAATGCTTGTACGTTGCAGCAAATGGGCTCGCGGACCGGATGGGTCTCTGTCCGTGGCTCGGTAGCGTGTCATCAGCTCATCAATTGTGAGATTCTCAAAATCTCCTAGGAGAGCGTCGAGGTTCATCCTCAAGTTCTCCTAAAACAAGTGAAAAACAAAAAGAAAAATTAAAAGCAAGGTGTCCTAGACGTTACTTTAGTTCCTAGACTCTTGTAAACAACAATCTCTCCCCGGCAACGGAGCCTAAAAGCTTTGATTTGTATGGTTTTTCACTTCAAATCTATTACCTTAAAAGACTACACAACTGCTGAAAGTGCACAGCTAATCGGTAGTAGTATTTAAGAATCGATCCCACAGAGAGAGAGTTGTTGTTCGACCGAATCCAACGGAAGTAAGTAAGGCTAGGACTCAATAAAATAGGGTTTTGTGGTTGTCACGGTTGTAGCAAGCAAATAAACGAAAAATAAGAGCAAGTAAAATAAATGAAACAAGCGTTGGGCATCAAGGGGAATCGCAGGGGTTCAATGATCTATCTATCTAGGAAAGTTTAGGGTTAGTTTGTTTATCTAAAACTCGGACTACGAAACACTAATAAACCGTTAACTTAAAGTTCTCAAGCTAACCGTCTAAGATCACTACACCTCGTAACTCAACTGTCGCAGGCTACGACGCATAGATCAAAGCATTTAAAACAGGTTCGACTAACATCTGTGGAATTCCATAGGTAAGGGGTATGTGCTTCCTATGTCTCCCCACACATCTAAGCTAGGTCAAGCACACATGCAAGATTTTGGCAAAGCACACACACTTTAGATCATAGTTAGTTCATGAGGCTAACTTAAAGCATTAAACAAAGACATAGAATTAAAGCATAGAATAAACAGAATTTAAATCTAACAAACCCTAAAAATTGCCACCTAAACTAAGATCATCTCCCCCCTTTGATTTATCCCTTTAAACCCAACTAGAAAACTACTCTAGCATGTTTAAGGGAATCATCAAAGAAAGGTTGAAATAATTCATAAAGATAATTAAAAGAATAAAAAGAGAGAAAGTGTTTAGATATTACTTCAATGATTGTCAAACAAAGTTGTAGGATCTTCCCTTATGAAACAAAGTACAAAGCAAATAGAATAGAAAGAGTTTGGTGAACTTCAAAGCTTCAAGAGATGGAAGAGAGAGGGCTGCTGTTCGTGGCTGTTCTTCTGGTCGTGATCTCTTTGGAGGCAGGTGAAGGCACACTCTAAACTCTAGGGCTTAGAAGAGTATTTATAGGGTTCTGTCTAGGTTTAGGGTTTTGTAAGGGTAGAAACATCTTCTCTTGATAAGTGCATGGCAAGGGCGGCGTAGGAAGCTTCTAGAACGGTGGTGAAGGCTAGGACTGGCCGCCGTGGTGGTCGGTGGTCAGGCCTTCAAATAAAAGCCCATGGGCTTGATGGTTCCTCTTAGATCGGTTTAAGGCACGTCTCGGTAGCTGGGGCATAACTTCCAGATGGTTGGATGTATCAACTTGATTCTACTTCGAGGAGAAAGATGACTCTCTCAGCTTTCCATAGACACCAAGTACGTCGGAATTTGAGGTTAGGAAGTCCTTCAAACATTGCTCGTACTGTAAAGCTCTAGAACTTTCCTAAAACGTATTTTCCTTGCCTTTAGGTCCTTTTTGCTATAAAACCTGTAAAACCTTCTTGAAACCTAAAATACGTGATAATAGACAATAAAGCCTTGAATTCATATCAAACTCATCCTAAATGCATACTAAAACTATAGCTAAAATGGGTAAAATAATGATGTTATCACATAGTCCCTACCAATTTTCATATCTTAGAGATGGAAGAAAAGACCGAGAGACCTTTGATTTTAGGAAGACCATTCTTAGCTGCTGTTAGAGCTACCATCGATGAAACAACCCGACCCGTTTTTTTATTTTAATAATAAGAAAAATATATAATTAAGAATCCCATACTACTTAATTAAACCAACCAAACTACGATATCTCATCAAACCAGCAACAACCAATGTACACAGCGTAAACATACCAATAATACAAACCAACAATTCATCCATACATTAACATTCCTAACCATTCTAACCACAACCTAGTATAATTCTATCCAAGGTTCCAATAACATAACCAACAACACACAAACGAGACCCTAGATCATCCTCCTCCTGATCGCCATGATTCCACATCACAAACATGCACACCACAAACAACAATTGAGATGTGTAAGTATTATCATAAATACTTAGTGAGACAATGCTTCCATCTACTGGGCTATACATACAATAAACTGAGAAACCAATGTTTAATAATTAACAACCAAGCACAAACAAACTAGGAAAAACAAACATCAGCCGCTGCTGAAACAGATTGGTGTCGACCGACACTACCTCAGTATCGATCGACACTACTCCTTTGGTGTCGACCAACACCTACTTGGTGTCAATCAATACCTACCCAGCAGACTCTTTCTGCTCGAAGGCAAAAGTCGAAGAACCGCTTCCCAAATCCTCCAAATTGTCTGAAACTCACCCAATAGACCTGGGAAGTCATGGAAACCAACAACCAACCACAAACATACAAGCAAAGAACACAAACAGCCACAAAACAAGCAAAACAAAGGATTCCCAGGTTTAGATCAGCCATGGTCATGCACTCACCTCTTTGCAGGAAGATTCTGACCAAAAGATGACGAATCCAACTCCTTAAGAAGCGTCTCCTTCGTTCCCAGCACTAGATCTCCACTCCATAGGAACATATCTCACCAAAACAGCTTAGAATCTCCAAAATCCTTCAAGAACACTCTCTCTTCTCTCTTCTCTCTTCTCTCTTTATAACGGCCAAAAAAACTTCTTTCCACGACCTAGGTCGAGTTTTCTCTTATATACACCGGTTAGGGATTCCCAAATAATCCAAACCAGACCAAAACGATAATTAAAATCAACCCAGTCGAACCAAAATTGATGGTGTCGATCGACACCATGAGGAGTGTTACAATTAAAATCATTCCACTCCCAAAATCTCCAATTTGGTTCGCGGATGTTACAATTCTCCCCCACCAAAAAGGATTTGTCCTCGAATCCCGAAACACCGTCCATCCGCCAAGGACCTCTATACAACCGTCACCACGGCCCACACATCCTCCGACCGGACTGAACACCGTCAGCCAAGGTTTTCCATGCAACTGTAGCAACAACATGCACATCTATGTGATCCAACGGTCCACATAACCATGACACCACTAGTCAGCACAACCCAAAACACGAGATCAATCCTGACCCCCGAGATCTACATCCAGTCACTATGCTCATAACCACGTTCTAAACATTGTTTGCTCCCTCACTAATACCTTCTCAGGTCGCAAACTTTGAACTGCACCGCTTGCACTCTTAGACCGTCATCCTCGAGCCATACCTCTCACTCTCGGATCGTTACCCTCGAGATCTCGGTATCAGGGGAACTACTCATCCCCTCCGGGAAACTAATCATCCCCTAGGAAAACTAATCAACTCCTCTGCCGCTCTCAGGGTCGAAATCCCACAAGCCCGCGGTGCACAAGGGGAACTAATCATCCCCTCAGGATAACTAATCATCTCCCCCGGAGAACTAATCAGCTCCGCATGAGCAAACATGTCCTAACATCTATAAGCATCTCCCAACCGGAACTACCTCCTGTGGTTCGCGTAAAACATCGCAATGTCTTACCAACCACCATATTCCCTCACCGAAATATCACCACCACCGTGACCACTCTTCTGGCCAATTATAAAACATCTCAACCATTCGGGTGTTTACACACGCCCTTTCCAAAAATAAACAAATTCTAACTATTCATAGAACTTTCTATTTGTTTGCAACCGCACTTTCCATAAATAGGCAAGCTTTTAATTATTCATAAAATTTCCCATTTTTAGAAACAGCATATTTTCTTAGCATCGTGACATCACAATCAAAAATCGCTGAGAACTGATCATCTCATTTGTGACCACTTTTCTGGTCAACCTCAAAATATTCCCGCCACTCCTGCATTTCACATCTCCTTTCCAAAAATAGACAAGTCCTAACTATTCATAGAACTTTCCATCTTTTGAGACTTTCCTTTTCTGGAATTTTCTATTTATGGAAACTTTCCATATCAAGAACCACATAAACATTCAACCATTACGCATCAAAATTCCATAAGAACTAATCATCTTATAAAATCCTCTCCAGCAACATTGTCAGTAAATCAGCAATATAGTCATCTTGGTCTGAGCAAAACCTGTTGCCACACTTACAACACCCGCTGGACCTCCTGCAACACCAGTAAGCACTTCGGCCACACGCTCAAACCCCCCCCCCCTCGACCAGCCGCGAATTACTAACTTGCTAAACAGTGGCATTCCAGCCACCCAGGACAAAGTAAGTCTCCAACATAACTTCTCGGAGATACATTTCCAACACATTCACTTTCACAAATCACCGCCCACGGTATTTCCCGATACCGGCGTGATCCACCCCTCTTCCAACAACTTGTCAATAGCCAAATGCACCACCCGTACATAAGCTAAAAACACTACACAACTAATAACACATAAAAAAACTTATCATGGAATCTCATTGAAGGCTCGAAGAGGATGATACTAGGACTCCATATTCACTCAAATTGACTAACTACTCATAATCAATTTCCATCACACCACAACCATTCACACCATCATGCACCAAGAAACAGGAAAATAATTCCACCAATTAAATTCCCTGCAACCACTCTAACACCAATCCACGTAACCGCCCTAGAACCGTAACGGCACTGATATCAAAATGAAACAACCCGACCTGTTTTTTTTTTTTTTTATAATAATAAAAATATATAATTAAGCATCTCATACTACTTAATTAAACTAACCAAACTACAATACCTCATCAAACCAACAACAACCAATGTACACAGCGGAAACATACCAATAATACAAACCAACATATCATCCATATGATAACATTCCTAACCATTCTAACCACAACCTAGTATAATTCTATCCAAGGTTCCCATAACATAACCAAAAACACACAAACGAGACCCTAGATCATCCTCCTCCTCATCGCCATGATTCTACATCACAAACCTGCACACCACAAACAACAATTGAGATGTGTAAGTATTATCATAAATACTTAGTGAGACAATCCTCCCATATACTGGGCTATACACACAAGCAACTGAGAAACCAATGTTTAACAATTAACAACCAAGCACAAACAAACCAGGAAAAACAAGCATCTGCCGCTGCTGAAACAGATTGGTGTCGACCGACACTACTCCTTTGGTTTCGACCAACACCTATTTGGTGTCAATCGACACCAACTCCGCAGACTCGTTCTGCTCGAAGGTGAAATTCGAAGAACCGCTTCCCAAATCCTCCAAATCGTCTGAAACTCACCCAAAAGACCTGGAAACTCATGGAAACCAACAACCAACCACAAACATACAAGCAAACAACACAAACGGCCACAAAACAAGCAAAATAAAGGATTTTCAGGTTTAGATTAGCCATGGTCATGCACTCACCTCTTTGCAGGAAGATTCTGACCAAAAGATGTCGAATCCAACACCTTAAGAAGCTTATCCTTCGTTCTCAGCACCAGATCTCCACTCCACAGGAACAGATCTCACCAAAACAGCTTAGAATCTCCAAAACCCCTCAAGAACACTCTCTCTTCTGTCTTCTTTCTTTAGAAAGGCCAAACAACTTCTCTCCATGACCTAGGTCGAGTTTCCCTTATATAAACCGGTTAGGAATTCCCAAATAAGCCAAACCAGACCAAAACGACAATTAAAATCGACCCGGTCAAACCAAAATTGATGGTGTCGATTGACACCCACTCCTAAAATCCCCAATTTGGTTCGCGGATGTTATAATCGACCACAAGTCAAAGAGAACAACCTTTGCTAACATCAAAAAGAAGAAGTCATATCCATCTATCTCCAAGCCGAAACCATGGCTAGCGAATTCATTACATGAAGAACCGATGGATCCTAACATCGACAAGCTGATGCAATTTGACCAAGGAGCATCCACAAGTATCAAACAGCCGGCACCTAAGCCACCTAAACCGCCTAAGCCACCAAAAATTTCCAAGATCAAGATCATAGTTCCTCCTGAGCTAAGTAGCAAGAGCAAGGAACATATCATGATAAGGCATACTAAAGAAGTTCTTTTTCATGCAAAATTTTTTGAAACTTCCGCAAAAGGACATCTTTTTATTGAAGCTGGAGCAAACTATTAAGATATCAAAGGAGCCGAAGGAGCATTTATTCGCGAAGCTAACACTTCTCAAGCCTAACTTGGCCGCAAACGTCGAGCCAACTAAACAAGAACGCTTCTTGGGAGGCAACCCATTTCTAGTAAGTTTTAATTTTTAGGATATGTTTTATTTTATTTTTAATATTTTTTAAATTTTAGTTTCAGGTTTTTATAAAAAAAAAAAATAATAATAATAATCATAAAAGATAGAAAGGAAGAAGAAAAGTCTACATGGATTGGCAATACACTATGTCTAGAAGCAAATACCACCTACTAACCGGCCATGTTCAACATGTCCTCTGTCCCATGTACCGTGTACCATGTCCAAATGTACCGCGTACCACCACCGTACCATCTGCTATGTCCGCGATCGTTGATCCATGTACCGTGAGACAACTCCAAACCCACTACCATCTCACAACCAACCAGCACCATTCTTTCCCTTAGGTATGTTTTTCTTATTTTTATTTTATCATTATTATTGATGGTTTTAGGTTTTTGTTTCAAGGATGATGCATTTAAAGATATACCAAATAGAATTCGAATAAACTTAGCCTAGTTCATATTAGATGTCAAGCAACCAAAGGAAGTACAAACGGTTAGTCACCACATTTTCATTTCAAAGCCGACCTCTAGACAGTTTTTGGGCAACTTGAAAACGTCTAATTAAGAGTCGACACAACATCATTCCATCAAGGTGACATTGTTCTTAAACCCTACACTTTTTTAATGACTTTTAATCCTCTTTTCTTTCTTTTTTCCCACTGAGGATGGTGTGATTTAACTCTGGGGGGGAAGGATGTTCCATCCTATACTAATGCTACTTTCTATTTTCTTGACTTGAGTCTTTTTTCCACTTTTTACATCAATAATTTTGACGATTTTATGGAGTCACATTTTTTTTTATTGATTCAAAACTAGTAGGGATTATGATCTTATTCTAACAGTTTATTTGATTTGGATTAACACTCTTATGACTCTTGATTATGCTTGACAATAGAACCGGAGTTTGGAAAGACTGTGAGCCGACTCAACAATCCCCAAAGTCCCTATTCGATGGATATTCGGATGATCTAACGTTGTCTCTAAATTTTTATAGGACCTAAACCAGACTTAATCCCTGAGATTTGGTATACATTGGACTAGATCTCTACATTCAAGCCACACACGACATTTCACTTCTTCAAAAGTATGTTTCCCTCTCTCCTCCCTTCGAAACTCTAAAAGAAAAAAGAAAAAGAAAAAAAAGAAAAAAAAAAGAAAAAAAAAAGGAAAAGAATAAGGATGTAGGTAGCAAAGAAATGAGCCAAGGGATGTCGCGTAAACCCGTGCATACTTTGGATTTCATGGAAGCCTGTCCAAAGAAAAAGAGCAAGCGATCTATAAATAAAATAAATGATACCCTAGAAAATTAGGGAGAAATAGATTCCTTGGAAGTGAGAAAAGGGAGAGGAAAAGAATCATATGAAGAAAGTCTTCGCCTGAAAAGAGTCGACAAGCCTTTGTTTCGATCTTCCCTTGGTAAGATTTCACTTTTTATTATTGCTTTATTTATGTAAAGAGATGACAATTGAGATTATGGAAACTCCGAAGAATTGTGGGATTAAGGAGCGTTGATGATTCTCATGGATGATTACAAATGTAAGTTCCTAATGTCAAAGCGATGAAGAGTGCAAAGAAGATATCCCCAAAGATAAGTGAATTCCCGTGATTTTCAAAACCTCTTTTCCATAATTTACTTTGATTGTTTCCTTGAGGACAAGGAAAGACTAAGTCTGGGGAAGTTGATAATATCATTATTTTACCCATATTAGCTATAGTTTTCACATGCATTTAGGAAGAGTTTGATAATATTTCAAGTATAACAAGTCTATTATCAAGTATTTCAGGTTTCAACAAGGTTTTACAGGGTTTATAGCAAAATGGACCAGAAGACAAGAAAAACATGTTTCAGGACAGATTCAGATCTCTCCAGTACGGGCCAATTTTGAAGAACTTCCAGAACTCAACTTTTGACGTTCTTGGTGTCTATGGAAAGCTGAGAGAGTCGTCGTTCTCTTCAAAGTAGAATCAAGTCAATCCGTTCCGCCATCCAGAAGATATGCTCGTCTTATAGAGACGTGTTATAGACCAACGTAAGAAAACCATCCAGCCGATGGGAAGGCCTGACCAGCAACCATCACGGCGGCCCAGTCCAAGCCTTCACCATGTTTTAGAAGACCCTTTTGCCGTCGTTTGTCCTGCATTTAAGAAGAAAATACGCTTTTACCCTTACAAACCCTAATCTAAAACAAAACCCTATAAATACTCTTCAAGACCTAGGGTTTCAGAGTGTGCTCTTCACTGCCACTTAAACCGCCCCTGCCTTGCGATCCTAGACGACCAGAGAAGCTCTCCTGCTCGCCGCTCCTTTGAAGCTTGAAGATCCACCATCTCTCTTTCTACCCTTTCTAGTTTTTTCATACTTTCATTGCTTTTTGAGAATCAAGTTAATTTTGTGACAACTAGAGAAGTTTCCTTTGAACCCTTTTTGTTATTTGATTCATTTTTGATGTTATACTTTATAATATCAATTTCGTTTCTTTGCATCATGAGCGAGTAATTTACTTTGTTGGGTTTTATGGGGTGATTCAAGGGGAATTCATGGTTCGCTTCAATTAGGCTGTTAGATCTTATTTTTGGTTCTATATTAGAGTTCTTTTGGGACATCTTTATCTTAATGCATGTACTTGGATTGATCACCAAGTGCTGATCTAGAGAACGGGATCGTGAACCGCGTTATCCTACTTCTCTGAACTAGTGTTATACCGAAACCTCGCGTCGTAACCTGCGTAAGTTGAGTTGCGGAGTTTGCTGAATGTATCGAACTTGTTTTACTAGCTGGTTGACATGCGTCGTTGCCTGCATAAGTTGAGTAACGGAGTATGAAGATTTTAGAATTTCATTCTATTAAAATAGCTTGTTAGTTCAATAGTGTTTCATAATTGAGAACCTAGACCAAAATTAGTAGTTACTTGTTAGATCTTGACACTTAATATTGCTTAAAACTAACAAGTAACTACTAAACGCCCAACTCCTAAGGCTTATAGTTTTAAACGGTTTTTTTTACGCATTCTTTATTTGCAATAGTTATTAGGAAAACCAAAACCCCAATATCTTATTTAGTCTTATCCATAGTTCTTTCTCTATTAATTCAATTTGTGTTAGCTATTACTCTCTGTGGGATTGATTCTAAAATAATACATTGATTAACTGTGGACTTTCATTCGTCATGTGGTCTTTTCAGGTAAAAGATTTGCAGTGAAAAATCACACACATCAACAATGTAACGCACCCGAACCGCTTCTGTCACTCGGCCGGAAAAACCGCGGAGCAGCCCGGGTGGGAGTGATAGACATGTTTTCACCCAGGGTATCATTTTCCTATGCAGTTGTAGTACAAAGGGTTATCAATCCAAATGGTTGTTATGCTAGCAGATAGGATGCAATCAGAATCAAGCAAGTCAAGCCAAGTAATAATGGGGTTTGGTTCTAACAGTCCTACTATAAACAAAGTAAAGAATATAAACAAGTAAACCACACGACCTAAGCACTCGATGCAAGCAATCGAGTACAGGATCGAGTGGGGTGGTCGAGTATGCAAGTAAACTATGAACAGCTCGAGGTATTACTCGATGCAGGTTATCGTGTACCTGATCGGGTAAGTGGTCGAGTAAGTAAAGAAAATGCAAGAAATGAAATACGAAAGTTCCTAAGGATGGGGGTAATCGAATCCTAAGTGTTCTAGACCAGTACGGATACCTTACATGCCTCAAGTAATTATTTCCTAGACAATGAACCTCTAAAACCTTGTCACCACACTTTCGCACTAGCAACAATCAACCTTGAACATACTACCACACTGCCGCACTAGCAATATGAACAAGCAGGCATTAAGAACAATTCATTTTTGTCTGTATACTTAGACTTATCTGATTTTGTCACTCAAAGTTTAGTATACCTCTAGCATTGACCTAATTAAGCATTTCATCTATTTCTTTCGGCCTGTAGCATTGTAAACGCCCTAGATCTAATCTAAACCTGTCGGTCTGTTGACTGCATTAAGAACATCAACCTAGAAGGAAATCTATCAATCATAACAATCAACTAAAGCATCCTAACCGATCCCATACCTAGAAACTTTGCTACACTACTCGGACATAGAAACGAATGACAAAGCAATAGAAATAAACGAAAATGACATTATATTAAAAGATAGAGTAAAGTAGAAAGAGTATGGGATAAAGATCTAAGAAAACTACAAAATAAAAGTACAAAAACAAGAAAAAAATGTTGAGTCGCTCAGTTCTCTCACAGAAGCTCTCGCTCAATGGTTTGAGGATCTGCGGCGTGCTCGTTTGCGAGCTAGGGAAAGAGGGGATTTATATAAGGAAACCCATTTGACCTAGCTTCCCAGACCTGCGCGATGGTCTATTCGATGGGGTACACGAGGGCTAAGTCGGGTAACTCCTCGGGTGGATCTTCGGGTTGCTCCTCACGCTCTTGGATCCTCTTCGATCGTGTTGGAGTTCGGACTTGTTCTTGTAGCTCGATGGCTCCTTCGGGTACATGCTCGAATTATCCTTGTTTTTCCCCATTTTTGGCTCTTTAGCACTTGTTTCATCCAATATATGCAAATGCAGAAATGCAACACCCTAAATGCTCTAAAACTTGATTTTTACAGTAAATGACCTAAAAATGCTAAGTTAGAGGTATGAACAATGCAAAATATGGATAAAAAGGATGCTACAAACATGTAAATTAGAGTGTTATCAGACCCCCAAACTTCAATCTTGCTAGTCCTCTAGCAAGGAAGTAAGAAGGTACGGTTTGAAAGTGGGGACTCATAACCTTAAAATGCTAACCGAAGGATGCAAGCTATAGTCCTTAAAGATAGTTTAATGGTGCTAAGATCAATTAACATACGTACAAATATTTTTCTATGCCTATTACCATGCATCGATCTAGCTCAACCTCCAATTAAAGATAAGGAACATCTCTTTCACATTCAATTAAGTGTTTGGCGAATTCTTGCAAATGGAAAGTTAATCAAGCTCAATCGGTTTCAAGGGTAAGGCTTTTTGATAAGTTGGTTTCAAGCAAATTCTTTAGGTGGTTTTCTCTCAAAAAGTGGAATGCTAGACAGTCGTGAAAACTATCTAAGACTGAGAACAATTTGGGCATACAAAGCTTAACTCTTGATGATCTATCCTTTTCTCATACATTTATCATATATATTTTTTTTTTTATTTAAACCTCCTAGAATTTAACTACCCACACTCTTGATTTTAACTCTTTTTTTTTTACCCCCTAAGGTTTAGACTTTTAGTCTTGAAACTTCTAGCTCTTAATCTCTTCTTTTTTTTTTCTTTGCTAAACTCCTAACATAGATATATTCTTTTCTTTCTTTCTAGGAAACTATAGCAAGAACTTTTTTTTTTTTTTTTTTTTTTTAACTTAGAGACTTAGAGCTAATTAATTCTAACCTTAGGGACTTTCTTTTCTTTTCTACTCTTTTTTTTATTATTCCACAACCCAACCCCAAATAAACATTCTAACCACCTATCTTTCAAGACCGAATCTATTAGCTAGTTCAAATCCAACTTAGCTAAATCAAGAGGCAGTTCTTTGTCGTTCTCAATACTCTCAAGGTTTCATAACCTATAGCACAATGAAAAAGGCCTCACTCAACAATTCACAACAAGTTTGAAAGAAAGGTTTGGGTTCAATGGTAGGACAAATGAATCAAAAAGATTGGTAGAAATATGGAGATGTTCTAATGTTCAAGCAAGTGGAGGAAGCATTCAATTGACACAAAGGATCTAAGCAAAGATTTTTCATTTTTCTCCAAAGATTGATCTAGCAACAATGAACTGTGACTAAGGGCTATAGCTTTAATCCTAAGGTTTGATTTTTAAACAAGGTGGTTTTAGTATTGTCCCCTAAGATGCATATGCAACAATCCTATATGAAACAAACTAAACTCAATCCTAATATGTAAATGCAATTACATGAACACTCTTTTTTTTTTTTTTTTTTTTGTGAAAATTTTTCAAAAATTTTTTTTTTGGGTTTTTAATGCACATAAATGCAGACTCAAATGAATAAAACTAGCACGCAAAAATTTGAAATAATAAAAATAAGAAAATAAAACACAATGTTAAATACATTCTAGGACCCTCCCCCAAACTTAAATTACACAGTCCCTATGTTACATTTTATTCAAAAAAAAAAAAAAAAGTTGGAAAAGAATCCAAGAATCACACAAATTGAATTAAACTAAATGCAATTGTATATACAAGTGTTGGATGAAGTAGGTACCTCATGGGTTGGTGAAGAAGGAGGTTGCGGCAGCCTCCGTACTTGCCAACGTGTAGCCAGGGTCGTCGCCGGCTTCAGCAGGTACCGGTGTTTCCTCATCAGAGAGCTCAGATATGCGTACAGACGACTTACTCGGACCAGCATCCGAGGTGGTGATCAAGGGTCAGATCGCGTAGCTCATCGGGTAGGGCATCGGGTAGTAGGACGGAAATGACGGAAGAGGTACAGAATGATCAACCGTGTATCCACTCGCAGGGTGCATCGTGTACGGCATCATGAATGGCATCTGGTACGGTGGAGAAAAAAGTCCAGCATAATCACCCGATTGGGTGCTCGATGGGTGTATCAGATAGTGCATCGTGTACCCTATCGGATTTGGTGTCGGGTAGGTGTCAGAATGGCTTTTCCTCGATGCTTCTGGTCAGGTGGTGTCTTCCTCAGCTCGGGGCTCGTATGATGATGCTCTTTGAGGTTCCGATGGCAGTCCTCGAGTTCCTCCTAGCGGTCCGCTTCTCCCCATCCATGTAGGTGCTTGTGCTGAGGTAGGAGCTGAGGCACAACTTGCCTTGTCTTGCAACTCCTTGATCTGACCTCCCATTATCTTCACCGAACCGGCAAGATCCTTCACCTTCTTCACCAAGAACTTGTTCATCTTTTTCAACCACCCGATCCTTTTGTGAGCTTCTCTCACTCCAACCGGTTGCTTTTGAGAGCATACATACTCTTCAAAATCAAACTCCTCCGAGCTATCTCCTTGTCTCTGCCCGGTTTCCTCTCTCTTCTCAGCTTCGGACTCCTCCTCCGGGTTGTACAGCTCTTCCAACGGTGGTGCAAAGTCAATGTTGTTTCCTAGCCAAACCTTGGTGTATACAACATTGGGTAAAACCATTTGAGCAGCTCCGGCGGTTGGATGGACGAACTTGAACAATGTCATGTCGTTAGGCCTCTCATAGACCAAAAATCTCGCCAGCACGAGGTAGTCCGTATCCAGCCACCTTGGTTCGTGAACAATTCCCTTTAAGGGCACATCGCATGCCACTAAGATTGGTGTGACTAGTCCCCCAATAGAGATCTCTCCGCCTCCTTCTCTCCTTTTCACAGCCCACGATTTCAAGTACAGGAATTGATTGAGTAGCACGAACAACATACTAGTATCAGCTATGTCTCCTACTAGCGGTGTTCCATCCCTAGCACTATCCAAAACTCCACACAATGCAACATCTAACAACATTCCCAGTCTCTTTTCTAGCAAAAAGAGTGCATGCGAGGGACTTGTAAAAATACCTAAAAACAGGGATCCTTATTTGAGGAGATTTGGACCTCGTGGACTTGTAGGGGTGCTTGTCTCCTATTGTCAGCCATAGGGATCTCATCTCTTCCTTGCTAACCTCCATACCTTCCCCCTACCAGCTTTGAAGCCATACAGCGTCTCCATCTCCTTGAAAGTGAGCCGGTACTCCGTGTTCCGAACAGAGAAGGTGATGAACCCGATCCCCCCCCCATCGGGTAGTAGGGTCGGGTGGTCCTCAAAATAGTGCAGCTTCAAGGTCGAAAGGAAGTGGACCGTCTACTCCTCATATGCTTCTAGGTGGGATTGCATCATATTGCCCAGGTGGCACATATCGAACAGAAATTCAACATCTCTAGCGATGCCCAATTGCTTCATGGTCTCACGGTGAGGGTATCGGGTACCTACAAAGCTCATCTTCCAGAAGACCTTGAATAGTCTCGCCAGAGTGTCTACTTCCTTTTTCTATAGCCTCCGCGAGGCTTGGCGGGTTCTCTCTCTCTCTGCTCCTCTTCTCTTTCTCTTTCCTTCTCCTCGGCGTGTTGAACTTCTTACTCAACTTCTCTCTCAACCACCTTCTCAGCCTTCTCCGAAGCCGGTCTCTTCCCCCTTGCGATTGCGGCTCTATTCCTCGATCGAGAGGTTTGGATCTCACCTTGTTCTTCCCCTCCAGCATCAGAATCGACCTCCATAGGGTCGGTAAGTGTCTATTCGGACATAGACAGGTCCCTATGTCGAGGATAACGGCGGACAGCACTTGCCACTGGACTCGGTGAGCGAACTCGGTGGCCTACTCGATCGGTTACTCGAGCATCAGGTCGGGTGGTGGATCGAGTTGTGCATCGGGTTGGGGAGGCTAAACGTCCACCCAACAGCTGGGAATTTGGAACGTTTCCTCTTCCCTGAGATTCTCGAACTTCGGCGGCATCTCCTACGGTTGTAGCAGCAGCGGAGGTGGATCTTCTTCCCTTCCTTTGGTAGGTTCTAGCAGTTGGCTCCATGTTGATTCCTTGAGAAGAAAAAGAAAGGCTAGTTCTTGGGGTTAATAGGGTTAGTCTCCAAAGAAAATCAAATGAGCTTGGAATCGAGAGAGAAGAATAGAAACTTATGGAAATTGAAAAGCTTAAGAGAATAAGGAAGACTTATCGGTGATGAAGAGGGAGAAGGGTTCGACCTCCTTAAATAGCCTAGGGTTTCGGTTGGTGGGCTTCACCAAGAGTGGGCTTTCTTGCTGCATTCGGACTTCACTCGCTACCCAAGCAGAGACACGATCAGGCGCGTCGAGTACGGTGTCGGGTTGACCCTCGGGTTTACCAATTCCCTCTTCCCAATTTTCCATTTTTTTTATAAGATTGCAAAAATAGAAAAATTAAATAAAAGTAAATAAAGCAAATAGACTAAATTAAAAGATACCTTTGGGACTTCCTCCCAAGTGAGCTTGTTTAAAGTCACTAAGCTTGACTGATCATGCTTCTTAAGCATGGGATCCATGTGGAAGAGGTTCTGGGTTCCTCTCCACTACAGTAGGCTGGTTCAAAAGATCTTCCAGATTTTGTCCAGGTTCCATGGAAAATGTGGTTTTGACCTCTTCAAGATGTAGCATTTTCCTTTGTTTGGTCCTGGTGGAGAAAGCTTGACCGTTTATGGTTGGCCTCTTAACCCCTTTCTTCACAGCGAATTCCATCTTGAAGTGCTCACCATGCTCTATTTTGATCTTGCCTAGTTTCACTTCGATCACAGCACCAACTGTTGCCAAAAATGGTCTTCCTAGAATCAATGGATCATCTGGTTCCTTATACATATCCAGGATCATGAAGTCGGTAGGCACTTCCAGTCTCCCAATCCTTAGAGGCAGATTCTCCAGAATGCCAATCGGATGTCTCACCGTTCTATCAGCTAGAACCAAATACAGCTTATTAGGTTTGAAATCGGTGAATCCCAACTTGTTAGCAACTGAAAGGGGCATAATGCTGATCGAAGCTCCAAGATCACACAAACAGCTTTCTAAGATCCGAAGTCCTATCGAACACGGCAATGTGAAAGAGCCAGGATCTTCAAGTTTTTCCTTAATTCTTACCTCAGGATCCAAGCAAACTCCACTTCTCAGGATCTCAAATCCGATCTCCTTGACAGCTTCCTTAACCTCATCCTCAAATCTAGCTGCTTCCTTTGCAGCTTCCTGCTGAAGCTCATGTGGGGGCAAAAGCTTAGGTGGTGGAGCTTTGCGTTTAGCCATTCGCTCTGCAAGCGCCTCCAACTGGATGTCAAGTGCAGCATTGAACCTTTCCTCCAACTCCCCTCCTACCAGTGCAGGTGGTTGAGGCTGATCTCCCTTCTCAACATCTACTCGATGCATCACCTGATCAACACCATCGTGTAGGTCATCGGGTTCCACTTCGGGTTGTTCTTAAGTTTGTGATTCTCGAACCAATGCTCGATCATCAACTCGATCAGTCTCTTCGGGTGAAAGCTCGGGTTCATAGTCGGATATATAGTATTTGGCCTCATTTTTCATTGAGTTATCCACATCCTCCCCATCCTGATCATCACTGTCCCAGTGAGGTAATCCTCATAGTCATCATCCAGGAAAATGGCCTGAGCAGTCACATAATCCTTGGGGTTTTGAACAGCTTTACCCGGCAGTTGATTGACCTTTGGTGCGGGTTGGTTGTTGTGGTGGCCTTCCAGGTATCGAACCTTTGTGTTGAGTGATTCGTACTTGGCATTGAGGTCATTGTATCTTGATGTCCATAGAAGCTGTAGCCTGTTGCTGAATCATTTGCTGAATAAGACCTCGTAACTCGGCTTCTTGTGATTGGTTTGGTGGACCTTGGTGTTGTTGGAAACCAGGTGGTTGGTTATAGGTCCCTTGGTATTGTTGCTTAGGTCCATAGCCTTGGTTATATTGGACAAAGGGCTTCTGTTGAGTCTAGTTCCCTTGAACGCCAGATGGGTAGGTTTGGTCCTGAGGATTCGCAACATTCGGGTTCCGATAAGAGAGATTCGGATTTGGCTTGAAGTTGTTGTACCCTCTGTTGTACCCTACTTGGTTGTTGATGTAGTTAACATCCTCTAGCTGCATAGTCTCCCCATCTTGTTGTTGAAACTGCTCTTCCTCTGATATAGCATGTACATGCTTCTGCTTGTTGATGAAACATGCTATTTTGTGGGTGGTGAAATGAAAGATGTATGCAATGGTGAGATGTGGAATGATGGGTGTTTCAATTCCCCTTATGCAGTTGCAGTATAAGAGGTGTCAATCCTAAATGAGTGTTTGTAAACAATTAAGATATGAATATCAATCTAAGTCAAGCCAAATGTAAAGATTGTTTGTCAATAACAATCCTAAGATGAAAATTTAAAATGCAGAAAGTAAACTACAAGAACTAAGAACTAAATGCAAATGAAACAGAATGATTATAACAGTAATGATGCAAGAACAGAAATAGAAACTACTACTAAAGAACTAATGCAAGACAATCAATGAACTGAAAACTAAATGTATGCAACAGAAATGCAACTAGAATGAAACAAGGTGATCACAAATCATAAAACACAAAGTTCTGGGGATGAACTCGAGCAAGCACTCGACCGAGTGTAGGTCGAGTGGGTGGTCGAGCTAGACAAATTCGGAAAAACAGAGCAATGCAATAAAAACAGAGTAATGCTAAACCAAATCAAACAACAAGCAAGCAACATGATTAATACTTTAATATCAATAAACAAAGAAGGTCCTGAGGATGGATTCATGGGATGAACTAATCATTGTGGTTATCTAACTTGGTCAACAAATCTCAAGCAAACTTTGAGCTAACCTCTAGACATACAAATCTAAGACAAGTTTCTCCCACTTTCATGGTCAAGAAACAATCAAACCTATGCATCTTCTAGACTTGTTCTCACACGGTAAAGAATCTACACAAGCAGGCATTAAGCAATACATCTCAAACCAAACAAGACCTCTAATCTCTTAGGAAGCCTAATGGTAAGCTCTAGATCTAGCCTTATCTATGCTTCTTAAACATTGGTGTGATGCTAAGAAGCTTGAAATCAGATCCTACCCTCTCAGATATAGGATCAGCATTAAGAACATCTAGCCTAGAAGAGATCTACAACAATCAAGCTTGACCAAATCACACAAACCACAAGATCAATCCATCCTAACCCATCCTCAAGATCCTAAGCAAACTACTCACAACAATACATGATAAAACAAGTCAAAAACCCAGAAAATATTGAAACTTGCATTATTAGAAAGAATAAACAGAGATCTTCAATACTGATGAAAGGATCAAACTCAAATTCTCAATATTAAGAAAGTTATGAAACCAACAATATTGAGGAATTTAGTCTTTTTCAAGTACAAAATCTAAGAAAAATAAAAGTGCAAAAGGAATAATTCCCAAAAGGGTAAAAACTAGGTTTAGAGATTATCTAAAAAGCTGGACTCCTTTAGTGGCTGCAGATACAAGGCTTTATATAGGAAGGGGAGTGGAAGCCCTAAAACATGAAAAAATTCAAAGTAGTCAACGGCTCGGTCAACTCGACCTGTGCTCGGTCGAGTGGCAGGTCGAGCTGGCTTCTCTCGTGCATTCTCCACTCGGTCGAGTCCTCCTCAGCACACGGTCGAGTGTCTGGTCGAGTGTGCGGTCGAGTTGGACTCTGGACCTTGGTTCTTCAGCCTTAACTCCCTTGCTTTCCCTTCATGATTGCTTCACTTCTCCTCAGCATTGCTTCCATGCTCCTTAAGCTCCAAAATCACCTGTTTATGCATGAAAAGATGCAAATGCAATGCAACTAAACTATAATGCATGATTAGTCCTAAAGCTACACAATAATGGTGAAAATGGCTAACAAAAGATGCAAAAGATGTGAATAAACTAAGGGAAAACATGGTAAAACATATGAACATCAGTTGAGGAGCTGATCGAGCTTGTCATTGAGGGCTTTCATGTCCCTCTTATACTTGGAATCTTCCTCTCCTGTAGATTGCACAAAGCGATCATATTCCTCATTGTAGTTGCCATCAGATTGAGCCAAGTTCTCAACTAGGTCCCAACCTTCATCAACATCCTTGTTGAGGAAGTTACCATTACTTGTGGTGTCCAGCAACATCCGTATCTTGGACACCACTCCTAGTGTGCTCAGCAATGAAGCATTACTGAAACCGTGATGTGGACATCGAGTAGTGTACCCCTTGAAACGTTCCCAAGCTTCGTTGAACGTTTCATTGTTCTTCTGTACAAAGCTGGAAAATTCATTTCGTAGCCTTGCGGTTCTGGAGTTGGAGAAGAATTTTGCTAGGAATGCCTTCTTGCACGCTTCCCAAGTGGTGATGGACTCCTTAGCTAGCGATTTCTCCCAGATGTGTGCTTTATCTCCCAAAGAGAATGGGAAAAGCCTGAGCTTGAATCCATCTTCACTGACTCCATTTATCTTAGTTAGGCTACAGAGCCTATCAAATTCATCCAGATGATCCAATGGGTCCTCCATAGGCAGTCCATGAAACTTGTTGCTCTGTATCATCTGGATGAGACTACTATTGATCTCAAAATTGTTGTTTTGCACAGCTGGTGGCACAATGTCGTTCCTCTGAGTGTGAGTAGTCGGAGCATCTCCTGCTCCTATGTTGGTCCTTGCTTGAGGAGCTTGTGGACCGTTCTGATTATTCATCGTCTCCTCAATGGTTTCTAGTTTCAGTTGAACTTGTTGTTGTCTGAGTAGCCGAGGTCTATCGATGTTGTCGATGAAAGGACTTAGGTTCTGGCTACCTCTGGATCGTGTTTGCATGCACAGGCAAGTGTCCGAGTGTGTACACGAGGATCAACTCGATCCAGGTGATCGAGTGATGGGTCGGGTGGGTGCTTGGGTTGTACCTGAGATTCAAAACAAACAAAAGCGAAAGCAAACAAGTCAGTATCCGAAACAAATATAAACAAACGAACTTGATCTAGCAAGTCCTGAAATCCTAAATGTAGCAAAATTAAAACAATCCAAATGGCAACAGCGCCAAATTGATAGACAGGTTTTCACCCAGGGTATCAATTCCCTATGCAGTTGTAGTACAAAGGGTTATCAATCCAAATGGTTGTTATGCTAGCAGATAGGATGCAATCAGAATCAAACAAGTCAAGCCAAGTAATAATGGGGTTTGGTTCTAACAGTCCTACTATAAACAAAGTAAAGAATATAAACAAGTAAACCACACGACCTAAGCACTCGATGCAAGCAATCGAGTACAAGATCGAGTGGGGTGGTCGAGTATGCAAGTAAACTATGAACAGCTCGAGGTATTACTCGATGCAGGTTATCGTGTACCTGATCGGGTAAGTGGTCGAGTAAGTAAAGGAAATGCAAGAAATGAAATAAGAAAGTTCCTAAGGATGGGGGTAATCGAATCCTAAGTGTTCTAGACCAGTATGGATGCTTTACATGCCTCAAGCAATTATTTCCTAGACAATGAACCTCTAAAACCATGTCACCACACTTTCTCACTAGCAACAATCAACCTTGAACATACTACCACACTGTCGCACTAGCAATATGAACAAGCAGGCATTAAGAACAATTCATTTTTGTCAGTATACGTAGACTTATCTGATTTTGTCACTCAAAGTTAAGTATACCTCTAGCATTGACCTAATCAAGCATTTTATCTACTCCTTTCGGCATGTAGCATTGTAAACGCCCTAGATCTAATCTCAACCTGTCGGTCTGTTGACTGCATTAAGAACATCAACCTAGAAGGAAATCTATCAATCATAACAATCAACTAAAGCATCCTAACCGATCAAGAACACCTAATCATCTATTCCATCCCTAGAAACTTTGCTACACTACTCGGACATAGAAACAATCAAGACACTTGACTTTTCTATATTTCCCTCTAACTTGGCCTTCACGCCACTTCACTCGCAATCACTGCCAGGTGGAAACTTGAAACACATATTTTGATTGGTGATGGGTGGTATGATGGAATGAGATATGGTATGATGATGAATGAATGGAGTGCAGGGTCTTTCAATTCCCCTTATGATGTTGCAGTATAAGAGGTTTCAATCTAATCTGAGTGTTTGCAAGCAATCAGGATGTGCATAAATGTCTAAGTCAAGCCAAGTATGAAGGATATTTTTCACTAACAACCTATTGATGAAATGTAAAATGCAGAAAGTACAAGCTACTAAGATAGATGCTAAATGTAAAGAGAACAGACTAATCAAAGATATGATGAAGCAAGAATATAAATAGAAACTATAGTAATGCAAGGCAAGTAATGAACAAGATACTAAGTGAATGCAACAGAAATGCAACTTAAATGAAACAGGAATTGAGACAGGACAAACACAAAGCATAAACAAGAATTCTGGGGATGAGCTCGAGCAAGCACTCGATTGAGTGTAGAGCGAGTACAGGGTCGAGCTGGACAAACGCGAGAAACAGAGCAATGACAATAAAACAGAGCAATACAAAAGCGAATCAAACAACGATCAAACAGCAGGATTTAAGCAAGGAGATCAATAAACAAGGAAGGTCTTAGGGATGGATTCATGGGCTGGACTTTATATTGTGGTTATCTAACTTGATCAACAAACCTCAATCAATATGAGCTAATCTCTAGACAATAATCTCTAAGAACATGTTAATCCACTCTCATGGCAAAAACAATCAAGCTCATATATTTCTAGACTTGTTCTCACAAAGTAAAGAACCTATACAAGCAAGCATTAAGCAATATGTCAAAAATCAAACAAGACTTCTAATCTCTTAGCAAGCCTAATGATAGTCTCTAGATCTAGCCTTATCTATGCACCTTAGACATTGGTGTGATGCTAAGAGGCTTGAGATCAAACCCTACCGTCTTGGTTATATGATCAACATTAAGAATATCTACCCTAGAAGAGATATACAACAATCAATCTTGATCAAATCAAATAACCACAACATCCATCCAGCCTAAACCATCCCTAAGAGCTAAGGAAACTACTCACAATCACACATGATGAACAATAAAGTTATAAACCCAGAAAATACCAAAGCTGGCATCAATAGAAAGATAAAGCAAAGATCTACAATATTGAAGAAGGAATCAAACTCGAATTCTCAATATTTTGAAAGTTATGAAACCAACAAATATGAGGAATCTCTTGTTTTTCTCCTTCAACGAGGTACAAGATCTAAGAAAATAAAAGTGCAAAAAAAATATTCCCAAAAGGGTAAAATACTAGGGTTGAGAATATCTAAAAAGCTGGACTCCTTGGTGGCTGTAGAGTACAAGGCTTTATATAGGAAAAAGTAGGGGAAGCCCTAAAAATGCTAAAAGACAAAATAGCCAGGCGGCTCGGTCAGCTCGACCTGGTGCTCGGTCGAGTGACCGGTCGAGTTGGCTTCTCTTGTGCATCTTCCACTCGGCCGAGTCCATCTCCGCACACGGTCGAGTGTCTGGTCGAGTGGGCGGTCGAGTGGAACTCCGGACCTTGTTTCTTCAGCCCTAACTCCCTTGCTTTCTCCTCTTGATAGCTTCACTCTTCTTTAGCATTGCTCCCATGCTCCTTAGGCTCCAAAATCACCTGTTTATGCATGAAAAGATGCAAATGCAATGCAACTATACTCTAATGCAAGAACAGTCCTAAAGCTATGCAATAATGGTCAAAATGGATAGCAAAAGAGGCAAAAGATGTGAATATACTAAGGGAAAACAGGGTAAAATATATGAACATCAACACCCCCAAACTTAGTCTTTGCTTGCCCTCAAGCAAATAAACAAGACATAAGAAGGTAAGTGAGGTTTAAAAGTGGGATATGAGTTCCTAAAGCTTGCCAATAAACCAGCTAGAATCAATGTCCAAGTTACTAGTACTATGATGCAAGTTGAATGAGTTGTACTTAAAGATTTTAGACAAGCCTATCACAACCTTTACTGATTTGAGCCTTAGATGTCCACATGCATTCAAATCAACCATTTCCTTTAACATTCATTAATCAAGATCATGAATCAATTCTATGCAATGCTTAAACTCATTTGGCTTGGAGATAAAGGTTTTGAGACAATGGTGGTCTCTTTTTAGAGTGGGGCTTATCAATATCAAGGTTCTCTCATAAAAAATGGATTGAGCTTTAGAAGAATGCTAAAGGTGAGAACACTTAGACACATACAAGAACAAAACCTTGTCTACCCAAAGGCACCCAAAGTGTTTATCCTATCAATCTAAACCCAAATGATCCTAGTTCTACCCTTTAACTTCTTCACTTCTCTTTCACCCTTTTATCATTTGATTTTAAAGTATTAGGAGAGGTTTCTTATTTGATCTTTCTAGTGGAATGGGGAATTCTTACTTATTTGCTATGGGTCTCTTTTCTTCTTATTCTTAAGACATTCAAGCATTTTGCTAGACTTTTCTTTTCTTTCTTTTCTTTTCTTTAACAAGAACCATCTTCAACAATTTTTTACTTCCCATCCTTTCACTAGAGCTTTACTTAAACACATTCTCTTCTTAAAGACTCTACCCTTTTTCTTTCTATTTTTCCTCTTTTCTTTTCAAAACAGCCAAGTCCCAAACCCAACAAGTGAAACACCTAGTCCTATCTAGTTTGAAAAATGCAAACTAGAACTACACAAGGCTTTACTCTTGTCAGTTCAAACCTAACACTTTCTACCAAGGTCAATCCCAAAAATAGGCCTCACACACACAAGAATAAAAATGACTTGAAAGAAGGGTTGGTTAAGGGGTAGGGAAGCTGATTTTAATGGTTTAATCAGCTACTTGGATCAACAAGAGTGGTAAAAAGGAGAAAGATGATCCAAATATATATATTGTATCCATGAGTTTAAAGCAATGCACACATTGATAATTGAAAGTCAATATTAGGTTGTTATAAGTAGGAAATGGCATCAAATCACAACATGCTTCAATTTAGACCAAATGCAATGTAGGAGTTCAAGGCTTGGTTCAATCTTATTCTTCTAACTACTCAACTAGTATCAAAGTACTATTAACTTGGGCATTGATCCTAGTTTAGTGAATTGAGCTAGCTAACAAGGCAAAACTCATCATAGATCTCTAATGCAAATATTTAACAACCCTACATGAAACATGCTAAACAATATCCTAATATGCAATGCAAACTACATGAACACCCTTCTTTTTATAAAGATTTTTGCAAAAAATTTCCAATTTTTAGGGGTTTTCTATGCCTTAGATGCTATGCAAATACTAACATGATTATGCTAAAAATTTGAAATAAGAAAACAAAACACAATGTCAAATGCTATCTCAAACTATCCCCCAAACTCAAATCACACAGTCCTCTGTGTGAAAGAAATTTGTAAGAGAATTCAAGACTTAAAATTAAACACAATATGAAATGCAATGGTATTTACAAGGGAAGGTGATAGTGGTACCTCAAGGATTGTGGAAGAAGCTGTCCACATCCTCATTCATGCTGTCAAATGTGTAGTTGGGGTCTTGTTGATGGCTTGGAGAAGGTGACTGGGACAGCTCGACTATAGCAATCGATTAGCACTCGGTCGAGTGCCCGGTCGAATGGGGGGTCGAGCTGGTCTGCGAGTCTTCTTTCGTTCTTCTATCTAGACTCCCTTGCTTCCCTGACCACGAAAACACCAAAACAAAAATCAAAATACCAAAAAATCCTAAGCAATAAAGACAAAGATACCTTAGGGACTTCCTCCCTAGTGAGCTTGTTTAGAGTCACTAAGCTTGACTTCTTCTTGCTTTTCAAGCTTGAGGAGCATCCTTGAGAAGCATTGTGCACTTCTCATGTGTCTCTTTCTCTCCCAAATACTTCTTAACTCTCTGACCATTAACTGTAAACTCACTACCATCTTTGTTGAGAAGTGTGACAGCTCCAAATGGTAAAATCTCTTTTATTTCAAAATGACCTCCCCATCTACTTTTCAACTTCCCAGGGAATAACTTGAGTCTTGAATTGTAAAGCAAGGCTTGGTCTCTAGCCTTTAGGTCCTTGATGAGAATCTTCTTATCATGGAAGGTTTTAGTTCTTTCCTTGTAGATTTTGGAGTTTTCATAAGCTTCCAATCTGATCTCCTCAAGCTCATGCAAATAAAGGCTTCTCTTAGCTTGTGCTATCTCTAGATCCAAGTTTAAAAGTTTGATTGCCCATAGAGCTTTGTACTCAACTTCAACTGGGAGATGGCAAGACTTTCCATAGACAAGCTGGAATGTGGTTCTTCCTATAGGTGTTTTGAAAGTTGTTCTATAGGCCCAAAGTGTTTCATCAAGTTTACTAGATCAATCCTTTCTTGTTGCTCCTACTATTCTTGACAGAATGGCCTTGATCTGTTTGTTCGATACTTCAACTTGTCCACTTGTTTGAGGGTGATAGGCTGTAGACACCTTGTGCTTAACTCCATACTTCCTTAGCATTCCTTCAAAGATCTTGTTGATGAAGTGTGTTCCTCCATCACTTATCATAGCCCTTGGGATTCCATACCTTGGGAAGATTATGGTCTTGAACAGTTTAAGAACCACTTTGTGATCATTAGTGGGGCTAGCAATGGCTTCCACCCACTTGGAGACATAGTCCACTGCTACTATTATGTAGACATTCCCATTTGAAGGGGATTAAAAGGTCCCATGAAATCAATTCCCCACACATCATATATCTCAACTTCAAGAATTGGATTTTGAGGCATCTCATTCCTTCTTGTGATATTCCCCATTCTTTGGCAAGTATCACACTTTGTGATAAACTTGTGAATGTCTTTGAACAAAGTAGGCCACCATAAACCAGCTTGTAAGACTTTCTAGGCTGTCTTGAAAGTTGCGAAATGTCCTCCATAAGCAGAGCCATGGCAATGTCCTATGAAACAAGATATTTTTCAAGGTCTACTTATGCAATGAATGTATGAGAACATGCAAACATAGACATAAGCAGAGATGATGATGAATGGTATGCAAGGTGTTTCAATACCCTTATGATGTTGTAGCATAAAGGATGTCAATCCATAAAGAGTGTGATATCTAAGCAGTCAAGATGTGATCAATGCATTCAAGTTAAGCCAAATATCAAGTTGATTTGTTTCTAACAACCTAATGACAATAATGAAATGCAATGAACTAAGGCAACTAATTAAGACAACAGTAATGCTGAATTAAACTGTAGAACAAGTGCAATAAACAATACTAAGCAGAACTGACTAATAAGTAGAAGAAAACAAGAACAGAACAATGCATAAACAAGAAAGTAAACTGGAGCTCGACCTAGCACTCGGTCGAGTGCATGGTCGAGTGGGTGGTCGAGTTGACAAGCGAATGAACAGAACTGAAACAGAGCATCAAACAAAACAGAGCATAACGAAAGTAAACAAACAG
Organism: Camelina hispida; assembly: GCA_023657505.1. NCBI lineage: Eukaryota > Viridiplantae > Streptophyta > Magnoliopsida > Brassicales > Brassicaceae > Camelina > Camelina hispida. The sequence continues at coordinate 29,818,013 of CP094637.1, forward strand.
CAAGCGATTAAACAGGATTCAAACAGGTAAATCAATAGATAAAGAGGGTCCTAAGGTTGGATTCATGGGCTGGACTCAAGCTATAATTATCTAAACTAGCCAACAAACCTCAATCAAACATGAGCTATCTCTAGACAATGATCTCCTAATACAAGTTAATCCAATCTCTTGGCAATAATAATCAAGCTAAGATACTCCCAATCTAGCTCTCACTAACAAAGATCATATAAAAGCATGCATTAAACACAGATCATTATAGTCAAAAATCAACAAAACATCTAATCTCTTAGCATGCTTCATGATAATCTCTAGCATTAGCCTTATCTAGCAACTTAAACATTGGTGTGATGCTAAGAAGCTTAAGATCTATTCTTACCCTCTCAGTATAAGAATAGCATAGAGCATATCTAATCTAGAAGAGATATTTAAACAATCAAGCTTGATCAGTTTAAGCAACCATAACTATTACCCAGCCTAATCCATCCCTAAGATCCTAAGCCACTAATAAGATCTAAAAATCATCATGAAGAACACAAACCCAGAAAATGATGATATAGACATAGATGGATAGATAATGATGAGATGAACAATTTAATACAAAGAAGTGAAAGAAAATACTCAATAGATTCAAAGTTATGAATGTTACAAATCTATGAAAATCTAGAGAAAAGATAAGAGATGATGCAATAATGTAAAAATAGCTAAAAATGGCAAAAACTAGGTTATGAGGTGTCTACAGGGTCTCCCTTTTCGGCCACAAATGCCAGCACATATATATAGTAAAGAGGGGGAAGCCCTAGTTAGCTAGAGGACAAAATAGAGAGTTGGCTGCAAGTGCTCGACCATGCTCGGTCGAGTGCATGGTCGAGTGGTTGGTCCGTCAAGTAACTCCAGTCTTCGATCTGGTATGATATCGGTTCAGTTAAACAGGTATAACTCTTGAACGACAGCTCCGATTGCCTTGAAACCACTGGAACTGGAAATATAACTCAATTTCCTACAACTCTCATGAAGGACGCTGAAGCTGAATCGCAACGTCAAATCTACATTCGGATCGATCTTTGAGGAGCTCGTTATGAACGCGACCATGTACTCGACCGTGTGCCTGCTCGAGTGGTATGGTCGAGTGCCTTCTTTTCCCTTCCTGATACTTACAATCCTCTTTTTTAGCTCCATAAATAACAGCAAGTCCTTCCTTACCCTTTTAGAGCTCCATAACACCTAATAATACTCCAAATGCACAAATGTATGCAATGCATGCTTCTAAACATCCTCAGTGCATATTTGGACATAAATGGCTATAAAACCTAAGGAATGACTTCTATATGATGCAAAACATGAACTAAACAAGGCCATAAATATGGTAAAATATAGTGACATCAACACCCCCAAACTTAGTCTGTGCTTGCCCTCAAGCAAACAAACAAGACAAGAGAGGAAAGTGAGGTTTGAAAATGGGATATCAAAGCCTAAAGCTTGTTAATAAACTAGCTAGAATCAATGTCCAAGTTACTAGTACTATGATGCAAGGTGAATAAGCTGTACTTAAAGATTTTAGACAACCTTATCACAACCTTTACTGATTTGAGCCTTAGATATCCACATGTATTCAAATCAACCATTTCCTTTATCATTCATTAATCAAGAACATGAATCAATTTATGCAATGCTTAAACTCATTTGGCTTGGTAGTAAAAGGTTTTATAGACAATGATGGTCTCTTTTTAGAGTGGGGCATATCAGTATCCAGGTTCTCTCATAAAAAATGGATTGAGCTTTAGAAGAATGCTAAAGGTAAGAACACTTAGACACATACAAGAACAAAACCTTGTCTACCCAAAGGCACCCAAAGTATTTATTCTATCAATCTAAACCCAAATTGTCCTAGTTCTACCCTTTTTCTTCTTCACTTCTCTTTCACCCTTTTCTCTTTTGATTTTAAAGTCTTAGGAGAGATTTCTTATTTGATCTTTCTAGTGGAATGGGAGATTCTTTCTTATTGCTATGGTTCTCTTTTCTTCTTATTCTTAAGACATTCAAGCATTTTGCTAGACTTTTCTTTTCTTTCTTTTCTTTTCTTTAACAAGAACCATCTTCAACAATTTTTTACTTCCCATCCTTTCACTAGAGCTTTACTTAAACACATTCTCGTCTTAAAGACTCTACCCTTTTTCTTTCTCTTTTTCCTCTTTTCTTTTCAAAACAGCCAAATCCCAAACCCAACAAGTGATCCACCTAATCCTATCTAGTTTGGAAAATGCAAACTAGAACTACACAAGGTCTTACTCTTGTCAGTTCAAACCTAACACATTCTACCAAGCTCAATCCCAAAATAGGCCTTACACACTCAAGAATAAATTTGGCTTGAAAGAAGGATAGGTTAAGGGTAGGGAAACTGATTCTTAATGAGGAAATCAGCTACTTGGATCAACAAGAGTGGTAAAAGGAAAAAGATGATCCAAATATGTATATGGTATCCATGAGTTTAAAGCAATGCACAAGTTGATAATTGAAAGTCAATATTAGGTTCTTATAAGTAGGGAATGGCATCAAATCACAACATGCTTCAATTTAGACCAAATGCAATGCAGGAATTCAAGGCTTGGTTCAATCTTATGCTTCTAACTACTCAACTAGCATCAAAGTACTATTAACTTGGGCATTGATCCTAGTTTAGTGAATTTAAACAAGCTAACAAGGCAAAACTCATCATAGATCCCTAATGCAAATATTAAACAGTCCTATATGAAACATGCTAAACAATATCTTAATATGCAATGCAAACTACATGAACACTCTTTTTTTATAAAGATTTTTGCAAAAAATTTCAAATTTTTAGGGTTTTTCTATGCCTTAGATGCAATGCAAGTATTAACATGATTATGCTAAAAATTTGAAATAAGAAAACAGAAAACAATGTCAAATGCTATCTCAAACCCTCCCCCAAACTTAAATTACACAGTCCCCTGTGTAAGAGAAATTTGAAAGAGGATTCAAGAATCAAGAAGCAACACAAAATCAAGAAATGCAATGGTATATACAAAGATAGAGTTGGAGTATTACTTGGGATGGGTTGAGGGTGGGATTCATTTTTTGAATATCACCAAGTGCCTAAAGGACCTTCATGCTACCTGATCAACCATAACACAAAAGAAAACAAGATCAAAATAACAAGAAACTTAAACAAATATGTACATGGATACCTTTGGGACTTCCTCCCAAGTGAGCTTGTTTAAAGTCTCTAAGCTTGACTTTGCATACTTCTTATGCTTTGGAAAGGGTGATATAGAGGTGATGAAGTCCCCTTTGTTCCCAAAGATTGTAGTGCTCCTCTTATTTCTGGGTCAATGCTAAAAGAGTTGTGTCTGCTGATAATACTCAGACCTTGCCTTGCTTTCTTTGGAGAAGAACTTCTAACTTTACCATGAAGCTTCTTGATTTGCCCACTTATCTCCTCATCCTTAGTTGTTAATTCCCTCACTGAATCATGTAGAATGTTGATAGTTTGAAGCTCAGACAAACCATCAGAGAAGGGGTTTCTTGGCTCTTGTTGTTGGTGAAGCTTGGGGATGAAGTATGGGCATTTTGGGTGACTTGGTACCACTCGGTCGACTGACTTAAGGTGCTCGGTCGAGTGGTAGGTCAAGTGGAAGGCCGAGTGACCTATAATCTCTGTTTCTACTCCATTCACACCCTCAAAGTTTCCAGACTCAGTTTCATGACCTTTCTCTTCAATACTGAAGGTCTGCCCATCAATAGTTGGCTTCTTCTGCTCAAGCTCTTTAACTTGTGGCTTCTCATTCATTTCAATATCTTGTAACAAAGGTTCATGACTCAAGACCATCAATTCTTGCTTATCAATAGAAGCCTTGTACTTTTTCAGCATTTGCTTTTTAAACCGTCCTGGAAATGGCAAAGGTGGCTGATAGGGAGGAGGAATGAACTGAACCGGCTTGCTAGATTCTTGAGGAAAGACTCGATCAAGCACTCGACCAGGCACTCGACCGTGTGCATGGTCGAGTGTATGGTCGAGTGGTGTCCCAAACTCAGTTTTCTTCTTATTCTGCACCTCTGGTTGGAGAAAATCCTCCCCATCTTGGCTGTCACTATCCTCAGGGAGCTTTGAAGATATTTCTTTGAGAGAGATAGCATGGGCAGTGGCAAACTCCTTTAGATTGTTAATTGTTGTCCCATGGAGTTGTCTAGAAGAAGAAGAAGATTCACTCTTGCTCTCTAGGAGAAGCATTCTGCAAGTTAAAGCTTCAATCTTGATATTAAGGTCATTGTATGTGCAGTCCCCCTTGTTATTCATCTCTGTGAGCTTCTTACTTGTTTCCATGGCTCCATTAGCTTGACTTTGTAGGAGTTGCTGAAGCATATTCTTCATCTCATGATCTTGAGCAGGAGCTTTATGGGGCTGTTGTGAAGGATAAACTGGGACCATAGACTGCTCATCTTCACAAACAACATGTACCTTCTTTTGCTGGGAAGTCCTCTCTTTTGTGTAGAAAGAGCTTATCTAGCTTCTCAAGCTTCTCATTCAAGGCTTGTAGTTCCTTTCTATGCAAATCCTCAGAATCAACACCTCCTTAAGCTTCTATCATACTCCTCACTATGATTTCCATTGCACTGAGCAAGATTCTCTACTAATTCTAAACCTCCAGCTACATCTCTATTCATAAAGCTTCCATTGGAGGCTGTGTCTAGGAGCATCCTTATCTTGGGAAGAACACCTCTATACAAAGTACACAACAAATATTCACTGCTGAATCCATGATGTGGGCATTGTGTTTGATAGCCTTTGAACCTCTCCCATGCCTCACAAAAGGTCTCATTGTTCTTTTATAGAAATCTTGAAATTTCATTCCTTAAATGTGCAGTCCTTGAGCTAGTGAAGAACTTTACAAGGAAGACCTTCCTACATTCAACCCAAGAGGTGATTCTTCTAGAAGGTAGAGTCTTCTCCCACTGATGGGCTTTATCTCCTAGAGAAAAAGAAACAATCTCAGCTTCAATGCATCCTCACTAACTCCATTTATATTTGTGAGGCTACAGAGCCTCTCAAACTCATCAAGGTGTGCAAGTGGGTCTTCAGTAGGCAGGCCATGAAATCTGCTGCTCTTAACCAATGAGATCAGACTAGTCTTGATTGTGAAGGTTGTGTTGTGGATAGGAGGAGGCACTATCCCATATCTTTGAGTATGAGTACTGGGAGTATCACTATCACCAATCTTCCTTCTCCTGTGAGGTTCATTCTGATCATGTGGGAGTTCCATTGCCACCTCTTCTTCCGTGTTTTTGAGACTCCGAGTAGGTGCTCGACTAGGTGCTCGAACAAGCACTCGACCGTTTGCTTTGAGGTACTCGGCCGAGTGCCTGGTCGAGTGGTACCTGAGAATCAAAACAGAACACCAGAACAAGAAAGAGGTGAGTAATAGAATAAAAAGTAACATAGCTTAATCTTGAAACAATGAAATCTCGACTGGAACATATAAACACCCTAATGGCAACGGCGCCAATTGAAACAAGATCTTTTTCAAGGTCTACTTATGCAATGAATGTATGAGAACATGCAAACATAGACATAAGCAGAGATGATGATGAATGGTATGCAAGGTGTTTCAATACCCTTATGATGTTGTAGCATAAAGGATGTCAATCCATAAAGAGTGTGATATGTAAGCAGTCAAGATGTGATCAATGCATTCAAGTTAAGCCAAATATCAAGTTGATTTGTTTCTAACAACCTAATGACAATAATGAAATGCAATGAACTAAGGCAACTAATTAAGACAATAGTAATGCTGAATTAAACTGTAGAACAAGTGCAATAAACAATACTAAGCAGAATTGACTAATAAGTAGAAGAAAACAAGAACAGAACAATGCATAAACAAGAAAGTAAACTGGAGCTCGACCTAGCACTCGGTCGAGTGCATGGTCGAGTGGGTGGTCGAGTTGACAAGCGAATGAACAGAACTGAAACAGAGCATCAAACAAAACAGAGCAGAACGAAAGTAAACAAACAGCAACCGATTAAACAGGATTCAAACAGGTAAATCAATAGATAAAGAGGGTCCTAAGGATGGGTTCATGGGCTGGACTCAATCTATGATTATCTAAACTAGCCAACAAACCTCAATCAAACATGAGCTATCTCTAGACAATGATCTCTTAATACAAGTTAATCCAATCTCTTGGCAATAACAATCAAGCTAAGATACTCCCAATCTAGCTCTCACTAGCAAAGATCATATAAAAGCAGGCATTAAACACAGATCATTATAGTCAAAAATCAACAAAACATCTAATCTCTTAGCATGCTTCATGATAATCTCTAGCATTAGCCTTATCTAGCAACTTAAACATTGGTGTGATGCTAAGAAGCTTAAGATCTATTTTACCCTCTCGGTATAAGAATAGCATAGAGCATATCTAATCTAGAAGAGATATTTAAACAATCAAGCTTGATCAGTTTAAGCAACCATAACTATTACCCAGCCTAATCCATCCCTAAGATCCTAAGCCACTAATAAGATCTAAAAATCATCATGAAGAACACAAACCCAGAAAATGATGATATAGACATGGATGGATAGATAATGATGAGATGAACAATTTAATACAAAGAAGTGAAAGAAAATACTCAATAGATTCAAAGTTATGAATGTTACAAATCTATGAAAATCTAGAAAAAAGATAAGAGATGATGCAATAATGTAAAAATAGCTAAAAATGGCAAAAACTAGGTTATGAGGTGTCTACAGGGTCTCCCTTTTCGGCAACAAATGCCAGCACATATATATAGTAAAGAGGGGGAAGCCCTAGTTAGCTAGAGGACAAAATAGAGAGTTGGCTGCAAGTGCTCGACCATGCTCGGTCGAGTGCATGGTCGAGTGGTTGGTCCCTCAAGTAACTCCAGTCTTCGATCTGGTATGATATCGGTTCAGTAAAAGAGGTATAACTCTTGAACGACAGCTCCGATTGCCTTGAAACCACTGGAATTGGAAAGATAACTCAATTTCTTACAACTCTCATAAAGGACGCCGAAGCTAAACGCAACGTCAAGTGTACTCGACCGTGTGCCTGCTCGAGTGGTATGGTCGAGTGCCTTCTTTTCCCTTCCTGATACTTCCCATCCTCTTTTTTAGCTCCAGAAATAACAGCAAGTCCGTCCTTACCCTTTTAGAGCTCCATAACACCTAATAATACTCCAAATGCACAAATGTATGCAATGCATGCTTCTAAACATCCTCAGTGCATATTTGAACATAAATGGCTATAAAACCTAAGGAATGACTGCTATATGATGCAAAACATGGACTAAACAAGGCCATAAATATGGTAAAATATAGTGACATCATCCTAACACTCCTTCAACTTCATTCTCTGCTATGCACCTTCTAAACAGTCCATCTGATCCCTTCTTGTATAAGTAAGGTTCATCCAAATAGTATCCATTGATGTCCTTGAGGAGCTTCTTCTTCTTATAAGGGTCCATGTCTTCTGGGATTTCTTCACACACCTTGTAATTGACTATGTCAGCATACCAAGGTAAATCTTCAGTTTCAAGTGCCATCCACTCCTCCATCTCATCATGCTCGATCTAGTACCCAAACATACTCGGCGAGTACCTGTTCGAGTAGGGGGTCGAGTTGTGGGCCGAGTTGTCCCAATTAGCATCAGTTTCTCCTCAGGCACTGAATCATCAATTGGAATTTCCTCCTCTATCCTCATGGAAAAATGATTAGCTACTCCATTCTTTATCGCCTTTTTATCCACTATTTCCATGTCAAACTCTTGGAGAAGCAAAATCCATCTCAACAACCTTGGTTTTGTGTCTTTCTTTGAGTAGATGTGCCTCAAAGCAGCATGATCAGTGTACACAGTTACCTTGGATCCTACTAAGTAGCTTCTGGATTTTTCAAAGGCAAATACCACTGCTAGGAGCTATGATGTTCATATAATTTACCATGTTTTCCCTTAGTTTATTCACATCTTTTGCATCTTTTCTATCCATTTTCACCATTATTGCATAGCTTTAGGAATAATCATGCATTCAAGTATAGTTGCATTGCATTTGCATCTTTTCATGCATTATCAGGTGATTTTTGGAGCTCAAGGAGCATGGAAACAATCCTGAGGAGAAGTGAAGCAATCTTGAAGGGAAAGCAAGCGAGTTAAGGCTGAAGAACCAAGCTCCGGAGTCCAGCTCGACCAAGCACTCGACCGAGTGAGGAGATGGACTCGACCGAGTGGAGGATGCACGAGAGAAGCCAGCTCGACCATGCACTCGTCCCAGCACAGGGTCGAGTTGACCGAGCCGTTGACTGTTCTGTCTTTTAGCATTTTTAGGGCTTCCACCTCCTCTACTATAAAAGGGCTTGTACCTGCAGCCACCAAAGAATCTAGCTTTTTAGAATAGTCAAAATCTAGTTTTTAACCTTTTGGGATTATTCCTTTTGCATTTTTCTTTTTATTTTTTGATCTTGTACTTTCTTAAGAAAAAAGCTAAATTCCTCAATATTGTTTGTTTCATAACTTTCTTAATATTGATAATTCGAGTTTGATTCCTCAATCAATATTGTAGATCTTTGTTTCATATTTCTAGTGATGCAATTTTCGTATTTCTCTGGGTTTATGATTTTGATGTTCATCATGTGTCCTTGTGAGTAGTGGTTTAGGATTTTGAGGATGGGTTAGGCTGGGCTGTGAATGAGGTTTGTTTGGCTTGATCAAGCTTGATTGTTGTAGATCTCTTCTAGGGTAGATGTTCTTAATGCTGATCCTATATCTGAGAGGGTAGGATCTGATTTCAAGCATCTTAGCATCACACCAATGTTTAAGAGGCATTGATAAGGCTAGATCTAGAGCTTACCTTCTTGCTTGCTAAGAGATTAGAGGTTTTGTTTGGTATGAGACATATTTCTTAATGCCTGCTTGTGTAGAATCTTTACTTTGTGAGAACAAGTCTAGAAGATGCATATGTTTGATTGTTTCTTGACCATGAGAGTGGGAGAAACTTGTCTAAGATACATATGTCTAGAGATTAGCTCATGTTGTTTGAGGTTTGTTGATCAAGTTAGATAGCCTCAATCATTAGTCCAGCCCATGAAACCCTCCTCAAGTCCTTCCTTGTTGCTTGCTTGTAGTTTGATTCGTCTTTGCATTACTCTTTTTTTATTGCATTGCTCTGTTTCTGCGTTTAGACCAGCTCGACCACCCACTCGACCTACACTCGGTCGAGTGCTTGCTAGATTTCTTTCCCAGAACTTTGTGTTTCTGATTTATGATTGTCCTGTCTTACATTCTATCTGCATTTCTGTTGCATTTACTTATTGTCTTCTTCATTACTAGCTTGCATTAGTTAAGTTCTTGCATATTAGTAGTTTCAATTTATGTTCTAGGTTCATAATCAGTCTGTTTCTTTTCCTTTCAGTATCTAGTTCTTATAGTTTACTTTATGCATTTTACATTTTCATCATAGGATTGTTAGTGACAAACATCTTTTCATATTGGCTTGACTTAGGCATAATATACACATCTTTAGTGATCACAATACTCAGATTGGATTGACACCTCTTATACTGCAACTGCATAAGGGGAATTGAAACACCCATCCATTCCATATCTCACCATTGCATGCATACATCTTCCATCTTTCACCACCCACAAAATAGCATGTTTCAATTTTGCGCCGTTGCCTATCTGAGTTTGTTTTGTGACATTTAGGATCATAAAAGTCTAAGATAGAGTTTGTTTATAACCTTGAATCTTCTGTTGCAGGGTTGAAGTTGAATTTCAGGTACCACTCGACCATTCACTCGACCACCACTCGACCGAGTGGTGATCGAGCACTTGCTCGAGCCAGCCGCCGGATCTAAATAACCAGCACTTCCCAGTCGACTCGACCATAACCTCGAGCCTGTGCTTGACCGTGTGTCTGTTGGAGTCAGTAACCATGTTTCAAGGCAGTCAATTCCATTATGCACCCATGCACCAGCAACAAAGTTTCCAGCCTCAATGGTGTCACCCTCCAGCATTTCAGACATACCAAGCCCAAGAACCTGACTTAAGAGCTATGATGCAACAACTATTGCTTGGACAAGCCAATCAGCAGATTGAGGCAGCAAGGCAGTTTGGAGAGCTGAACCAAACATTGGATTCTTATTCTCACGACCTAAGTAACCAGCTTGAGAGTCTGACCTCTACATTCCAGTACATGGAACACTCCATTGCCTCTTTTTCAGCTCCTAAGCCACACCATCTTCCTCAACAAGCTATTCACAACCCAAGGGAGATCACTGTTAAAGCTATCCATCTCCATGAGGAATATGTCACTGAGGACAGTGAGGTTAAAAGTGGGGAGGGTTGGTGACTAATTGAAGCCCAGAGTGAAGGTTTTACTGAGCAGACTGAAGCAGAGAAACCACTCGACCAGGTGCTCGACCACACACACGATCGAGTACCTGATTGAGTGACTGATCGAGTTGCAGACACAGAAGCTGTTAAGCCTGCTAGATACATTCCTCCTGCTTACAAACCGCCTCTACCATTTCCAGGACGTTTCAAGGCTCAAAAGATAAGGGAATTGAGGGAGATCATTGAGAAAAAGGAGAAGATTGCTTTGCAACAAGAGAAAGAGAAAGCTTTGAAAGAAGAAGTTGTGGTTGTGAAACAAGAGGAAGTGATGGCTTTGAAGGAAGAAGTAGTCATTGAAAAGAAGGAAGTAATGGCCATACAACAGGAGGTAGTCATTGAAAAGAAGGAAGTGCTTGCTTTGCAACAAGAGGAAGTGAAAGTCTTGAAGGAAGTAATGGCTATACAAGAGACTATCATTGCTTACCAAGAAGAAGAGAGAGTACCTGCTTTGGAACAGTATGCTCCATACCCTCTCTATCAGGATTTTTTACTTGAGATGTCAAAGAAGAGGGATCATGACCAAGATATGAAGGATTTGAAAGAGATTGGGAAAGCTATTGTCCCAACAAAGCTTGAAGATCCAGGCTCATTCAACTTACCATGTTCCATAAACTACATGCACTTCAATAAGTGCCTTTGTGATTTAGGAGCTTCAGTGAGCTTGATGCCATATTCAGTGGCTGAGAAGTTGGGGTATGAAGACTTCAAGGATAGCAACTTCTATGTCAGTCAAGCAGATGGATCCATGAGGGATGTGGTTGGAGTGATTGAAAACCTCCCTATCAAAATAGGAGAAGCAAGGATCCCAACTGTTTTTGCAATCATGAGCATGGAACAAGAGCCTAAAGACCCTCTTATCTTGGGAAGGCCATTCTTAGCTACAGCTGGGGCTGTTATTGATGTGAAGATGGGGACTATCAAGCTCCACCTGACTGAAGACTTCACTATGAAGTTTGACATCAACAATCCCACTAATCTGCCTTCCAAATATGATCCACCTTACACTATAAAAAGAAAGGAGGATCATGAGGTCTCAAGTGAGGAAACTGCTTCAAAGGGTTAGCTAACCTTTCAAGAAGATTCAGTGGAGAAGCTAAAGGGTTCAGTTCAAGTGCTAGCTGGTTTAGTCAAGGATCTCCAAGTCAAGCTGAACAAAAGGACTTTGAAGAGAGCAAGGCCAAAGCTCAAGGTTAAAAAGAAACATGGTTCAAGTGCTAAGGAGGTAGTGATCAAGAAGGAACACAAAGGTTATCTAGTAGAACCAGGGGGGATTTCATCACCTCCTTGGTCTCCAACTCAAGCCTGAAAAGGCATATAAGTCAAGCTTAAAGACTTTAAACAAGCTCACTAGGGAGGAAGTCCCTAAGGCATCCATGTATATATTGCTTTGAAATTTTGGTATTTTGATTTTTGCTTTAGTGTTTTCATGGTCAGGGAAGCTAGGGAATAGAAGAGGAAGGGACAGCTAATAAAAACTCGCTGTCCAGCTCGACCCCCCTACTCAGACATGCACCCGACCGAGTCACGGTCGATTGGCATCGTCGAGCTGCCCCAATCACCTTCCTCCAGTCACCAGCAGAACCCCAGCTACACCTTTGATAGCATGCAGGAGGATGTGGACAGTTTCTTCTCCAATCCTTGAGGTAACACTATCACCTTACCATTGTACAAACCATAGCATTCCATATTTTGTGTTTTGTTTTAAGTCTTGAATCCTCAAACAAATTTCTTTCACACAAGGGACTGTGTGATTTAAGTTTGGGGGAGGGTTTGAGATGGCATTTGACATTGTGTTTTGTTTTCTTATTTCAAATTTTTAGCATCATCATGTTAGTATTTGCATAGCATCTAAGGCATAGAAAAACCCTAAAAATTTGAAAAAATTTTGCAAAAAAATCTTTATAAAAAAAGAGTGTTCATGTAGTTTACATTGCATATTTAAGTATTTTGTTTAGCATATAGGACTGTTTGCATTTGGGATCTATGATGAGTTTGACCTTGTTAGCTTGCTAGATTCACCAAACTAGGATCAATGCCCAAGTTAATAGTACTTTGATGCTAGTTGAGTGGTTAGAAGCATAAGATTGAACCAAGCATTGAATTCCTGCATTGCATTTGGCCTAAATTGAAGCATGTTGTGATTTGATGCCATTTCCTATCTATAAGAACCTAATATTGACTGTTAATTATCAATATATGCATTGCTTTAAACTCATGGATACCATATACATATTTGGATCATCTTTCTCCTTTTGCCACTCTTGTTGATCCAAGTAGCTGATTTCACTTTTAAATCAGTTCCCCTACCCCTTAACCAAACCTTCTTTCAAGCCTTGTTTATTCTTGTGTGTGTGAGACCTATTTTTGGGATTGAGCTTGGTAGAAAGTGTTAGGTTTGAACTGACAAGAGTAAAGCCTTGTGTAGTTCTAGTTTGCAATTTTCAAACTAGATAGGACTAGGTGGTTCACTTGTTGGGTTTGGGACTTGGCAGTTAAGAAAAGAAAAGAAAGAAAAGAGGAAAAAGAGAAAGAAAAAAGGTAGAGTCTTTAAAAGGATGGGAAGTAAAAATTGTTATCTAAGATGGTTCTAGTTAAAGAAAAGAAAAGAAAGCAAAGAAGAGTCAAAATGCTTGTATGTCTTAAGAATAAGATAAGAAGAGAACCATAGCAAATCAGTAAGAATCCCCTATCCCACTAGGAAGTTCAAATAAGAAGCCTCTCCTAAGACTTGAAAACCAAAAGAGAAAAGGGTGAAAGAGAAAAGAAGAAGTTCAAAGGGTAGCACTAGGATCATTTGGGTTTAGATTGATAGGATAAACACTTTGGGTGCCTTTGGGTAGACAAGGTTTTGTTCTTGTATGTGTCTAAGTTTTCTTACTTTTAGCATTCTTCTAAAGCTCAATCCATTTTATGAGAGAACCTTGTTATTGTGAAACCCTTCTCTAAAGAGAGACCATCATTGTCTCTAACCCTTTTATTACCAAGCTAAATGAGTTTAAGCATTGCATAGAATTGATTCATGTTCTTGATTAATGAATGTTAAAGGAAATGGTTGATTTGAATGCATGTGGATAACCAAGGCTCAAATCAGTAAAGGTTGTGATTACTTGTCTAAAGTCTTTAAGTACAACTCATTCACCTTGCATCTTAGTACTAGTAACTTGGACATTGATTCTAGCTAGTCTATAGGCAAGCTTTAGGAGCTGAGATCCCACCTTTAAACCTCATCTACCTTCTTATGTCTTGTTTATTTGCTTGAGGGCAAGCAAAGACCAAGTTTGGGGGTGTTGATGTTCATATAATTTACCATGTTTTCCCTTAGTTTATTCACATCTTTTGCATCTTTTGCTATCCATTTTCACCATTATTGCATAGCTTTAGGACTAATCATGCATTAGAGTATAGTTGCATTGCATTTGCATCTTTTCATGCATTATCAGGTGATTTTGGAGCTCAAAGAGCATGGAAACAATCCTGAGGAGAAGTGAAGCAATCTTGAAGGGAAAGCAGGCGAGTTAAGGCTGAAGAACCAAGCTCCGGAGTCCAGCTCGACCAAGCACTCGACCGAGTGAGGAGATGGACTCGACCGAGTGGAGGATGCACGAGAGAAGCCAGCTCGACCATGCACTCGACCGAGCACAGGGTCGAGTTGACCGAGCCGTTGACTGTTTTGTCTTTTAGCATTTTTATGGCTTCCACCTCCTCTACTATAAAAGGGATTGTACCTGCAGCCACCAAAGAATCCAGCTTTTTAGAATAGTCAAAACCTAGTTTTTAACCTTTTGGGATTATTCCTTTTGCATTTTTCTTTTTATTTTTATATCTTGTACTTTCTTAAGAAAAAAGCTAAATTCCTCAATATTGTTTGTTTTATAACTTTCTTAATATTGAGAATTCGAGTTTGATTCCTTCATCAATATTGTAGATCTTTGTTTCATATTTCTAGTGATGCAATTTTCGTATTTCTCTGAGTTTATGATTTTGATGTTCATCATGTGTTCTTGTAAGTAGTGGTTTAGGATTTTGAGGATGGGTTAGGCTGGGCTGTGAATGAGGTTTGTTTGGCTTGATCAAGCTTGATTGTTGTAGATCTCTTCTAGGGTAGATGTTCTTAATGCTGATCCTATATCTGAGAGGGTAGGATCTGATTTCAAGCATCTTAGCATCCCACCAATGTTTAGATCTAGAGCTTACCTTCTTGCTTGTTAAGAGATTAGAGGTTTTGTTTGGTATGAGACATATTTCTTAATGCCTGCTTGTGTAGAATCTTTACTTTTTGAGAACAAGTCTAGAAGATGCATAGTTTTGATTGTTTCTTGACCATGAGAGTGGGAGAAACTTGTCTTAGATACATATGTCTAGAGATTAGCTCATGGTGTTTGAGGTTTGTTGATCAAGTTAGATAGCCTCAATCATTAGTTCAGCCCATGAATCCCTCCTCAAGTCCTTCCTTGTTTATTGATTTTACAATCTTAATTATGTTGCTTGCTTGTAGTTTGATTCGTCTTTGCATTACTATGTTTTTATTGCATTGCTCTGTTTCTGTGTTTAGACCAGCTCGACCATTCACTCGACCTACACTCGGTCGAGTGCTTGCTCGAGTTCTTCCCCAAAACTTTGTGTTTATGATTTATGATTGTCCTGTCTTACATTCTATCTGCATTTCTGTTGCATTTACTTATTGTCTTGTTCATTACTAGCTTGCATTAGTTAAGTTCTTACATATTAGTAGTTTCAATTTTTGTTCTAGGTTCATAATCATTCTGTTTCTTTTCCTTTCAGCATCTAGTTCTTATAGTTTACTTTCTGCATTTTACATTTTCATCATAGGATTGTTAGTGACAAACATCCTTTCATATTGGCTTGACTTAGGCATAATATACACATCTTTAGTGATCACAATACTCAGATTGGATTGACACCTCTTATACTGCAACTGCATAAGGGTAATTGAAACACCCATCCATTCCATATCTCACCATTGCATGCATACATCTTCCATCTTTCACCACCCACAAAATAGCATGTTTCAAGCTATTTTTCTGTTGTTGAATATCTTCCTTGAGTTTCATCCAAGGTTCTACTTGCATAGTGAATCACATGCAGCCTCTTATTCTTTTTCTGTCCTAGAACTGCTCCTACTGCAAAGTCTAAAGCATCACACATAATCTCAAATGGAAGATCCCAGTTTGGAGCTTGGACTATTTGAGCTGAAATCAAAGCAACCTTAATCTCCTTGAAAGCCTTCAAGCAATCTTCATCAAAGTTGAACGTCTCCTTACAAAGCAACCTTGTCAATGGCCTAGCTATCTTTGAGAAGTCTTTGATGAATCTTCTATAAAACCCAGCATGACCAAGAAAGTTTCTTATGTCCTTGACTGTTTTTGGTGGTTGAAGTTGAACCATGACTTCAATCTTTGCCTTGTCAACTTCAATACCCTTTTCTGAAATCTTGTGTCCAAGAACTATCCCTTCTTCAACCATGAAATGACACTTTTCCCAGTTCAAAACTAGATTTGTCTCCTCACATCTCTTTAAAACCCTGCACAGATTAGCAAGACAAGAAGAAAAGGAGTCTCCATAGACAGAGAAGTCATCCATAAAAACTTCAACAACATCCTCAATAAGATCAGAGAAGATAGACATCATGCATCTTTGAAAAGTTGCTGGAGCATTACATAATCCAAATGGCATCCTTCTATAGGCAAAAGTACCATATGGATATGTGAATGTTGTCTTCTCTTGATCATTAGGATGAATAGGAATTTGGAAAAATCCAGAGTATCCATCCAAGAAACAGTAGTGGGTGTGATTAGCTAATCTTTCCAACATTTGATCAATGAAAGGAAGAGGAAAATAATCTTTCCTAGTAGGTGAATTAAGCTTTCTATAATCAATGCACATTCTATGTCCTGTTATGGTTCTAGTGGGAATTAACTCATCATGATTATTCTTTATTATAGTAATTCCTCCCTTTTTTGGGACACAACGAACTGGTGAAACCCAAGTACTATCAGAAATAGGATAGATTACACCAGCATCAAGCAACTTAAGAATCTCCTTTTTGACTATTTCTTTTAGGTTGGGGTTTAACCTTCATTGAGGTTCAATGTTGGAGTAAGATTCATTTTCAAGATGGATTCTATTCATGCAGAGACTAGGTGAAAGTCCTTCAATGTCATCCAAAGTATAACCAATAGCTTTTCTATACTTCCTTAACTCAACAACTAGCAAATCAAGTTCTTTCTTACTCAATTTAGCATTTACTATCACAGGGTAAGTAGATTTCTCACCTAGAAAAACGTACCTTAGCCCAGATGGGAGAGGTTTTAGCTCTAATTTTGGTGCTTTCAGTTCAGACCAGTCATCTGTTGAGGACTCGGCAGTGCACTCGGTCGAGTGTATGCTCAAGTAGGTGGTCGAGCTATCCGTATTTGCTATTTTAACTGACCAGACTTCCTCTATTAATGCTGGTAACCCCTCAAAAACCTCTGGATGTTCTGATTCTCTACAGGTGTTCAATATCTTCTCATATGCTTTGGTTTCTTTATGGATGAACCCTTCCTCCCCACTTTTGGTCAAAGCAGTTTTAAGGTGATCTTGTTCTGCTAGTTCTTCCATCAATTCTCCTGATAATTTGTCCAACTCTTCAACCTAAAAGACTTGTCCTCCAATTGTTGGTTTCTTCATAGCCTCCACAATGTTAAATGTCATTTTGAGGTCCTCTCCCAAGTTGAGATCTATCTTCCCTTGTCTCACATCAATTATTGCTCCTGCTGTAGCTAGAAAAGGTCTCCCCAAAATCAAATGATCTTTTGGTTCTTCATCCATTTCCAAGACTACAAAGTCTGTTGGGACTTCTACTGCTCCAACTCTAACCGGTAGATCCTCCAAAACACCATGTGGTAGTCTTATTGACCTATCAGCTAAGATCAGGGATATATTGCATGGCTTATACCTTGTAAACCCTAGGCGCTTAGCAACTGATAGAGGCTTTTGAGGATTCACTTGCTTTTGGATGATGGCACTGCACTCATGGCTAAGAATTACCATCCCTTGAACTTCTTTGATCCTTTCCATCACAACATCTTTCAAGAATTTCTGGTAAGGAGGAATCATCACAAAGGCATCTATTAGAGGCATCCTAAGCTCAATCTCTTTAACTTGTTTATCAAACAATGCCTTGTATTTTTCAACCATCTGCTTCTTCAATCTTCCTGGGAAAGGTAGTGGAGGCTTGTAAGGAGGAGGAATGAACCGGACTTCTTTTTCTTTGGAAGTAACTGGCTTAATTTTCTCCCGAGAAGCTGCTCGATCGGGTACTCGATCACACACTCGGTCGAGTGTGTGGTCGAGTGGTGGGTCGAGTTCAACGGTGTTTTCATTCTGAGCCGCTTCTTGTTGAAAACCCTCCCCTTCTTGAACACCATTGTCCTCAGTGTCTGGTAATGCTCCCTGTCTTGTTGGTAGAACCCTTCCACTGCGTAGATTGATAGCATTAGCAAATTCTATAGAGTGCATAATAGCCTTGCCTTTGTTGTGGTCTTGCATTGGGGCATAAGCTAGTTGATTCTCCATAGTCACAATCCTGGAAGTCAGTGTGTCAAACTTGGCATGGAGTTCACTGTAAATATCTGTTATCCTCCTGTTGAGTTCAGCAAATCTGTTTGGTGCCTCAATCTTTCCATTGGTTTCCCAATCAACAGCTGTTGCATCATGGCTCTTAAGTCTTGTTCCTGGTCGTGGTTAGTCTGAAACCCTGGTGGGGAACACAATTGGGGCTGGAACACTTGATGCTGCTGCTTGGGTGCATAGCTGTTTTGCTGTTGAGGATGTTGAGGTGGATAGACTTGATCTTGTGGATTTGCCACATTGGTGCTTCTATAGGAGAGGTTGTTGTTCTTGAACCCTCCTCCTTTGTTTTAGCCTTTGAATCCACCCTGGTTTTGCATATAACAGAGCTCAGGAAATTCCCTCTCCCCCTCTTGAACTTGAACCTCTTCTTCACCAATGAAGTGAAAGGACTTTTGTTGGCTAAGGAGGATCTTGTCAAGCTTCTCATTAACCATCTTCAAATCCTTCTTGTACTTGTCCTCTTAATCAGTGGAGGTGGACCTTATGGTTCTGTCATAGTCCTCATTGTAATTTCCATCTGACTGAGCAAGATTTTCAACCAATTCCCATCCTTCTTCCACATTCTTATTGAGGAAGTTCCCATTAGATGCTGTATCAAGAAGCATTCTGATCTTGGGAAGCACTCCCATGCTTAGGAGGGACTCATTGCTGAAGCCATGGTGAAGACACTGAGTCTGGAATCCTTTAAACCTCTCCCATGCTTCACAAAAGCTCTCATTGTTTCTTTGAGCAAATCTAGAAATTTCATTCCTCAATCTAGCAGTCCTTGCATTGGAGAAGAACTTTGCCAACAAAGCTTTCTTGCAAGCATCCCATGTGGTTATTGCTCCAGTTGGAAGTGTCTTCTCCCAGAGGTGAGCCTTGTCTCCAAGTGAGAAGGGGAACAGCCTTAACTTGAATCCATCTTCACTCACTCCATTAATCTTTGTGAGACCATATATCCTATCAAACTCATCAAGGTGGTCTAGGGGATCTTCCATTGGCAACCCATGGAACTTGTTGGCTTGAATCATGGAGATCAGTCCACTTTTGATCTCATAATTATTGTTTGCTATTGTAGGAGGCACAATACCAGCTCTCTGGTTTATGTGTGTTTGGTGCATCTTCAGCACCAATGTTTCTTGCCCTTGGAGCTTGTTGATCATGTTTCTCCATTAGCACTTGTTGCTCTTGTTCCTGACAAATCCTTGTTCTCTGCTATCTTAGGTCCCTTGGTGGTCTGCTGATGTGATCAAGGAGTCTATGAAGATTTTGATGACCCTTGGACCTTGTTTGCATCAACAGGCGCGAGTACAGACTCGGACAGGCACTTGATCGAGCACAGGCTTGAGTGGGTGGTCGAGTCGACTAGGAAGTGATGTCTATTTGTATCTGGCTTCTGACTCGATCGGTTACTCGATCACACACTCGGTCGAGTGGTGGTCGAGTTGATGGTCGAGCTGGTACCTGAAACTCAATCACAGACAAGCAGGAGAAAAAGCGAGATCAGTAGCGAACAAGTGTATAAACGAACTTAATCTTAGACTTCTATTGATCCTAATTGTCACAAAATACACTCAAATGGGCAATGGCGCCAAATTGAAATACATATTTTGATTGGTGATGAGTGGTATGATGGAATGAGATATGGTATGATGATGAATGAATGGAGTGCAGGGTGTTTCAATTCCCCTTATGATGTTGCAGTATAAGAGGTGTCAATCCAATCTGAGTGTTTGCAAGCAATCAGGATGTGCATAAATGTCTAAGTCAAGCCAAGTATGAAGGATGTTTGTCACTAACAACCTATTGATGAAATGTAAAATGCAGAAAGTACAAGCTACTAAGATAGATGCTAAATGTAAAGAGAACAGACTAATCAAAGCTATGATGAAGCAAGAACAGAAATAGAAACTATAGTAATGCAAGTAATGAACTAATGCAAGGCAAGTAATGAACAGGATATTAAGTGAATGCAACAGAAATGCAACTTAAATGAAACAGGAAATGAGACGGGACAAACACAAAGCATAAACAAGAATTCTGGGGATGAGCTCGAGCAAGCACTCGATCGAGTGTAGATCGAGTACAGGGTCGAGCTGGACAAACGCGAGAAACAGAGCAATGACAATAAAACAGAGCAATACAAAAGCGAATCAAACAACGATCAAACAGCAGGATTTAAGCTAGGAAATCGATAAACAAGGAAGGTCTTAGGGATGGATTCATGGGCTGGACTTTATATTGTGGTTATCTAACTTGATCAACAAACCTCAATCAATATGAGCTAATCTCTAGAAAATAATCTCCAAGAACATGTTAATCCACTCTCATGGCAAAAACAATCAAACTCATATATTTCTAGACTTGTTCTCACAAAGTAAAGAACCTATACAAGCAAGCATTAAGCAATATGTTAAAAATCAAACAAGACTTCTAATCTCTTAGCAAGCCTAATGATAGTCTCTAGAAGCCTTATCTATGCACCTTAGACATTGGGGTGATGCTAAGAGGCTTGAGATCAAACCCTACCCTCTCGGTTATAGGATCAGCATTAAGAATATCTACCCTAGAAGAGATCTACAACAATCAATCTTGATCAAATCAAATAACCACAACATCCATCCAGCCTAAACCATCCCTAAGAGCTAAGGAAACTACTCACAATCACACATGATGAAAAATAAAGTTATAAACCCAGAAAATACCGAAACTTGCATCAATAGAAAGATAAAGCAATGATCTATGAAACAAGATTATTTTGTGGGTGGTGGAAGAGATGAATGTGTATGCAATGATGAGATATGGAATGATGGGTGTTTCAATTCCCCTTATGCAGTTGCAGTATAAGAGGTGTCAATCCTAAATGAGTGTTTGTGAACAATCAAGATATGCATATGAATCTAAGTTAAGCCAAGTGTAAAGATTGTTTGTCACTAACAATCCTATGATGATAATGTAAAAAGCAGAAAGTAAACTACAAGAACTAAGAACTAAATGCAAATAAAACAGAATGATTATGAACTAAGAACAGAAACAGAAACTGTAAACACTAGATATGAACTAATGCAAGACAAATAATGAACTAGATGCTAAGTGAATGCAATGGAAATTAAACAGGAATGAAACAAAAGATAAGACAGGACAACTACATATCATAAACAAGAAATCTGGGGATGAGCTCGAGCGAGCACTCGACCGAGTGTAGGTAGAGTGAGTGGTCAAGTTGGACTTAAACGTGAAAACAGAGCAAGACAATAAAAACAGAGCAATGCAAGAACGAATCAAACAACGAGCAAGCAATGATATTTAAATTAAGAAATCAATAAACAAAGAAGGTCCTGAGGATGGATTCATGGGATGAACTGATCATTTTTGCTGTCTAACTTGGTCAACAAATCTCAAGCAAGCTATGAGCTAATCTCTAGACATACTATTCTAAGACAAGTTTCTCCCACTCTCATGGTCAAGAAACAATCAAACCTGAGCATCTTCTAGACTTGTTCTCACAAAGTAAAGAATCTACACAAGCATGCATTAAGCAATACATCTCAAACCAAACAAGACTCCTAATCTCTTAGCAAGCCTAATGGTAAGCTCTAGATCTAGCCTTATCTATGCTTCCTAAACATTGGTGTGATGCTAAGAAGCTTGAAATCAAACTCCACCCTCTCAGATATAGAATCAGCATTAAGATCATCTACCCTAGAAGAGATCTACAACAATCAAGCTTGACCAAATCACACAAACCACAAGATCAGCCCATCCTAGCCATCCTCAAGATCCTAAGAAGACTACTCACAACAAGACATGATCAAACAAATCATAAACCCAGAAATTATTGAAACTTGCATTATTAGAAAGATAAAACAGAGATCTACAATATTGATGAAGGAATGAAACTCAAATTCTTTATATCTTGAAAGTTATGAAACCAATAAAATACAAGAATCTAGTCTTTTTCTTAGAACAAGTACAAAATCTAAAATAAAAAGCAAAAGGAATAAAAGCTAAAAAGGTAAAAACTAGGTTTGAGAATATCTAAAAGCTGGCCTCTTTGGTGGCTGCAGGTACAAGGCTTTATATAGTGGGGAAGGTGGGAGCCCTAAAATAGAAAAAGTCAAAGTAGTCAACGGCTCGGTCAACTCGACCAGTGCTCGGTCGAGCTAGTGGTCGAGCTGGCTTCTCACGTGCAATCTCCACTCGGTCGAGTCCATCTCCCACATGGTCGAGTGATTGGTCGAGCTGGACTCCGGACCTTGGTTCTTCAGCCTTAACTCCCTTGCTTTCTCTTCATGATTGCTTCACTTCTCTTCAGCATTGCTTCCATGCTCCTTAAGCTCCAAAATCACCTGTTTATGCATGAAAAGATGCAAATGCAATGCAACTAAACTCTAATGCATGATTAGTCCTAAAGCTACACAATAATGGTGAAAATGGATAGAAAAAGATGCAAAAGATGTGAATAAACCAAGGGAAAACATGGTAAAAGATATGAACATCAACACCCCCAAACTTAGTCTTTG
The DNA here is from genome assembly GCA_023657505.1 of Camelina hispida. NCBI lineage: Eukaryota > Viridiplantae > Streptophyta > Magnoliopsida > Brassicales > Brassicaceae > Camelina > Camelina hispida. The sequence continues at coordinate 29,840,575 of CP094637.1, forward strand.
CTTGCCCTCAAGCAAATAAACAAGACATAAGAAGGTAGATGAGGTTTGAAAGTTGGATCTCAGCTCCTAAAACTTGCAAATAGACCATCTAGAATCAATGTCCAAGTTAGTAGTACTATGATGCAAGTTGAATGAGCTGTACTTAAAAATTTTAGACAAGCATATCACAACCTTTACTGATTTGAGCCTTAGATATCCACATGCATTCAAATCAACCATTTCCTTTAACATTCATTAATCAATAACATGAATCAATTCTATGCAACGCTTAAACTCATTTGGCTTGGTAGCAAGGGTTTTGAGACAATGATGGTCTCTTTTTAGAGTGGGGCTTGTCAATATCAAGGTTCTCTCATGAAATGGATTGAGCTTTAGAAGAATGCTAAAGGTAAGAACACTTAGACACATACAAGAACAAAACCTTGTCTACCCAAAGGTACCCAAAGTGTTTATCCTAACAATCTAAACCCAAATGATCCTATTGCTACCCTTTAACTTCTTCTTTTCTCTTTCACCCTTTTCTCTTTTGGTTTTCAAGCCTTAGGAGAGGTTTCTTATTTGATCTTTCTAGTGGAATGGGGGATTCTTATTGATTGCTATGGTTCTCTTTTCTTCTTATTCTTAAGACATTTAAGCTTTTTGCTAAACTGCTCTTTGCTTTCTTTTCTTTTTCTTCTAACTAGAACCATCTTAGATAACCATTTTCTTACTTCCCATCCTTTCACTAGACATTAGCTTTCACTTAAACACATCCCTCTCCTAAAGACTCTACCCTTTTTCTTTCTCTTTTCTTTCTTTTCTTTTTATAACAGCCAAGTCCCAAACCCAACAAGTGAACCACCTAGTCCTATCTAGTTTGGAAAATGCAACCTAGAACTACACAAGGTCTTACTCTTGTCAGTTTAAACCTAACACTTTCTACCAAGCTCAATCCCAAAAATAGGCCTCACACACACAAGAATAAACAAGGCTTGAAAGAAGGTTTGGTTAAGGGGTAGGGGAACTGATCTTAATGATTTAATCAGCTACTTGGATCAACAAGAGTGGTAAAAAGGAGAAAGATGATCCAAATATGTATGTGGTAACCATGAGTTTAAAGCAATGCACACATTGATAATTAAAAGTCAATATTAGGTTCTTATAGATAGGAAATGGAATCAAATCACAACATGCTTCAATTTAGACCAAATCCAATGCAGGAATTCAAGGCTTGGTTCAATCTTATGCTTCTAACCACTCAACTAGCAACAAAGTACTATTAACTTGGGCATTAATCCTAGTCTAGTGAATTAAGCAAGCTAACAAGGAAAAACTCATCATAGATCCCTAATGCAAATATTATACAATTCTATATGAAACATGCTAAACAAGATCCTAATGTGCAATGCAAACTACATGAACACTCTTTTTTTATAAAGATTTTTTCAAAAATTTTCAAATTTTTATGGTTTTTCTATGCCTTAAATGATTATGCAAGTGCTAACATGATGATGATAAAAATTTGAAATAAGAAAACAAAACACAACATCAAATGCTATCTCAAACCCTCCCCCAAACTTAAATCACACAGTCCTCTGTGTGAAAGAAATTTGTAAGAGGATTCAAGACTAAAAACAAAAACAAAAAACAACATCAAATGCAATGGTATAAACAATGGTAAGGTGATGATGGTACCTTAGGGATTGTGGAAGAAGTTGTCCACATCCATCTACATGCTGTCATATGAGTAGTTGGGGTCCTCTTGGTGGCTTGGAGATGGACTTTGGGGCAGCTCGACGATAGAGATCGACCGTGGCTCGGTCGAGTGCATGTCCGAGTGGGGGGGTCGAGCTGGACCGCGAGTCTCCAAATCTTGAGCCTTCCTCTTCTATTCAGACTTTCTAGCGTCCCTGACAAAGAAAATACTAAAGCAAAAATCAAAATACCAAAATTCCAAAGCAATATATACAGAGATACCTTAGGGACTTCCTCCCTAGTGAGCTTGTTTAAAGTCACTAAGCTTGACTTTTGATTGCCTTTTCAGGCTTGAGTTAGAGACCAAGGAGGTGATGAAATCCCTCCTGGTTCTACTTGATCACTGTGACCTTGATTCTTGATCACTTTACCCAGAAAACTTGAACTTGAACCTTCTTTCCTCTTAAGCTTTAAACTTGGTCTTGCTTTCTTCAAAGGCTTCTTGTTGAGTTGCATTTGAAGATCCCTCACTAGGTCAGTCAACTCTTGAACTGAACCCTTGAGGTGTTCAACAGATTCCTTATGAGAGGAGAGCTTAGCTTTTGGAGTAGCCACTTCACTTGAGACCCCATGATTACCTTTGTCCTTGATAGTAAAAGGTTGGCCTTTGATGGAGGGCAAGTTAGTTGGGTTATTGATATCAAATTTCATGATCACACCCTCAGTTATATTTAGAGTTATAAGCCCTTCCTTGACATCAATGTCAGCTCCAGCAGTGGTTAGGAATGGTCTTCCTAGAATGATAGGGTCTTCAAGCTTCTTATCCATCTCTATAACAGCAAAGTCAGTAGGGATTCTTGCTTTGCCTATCTTCACTGGAAGGCTTTCCAATTTCCCCACCACATCCTTGTTTGATCCATCAGCAAGACTCATGTGGAGATTGGTGGACTTGAATTCAGTATGCCCAAGCTTTTGTCCTATAGAGTATGGCATTACACTGATAGATGCTCCCAAGTCACACAAGCATTTGTTGAAGTGGAGATAGCTAAATGAGCAAGGCAGGTTGAAAGGACCTGGGTCTTCAAGTTTAGTTGGGATAATAACTCCCTCAATCTCCTCAAGATCTTCCTTATCTTGATTTAGAGCCCTTGCTTTTGACATTTCAAGCAGCATATTCTGATTGAGAGGATATGGAGCATACTGTTCCAAGGCAGGTCCTCTCTCTTCTTCTTTGAATGTAATAACAACCTCTTCTTTCAAATCCATCACTTCCTCTTGTTTCACAACCACAACTTCCTCTTTCAAAGCTTTCTCTTTCTCTTGTTGCAAAGCTATCTTCTCTTTTTTCTCAATGATCTCCCTGAGTTCTCTTATCTTTTGTGCCTTGAAACGCCCTGGGAATGGTAGAGGTGGTTTGTAAGCAGGAGGAATGTATCTAGCAGGCTTAACAGCTCCTGTGTCTTCAACTCGATTAGTCACTCGATCTAGTACTCGATCGTGTGTGTGGTCGAGCACCTGGTCGAGTGGTTTGTCTGCTTCAGTCTGCTCAGTAAAACCTTCACTCTGGGCTCCAATTAGTGACCAACCCTCCCCACCTTGAACCTCACCATCCTCAGTGACATATTCCTCATGGAGATGGATAGCTTTAACAGTGATCTCCCTTGGGTTTTGAATAGCTTGTTCAGGAATTTGGTATGGCTTAGGAGCTGAAGTAGAAGAAATGGAGCTCTCCATGCATTGAAATGAAGAGGTCAGACTCTCAAGCTGGTTACTCAGGTCATGAGAATAAGAATCCAATGTTTGGTTCAGCTCTCCAAACTGCCTTGTTGCCTCAATCTGCTGATTGGCTTGCCCAAGCAATAGTTGTTGCATCATAGCTCTTAAGTCAGTTTCTTGGGCTTGGTATGGCTGAAACGCTGGAGGGTGACACCATTGAGGCTGGAAACCTTGTTGCTGGTGTATGGATGCATAATGGAACTGACTGCCTTGAAACATGCTTACTGACTCAAACAGAAATCACAAACGATTTTAGACAGGCACACGACCGAGCACAGGCTCAAGTAGGTGAGCAAGTCGACTGGAAGCTGATGGTAAAAGAGATCCGGGGTCTAGCTCGAGTATGTGCTCGATCACAACTCGGTCCAGCTGGGGTCGAGCTAATGGGCGAGCTGGTACCTGAAATGGAACTTCAACCCAGAAACAGAAGATTCAAGTACAGCAACTTCACAAGGGTATAAACGAACTTAATCTTAGACTAATATGGATCCTAAATGTCACAAAAACACACTCAAATGGGCAACGGCGCCAAATTGAAACAAGGTTATTTTGTGGGTGGTGGAAGAGATGAATGTGTATGCAATGATGAGATATGGAATGATGGGTGTTTCAATTCCCCTTATGCAGTTGCAGTATAAGAGGTGTCAATCCTAAATGAGTGTTTGTGAACAATCAAGATATGCATATGAATCTAAGTTAAGCCAAGTGTAAAGATTGTTTGTCACTAACAATCCTATGATGATAATGTAAAAAGAAGAAAGTAAACTACAAGAACTAAGAACTAAATGCAAATAAAACAGAATGATTATGAACTAAGAACAGAAACAGAAACTGTAAACACTATATATGAACTAATGCAAGACAAGTAATGAACTAGATGCTAAGTGAATGCAATGGAAATTAAACAGGAATGAAACAAAAGATAAGACAGGACAACTACAGATCATAAACAAGAAATCTGGGGATGAGCTCGAGCGAGCACTCGACCGAGTGTAGGTCGAGTGAGTGGTCGAGTTGGACTTAAACGTGAAAACAGAGCAAGACAATAAAAATAGAGCAATGCAAGAACGAATCAAACAACGAGCAAGCAATGATATTTAAACTAAGAAATCAATAAACAAAGAAGGTCCTGAGGATAGATTCATGGGATGAACTGATCATTTTGGCTGTCTAACTTGGTCAACAAATCTCAAGCAAGCTATGAGCTAATCTCTAGACATACTAATCTAAGACAAGTTTCTCCCACTCTCATGGTCAAGAAACAATCAAACCTGAGCATCTTCTAGACTTGTTCTCACAAAGTAAAGAATCTACACAAGCATGCATTAAGCAATACATCTCAAACCAAACAAGACTCCTAATCTCTTAGCAAGCCTAATGGTAAGCTCTAGATCTAGCCTTATCTATGCTTCCTAAACATTGGTGTGATGCTAAGAAGCTTGAAATCAGACTCTACCCTCTCAGATATAGAATCAGCATTAAGATCATCTACCCTAGAAGAGATCTACAACAATCAAGCTTGACCAAATCACACAAACCACAAGGTCAGCCCATCCTAACCATCCTCAAGATCCTAAGAAGACTACTCACAACAAGACATGATCAAACAAATCATAAACCCAGAAATTATTGAAACTTGTATTATTAGAAAGATAAAACAGAGATCTACAATATTGATGAAGGAATGAAACTCAAATTCTTTATATCTTGAAAGTTATGAAACCAACAAAATAAAAGAATCTAGTCTTTTTCTTAGAACAAGTACAAAATCTAAAATAAAAAGCAAAAGGAATAAAAGCTAAAAAAGGTAAAAACTAGGTTTCTGAGAATATCTAAAAAGCTGGCCTCTTTGGTGGCTGCAGGTACAAGGCTTTATATAGTGGGGAAGTTGGGAGCCCTAAAAATAGAAAAAGTCAAAGTAGTCAACGGCTCGGTCAACTCGACCAGTGCTCGGTCGAGCTAGTGGTCGAGCTGGCTTCTCACGTGCAATCTCCACTCGGTCGAGTCCATCTCCCACACGGTCGAGTGATTGGTCGAGCTGGACTCCGGACCTTGGTTCTTCAGCCTTAACTCCCTTGCTTTCCCTTCATGATTGCTTCACTTCTCTTCAGCATTGCTTCCATGCTCCTTAAGCTCCAAAATCACCTGTTTATGCATGAAAAGATGCAAATGCAATGCAACTAAACTTTAATGCATGATTAGTCCTAAAGCTACACAATAATGGTGAAAATGGATAGAAAAAGATGCAAAAGATGTGAATAAACCAAGGAAAAACATGGTAAAATATAAGAACATCAATCTACAATATTGAAGAAGGAATCAAACTCGAATTCTCAATATTTTGAAAGTTATGAAACCAACAAATATGATGAATCTCTTGTTTTTCTCCTTCAAGGAGGTACAAGATCTAAGAAAATCAAAGTGCAAAAAGAAATAATTCCCGAAAGGTAAAATACTAGGTTTGAGAATATCTAAAAAGTTGGACTCCTTGGTGGCTGTAGGGTACAAGGCCTTATATAGGAAAAAAGTAGTGGAAGCCCTAAAAATGCTAAAAGACAAAATAGCCATGCGGCTCGGTCAGCTCGATCTGGTGCTCGGTCGAGGTACCTGTCGAGTTGGCTTCTCTTGTGCATCTTCCACTCGGTCGAGTCCATCTCCGCACATGGTCAAGTGTCTGGTCGAGTGGGCGGTCGAGTGGAACTCCGGACCTTTTTTCTTCAGCCCTAACTCCCTTGCTTTCTCCTCTTGATAGCTTCACTCTTCTTTAGCATTGCTCCCATGCTCCTTAGGCTCCAAAATCACCTGTTTATGCATGAAAAGATGCAAATGCAATGCAACTATACTCTAATGCATCAACAGTCCTAAAGATTTGCAATAATGATCAAAATGGATAGCAAAACATGCAAAAGATGTGAATATACTAAGGGAAAACAGGGTAAAATAAATGAACATCAAAACTGCTAGCGGTGCATCAAGATAACTTGACCACCCTAGACTTCTCATGCAATAGAAACATCAAACAGATATCCACATCAATGCTTGAGTCCTACCATGAACCATCCTCACCTGCCCTAGCACCATCAAACGGATATCCACATCAACGCTTGAGGTCTATCATGGAGTAACTCACATCCTAAGGAAATCACTTCCTAGGAACACATCCTATGGCTCCTCGATTGATGCAGCGCATCCTCTTCACTTGATGGGCCTTGTTGTGAGCTTTCTTTCCCATCAAGACATATTAGTTTGAGTCGGTTTTCTTGTTGGTTTTTGCGTCATTTAACTTTTAAGGCTAGGGATTTATTTTCAGTTTCCTGCGACTCTATAAATAGAGCTCGTAGTAGCATTGTACAAACAACACATATTGCATAATAAAAAACCAAAAAAAAGTGGTAGTCTTAACTACCCAAAAGAGCTTTGTCTTTGAAGCCCTGCAAGGAGGACTTGCGTTTCTGTCGATACCGGATCACCACACCGATCTCGACTTCTCGTTCCACTTTCCCTCTCTCTTTCGTTCTATTGTTACTCTTGCTCTGTTTCGTTATTCTCAAAACAGAGCATATTCCCCCCTTGATACTTCCGCTCCGCATCAGTTTGGTATCAGATTCTTTTTCGTTCCTGTATTTCAATCATGCCGCCAGTGAAACCCACCTTACCCAATGGAGTGGAGAAGAAACCGGATCCTACCATCAACTGGGTTGAGTTTCGTGATACTCTTCTCGCCTCCCAGCTCGCGTTACAACAATCACTCGATGCGTTGAATCAAAATTTTTCTCGCCACCTTGCCCAAGGGAAACTGCAACCTCCACTCGCACAAGAGCAACGTCAACAACAAGTCGTCAACAACCAGGTCGTGTTAGACGGAGACCGTCGTCCAGACCAACAACTCGATCCCCCACATCAAGACGACGCTAACCATCATGAACTGGTCCAATATTGACAACAAGAACAGAGACACGCCGATACACGTTGGGAAGCTGGTTTCCGCGTGGATATTCCTGAATTTCATGGTGGTATTCGTGGAGATAACTTACTTAATTGGTTAGTAGCGGTAGAAGAGATACTTGATTTCAAGTGTGTACCCGAAGAGCGTCAGGTAGCGTTAGTGGCTACAAAATTTCGTGGTCATGCTGCCTCATGGTGGCAACAAACCAAGACAACACGTTCTCACACTAACAAGGCACTTATCCGCTCATGGACCAAGCTCAAGAAGAAACTTAAAGAAACGTTTTTGCCACACAACTATGATCGTCTCCAGTACACTAAGTTTCAAAATTTGAAGCAGGGTTCACGTACGGTCGACGAATACGCTGAAGAGTTCTATTTGCTTCTTACTCGCAATGAAATATTTGACACTCAAGTGCAATTAGTTTCTCGTTTTATTGGAGGGTTACGAACACAATTACAACATTCCTTGTCACCGTTCGATCCTACTACAGTAGCAGAGGCTCACCGCAGAGCTACCTCCTTTGAACAGCAGATGAAAACTTTGTCATGGGGTTCATCTAATTTTCGATCCCGCTCCACCGACCAGCAGCTTCCGTCTCCTTCCCGTGAGAGTTCTGATAGTCTTAAACCAGACCAACGACCTCCTCCCAAAGAGGAAGAACAGGGTTTGCGTCGTTCCGCTCGTAACGATCTTCGCTGTTATACTTGCGGGGAACCAGGACATCGACAAACTGCTTGCTCTAACCATAAACGACGAGGGTTGTTGGCAACGGGAGACGACCCTACTTCTGAACCCGATGACTCCGATGGCGACCACGACACTCACAACGACCACGTTCATCACACAACTGGTGACGTTGGCACTTTGCTGGTCCTACAGTATGTGTGTCTAACTCCACAACAACGTGAAGAACATTGGCTTCGCACTAACATCTTCTGGTCTACATGTACTATTCGCGGGAAGATATGCACGTTCATCATTGATTCGGGGTGTAGTCGGGACGTTATTGCCGCTGCTGCAGTACAAAAACTAGGATTATATGTGGAGTCACATCCGACACCTTACTCACTGACTTGGTTCCAAGATGGGGTGGCAACGCGGGTCACTCAGCGGGTTTTGGTTCCTTTCTCCATCGGCCCCCTCTACAAAGATCGTTTTTACTTCGATGTTGCTCCAATGGACATTTGTCATCTTATTTTGGGGAGACCATGGGAATATGACCGCAAGATCATTCATGACGGCGTGAAGAGTCCAGCTTTTTAGATATTCTCTAAACCTAGTTTTTACCCTTTTGGGAATTATTCCTTTTTGCACTTTTATTTTTCTTAGATTTTGTACTTCAAAAGACTAAATTCCTCAATATTGTTGGTTTCATAACTTTCTTAATATTGAGAATTTGAGTTTGATCCTTTCATCAATATTAAAGATCTCTGTTTTATCTTTCTAATAATGCAAGTTTCAATATTTTATGGGTTTTTGACTTGTTTCATCATGTATTGTTGTGAGTAGTTTGCTTAGGATCTTGAGGATGGGTTAGGATGGACTGATCTTGTGGTTTGTTTGATTTGGTCAAGCTTGATTGTTGTAGATCTCTTCTAGGCTAGATGTTCTTAATGCTGATCCTATATCTGAGAGGGTAGGATCTGATTTCAAGCTTCTTAGCATCACACCAATGTTTAAGAAGCATAGATAAGGCTAGATCTAGAGCTTACCATTAGGCTTGCTAAGAGATTAGAGGTCTTGTTTGGTTTGAGATGTATTGCTTAATGCCTGCTTGTGTAGATTCTTTACTGTGTGAGAACAAGTCTAGAAGATGCATAGTTTTGATTGTTTCTTGACCATGAGAGTGGGAGAAACTTGTCTTAGATTTATATGTCTAGAGGTTAGCTCAAAGTTTGCTTGAGATTTGTTGACCAAGTTAGATAACCACAATGATTAGTTCATCCCATGAATCCATCCTCAGGACCTTCTTTGTTTACTGATTTTAAAGTCTTAATCATGTTGTTTGCTTGTTGTTTGATTTGGTTTAGCATTACTCTGTTTGTATTGCATTGCTCTGTTTTTCCGGATTTGTCTAGCTCGACCACCCACTCGACCTATACTCGGTCGAGTGCTTGCTTGAGTTCATCCCCAGAACTTTGTGTTTTATGATTTGTGATTGCCTTGTTTCATTCTAGTTGCATTTCTGTTGCATACATTTAGTTTTCAGTTAATTGATTGTCTTGCATTAGTTCATTAGTAGTAGTTTCTATTTCTGTTCTTGCATCATTACTGTTATAATCATCCTGTTTCATTTGCATTTAGTTCTTAGTTCATGTAGTTTTCTTTCTGCATTTTACATTTTCAACTCAGGATTGTTAGTGACAAACAATCTTTACATTTGGCTTGACTTAGATTGATATTCATATCTTAATTATTCACAAACACTCATTTAGGATTGACACCTCTTATACTGCAACTGCATAAGGGGAATTGAAACACCCATTCATCCATTCCATATCTCACCATTGCATACACTTTCATCTTTCACACACCCACAAAATACTTTGTTTCAATTTGCCACTAGGACTACCACCACTCCGGGACATACAACATCAAATTGATCTCACTCCTGGGGCAGTTCTTCCTAATCGCCCTCACTACAGAATGAGTCCTCAGGAGCATGAGGAACTACGTCGTCAAGTCAAAGACTTACTACATAAAGGTCATATACGCGAGAGTGTCAGCCCTTGTGCAGTCCTAGCATTGTTGATACCAAAGAAAGATGGCTCTTGGCGGATGTGCGTTGATAGTCGCGCCATCAACAAAATCACGGTTCGTTATCGCTTCCCGATTCCACGTTTGGACGACCTGCTTGACCAAATTGGACATGCCACTATATTTTCCAAGATTGACCTTAAGAGTGGCTACCACCAAATCCGTATTCGTCCAGGAGATGAATGGAAAACTGCCTTCAAAACGTGGGAGGGTCTCTTTGAGTGGCTTGTCATGCCATTTCGGTTGTCTAATGCGCCTAGTACCTTCATGCGGAGTATGAACCAGGCCTTACGTCAGTTCATTGGAAAATTTGTAGTCGTCAATTTTGATGACATACTAACTTTCAGTTCGTCGGTGGTGGCTCATGTTTCTCATTGACGTGACGTGTTGCTTGTTCTACGGAGGGAAAAATTATTTGTAGCTAAGCAAAAATGTGAATTTGGCACCTCGGCAGTGAAGTTCTTAGGCTATGTGGTCTCTGACAAAGGCCTTGCTGTTGATACCACCAATGTTGAAGCAATTCGTTCGTGGCCTCTACCTCGTACGGCAACCGAGGTTCGTAGTTTCCATGGCCTTGCGTCTTTCTATCGACGTTTTGTTGAGAACTTTAGCACCATTTTCGCTCCACTCACTAGCTGCATGAAAGAGGGTCGTTTTGGGTGGACTCCAGCAGCGACGGCGGCGTTTGAACTCATCAAGTTAAAGCTGACAACAGCCCCCCTTTTGGTTCTTCCCGACTTCTCGCTTAATTTTGAGCTGCGTTGTGATGCATCAAATCTTGGAATTGGTGCAGTTTTGAGTCAACAAGGACGTCCAATTGCGTTCTTTAGTGAGAAACTTTTGGGATCACGCATCCGGTACAACACCTACGACATTGAGTTCTACGCTATTGTCCAAGCCATTAAGCATTGGCGACATTACTTGGTGCATCGAGACTTTGTTCTCTTTACGGATCACGATGCCCTCCGCCACCTTGACAGCCAAGTCAAGGTATCTTCTCGTCATGCATCCTAGATTGCATATCTTCAGCAATTTACCTTCTCTATCCGTCATCAATCAGGTAAAACAAATCGTGTTGCAGATGCGCTCAGCCGTCGTCACTCCCTACTTGTCACTGTTCATACTTCCGTTCCGGGTTTTGCTACTTTTGCGGAGCTCTACAAGTCTGATCCTTTCTTTGCGGGAATTTTCTCGGATGCTGAACAGGGATTGATGGACGGCTACTCTATTCAAGATGGCTTTTTGTTCAAAGACCTGCGTCTATGTGTCCCTGATTGTAGCTTACGCTTCCTGATAATCTGCGAGCTCCATGATGAGGGCCATGTAGGCCAAGATCGCACACTACAGTTGGTCTCCACTTCTTATTTTTGGCCTACTTTACGGCGTGATATGGCCCGTTATGTGGAGCGTTGTCGTGTTTGTCAACAAGTAAAGGGTCGGGCTTCTAACGCAGGATTGTATCTTCCTTTGCCAGTTCCTACGCAGCCTTGGAGTGACATTAGCATGTATTTTGTGCTTGGGCTTCCACGGATGCAGCGAGGCCATGACTCCATTTTCGTGGTTGTTGACCGCTTCTCCAAGATGGCTCATTTTATCCCTTGTAAGAAGACTACCGATGCCGTGAATGTCTCTAGCTTGTTCTTCAAAGATATTTATCGCCTGCACGGTTTGCCTCAGTCTATTGTTTCTGACCGCGACCCGCGGTTCTTAAGTCACTTTTGGCGATCTTTATGGAAGCTGCTACACACCAATATGGATATGAGTTCGGCCTACCATCCCCAAACCGATGGTCAGAAAGAGGTGACGAATCGGGCTTTGGGAAATCTTTTGCGCTGTCTTGTTGGTGATTATATAAAAATCATGCTTTTAATCGAAGCCTTGGTTTCAGCCCATTTCGTGTAGTCTATGGCCTTGTTCCCCGGTGTCCTCTTGATTTGACGACGCTCCCCGATGCTACTCGTTTGCATGGTCAAGCCATTGACTTTGTGGAAGATCTTCAGGCGGTACACAAGCATCGATAACTTGATGGCATCGTCAAGTAAGTATAAGGCAGCGGCTGATCTTAAGCGTCGTGCAGTGGAGTTCCTCCCTTGGGATCTTGTTTGGATCTATTTGACTAAGGAGCGCCTTCCCCTTCGTGAGTACAACAAGCTAAAGTCCAAGAAGATTGGCCCTATCGAGGTGTTGGAGCGTATCAATGCCAACGCTTATCGTGTGAGCCTTCCGTCACACATGAAGACGTCAAATGTGTTTAACGTCAAGCACCTTTCTCCTTACCTTGGTGACAACAACGATCCGGATTCGAGGCCGAATCCTTCTCCACCTGGAGGAACCTGATGCAGCGCATCCTCTTCACTTGATGGGCCTTGTCGTGAGCTTTCTTGCCCATCAAGAAATATTAGTTTGAGTCGGTTTTCTTGTTGGTTTTTGCGTCATTTAACTTTTAAGGCTAGGGTTTTATTTTCAGTTTCCTGCGACTCTATAAATAGAGCTCGTAGCAGCATTGTACAAACAACAAATATTGCATAATAAAAAAACCAAAAAAAAGTGGTAGTCTTAACTACCCAAAAGAGCTTTGTCTTTGAAGCCCTGCAAGAAGGACTTGCGTTTCTGTCGATATCGGATCACCACACCTATCTCGACTTCTCGTTCCATTTTCCCTCTCTCTTTCGTTCCATCGTTACTCTTGCTCTGTTTCGTTATTCTCAAAACAGAGCATATTTCCCCCTTGATACTTCCGCTCCGCATCATCGATCCTCTGTCACATCCCATTCACACACTCCGAGTTGAAACCACAAAGGTAACCGACCGGACTCACACAAGCCGCATCGTCATGCGGTTCGGGCTAGTAGCTAGCTAGACACCGAATATTGTCCTGCCATGAGATCCCTCTGGATTAGCTCACCGGCAACACATGATGGGACCAGAGATCAACTTCTAGCTACGAACTGAGACTCCGACTCAAGCACTAGCAAGAACTTGCTTCAATTATATGTCTAACCACACAAAGAATTAAGCACACACAACACACAAAGCAAGAAAGAAAACAAGCACACAAGCAAGTAGTCAAGCAAGCAACAACAATCAATCAATCACGCAATCACACAAAACTTAAGATGCATCGAAATAAATATACATGCAACTTAAGATAACTACACATGCATGCAATCCTAACATGCACCCAACCCCAAATTAAATTTTGATTAACTTCTCCACATTTTAATTTAATACTTCTTTCCACTTTCACACATGCATGTGGCTCTTTCCTTCCTGGAGATTCTCGCATGACTCACAAAAATAATTCACCATGACCGATCTCACATTAAGTCCATGGGAATATTTTTCTCAAGTTTTGGGGTCCTCATGCGGCTCTTTCCATCCCGGAGATTCTCGCATGGCCTCACCAAAGCAGCCCATCTCGTAGACTGGTCTCACATCCAAACTCATGAGGAACTACACTCAATTTTGGGGCTTTCATACGGCTCTTTCCATCCCGGAGATTTTCACATGGCCTTACCAAAATACTCCCTCTGATGAATCGATTTCTCACCCAGTCTACCAAAATTATTCATGACTTCTTTAACCCCAAACTCAACATGCGAGGCATTTCACACTTGCAGTTAGTTTTTAAAATTAATTTCCTCCATTTTAAAAATTCTTAAACCCCAAAAATTAGGCATTCAAGAAATTTCTCACTTGCAGCTAGATTTAAAAATGTCATTCTTCTCTAAGAATGCATAAAACCCTTCTAACATAGCACGTGAGGCATTTCACACTTGCATCTAGTTTGAGAAAAATGCACATCTACCCCAAGATTGCATAAAAACCCCAAAAATCTCTCTTGTCTACATGCAATCTTCTAGATCTACATGCAACAAGGAAAATCAACCACTCAACAAGGACGATGCATGAGCTAGAGAGCTAATGCACCTCCTTAAGCAAGATTCTCAACTTGCTCTTCACAAAAAAATCACAAATACCTCACAACACATCTACAACCAAAGCCTCAACTCATCTTAGCTTGTAGATCTTGGCCAATTGAGCTTCACCACACCACATCACATCATGCCAATCTGACAGCACCTCCACTAGCTCTCAAGCTTCAACCTTCTTCTAGATATCTTCCTTCTCCTTGGTCGAAAATCAAGAGATTTTTTCTTCAAAGATTTGAGATAAAAAATTGGTAGAGTTTGGGTGTTCAGAGAGTTTTTGTGTCGAAAATGAGAGGAATGGGGGTTATTTATAAGCCCTCTAACTCAACTCTCTCTCTGGGCAGGTACTGATTTTGGCTTGACAAATGGCAAGAATTCTGCATCTAATCCTTCCCCACTCTCACTCACTCGCTCGTGCATCTCACTCCCTAGTGGAGACCACTTAATCGCGCGACACGTGGTGCTTCTCTCGCATGCAGAGAGACCTTTCTACTTCCTCGTCCGTCTGCGTCTCTCTTGTGTCCCAAGCTCTCGCGCTTGTCCGCAAATTCAAAACTGTACGTTTGCAGCTTATCTCCTCGTCCATCCCCGGTCCCTCCGACCGTGACTTCCGCTTCTCTTGTCCATCCCCGGACCTCTCGTCCATGAATTCGGACTTCCTCATCCGTCTCCGGACCCCTCTTCCCAGACTTGTGGCATCTCGACCATTCGGCTGGTACGCGAACATTCCATTCCCATGGTCATTTTACGTCTCCTTGACCCTTTTTCCATGGCCAATTTCTTCTTGGACCATCTCAAGACTTGGTAACTTCTTCTGCAAGTCACTCGTTCGTTGTTCAAGATTTTTTTTCCTCCGTCTTCCCAGGGAATTCTACGTCCCTCAGACACATCTTCTCTGTCTGGTAGGTACTTCTGGTTACGGGTCATTACAAACAGTCTATATTATTAAAAGGAAAAAATGGCAATATTAGTAGATGACTATGTTAAGATAATAATTATGAATTTATTTTTTGTTGGAAAATGACTATGGACAGACAAGTAAAAAATAGATTTATGACCAAATTATCCTTTTTGAATTCTCAGCTTGCAATTCAAAAAGAGAGAAATTTGGAGAAAAAGATCCAGTGATAGTAATGGAAGATTATAAATCTGGTGATGGTGGTGGTGATCGATCAGAGTAGTGAGATTCAGTGTTGATGGTGATGGTGGTAGATCGAAGGTTGTGAGGTTGGTATTGATAAGACGTGATGGTAGTAAATTGGAGTTTCTGAGGTTGGTGTTGATAAGACAATGGCTGGATTTAGTGAGATTCAGTATTGATATTTTTGGCGTGGTGAGATATGTTGTCGATGGTGGTGGTATTTGTATAAATAGCATGAAATGTTGATAAAAATGTTGATTCATTTTGAAATATTAATGTGATTATGTCAAATAACATGATTTAGTTATAAATATATTTAAAATATATATTATGATTATTAATAGCATGAAATATTGAAATGATGTGTTAAGTTATTTCAAAAAGTCATGTAAGCTTGTTGAATAACATGCAATATTGATAAATATATGTATTATGTAAATCTACCCGTTTTAATAACATGTTTTTGCTTTAAAATACATGTGTTTTTTAATATTCAGATCTACTCTCACCGAATTTTATGCCAGCTGATAGTAGGATTTTCATCCAGGGTATCCATTCCCTATACAGTTGTAGTACAAATGGTTATCAATCCAAATGGTTGGATGCTAGTATATAGAATGCAATCAGAACTATGCAAGTCAGGCCAAACAATAAAAGAGGTTTTATCTAACAACCTAGAATGAACAGAAATAAAAAGAATAAAACAAAGAACTACACGACCGAGATACAAGATGTAAGCAATCGAGTACCAGATCAAGTAGGTGATCGGGTGACAAGAAAATAAGAACAAAATGATGACTAACTCGAGGCACCATACGATGTTGATGATCAAGTACCAGATCGGGTTGGTGGTCGAGTTAGGGATAAAAGCTTAACAATCAATATACGAAAGCTTCTAAGGATGGGGTAATCGGTTCATAAGTATTCCTAATCAATCTAGATTGTTTTACACGCCTCAAGCAAACTATTCCCTGGACAATGAATTTCTAAAGCTTGCTAATCCACTCTCATGGCAGAAACAATCAACCATAATCACTTTCTTACCGAACTCTCGTTAGAAAAACATGACTAAGCAGACATTACAATCCGATTCACTATTGTCACTAAATTACTTACTCATCTAATCTCTTAGGCTAAGTGAATAAATCTCTGCCATTAGTTAATTCAGGCATTTCTTCTTACACCTCGTGGTGCGGAAACGCCTAGGATTTAATCTCAACCTCTCGGTCTGAAACTAGCACTAAGAACACGTAATAGTTTATCCCATCCCTAGAAACTTTAGTTCACTACTAAGATCTCATCATAATCGACATGAAAACATAAACAAATAAGAATTGCATCGAATGAAAATAGATGATATACTGAAAAGGAACAAAACGTAATACAAAACCAATGTAAAAGAGTCGTAAAAACAGAATATAAGAAATCCTAACAAAGCTTGTAATAAACTAAAATCGGCTCTCAATCTCTATGTGTAGCTCTCACTCTCTCTGTCGTGTATGGCCTGTTATGCTAAGAGAAAATTGGAAAGGATTTATATATGGAAATCCTTTGACCTAGCCACACAGCCATCATCTGAAGACATGAGGCTAGGGTCCAGCACCTCCTCGGGTTGGGTTTCGGGTAGTTCCTTTTGAGCTTAGATCTGCTTGATCGGGTTAAGGCCTTAGATTGTTCTTCTTAAACGATCACACCATCGATTACATGCTTAGGTTACTCCTCATTCTTGCTCTTTTAAGGCTCTAAAGCACCTGTTTTCATCCAAAATGCAACAATGCAACACCCTAAAAAACCAAAATGCAAATATCTAAGGTTAAAGACCTAAAAATGCTAAGGTTGGACTCTATACAATGCAAAACGTGACTAAAAAGATGCCTTAAAAGGTGTAAAATAGGGAGACATCACCAGCTAATGGGAGAAACTTCAAGTCTGATATCCAATGATATAGGATGAGAGAGTTTCATTGGAAAAAAAGAGATTTTTTATGTCGGAGAGGGAGAAATCGGAAGTGCAACGAGCTACATTTGGTCTGTAAAAAGTTGAAATGAGATGATTCAAAGGGGAATAAGATATTAGGGTGTATTTGTAATTGTCATTGAGAACAGAGAATGCTACAGTGACTCATAGTTTTTTTTTTTGGACAAACATGTGTTTTCATTCTATTAGAATAAAACGCAACATACTGAAACAACCCATCCCATTTTTTTTTATTATTATTTATAAATCTCTAGTGGTCCCATATCCACTAACAACCTAGAAACACTCAATATCAGCATATAACATAAACGATACGAAATAATCCAACAAATAATTTAATTATTAAATCATATAATCCAATCTCTAAAAAACCAAAACCAACAATGTCATGAAGCAATCACCAGCATCCTACAATGTTCTAGTGACTTAACTCTAGCAACCTAACAATAGCTAGACCACAATCAATCAAGCCTCTAGAACATCGTTCTCTTCATTTTCATGATTGCACGATCACACTTTGCCTTTTCCTGCGCCACAACACAAAAGAGAGGCGTAAGTATTATAAGAAATACTTAGTGAAGCAATCCTCCCATCTACTGATGTATACACACAAGAAAAAAGAAATCCAAGCACAAACAACACTCACAAATAAATCATAATCAACCAAACCACAAAGCACACATAACCGTCGTCGGTTGAGGACTACATCGACCGACACACGCCTTGTGTCGACCGATGTAACTTCCCCAGCATCGACTAATGTACACCTCGCATCGAATGATGCATCGCTCCTCGCGTCGCCTGATGTACACCTTTCCACGACCGATGCAATTCCTCCAAATCCCTAGCTGCATCGACAGATGAACTCCTTGCATCGGCTGATGCATCGTAACGATTGTTCGCGAATCCTCGCGACTGCGTCGACCGATGCACTCCTTGGATCAATCAATGCAGTTGCCCTAGCGTCAATTACGGAACGCCGTCTTTGTCAAGATTCGTTCTCCATCACCACAATTCAACCATGAACACATCCACAACCAAAAAAGTCAGAGGGACACACAAAAATCAGAACAAACAAGGAAAGCAATCCCTAAATCATAGAGAAACGCAAAGAACTTAGAGATCTCATGTTCAAATAAGCCATGGTCATGCACTCACCCTGCAAATGATAGATCTGACTCTACAAACACGAAAACACACCACAGCAAGCCCCCAGAACATCCTCAATCACAGATCTTCGCTCCCACAAAATAAAACACTAAAGAACGGCACCAAAAAATCACAAAACCTCAAAGGAAACCTTTTAAGAACTTTTCTCCTCTTTCTCCTTCTTAGAAAATGACATAGGTGGCTAAAAGAGTAAGTCTCGTCGAGTCTTTGGCTTAAATACTCAGCCTCAGGGTTTCCAAACCCAAAAAAGAAGCAAAACAAGAATTTCACTTAATCGTTCCGCACAAACCAAACCTTGCATCGACCGATGCATAGCCTGCATCGATCGATGCACCCCCTAAATCGGGATTCCGGTGCACTGGTGTTACACATACAAACAAGGAGGATTGTTTAAACAATAACAGAGAGGGAGATTCCCCAAAGCTAAAAACAACAAGGACACAAAGATAGATAGTAGCAATCGATAGTAGGGTCTTGAGAGCTATGAACCAAATACTAGGTAGCATTTTGGAACTTGTGAGGTCAAGAAGTATCGACACATTTTCCAAGAGCAAGTCAATGGATGAAGAGATGGCCACTTTCATGACTCAAAGACGGAGCAGCATTGGAAAGGCCAAAGCTGGAAATCTCATTGGAGTGAGAAAATCTACACAGAGTGAGGCTTTGCCAATGGTTCGAACAAGGTTGAAAGGGCTCTTCTTATCTGCAACTAGAGGGCTGGCTGCATTTTTGTGGATGGTTGGCCTTTGTTTGAAGAATTTGAGGTAACCACTACTCCTTGGAGTTGAGATCATAATGCCACAATTCATCAAACATATATGAGGGGACTTCAAGAAGTTGATAAGGGGAGATCTAAAGGGCTCAGTAAACATGAGAGATGAAGAGAGCAATATGATGGGACACCGGATCATAATGGCGGGTTCCTCTATTTCAACTCTTTCAAAGGGATCTTTCTTAGGTGACTCTAATAACAAGGTTTCCAACGGACACTTGTACCAGCCTAGTAGAAGAACAAGAACTAGACAAGAACTAGACAATAGCTATGAAATGAAACTATAGCGATGCACTGCATGAACAGAATGTAAAACAAGCAACCCAGATGGTGCGCGAACAAGCACTCGACCGTTTGCTTGGTCGAGTGACTTGATACGAAGAACAAAAGCAATTTCAACAACTTAAACAGATCATAATGTAATTAAACAAGATAAGATGCAATAACAGACAATCAATAAACAAAGTAGGCTCCTAGAGATAGATTCATTGGCTAGTCTCAAGGTATGACTACCCAAACTGATCAACAAACCTCAATCAACATGAGTTATCTCTAGACAATGACCTCATTAACTTACTCATCCACTCTCATGACAATAGTAATCAGGTTTAAATACTCTTAGACCTAGTTCTCACTAGCTAAGACATGGATAAACAAGCATTAAAGATCCATATCATTATTTGTCAAAAATCACCCTAGACAACTAATCTCTTAGGCTAGGCACAATAATCTCCAGCAAAAGTCTTATCTACCAACCTAACTCTAATATGGAAGAGATCTATAAACAAACAAAGCTTGATCAGTCTAAGCAACCATAACTTTAAACCAGCCTAATCCATCTCTAGAACTCTAGCTCACTACTCAGATGAACAAATCATGATGATGATGAACTCAAACTCAGAAAATGATGAAACAAGCATGATTAGAAAGATAAGAGAGAGATCTAAGACTTAATACAAAGAAGCAAACTCAGATTCTTAACAGATCAAAAGTTATAAGGTTTACAAGAGTCTGAAAATCTGGAAAGAATAGAAGATGATGCAAAAATGTATTTGATACCAAAAAGAGCAAAAACTAGATTTACTTGATGACTCACTAGGCTCTAGATATTTTCTGACTTGGGAGCGGCCATAGAGTACAAGGGATATTTATAAGAAGGGAAGGAAGCCCTGATTTAGCTAACAGACAAAATACTAAGGTGGCTGGAGGTGCTCGACCATGTACTTGGTCGAGTGCATGGTCAAGTGGCTTTTTTCTCTTGTTTCCAACTTGGTCAAGTCCATCTCTGCACACGGTCGAGTGTCTGGTGGAGTGGCTGGTTGAGTGTGCTGGTAGAGTGGCCTCAAAACCTTATCTTTCTTCCATTCCAACCTTGATCTGCTCCACTGGGTGTATCCTCCTCTCCCTCAGCTCACTTCCATGCTCCATAAGATCCAATTCACCTGTTTATGCCTGTAAAAATGCAAATGCAATGCAGAAACTACTCTAATGCACAAACATTAGCTAAACTACTAAAAATGACAAAACTAGCTACTAGACTATGCAAAAGAGATGAAAATCATGCCTAAACAGGGTGAAATATATGTACATCAACTGGATAGGAGCTGATGCTAAAAGAGTCGGTCCCTCGTTTTGATACAAAGTAATTGACAAGGTTCAATACACAGGGGAGATATGGAAAGAAAGCTGAGGAAGCTTCGGTAATCACATCTCCTTGAAGAGGAGATCATAATGTTGGTCTTCTTCAAGCTTCGAGTAACTAGCCGAAAGTTTCAAGGGAGCAAAAAATGTGATTCAATTACTAGATGAAACGAATATAGCAGAATCGAGAAGCATCAGTAACCATAATTACAATGAACTGAGGTGATAATGTCAAGTTTCTTCAAACGTTGGCATTCCTGATGGGTAAAACTAGGTAGTTCTAAACATAGGGTTCACAAAACTATTTTGTAACAACAAAGCAATAACGGTTGGTTCTTTTCCCATTGCAGTCCTTGGACAATTGGTTCCAAGAATCGACACAATGATAAGCTACGTGTGGATAAAATGAGTTTTGTACCAGACCTGAGCTGATGAAGAGAACTATCGGGGTCGCAATCCTTTGTTCGAATCTTGCTCAGCTCCAATGTCAACACAGAGCTCTCGTCCAAACGCATCCAAGCAAAAAACTTGGTGAGTGGATGGATATCTAAGGATCGAGGAGGTGTAGAAGCTGACTTCGAAGGAAAGTAGTATGATCGACTAATGACAAAGCTAAAAAGGGCTTCATATATCTATGATTTGACATCGACGGGAAAGGGACTCGAGAGAAGCAGCTCGCCGAGAAGACCCATCGGTTGAGATAGGAGGGGCGAGGAGGATGAAGCTGGAGTATTGCCGGAGTAGTACATTGAGAAATTGATGAACCTCCGGTGAATTCAAACAGATCCATAACCAGAACAGCAAACAACACAATAGAGAGAAGAAGAGGAGGAGACGAGAGTGAGGAACCAAAGTCCCAACGGCACCTATCGGATTACATGCTGC
Organism: Camelina hispida; assembly: GCA_023657505.1. Taxonomy (NCBI): domain Eukaryota; kingdom Viridiplantae; phylum Streptophyta; class Magnoliopsida; order Brassicales; family Brassicaceae; genus Camelina; species Camelina hispida. Next base: position 29,862,249 of record CP094637.1, read on the forward strand.
TGGGGAACGATGCATTGGGGATTGTGCCAGAGAGAGAAGCGACTAGGGCGAACTCGAGAAACAAATAATCATCCAGTGACTCATAGTGATTTTGTTAATTCTTTTCAAATCTGAAGTCATTTACTATATATACTCAAAACAAAATCCATCAGTTTCCAAAGTATATACCTGAAATTTCATTGAAAATATAACACAAAATTCAAATGTATCATGTATCTTATAACTCACAAGTCACCTAATCAATAAGAATCTACCAAATAGATTTTATAGATGAGCAATTATTTCTTCTCCTATTGATATAAAAAAAAAAAAAAAAATTGGGTATTATTGGACTCTAAATTGTTCCCACTCTCAAGCCACGATTTCCACATACAGATTCGTTCAAGCTATCTAACAAAAATTTAACAGATATTTGTTTATCATGCTTAAGGTCAGACGGATCACGTGTTGTAGGTTGGAGGAATACACCGTTTCTACTAATTTTTGTAGTGAAAAAAAATTATATGTTAGAAATAACTCTTCATCCTTTGTAGAGATTAGAACGAGCTCCCAGATTCGACTCGATTTTGAGTTATCGCGATTAGATAAAACTAGTGAAACTGGGAATACTAGTAAAACTGTTAATACTGATAAATGTAGTACAACGAGTAAAAGTAGAAGTATTACTAATTTATTTATTTTTTTTGAATTAGTTTGGCAGGATACAATGTGCGAAAAAGTCATCATGCGTTTTAAGTGTGGAGGTCGCATGTACAGTATAATAGACAAGAGAGTGATATAAATTTTTTGATGTTAAAAACAAGGATATACAAGAATCTTGAGTTTGTTGAAAGTGATGTTCGGCTCCACTCACCACATCACCTCTGATCTAGCCAACTTGTCTCTTAACTAGCAGTACAATAGTGGCGATGAAGTTATCATCGGTGATGGAACTGGTATTCCAATATTCAATATGGATTCCAATTCTCTTCCTTATTCAACATTTTCACTCTCTCTTACCAATGTACTTCATGTGCCAAATAACCATAAGAATTGGATCTCGGTTTATCACTTATGCAATGCCAATAACGTGTTTGTTAAAAATTTTCCGGCTTCCTTTCAGGCAAAGGAACGCAGCCCGGGGACCCAAATACTACAGGAAAGGACTAAGCATGAACTCTACGAGTGGCCAATTCCGAAAGCAGCTGCATCATCCTACTTTAAGACTCCCACATTAAAGACTTCAATCTCCGATTGGCACTCCAGACTTGGGCATCCTTCTCTTCCCATTCTTAAAACTGTTATTTCAAATTTTTCTTTACCATTTTTTTATTCTTTATCCAAACATTGTGATGCGTTGATTGCTTTTCAAATAAAAGTCATAAACTAGCCTTTTCTCAAACCTCCATCTCCCCAGACGACTTCTCCTACCTGGACTTTGAGTGCCGGTATTATGTGCTTGGTTCGTGTTTTCGTCTGTTACTTATGTTCGCTGATGGTTTTCGCTTCTTATTTGCAGGTACTCCTCAGACTTCAGCTGATAACGGTACCAATCTTCGTGAAAAAGTTGGTACTCTAGTGTAGCGTGGAGCTCTGCGGTGGCCATGCGTCCTCTCACATTTCACAACTTGTGAGTATGGAATTTTTGTTCGTTTCTGTTTTGATACTTGTATATACTCTTGCATCTTGCGTTTCCTCTCACATTCCGCAGGTTTTCGAACCGGTCTGCAAATGGGAGACTGCCCGATGAAGTGCTATGCTGATTTGTACGATGCCGAGGATGCGCCAGCTGTTGCGATGGAGATTGTTGCACCCAATACTGAAGTTGTAGAGGTTGGTGCGGCTCGTGCTGCGAAGAAGCCTTCTTTGGCGCCCCGTGGGAGTGCTCCTGCAGCTGGTGGAGGTCGTCACGCTCTAGTCCTCGGAGTGAAGTTGGAGGAAGCTCTAGGCGTTCCCATTATGCGGAGGATGGTCGTGTAACCTGATCCTTTCTATGACGCGAAAGATCATGCGTTTTCCGGTGATTCAAGGGCTTGCGCGGACCTCGCCAACAAATACAATGGTGACTTCGTTCCGTTTCCTGCCCCTTGTGATTTGGCTTGTCCAACCGCGTATGCGGATTGCGTTCGTCGGTAGTTTCAGGTTAGAGTCTGATTCTTCGGTTTGCTTTGCTTTGCATGTTACTTAGCCATAATCCAATTGTCTTCCTTTATCTTTTAAGCAATGAGTTGGACGAACCGTCTTGTTGGCGAATACGAAGACAAGGTGCGTGCTGCTAGGAGGGAGACCGTGTTTGTTTAGGATGCGTTTGTTCAGGCTGAGCAATCAAGCAAGGAGAATGTGGCGCTCGTCAAGGAGCTAACGACTTCTCTTAAACAGTCCCAACGAAAGCTCACTTCCGAGATAGAGCGACTTAGGAAAGCGAAGGATGAGCGCGGAGAGCAGGAGCGCGCAAAGGCTGCTGTCATGATTGGGACGCATCGGGAGCATATTGACCGTTTGATATACACACTTTGCAAGGTCTTGAAGAGAGATGAACGAAATGATGAAGATAAATGGGTGGAAGATGCAGCGGAATGGATAAATGAACGACAGAGAAAGTGAAGAGGTGGAATTGCAGCAGATTTAAAGGGGATTGAAGTGTACTTCTAAGAGAGATGGAGATCTCTTAGACTAGAGGCTTGATTACAACTTAGATATGACACACTAAGAAGTAAACAAGTTGAGAAGATACTACACACTTCTCTGATCAAACAAGTAAAATGAAAATTTTTAATTAAAATGTTTGATGAGAAGCAAATGAGAAATATAAGGAGTTTAAATAGAGAAGGGAGGACGAAGGAGAAGAGGAGAGAAGGGAAAATTATGCAAGAGCATTAACAAGGTCAAGTTCATGCACAATGTCTAGGAAAATACAAAATCAATAAATGCAAAGTGTGAACAAAGAAAATAGAAAATGGGCCAAGGAAAAGAGATGGGCCTTGGACCTCGAAATGAGGTGACAAAAGGGGCTTGAAAGTGTCACTTAAGCCTCATTAAAAACCTTGTCAAGAAAACCCAATGGGACAAAACTTGACAATAAAAAAAGAGTGCATAAGCAACACTTAACCCTTCATCGAACACCCTGGGCTGTGATCATCATTAGGATGGCTTGAGCCATGTATTCTTGCTTCTTGTCCAGCTCCCTAAGTAGACCATTGATGGCTTGGTTGAACCTCCTTGATTTTTACCTTGTTAGAGGACCCGCCGGAACAATCAACGCTTCCTCCGATGCTTCCTCTAGTACAAGCTACTCCTCCAATGCTTCCTCAGGTTCAAGCTGCTCCTCAGGTCCGTGTGGTTTGGTTGATCTGGCCATGATCTCATCATCCTCTCCCACTTGAAAAGGATTTGACCTCAAATCCGAATTATCTGCAAAATATGGAAGAAGATCAGTAACATTGAAACTGCCATTCACTTTGTACTTATCTTGGAGGTCGAGTTGGTAAGCATTGTTGTTGATCCTTTTTAGCACTTTGAATGGTGAATCGATTTGTTTCGACTTCTTTTCAGCTGGAAATTGTTTACTCCTCAAGTGTACCATTAGTTGTTCTCCAACCTCAAAGATCATCCTAAAACAACCATTGGATTTAAGATTATGCATCAAAAGATCTCCAGTTCCAGTTCTCGCAAAGATTTTGGACGAAAGAATTGCTAAATCTGGGGGCTTCTCTTTTGTACCTGCAAAGTTGTCAATACATTTGGCAAATATCAAGTGCGTCATTATAGTCATGGTACAAATATGAGCTTGGTACAAATCACTATCCTTGTTATGTTCTAACTTTTCTTTCAATAAACCTAACATTTTTCCAAGATTTTCTGAATGTAAAAAACTGATAATCAAAGCTCTAGAATCATGAGAAACAAATTGGGTTAAAGAATTACTTAGCTGGATAGTGCCTTGTGTATTATTGATGCTCATCATGGTTAATGGAAGTGGATCTGGGGTTCTTCTTGGATCAGTATGAAGCTGCTGACATCTTGGTGCTCACCTTGATCCAAATCAGGTGGCTTAAATCATTTGTCTCCCACTTTCTTTTCAGTTTTTTTTTTATCCGCTTCATGACTGCTCTAAAATCTGCAATTGGCTCTTTTGAAAAAGACAAGCGAATCATATCTGTGTGATCTTGGATAAGAGAATCCTTGAGAATAAAAATACTTATCTTATGATTGTTAGATATGAGCACAAGTATTGCATCGGGTGGTTCATCTTTGAGCATTGAGAAAACTTTGACTACTTCTCCATGCTCCACAAGATCTCCTACATCAAAAGAAAACAGTTTCAGCACATAGGAAAAGATCAAACAGATATTCATGTAGTTGTTACCAAAATAGAGTTTTAGAATGGAGCATCCTTGGGCAATCGAAGTTGTTTTCCTGAGATACTTCCAGCTTCTAACTCCAAAATGATAAATCATTTGTTGGCAAATATCTGGTGGTTTCTCCTTGATTTGAACAGAACATGTTTTCTCTCCAAAGTTATTTTGCTTCTTCATGTAACCTGATCCTTTCTTAGCAATCATGGGAAAGAACAAGTGCATCATACTTGAAATAGAGAAATCAAAAACATGATCTTTCACAGTTGGTTTGCAAAGCTCAATGAACAGTTTAAACTCACACAACTCTTTTTCAAGCAAATGTCTCATTTCAGAAAAAGGTTTAACCATTGCATGTTCAGTTTTAGTTCTAAACGGTTCCATTGCAATGCTACACAAAGAAACTCTCAAAGAAGAGTTGAATTAGGATCTGCCCTAACCAAATCAATTTCCTGACAGTGCTTTCTTGGATAGTCACAAAGATATGGTATAGGGACTGGGTTTGGCACAATGTTGATCTGCTCCAAATTGCTAATCAATGGAAAGCTGATATATGTTGTTTCTAGTGATTCTTCTTCCTGAACCTGTAAAAAGGAAATAATGCTACTCGGTTGCTCCGGTTCCAAATAGGTTAGTTTTTCAAGCAAAAGATCATATTGGAGAAAAGAAAGATGACACTTAGCTTGAGATAGAGTCATAGGTCCAGTTGGTATAACAACATCATCCTCAGCAATGAACTGTCTCTCCTTGGCTTCTTCTCCAAGCTGTTTCTCCTCGGTCCGTCTCTGAGCTGTTCCTCCTTGGGTCCGAGCTGATATTTCTTTCAAACTCCTTATTCTCCTTTTCTTGTTCTGCTTGCTTCCATTGTCCTCCATTAGAATATGTACCTATTTCAACACTTTTGGGAAAAGACAAGTGCATCATACAAGAATTGGAATTTTCTAAACCTTGATCAATTACTTCCTTGGATTTTGAAAGTGTTGAAGAATTACATTGCCTTGGTTCTCCACTTGGTTCGAGTGTTGACTTTAGACTTTGCTCATGAACGACAATCTCTTCAGGGACCTTCTTTGGTTGAGATGTTGACTTAGCCTTCATCTTCTTGATTTTAATGTACTCGGTTAACGCTTTGATAACAGGATTTTCACCCAGGGTATCAATTCCCTATGCAGTTGTAGTACAAAGGGTTATCAATCCAAATGGTTGTTATGCTAGCAGATAAGATATGATCATAAACAAGCAAGTCAAGCCAAACAATAATTGGGGTTTTATCTAACAGTCCTAAAATAAGCAAAGTTAAATAAAAAGGCAAGAACCACACGACAGGCACTCGATGCAAGCATTCGAGTACAAGATCGAGTGGAGTGATCGAATCAAGAAGTCAAGGATGAACAGCTCGAAGGTATAACGAAACTGGTGATCGAGTACTGTTGGGATATAAACAATGTCCCACATCTGAAGATTAGAAAATAAGTTTCTAGTATATAAGCCAAGACCAACTCCAATTAGTATGAGGCCTTTTGGGAAGGAGTCCAATAAGAAATCCGTGCGGGCTTTGCCACCTGGGCCCAAAGCGGACAATATCATACTAATAGGGGAGTTGGCTTGGGCTTGGAAAGCCCAATAATTGGTATTAGAGCCTAGGTCGAAAAATGGACCTAGGGAGTTGGCTTGGGCTTGGAAAGCCGAATAATTGGTATCAGAGCCTAGGTCGAAAAATGGACCTAGGGGAGTGGGTGTGGGCTCTGTATTCGGTGTTGACGGTTCTCTCAAAAAGATGACATGATTAAGGGTGCCTCAAGAATACTTCAGGAATAAAAGGAGTACTGGAGCCTGAGTATCTGGGTTTCGCTGAAGGGGAGGCCATAGGATCATGGTACATGGTTTGAGGGGAGGTTTGTTGGGATATAAACAATGTCCCACATCTGAAGATTAGAAAATAAGTTTTTAGTATATAAGCCAAGACCAACTCCAATTAGTATGAGGACTTTTGGGAAGGAGCCCAATAAGAAATACGTGCGGACTTTGCCACCTGGGCCCAAAGCGGACAATATCATACTAATAGAGGAGTTGGCTTGGGCTTGGAAAGCCCAATAATTGGTATCAGAGCCTAGGTCGAAAAATGGACCTAGGGGAGTTGGCTTGGGCTTGAAAAGCCCAATAAGTACCAATTCGAGTAAGGGGTCGAGTTATTAAATAAAGCTAAATAGTCAAGATAAGAAAGCTCCTAAGGATGGGGTAATCGACTCATAAGTGTTCCTGACCAATGTGGGATGTCCTACATGCCTCAAGCAAATATTCCCTAGACAATGAATCTTTTAAATCTTGCTAAAACACTCTCGTGATAGAAACAATCAACCTTGGTCACTCCCCTACCCAACTCTCGTTGGAGAAACATGACCAAGCAGGCATTACAAACCGATTCATTATTGTCAATAAACTCCTTACACATTTAATCTCTTAGGCAAAGTGAGTAAATCTCTAGCATTGATTGATTCAAGCATTTCAACAACATCTCTCGATGGCAAAACACCCTAGATCTAGTCTCAACCTCTCGGTCTGAAAATAGCATTAAGAACATCAATCTAGAAAGGAATTTATATGAAGTAAACATTCAAGCTAAGACATCCTAACTGATCAACCGATCAATAACATCTATTTGTCTATCCCATACCTAGAAACTTTAATTCACTACTCAGATCTCATAGTAGAAAGCATAAAAACACAAATGGATGAAAATTGCATTGTATTGAAAATAAATTAAAAGTAGAAGAGTACAGAATCAAAATCTAGGAAGAAATGCAAAAGAAATAAAAATGAATTCTAACAAAGTGAACATTTTTTTTTGAATAGCTCAGTCTCTCTCTCTCAGAAGCTATCGCTCTATGTTCTGAGTGTCTGCGGCGTGCTAGGGCAAGGGGAAGAAGAGGGGGGTTTATATATGGAAACCCTTTTCACCTAACTGCTCAGTCCTGCCCGAGGGTTTGCTCGATGTTTTGGACGAGGATAAGGTCGGGTTGTTCCTCGGGTAGGTCTTTGGGTTGTTCTTCCTGCTCTTAGATCCTCTTTGATCGGGTTGAGGTTCAGACTGTTCTTCTTGCACAATAGCTCCTTCAGGAACATGCTCGGGTTTCACCTTGTTTTTCTCCATTTTAGGCTCTAAAGCACCTATTTTCATAAAAAATGCACAAGTGCAAGAATGCAGCACCCCGAATGGCCTAAATGCAAATTTCTACAGTTAATGACCTAAAAATGCTAAGGTTAGGGTATATGTAATGCAGAATATTGACAATAAAAGGTGTCTAAAACATGTAAATTAGAGAGTTATCACGCTTCAAAAAGATCTGATTTTGTCTTAGCCTCCACGAATATTGGGGTTTTCTTTTGATCTGGGAATAAGGCTGGTTTCTTTTCAGAACTGGTTGGATTGTGCCATTGGCTTGGGGAACACATTCCAGCGCTTGTGGAGCATACTTATTCCTTAGAATCTTCTTAATATCTCTCAACAATGTGATATTTGGCTCCTTGTAATACCAATGATCATCAACTTCTTGCAACTACCATTTGTAAGTGTCTCCTGTGAGTTGGGTCAGTGCAAAAGCTAATCTCTCCTTTCTTGGGATTTCCTTGTTGTAGAACCAATCATCCATGTTTTTCTCCCACTCAAGTTAGTCTCCTTTTCCTGCAAATTTATAGAGTTTATGAGCAAGTGGAAATTTATAATAATTCACAGATTTAGATTTAAGAGTGTGAGATATTTTCTGTTAGCTGCTCCGGGTTGATCTAAATATGTCGTATGGTGGTTTGGTTTTAAGATCTTGGTGTTGCCTTTGACGTAGAGCACCAAGCTTCTTGTCAAGCATTGTTGCCATAGCAGCTGTGATTGACTTCGTAATTCTCCTTTCCAGGCTAGAAGTGGATGAATCTTCCTCTTTGGATGTCATCATGGTATGTGAAAAACAAAGGACAAAAATCCAACAAGTAAATAGTTCCAAAAACGGATCTTGAAAAATATAAAAACGGTTCGAAAAATTCTGAAATCAATTTTTTAAAAAAATAGACTCCAAGATGATCCAAATGCAATTGAGTTCGTAATTTTTGAAAGAATTAAACATTTTATAAAAAATTTGCAAGATGAACAAAAAATCTGGGAAAAACAGAGAGTGGCGATTGGAAGTTCAAAACCTGGTAGCAAAGTGGCTCTGATACCACATGATAGACTCCTGGATAAGATCTACGCCCAAGGACACACTTTTCAAGGTCTTGAAGAGAGACGAACGAAATGATGAAGATGAATGGGTGGAAAATGCAGCGGAATGGATAACCTAACGGCAGAGAAGGTGAAGAGGTGGAATTCCAGCGGATTTAAACGGGATTGAAGTGTACTTCTAAGAGAGATGGAGATCTCTTAGACTAGAGGCTTGATTACAACTTAGATATGACACACTAATAAGTAAACAAGTTGAGAAGATACTACACACTTCTCTAATCAAACAAGTAAAAAGAAAGTTTTTGACTAAAATGTTTGATGAGAAGCAAATGAGAAATATAAAGAGTTTAAATAGAGAAGGGAGGACGAAGGAGAAGAGGAGAGAAGGGAAAATTATGTAAGAGCATTAACAATGTCAACCTCATGCACAATGTCTAGGAAAATACAAAAGCAATAAATGCAAAGTTTGAACAAAGAAAATAGAAAATGGGCCAAGAAAAAGAGATGGGCCTTGGAGCATGAAATGAGGTGACAAAGGGGGCTTGAAAGTGTCACTTAAGCCTCATTAAAAACCTTTTCAAAAAAACCCAATGGGACAAAACTTGATAAGGAAATAAGAGTGCATAAGCAACACTTAACCCTTCATCGAACACCCTAGGCTGTGATCATCATTAAGATGGCTTGAGCCATGTATTCTTGCTTCTTGTCCAGCTCCCTAAGTAGACCATTGATGGCTTGGTTGAACCTCCTGGATTTTTACCTTGTTAGAGGACCCGTCGGAACGATCAACGCTTCCTCCGATGCTTCCTCCGGAACAATCTGCTCCTCCAATGCTTCCTCAGGTTCAAGCTGCTCCTCAGGTCCGTGTGGTTTGGTTGAGCTGGCCATTATCTCATCACCGTTTGAGGACGCATGTGATTGCAACGCGCGAGAGACAGCCCCACTTGCTCACTCTTAGCCAAGTGATTAGGACTAGGTAGTGTCTTCAGACGTTGATTAAAAGGGGCGTCTCAATTCCCAAGGATATGATGACACGCCTCACAGCCAGCCAGGAAGAGTATCAGGCGAAGGTGGACGGGGATGTGGTGCCACCGCTTCCTGACAATGATCTGGAGCCATTCTCGGAAGCTGCTGACGGAGGCGCCGATGATGCTGCTAACGAGTAATATGTTCTCATGTTATTGCTTGTTGTTCTTGCTTTTGGATTTTTCTTCTTGTCATTGCGAACTCGATTGCTTTTGCTTTATGAACTTGGTGATTTTTGCGCAAAGGTTGATTATTGCCGATTTTTGTTTTTTGCATTATGATGAAGTTGCTTTTGAATTTTTATGTTTTTGTCGTTGCAAGGCATATTTTGCGGTGCAGGACGTCTCCTGGCTTACCCTGGATATGTTATTTCCCATAACACTGAGAGTAGACAAGATGGAATTGTCGTACTAGTTAGGTGCAGTCAGCGTGACCGGCTTACGCTGTAGGTGCTGCAAGAGTTGCGAGTGTGCTAGTCGGGGTCTTTGTCTTATTCGCTCTGCTCTCTGCTAGCTTTTTGCGAGTCTGGGCTCAACTTATAAATCCTTACCAATGTGAGGATATGGATTATTTCACCACTGAACCCATGTGGAGGGCTTGCGAGTATGGACTCGGCTTTTACTCTTTACCAAAGTAAAGTATGGATTATTTCACCATTACATTCATGCGGAACGTAGAACTGTGCGCCAGGCCAGGACGTCAGTGTAGAAATCAATTGATTGCTCAAAATATATATGTTTATTGATGTTATAGTTGCGCCTCGTGAAAGGCTGCCTACGTACCCTCAAAAGGGATCAAACAATTCGTAGTTCATATTACATGTAAATGCTCGGTGGCGAGCTGTTTTTGTCTTTTAGCGATTCGCGGACTAATGGAAGTAGCGCTTGAGGTTGGCGGAGTTCCATGATCTCGGGACTGGCATACCGTCCATCTCGAGTAGCTGATAGACGCCTGGCTTGACAATCTTGCAAACTAAATAAGGGCCTTCCCAATGCGCGCCGAGCTTTCCCGCGTCCTTTTCAACCGTGTTTCCATACACTTCGCGGAGGACGAAGTCGCCCTCGGAAAAGTGACGAGGCTTGACTTTTTTTTGTAGAATTTTGCAGCTGCTTGCTGATAGTTTTGAATGCGTAGTAGCGCCTGGTCGCACTCTTCTTCGATTAAAAGGAGTCTGTCACACATCATTTTTTTGTTCAACTCTGGATTGTGAATAAGCATAGAGCGTCGAAGCGTCGGGATCCCAACTTTGGCTGGTGCGAGTGCTTCCATACCTTATGCGAGGGAGAACATGTTTTGTCCGGTGGATGTTCGCGGGGAAGTTCGGTGAGACCACAAGACGACGTCGAGTTCGTCTTCCCAGAGCCCCTTTTTTGCGTCGATGCGTTTTTTAATTCCAGCGAGTATGGTCTTGTTGGTTGCCTCTGCTTTTCCGTTGCCCTGGGTATCTTGGAGTTGACTTGCTCATGCGTATCCGCCAGCTAGCGCAGAATCCTTCAAAGCTTAGGGAGATGAATTGTGGATCGTTGTCATATACGATCTCATATGGGAGTCCATGCCAGTATATGATGTTCGTCCAAACAAAGTTCTGGACTTCATTCTCTTTGGGCGAGACATACGATTCTGCTTCGACCCACTTGGTGAAATTGTCCGTCATGATCAAGAGATACTTCTTTTGGTTAGAAGGTTTTAGAGGACCGACAATATCCATCGCCCATCCCATGAACGGGTAGGGTGGTGACCTTGTTCGCAGAAATTTGGTCGGATGCGTGACGCTGACATTTTTTGCACTTGGCTGCAAATGCGGAAAAATTGGCAACCATGGTTGGCCTGAAGTGACCATTGCGGTGAATTTCGGAGTGCCAAAGCGCAGCCGCCAGAGTGGTTTCCGCCAGCTTCTTCGTGAACTTCTCGCATGATATCGTTGACGTCCTTCTTGTTGACGCAGATGAGAAGAGCGCCGACTGCATTCCAACGAAACAAGTTGTGAGAACTTGTGACTTGGCAATGGTGTGATTCTTGTATTCTATATCATAGTCGCTTAACTCAACTGCCCATTTCGCTAGGCCTCCTAACTGGCTCGGGCTATGGAGAATTGTTTGTAGAGGCTGATTCGTCAAGACTTTGATAGTGTGAGATTGGAAGTAGGGACGGAGCTTGCAAGCTGATATTACGACCGCATATGAGAGCTTCTCAAGAGTCAGATATCGAAGTTTGGCGCCATCGAGAGTTTTTCTCACGTAGAAGATAGGATATTGCTGGCCACCATCTTCTCTGACAAGTACGCCACTTATGGCCGAACAAGATATTGCGATGTAAAGATACATCGTCTCTCCCTTGTTCAGTAATAAACACGATCTTCTCACGGTCATCATTAGCTGGTTGCAGTCGGAGAACGCATCCATGAAAGACAGAAGTTCGTTTCCGGCCGTGGCCTCGACGAGTTGGTCAATGCGCGGAAGAGGAAAGCTGTCTTTTGGACAGGCTTTGTTGAGGTCGGCGAAGTCGACGCACACTCTCCACATTCCGTTCTTCTTCTTAACCACAATTGGATTACTAAGCCAATCTGGATAGCAAACTTCAGTGATTGTTCCCACATCAAGTAGCTTCCATACCTCGTCATTGACCGCAGTTGTGCGTTCCACACCGAGCTTTCGACGCTTTTGCTTAACAGGTTTGTAAGTTGGATCTACATCGAGCTCGTGAATAGTTATGCTATGGTCGATTCCAGTCATATGATCTATCGTCCACGCGAACTGGACAAGCTCGTCCCTCAGTGCTAATGGTAGTTCGGTGCCAATGCCTACGCAGCGGTTGGGATCGGAAAAATCGATGTTCACTTGGGTCACAGACTCTCTCGGAGGTGGTCTGTGTGGATCTCGCAGCGGTGCTGATTCAGCAGTCACAAACGCCCTTGCATTTCGCATCTTCTTCTCAATGATGAAGCATGTTCGTGCCATCAATGGATCTCCGCGCAATGTGTAGATACCGTACACATTTGGAAACTTGACAGCACGCATCTTATGGAGCGATGGTGTTCCCAGAATGACGTTGTAGACAATGGGTTTATCCACAATTGCGAAGTTGAAGCATTGCATCGTGGCACCGACGTAGATCAGGAGAATTATGGTTCCAACAGTCATGATGGTATCACCGTTGAATCCTGTCATAGGCTGCGTATCGGCGACTGTGTTGCGGAGATCGATCTCCATCTGGATTTGCACGTCCTTGAATATCACATTCACCGAGCTTCCGGTATCAATAAGGATCCTTGTCACCAAACTTTCTCCAATCACCATCTCCACGACCAGTGGATTGTTGTTTGGACTTGCGTTGCGTGCGTCCTCATCGGTGAAGATTATAGGGTCAGAAGGTTTCTTGGCAGTGCTGCTATTTGAGGGCCAGTTGCGCTTCGTTTCTTCCTCGCGACAGTAAGCCTGGATTGATCAAACAGAATCACGGCATGTAGATAATCCGCCAATGATTATGTTGATCCTTCGGCGAAAGACTGGAGCGTCGTCGCGGTCTCCTGTGTCATGAGTTCGTTTCGGAAGACAAGGTAGGCGTGCGACTTATGGTGCCCGATCATCTCGTACCGCTTCCTCTATGTGCTCTTTGTCATGTTGCTGCTCGTCTGCCAAGCAGTTCGGGTTATCCTTGTGTGTGTTAACCCTTTGCCGCTCTCGCTCTACATCGATGTCACCTCGCTGGTACTTGTAAAGGAGTAGCATTTGAATTGTTTTGCACTCTTTAGTGGAATGTCCGCCAAATTTGTTGAATTCACAGTAGCCGCGTTTGCCTTTGTAGCTAGGACCGTCGGATTCGCGATAGTACTTATTTCAGGGCTTACTCTGCTGTTGCTCTTTTCCATCGATAGCGAACATCGTCGCTTTCCTTCCTTTCTCGCCCCTAGCGTATTCCCTATTGTAATGCTGGCGTAGCTCGTAGTACTCGTTTACAGCTTTGCTTTTTGAGCTTTGGAATTTTTCGGGTGCCTTTTCCCCCACATTTGGTTGGTCCGGGTTTCTAACATCCTCCTTGACTTGGATGTATTGGTTTGAACGTGCGAGCACTTCACCAAAACTCGTGACGGGCAGGATTGTTAGGTCTTCCTTAAATCTGGTTCCATGAGCGAGCGTGTTTTTCAATGCACAGATGGCGGCATCGTCGCTTATGGCGAGCTGGGAGACGACACTTTTAAACATTTCTATGAAAGTCCGTAATGATTCGTTAGGCTTCTGATACATTCTCCACAGGTCGGCATTCGACACAGGCACATGCATGAAAAACTGGTGATGCTGAATGGATGCGCTCGTCAACGCTTCGTATCGATTGATTGAGTTGGCTTCAAGTCTTGAAAACCAATTCAGCGCCTCGCCAGATAGACTCTCGACGAATAATTGACAGCTTCCCGCGTCTTCTTCCTCAGGTGAGAAATAAGACCGATTGATGTGGATGGCCATCGATTTTAGAAAGACTGTGGGCTCTTCCTTCCCATCATACGGAATTGGTTTGTTCTTGTTATTGCCAGGGTTGTGCCTGACTCTAACTCCCGAGACTCTTTTTGTGAACGGCGAACGTCGCGCCTCTGCTAACACGGTTTCCAGCTCTGGTGCCACACTTGTTGCACGGTGCATCTGAGACGTAATCATCTTCAGCTGAACTTGCATCTGCTGAAGGTCTCGCTCTAAAGCGCGCTTCTCGGTGTCCTCAAACTGATTCGGTTCGGTGCGTTGATCCGTCAAGTTCTGGGTTGTCACGAAACGTACCCTTGGCTGTTCGCCGTTAGGTCCAACGATGACTAACGAGAGTCGGGGCCTTCCGTTGACGTGGTGCTCAGCACGCGGTGTGTGTGCTGCCAGCGTTTCTTGATCCCGTTCATGTCGAGCTTCGGATCGTTGCCTATGGCGCCTTGCATGGTTACTTTGCCTTTGAGACGCCATTTGCGCTGCTTGGCCGCTCCTTCGGTCCAGGACCCTCTATACGGCTTCATCGAGTGCGGCTTGATTGATAGTAACACGTGCGGATGTGTGATGAGGTTGAGTGACGTGCGTAGTGCCTATAGCTTCGCGGTTAGTCGGAGTATCGCCAGCAGCTACACGATCAGGAGGGATAGCGCCGTTGGCTACGCCATTGGTCGGAGCAATGCGCGTAGCGCCTACGGCTTCATGGTCAGTTATATTGACGCCAACGGCTACACGAACAGGGGGCGTAGCGCCTATGGCTACGCCATTGGTTGGAGCGACTCGCGTAGCGCCAATGGCTGAGCGGTCAGTGAGTGTCGCGTCCTCGACCGTAGCTGATTCGGTCATGATGACGCCTTGGAGCTGGTTCGTCCTCGCACGGGTGTACCCCCATATGGTAGGCCTAGGAGACACTACGTGGGCTGCGGGAGAGCGTGGCGCGGAAGAGTCGACGCCTTCGTTACTTGAGAGATCGGTTTGAGACATACTTCTGGTTTTCCGGAAACACTTTTGCCTTCAAATTCTATTCGTCAAAAGAAAGGATTCCGTTCAGCCCCACGTTGGGTGCCAAATTGTTGATGTAAGGAATCGACAATAAAAGTAATACAAATATTAGTGGGGATAAATCGGAGCTGGTCTTTTTTATTAACGTAGAATTGAAGTGATGGTTTATAGAAAATGCAATCAAAATTCTAAGCAAAGTTAATACGAAAATAATTGCTCTTTTCTCTCTGATTGCCAAGATTTCGGATCCATAGCCCTGACAACGACATTTGGTATTCATAGTGGACCATTGACCTAGGGTCCTTTCTGTTTCTTTCGCAAATGACGATTTTACCCCTGCAGCCGAATGGGCCAGATCCATTACTTTAGGCCCTAAAACTATTAAGAATCTTCTATTTGGGCTTTCTAGAATGTTGGAGGTGAAGTCCATATCCAATCGTTCTCTATATATATTGTACAATGTTAATCATAATAATCATCAATCACAATTATCGGTTGGTGTGTCTTTGGACACATTTATCTACTGTCCCGAGTCTACTATCATATTCAACTCGGCTCTAACCTCAAAATATTGCTTTGTCTGACTTTATCCAGTTGTTGAATTAATCGACAAAACGATACAACAATGATACCACGCTGACTTTTGCAGCAACTGTGTATATATAAGATATTTTTTTGATTGCTACAGCTATTTATTTGCGGCAACTGTATAAGTTTTGCAATAACTATAGAATTGCATTAAATAGTTTTGATATGGAGTATATACGATGATGCATAAAATAAAATTGTAAACTACGTATGATATGATGAATACAACTGATCAGCTGTTTTTTAGTGGGAGTCTTGTTACTTGAGTTAGTTTTGACTTTTGACCCACAAATATCTAGCTCTAAAATTGTTTGGACATGGTTTCGAAAATAACTTTTAACATAATTCACTTTCATTTCTCAGTCAGCCTTTTTTGCCTTCTAAGAAAAAGGCTGACTTTTATGGACAGTGATTTTTTATTTAATCTAAGTACGGAGATACGTGATATGTCATATATATAAGATAACTTGTTAGATGGTTTGCAATAAAATAAGAGGTAATTAAATAAAAGAAACTTGTAACTTGAAAACTCATATAAAAAATTAAAGTCAACCCAGTAATTTCGAGAATCAAAATGGACTACGTTTTGTCGAGATTTAATAATAATTCTAACTCATCTCAACTTTTATTGTCAACTTGTACGGGTACGTACGTACTTGTTATCTGAACTTAGACCTTGTTTATCGGTAGGTTGTTAGTGGGGTTTTAAAGGAAAAGAGATAAAAAAAAAAATCAGAAAATGGAAAAAAATTGAAGAGTTCCTCTTATATAGTAACCCCAATTTCACAGAAGAGACGGTGACGTGTCGCTAATTCAGAGCAAAATTTTTGGTCGATTGTGTTTTTTTTCTTCCTCTCCCTTGCTCTCTCTTTGTCGCAAATCTCTCGGATGAGATGGGATCGGTTGGAATCAGAGGAGGAGATTGAATCGTCGATGTGGCTTATAGTCCGATGACTCCAGATGGATTCTTTCTCATTAGCGCAAGCAAAGGTATGATCTTTGATATGGATGATTCTAAGTCTTTGATCGATCCGTATGTTAGGTAAAGAAGGCAGAGTCTCTTCCGCTGAAAATTTGTTTAATGGTTTGCAGGAAGATGGGGTTTCACTGAAAACGCAGAGCATTTTTTTCTACATATTCGCATTCTCATTGTTGATGCAAATGGAATTTTTGTTGTGGTAATCTACATTTTTTTCTACATGTACAAAATGCCTAACTACATAATCGTGCAGCTAGTAATTGCAACTCTGTGTAATCTCCTTTTGAATTGCCAACGAAATTATTAATTTTTGTTGTTGATCATATTTCAGTGGACATGGTAGCTTCTCAAATGATTCGAGGTGGAACAATGTGGTGGGACATATTCTTTATTCCTCTATTCTTGTACTTTACCATGGCTGGTGAGTTTAGCTTTCAATTCATTACAATTCAATAAACCATTTGCAGAACCTCATACGAATTTGCTTGGTTATGCAGGAGAATTAGCCACAGAACCATGGACATGTTGAGAACGACGAATCTTGGCATCCTGCAAGTCTAACACGGATTTTTATTTTGTTCTCTTGTTTCAATCCTTTTGGTGTTTCTTAGATTCACACTGCCTCTTGAGATGCTTGCTTTCTACTTGGTAAAACTTAAACAAGTTTTATTTTGTTATGGTAACTTAAGCTGACACATCAAGTAAACAGAGGCTAATGTTTCTTCATCTGATTCAGTTGGCTGAAGTCCGAGGAAAAAGGGTTCTCGACTTGTTCCTCCCGAAAGAGAAAACGGATGTCCTCACTTCTACAGCTTGTTGGACTGCAATGGCTGCTCTGCTTATCTGCCTTAAATTTAAAAAATCTGTGAAGCTGTTGAGAAAGTTGTGGTTTGATGTGGTGTTGTGGAGGTTTCAGAGTGGTGGTGTTGTGGAGGTTTCAGAGCGGATCCGTTTGAGGCTTTGATGTGGCTCTGTTGGTGGCTCAGTTTATGTTGCCTTGTGTGTAGCTGTTTGTTGTTTGTATTTTTTTGTTCAGGCTGCAACTTTGGCGAAGTGTGGAGTTAATGAGACATGGTGATTGAAGCCGTGAAAGACGATTTGCTCCGCCACTTTGGTTTTAGCTTTTGTCACCCATGGGGGAAGTGTGTAGGGGAGTCTGATGTTGTGAGTAAGGTGGAGCCGGCTTATCCATCTCTCGTGCTAGCAGCAGCATTATAGTTATGCTTTCTCTTAATCGATTTTGTTTTTTTCTTTCTGTATAAGTGACATTACATATCTCTGTTTCTTTGATGCAGACCATCGAGATTAGTGTGTGTGAGGTTTAGAAGAGAAGAAAGAAACATTGTGGAAGTGAATGGTTTGTGTATGAAGCTAGAACCATATAAAGAGATTGTGTCTGCTGTTTTGTTTGAAATTTTAGTTCAGGTTACAGTTTCAAACATTTGTCTTACCAGTTTAGTTATGTAATTGTAGATTTACTCAGATTTTTGTGTCTTTTTTCTTCAAGATGTAAGCTTTTTGGAATTACAGTTTAATCATTTATACTACTTCTAATCTATTTAAACTTTTAAAATTTCAAAAAACTATATTTTCAAAATAAGAGACCCATAATTATATACTATTATTGGAGGATACAATTTTAATTAAGAGATCAAGAGTTCTTAGAATTTAAACAGTTTATAATTAATTCATAAAAAAAACAAACAGTGTTTAAGAGCCTCCTAATATGAAGCTACCGATAATCTTGCTCTTATCCCCTTCAGATAACAGCTATTTGCCTATTTATTAAGAGCAAGACTTGATTAAATAAGTTGGACCATGAAGAAGTCATCTACACTAATAATCGATTATTAAAAGGAAGATACACTATGTGCAGACCATACAATTACCCAGAAGAGCAAGATAGATAAGTGACGAAATTGCTGGAAAAAAAATATTAAAATTGAATTAAAATGTGGATATACCCTTAAGATGCCGGAGACTATGCTTCTCTGATCTTCTCTATAAATGTCGACCGTCTCAGCCACCACAATCACAACCCTCACCACCTCTCTCTCTCTCTCTCTCTCTCTTTCAATCTCAATAGTTCTCTCTCTTGCCTCGTCCTCCAACACCAATCAACAAAACGTGAGGGTAAGATTACGTACAAATTTATAATATGATCTTCATTCAAATATAAATTTGCACTTGTTTAAATGATTTGATTATTTATATCATTATATGTATAACGACAAAAGCTCTTCTGTTATAATTAGATTAAATTTTAAATTTGAAAAAAGAAATTGTATTACAAAAAGAAATTTAATACGTAACTTTTTACTTTTACTGCATAAAAACAGGAGAGACAAAAGAGACTCAGATGGCCGACCAGCAACTAGGAGTGCTAAAAGCACTCGATGTTGCGAAGACGCAACTTTATCATTTCACGGCGATTGTCATTGCCGGTATGGGTTTCTTTACGGATGCCTATGATCTTTTTTGTGTGTCCTTGGTGACGAAGCTCCTAGGACGCCTCTACTACTTCAATCCGGAGTCAGCAAAGCCTGGCTCCCTTCCCCCTCATGTTGCAGCAGCAGTCAATGGTGTGGCCCTCTGTGGGACTCTTGCTGGTCAGCTCTTCTTCGGATGGCTTGGTGACAAGCTAGGAAGGAAAAAGGTCTACGGTCTCACTTTGATCATGATGATCGTGTGTTCTATTGCTTCCGGTCTCTCCTTTGGAAACCAAGCCAAGGGTGTCATGACCACTCTGTGCTTTTTCAGGTACAACTATCACGGTCAAAACTATTTCATCCATGAAAATGAGATCATGCACATGATATTGAAACCTCCAAAAACAAATAAAATATAAATATTAACATTTGAACGGTTATGTATAGGTTTTGGCTCGGATTTGGCATTGGAGGTGACTACCCTCTTTCAGCCACCATCATGTCTGAATATGCTAACAAGAAGACTCGTGGGGCTTTCATAGCTGCCGTCTTTGCTATGCAAGGTATCGGTATCTTGGCTGGTGGTTTTGTGGCTCTTGCAGTCTCTTCCATTTTCGACAAACAGTTTCCATCACCGACCTATGACCAAGACAGGGTTCTCTCAACGCCTCCGGAGGCTGATTACATTTGGCGCATCATTGTCATGTTTGGCGCTATACCTGCGGCCATGACCTTCTATTGGCGTATGAAGATGCCTGAAACCGCACGTTACACTGCTTTAGTTGCCAAGGACATTAAACAAGCCACAAAAGACATGTCCAAGGTCTTACAAGTAGAGCTTGAAGTTGAAGAAAGGGCAGAGGACCCAAAACTGAACTATGGATTGTTCTCCAAGGAATTCCTAAGACGCCATGGGCTTCCACTCCTTGGGTGTACCTCAACTTGGTTCTTGCTTGACATTGCTTTCTACAGCCAAAATTTGTTTCAAAAGGATATTTTTTCGGCCATTGGATGGATTCCAAAGGCAGGCACCATGAATGCCATTCATGAGGTTTTCAAGATCGCTAGGGCACAGACTCTCATCGCGCTTTGCAGTACTGTCCCAGGGTACTGGTTCACAGTCGCATTTATTGATATCATGGGAAGGTTTGCAATCCAACTTATGGGATTCTTCTTCATGACGGTGTTTATGTTTGCCATTGCCTTCCCTTACAATCACTGGATCAAGCCAGACAACCGTATCGGATTCGTGATTATGTACTCCCTCACCTTTTTCTTCGCCAACTTTGGACCAAATGCAACCACTTTCATTGTTCCTGCTGAGATCTTCCCAGCTAGACTAAGGTCCACATGCCACGGAATATCAGCTGCGACAGGTAAGGCTGGAGCCATTGTTGGAGCCTTCGGGTTCTTATATGCGGCTCAATCACAGGATCCAGCCAAGACAGACGCAGGATACCCACCGGGTATTGGAGTTAAGAATTCATTGATCGTGCTTGGTGTTATCAACTTTATTGGTATGCTCTTCACGTTCCTTGTCCCTGAGCCAAAGGGCAAGTCCCTTGAAGAACTCTCCGGTGAAGCTGAGGTTGAGAAATGATTACGCCGTCATATTGTTAATATATATATTTGTTATTCGTTTTGTCATTTTGATTTTTCATTTCTTTTTTTTGTGATATAATATTGTGCACCTCTACGTTGGCTTTTTGATTTTTATTAGTATGTAAGTGTAACCATTGACCCGTTTTCAAAGAACTACTAAGAAGCAAATTCATGTTATGTTTTGTACGGTAAAACAAGTCTTCGCCTTTTAACAACGGCACATGTAATACAAATGAAAATATTTTTATTTTAATAATTTTATACTTCTTCTTTTTTTTTAATTGAATGTTAAATTTATTTAAAACCCAAAAAAACTGTTTTAAAATGAATGTTACTATAATGCTGAAACAATTGAGTTAGAAAACTGAGCAGATAAGTTCAAAGAGACTGTAATTATGATGAGAACTATGGGAAACGATACTCAAAGTATTTGCAGAGCTCTTCGTCGTAAGCATGGTTACCCTTATTCCGGATGGAGCTGAATCTGTTTCTATTAGTCTTGTCGATGAGTGAAACTAGACAGCCGGTGATGCGTGAGTTTCTCCGTACCGTCTATTGTTTCTTTCACGCCAGACGTGATATAGAGTTACTTGGAATGCGTATCGTATAGTGAAGATTTTTGTTCGGCTGTAGTTTGAGCTCGTGACCAGGGTGATCAAGTGATACCAAGAGGTGGAGAAGTCAGTTGCCAAGAAACTGCCCATCAACGAAGTCCAGACTTCAGCTAAATAGTTGCATAAGAAGAACAAATGGTCACGAGTTTCATCAATGGCTCCACAGAAAATACAATCAGTGCATTGGTCAGGGCAGGCCCGGCTCATATCTATGGCGAGAGGGGCGGTTGGCCAGGGGATCAATTTTTTTTTAAAAAAAAAACTTAAGCAAATGGGGTCCAAAAAAAGGAAAAAAAAAATTTATGTTGAAAAAGGTTCAAAAAAATCTATGATGCGGAGTCTCTTTTCCATTACCGATTTGGTGCTGTACAATATAAGGATGATGACTAGCATAAACACAGCTGTAATCATGAGTCACCTAGTTCTAAATTATTCTCTAAGTCTCTATATAAGACAATGTGACTCAAGATTGTAAGGTGTCCGGAAACTATAATAAAAAATCAAAGTTTATCAAAATTCTTCTTTGATCTTCACTGTATCAGAGCCATTGTAAACTTTCACAGGTGCTTCAATGGCTACTTTGTATCCTTTTCCTGACAACAATCATGTCACAAGTACTGTTACTATCAAGCTAAACAACACCAACTTACCTTCTATGAAAACTCAGTTTGAGTCTCTCTTGTCTTGTCAAAAGCAGATAGGATTCATGAATGGTGCTGTCACAGCTCCACCTCGTACTACCTCAACAACAAACATAAACATTGTCACAGAGGTTCCTAATTCACAGTATGATGCATGGTTCTGCACAGATCAGCTCATTTTTTCTTGGCTATTTGGCCCTCTGTTTGAAGAAGTACTCGGGTTTGTTCACAACATTACTACCTCTAGAGATGTCTATATTTCCTTATCTGAGAACTTCAATAAGAGTAGCATTGCTAGGGAATTTACTCTTCGCCATATTTTGTGGGTTCTGGAGAAAAAAAGACATGTCTTTTGCTGCTTATTGTCGTGAGTATATAGCTATTTGTGATGTCTTGAGTTTTATTGGTAAACCCATTGATGAGTCCCTAAAGATATTTGGGTTTTTAAATGGGTTGGGTCATGAATATGATCCAATCACAATTGTTATTCAAACCTCTCTAAGCAAGGTCTCTCCTCCAAGCTTTGGTGATGTTGTTTCTAAAGTCAAAAGCTTTGACACCAAGCTTAGTTCATATAGTGTTCGTGACTCTATTACTCGACATCTAGCTTTTCAAGCTCATCAAACTGGATATGGCAACTAATCCAGAGGAGGCTACCATGGAAGGGAAGATCTTGAGGACAGAATAGAGGACGTGGTGGTTACTCTTCACGTGGCAGGGTTTTCTCAACATCAATCCAATCCTCAAGCATCTGGAGAATGATCTGTCTGTTAGTTTTGAGGGCGTGTTGGTCATCTTGCGTCTGACTGTTGGAATTGGTTTTATCACAACTACTAGCATCCTGATGTTGCTCAAGTGTTCTCCTCTCTGCAAGTCTCTAATGGTAATGACTATGTCACAGACTCTGGTGCTACAACTCATGCCACTCCCTCCACTACTAATTTGCAGTCTGCAACAACATACAATGGGAATGATACTGTTTTGGTTGGAGATGGAACATACCTTCCAATAAACCATGTTGGATCCACCACAATTGCTTCTTATGCAGGTAAACTCTCATTATATTACGTTTTGGTCTTTCCAGATATGGAAAAGTCTCTTATTTCTATCTCTAAACGGTGTTATGATCTGCCTTGTGGAGTTTGGTTTGATGTTAATCAATTTTTTGTTGTTGACTTGACCACTCAGAAGGTGGTGGCAGAGGGTCCTCGAAATAGTGAGTTATATATGCTGGAGAATCAAGAATTTGTAGCTCTCTTCGATAATCATCAGTGTGCAGCTTCTAAAGACACTTGGCATCATAGGCAGGGTTGTGCCTATCTTTATAGGAAAAGGCAAGTGCCTTAGGCCACACTAAATATAACAAATTTATGGGCCACATTTTATAGAAACTATCTTAGTATTCCACACTGTTTTACCTTTTTAGTGGTCAATAATATTCCAAGGCTATATTCTACGAATACTAATACTTATTCATTTATGAGAGAATTTTTCTATTTTCAATGCTTTTTAAAGTCTTGCTTTTCAAGTTTAAAGCTTAGATACATGTTTTTCTTATACCAATAATAATAATAATACTCGCACGCTTCAATATTTTGCCTTATGCCTCTAGATCCCTAGGTACGGCACTGATCATAGGCTTGGGCATTCAAATTCTTAAGTTCTCCAACAACTTAAGAACTGCAAGGAAATCAGTTTGAATAAGAATAGATGGGGAAGAATAATAGATTTTCAGTTATTTTCTTCGAATTCTCGAGTATTTTGTCCCCTGGATCGGATACATTGTGATCTTTGGGGACCATCACCAGTTGTATCAATCAAAGATTTAAATACTATGCTGTTTTCGTGGATGATTTCTCAAGATTCACTTGGTTTTATCCTATGCGTGCAAAGTCTGAATTTATTTCTATATTCAAACTATTTTAGAGTGGTGGAGGAGGAGAGTTAACAAGCAATGCTCTTAAACATCATTTGTCAGAAAATGGTATCATTCACAGAATCTCTTGTCCTTATACACCAAAACAAAATGGGATTGCTGAAAGAAAATATAGACATATAGTCGAACTTGGTCTGTCAATGATGTTTCACAGTCGTACTCCTCTTCATCACTGGGTAGAAGCTTTCTTCACAACAAGCTTCATCACAAATCTGCTTCCTTCTGCAACTCTGAATAACTGCAGTCCATATGAAGTTCTGTTCAGTCAAAAATCAAATTATTCAATGCTGAGGGTTTTTGGTTCTGCTTGTTATCTCTATCTTAGCCCTATGGCAAGCCACAAATTTGATCCAAGATATCTCCAATGTATTTTTTTGGATATCATACTCAATATAAAGGCTATCGGTGTCTCTATACTCCAACGAGCAAGGTCTACATCTCAAGACATGTTGTATTTGATGAAGGTTGCTTCCCATTTCAGCAACAATACAAATGGCTGATTCCTGCATATCAAACGCCGCTTCTCCAAGCTTGGTAAGCTGCTTCAGCATCTTCACAACCAGTTCCTGCATCAGATCAGTCAGCATCCTCACCAGTTTATCCAAGTCAAATGAAGAAATCAACACCAGTTCAGGATCATGAACATGTTCATATTAACATAGAAGAAGATGAGAATATTAAGATTCTTGGTGAGACTGACAATTCTTCGAATGAAGAGACTGAAAGTTCTTTTGCAGACGAAGAAGCACATGAAGAACAACAAAAAGAGCAACACAAATAAATCATTCATCCTATGACTATTAGAGCTAAAGCAGGAATTCATAAGCCTAACACTAGGTATGTTCTTCTTACTTCAAGGTTAGCTCCTGAAGAACCAAAAAATATTACTGCTGCTCTAAAACATCCTGGCTGGAATGATGTTGCCCATGATGAAATAAGAACGATTCACATGTTACACACTTGGGATTTGGTGGAACCTATAGAGGATATGAACGTTTTGGGATGTAAGTGAGTTTTTAAAACCAAACTCAAACCTAATGGGTGTGTAGACAAACTTAAAGCTCGTCTTGTTGCCAAGGGTTTTGATCAAGAGGAAGGACTGGATTATCTTGATATAGCGACTGCAAAAGATTGGGAGATCAAACAACTTGATGTCTCTAATGCCTTTCTTCATGGAAAATTGCAGGAACCAGTTTTTATGTTGCAACCTTCTGGTTTTGTTGATATGCAGAGACCATCTCATGTTTGTCGACTTACAAAGGCTTGGTATGGTCTCAAACAAGCTCCAAGGGACTGGTTTGATACCTTCAGCAAGTACTTGATCGAATTTGGATTCACCTGCAGCAAATCTGATCCCTCGCTATTCACATATCATAATAATTGTAAACTTTGGTTTTACTCATGTATGTTGATGATATGCTTCTTTCAGGGAATGATCAAAGTCTACTACAAGCTCTACTCATGTCCCTGAACAAACATTTTCCTATGAAAGATCTTGGAGCTCCTAGCTATTTTCTTGGTGTTGAGATTCAAAAGTGCTCTACAAGATTCTTTCTTCATCATACAGCCTATGCCAAAGATATTCTCCATCAATCTGCTATGTCAAACTTCAATCCAATGCCAACTCCACTTCCACAAAATTTGGACAAATTGAATCATGAACTTTTCTATGAGCCAACTTACTTCAGAAGTCTTGCAGGGAAGCTCCAATATCTCACAATCACCAGGCCTGACATCCAATTTTCAGTCAATTTCGTGTGTCAAAGGATCAATGAACCAACAGTCTCTGACTTTGGTCTTCTCAAACAAATTCTGAGATACATCAAAGGTACTTTACATATGGGATTATATCTAAGAAGGAGCCCCAATCTGTCTCTTTCAGCTTTTTGTGATAGTGATCATGCTGGTTGCAAGAAGACTCGATGCTCCACCACAGGGTTATGCGTTCTTCTTGTTCCAAACCTCATCAGGAGGCCAGCTAGACGACAAGAAGTTGTCTCAAACTCGTCATCAGAACCAGAATACAGGGCTCTTACAGCTACTTCTCACAAGATAACCTGGCTTTCCTTTCTTCTCCGTGATCGGAGAATCTCACAACAGTTTCCTACCTTGCTCCAATGCGACGATCTCTCTACAGTGTACTTAAGTGCTATTCCAGCTCTTCATAAACGGTCTAAGCACTTTGACACTGATTTTCACTACCTCAGGAAACAAGTAGCATTGGGGCACATTGAGACAAAGCATGTTCTAGCACAACTTCAGTTGGCCGACAAATTTACTAAGTCCTTACCAAAAAGAGAGTTCGATGATCTCAGAAGCAAACTCGGTGTTGGTGCTTCATCCACCATGTGTTTGAGGGGAAATATATGTGAGATATGTAAGATGGGCCAGAAAACAGTCCAACAAGAAAGAAGCCCAAATAAGAAGTCTAGTCAACACTCCCAAGTTAAGACAAAGTTGATTGTACCTGATGGAGAGCCTCTTCTCCATAACCGATTTGGTGCTTGCAAGATAAGGATGATGACTAGCCAAAACACAAGTGTAATCATGAGTCATCTAGTTCTAGATTGTTCTCTAAGTCTCTATATAAGACAATGTGACTCAAGATTTTAAGGTGTCCTGAAATTGTAATAAAGAATCAAAGTTTATCGAAGTTCTTCTTTTATCTTCATATCATTCAAGGTTCTCCATAATGAGATATCATTACTCAGCATTTGATCTATTTGTCTCAGATTGTCAGTGCGATAATGTTGTCTATTGTAATCTTTTTGCTTCCTCAACTGTGGCTGTAGACGGAATTCCATATCAATAAAACCTCTGCTGCCTGTGACCTAATGCAAGCTTTCCCATGCTCAACCAATTGTCATACCAGAATGAACTTCCATTATGCACTTCCACCTTATGAAATTGTTTTGCTATATATCTATATTTCAAGAGTTTTCTCCACGTCAATGATCCTGCACTTGTGTTATCCTTTGTTGTCCAGAAAGTATTGTTTTTAAGAAACGTACTCGATATTCAGGCGACCCAGAGTGAATCCGAACCTGATACTATACGCCATACGAGCTTAAGGCAACTGCATTTTTTTTTATACTTTCCATAACTCTATTCAAAATAGTATATATACATTTCTATATTATTAATTTATATATATATATAAATATTTACATTAAAAATAACAGTCTTTTTTTTCCGTCAATTGCATCAAGTCAATTATCTAATTCTATTCTATTTGTTTGTACACTTGAGTTATAGCATTTAAAAGTGTTGCTGGATGTTGTCGAAATCTGATTTGGATTTCTATTCTCCAAAGAATTGTTTCCTATTAAAAAAAAACTCGCGCAAAAATATTGTGATGACTTTTCAACAAAGTATTAAATCTGTCCTTAAAAGCTTACGCTGTGCCACCTTTTAACTAAATCAAAACACGATCGTTCGGGGTTCGGTCTTTAAAAAAACTAGCCCAAACAAAATTACGAATTCCAGGTCGGTTCGGCAAAAAGTTTTTATTTTTTTTCACAGCCTAAAAATATCGTTTTGTCTGACTTTACCCGGTTGTCTCATTGATCGACAAATAACAAATTGATACAGCAATACGACGCTGACTTTTGCAGCAACTGTATACTACTATACTAGTAGTAATTAACAAAGATGATTTGTTGTGATTGCTACAGCTATTAAAATAATGCACGTATAGGTTTTGCATTAACTGTAAAACTGCATTATATAGTATTGATATGGAGTATATACCATGATATATAAAATAAAATTGTAAATTACGTATGAATACATCAGCTCAGCGTTTTTTAGTGGGAGCCTTGTTACTTGATACTTGAATTAGTTTTGACCCACAAATATCTAGCTCTAAAATTGTTTAATTTGGACATAGTTTCTAAAATAACATTTAACATAATTCACTTTTGTTTCACACAGACTAAAGTTTTGTAGTCTTATTTTTCCCTTTTACGAAAAGAGTTGACTTTTTATGGACAATGATGTTTTAATTAATCTAAGTTGCAACTAGAGTGGACCAGAGTATTGAGATACGTGATTTGTCATATATATAAGATAACTTGTTAGATGGTTTGCAATAAATCATGAGGTAATTAAATAAAAGAAACTTGTAACATGAAAACTCACATGAACATATCGATTGCGTTTGCCTAAAGTCAAACCAGTAACTCCGAGAATCAAAATGAAATACGTTTTGTCGACAACAATAGCAATCAAAATACTGACAAAAAAAAATCAGGACTATAAAAAGTTATTAAAGAACTGCCAAAACAACCAATTCTTCGACATTCCATGGCAGATGAATAAAATACAACGACTATATTTTTTAAAGGTTTTCTAATAAATTAATAATTTCTCTGAAAAAATACGGCGAAATCTTTTGACCAAAAGAAGTGGATGATATGCATCAAAATTTATTAATGGTAATAATAATATTAAGGAAACAGTATTAATGGTAATAAACACTTTGCAATACCATCTTTTCAAAATTTCAACTTTTTTACAACAAGTACAAGAAGAGTTTATTACCGTTCAAGGTTGAACACCTGTAAAATCATTACCGGGATAGGTTTCTCAAAATGAAAGGCAAAAACTTTTTTTTTTCTTTAATTTATTCCGCCCTATTAAAATTTTCATATAAATGCGTGAAATTACAGCCAACAGTTATAATTACACAAAGCTGAAAATTTTCTTATGAACTTGCATCCATTAACTTGTAATTTATTAATAAATCGTAATATATGTGATTCAAAACCCAGACCTATTGGTTGAAAATATTGATTAAACTGATCAACCATTGGATCAAATGAATTTCAACAAATCAAAAGTTTAACATTAAAATATCATATATATGCACATATATATAGATTTATAAATAGATGTGTAGATATAGATATTTATTAATAAATCTAACTCATATTAGAAATTAAATTTTATTTTCAAATTTTATTGTCAATTACTTCTTCTGCTTCACAAAAAGTATTATTTTACGGGAAAAATTTTGTTTCAAAAAGAGTGTCATTCTACATTTCCAGTGTGATTTTAATGTTAAATTTTCTAATTTACTCCTAAACTCAAAGCTCATTGATATATCATGGTTTTTGTGGTTTTTAACCATGATATAAGGAGTCTTTTAGAGTTTTTTATTTGTTTTCTATGATGTTTTTAGGCTTTACAGGTTTTCTAGGATTTTAGCATGGATGGAGTATAGTGGAACATTAATCTCGAAGAAACGAACTTGGAGTCAGAACAGAGAGGGAGTGTCGATCGACACTGCCTTAGCATCGATCGACACCATGTTCAGCCGATGAAAAATCACAAACTTGGAAGTTTTACAAATTTACCCAAAGTTTTCTATAATTGCAACACAAGTCCTTGACGTGTTTTAGGACATATAAATAGTATTTTTTAGGTTTTACAAACCCTTAAGTTTTATTCTACCAAGTTTTTATTTTTCTGCAACCCTGTGAGATTTTGAGAGCTTTGGAGAGAGAGATCTGCTTTGTAGAGAAGAATTTCTTGAACTCCCTTTTACTCTTTTTAATTTGAATTGCTTATTATTCAAAATGATGATTTGTTCTTCATTAAACATATATGAGTAGTTTGCTTGTTAGGTTTATGGTTTTTCACAGAGATTTTATGAATTATTATATCTGTTTATTTAGGATTATTTATCTTTCTAGATCTTCATCATAGGTTTTTCTTCATATTAATCCATGATTGGCCATCTAGAATTTATACCTTAGGAAAATAAATTGATATGAGAATATAATTGATTTTCCTGATAAAACCTTTTGATGAGCAAAATTACTTTCTGCAAAGAGATTTGATTTAATAATTTTGTGAACAATTTAAACCTATTTTCAAAGCTGATTTATTACCTAGAATTTTGCAAAGAGATTTGGATTTTCTGGTTTTAAATTTAGATAATATTTGCAGTGAGAACTGATTTATTTTACATAAGTTTTTAGAGTTCTAGATCTGATCTTAATTGCTTAAATCCTAATTTATTGATTGATTTAATATTTCATAATTTCCTGAGAAATTCCCTAGGCCTAGCTTTTTGATTTTCTGAATTTACAACAGTTTTATTTAATGTTTTGCATTGTTATTTCAATTAAAATTAATTTCTTTAGCTTAAACATAAAACTCTATAATTTATTGTGTAATCTAGAGTCCTTGTGGAATTCGACCCTTAAGTATTACATTGACCTCTTAATTTGAGAGAGTAGCTCTAGGGTATAATTTGAGCATATAACATTTTGGCGCCGTTGCCGGGGACTCTTTGATCTACCATTAGATTTGAGTTTTTTTTTTTTTTTTTTTTTTTTTTTTCATTATGGGCCACAACTGGCGGCCCATTAGCCAAATTCCTACATGTGTAGGAGCTGGGATTCGATCTCGGGTGTGATGGTGCCTTCTACAAATGGACTTATCTCCTGCCACTGCACTAAGGTCATTTCACATTAGATTTGAGTTTTTAATTTCGTCTAAATTTTTCTTTTTATTTTCTACTTACACGTTTTGGTTTTTCTTCTCTTTGGTGTTTCAGATGCATGCCTCCTATACCTCACACAAGGAGCAACAAGACTGGTCCTACTGTGAATCTTTCATACCAAGAGTTGGGAAAACTTGAGCGTGAGAACAGAAAAGCAGTCAAATCTTTGAAGATGGTTAACCCAATCATTCTGATGCGTGATGAGAATGGTGCTTTGAGGGATCAAGAGGGCCACTTGCGCAATGAGCAGGGCCAAAAGCTTGATGCAGAAGGCAATGTGATTGCTGAACCTGTTGTCAACGAGCAGGCTGTCATCAACCAGCAAGCTAAGCCGAATCTTAGTGTTGATCGACACCAACAAGAGGGTATCGATCGACACCCACCTGCAGTAGACATACGTGGAGCTGCCAACCACGTCCATAACCCAGTTCGAAGACAGGATCAAAACCGGGATCTGATCAGGACTATTGCAGACTTCAACAGAGCTGATTTGATGTATGAAAACCGCTCTGCAATTGTTCCACCTCCATTTCCAAGGAATGACTTTGAGCTGAAGCCTTCTCTAACTTGCCAAATGAGAAGGCTCTGGATCATATTGAACACTTTGAAGACCTGGTGACTAGTATCAAAGCCAATGGAGTGACTGAATACTACATCTACTGCAAGCTTTTCCCATATTCACTTGCAGGAGAAGCATCCTAATGGTTGAAATAGTTGTCAGCTGGATCTTTGACATCTTGGCAACAAGTTAAAGTGGTTTTTCTCAACTACTTTTATGATGATGCAATGTCAGATGAACTAAGAGTCAAGCTGTCCTCTTTCAAACAGAGACCAAATGAGGCTTTCAAGGCAGCTTGGGTGAGATTCAAAGCCTATCAGAGGGACTGTTCACACCATGGTTTTTCAAGGGTACAGCTGTTGAGTATCTTTTTCAGAGGAATTGACTGGGAATATCAACTAGCTTTGGATGCTGCAAGCCATGGAAACTTCAAGACAAGATTTCTAGAAGATGCTGAAGCTTTGATTGAGAATTTGGCTTCCAGCAATAGCACTAAGAGAGCAGATACTGAAAGTAAGAGATTGCATGGAGGATTTGATTCAAACCAGCTAGCTTATGTTAATGCTAAGCTTGATTCAGTTCACAATCTCCTGGTTGGTAAGAAATCAGTTCAATTTGCTGCTGAAGTTGAATCATTAGAGCCACAACCTGAGACTGAGAATGAAGAAGCAGATGTCAACTTTGTATATGGGAATCAGTGTCAGAGATTCGGTAATCAGCAAAGCAACAAGCCTTACAGTGGGAACTTTTCAGGTTATACTCCCAAACCGGATTACCAGAAGCAGCAACAGAACAATGGTTATACTAGAACCTATGAGAACTCATCTTATCAGTCTCCTCCTCCACAGACTTCTTCTGAGAGTAGAATGGAAGCTAATATAGAGCAACTTTTGCAGGGTCAGGAGCAGTTGACAGTGACATTCAATGGAAAGATTGACAATATCTACAATGAGCTGAATGGGAAGATAGAAGCATTGAACATTCATGTCAAGAAGTTAGAGAATCAAGTTATTCAGACTGATGAGTCTGTCAAATGACAAGAGGGTTTTCTTCCTGGAAGAACTAAGTCAAACCCTAAGCATGCTTGCAATGCCATATCAGTGAGAGATGAAGATGATGGTGAATGTGCTTCTGCAGAACAGGGAGAGAATTTGATAAATCTGCCAAACCCAGATGATGGTGTCGATCGACACCACCTTGGTGTCGGTCAACACTCATCTCAGACAGAACCAGGAACTGCAAAATTTCAGGTTCCAGCAGTTGAGAGGGTGTACCAACCTAAGATTCGTTTTCCTAAGCCAAGAAAGTCCAAGCAGGATATGGAGGAAGCTAGATGCAAGGGAATGATGGACAAGGTGATGATAGAGATACCTTTGGTTGATGCAGTCAAATTTTCTCCTAGGATTAAGCGCTATGTTAAGAGAATGATATCCAACGGTTTGAGCCCTGAAGAAGTAGCTTTGCTAACTAAGGATGTTAGTGCAATTCTGTTGAACCAGCCTGTTCAAAGGAACAAGGAGAGAGAGCAGGAAGTGGTTGTCTCTGAGAAAAGGAGTGCAATGATTCATTGTAGGACTGCTAAGAAGTTACCAGATCCTGAAAGCTTTGTACTTGATTGCTCAATCTCAGCAGGAAGATTTTCTCACTCACTTTGTGATCTTGGCTCTAGTATCAACGTGATGCCACATTCTGTTGCTGTGAGACTTGGGATGACATCATTCAAGCCAACTCATATTTCTCTTATCTTGGTTGATCGCTCCAGAAGAAATCCTGAAGGTGTTTTAGAGGATATTCCAGTTAAGGTTGGGAACTTCATGATTCTCACTGACTTTGTGGTGCTGCAGTATAATAAAGAACCTAACGATCCTCTCATCTTGAGAAGATCTTTCTTGGCTACAGCTGGTGCCATCATTGATGTGAAGAAGGGGCACATAGCACTGAATGTGGATGGTTTAAGTATGAAATTTAAGATGGATAAGCTGATGAGGGCTTGACTACTATGTAAATGCGGATGAGGCAATAATAAAGTGCAGAAAGTAAAGAACACAAGAACTTTGTTAACGAGGTTCGGTTTTTCCTACTCCCCGGGACCACGTCCAGATTTCGATTCCACTAGAACAAGAAAGCAAATACAACCTATTCGCAAATGCGTAAATTAAGCATAACCCTCTTAATTCACCACTCCGTTCTATAACATGAAATCTTAAGGATAAATCTCTACCCTTAACTAGACTAACACCAAGCCTAGATTCAAACCAAGATAACCTAACCTTGGGCTAAACTCCCCCTGAGCCTAGACTTCAGATCTTCAACTCTCTTGAGCAACCTTCACACACACGCCACACTGACGAACAAATAAGCTTGAACAACACAAGCACCAAACTGCAAAACTAAGTTGCACACAACCACAGAAAGCTCTCTAGGATTCTAACCTTTATGCTTTAGCTCTCTTACTTCTCTAGGACGTGCCTAACACCTCCTTATATACCCATCAATACTTCCTAATCACCATAGGAGAAGATTTCCAAATCCCATAAGAAAAAGACTTTTTCCTTTTTGCTATTTTCCTTTTCCTTGTAAAACGCCAATTTACTCAACCAAAGAAATAGTAGTTTTCCTCTTCAATATATCCTCAAACCGTCCTTCAATATTGTCTTCTCAAACCTTCTAGAAACTTCTCACACACATAAAACACCAACAATCTTGTATCACGTCTTGAATCACACAGACACTACTTCAGCCATTCAATACATCTTCATTCTCCGCCTTTTTGACTATGCTTGTGAACTCATCAGTTCAAACACCTAAACAACATCACTAGACACATCTTCATTCTCCCGCTGAATGAGTCACAATATGGGGAAAACTAACAGGAAAATTCTCCCCGCTTTGCAATACGCGGTTGATAGCCTTGTACACCACCTCCAAAGAAATCATCTTTTCTAACCCAAATCTCGTTGCGCCTTAGACCTCCATGATTAACCTCTTGAATGAACCTGAAACATTTCCTCTTAATATGTCCTTGAACTCCACAATGATAACATGTAGGACGTTGAAACCTTACATCATAAGCATTCTCCATTCGGCTCCTCTCTCTCAACAATCTAAAACATCTTGGCCTAATATGCCCAACAACACCACAATGATGGCAAATAGGTCGAAATACTTGTCTAGGTGCACTCTGCAATTCAGAGATTTTTGTACCACATCCTTTCACAAATACAGTCTCTGAAGCAGTCTCTGAAGTACGCTTTGAAGCAGACGTGATTTTTCCACTTGAAACAAACACTGGATCCGATTTTGAAACTTTTCCTCCATATCCAAGACCACACTTATCGGTCTTGCCAATATTCAGAATATGATCCAACTTTTCTGTACCATTATTAAGCATCCTCAAATTTTTTTGAGTTTCTTCAAGTCGCACTTTAGCTTGTAAAGCTTCTTCCTCTTTTTCTGTTGCATTTTTCTCTGCTTCAACGATTTTAGCCTCTAACTTGAGCTTCTCCTTAATCAAAATTTAATTATCCTCAACTACCTTAAGCCAATGTGCATACAACTTCTCATAACTCTTACAGAGTTCTTCATAGCTCATATCCTCTGAATCACTATCACTCTCAGACTCATGCTCTGTTGCAGTTGTAGGTTTTGTTACAGATTCAGAAGCAGGTGCAGACACTGTTGCAGACGCTGATGCAGAATTATCTTCAAAAGTTGTAAACGCCACAAAATTCTTCAGATCTTCTTCATCATCTAGATCAGTTTCAGAATCACTAGTAACAACATTCATAGCCTTCTTCTTATGCTTTTGTAGATTAGCACACTCAGACCGTACATGACCATATCCTTTGCATTCAAAACATTGAACATTCTTTAATGAAGTCTTCATCTCTTCACCCATTCTATTTTTCTTCTCTTCGCCCTTACGCTTCAGAAATTTAGCAAATTGTCTTGTTAGCATAGCCATTGAATCTTCACAAGATAATACCTTAAGAGCTACTCCAGTGTCAACTTCCTTCTTTATTGCTTCCTTAACTTGATCATCTTTCTTCTTTACTCCTTCAGCTTCATATGCTTTGCTTAATTCAAAAGCCTTAAGAATCCCAACAAATTCATCAAAAGCCATCTCATCTAAATTATGAGCTTCTTCAACTGCAGAAATTTTTGACTCAAATTTTGCAGGCAATGACCGCTTCAGCTTCTTCACAAGCTTTTTGTCTTTGTACTGCTTTCCAAGAGCAAAAGCCTCATTAGATATATCACATAACTTAGCACTGAACTCAGCCACAGTTTCTTTTTCTTCCATCCTTAGATTCTCAAATTTTGAAGCCAACATATCCAACTTAGTTCTCTTAACACTTGAAGCACCCTCAAACATATTCTCCAAAGACTTCCATGCTTTCTGAGCTGATACACATTGAGAAATCAACTTGAAGTGGCTTGAATCAATAACATTGTAAATCGCAGTCTTGGCTGTAGAATTACAACTTGATAACTTTTTTCTCTGCAGCAGTCCACTTATCTCTTGGCTTAAGACACTCAACTCCTTTATCATCAACGAATTTAGGGGGCTCCCAACCAAGCTCAATCGAATTCCAACAATCTTCATCAAGGTTACTAATAAACGCTTGCATACGAACCTTCCAATATCCATAATTCGATGAATCAAGCAACGGTGGTCTTGTCATAGACGTGCCTTCTCTGTATGAAGTCATCACAACTGATTCAAAGCTCTGCCTTATTCTCTGAACTATCCTCACCCTTGATCTACCCGAAACTAGACTGACTCTCTATCGAGAACCCGCTCTGATACCACTTGTAAATGCGGATGAGGCAATAATAAAGTGCAGAAAGTAAAAAACACAAGAACTTTGTTAACGAGGTTTGGTTTTTCCTACTCCCCGGGACCACGTCCAGATTTCGATTCCACTAGAACAAGAAAGCAAATACAACCTATTCGCAAATGCGTAAATTAAGCACAACCCTCTTAATTCACCGCTCCGTTCTATAACATGAAATCTTAAGGATAAATCTCTACCCTTAACTAGACTAACACCAAGCCTAGATTCAAACCAAGATAACCTAACCTTGGGCTAAACTCCCCCTGAGCCTAGACTTCAGATCTTCAACTCTCTTGAGCAACCTTCACACACACGCCACACTGACGAACAAATAAGCTTGAACAACACAAGTACCAAACTGCAAAACTAAGTTGCACACAACCACAGAAAGCTCTCTAGGATTCTAACCTTTATGCTTTAGCTCTCTTACTTCTCTAGGACGTGCCTAACACCTCCTTATATACCCATCAATACTTCCTAATCACCACAGGAGAAGATTTCCAAATCCCATAAGAAAAAGACTTTTTTCCTTTTTGCTATTTTCCTTTTCCTTGTAAAACTCCAATTTACTCAACCAAAGAAATAGTAGTTTTCCTCTTCAATATATCCTCAAACCGTCCTTCAATATTGTCTTCTAAAACCTTCAAGAAACTTCTCACACAAATAAAACACCAACAATCTTGTATCACGTCTTGAATCACACAGACACTACTTCAGCCATTCAATACATCTTCATACTATTGATGGACAGACTTTTTCTGTTGAAAACGTTTCTGCTACACGAGCAACAGGCTCAGTGTCGATCGACACACCATCAGCATCGGTCGACACTCCTCCACATCCGAGACTGAACTTGTCCAGAACTGATGCTTCAAGTCAGAAAGCTGTTCCCAGACAGAAAGCCCCCCACTCCACACTCCAAGGTCCTCAGGTAAGGCAAAGGTATGCATCTTCTTTACCCAAACCTCCTTTTATCATCAATAAGATCTTCAAGGATACAAAAACTGTTTTTCAGTTAATTAAGCCACGAGATTATCGTAGAGCACTTGTTTCTTCTGTTAATGATTTTGCAGGATATAAGAGAAGCAAACCCATCCCTAAATCCCGCCCTGGTCCTGTTCCTCACATCCTTGGCAGACCTCATGCACCTAAAGCTTATACACCACCTTGGATGAAGAGGACATTCTCTCAGAAGCATTCAATGCCACGTTCTGATTCACCGAATGCCTGAGCTCCAGCCAAGTCAAGCTAATGACTGAAAACAAGCGCTTAGTGGGAGGCAACCCACTGGTAGGTTTTTCTTTTTCTTTTGATTTTCATTAATATTTATTTTATATTTCTTTTGTCAATCTTATGCTTGATAACACTTGGGACAGTGTTGTTTAAGTCTGGGGGGAGGTTAGTTACTAACTACATTTTAGTTTTTGAGTTTCAGTTGTGTTAGTCAAAACCATAAAGTTTGAGTCAAATATTTCAAACTTTTTTTTTGTCTTTGGGAATTATGATCTTGATTAATGATTTCTCTTATTTGTCTAACACTCTAATGATTATTTTACTATGCTTGATCTCAGAACTGAAGCCTAGAAAGACTATGATCCTTATCAACAATCCTGAAAGTCATTATTCAATGGATATCTGATTGATCTAACGTTGTCTTAACTTTTATCAGGATTTTAACCGGACTTAATCTCTTACTTTGGGGTTGGAAATCAGTGGACTAAACTTCTTCTTCGGGCCATACAAGACAGTGTAAATTTTTCAAAGTATGTCTCCCCTCTCTCTTCCCTTCAGTGTTTAAAAAAAAAAGATAATAAAAAGATGAGATGATTTTGATCAGCTTAGAGAGGTAGGTAAATTACCTGTGACCTCAGTATTCTACTCTTGAGTCAAATGATCACACAAAGCTTGGAAGCGAGGGGTAAGTAAATTACCGATGACCCCGGTATTCGCTTACACCTTTGATAAAAAAAGAAAAAGAAAAAAACAATTTGGGAGAAATCTACTCATTGGAAGTGATAAAAGGGAGAGGAAAGGAGATGTATGAAGAATGTCTTGGCTTGAAGAGAGTCCATATGCCACTGATGAATACACCCAAGGTAATAACTCACCTGTACTTGCTTTAATTTATGTAATGAGATGACAATGAAGATTTCAGAGATTCCAAAGGATTGTGGGATTTGAGTAAGGAATGTTGATGCTTATCATGGTTGAGTATAAGAAGTAAGTTCTTGAGTCAGGTAAATGAAGAGTGCGAATAAGAATCATCATGCAATTGAGTGAGTTCCCTGTTTTCAAACCTCTTTCATATGTCTAAGCTTATGTTTTGCTTGAGGGCAAGCAATGGCTAAGTCTGGGGGAGATGATACATCATGGTTTTTGTGGGTTTTAACCATGATATAAGGAGTCTTTTAGAGTCTTTTGATTTGTTTTCTAGAATGTTTTTCAGTCTTTACAGGTTTTCTAGGATTTTAGCATGGATGGAGTATAGTGGAGCAATTTGGATCATTTTGGAGCATTAATCCCGAAGAAACAAACTTGGAGTCAGAACAGAGAGGGAGTGTCGATCGACACTGCCTTAGCATCGATCGACACCATGTTCAGCCGATGAAGAATCACAAATTTGGAAGTTTTACAAATTTACCCAAAGTTTTCCATAATTGGAACACAATTCCCTGATATGTTTTAGGACATATAAATAGTATTTTTAGGTTTTACAAACCCTTAAGTTTTATTCTACCAAGTTTTTATTTTTCTGCAACCCTGTGAGATTTTGAGAGCTTTGGAGAGAGATATCTGCTTTGTACAGAAGAATTTCTTGAACTCCCTTTTACTCTTTTTAATTTCAATTGCTTATTATTTGGAATGATAATTTGTTCTTCATTAAACATATCTGAGTAGTTTGCTTGTTAGGTTTAGGGTTTTTCAAAGGGATTTTATGAATTATTAGATCTGTTTATTTAGGATTCTTTATCTTTCTAGATCTTCATCATAGGTTGTTCTTCATATTAACCCTTGAGTGGCCATCTAGAATTAGTACCTTAGGAAAATAAATTGATATGAAAATATAATTGATTTTCCTGATAAAACATTTTGATGAACAAAATTACTTTTTGCAAAGAGATTTGATTTAATAATTTTGTGAACAATCTAAAACTGTTTTCAAAGCTGATTTATTACCTAGAATTTTGCAAAGAGATTTGAATTTTCTGGTTTTAAATTTAGATAATATTTGCAGTGAGAACTGATTTATTTTACAGAAGTGTTTAGAGTTCTAGATCTGATCTTAATTGCTTGAATCCTAATTTATTGATTAAATTCATATTTCATAATTTTCTGAGAAATTCTCTAGACCTAGCTTTTTGATTTCTGAATTTACAACAGTTTTATTTAATATTTTGTATTGTTATTTCAATTAAAATTAATCTGTTTAGCTTAATCATAAAACTCTATAATTTATTGTGTAATCTAGAGTTTTTGTAGAATTCGACCCCTAAGTACTACATTGTCCTCTTAATTTGAGAGAGTAGCTCTAGGGTTTAATTTGAGCATATCACTCATTTCATTGAATTTAAATCAATAACTATTTACTTTCTCTCTATCACAAAGGATGATTTTATGATTTTTACATAAATTAAAAAAAACATTTAATGTTTAGCTATAAATACATTATTTATTCATAAAAAAATATTTCTTATAACTATTAATCAATAATAATTCATCAAAATTTTAAATTCTCAATTAATGAATCTTGAAATCTACAATTTTTTAGCATTAATTGATTAAAAAAATTACAGAAAATCAATATTTGTGATGCAAAAATAATTCCTAAAAGATCATCTTTTTTAATAAAGAAGAAATATTAAATAGGGGAAGAAAACATGTATAATTTAAGTTTTTTTTTTTTATTTTTTGTGAAATGTGTAAAAATGACATTTTTTGTGAAAAAGAAAGAGTAATATATAGGATTGACATTTACGGGTACGTACATACTTATTACGTAACTGAATTTGTCCCCTTGAGATAACAGCTATTTATTAAGAGGAAGAATTGATCAATGAAGTTGGACCATGGAATGCTTCCATGATTAGAATCTCACAGAGAAGTCATCTATACTAATAATAGATTATTAAAGAGAAGATACACTATGTGCAGACCATACAAATTACCCAGAAGAGCATGATAGATATGTAACGAAAGTGATGGCTAAACACATTAAAATTTAATTAAAATGTGGATATACCCTTAAGATGCCGGAGACTATGCTACTCCGATCTTCTCTATAAATGTCGACCGTCTCAGCCACCACAATCATAACCCTCACCACCTCTCTATCTCTCTCTTTCAATCTCGATAGTTCTCTCTCTTGCCTCGTCCTCCAACACCAATCAACAAAACGTGAGGGTAAGATTACGTACAAATTTATAATATGATCTTCATTCAAATATAAATTTGCACTTGTTTAAATGATTTGATTATTTATATCATTATATGTATAACGACAAAAGCTCTTCTGTTATAATTAGATTAAATTTTAAATTTGAAAAAAGAAATTGTATTACAAAAAGAAATTTAATACGTAACTTTTTACTTTTACTGCATGAAAACAGGAGAGACAAAAGAGACTCAGATGGCCGACCAGCAACTAGGAGTGCTAAAAGCACTCGATGTTGCGAAGACGCAACTTTATCATTTCACGGCGATTGTCATTGCCGGTATGGGTTTCTTTACGGATGCCTATGATCTTTTTTGTGTGTCCTTGGTGACGAAGCTCCTAGGACGCCTCTACTACTTCAATCCGGAGTCAGCAAAGCCTGGCTCCCTTCCCCCTCATGTTGCAGCAGCAGTCAATGGTGTTGCCCTCTGTGGGACTCTTGCTGGTCAGCTCTTCTTCGGATGGCTTGGTGACAAGCTAGGAAGGAAAAAGGTCTACGGTCTCACTTTGATCATGATGATCGTGTGTTCTATTGCTTCCGGTCTCTCCTTTGGAAACCAAGCCAAGGGTGTCATGACCACTCTGTGCTTTTTCAGGTACAACTATCACGGTCAAAACTATTTTATCCATGAAAATGAGATCATGCACATGATATTGAAACCTCCAAAACAAATAAAATATAAATATTAACATTTGAACTGTTATGTATAGGTTTTGGCTCGGATTTGGCATTGGAGGTGACTACCCTCTTTCAGCCACCATCATGTCTGAATATGCTAACAAGAAGACTCGTGGGGCTTTCATAGCTGCCGTCTTTGCTATGCAAGGTATCGGTATCTTGGCTGGTGGTTTTGTGGCTCTTGCAGTCTCTTCCATTTTCGACAAACAGTTTCCATCACCGACCTATGACCAAGACAGGGTTCTCTCAACGCCTCCGGAGGCTGATTACATTTGGCGTATCATTGTCATGTTTGGCGCTATACCTGCGGCCATGACCTTCTATTGGCGTATGAAGATGCCTGAAACCGCACGTTACACTGCTTTAGTTGCCAAGGACATTAAACAAGCCACAAAAGACATGTCCAAGGTCTTACAAGTAGAGCTTGAAGTTGAAGAAAGGGCAGAGGACCCAAAACTGAACTATGGATTGTTCTCCAAGGAATTCCTAAGACGCCATGGGCTTCCACTCCTTGGGTGTACCTCAACTTGGTTCTTGCTTGACATTGCTTTCTACAGCCAAAATTTGTTTCAAAAGGATATTTTTTCGGCCATTGGATGGATTCCAAAGGCAGGCACCATGAATGCCATTCATGAGGTTTTCAAGATCGCTAGGGCACAGACTCTCATCGCGCTTTGCAGTACTGTCCCAGGGTACTGGTTCACTGTCGCATTTATTGATATCATGGGAAGGTTTGCAATCCAACTTATGGGATTCTTCTTCATGACGGTGTTTATGTTTGCCATTGCGTTCCCTTACAACCACTGGATCAAGCCAGACAACCGTATCGGATTCGTGATTATGTACTCCCTCACCTTTTTCTTCGCCAACTTTGGACCAAATGCAACCACTTTCATTGTTCCTGCGGAGATCTTCCCAGCTAGACTAAGGTCCACATGCCACGGAATATCAGCTGCGACAGGTAAGGCTGGAGCCATTGTTGGAGCCTTCGGGTTCTTATATGCGGCTCAATCACAGGATCCAGCCAAGACAGACGCAGGATACCCACCGGGTATTGGAGTTAAGAATTCATTGATCGTGCTTGGTGTTATCAACTTTATTGGTATGCTCTTCACGTTCCTTGTCCCTGAGCCAAAGGGCAAGTCCCTTGAAGAACTCTCCGGTGAAGCTGAGGTTGAAAAGTGATAAATGTCACGTTCGTTTGTGGTTTGTTTGATTTTATTTTTCTTTTCAATACTTTGTATTTCCCTTCGCGTGATGCACTAAGGAAGAAAGTTTGTGATGTGGAATACTTCAATCTTACTGCCTGAGTGCAAATCTTGTAATCCATGCTTTATACTCTAATCTTTATAAAGTTTCATTTTTGGTACCATTTGCATGTTTCGTTAAAACTTCCACGAATTTCTTTTAGTGTTTAATTTTATCAGCACTAATTGTACTTAGTTTATTTTATTTACATCTCATGACTAATATTTCGTTAATATGCTAAAGTCAGGAATAAAAAACCCAATTTAATGTCAAGTGAACACAAGAATACTACTCTATTGATTAAGTCCACGGTTGTAACCTAGTGGTTCGTAATTATTCCATATCTATATAGTAAAATCTCTATAAATTAATAAAACTGGGACCATGAAATTCTTTTTATTTATAAAGATTAATTTATCGATAAATTAATAAAATTTTAATTTATGAAAAGATATTTTTTATTTTCATAATTTTAAAAATTTCTTTTATATTGAAAAAGATTAGAATAGAGATGAGCTCCAATAATAAAATTTTCTTTTTTTCTAATATAGTTTCACAACTTTTGGATGCGATTTTAGAAGAGAACATTAGAAACTTTTGATTCAACGAGAAAAAATAGAGATGAGGTCCAACAAGAATGCATTCAAGAATAGACAAACAACACTAAAATCAAATTTCACTACATATATATTTTTTAGTTTATATTATTATTAACTAATGATACTAATGGGACCATATGTTTTTTTTTTTTGACAAATATGAACTTTCATTCAATCTAAACCTCAATAAGAGGTGAGTTCTTGCAAGATGATTCAAGATAGACATAGAAAGCTAAAGATAAGGGCTCCATGAGCTTTACAAAGGGATTTTCAACTTGAAAAGTTTTACTATATTTGAGAAGTCTATTGGAACCAAAATGGAATTGTATTCGAAGTCAGGCTTCACGAAATCCTCGACCAACAGATGGTCATAAGCGGCTTTAGCTGATGACGCATTTGAGCTTGTAAAAGGATGTTCCATGGAGGGAACACTTGAGGGGTTTTTCGCCAACATGAGAGGGTTCAAGAGCATGGGATCAAAGAACTTTACGCTTTTAGGAACATACCTCATGATTCTAGGTGAAGCTATAACCGGGATTCGCAGGGAATGGGTGTCAAATCGTAACAAAGCAGGTGATTCATCCCTCACATGTAGCTCATGGCCATGGAGGTAAATGAATTCCACACAAAACTTGTAGTCAGTTTGGTCCTGGAAAATGTCAACAGACCCAAGCTTTCGATCTAATGGCAGTA
Source organism: Camelina hispida (assembly GCA_023657505.1). Classification (NCBI taxonomy): domain Eukaryota; kingdom Viridiplantae; phylum Streptophyta; class Magnoliopsida; order Brassicales; family Brassicaceae; genus Camelina; species Camelina hispida. Next base: position 29,905,632 of record CP094637.1, read on the forward strand.
GATGATACAAGGGATCAAAGGGTTTAAGAATAGGATTCAAGCAAGCTGTCGGATCAGATTCATAGTTATGGTTACACAAAGCAGGCATCCGAACAGAGCTAATAAACTGGCTTCTACAAACATATCTATCAAGCAACTCTGAAGACACTAATGTTCTGCTACCGAGGATTCCTCGACTTGACCAAGCAGAGATAACCGGTACTAAAGAAGTTGAACTTGACTTAAAACTCTCAGTAACATATCTAGGTATAGAAGTTCTAACGCTAGATATACATTGTCGAAAGTGGACCAGCAAATTCACACACTCATAAAGCAATGACCAAGCAGAATTCGGCAGCAGGAATTCAAGATATTTGAACGGATGTATCCAAAGGGATAACATTGGTAAGTATTAAGATGAACACGCCAATCCTTAGTCATATATGTTTATATGTCGTTTAATATAGTTTAAGAAGTTTCCTTTTGTTGATCTCTTTGTATCCATCTAAATAGATTGTAACTAGGTCAATATTTGTTAAGGAATGAGAATCTCTTCTTCTCCTCTATTCTAACCTAGCCGCTCTCTCTTCCTCTCCTTCTCTCTTGATCATTCTATCTCATACTCTATTCTTCTCATTCTCATATGTTCGTAATTCTTACATGGTATCATAGTAGTAACGCTCGTATTCTACAAAATCTTAGTTTGTTTTCTTTTTATTCCGCACCAAATTCAGTTTGAAAATCTCTCATGGATCTCAGCAAAATGTTAATCATTCCGGTTACACTCAAGGGTGGAAACTACTTGCTATGGGCAAGGACTACAAATACAGTGTTGTGTGGTCATGGACTTTGGAAGCACATTGAGAAGAATGAAGCTACAAAGGAGATAAGGACTACACAAGAAGAAAAGGAGATCGTGGCTTGTGATGGTGACAAATGGTTCCAAGAGAATCAAAGTGTCTTGGCTTTTATCTAAAACTCCTTGGATGCTCCGATCCTCGAGTCGTATTCTTACTGCAAGACGGCTAAGGATCTTTGGGATACCTTGAAAAATGTGTTTGGAAATGTCTCAAACCTCAGCCATGTATTTGAGGTAAAGAGAGCCATCAACAACCTTAATCAAGAAGAGATGGAGTTCACCAAACATTTTGGGAAATTCATATCTCTTTGGGCAGAGTTAGAGATGTTAAGACCTAACTTGGTGGATCAAGTGATCCTAAACGAACGTCGTGAGCAAGATAAAGTGTTTGGTCTTCTCTTGACGTTAAACTCATCTTACAATGATCTCATCAAACATATCCTCCGTTCAGATAAACTTCCAAGTCTGGAAGATGTGTGTAATCAAATCCAAAAAGAGCATGGCTCGATTGATCTGTTTGGAGCTAAAGGAGATCTTATCACCGCCAACAAAGGAGAGGTTGCTGCAGCGAACAAGGTTTACTACAAAAATGATGGGAAGAACCGTGTCATATGTGACCATTGTAAGAAACCGGGTCATTACAAGGATAAATGCTGGAATCTTCATCCTCACCTCCAACCAAGAAGTGTTAATCCAAAGGCAAACCAAGCATGTGGATATGGTGAAGGTCAAGCTCATGTGATGACTCAAACCACTGGAGGTAATGGAGTAGCACAAGCAGCCTCCTCGGAGCTGGTGAGGAGGTCCGATCTCGATGCTCTCATCAAGGCTCTAAAAGAGTCTTCTGGTAACGCTTATCTCACTCTTAATGCTATGAACCTCTTATTGTGGATTTTGGAGCTTCTCACCATATGATTAGTGACTCTAAGCTAATTAGTGATATCAAACCAACTTTAGGGAATGGGATCAAAGCAAATGGAGATAAGATACCGATTAAGGGAATTGGAAATTTAAATCTGTTTGATAGAACCTCTAAAGCGTTTACATGCCTAGCTTCACTTCGAAATTGTTATCTGTTAAGAAGGTGACTAATGATCTTAATTGTTATGCAATCTTTGGTCCTAATGATGTGTATTTTCAGGATATTGAAACAAGTAAAGTTCTTGGCAAAGGAAGCACTAAAGATGATCTTTATGTGCTTGAGGATTCGAATCTCACCACTGCTTTATCTTCTTGCTTTAAGTCAATAATCGATGAGACAAATGATTCAATTTGGCATGCTAGATTTGGTTATCCTCATTTTCGTGCATTGCAACTAGTTTTACCTAGTTTTTCTTTTAAAAATTATGATTGTGAAGCTTGCATCCTTGGTAAACATTGCAAAACAGTTTTTCCCAACTCTTCTACTATGTATGAGCATTGTTTTGATTTGATTCATTATGATGTTTGGACTTCACCATGCTTGTCTCGTAAAAATCAGAAATATTTTGTCACTTTTATTGATGAAAAATCGAAATGCACTTGGTTAACTTTGCTTCCATCTAAGGATCGAGTTCTTGAAGCTTTTCTAAACTTTCAGAATTATGTGACTAACCAATTTAATGCTAGATCAGATAATGGTGGGGAGTACACAAGTCATCTGTTTAAACAACATCTGGCCAAACATGGGATTGTACACCAAACAAGTTGCCCCTATACGCCTCAACAAAATGGTGTAGCTGAAAGGAAGAATAGACATCTTATGGAGGTTGCCCGGTCCATGATGTTTCACTCAAATGTACCAAAGAAGTTCTGGGGAGATGCAGTCGTCACAGCATGCTATCTGATCAATCGAACCCCAACAAAAATATTGGGTGATATCTCTCCATTTGAAGTGCTTAACAAATTAAACCATCTATTAATCACTTACGTGTATTTGGCTGTGTATGTTATGTCATAAAACCAGGTGAACAACGTGCCAAACTCGATGCTAAGAGTGTCAAGAGCATGTTTATTGGATATTCAACTACACAAAAGGGATATAAATGCTATGAACCAGAAGCTAGAAGAGTCTTGGTCTCAAGGAATGTAAAATTCTTAGAATCCAAGGGGTTCTATGATGAAAAGAACTGGGAAGACTTGAAAGATCTCTCCTGTTCTCAAACTGATAGAGCAAACAACCTTTGAATCCTTCTAGAGAGACTTGGAGTTGCAGATAACCAGCCCCAACCGTCACCTATCATCAGTAAATCTCCGTGTGAATCTGACAACGAACTGATTGAGCTACATCATCATGAATCAACAACTGAAGATGTGAGTAGTTCACCAGCAGAACCTGCTCGACAACATCAAGACGAGGATGGAATTAACAATAACCGTGAGGAAAATCTAAACTCACTTGGTACTAATAACAGTGAGGATCCTACATCAGATGATGACCTTACTTCAGAAGGAGAAGAAGCCGAAATAGAAGAGGATCCACATCAAGTGGTGGCGACCGATATTACCCCACTCCGCAGAAGTGAACGTCTCAAGAAAAATACTCGTGTTTACTACAATAGTCAGGCTGTGGCTCATCCTATACAAGCAGTCTGCACTCTTGCACACCTTCCTGTCGAACATCAAGTCTTTCTTACTCAAATCGACCAACATTGGATTCCACAAAGTTATGAGGAAGCTAAAGAACACAAAGTTTGGAGGGATGCTGTGGGAGATGAAACGGACGCAGTGGTCAAGAATCATACATGGGATGAAGCTGATTTACCAAAGGGAAAGAAAGATGTGACATCTTGGTGGATATTTACTATAAAGTACAAGAATGATGGGGGAATAGAACGATATAAAGCCAGGGTTGTAGCTAGAGGATTCACCCAAACCTATGGAGAAGACTATCTTGAGACATTTGCACCAATAGCCAAACTTCATACGGTAAGAGTAGTTCTTTCACTAGCTGTTAACCTCTCTTGGGAATTGTGGCAGATGGATGTAAAGAATGTGTTCCTACAAGGAGAACTAGAGGATGAGGTGTATATGAGACCACCACCAGGCCTTGAAGACACTATTGGACCTGGAAAGGTGTTCAAACTCAAGAAAGCCATCTACGGTTTAAAACAATCTCCAAGGGCCTGGTATCACAAACTTAGCTCAACACTTATTGATAAAGGATTTAGAAGATCAGAAGCTGATCACACATTGTTCACGTATTCAAGCCAAAGAGGTATTATAGTCATTCTCATATATGTTGATGATATTATCATTTTTGGGAATGACAAGGTAGGCATTCAAGATACCAAACAGTACCTTAAATATGTATTTGATATTAAAGATCTTGGAGAACTAAAGTACTTTCTTGGGATAGAAGTGTGTCATTCTGAACAAGGACTCTTCCTATCACAAAGAAAGTACACATTTGATCTTTTAAAAGATGTAGGCAAGCTTGGATCACGACCAGTTGAAACACCACCCAAAGAAAACTACAAATCAAACCGTAAGAGGGAGCCTGAAGAAGCTCCATTCGAAGATGTAAAAAAGTATCGACGGTTGGTAGGTAAGCTGATTTATCTCACCATAACTCGACCTGATTTATGCTTTGCAGTGAACCAGGTAAGCCAACATATGCAAAAGCCAACAACACATCACTGGGAGATGGTGAGACGTATACTCAAGTAGCTCAAAGGAGCTCCTGGACAAGGCATTTGGATGGGATGTAATAAAGATATGGAGCTTGTAGGATAAAGTGATTATGTTGGAGATCGTGAAGATAGACGCTCAACAACGGGTTATTGCACATTTGTGGGAGGAAACCTTGTCACTTGGAAGGGTAAAAAGCAAAAGGTGGTCTCTATCTCAAGTGCTGAATCAGAATACAGGGCAATGAGGAAGCTCACAACTGAACTAATGTGGCTCAAAGCACTCTTGAATGACCTAGGCATCAACACTTCAAAACCGATCACAATGCACTGTGATAATGAAGCTGCTATTCACATTGCAACCAACTCAGTATTTCATGAAAGAACGAAACACATAGAGGTGGACTGTCACAAATTCAGGGACCAAGTTCAACTTGGAGTGATCTTACCATGCCACACCGAGAGTTCTGAACAATTGGCAGACATCTTCACCAAAACAGCAAGTTCAAAGGTTTGCGAATATATACACTCCAAACTCGGGCTCATGGACCTAACTAGATCACAAGCTAAGACCCTAAACTACTGACCCCATACTCTTTTTCCCTTAGTGTGTTTTTGTCCAAAATGGGTTTTATACACCAAGGTTTTTAATGAGGTGGGTGTTCATAGTTCCAAGCTCAACTGCTTTCATACGGTTAAGCTTGAGGGGGAGTATTAATATGACCACGCCAATCCTTAGTCATATATGTTTATATGTCGTTTTATATAGTTTAAGAAGTTTCCTTTTGTTGATCTCTTTGTATCCATCTAAATAGATTGTAACTAGGTCAATATTTGTTAAGGAATGAGAATCTCTCCTTCTCCTCTATTCTAACCTAGCCGCTCTCTCTTCCTCTCCTTCTCTCTTGATCATTCTATCTCATTCTCTATTCTTCTCATTCTCATATGTTCGTAATTCTTACAGTAAGGAGGTTGAGTACACAAATTGGGCCTCAAAATATGAGAACATTGATCATTGTTTTTGGTAGTGGGCCGAAGGGTGGTTACTGGGCCTAACAATGGATACAGGTCCATTTGCAAGAACCCTAGAATCTCACCAGCAGAGCAGGAGGTGGCGATGGAGTGGCGGCATACTGGCGAGTAGACATTCCGACTAGAGCCACTAGACACCGGTGGGGACAGGGTCGGCGAAGGTCTGGAGTACCAAGCCTTTGCAGTGGAAAAGGATTTTAAGAGGAGCAAAGGTACCTCGTCATCTCAGCTTCTCGCAGACATGAACTTCTTATCCAAAGAGCGACAACACCGTGCATCGTCGTCTTACACACCGGACAGAGAGATTCAGGCAACGCGAGAATTTGTTCAGATCTATGCATTTGGAGAGGCATCAGGTTTACGACACTCATCAGAGGATTTGGGAAGAGAGTTTGAATCGGGATGAGGGTCGACAGAGAACTCCCTTGCCGTCTAATTCTGGAAGAGGATTGGAAATTAAAGCTTTTCAGTGGGGGAGAGATGGTTTGAGGATGATTCTGAGCGATTTGAAGTGATTGAGACATGCACCAACAAAGGAATAGAAAGGAGCAGGGCAAGCAAACGACAACGGGGAAGGAACCAGGAACCCGACACCGGCAAGCTGGAGCTTTGCCGGCGTCAGAGCAGTAATCGTTTGATAGTTTCTCGATATTTGGGCCTGAGAAAGAAATCTGGTTTTTAATGTTTTTATTTTTTTGTTTGCTTATGGGACCATATTTGACATAGAATTTCCAAAAAAAAAATATTGTTGGAAATCATTAAGGATAGATCTCCGTAACTGGCCCACACATGTCTAAGTCCATAAGGTCCATCAGCCACCTTCTCTTATTCATAGTCGGTTTAGGATTCCTAATATGTTTAGGGCTTTGTGTACTGCTATATATATGTACTCTTATTCGATTGAATCAATAAAAACACAAGAGAATACAACCTCTAGTTTCTCTACTTTCATAACACGTTATCAGCACGAGTTTGTTCTAAACTCCACTGAGAAAATCCCCTAACCCTAAACCGCCGAAAATCAAGTCCTTGTCCGTTCAAGCTCGGCGATCGGTTAAAAGTTCGTGATCAATCCGTGTTTGTGGTCAGCTCCTGTTCGTAATCAGTTCGTGTTTGTGACCAGTCCGAGGTTCGTTACCAGCTCGTGATCAAGCTAGTTATATCCGAGGTCTTTAGGCGGTTCAAAGTTCGTGATCAATCCGTGTTTGTGGTCAGCTCCTGTGATCGAACCCATCGGACACATATATCGAACTTGAACTCTAAATATATTAGAACCCTAAAATCTACAATTATACAATCAACAAACAAAATTCTAAAGCTTTAAATCCTAGATACCCTAAGCTCTAAATCCCGATTTTGAAACCCTAAATCCTAAAACTTTAAAATCTGATTGCTTGAGGATTAGGATTGCATACGATAGACTGGTTGCTATTAAACTGATTGTTCCATGTTTAAATCCGATTTTTATTAACTGCTAGTTTGAAAATCGACTGCATGAAACCTTAGAAACAAACCTTAAAATCGGAACCCTAAGAAATCATAATTTTATTCAAAGAAAAAAAAAATAGGAAAACTTAATAAACTAAAAGGAAAACCCTAAAACCCTATATTGCTTGCATATTTCCTTATTCATACTAGATCATAATTTTGTCTAGGATTGTTTCATACATAAATTAAGTTTGATAGATGAAACTAAATTTTCATTAGAATACCAAAATATGATTTAAATATGTGATCAATCGTAACATGCTTTAGTTTAATATATAACAAATTGACACATGTTTTATTAAGTGTTAATGTCATTCACGAAAATCACAAATTGACATGATTTTGTAGAAACTTCAAAGTTTTTATCATGAAATTATTTTTTAATTGTTTTACAAAAGAAAAAGTTATTAAAAAAATAAATAAATTATAATATATATATATATACATATAAATGAAGCTTATTACTTATTTAACACTCATTTATATGACTGTTTATAATGTTTGTGAATTTTAATCACAAATTTAAATCTAATCAAAATTAGATATTTTAGTATGATGAAATATTTTTAAATCATGTCATTCAACCTTGTTTGGTTAATAAATTGAAAATTTAGTCACAAATCACTAAATAATGATTATTGATCATATTTTTATGGCATCACTTCTATGAAGAGTTTTAAGACCAAGTATTTGACCATAAAAAAAAATTCATTAAATCTTTGGTACAATTTAAAGAAAGTAAATGACTAAAAAGTTTATAAGAGAATATATACAAATCAACTTGATTCCACTTATTACCAAGATTATATAATGTACATAATATCATTCATGGAAAGATATTAAAAAAATATTGATGTCATATAGACATGATATAGTAAAAATATATATATATATATATATATATATATATTTTAAAATATTATAAACTTGTTTGTGACTTAGTAAAATTATGAGATGTTCATGATAATCATGAAACACATTCTATTGGCTTGGTCTATTCCTTGAAGTGAATATGACTTTATGCAATAAAAGAGAAAAAAAGCAACATCAATAATGCGAAAGTTGCTAGAATAGTAGCAATGATTGTGGATATGATATATATAATATCGCGGTTAAGTCGACTAGTATCTCCACTAGAAGTGAATAATAAGTACAATAGATACTATTATGAAAGAAGCTAGTGTGAGACAATTTCCACTAGTCTACTACGAGATTGAGTAGTAGAAAAAGTATTGAAAGCTCTTGAAGAGTATATATACTATTGTCTATGGGTTATAGTCTCCCAATTATTCTCAAAGTCAAAAGAGTGTAAGATATAATACATGACCCAATTTGAGAATTTGATTGATTACAGAGTGGGAATCAAATCGAGATTGATAGACATGAAGCGTCATCATCTCGAGGGGGAGAATTTAATGAATCCCACATATAGAGGTGATGGAACAGATAGAAGATTATGTTCACACCCTAAATGAGTTTAATCACTCATATGAAAGAGCAAATCTTGAGGATTTGAAGCGTAATCATGTTGAGACAATAAGCAAAGAAAATACTTTGAAATCATAAGTATTTTTTTTTTGTATGAATGTTAAATTATATTCACCAAAAAAACAGTGGTCCGAAAATCATAAGTATTACCCAAGACAAGAAAAGTATTTTAGAGATTACATGCATTATCTAAAAGATAAAATGCTTATATTAAACTAAGAAGGTTTAATGAACAATTCACTTTATGGCATGACCGGCTTGGCCATCCCGGTTCTAACATGATGCGTAAGCTAATCTTGAATCCAAATGGGCACACTCTAAAAGAGAGACGAGTTATCCCTAAGAATCTCACGTGTGTAGCATGTGCACAAGGGAAACTCATTATAAGGCCATCACCAGTCAAAGTAACTAAAGAGACTTTAAATTTTCTGGAAAGGATACAAGAAGATATATGTGGACCAATACACCCACCTTGTAGGACGTTTAGATATTTTATGGTTCTTATTGATGCATCGACCATATGGTCGCATGTTTGTCTATTATCCACTAGAAACATATCATTTGCTAGATTGTTAGCCCAGATCATAAGACTGAGAGCACAGTTTCCAGATTTTCCACTTAAGACTATACGTCTAGATAATGATGGTGAATTTACATCCCAAGCGCTTAATGGTTATTGTATGTCCATGGGGTAAGTGTGGAACATCCCGTGGCACATGTACATACACAGAATGGATTAGCTGAATACTTCATTAAACGAATTCAATTAATTGCTCGACCATTACTCATGAGGTCGAAGCTTCATGTGTCGGCTTGGGGACACGCAGTATTACATGCAGCAGAACTTATACGCATCAAGCCATCTAATGAGCATAAATATTCACCATCCCAATTATTAACGGGTCATGAGCCAGACATATCCCATCTAAAGACATTCGGGTGTGCCGTTTATGTACCGATTGCACCACCACAGAGAACAAATAGGGGACCTCAAAGGAGGATGGGAGTATATGTTGGATATGATTCTCCCACCATTATTGAGTATGTAGAGCCAACCACGGGTGATCTATTTAAGGCTAGATACGCGGATTGTCAGTTTGCTGAATCCAAATTTCCTACATTAGGTGGAGAGACAAACAAGCTGGTCAAAGAGATATCACGGAATCAAACATCCTTGAATTGGCAGGATCCTCGGACTCTAGCATGTGAGGCAGAGGTCCAAAAGATTATACATTTACAAAAGCTAGCTAATCAATTGCTAGATTCCTTTGCTGACCCAAAGAAAGTTACAAAATCGTGCATGCCAACTTGTAATGCACCAGTATGTATTGATGTTCAAAAGAGACACAATCAAGTTGCTACAGAGTCTAAGGCACGTTTGAAACGTGGTAGACCAATAGGTTCCAAAGATAAGAATCCTCGGAAATCAAAGAAATGTGCAATTCAAACCGAAGGAAACCATAGACATGGCGGCTGCAGACCCTAATGAACCAAGCATTGAGGTTTGGGACACTGAACCTCAAAGTCCTGAAGGTATTGATAATAATGAGATCTCAAAATATTATATCATGTCTGGGAATTCAATGGAACCGAAAAGATGTCGACACTGATGAAATATTTGCATACAAGGTAGCACTTGAAATAAATGAGGATCATGAACCCACGTCTATTTAGAGTGCACTTGTAACAACCCGTCCCGTGGACCCCACTAGCCCCCCGCTAGCTGCCCCAACAGACCGTCCGTGGACCCTGCTAGCCCCCCGCTAGCCGTCCCAATGGACCCCAGGCTGGCCCTGCAGGGCATTGATCCTAACCCATCACTATGGATATCTAAATCCACCAGTAGGTTATTGGTGCGCCAAGCGTTCCTCGAACCCTGGTCCCCACCCTTTAACAACCTTCCCACAGGACAAGCTGTCACCAATTGAGTCAATTAGTGACAGCTTGTCTTGTGGGAAGGTTGTTAAAGGGTGGGGACCAGGATTCGAGGAACGCCTAACGCACCAATAACCTACCGGTGGATTTAGATGAATAGTTCCTTTCCACAGTGAGGGGTTAGGATCGATGCCCTGCAGGGCCAGCTTGGGGCCAATGGGGGGAAGCTAGCGGGGGGCTAGTGGGGTCCACGGGATGGGTTGTCACATAAAAATTGATTCTTATTGTAATTACCCGTCCCGTGGACCCCAATAATCCCTCGTTAGCTGCCCCAACGGACCGTCCGTGGACCTTGCTAGCCCCCCGCTAACCGTCCCAATGGACCCCAAGTTGGCCCTGTTGGGCATCGATCGGATGAAGCACATTTTGCCTAAGTTTTTCTTCACACATGAATTACAAAAGGCAGGAGAAGTTCAAGTGGTGCAAGTTCCATCTTGCGACAATTCAGCTGACCTCTTCACCAAAGTCATTACCGACATCAACATTCAAGAAGCTCACGCACCATATTGGAATGCGGAGACTCAAAGACTTCTAGTGATGCTTAGAGCAGGGGGAGTAATACATGTTGTACTCTTTTTCCTTCACCATGGTTTTGTCCCACTGAGTTTTCATGGTAAGATTTTAATGAGGCAGCATCCCCAAGCGTATTATGGTGAACTCTTAGCATCTGCACGGTTATGTCATCCAAGGGGGAGTGTTGTAAATCATTAAGGATGGATCTCCATAACCGGCCCACACATGTCCAAGTCCATAAGACACATCGGCCACCTTCTCTTATTCATAGTCGGTCTAGGATTCCTAATATGTTTAAGGCTTTGTGTACTACTATATATGTACTCTTATTCGATTGAATTAATAAAAACACAAGAGAATACAACCTCTAGTGAGGAATAAGAGCACCAACTTGAGAAATTATTTCACGTGAGAATTTGAATTTTTATTTCCAAAAACGCAATAGAGAGGAAAATAAACCAACATTTTAATACATTATATGATTTGTCCACAGCAGAATATAAACAACAATTATTACAAAATATTGGATGGACGATATAACCTACAAAGTTCATATAATCTACAAAGTTCTGGTAAAGGCAAAAGTTTAGTTTCTTCCAGAGGTAGCGATCGCGGACGGGGCCGTATCATTACACACATTCTCGCCTGAAAGCTCCTCAAGTGACTTCCCTTTAGATTCAGGCACTAAAAACGTCATGATCATACCAACAAAGTTGATAACACCAAGCATGATCAACGAGTTCTTGACACCAATACCCGGTGGATATCCTGCGTCAGTCTTGGTTTTATCCTTTGACTGAGCTGCGTATAAGAATCCAAACGCACCCACGATGGCACCCGCCTTTCCTGCCGCGGCTGATATTCCATGACAAGTGGATCTTAGCCTGGCCGGGAAGATCTCGGCAGGAACCACAAATGTCGTTGCATTTGGACCAAAGTTTGCAAAGAAGAAAGTTAGGGAATAAATAATGACGAAACCGATACGGTTGTCTGGTTTAATCCAGTGATCGTAAGGGAAGGCTATAGCAAACATAAAGACTGTCATGAAGAAAAATCCCATTAGCTGGATTGCAAATCTTCCCATAGTATCAATAAAGGCAACTGTGAACCAGTAACCTGGAACCGTACTGCAGAGCGCGATGAGAGTCTGAGCCCTACCAATCTTGTAAACCTCATGGATGGCATTCATTGTAACCGCACGTGGGATCCATCCGATTGCGGAAAATATATCTTTTTGAAATAAGTTTTGGCTGTAAAACGCGATGTCAAGCAAAAACCAAGTAGAGGTAGTTCCGAGGAGAGGAAGTCCATGGCGTTTAAGGAACTCCCTCGAGAACAATCCGTAGTTGAGCTTAGGATCTCTTACAATCTTTTCAGCGCATTCTTCCTCAGTTTCAAGATCCACTTGCAAGACTTTAGACATGTCTTGCGTGGCTTTTTTAAGGTTTTTGGCGACTAAAGCTGTGTAACGAGCCGTTTCGGGCATTTTCATACGCCAATAATATGTCATAGCGGCTGGGAGAGCACCCACCATAAGGATGATACGCCACAAGTAATCAGCTTGAGGTACAGTCGAGGCAACGGGGTCTACACTATAGATCGGTGATGGAAATTGGTGATCGAAAATACTTGAAAATATGAGCGCAACAATACCCCCAGCCATGATCCCAAACCCTTGCATAGCGAACACAGCTGCGATGAAGGCACCACGTGTTTTCTTGTTTGCATACTCCGACATGATCGTCGCTGACAGTGGGTAGTCACCACCGATACCAACTCCAAGCCAAAACCTTTTTTTACCAAAATTATATAATTGACATCGATTAACAAATGACTGAATATTCCCATTTTTTCAATTTTTTGCAGCCATTTGCAGCCATTAGATAACTAAGTATTCCTTTTCGTATTAGAGTCGCTAATCTTCTTTATTTACAACTATAAATATATTTTTCTATATAATTTGTACGTCTTAATAAATTATGATAATAATTAATATATCCATTTATTCATTCAATATCATTCAGTATTATTAATATATTTATTTTATAAAAGAAATATCAATATTTTATTTTGAAATTTAATTCGTGTATCAAAATAAATCCCAAAAACTCAGGCTGTGTGTGATATATAATTGTAAAAATAAAGTGAATTATTTGGTTATAAAAACAAAGTTTATTTGATAAAGTACCTGAAGAAACAAAGAGTGGTCATAACTCCTTTTGGACTGTTCCCAAAGGAGAGACCGGAAGCCACGGAACAGAGAACCATCATGATCAAAGTGATCCCATACACCTTTTTCCGGCCTAGTTTGTCTCCAAGCCACCCAAAGAAGAGCTGACCGGCAAGTGTCCCACAAAGAGCGACACCATTGACTGCAGCCGCTACTTCTGGAGGGAGTGTTCCCGGCTTTTCGGCACTAGCCTTGTGGTAGTAGATGCGGCCTAGGAGCTTGGTAACCAATGAGATACAAAAAAGATCGTAGGCATCAGTGAAGAAACCCATTCCGGCGATAACAATCGCTGTAAAATGGTAAAGTTGTGTTTTGGCCACATCTAATGCTTTGAGAACTCCTAACTGTTGATCTTCCGCCATTGCTACAAAGACAATGACCAATAAATTAGGACTGGATTTTTTTTTTCTATCTACTAACATTTTATTTTCATTATTTCATTTTTTCATGTTTCTTTAGAAGACAAAGGACTAAGCATTGTTTGCATAAGAATCCACAATAATTTAGATGGATTGTCGCAGTTAGAAACGTAAAATAAATATTAACGTAGATTCAAACAAGACCAACAATGAAATCAACTAAGTTAACTAACCTTTAAGCTTATACTGAAGCTTTTTGGTTGTTGGAATCCAAGATATAAATAAAGTTAAACGACTGAAGAAAGTTATGTGTTTAAGTTTAACTTTGATTTATGACTAAAGATATCTCAAAAGTTAGAAATGTATGTGCTACTTATAGACCAAAGTTATAACTCAAAGTCAACGTACGTAACTCTATAAATCGGGATCTAAAGAGCATATGCTCTCATCTTGGTTGTGTTTTATAAATTGTATTATAATAAGAACCTCAATAATTCGTAATGATAATGAAACTACATAGTATGATGAATATAAATTCATTTAATTCGCGCTTCAGTCGTTTACTACGACCAGTGAATACATAATCTTTTTATTCTATGTTTGAAATACATACTCTTAATATGTAGAAATATATAAAATTTGTTTAGCTAGCTTTAATTGTATATTTGTAAGTTGGGTGATACAATCTTCTTGAAGTTCTGTTTGAACAAAAACAAAATGATTACAAAAACATAAATTCTATATATATAACGAAATGGATACGATTCGTCTCCAAGCCACTTGCAAATGTTAGAATGTCTAAACTAAACATAATTTCATGAAACGTATTTTCTTATATGATCATTTATAAGACATACACATACCTAAACAATTTAATCTTCTACTGGAAATTTTTGAAAATAAATTAATGTTCTTAATTACGACTACTAGCTTCGATTGAGATAAGAAAAACTCTCTATCGCCCAATAGATAAATCCACGTTTTCTGTTGACCAAACATACTTATATGTTTAATTTGTTAAACAAGAGGGTCACAACTTTCAACTATGTATGCTCATATTACTATTTAATATGTTAATTTGACAATGGATGTAGTTTATGGATTTTAATTAAGACAATAATATACTACTAACTAAAATTACAATATGTCCACCAACAGCTAACTCCAGCAGTTAAACATCCCCAAACTGCAAGAATAGGAATGTGACAATAATGAAGTAATGATCCACTAATTAAAATTATTTTATCCTAGAAAAGGATTGTAAAACAGCTAACACCAACCAATTTATCTCATTCTGGTTGCGCTCGCGCGCGATTGCGGTTAAATATATTATTGTTTTAGATAGTTTGATATAACATGGGTTGTTATAACCGGTTAAGATTCGGTTTAGATTATTCATGTATATTAACACAAATTGTATACTTTTACTAATTAAGGAAAATAATACTTTTACTTTGTTATCGCTAGCCTAATCGTGATATGGTATCAATGCACAAAAAAGAAGAAAGCTTCCGCCATGGATTCTCATTCCTTTGTCTTTTCATCGCCTTATTCTTCAGCTATGAGTGTTCGATTTACTCTACTGATCTTCAATTTTGTTTTTCACCTTTATCTTGCTGTGATTGATTTTCTTTCACTCGAATCTTTCATTTCCTTGTTCTTCATTTCTTCTTATTGATGGTACAATTCCTCAACCTCCTAGTGATCATCCTGATGCAGGTTCTTGGTCTAGGTGACATGGTCATAACTTAGTTAATGAGCTCAGTCTCAAAGCAAATAGCCTAGAGTTTGTTGTATATATCTACGGGTGCAATGCTGCAATTTTTCAGGTAATGTTATAGCAACGGAGTAGGGTCACAAAGTTTCTCATGGGGTTGAATGAAGCTTGTCAACCAACAAAGAAGTGTATCTTGATGTTCTAGCCTATGCCATCAATAGATGATGTTTTCACATGGTCACACAAAATGAAAGACAAAAGTCTATTCAGCCAACTATAAATTTGGAGAATGTAGCTTTTCAGATTTCAGGATCTACTGATAATGCTAGTTTCAACAATGCTAACATGGAGAATGATTGAAAAAAAAAGAGAGGCATATATGGAGAATGCTACTGCTGATTATTATTCAGGTCATGCTGATAATGCTGCTTATGCTGCTTTTAGGCCACGTTAGAAACCATGTTGTACTCATTGTAGTCCTATTGTTCATACCATACAGAATTGTTTCAGATTGAATTCAGATCCGACTAATGACCAGCAAACTAGAGACATTCAGAGAAATCGTAACTAATAATTTTACAAATACGATAATAAGATTTACCTTCACATGTATGTAATAGTCTGCATAAATCAAAAATGGATATATTATTGTAAGTGTAGTGAAAATACTTCTAAACAACGTAAATAGTGCGTGACTATTTATTATTTATAACAAAAAGAGAAGTATTAGGGGTTGACTGAATTTTGTGTTTGTTACATAGCTCTTTGTTTATTTAGTATTCCGTGCTGGCATTAAAACTAATTAAGTGAGTAAAGGCATATACACACTAATTACGGATTTTACTTTTTTTAAACTTATTAATCTATATAATAATAATAATCTGAATAAATACCAACAACAATTATAATTTTTATCATATATTTCCGTAAAATAAATTTTTAATATTTATTTTGAAAAATCATATGATCGCGTCTGTTTATTGTAGAGTTGTATCTTCTATCATTAAAAAAATATCATACGGTTAATTCTATTCAGTGTAGAATTGTGTCTTTTCACCACATCTTATTCACAACTTTCCATTACAATAGTTATGTTTATTTAAATGTTTATGTCTTTTGAACTCTATATATATTTGTCTCTTTTTAGATAACCAACAATTAAATCATTGTTCGCTGACACAGAATTTCCATTTCATGCTTAATATAAACAATATGAATTTTAATATCTAATATCCAACATTATTCTATAATCTAACTAAATAACTTAGAAATGATTATAGTAATCTAAAAATTTAATCAACTTTAATTATGTAACTTATAGTTACATTTATTTATCATAAATTTTTGTAAAATATATGTTTTACTTCTAAAAGTAAATTTTTGTAAATTTAACATCCTATCCCAATAAAACACAACAGCGAAAATAAATCATCATTAAACCAATAACATCAAACCAACAATTTTCCAATAACTAATAATCAATAATAATTCAACCAACAATTCCAATAACAAATATGAACCAATGAACCAGCAATTCTAGGCAATATTCTAAAGACTCAACTCTAGAATCTCTACAGAAGCCAGACACCAAAACATCGAGCCACTAGAACATCCTCCTCTTTATTGTCTTGATTCCACGATCACACTTTGTCTTTACCTGCACCACAAACAACAATTGAGATGCATGAGTATTGTCATAAACACTCAGTGAAACAATTCTCCCATCCACTAGGCTATACACACAAAAACCTGGGAATCCAATGTTCAACAAACAACAAACAACACAAACAAACTAGGAGAGGTATCAACACAAACAAACAACACAAACAAACGTGTTGACCGACACCCTCCTCGATCTGAAAACCGTAGCAGTGTGGATCGACACCTCCACTTGGTGTCGACCGACACTTGTCCGAGTCCTCTTGCCGTCAACATCTTGTTGTCGACCAACACCTGCTTGAAGCCGAGAGTCTATTCTCTGCCTTCCACCACCTCCAATACAACCAAGGCTCACCTAAAAGCCATATAAGACCGTAGGAACTATAAAACAACCACAAACATGCAAGAAACAACCAAAAACAGACATAGAACAAGCAAAACAAAGGAAACTCATGCTTATATTAGTCGTGGTCATGCACTCACCTATTTAACAGGAAGTTTCTGACCAAAAACTGACTAATCCAACATCCAAGCAACCTTCTAACAAGCCTCTAGCCTAGGATCGTCACTCCCATGAAAGGATCTCTCAAGAGAGGGCACCAAAACTCCAAATCTCACAAGAATTCACTGGAAACTACTTTCTCTCTATTTCTCTCTGGAAATCGGCGAAAGAGGCTGATACCCACGACCTAGGTCGACTTCCAGCCTTTATAGGTTTAAGGTTTCTCCTAAACCAAACCGCTCCAATTTGATGTTTTAAAACAAATCGATCGAACCAGAAAATGTTGGAGTCGACCGACACCCTCTGTAACGCCCCCAAACCTATTGATCAAGATCACATTGCTTATATCACTATAAGGCCGAGTTATCTTTGAGAAGGTTCGAGATCTCTTTATAGCCGTTAGAGATGAAGAGAGAGTGAAGTCTTGGGCGGTGCACATTTATGGAAACAATAAGGGGTCGATTTCAATTTTGGGAAGAATCATTTCTCTTTCCTTATTCCCTATGCTATTTAATGAAAAGGGTGTAGCCCTAATTATCTTTGTATATACAGTCTTTGTAAACCTTTGTAAGAGATACAAGTAATACAATTCGATTCTTATTCTCTTTGTCGTATTCTCTCTTCTTCCTCTCACTTCTTCCGCTTAAATTCGAACATGGTATCAGAGCAGTTCTTCGATCTTTGATTCTCCTATTCTACTCTTATTCTTCTTTGTCCTCAAATCTCTTCGTTTATCTTTAAATCTCTTCTCCAATTCTCGCTAATGGACTCTACCAAATCCATTGTTACACCGGTGGTCCTAAAAGGGGCCAACTATTTGTTGTGGAAAAGAACCACAAAGACCGCGTTGAGTGGCCGGGGGCTATGGATTCATGTTGAAACGAATCAACTTCCCAAGAAAGTCACCAAGAACGACGGTAAAGAAGGAAAAGAAGAAGACAAGGAGGCTGAACTCGAAAAGGAAATTAAATGGTTCCAAGAGGATCAGACCGTGCTTGCCATTCTTCAGAATTTGCTTGATGCACCAATCCTTGAAGCTTACTCATACTGTGAGACGGCCAAGGAGTTATGGGAGACACTTGCGAACGTGTATGGAAACGTGTCTAACTTGACTAGGGTGTTCAAAGTTAAGAAGGCTATCAACAGTCTCCACCAAGAAGACTTGGAGTTCACAAAACATTTTGGCAAATTTAGGTCTCTTTGGGCTGAACTTGAGATGCTTCGGCCAAGTACCATAGATCCGGCCATCCTCAACGATAGAAAGGAACAGGACAAGGTCTTCGGCCTTCTCCTCACTCTGAATCGGTCTTAGAGAAAGCTTCACGTCCTTCTAATTCGTTTTCTTTTACTTCGAATCTTAGTAATAATTTTAGTGATGTATGGCATGCTAGACTAGGCCATCCTCATTCTCGTGCATTTGAATTAATGGTGCCTAATGTTTCGTTTGATAACTCCACTTGTGAGTCTTGTATTCTTGGTAAACATTGCAAAACCGTTTTTCCTAAATCCAGTACCATTTATGAACATTGCTTTGATTTAGTGCATTCTAATGTGTGGACTTCTCCTTGTTTTTCTAGGGATAATAACAAGTATTTTGTGACCTTTATTGATGAGAAATCTAAATATACTTGGCTCACCTTGTTACCTTATAAAGATAAAGTCTATGATGCCTTTGTCAATTTTCAAAATTATGTTACTAATCAATTTAATGCAAAAATAAAGGTACTAAGATCAGATAATGGAGGTGAATACACAAGCCACAAACTCAAAGAGGACCTAACTAAGCATGGAATCCTTCAACAGACCAGCTGTCCATATACGCCCCAACAAAATGGAGTGGCCGAGAGGAAGAATCGACACTTAATGGAGGTGGCTCGATCGATGATGTTTCACTTAAATGTTCCTAAGCGGTTTTGGGGGGATGCAGTCATGACGGCGTGCTACTTGATCAATCGGACACCAACTAAAGTCTTAAACGATGCATCACCATATGAGGTACTAAACAAAATTAAACCTTCTCTTGATCACTTACGTGTGTTTGGGTGTGTTTGTTTTGTATTAGTACCCGGAGAACAAAGAAATAAACTTGAGGCCAAAAGCACTAGGAGCATGTTCATCGGCTACTCAACCAGCCAGAAGGGGTACAAGTGTTACGAGCCGATCAATGGCCGTACTCTGATCTCGCGTGATGTCAAGTTTCTTGAACAATAAGGCTACTACGATAAGAGGGATTGGGAGGGTTTGAAAGATTTATCTCAATCTAACACTGATCGGGCAGCTAACTTGCGGTTCCGTCTTGACCATCTTGGCATCACTAAACCGACATCGCTTGGCACACAGGACATC
Source organism: Camelina hispida (assembly GCA_023657505.1). NCBI lineage: Eukaryota > Viridiplantae > Streptophyta > Magnoliopsida > Brassicales > Brassicaceae > Camelina > Camelina hispida. The sequence goes on from CP094637.1 coordinate 29,925,347, forward strand.
AGTGCCGATCCTTTACCATCGTCTCCAAACCAATCCGAAGATAGGCCGGATACGAGTTTACCTAATGCAAGTCCGCCATTGGAACAAGTCTCTGAACCCACTGTTCCTTCAACTACTGAAATGCCTATCGGATCCGATCATGTCGAACAACAACTAATCAACACAGATGGAGGAGAGATTCTTGAGCATCTGGATCAGCCAGTTACTCAACCCTTGCTAAGGTGCAGTAACCGAATCTGATCTCATCCGTCTACATGGAAACACAAGAGGGTTTACTACAACAATCAGGCTGTTGCCCATCCTATTCAGTCCGTATGTTCGCTTGACCTAATTCCCTCAGCTCATGCTGCCTTCCTCGGTAAGCTGGATGCGCATTTTGTTCCTCAAACCTACGAGGAAGCTAAGCAATATTAGGAATGGCTTGATGCGGTGGATGATGAGACTGCAGCTATGATCCGGAATAGGACTTGGGACGAGGCTGAGCTTCTGAAAGGTAAAAAGGCTGTCAGCTCAAAGTGGGTGTTTACTATCAAATATCTTAGCACTGGAGAGATAGAGCACTACAAAGCTCGCTTAGTGGCACGCGGCTTCACTCAAACTTATGGTCTTGACTATACGGATACCTTTGCACCGGTGTCTAAACTCCACACAGTCAGGATTGTCTTATCCTTGGCCACTAACCTTTCTTGGGAGCTCTATCAAATGGACGTCAAGAACGCGTTTCTTCAGGGGGAGCTGACTGAGGAAGTCTACATGCATCCTCCACCAGGATTAGAACACATTGTTTCTCCGGGTAAGGTTCTCAGGCTCCACAAGGCAATCTACGGTCGCAAACAATCTCCGAGGGCGTGGTACCATAAGCTCAGTTCTATACTACGGACGAATGGATTCCAGCGCTCTGAGGCTGATCATATGCTGTTCACCCTCCGCACTACCAGTGGTCGTGTAGTCGTGCTTGTCTATGTCGATGACATCATTATCACCGGCGATGATAAGGATGGTATATGTGCCACTAAGGCTCTTCTTAACTCTACATTTGATATTAAGGATTTGGGTGAACTCAAATACTTCCTTGGGATTAAAATTTCTCGCTCTCCGGAGGGATTGTTTCTCTCTCAAAGGAAGTATACACTTGACCTTTTACATGAGACATGAAAAATAGGTGCCAAGCCGGTGTCCACGCCACTTGAAGAAGGTTACCAGGTCAAGCGAAAGGGGGAGAAGCCAACACCTGGTGCTCCGGTTCCCAAGTCGCACCAACCATAAGAAGATGTGGGACGCTATCGAAGACTGGTGGGAAAGCTTATCTATCTCACGATCACGAGGCCAGACATTTGCTATGCGGTGAACCAAGTCAGTTAATACATGAAAGCTCCAACAAACTTTGACTGGCAAACGCTCGAACGGATCCTATGTTATCTCAAGGGGAGCCCAGGGCAAGGTATTTGGATGGGAAAGAACAACAACACAGAACTTGTAGGCTACTGTGATGCAGACTACGCTGGTGATACAACTTATAGGAGATCTACGACAGGGTATTGTACGTTCGTTGGAGGGAACCTAGTAACCTGGAAGTCGAAGAAACAGAAAGTTGTGTCTCAATCAAGTGCTGAGTCAGAATATAGGGCTATGAAGAAGCTAACCAACGAGCTTACCTGGCTCAAAGCCCTCCGCAAGGATCTTGGAGTAGAATCTGATCAACCAATAACCATGCATTGTGACAATAAGGCGGCTATTCACATAGCAACCAACTCGGTTTTCCATGAAAGGACTAAGCACATTGACGTTGATTGCCATAAGGTGCGAGAAAAGATTGAGGAAGGTGTTTTCTTGCCATGTTACACTCCAAGCAAAGACCAACTGGCGGACATCTTCACCAAAGCCACGAGTTCTCAGATTTGCGAATACATTTCCAGCAAGCTTGGACTCGTTGATCCAACTCATCCGTAAGAAACTCCTCTAACCCGTGGAGATCATACTCTTTTCCTTAACATGGTTTTGTCCCATGTGGTTTTCTATGTTAAGGTTTTTAATGAGGTGATCTTATGCGGGTTCCAAGCATAGCCGTCTCCCGTGGCTAAGCTTGAGGGGGAGTATTGATCAAGATCACATTGCTTATATCACTATAAGGCCGAGTTATCTTTGAGAAGGTTCGAGATCTCTTTATAGCCATTAGAGATGAAGAGAGAGTGAAGTCTTGGGCGGTGCACATTTATGGAAACAATAAGGGGTCGATTTCAATTTTGGGAAGAATCATTTCTCTTTCCTTATTCCCTATACAATTTAATGAAAAGGGTATAGCCCTAATTCTCTTTGTATATATAGTCTTTGTAAACCTTTGTAAGAGATACAAGTAATACAATTCGATTCTTATTCTCTTTGCCGTATTCTCTCTTCTTCCTCTCACTTCTTCCGCTTAAATTCTAACAAAACAGTCCTAAGGCGGAATACCCAAAACGGCCCTGAGATGCCACTTGGAAACGACCACCAACGTTCCGTCCAAGGTAGCTAAAACCCTTTTTAGGCCTTGACCGACCCATGAGTGAGGTTTCCACCACTTTAGACACCACTTAGGCTTTTATACCTTTGCAATGCCCAAGTGTTGCACAGTCCCGGACAAGGATCTATGAGCCGTCACTCGTATTCGAATATAAAACCGATTCTTTATTAAATAAAATATTTCACTAGCCTTAACAAAATAATTATAGCGTTTATAGCCAGGCCTATTGCCAAAAAGATTATACAGATTTTCCTTATAAAATATAACATACTTTTTCTTTACACAAAGGGCAAACATCTACTTTCCGGGCTCCTATTGTCCAACACGCCCTCTAACACGCTCAATTGGTTGTCTGCAGGACAAACGCTATCATAAGTAATCTAAGATTACTTAGTGAGTTTCAGGGGTCCCTGCAGAAGATTAGATTCCCACCCCAACCCCAAATCACAAGGAATCAATCATGCAACACACAACAAGCAATCACACACAACAACCAATCAAGCAAAGAATGCATGCAAAAGCTAAAAAGCCACCAAAATGCAAGCAATCTACAACATGCAAACTTGAATAAAAAGAAAATATTTTTAAACAAGTTTACTAGGGCCCAGATGTTCTGCCTCTCGCCATTCACCCATTTTTGCCGCATTGCATCCTCCCTAGGCATGCAATCGGACTTCACATAAACTACACCGTCGTGTAGAGCTCCGGCCATGGTAGCTAGCCAAGTCTCCCCGAGCATTCGACATGCAACACCACACACTTGTCTGTTGCATGTCGTAACCAACTGGGCGAAGGTCTGACACATCTCTGTCTTAGTGTGCTTATGGCCGCTGGACCCCCTGTCACTCGCCACACACGAAGACTTTCCATATCCTTATGGGAACTTGTGTTCATAAGCCTTAAAGAACTTATAACACCCCAAAACCTCTCCAAAAGTGCGTATTCAAGTTTATAAGCATTAAAGAACTTATAAAACACTAAATACCACCACTTAACCTCACATGCAATAGATCTTCAGTGCAGATCCGCAATCATGCATAATAGCTACCATGGAGTACAACCCACACTGAGCAACAACCTCAAAGTGCATGCAATACTCAAGAAATTCACCCAAGAAAATCAAGCAGAAATGCAACTATATGCACATGCAAACTGACACTAGAATGAGTCGCCACTCAAATCTAGTTCAGATCTATGCAACCACTCAAGGTGCATGCAAAACTCAAGAAATTCACCCAAGAAAATCAACCAGAAATGTAACTATATGCACATGCAAACTGACACTAGATTGAGTCGCCACTCAAATCTAGTTCAGATCTATGCTCCCTGAACTCACAGATTTTCGAAGAACCCAAGAGAAATCCGTTGAATCTCTTGCTAGCTTCGACCTCCACTTCGCAGATGCAACCACTGGTCGGCAAAAATTCCTCACAACAATTCTCCAGAGCTTCACTCTCTTCTCTTCTCTCTCACTCTCACCAGCCCTTGGCACTCCTCTTTTTTTTCTCTTCTCCAAATGAGAAAGAATGAGGCTATTTACAGAGTCTTGAGTGAAATATTGGAGACATGCAAAAGAGGTGAGGTGTCGCCTTCTCCTTCTTAGGCGTGTGGTGATGACACCTCAGGGGGCGATGTGTCAAGCTGACATTCATCCAAGTTGCATGACATCAAAGTATATTCTCCTCCACTCACACATTTTCGATGGCATCTAGGAATATGCTTCTCCACTCACACATTTTCGATGGCATCTAGGAAAAATTTTCTCCACTTACACTCTTGAGTGATTAAAATAATCCTCCACTTCTTCAAGAAACAAATATCGAGTGGGAGGGAATATTCCTCTCCACTAACTCTTCCCTAATTAAATAATTCCCTAGTGGCTCCTCCACAATGATTATTTAATTATTTTCTGCCACTCCACTAACTCTGCTTAATAAAATATTATTTTAGCGGGTTTCTTCTCATCTCCCGGAACTTCTTCCCTTTTGATACCTTTCCAGGTCAATTCTTCAGGAAAATTTTATTCTGTAGTGAGGGTCACTACATTCTCCCCCCTTATTAGAATTCGTCCCGAATTCTATAAGGTTCTGATGGCCCTGCCTCATCTTCTTCCTCGGTGAAGAATTGAGGATACTTGGCTCGAAACTTTCCTTCTTAAGTTGCAACCCTTCGGTTCTTTTTCCCCGAAAACACTTAAATCTGCGGAATTTCTCTCCTCTTCAATTTCTGAGTCCGCCGTTCACCAATACTCATTGGTCCCTCCGGGTATGTTAGGTTTGTTTTCAGTTCATGAATCGGCTCTTCCACGATCGCATTAGGATCTGGAACATGCTTTCGGAGTTGAGACACATGGAAGACCTTATGCAACCGCATTTCTTCCGGCATGGCTAAGCGATAAGCCACTTCTCCAACTCTCTGCTCAGTCTGGTAAGGACCTATGAATCTTCCATCTTTCCAACCTTTCTAAATCTACTCTTTCCTTTCTGGGCTGTGACCTTCAGGTACACCCAGTCTCCAACATCAAACTCCACCTCACACCTCTTCTGATCGGATCTTCTCTGTCATCTCATCGATCATCTCATGATCAAAACTCGACCTCTCCCCCATCTTTGCCCAACAAAGAGGGGTTCTGCATGGTCTCCGGTACATAGCTTCAAACGGAGACATGCCGATACTCGAGTGATAACTATTGTTATAGGAGAATTCGATCAGAGGTAGGTTACCTTTCCAATCAGCAGACCAATCGAGTGCACATAGTCGAATCAAATCTTCTATAGTCCGGATTGTCCTCTTTGTCTGCCCATCCATTTCCAGACGAAATGAGGTACTCATGTGAACATCTGTTCTGAGTGCTCAATGCAAATCTTGCCAGAATATCGATGCGAACTTTGGGTCGCGATCCCATACTTTATTGGCTGGTACACCATGAAGTCTCAAAATTTTATCGATGTACTTCTCTGCCAAGTCTGCGGCTTGATCATTACTCTTGACCGCAACCAAGTGAGCGACCTTGGTTAAACGATCCACCACCACCCAAACTGCATCATTGGCCCTTCCCGGCCTTGTGGGTAATTCCGTGATGAAATCCATCGAGATCGACTCCCATTTCCATGAAGGTATAGGTAAATTGTGTAGCAATCCTCCCGGTACCTGGTGCTCCACTTTTACTCTTTGGCATGAGTCACACTGGCTCACCCATGTTGATATCTCTCGTTTCATCACAGGCCAATGATAGTACCTTCGAACATCTCGTTACATCTTGGTGCTTCCCGGATGAATACTTAAGGCAGAAGTGTGTGCTGCTCTTAAGCTTTCCTGTCGTAGTCCACTCTGGTTTGGAACTGTGATTCTCCCATTGAGTAGTAGCGTACCATCATCTGCCAAATGGTAGCCACTTGCGTTTGGCCCATCCAAACTCCTCAACTCTTCAACAATCTTCTTAAGATTCTCATCCATTGGTTGCTCCTCACGGTTTCGTCGTAAAAGACTAGCTTGCGTCACGGCTTGCAGTCCTAACGGTTCACTATACTCTCCCTCCAAGGAGAGTAGTCTTACTTTCTTAAATTCTTCAGACAATGCTTCCATGTCTTTTTCCACATCTATGTTGACTCTTCGACGGCTCAAGGCATATGCTACTACATTAGCCTTTCCCGGATGATACTGAATCTTCAGATCATAGTCGGCAATAAACTCCATCCATCTCCTTTGTCTCAAATTGAGATCTGGTTGTGTGAACAGATATTTAAGACTTTGATGATCAGTAAATACCTGGACTGTCTCCCCATATAGGTAGGACCTCCATATTCTCAACGCAAACACCACAACAGCCATTTCCAAATCGTGCGTAGGATAATTCTCTTCATGTTCCGGAGTTTTCTTGACGCATATGCAATCACTTTGTCTCCTTGCATTAACACTCCTCCCACGCCAACTCTCGAGCCGTCCGTATAAACTGAATACGGTTGGTTAGACTTTGGTAGAGCTAACACTGGGGCTGTCGTCAAAGCCTCCTTCAACTTTTCGAATGCTTCTTGCACCTCCAAGTCCAGATAAATGGAACTCCTTTACCTGTAAGTCGTGTCAAGGGTTTTGCTATCGAAGAAAATCCCTTCACGAACTTCTGGTAATAACCAGTAAGTCCTAAGAAACTCCGCACTTCCATCACGGTTGTAGGCTTCGGCCATTCTTGAATCGCAACAATCTTTTCTAGATCTGTTGATACTTCTTTCTCCGAAACTCGATGGCCAAGAAAACCAATTTCTCTTTGCCAAAACTTGCACTTACTAAACTTTGCAAACAACTTCTGCTTTCTTAGTCTCTCCAAGACCTTCTTCAAGTGCTCTTGATGCTCCTCAAAACTCCAAGAGTAGATGAGAATGTCATCAATGAATATTATCACGTACTTATCCAAGTAGTCGTGAAACACCTCATTCATTAGGTGCATGAATGCCGCCGGTGCATTAGTGAGTCCAAATGGCATCACTACAAACTCATACTGACCGTACCTTGTCCTAAAGGCAGTCTTCATCACGTCTGGTTCGGAGATTGAAATCTGATGATAGCCTGAGGCTAGATCAATCTTTGAAAACCAACTCACACCCCTAAGTTAATCCAACAACTCATCTATCCGCGGTAGTGGGTACTTGTCCTTGATAGTGACATTGTTAATCCCACGGTAGTCTATGCACAACCGCATACTACCATCTTTCTTTTTGACAAACAACACTGGGGCTCCCCATGGCGATAATGTTGATTGAATAAATCCCTTCTCAAGTAAATCCTCCAATTGCACCTTGAGTTCCGCTAACTCAGCTGGAATCATTTGATATGGTGTCTTAGCAATTGGGGTAGCTCCCGGTTCCAAATTAATGGTAAAAGGATGACTCCTCAGTGGAGGTAATCCTTCCAATGACCTGAACACATCTTCATAGTCCCTGACTATAGCGATATCTTCAAATTTCAGGTCTTCACCATCGTCCCCTCCAACAACAGTTATAGTTACTAGATACACACTCTCTTCTTCAATAGAGTTCCCCACTCTCATCGCTGATGCGAAATAAGCTTCTTTACTAGGGCTGATCCCATGGAAAACCAGAGGTGTCCTCCCTCTCCTTTCCAAAATCACTCTGCTTTTACTACAGTCAAGATTAGCCTCGTATCCTGCAGCCAGTCCATACCCAGTATGACTTCAAACCTTCCTAAAGGCATCACAAGCAAATTTGCAGGAAGATTCACATCCTGAACAATCACTGATACTGCTCTCAGCATCCTCCGGGTCCTTAGTGGCGACTGATTCCCGGCTGTGTGAAAAATCATGTTCACTTCCTTCTCAAACCCATTCTCAAAATGCCCGACTACTTCGGGACTCACGAAATTGTTGTTTGCTCCTGAATCGAACAATACATGCATGGGGTTACCACCCACCAGTAATGTTCCTAACGCATGAATAAATAAATATGCATGCAAACCAAAAATGTAACACCCAAACACACAATCACACAATCACACACAAAGGTGTTAGAATCCAAACTAACCTGTTATGGGACCTTTCTGGGGTCCAGAGGGTTTGGCTGGTTCTATTCCTAAGGCATACACATTAGTAGGGGTTGCTTGCTTCTTCGACGGGGGTTCCTTAACTGCCGTCACTGACGCAGCTCTGTCGGGAAGTTGGGCGTTTGTTCTCACTGGCTTCAGAGGACATGAGGTCGCGTAATGGCCAGTTTATCCGCAAAAAATATGTGACTAACGCAAGTTTGGGGGACTTGGTTTCCACAACTGTTGGACAAGATCGGGCAAAATGTCTGACCTCTCCGCACATTTAACATCCCTCGGATCCATGTTTACCGATGTGCGTCCACCTTGATTCACAATCATACCGCCCTTGCCGCGGTTACTATTCTTATTTTGGTTGATCTCTTGGTTATTCTTCCGAAAATTCGCCACCTTCCCTGGTGGTCCCCCATCCTTGCTCTTCTCTCGAAGCATCTTGAGTCTCTCTAACTCAATCCCTTCTTCCACATTAACAGCTCTCTCTTCGAGCTCAGAGACACTCGAATAAGTAACGGCTCAAAGCCGGCTTGTGATCTCGGGTCAAAGTCCCATTAGGAACCTTCGAACCATCGAAGCTTCATCATCATTTCCATTGTACAAGTGTTTCCGAAGTCTTGCAAAGATTTGGTCATACGCCCTCACACTCTTATCACCTTGCTCTAAACTTATAAATTGTTCCTCCAATCGATCACGTGATTCAGGAGGGAAATACTTGAGCTCAAACTCCATCTTGAATGTCTCCCAAGACACCAACACATAACGGTAGCAAGAAGCCACCGTCTCCCACCAGGCTCCTGCATCTTCCTCCAAAAGGGTTGACTGCAATTCACCTTCGGTATTTAGTTGGGCATTCAGACGTATCAAAATGCAACTCTAGGTTCCATAACCATCTGTCCGCCTGCACCGTGTTCGCCTCCCCCTTGAAATTTCGAACACCCAGGTCGTTCATCATTTTTACTAACCTCACAAATTGACCCATTGGCTTCTCTGTTAGTGGATCTCCTCGACTTTGTGGTCATTGCTGTTGCTGTTGTATCATGTGCGTTAGCAAGGTTTGGATCATCACAAGAGTTTGCTGTGTCTCAGACGTCTGTCCTCCAGCATCTCCTTCTGGGTTCACTCGCCCTTCTCTCGGCATTGCTGCATTTGGATATGCACGGAACAGCTCAACAGGTGTGTATTGCCGAGTTCATTGATACGCATACTCCGGTGTCTCATACCGCACTGATCCCCACGGAGAATACCTCGGCGTATCCCCGGGACTATCCCAACCAAACATGTCACTCGCATTAGGTGTGCGATGAACATGTACATCATAATCTGACTCATCACCAAAATACGGACCCCATTCCTCAGCCCCAAACGGTTGACCCCAACTCTCCTCCTGACCGAAAAGCTGTCCCCATACTTCCTCTTGCCCTGGCGAAGACTCTCTCGATCCAGTTCCTCCCGAACCTCGAGCAGACATCTGCAACCAACGATAGCAAGTTACTTAATCCCATCTACCTAAAGTGTTGAACAAACTGGAATTCCTAAGTGCCCTTATGCGACTCTTGACTCAAGGAAATAAAAATAAAAAATATACGAGTAACAAAGCATCATATTCGCGCTCTGATACCACCGTTGTAACGCCCCCGAACCATCCTAAGGCGGAATACCCAAAACGGCCCTGAGACGCCACTTCGAAATGACCACCAACGTTCCGACCAAGGTAGCTAAAACCCTTTTTGAGGCCTTGACCGACCCATGAGTGAGGTTTCCACCACTTTAGACACCACTTAGGCTTTTATACCTTTGCAATGCCCAAGTGTTGCACAGTCCCGGACAAGGATCTATGAGCAGTTACTCATATTCGAATATAAAACCGATTCTTTATTAAATAAAATATTTCACAAGTCTTAACAAAATAATTATAGCGTTTATGGCCAGGCCTATTGCCAAAAAGATTATACAGATTTTCCTTATAAAATATAACATACTTTTTCTTTACACAAAGGCACAAAATCTACTTTTCGGGCTCCTATCGTCCAACACGCCCTGTAACACCCTCTATTGGTTGCCTGCAGGATAAACGCTATCACAAGTAATCTAAGATTACTTAGTGAGTTTCAGCGGTCCTTGCACAAGATTAGATTCCCACCCCTACCCTAGATCACAAGGAATCAATCATGTAACACAGAACAAGAAATCACACAAAACAACCAATCAAGCAAAGAATTCATGCAAAAGCTAAAAAGCTACCAAATGCAAGCAATCTACAACATGCAAACTTGAATAAAAAGAAAATATTTTTAAACAAGTTTACTAGGGCCCAGATGTTCTGCCTCTCGCCATTCACCCATTTTCGCCGCATTGCATCCTCCCTAGGCATGCAATCGGACTTCACATAAATTACACCGTCGTGTAGAGCTCCGGCCATGGTAGCTAGCCAAGTCTCTCCGAGCATTCGACATGCAACACCACACCCTTGTCTGTTGCATGTCGTAACCAACTGGGCGAAGGTCAGACACATCTCTGTCTTAGTGTGCTTAAGGCCGCTGGACCCCCTGTCACTCGCCACACACTAAGACCTTCCATATCCTTATGGGAAGTTGTGTTCATAAGCCTTAAAGAACTTATAACACCCCAAAACCTCACCAAAAGTGCGTATTCAAGTTTATAAGCCTTAAAGAACTTATAAAACACTAAATACCACCACTTAACCTCACATGCAGTAGATCTTCAATGCAAATCGGCAATCATGCATAAGATCTACAATGGAGTACAACCCAGACTGAGCAACCAACTCAAAGTGCATGCAAGACTCAAGAAATTCACCCAAGAAAATCAAGCAGAAATGCAACTATATGCACATGCAAACTGACACTAGATTCAGTCACCACTCAAATCTAGTTCAGATCTATGCAACCACTCAAGGTGCATGCAAAACTCAAGAAATTCACCCAAGAAAATCAAGCAGAAATACAATTATATGCACATGCAAAGTGACACTAGATTGAGTCGCCACTCAAATCTAGTTCAGATCTATGCTCCCTGAACTCACAGATTTTCGAAGAACCCAAGAGAAATCCGCTGAATCTCTTGCTAGCTTCCAGCTCCACTTCGCAGATGCAACCACTGATCGGCGAAAATTCCTCACAACAATTCTCCAGAGCTTCGGTCTCTTCTCTTCTCTCTCACTCTCGCCAGCCCTTGGCACTCCTCTTTTTTTCTCTTCTCCAAATGAGAAAGAATGAGGCTATTTATAGAGTCTTAAGTGAAGTAGTGGAGACATGTGAAAGAGGTGAGGTGACATCTTCTCCTTCTTAGGCGTGTGGTGATGACACCTGAGGGGGCGATGTGTCAAGCTGACATTCATCCAAGTTGCATGACATCAAAGTATATTCTCCTCCACTCACACATTTTTTATGGCATCTAGGAATATGCTTTTCCACTCACACATTTTCGATGGCATCTAGGAATATTTTTCTCCACTCACACTCTTGAGTGATTAAAATAATCCTCCACTTCTTCAAAAAACAAAAATCGAGTGGGAGGGAATATTCCTCTCCACTAACTCTCCACTGATTAAATAATTCCCTAGTGGCTCCTCTACTCTGATTATTTAATTATTTTCTTCCACTCCACTAAGTCAACTTAATAAAATAATATTTTAGCGGGTTTCTTTTCATCTCCCGGGACTTCTTCCCTTTTGATACCCTTCCAGGTCAATTCTTCAGGAAAATTTTATTCTGTAGTGAGGGTCACTACACCCTCCTTGGTATTGATCGACAGCCATCCCAAACTGCAGAAGTTGGTTGGCGGATGTTACATAAATATCAATAAATGTTATGATGCATGTTACTATTTAATATAATTTTTCATAACATATTCTATACTTATAATAAATACAAAAGAATTTTTCATAACATATTTTTATCATAATATTTTTTTTAATATAAGTTTTCTTTTTAATAGTTGCTGTTTTTTTTACTCACAGTTATATATGTTTAATATTTCTGTAGTTTTAATCATATTGATTACTTTTCTTCTTTTGAAATAATTTTTAATTTTATTCTTAGCATAGATATACAAACTATGGTATTACTTTCAAATATATAATTCTACATTTAAAATTTAATACCTTTTTTTGAAATACTTTCCCACAACATCACGGGAGTCTGAGTCCTCGTTAATTTAAAAACTCACCAAAAATCTATTTTAAAGACATATATATTAGGTATAGAGTATTAAATATGAATACGTACCTCTCTTCTTGCTCTATAAGTAATCTCAAATTCCTCTGTACTTTTCTTTATTTTGTCCTGTTTCAAATTCTTCCATGACGACCCAATGATTCTTTTTTTTGAATAACAAGGTGCTACCCTGCTACTGAAATGGAACTCGACAATGTTGGAACTGAATTTTTTAGAAGCAAGTTTAAAAAAAAATTGCAGGTTTTGGACAGTGGTTTTTCCGGCAACTTTCCGGCCAAATTCCGGCCAAATAGCTGCTCGGAATGATTTGGCTGGAATTGTTGGGTTGATAGTGCAATGGAAAGCTGGTAATGAGTACTACAAGATAATATACTCATACTTCCAAAACGGAGAAATAAGAGTGTGAAATGAGCTACTTGGGATGTTTGAGAAAAAGTCCTACATCGGAAACGGGCCGTGGGCTCTTGGAATTTTGGGCTTTTGGGCTCTTGGGCTCTTGGGACAGCTGTAGGCTCATTTCATTTTTTAGAAAGACTTGGTGTGAACTCCAGGCAAACGTGGGCAGTACTCCAAGAATATTAAGTGAATATTTTCTTGAGACCTCCCTCCTTCCACTATATATAGAGACACAACCTCTCATTATTTATCACATTCAAAAACATAAAGCCTCCTTCCTCTGAAGATCTCTCTCTCCCTCTCCCTTGCTTAGTCCAAGTAAGTTCTTAGCTTAGTAGTCTCGAGAGTATAACGTAGATCTGTTCGTTTGAGTTCTATTACTGGTGTGCTACTGTAATAGTTCGTGATCGGTTGTATCCTGGAATTCATAAATCGTGATTGTCCGAAAGCAATTACGGCCGATTTATTGAATTAAGGAAATAGATATCATATCTCACCTCCGTGATTTATTTTCTGCTTTATATTATGTTGTTGTAATTCGTTTTTGAATTCGTTATTTTAAATATAATTCACATATTTTCTCAATTCGATTTTTGCGCTCCTAACAGTCTTAATTCAATAAATCTGCTTTCTGCTTATCGCTTTAAACGGATTGAGAATTTTTCGAATTTTTATTTTAAAAACGATTTCGAAATCTTCTGAAATTCTGTTTCTGCTTTCATCTTTCAGTGCTTACGCAGAAGGTTTTTTTGAAGAACTCTTTCACTTTAATTCTTTCTTCTCTACTCTCTCTGGTTTCCTCAAACGCTATTAATTGAGTGAGTTTGTGAAACAAGTTTCTGCGAACGCTTCTAAGCGAGTTTGCAAAATTAATTTAGGATAATTTAATTACTTGAATTGTCTGATTAATATACTAAGCAGATCTATTTATTGTGAAACAGAAAAAAAAAATGCCTGGAAACAACACCAACAACGTTGATGGTGCTAGAACTAATAAGACCCCTGTTGAAACTCCTGAAGAGTTGTCTTCACATCTTGCTAAAGAACTTGCAAACACGAAGCTTACCGACTCTGGTTTGGAAAACATGAGCCGAAATCTGTTCGGTAAGGGATCAACCCACATGGGGATACCATACCACCTGCGGCTTCCCAAGGGATGATGCCAGATAAGTTCGATGGCAAAGCTGGGTTCAAAACGTTGCAAAACAAGATGCGCTACTACTTTACCAGCATGAACATGGAAAGATAACTCACAAAGGATCCACAAACGCTTCCACAAGGTGACACAGATGTGTATATGGTCGGAAGTATGGATAGTTGGGCTCAAGGATACTATTATTGCAAAGGTCAGATTCTGAACCGCTTGGTCAATGATCTATATGACCTCTACAGTATGTACAATACTTTAAAAGCATTCTGGCTAGATTTGGAGACCAAGTACAAGACTGATGAGTCTGGGATGCAGAAATTCTCAATTACGAAGTTCCTGAACTTCAAGATAGTGGATTCCAAACCAATTATGGAACAAGTAGAGGCTCTTCAACGCATCTTTCAGGAGATCGATTTGGAAGGGATGTTGATCTGCAATGTCTTCAAAATGAATTGCTTGATCGAGAAGCTACCACTAGGCTGGTCGAATGTCAAGCATTACCATAACTTCAAGCGTAAGACAATGTCTCTTGATGATCTCATCCGTCGTTCGAGAGTTGAGGACAACAATCGTGGAGCTCATTTGGATGCTCAAATCCAGGGGCAAGATGTTCATGTAGCTGAGCATAAGGTCAATCTGAAAGGCAAAGGTAAAGGGATCTCTATTCCTCATAAACCGTTGACGGTGTCATCTAGACCAAAATTCAAGAAGAGCAACCTTGAGAGGAAGTTCAAAGGAAAGTGTCATCATTGTGGTAAGATTGGACACAAGGCTGAAGTGTGCAAAAGCAAAGCCAAAGATATCAAGTTGCAAGCAAACCTAACTGAAGAAGACATGGTTGTGGTGGTTATGGAATGTAACTTGGTTGATATCTTCAATCCAGTGGAGTGATTCTACGACACTGGTGATACCACACATATATGCTCTGATAGGATCATGTTCACCACCTACGAGAAGAATAAGTCAAATGAGCAGCTTTTCATGGGCAACACGGCGGTGTCCAATATTGAAGGTAAGGGCAAAGTAGTTCTTAAGCTAACTTCTGATTGTGAGCTCACCTTGCAGAATGTGAAGCATGTACCTGACATGCGGAAGAAACTTATCTCTGGAACAGTGCTAAGCAAGCATGGTTTTTCCATCAATTTTGAGGCTGATAAGTTAGTTCTTAAGAAAAAAGGGATGTATTTGGGAAAGGGTTTTGTTAAGCGTGGACTGATCAAGATGTCTGTAACGACAGTCCATCTGAAAATTGTAGATTCTCCTTCTGTTGCTGAAATGAAAGAAACCCCTATTGCTTACTTGGTTGAGTCGTTTACTACTTGACATGTACGTTTAGGACATGTCAATTACAAAAAAATGCGAAAATGCAAAAATTGAATTTGATTCCGAAATTTAAAACTAACCAATAGAAATGTGAAGTGTGCTTACATGCCAAACTCACTAAAACTCCCTCACCACGTGTTGAAAGAACAACCGAACCTCTAGGTTTAATTCACACAGACTTATGTGATTTAAAGCATGTGCAAACTAGAGGCGGTAAGAAATACTTTGTTACCTTCACTGATGATTGCACAAGATATTGCTATGTATAACTCTTGCATAGCAAAGATGAAGCATTGGAAACATTCAAAGAGAGAGGTATGAAAATCAGCTTCAGAAAACTATAAAAGTAGTTCGAAGTGATAGAGGAGGAGAATATAATGAGCTGTTCAATGCATTTTGCAGAGAAAAATGTATTATTCATCAGACAACCGCTCCTTTTTCGCCAGAATCTAACGGAGTAGCGGAACGAAAGAATCAAACTCTGAAAGAGATGATGAATGCGTTGTTGCAGAAATCTGGGTTAGCCCAGAACATGTGGGGGGAACCTTTGCTTACCACAAATTACATCCTCAACAGGATACCGAATAAGGTGACTGGCAAGTCACCATATGAGCTTTCGAAAGATACAATACCTTCGTACTAATATCTCAAAGTGTGGGGCTGCCTAGCAAAAGTGGCTGTACTACCTCCTAAAAAGGTCACAGTTGGAACTATGACCGTAGACTGTATCTTCATCGGATATGCACATAACAGTAGTGCATATCGAATTCTGGTTCATAAATCAGATATTCCAGATATCCATGTGAATACAGTTATGGAATCAAGAAATGCTTCATTTTTTGAAGACATTTTTCTCTGTAGGAAAACCCAAAAACGGACTCATGAACAACGAGATGCAGCGACTTTGGAAGCTAGCAATACTTTGAGTACTACTTATGTGGAAACAGAACTGGAACCTAGACGAAGCAAACGAGTTCGCAAAAGTAAATCGTTTAGTGATGATTTTCTAATGATGGCATTTCTAGTTGAAAATCTACCAAGAACATACACATAAGCTATTTCTACACCTGATGCACCTTATTGGAAGGAAGTAGTCAAAACTGAAATAGACTCTATCTTGCAACATCAAAATTACGAGATAGCAGATCTACCACAAGGATTTAAACTGTTGGGGTGTAAATGGATTGTTACGATAAAACGAAAACCCAATGGCGATATTGAGAGGTACAAGGCTAGGTTTGTAGTGCAAGGATTTCGGCAAAAAGAAGGCTTAGATTTCATTGATGCCTATTCACCGGTAACAAGACTATCTTCGATCAGGATGCTCATAGGCATTGCAGCCTTGAGAAATCTTGAAATCCATCAAATGGATGTAAAAACTGTTTTTCTCCATGGAGATTTAGAGGAGGAAATCCATATGAAACAACCTGAGGGATTTGTTATTCCAGGACAAGAACACAAAGTGTGTAAACTTGTGAAGTCATTATATGGACTCAAACAGGCTCCTAAGCAATGGCATAGAAGTTTGACAGTATGATGATGTCTAATGGTGAAATACTTTGAGTACTACTTATGTGACAAATGCATATACTACAAAACTACTCCATTAGGATACATTTTGTTATGCTTATATGTAGATGATATGCTCATCACTGGAAGCAACAAAGACATCATAACTCAAACGAAAAACATGCTCAAAAGAAATTTTGACATGAAGGACTTGGGTTTAGCAGATGTAATTTTGGGGATAAAAATCATAAGAACTGATGAGGGCCTTATCTTGTCTCAAACCCACTATGCTGAAAAGGTACTTGATCGATTCAAGCATTACTCAAATGGGACTGCAAAAACTCCATATGATCCTCAAATTCACTAGACCAAAAATTCTGGTGAACCTGTGCAACAGGTGGAGTATGCAAGGGTAATTGGCAGTCTAATGTCCTTGACAAACTGTAAAAGACCAGATTTAATGCACTCTGTAAATGTACTTAGTCGCTACACAAGTAATCCAGGACATAAGCATTGGATGGCTATAACTAGATTTTTGGACTACCTATTGATAAATCACCCAGGGTATCAATTCCCTATGCAGTTGTAGTACAAAGGGTTATCAATCCAAATGGTTGTTATGCTAGCAGATAGGATGCAATCAGAAGCAAGCAAGTCAAGCCAAGCAATAAAAGGGGGTTTTATCTAACAATCCTAAAATAATAAAGAAATAATATAAACAAGGAACCAGACGACCTAAGCACTTGATGCAAGCATTCGAGTACAGGATCGGGTGGGGTGATCAAGTAAACAAGGAAAGTATGAACAGCTCGAAGGTATACTCGAAGCAGGTGATCGTGTACCTGTTCGGGTAAGAGATCGAGTAAGGAATAAAAATACAAACAATTAAAATGAGAAAGCTTCTAAGTATGGGGTAATCGACTCCTAAGTGTTCCTGACCGATACAGATGTCTTACATGCCTCAAGAAAATATTCCCTAGACAATGAATCTCTAAAACCTTGTTAAAACACTCTCGTGATAGAAACAATCAGCCTTGATCACTCCCCTACCCAACTCTCGTTGGAGAAACCTGACCAAGCAGGTAATACGAACCAATTCACTATAGTCAATAAACCCCTTACTCATCTAATCTCTTAAGCTAAGTGAGTAAATCTCTAGCATTGATTGATTCAAACATTTCATCTACACCTCTCGGTGGTAAAACACCCTAGATCTAATCTTACCATCTCGGTTTGTTGATAGCATTAAGAACACCAATCTAGAAGAGAATTGAAACGACCCGGCTCTTTTTTTTAATAATAATCATAAATAAATAAACTACAACTATTGGTCCCATATTCACTAGCCACCCAACCACAATCATAAACAACAGCAGATATAACAATACCAATAAACATCCAATAATACAATAACCAATAAAATAATAACCAGTATTAATTCCAATCATAAACTAATGATCCAAACAGCATAAATCAGAGAACCAGCAATCCTAACAATATTCTAGAACTAAACTCTAGCAACCTAACAGAAGTCAGACAACCAAGCGAACCACTAGAACATCCTCCTCTTCATTGCCTTGATTCCGTGATCACACTTTGCCTTTACCTACACCACAAACACAAATTGCAATGCATGAGTATTTTATAAACACTCAGTAAGGCAATCCTCTCATCTACTAGGCTATACACACAAGCAAAAGAGAAATCTCTAACCATCAACCAACAAGCAATCAATCAACAATAACAAATCAGGACTCTGCATCGACCGACACCAACATGCATCGACCGACACCAGATGGGGTTGCATCGACCGACACAAGGTTGCATCGACCGATGCTAGATGCAAATGCATCGATCAAAACTCGCACTCTATTGACCGACGCATGCTCGACATAACACTAAAACCCTAAGTTTTACGCGCCGTCCTCGCACTTGCATCGACCGACGCACAAAGTGCATCGACCGATGCAATGCCGAGCATCGTGTTTCCCCGAAGCTTCTCGTTGGATCTTCGTTCCTACAACCACCACACTTGATCCCAGGCCACAAGAAAGCTTCCTAACGTCCCAAATAACGATCTAACAAGCCTAACAACACATAACAAGCAAATAAGAGAGATCTCTAGCTTAGATAGTCATGGTCATGCACTTACCTTTGCCAAGAAGATTCTAAACCTTCAACAAGAAAAACAACGCTCCTAGGAAGCTCCTACTACGATCCCAGCTATAAATCTCTACAGGAACAGCCTCAAATCTCCAGAAATCACCAAGAAAACTCAAGAACAATTAGGGAACTTTTCTCTCTTTTGTTTTCTCTCAAAAGCAGCTAAAACACGGCTAATGAGACAAAACTCGAGTTAAGGGTTTTCCTATCCCAAAACGCAGCGTTTAACTTAAGTCAAAACGCAGAAAACTGAACCTGCATCGACAGATGCACTATATGCATCGACCAATGCAATCCCCTAAACCGGGATTTCGGTTCACGGATGTTACAATTCTCCCTCACCAATCTAGATTTGTCCTCGAATATCGAACAATCATCTGCCAAGGACTCCCGTGAAACCATCTCCACGGCCCGCACTCCTCCAACCAATCTACGGAAAGTTACCTCTAGGCGATAGACTCACGCTCCAGGCATTATTTGCTCTCGACTTTTGGACTTTTATTTACTCATAGGCCCAAACCTTGAGTTTTTATT
This sequence comes from Camelina hispida, assembly GCA_023657505.1. NCBI lineage: Eukaryota > Viridiplantae > Streptophyta > Magnoliopsida > Brassicales > Brassicaceae > Camelina > Camelina hispida. The sequence continues at coordinate 29,944,668 of CP094637.1, forward strand.
GGCTCCTCATCAGACCTAAGTCTGCATACCATAATGTTGGCTCCTCATCAGGCCTAAGCCCGCATGTCATATATATAAAAGGAAGTCCAATATTCGTCTCTCGGGTTGCCACCCTAGAGCACGCCCCCGGATCGTATCCGAAGTCAATATACCAACCATACTCCCAAGCCACAAAGTCTCAGAATATGGCAGTACTAGGAGAACCAAAGTCCCCCAAGAGTCGCGAGCAAACAATTTTGAACATGTCTGAGTCCTATCCCTATCCAAGTTTCCTTCTCGTGGCTCGCGTAAGACATCACAATGTCCTACCAACCACATATTCCCTCACTGGAATACCTCATGACCCCACAAGGATCATATAGATGCCACAAGGGCCAAACAAATGTCCTAAACAGGACCGCCACCAAAGCCAAACAATCTGTCCTAAACAGGATCGCCACAAAGGCCAAACAAATGTCCTCAACTGGACAGCCACCAAGGCCAACAATATGTCCTGAACAGGACCGCCACCAAGGCCACTCGTCCCGAATGACCGTCACAAAGACCATCTGTCCCGAATGACCGTCACAAAGACCATCTGTCCCGAAGGACCGCCTAAAAAGGCACTTTAGCTAAACAGCCCGCCACAAAGGCCACACATCTGGCTAAACAGCCCGCCTTAAAGGCCACACTTCTGGCTAAACAGCCTGCCACAAAGGCCACACAACTGGCTAAACAGCCCGCCACAAAGGCCACACAATGTCTCAAAAGACTGCCACACACGGCACAATGACTCAAAAGTCCGCCACTAAGGCTCTCCACCACTAAAATGGACAAATTCTAAGTCACATAAAACTTTCCATTTTTAGCACTTTCCACATTTGGAAACTTTCCACTTTTGGAAACTTCTATTTCATAAAACTTTGCTCAGAACCCTGCCTCACGGTAACTTTGTACCCCGAGCACCACCTCATCTTGTTACTGAGTCGCACAACCAACCACCCCAAGCGACAAAGTAAACAAGAGAGATGGGCTGGAATACTCCATTCCCGCTCCAGCCACGGATTACAATTGAGACCATGCTAGACAAGTTCAAGTCGATGCTTGCTTCTCATACCACTTCTTAAACCGTGCCTTCATCTTCGCCTCAGGCTCCCAAGTCTGCTCCTCAACACCATCACAGTCCCGAAGGACTCTCATCAAAGGAATCTTCTTCTTCCGAAGTTCCTTGATCCTCCTTCCGAGAAACCTCACTGGTCTCGCCTCCAAAGTCATGTTAGGCTGAAGATATTCAGAATCTTAGCCAACACCCGCTCTCCCTCACGAAGAAACTTTCGCAACATAGACACATGAAAAACCTTATGGAACGCACGCATAACCTCAAGCAACTCCAGCCTATATGCCACCGGTCCCACCCGCTCAATCACTCTGAACGGACCCATAAACCTCGGACTCAACTTAGTCTCTGTCAATGACCTGTTCGGACCCTGCAACATGGCCATCTTCAGGTACACTCTGTCTCCTACCTGAAACTCAAGATCTTTTCTCCTCTTATCTGCATAACTCCTCTGCCTATCTTAAGCCTCCTTCATGTTCATTTTGAGAACCCGAATCTTCTCTGAGGTCTCCTGAAAAAAATCTGCCCTGAACATGCTTCTCTCCCTCACCTGAGTCCAACATAAAGGTATGCAACATGGTCTCCCATACAAAGCCTCATAAGGAGTCATCTTAATACTCGCCTGATAACTAATGTTGTAAGCGAACTCTACCAGGTTCATGTGATCTGCCCAATGGCCACCCCAATCCAACACACACATCCTCAGCAAATCCTCCAACGTCTGGATCATCCTCTCTGGCTGTCCATCTGTGTGGGGATGATAAGCTGTACTCATATGCACCTTAGTGCCCATCTCTGCCTGAAATGCCTTCCAGAACACTAAAGTGAACTTGGAATCTATGTCAGACACAATGCTCGCTGGCACCCCATGCAATCTGACTATCTCCCTCACATACTTCTTAGCCAATACCGCTGCTCCATCAGTCTTCTTAATGGCCAGAAAATGTGCTGACTTAGTCAACCGGTCCACAATGACCCAGATAGCATCAAAAGTCCAAGACACTAGCAGTCCTACCACAAAATCCATAGTGATCATATCCCACTTCCACTCAGGAATGGGTAGACTCTTAAGTAACCCGCCAGGGACCTGATGCTCAGCCTTCACTAGCTGACACACATAGCACCTCGCGACCCAACTAGCTACATCCTTCTTCATACCGACCCAGTGATAGTACCTCTTGAGATCACGGTACATCTTAGTCGCTCCTAGATGAATAGAGAAGTTGCTCGCATGAGCCTCTCTCAGAATCTCCTGCCTCAACTCCTCATCCTTGGGCATACAAACTCGACCGTGCACCAAGATAGTACCATTGTCCGAGACCTGATACTCTGAATCAACATCCTTAGAGGCATTCACCAGCCCCAAATCCTTCTCCTGAGCCAACCACACCCTACTCATAAGATCTGCTCTATCAACTGCTTCCAAACCCAACGGTTCCTGTGACACAGCACACAACCTCAAAGCACTGATCTCTCCTATCAGAGACTCCATCTCTTGCTCCTGAGCCAAAGCTACCCTCTTCTGACTCAGAGCATCTGCAACCGTGTTAGCCTAACCCGGGTGATAAGCTATCTCCAAATCATAATCTGCCACAAGCTCCATCCACCGCCTCTGTCTCAAATTCAGCTCAGGGTGAGTGAATATATACTTCAAGCTCTTATGATCTGTAAACACATGTACCTTTGCACCATAAAGATAAGATCTCCAAAATTTCAGGACAAAAACTACAGCAGCCATCTCCAAATCATGAGTAGTATAGTTGCCCTCATGCTTCTGCAACTGCCACGAAGCATAGCCAATCATTTTCCCATGTTGCATAAACACACACCCCAAACCAACTCTAGATGCATCAGTATAAACCACATAGGGTTCTCCCTACTCAGGCAAAGCCAACACAGGCGTAGTAGTCAACATCTCCTTAAGGCTTTCAAAGCCCTCCTCACACTCCTTTGACCAAACAAAATGAACATCCTTCCTTGTCAACTTAGTCATAGGGCATGCCCTACTTGCAAAACCCTGAACAAACCTCATGTAATAACCTGCCAAACCAAAGAAACTCCTGATCTCCGTGCCATTCTGCAGTCTAGGCCAATCTCTAATAGCCTGAATCTTCTCCGGATCTACAGAGACTCCCTCTGCAGAAACGATATGACCCAGAAAACCTATCTCACGCTGCCAAAAACTGCACTTGCTCAGCTTAGCAAACAATTTCTGCTCCCGCAGCGTCTCTAAAACTGGCCTCAAATGCGCTGCATGCTCCTCAGAACTCTTATAATATACCAGGATATCGTCGATGAAAATGATGACAGACACGTCCAGAAACTCCTGAAACACGCTATTCATCAATCTCATGAACGCTGCTGGTGCGTTAGTCAACCTGAAAGACATCACCACAAACTCATAATGCCCATACCTTGTCCTGAAAGTCGTTTTCCTCACATCTGCCTTATCAATCGGTATCTGATGATAACCCGTCGCCAGATCTACCTTGGAGAACCAAGTAGCACCCCTTAACTGATCCAACAACTCATTGATCCTAGGCAGAGGGTACTTGTTATTCACAGTGACCCGGTTCAAACCCTGATAATCAATGCACAACCGGAAACTCCCCACGATGATACACTAGGACAAATAAATCCCTTACTCAACAAATCCTCTAGCTGCTTCTTCAGCTCTGCCATCTCTGCTGGAGCCATTCAGTAAGGAGCCTTGGATAATGGCGTTGTCCCCGGTTCCAGTTCAATAGTGAAAGGATCAGACCAAGATGGTGGTAATCTCTGCAATGACTGAAACACATCCTCAAACTCCTCCACTACCGGAATACTGCTAACCGTAGACTTCCCCACTGACTCTGGCATATATATAGTAACCAGATAAGCCTCACGGCCCTTCTCGATCATCTTCCCAGCCTGAATGGCCGATATCACCAGACTCCCCGAAGTCGGTCTAATACCCTGAAAAACCAACTTCCCTCCTGGACGCTCAAACTCTACTCTACCTCGATGGCAATCCAAATGCACCATATGCCGATGCAACCAATCCATCCCAATAATAAAATCATACAAATCCACTGGACTGATAAGCAAATCCGCTAGCCACGACTCTCCTGCGATCTGAATATCAACCCCTCTAGCTCGTCCAATAACCTTCAGGAACTTGCCTCCTGCAACTCTGACAACTCATGTATGCTCCCAGGGATCCCCTTTGATTCCCGCACTCTCTGCACACTCTGGAGTAATGAAGCTATGAGAAGCTCCAAAATCAAACATAACGTGGGACTTAAACCCGCCCACCAAAAAGGTCCCTCCACAAACCTTATGTGTTGAGAACCTAACACTTTATCACAGGAAAAACATAAAATATGAACCTACTAAAATTCACAAAGTTAAGTACCAGAATTATACCTATGATCGCCCCGACACTAGTTCCACCAGTCTCTTGATCAACAGGTCAATTAAACCCAATGTGTACTCCACCACGATCTAGTGGTATCGTTGTAACACTTCAGGATCGAATCCACAGAGACCAAACAATTGCACTAAGAAATTATTAAGATCAAATATAGCTAAGACAATGGAAAAGTTTGTGAATCAAGTAACTATCTAAAAACTGAAAAGTAAACAAGTGTTTTTAAGGCAATAGAGAAATATTGGGCGCAAGGAATCTTTAGGGTTTATGATCACGAATTTAGATGATTAGATAGGATGCATTAGACACCGTTCTAGAACTCAAATCACAGTTGTAAAGCTAACCTACTTTCGCAGCATTAACTATCTATGCAATGAATTCACTAAACCCTAAACCGTCGTTTGGATCTAGCAAACCAAGCAAGCAATAACAAGTTCAAGTTTGATCTGTTCACAAGGTGCCTTAACTTCAACTTTCATTGGCTAAGGATCACCTTGCTCACCTATGTTCTTTTCAAGCAATTCAACAACACTTTTGATGCCTAGATGAATTAAACCTAAGATCTTAATCTAGGTGATCAGTCTAGCTTAAGCATTAAGAACAACAATAGATGATGAACAATAAGATCAATCCCTAATCTAACAAACCTAGCATCAATTAATCATATAAACCCTTCTGAAACCCTAAACCCAACAGTGAAACTACTCAGACATGGAGAAGCAGAAGCAGCAAATCAATAATGAAGAAAACATAATTGAATTGCAAAAGAATAGAAAAATAGGGTTTAGAAATCTTCTCCAAAGTGTCAAGAAGGATTAGAGATCTTCTCCCTTTGCTCTCAATACAAAATAGTCTCAGAAAAATAAAGCTTATGTCTCTGGAGGCCGTGCCTCTAACTTAAATATCAAAATAAAACCCTAAAAGTCGGTTTAAAACAAATAAGGAAAAGTTGCGTCGGGGACGGGAATGGTCAATCTCGAAAGGATCAGTCGATCCGGAACGTATTTCTGCTCTCATTCCATCTGCCTTCTAGCTCGATCAGTCTTCAACCAATTTAGCTCCAGATGCATATTTTCACCCCCAAAACACTCAGTTTCCTTCCAAAGTCACCTAGAACCTGTAAAGACTCACACAAGACTAAAAAGACTCTAAAAGCACACTTGGACTAACAAAAGACTCAAAACAAGTGTAAAAACTATAGTTAAAACCCTATAAAATACATACACATCAATTCCCCCGGACTTGAATCTTTGCTTGTCCTCAAGCAAGAACAGACAGAAACTCAAGAACAGAGAAAAGGTTTGAAAGTGGAAACTCACATATTCTTGGGAACTTCTTCTTTGCACTCTTCATCACATCAAACTGAGAACTACTTTTTGTACTCTGCCCATGATTAGGATCAACACTCCCTACTCTGAACTCCACAGCCTTAGAGAACCTTCAGTCTCCCCATTGTTGTCTCTCTACATCAGATTAGTAAAAAGGTGCGGTCTTACCATGGGAGTATCGATCATTGAACTGTTGACTCCTTCAACCTCTTATCACCCAAGACTTCCTTCATATGCTCCCTTTCCTCTCTCTTTTCTCACTTCCAAAGGATTGATTTCTCCCTAATTTTCTAGGGTATCATTTTATTTTTTATCAATCCTTTGCTCTCTTCTTGCGGACAGGTTTCCATGAGTTCTGAAAGATGCACGGGTTTACGCACACCCCTCGGTTCACTTCTTTTATTACCTATATCCTTTTCTTCTTTCTTCTTCTTTTTTTTTTTTTTTTTAACTGAGTACTGAAGGGAAGAGAGAGGGGAAGCATACTTTGTGAGGAGATGCACGTCTTGTAAGGCTTGAAGGGAGGAGTCTTGTCCGATGTATACCAAGCCCCAAGGTAAGAAATTAAATCCGGTTAAGTCTTGTCAAAGCTAGAGACAACTTCTGGTTCAACTTAGTGTTCTCCTTAGCGAGGGTGTTTTGGGGCGTGTTGAGCCTGCTCATGTTCATTCCAAGCTTCATTCCAAATCAGAAGTACAAAAGTAATCATAAGAGTGTTAGTTCAAAACAAAAGATTCCTTGAAATGATCATAGTTTCCCATTTCTTTTTTTCGTTTTTTTTTTTTTTTTTAGATTCGACAAACTGACTCAAATAAAAGAAAAATCAAAGGAAACAACCACAGAAAACGACATTAGTAACTTGGAGACAGCCCTCCCCCGGACTTACTTCACACCGTCCCGGTGTGAAAGCAAAGCCAAGAAAAGAATGAATCCGACAAAGAAAATAAGAAAAATGAAAAAGAAAAAGAAAGGAAAAGAAACAAAAATCGGTGATCTCGCATATGGTGTTGGGGTGGTGTTGGCAAGGGTGTGGATCGATCAGTCTTGGAATGGGATTGACCGATCTGAAACATTATTGAACTTAGAGACACCCGCAAAAACCACTAGGATCGGTCGATCTTTAAGGAGGATTGACTGATCCTAAGCTCCTGGAACAAAAAGTTTCGCATCTTCTGCGTTTGGAACCTGATCCTGAAAACACTGAACACCGGACGTGATTTCACCGTAATAAATCCTCAAAAAAACAAAACCAAAATCCTAAGACAAATAAAAAGAAAAGGGTAAGCCAGCACCAACCCCATGGGTTGCCTCCCATAAGCGCTTGTTAAGGTCTATAGCTTGACCGTGGTTTCAGGTGTCACGTGATGGGAGGAAGAGAACTCATATCAGAACAAGCTCTCCAATTTGTCAGCTTAAGCTCCATAACCTTTTTCAACATACCATCCACTGCTTCTTGGCCTTTTTCTTTAAACTCTGGAGTGAGGATGGCTTTAACTTTAGAGAAAGGCCGAGATATTCCTTTACTCTTCACCTTGTACTCAATGGTGTCTCTAATATATTTCTGGGGTACCAAGGTTATGTGAAGATCTGGTATTACTCTCTCTATCTTCGGCTTGTCTCTCTTCTAACCCTCTTAGACCTTTTCTCAGAAGAATGAGTGTCTCCATCCAGGACTTCGTTGACCTCATTCTTATCATCATTCTCTCCCAATATCACGACATCCACCTCCTTCTCATGTTCTACAACTAGACAAGAGCCATGTCTTATAGCTTCATTTGCACTGATTGCATTGTAAAGACATTATCATCAATGTTAGAGAAAGTTATCCTCTTATTAGGCAAGTCAACGACTGCTCCCACTGTTGCTAGGAAAGGTCTCCCAAGAATCAAAGGCATAACAGAACCCTTGCTCATTTCCACAACATGAAAATCTGTAGCAACCAAGCAATTCCCAACTCGAACATCTAAATTGTTAATGAAGCCTTGTGGAGTCGCGGAGACAGCATTTGCAAACGTGAGAGAGACCTTAGAAGCCTTCATATCATCAATCCCCAATCTCTCTGCAATAGCCTTAGACATCACGTTCACACTGGATCCAGTGTCACAAAGGGAATCCTCAAAGTTCACTCCTAAGATGGAGCATGGAACAACAAATTTTCCTGGATCTTCTAACTTGGGTAGTCTTTTCAAAGATGGAGCATGAATGTTCTTCTCTCTAGCCAAAAGCGCCTTAACCTCCACCAAATCCTTTTCTTCAACCACAACATCATTGTAAACCTTCTTAAACAAAGAGATATGCTTTACTGCCTCTGTAAAAGGAATTCCAGCGGTGAACTCACTTATAGCTTCTTTGTACCGACCATACTTCTTTTCATCCAGAGGTTTCTTCACAAGTCTTCTTGGAAATGGAATTTGTGGCCTATAGGGCTTTGGTTCCCGAAGAATTGATTCCTTGGTATTCATATCAGGAGCAGATGAGTCGTAAATCCCCATTCTTGCAGCTTGGAGTGGTCGTTCAACAGAAGGAGCAGCCAGTATGAAATTTTCTGAGACAGACTCTGCAACAGCGATGGGATCGATCGATCTGTAGGGAGGATTGGTCGATCCAAGTTCTCTAGGGATCAAACTCGAATTATCAGAATGGATGGGAACGGCTGGTCTAGTCTCAGGATTGACCGATCCTGTCTCTGCAGAAGCCAAGCATGAGTTGATCACAGCACAACTCAGCCCATCTTCGATCCCACCATGGAGTGTTATAGCATTGCATGACTCTTTGTTCTTAGAGCTAGAAGAAATAGCAGAGACCCTCTTATCAATGGAATCAACACGTGAACTCAACCTCTCAAATTTCCCATTAAAATCATTGTACATGCTATCAATCTTGACATTAATCTCAGCAGAACTTTTCTTATGACCATCCAGCAATGCTTGCATCATCAATTCGAGTTTGTTATCTTGTGGAGCTGCAGATGGAGCGTGGTATCCTTGGACATTTGAGCTACTAAATCCAGCACCTTTGTTCTGAAATCCTTGCGAGAAGTTACCTTGTTGATTATGTGGAGGATACACTTGATCTTGAGGATTCTCGACGTTGGTGCTTCTGTAGGAGAGATGAGGATGATTTCTGTAATTCTGATTAAACCCATGGTTCTGATAGTTCCCTTGTCCTCCTACATAGTTCAGCTCCTCTATTCCTTCAAAACCTGAATTTACTCCAACTTGCTGATACGCACCCGTCTGCCCGTCGCACATGTTGACAGCTTGTTGATCTCTCCTCAAAAGAAGGTCTACCTTGGCAGTGAGACTCTTAATAACATCTGTATTCACGGAGCTAACAACACGCACAGAGTGATCATACTCATGGCTATGATTGCTGTTACTCGCTGCAAGGTTTTCGATCAAGAGGTTTGCTTCAGAGGCAGTGTTAGTAGAAAAATCTCCTCTGCTAGCAGTATCGAGTGCCATCTGGTACTTCTGGTCAATTCCTCCATAGAAGATGTTCATAAGATTCTCTTGTGAAAAGCCATGATGAGGACAGTCCCTCATATACTCCTTGAATCTCTCCCATGCTTCACAAAAAGACTTCGTACCACCTTGTGAGAAGGTAGTGATCTTGCTCCTTAACATAGCTGATCGTGACTTAGTGTAGAAGTGGTTTAAAAACGCTGCTCTACACTGCTCCCAAGTGGTAAGTGATCCTCGGTCCAAGAGATTTAGCCATCTCAAAGCCTTATCTCCTAAAGAGAATTGGAACAAAGTCAACATGAGGTAATCATATGGAACTCCATTAGACTTTGTTGTACTAGCCAATCTCTCAAAAGCTTCAATATGGTCCAGAGGGCTCTCTGATGCTAATCCATTAAACACACGGTTCTGGACCAAATTGATCAGGCTATGCTTGATCTCATAATCTTGTCTCGCAGGAGCAGGAGGTTGAATCGCAGATCGATTCACAAATATCCTGTTGTGAGCATCTTCATCCCTCAAAGTAGTTCGTCTTGCTGGTGGATTCAGCTCAGCTGCATTATGCTCTTGTGGTGCAGGAGGAGGAGGCGGAATAACGACCTCTTGAGGGTTAGGCTGACGAACATCTGGATTCTGTCCATCATCCATCTTGTCAGCTTTAGCTTTCGCTTTGTTTTCTCGTTCAAGTAGGGCTAACTCTTTGTTTTGCAGATTACGAAAATCAGTAGGCTTGTGGCTTCTTGTTTGCATGCACCTGAAACACAAGAGAAAGAACACAAGAACTAATTAGTAAATAAAAATAAAATAAATCTTAGACTAAATTTAAATCTAGAATCGCAAAGGCAATCGTTTTGGTCCCCGGCAACGGCGCCAAATTGATCAACAGGTCAATTAAACCCAATGTGTACTCCACCACGATCTAGTGGTATCGTTGTAACACTTCAGGATCGAATCCACAGAGACCAAACAATTGCACTAAGAAATTATTAAGATCAAATATAGCTAAGACAATGGAAAAGTTTGTGAATCAAGTAACTATCTAAAAACTGAAAAGTAAACAAGTGTTTTTAAGGCAATAGAAATATTGGGCGCAAGGAATCTTTAGGGTTTATGATCACGAATTTAGATGATTAGATAGGATGCATTAGACACCGTTCTAGAACTCAAATCACAGTTGTAAAGCTAACCTACTTTCGCAGCATTAACTATCTATGCAATGAATTCACTAAACCCTAAACCGTCGTTGGATCTAGCAAACCAAGCAAGCAATAACAAGTTCAAGTTTGATCTGTTCACAAGGTGCCTTAACTTCAACTTTCGTTGGCTAAGGATCACCTTGCTCACCTATGTTCTTTTCAAGCAATTCAACAACACTTTTGATGCCTAGATGAATTAAACCTAAGATCTTAATCTAGGTGATCAGTCTAGCTTAAGCATTAAGAACAACAATAGATGAAGAACAATAAGATCAATCCCTAATCTAACAAACCTAGCATCAATTAATCATATAAACCCTTCTGAAACCCTAAACCCAACAGTGAAACTACTCAGACATGGAGAAGCAGAAGCAGCAAATCAATAATGAAGAAAACATAATTGAATTGCAAAAGAATAGAAAAATAGGGTTTAGAAATCTTCTCCAAAGTGTCAAGAAGGATTAGAGATCTTCTCCCTTTGCTCTCAATACAAAATAGTCTCAAAAATAAAGCTTATGTCTCTGGAGGCCGTGCCTCTAACTTAAATATCAAAATAAAACCCTAAAAGTCGGTTTAAAACAAATAAGGAAAAGTTGCGTCGGGGACGGGAATGGTCAATCTCGAAAGGATCAGTCGATCCGGAACGTATTTCTGCTCTCATTCCATCTGCCTTCTAGCTCGATCAGTCTTCAACCAATTTAGCTCCAGATGCATATTTTCACCCCCAAAACACTCAGTTTCCTTCCAAAGTCACCTAGAACCTGTAAAGACTCACACAAGACTAAAAAGACTCTAAAAGCACACTTGGACTAACAAAAGACTCAAAACAAGTGTAAAAACTATAGTTAAAACCCTATAAAATACATACACATCATCTCTGCAGTCATGTAAACCCGTGGCGCCTGCTCAATCTGTGCCACGTGCTGCCCTCTAGGCTGCACCTGCTGCAACGCTGCCACTGCCACCAGCTGCAACTTGGGACACAAGGGCCTGATGTGCCTTGGCTCCCTGCAATGATAGCATACACTAGCCGTTGCCATCGGAGCACTCCTCTTGGGACAGCTAGCAAACTTGTGATCCTTTCTCCCACACTTGAAGCAACCCTCACCACTCTGCGTATGTGTAGCCTACCACCTCCTCTTGGTTCCCTGCGCAGGCTTGCCGCCCCTGCTAGAACCTCCATGATGCTGAGCCTTACTAGGCTGACCTGCTGGACTAACCGCCACTGTCTGTGCCCGGATGTCCTCCTCGATCTCTGCCACAGTCTCAACCAGCTCTGCACGCATAGCATAACTACGTCCCCTACAATGGACCCTCAAGTCATCACAAAGAGCCCTCATAAACCTCTTGATCTGGGCCTCCTCAGGCTCCATAGCCCGACCCCCATAACAAAGAAGTCTACTGAACTCCAAATCCAGCTCCCGCACGGACCGCGTCCCCTAAGATAACTGCAAAAACTGCACCTCCAATGCCTCTCTCAGAAAGTACTTGCGGTTGAACTCCCCCATGAAGTCAGCCCAAGTCATCTCCCTCTGCACTCTCCTAGCAGCCACTGATCTCCACCACACCTGAGCATCACCATCCAAGTGGTGGACCCCTATGTCCACCCAAAACTCCTCAGTACATCTCAGAGTATGGAAGTTACGTTCCGCACTCATCCTCCATGCATCCGCAGCAGTTGTTGGAGCGGTTGCCACCAGTGGTACCGACTCAGGCTCAGGTAGTGCCACCAGTGGTGGCGGAGGAGCAGCAGCAAGTGGCTGTAGATGCAGGAGCTCATGGACGTTATTTGTCCACTGGTGGCACTACCTGAGCCTGAGTCGGTACCACTGGTGGCAAAGCCGTAAAGTCAGCACCAGGGACTCCACCCGCTGGGACTCCCACACCCGGAACCCTAGCATCACCGGCCACTGGAGCATTAACACCGCCCCCTCCGCCCACACTCATGGAATCCTCCTACTCACCCTGTGACTCGCCGACACCCTCAGCTGTCACACTCTGGTCCGCAGTCTCACTAACCTCTGGGACTCAGCCCCTACCACGACCACGTCCGCGTCCACGACCACGACCAGCAATAGCACCATCTCTAGCCATCTGCACTACCATGAACATAAGACTAAGAAAACAATTTATATTATAACAAAGAAACATAAACTCACCGTGGAATCACACAGTAGGCTAGAAGAGAAACCTACTCCATGCCACACACAATTGACTAACTCACATATTCAATCAAGACATGCAATCCCAAACATCACAACAGAAACCTAGTGAACCCAAACCTAGAACCGTAAGAGCTCTTATACCAAACTAAAACGACCGGACCCGTTTTTTTTAAATAATAAATAAATAAACTACAACTAGTGGTTCCATACCCACTAGCCACCTAACTATAATCACAACCAACAGCGAAAATAACAATACCAATAAATATCCAATAATCCAATAACCAATAAAATAATAACCAGTATTAATTCCAATCATAAACTAATGATCCAAACAGCATAAATCAGAGAACCAGCAATCCTAACAATATTCTAGGACTCAACTCTAGCAACCTAACAAAAGTCAGACAACCAAGCGAACCACTAGAACATCCTCCTCTTCATTGCCTTGACTCCACGATCACACTTTGCCTTTACCTGCACCACAAACACAAATTGTAATGCATGAGTATTTTATAAACACTCAGTAAGGCAATCCTCCCATCTACTAGGCTATACACACAAGCAATAGAGACATCTCTATCCATCAACCAACAAGCAATCAATCAACAATAACAAACCAGGACTCTGCATCGACCGACACCAACATGCATAGACCAACACCAGATGGGGATGCATCAACCGACACAAGGTTGCATCGACCGATGCTAGATGCACATGCATCGATCGAAACTCGCACTGCATCGACTGACGCATGCTCGACATAATACGAAAACCCTAGATTTTACGTGCCGTCCTCGCACTTACATCGACCGACGCATAAAGTGCATCGACCGATGCAATGCCGAGCATCGTGTTTCCCCAAAGCTTCTCGCCGGATCTTCGTTCCTACAACCACAAAACTTGATCCAATCCCAAAGAAAGCTTCCTAACGTCCCAAATAACGATCTAACAAGCCTAACAACACATAACAAGCAAATCAGAGAGATCTCTAGCTTAGATAAGCCATGGTCATGCACTTACCTTTGCCAAGAAGATTTTGAACCTTAAACAAGATAAACAACGCTCCTAGGAAGCTCCTACAACGATCCCAGCTATAAATCTCTACAGAAACAGCCTCAAATCTCCAGAAATCACCAAGAACACTCAAGAACACTTAGGGAACTTTTCGCTCTTTTGTTTTCTCTCAAAAGCGGCTAAAACACGGCTAATGAGACAAACCTCGAGTTAAGGGTTTTCCTAACCCAAAACGCAGCGTTTAACTTAAGTCAAAACGCAGAAAACTGAACCTGCATCGACCGATGCACTATATGCATCAACCGATGCAATCCCCTAAACCTGGATTTCGGTTCACGGATGTTACAATTCTCTCCCACCAATCTAGATTTGTCCTCGAATCTCGAACAATCATCAGCCAAGGACTCCCGTGCAACCGTCTCCACGGCCCGCACTCCTTTGACCAATCTACGGAAAGTTACCTCTAGGCGATAGACTCACGCTCCAGGAATTATTTGCTCTCGACTTTTAGACTTTCCTTTACTCATAGGCCTAAACCTTGAGTTTTTATTGGCTCCTCATCAGACCTAAGTCTGCATGCCATAATGTTGGCTCCTCATCGGGCCTAAGCCCGCATGCCATATATATATAAGAAAGTCCAATATTCGTCTCTCGGGTTGCCACCCTACAGCACGCCCCCAGATCGTCATACTAAGTCGATATACCAACCATACTCCCAAGCCACAAAGTCTCAGAATATGGCAGTTCCAAGAGTCACGCCCCCGGGTTACTCCTCGGGTAGGTCTTCGGGTTGTTCTTCCTGCTCTTAGATCTTCCTCGATAGTGTTGGGGTTCTGACTGTTCTTCCAGCTCGATAACTCCTTCGGGTACATGCTTGGATTTTTTCTCGTTTCTCCCCATCGAGTAGGCTCTAAAGCACCTGTTTCATCCAAAGTATGCAAATGCAAGAATGCAACACCCTAAATGGCCTAAATGCGAATTCTTACAGTTAATGACCTAAAAATACTAAGGTAAGGGTATAAACAATGCAAAATATGGACAAAAAAGGTTACTCGAGTACCGGATCGGGTGACGGCTCGGATTGAGCATCGGGTTGGAGAAGCGAAACGTCCAGCCAGCAGTTCGACGGCATCACCTCCGGTTCTAGCAGCGGTGGAGGTTGATCTGCTCCGCTTCTTTTGGTAGGTCTTTGATAGGATTTCCCCTAGGATTGAACTCTGATGAAGGCTGACAACCGAGTGATAGGTGATGTGGATTGAAGGTGATGATGAACAGATGATTTCGGGTGATGAAGTGTGAAGATCGCAGGAAAAAAACAATGGTTTGATGGAAATAGATGTTTAGGTGGTGATATGGATTGAGATAAGTGAAGGGTTTCTGAATCACAAAGTGTATAGAAAACCCAGAATTCAAGAACGCATTCAAGAAATCAAAGTGAGGAAGAAAGATCAACAATTCAAGTTACAACATCATTCTTCGCTAAAGAACAAAAGAGGCGTAGCTTTGGGTTTTAAACACCCTAGGGCTCGACACTCTAAACAACAAGAAGTGCAAAACCAAAACAACAAGACGTTTTAAGGAAATAAGAAAAACAGCAAAACGTCTAGACGACCTGTAGTAGTACAAAAGTCGGCTGAACTAGTACAGAAGTACATTATTCCCCATTGGTATTGATTTCTAGATAACTCGACGTAGTGATCCATTTGCCTCATTAAAAACCATGCTGAGAAAACCCATTGGGACAAAACTCAGCTATGGGAAAAAGAGTACAAACTTCACACCTAAGTTACCTAGTCCTCATTACCGGGTGAAGTCGTCTTCAGGGTGGATATGTTGAAGACTTGGATCCTTGGTAGGTTGAATGACCCGTCAACTATGAGTGAATGAGCTTCCTTGGCCATCTCCTTAGCTCTTGAACGAATGATCCTTCCCACCACCTCTGGTTGCTCTGCAGCCTCTGCAGCCTCTGGCTCCTTGCTTGCCACGATCATATCATCCTCCCCCTCTTCAAAAGGATTTGTCCTCAAATCGGAACCTGCATAATAAGGGAGCAAGTCATAAACATTGACTGTTGATGATATGGTATACTTACCTTGAAGATCAGGCTGATATGCGTTGTCATTGATCCTCCTTATGACTTCCCTGAAAAACAAGTTAGCTACAATAACAGCTTCATCCGTCTTGTGACTTGCAATGAAGTGAACCATTTTGCTAAACCTGTCAACCACAACAAAAACAGAATCTCTACCATTTCTGGTTCGAGGTAAGCCAAGAACAACATGCATAGAAATATAAGTCCAAGGTTGAGAAGGATTCGGTAGAGGAGTGTACAAGCCGTGAGGCTGTACCTTACCCTTCGCCATTTTGCAGATATGGCACCTAGAACAAACCTTCTCAACGTCTTTCTGCATTTGAGGCCAATAGAAGTGTTCTTGCAGTCCAAGTAGAGTCTTTGACACTCCGAAATGTCCAGCTAGTCCACCTCCGTGAGCTTCTCTGATCAGCATCTCTCTCATGGATCCTCTTGGTATGCACAATCTACTGGATAATGCATCTGTGACTACATTATCCTTACCTGCACTTGGACTGAGGTTCTCTTTAATGTGTCCCTTGCTCATCAGCTCCTCTACTTGCTTCTGAAGCTCTTTAGTTTCTACTGGATTGGTTCTGTAAGCTGGTCTGTTCGATAGAGCTGAACCTGGTACCAATTCGATCTGATGCTTTATCCCACATAGTGGCGGCAAGTCTGGAGATATCTCTTCTAGAAACTCATACTTGTACTCCTCTTTAATCTCTATGATTTCGCGTGGAAGCTCTTCTGCTGGCTTAGTGCTGGCGAGTGTTTCTTTATACTCAAACATGAATGTGGTCATCTCTGGCTCAAAAAGATTGTTGAACTCGCTGTGGTTGATGTACAGGCTGTGAGACACTTTCTCTGTATCCTTGTGGTTCATGTGAAGCTGGTCCTTGTAGATTTCGCTGGGTGTAAGTGGTAGAAGAGTGACCTTGCGTCCTCTGAACTCAAATGACTGCTTGTTGGTGTAGCCATCTTGAAACACTCTTCTGTCGAACTGCCATGGTCTTCCCAACAAAATATGACTTGATTTCATCGGAATCACATCACATAACAGCTCATCCTCATACTTCCCAATCGCTAGTTTCACCATCACTTGCTGCGTGACTGTTAAAGCTCCCTTGTTGTTCAACCACTGTAGCTGATAAGGCCTTGGATGTGAAGTGGTTTTGAGATTAAGCTTCTGTACCATCTCTTCACTAGCTGCATTAGTACAACTACCACCATCTACGATCAAGGTGCAGACCTTTTCTTGAACCATACACCTGGTGTGAAATAGGTTCTCACGCTGACCTCTATCATCTGGATGCATCTGAACACTTAAAGCTCTGCGTGCTACTAACATCTCTCCCATGACTGCTGGTTCTTCTTGTTCATCTAGTTCAGGCTCTGGTTCACTTTCTGAACTGTCTACTGGTACAATCTCTCCTCCTTCTTGAAGAAGAAACATCTTCTTGTTAGCACAGTCTCTGGAATAATGTCCCATTACTTGGCATTTAAAACACCTGATATGACTTGTAGAGGTACTACTCTTGGGCTTGAAGTCGATTTTAACCTCCTCTTTGACTGTGGCTGTCACGGGTTTGCTGTCCTTGGTGAAGGCGGGTTTACTGAACTCTCTCGGCTTGGACATGTCAGGCGTAGATGTAGATCTCATTCCCTTTCTCTTGATCTGCGATTCAATCAACTCTGCCTTATGTACCATTTCTTGCACATCTTCATAATTCTGCAGCTCTATCTTGTCTTGAATCTCTCTGTTTAAACCCCCAAGAAACCTTGACATAACCATGTCTTCACTTTCCCTTAGATCAGCCCTGATCATAAGTTTTTCCAGCTCCTGATAGTAGTCTCTAACAGACTTAGTGCCTTGAATGAGACGCCTAAGCTTGTTAAGAATCTCCCTCTGATAATGTGTAGGCACAAACTTCTTCCTCATCTGCGTGACTAACTGTTCCCATGTAGTGATAGCAGGCTTTCTCTGTCGATGTCTAGTAAGCCCCAACTGCTCCCACCACAACAAAGCATAGCCATTGAATTCAGATATGGCTATCTTCACCTTGTTCAGCTCATAAGTACCTTGAACCTGAAAATTAGATTCCATCTTCCTTTCCCAGTCTAGATAAGTCTCTGGATCATTGGTTCCATGAAAAGAAGAATACTGAATCTTGAGGTACTTCAGCTGCTGCCTCAAAGGATCATAATCCCTAACATGATCTCTGTTTCTGTTTCTCCTCATTGTTTCTTGACTATGATCTGAAACTTCTTCTTCTTCAGAATAGTCTCTGTCTGACTCAATGTATATTCAATGCCCAGCTACTTGTTCAGCTCGACGTATGCGTGTAGGGTCTCTACCAGTTCTGCGATGCTCTCTTTCTGTACTTTGAGTGTGTCTTCTCTGATTGAAACAAGTCTCTCTTCCCCCAGTAGGTGACTTAGCTATTCTGATCCGTGTAGGCTTTGAAGAAGCTCCCACATGAGCCTTTCCTTTGGCTAAACGAAGGGCTTCATTAGGACTAGGCGGGTCTGAAGAACTCTGTTCTGAAGCACTAGATGCTTGAGCTATGTCTTTGAACTGTTTCTCAAACTTGTTACTGAGCTGCTCCATCTGTTGCTGAAACTGAGTAGACATTAACTTGTTTGCTTCTGCTATTTGCTTAGACATGGCTTGATTCAAAGCTTCCATAGCTTCTGGAGATAGCTCCATTGTACCTGCAAATCAAAGAGGAAGCTCGCAGTAACTTGTTCTTTGAATGAGTAACAAAAATAAACTCTAAGACTCTGAATCTTAAACAAGAAAACACGACTTGCAGACCTAATGTCAAACAAGACTATAAGAAAATCGAACAATACCAAACCCTAAGTGCAATCTAATTTCGAACAACACCAAAATAAATCCTAAACTCACAAAATTCGATCTAGACACAAACGAATCTCAAAAAAATTCAAACCCTAAAACTAAACAAACGAAATTAAGCAAAAACACAAGAGATTAGGATTCAGAATTCGCTCAGCCTTTGGCACAGAGTTGGCTCTGATACCACATGATAGGATTTCCCCTAGGATTGAACTCTGATGAAGGCTGACAACCGAGTGATAGGTGATGTGGATTGAAGGTGATGATGAACAGATGATTTCGGGTGATTAAGTGTGAATATCGCAGGAAGAAAACAATGGTTTGATGGAAATAGATGTTTAGGTGGTGATATGGATTGAGATAAGTGAAGGTTTTCTGAATCACAAAGTGTATAGAAAACCCAGAATTCAAGAACGCATTCAAGAAATCAAAGTGAGGAAGAAAGATCAACAATTCAAGTTACAACATCATTCTTCGCTAAAGAACAAAAGAGGCGTAGCTTTGGGTTTTAAACACCCTAGGGCTCGACACTCTAAACAACAAGAAGTGCAAAACCAAAACAACAAGACGTTTTAAGGAAATAAGAAAAACAGCAAAACGTCTAGACGACCTGTAGTAGTACAGAAGTCGGCTGAACTAGTACAGAAGTACATTATTCCCCATTGGTAATGATTTCTAGATAACTCGACGTAGTGATCCATTTGCCTCATTAAAAACCATGCTGAGAAAACCCATTAGGACAAAACTCAGCTATGGGAAAAAGAGTACAAACTTCACACCTAAGTTACCTAGTCCTCATTACCGGGTGAAGTCGTCTTCAGGGTGGATATGTTGAAGACTTGGATCCTTGGTAGGTTGAATGACCCGTCAACTATGAGTGAATGAGCTTCCTTGGCCATCTCCTTAGCTCTTGAACGAATGATCCTTCCCACCACCTCTGGTTGCTCTGCAGCCTCTGCAGCCTCTGGCTCCTTGCTTGTCACGATCATATCAGTCTTCATCTTTGGTGCCATTGGTAAAATCCTTAAAAATGGTCTTCAATCACTGCTCCTACTGTTGCCAAGAATAGTCTCCCTAGGATCAGTGGATCGTCTGGTTCCTTATCGATATCAAGGATCATAAAATCAGTAGGGACTTCCACTCTTCCAATCCTGAGAGGCAAATTTTCCAGGATCCCAATCGGATGTCTGATTGTTATATCAGCTAAAACCAAATAAGAACTACTTGGTTTAAAACTGCTTAAACCCATCTTGTTGGCAACTAAGAGTGGCATGATGCTGACTGAAGCTCCCAGATCGCATAAGCAATTTCTGAAAATATGAAGTCCTATCGAGCATGGCAAAGTAAAAGAGCCAGGATCCTCCAATTTCTCCTCGATTCGCAGCTCAGGATCTAAGCACACTCCACTCCTGAGAATTTCATACCCAATCTCCTTGACAGCTTCCTTAACCTCAATCTCCAGCTAAGCTGCCTCCTTGGTGATTTCCTCTTGAAGTTCGTGTGGTGGCAAGAGCTTAGGAGGTGGAGCTTTTCGCTTGGCCATACGCTCTGCAAGCGCCTCCAGTTGGATGTCAAGAGCACCATTGAATTGTTCCTCTAGTTCCCCATCTGCTGCTACAGGCAGTTGAGGTTGATCTGTCATCTGAACATCTACTCGGTGTATCATCTGATCACCATCATCGGGTGAGTCATCGGGTTCTTCCTCGGGTGGTTCTTCGATTTGTGATTCTCAAACCAGTGTATCAACTCAATCAGTCTCCTTGGGTAAAGGCTCGGGTTTTTACATGGATATGTAGTACTTGGCCTCAATTATCCCATAGTGATCCATATCCTCCTCATATTGAACATCAATGTCCTCAGTGAGGTAGTCATCATAATCATCATCAAGGAAAATGGCTTAGGCAGTGGCATAATCCTTTGGGTTCTGAACAGCTTTACCTGGAAGCTGGTTGATCTTTGGAGGTGGTTGGTTGGTGTGGTGGCCCTCTAGGTACCGCAGCTTGGTGTTGAGGGACTCATACTTGGCAGTCAAGACACTATATCCAGAATCGATCTTGTTGCTCATCTCCGCAAACCGTTTTGCGTTGTCCATAGCAGCTGATGCCTGATTTTGGATCATCTGCTGAATTAGGACGCGTAGGTCAGCGTCTTGGGATTGGTTATATGGGCCTTATTGTTGTTGGTATCCAGGTGGTGCAATGGGCTGGTGGTAATTGCCATAGTACTGCTGCTTAGGAGCATAGCCTTGATTGTATTGGACAAAAGGCTTTTGTTGGACCTGGTTCCCTTGAACTGATGATGGGTAGATTTGGTCTTGAGGATTGGCAACATTCGGGTTACGGTATAACAGATTCGGATTTGGCTTGTAGTTGTTGTACCCTTTGTTGTAACCTCCTTGGTTGTTGATGTAGTTCACATCCTCTAGCTGAGCATTCTCCCCATCTTGTTGTAACAACTGCTCTTCCTCTGAGATTGCATGATCATGCTGCTGCTGGTTGAGGAGCTTATCGAGCTTGTCATTGAGGGCTTTCATGTCCCTCTTGTACTTGGCATCTTCCTCTCCAGTGGATTGCACAGTGCGATCGTATTCTTCATTGTAAAGCCCATCAGATTGAGCCAAGTTCTCCACTAGGTCCCAACCTTCATCGACGTCCTTGTTGAGGAAATTTCTGTTGCTTGCGGTATCCAGCAACATCCGTATTTTGGGGACTACACCTCGGTATAGTGTACTAAGGAATGAAGCATTGCTGAAGCCATGATGAGGACAACTGGTTGTGTATCCCTTGAAACGTTCCCAAGCTTCACCGAACGTCTCATTGTTCTTCTGAACAAAGCTGGAAATATCATTTCGCAGCCTTGCGGTTCTGGAGTTGGAGAAGAATTTGGCTAGAAACGCCTTCTTGCATGCTTTCCAGGTGGTGATGGACTCCTTGAGGAGTGATTTCTCCCAGAGGTGCGCTTTGTCTCCTAAAGAAAATGGGAACAGCCGGAGTTTGAATCCATCTTCACTAACTCCATTTATCTTGGTGAGGCTACAGAGCCTATCAAATTCATCCAGATGATCCAATGGGTCCTCCATTGGCAATCCATGAAATTTCTTGCTTTGTATCATCTGGATGAGACTACTCTTGATCTCAAAATTGTTGTTCTGGACAGCAGGTGGCACAATGCCATTCCTTTGAGTATGAGTAGATGGAGCATCCCCTGCTCCTATGTTGGTCCTTGATTGAGGAGCTGGTGGACCGTTCTGATTGTTCATTGTCTCCTCAATTGTTTCTGGTTGCGGTTGTTGAACTTGTTGTGGACGAAGTAACCTTGGTCTGTCGATGTTGTCGATGAAAGGACTCAAGTTTTAGCTACCCTTGGATCGCGTTTGCATGCATAAGTAGGTGACCGAGTGAGTACACGAAGGTCAACCCGATCTAGGTGATCGAGTGACGGGTCGGGTGGGTGCTCGAGTTGTACCTGAAGTGCAAAACAAACAAACACGAAAGCAAACAAGTCAGATGCTGAACCAATGTAGATAATAGAACTTGATATACCAAGTGTTGAAATCCTAAACGTAGCAAATTAAAATCAACCAAATTGCAACGGCGCCAAATTGATAACAGGATTTTCACCCAGGGTATCAATTCCTATGCAGTTGTAGTACGAAGGGTTATCAATCCAAATGGTTGTTATGCTAGCAGATAGGATGCAATCAGAAGCAAGCAAGTCAAGCCAAGCAATTAAAGGGGGTTTTATCTAACAATCCTAAAATAATAAAAGAAATAATATAAACAAGGAACCACACGACCTAAGCACTCGATCCAAGCATTCAAGTACAGGATCAGGTGGGGTGATCGAGTAAACAAGGAAAGTATGAACAGCTCGAAGGTATACTCGAAGCAGGTGATCGTGAACCTGTCGGGTAAGGGATAGAGTAAGGAATAAAAATGCAAACAATTAAAATGTGAAAGCTTCTAAGGATGGGGTAATCGACTCCTAAGTGTTCCTGACCGATACAGATGTCTTACATGCCTCAAGCAAATATTCTCTAGACAATGAATCTCTAAAACCTTGTCAAAACACTCTCGTGATAGAAACAATCAACCTTGATCACTCCCCTACCCAACTCTCGTTGGAGAAACATGACCAAGCAGGCAATACGAACCGATTCATTATTGTCAATAAACCCTTTACTCATATAATCTTTTAGGCTAAGTGAGTAAATCTAGCGTTGATTGATTCAAGCCTTTCATCTACACCTCTCGGTGGTAAAACACCCTAGATCTAATCTCACCCTCTCGGTTTGTTGATAGCATTAAGAACATCAATCTAGAAGAGAATTTATAAAACATAAACAATCAAACTAAGACATCCTAACCGATCAAGAACACAAAATCGTCTATCCCATCCCTAGAAACTTTACTTCACTACTGATGTTCATATATTTTACCATGTTTTCCCTTAGTTTATTCACATCTTTTGCATCTTTTTCTATCCATTTTCACCATTATTGTGTAGCTTTAGGATTAATCATGCATTAGAGTTAGGTTGCATTGCATTTGCATCTTTTCATGCATAAACAGGTGATTTTGGAGCTTAAGGAGCATGGAAGCAAAGGAGAAGAGATGTGAAGCAGTCATGAGGAAGAAACAATGAAGTTAAGGCTGAAGAACCAAGGTCCGGAGTCCAGCTCGACCAAGCACTCGACCGAGTGGGAGATGGACTTGACCGAGTGGAGCTGCACCAGAGAAGCCAGCTCGACATGTCACTCGACCGAGCACTGGTCGAGTTGACCGATCCGTGGACCACTTTGACTTTTCCCAATTTTAGGGCTTCCACTCCCCTTCCTATATAAGGCCTTGTACCTGCAGCCACCAAAGAGTCTAGATTTTTTAGTCCAGCTTTTCAGATATTCTAAACCTAGTTTTTACCTTTTTAGGAATAATATTCCTTTTGCTTTTTATTTTCTTTTTGGATTTTGTACTTAGAAAAGAAGAATTTCCTCATACTTGTTGGTTGAATAACTTTCTAAGTATTGAGAATCTGAGTTTGATTTCTTCTTTAAAGTTGTAGATCTTTATCTTATCTATCTAATCATGCAAGTTTCAATAATTTCTGGGTTTATGATTTGTTTGATCATGTCTTGTTGTGAGTAGTCTTCTTAGGATCTTGAGGATGGGTTAGGATGGATTGATCTTGTGGTATATCTGATTTGATCAAGCTTGATTGTTGTAGATCTCTTCTAGGCTAGATGTTCTTAATGCTGATTCTATATCTGAGAGGGTAGGATCTGATCTTAAGCTTTTTAGCATCACACCAATGTTTAAGAAGCATAGATAAGGCTAGATCTAGAGCTTACCATTAGGCTTGCTAAGAGATTAGAGGTCTTGTTTGGTTTGAGATGTATTGCTTAATGCCTGCTTGTGTAGATTCTTTTCATTGTGAGAGCAAGTCTAGGATTGCATAGGTTTGATTGTCTCTTGACCATGAGAGTGGGAGAGACTTGTCTTAGATTAATATGTCTAGAGATTAGCTCATAGCATTGCTTGAGATTTGTTGATCAAGTTAGATTACCACAATGATTAGTTTATCCCATGAATCCATCCTCAGGAACCTTCTTTGTTCATTGATTTTAAAGTCTCAATCTTGTTATTTGCTTGTTGTTTGATCTGTGTTTGCTTTACTCTGTTTTTATTACATTGCTCTGTTTTCCCGGATTTGTCTAGCTCGACCACCCACTCGACCTACACTCGGTCGAGTGCTACTCGAGTTCATCCCCAGAATTCTTGTTTATGATCTGTGATTGTCTTATTTCATTTCTGTTTCATTCCTGTTTAATTCCCATTGCATTCACTTAGCATCTAGTTCATTACTTGTCTTGCATTAGTTCTTATCTAGTGTTTACAGTTTCTGTTTCTGTTCTTAGATCATAATCATTCTGTTTTATTTGCATCTAGTTCTTAGTTCTTGTAGTTTACTTTCTGCTTATCATATTTTCATTTTAGGATTGTTAGTGACAAACAATCATCACACTTGGCTTGACTTAGATTCATATGCACATCTTGATTGTTCACAAGCACTCAGACTGGATTGACACCTCTTATACTGCAACTGCATAAGGGGAATTGAAACACCCATCATCATTCCATATCATACACTTTCACACACACTCACCATTCACCACCAAAATAACATGTTTCAATTTGGCGCTGTTGCCTGTTTGAGTTAGTTTTTGTGACATTTAGGATCCATATTAGTCTAAGATTAAGTTCTTTTATACATTTGTGAAGTTTCTGCACTTGAATCTTGTGTTTCTGGGTTGAAGTTCCATTTCAGGTACCACTCGACCAGTCACTCGACCACCACTCGACCGAGTAGTGATCGAGCAGTTGATCGAGCCAAACCCCGGATCTCTGTAAGCCTCTTTTTCCGGCTTGCCCTACCTTCCTACTTGAGCCTGTGCTCAGTCGCTTGCTCAGGAAAAATCGTTTGTGAAAGTTGATGCACACAAGGTCCAAAGGAAAGGACAATCTTGTTAAGCATAGTGACAGCATCAACAAGTTGACCAAGGGTGTGGGATCAAAGAAAAGGAGAGTTGTTCAGCAACAACAGGAGGTTCCAATAGCCATGGATCATCATGATCAAGTTCAGAGACCAAGGAATATTGGTGCTGGAGATGCACCTAACACTCACAACCAAAGAGCTGGCATTGTGCCACCATCAGTTGCCAACAATAACTTTGAGATCAAGAGTGGATTGATCTCAATGATTCAAGCAAATAAGTTTCATGGATTGCCTATGGAGGACCCACTTGATCATCTTGATGAGTTTGACAGAACCTGTGGCCTAACAAAGATAAATGGAGTAAGTGAAGATGGTTTCAAACTGAGGTTGTTCCCTTTCTCTCTTGGGGACAAGGCTCATTTGTGGGAGAAGACTCTGCCTACTGGTGATATCACTACTTGGGATCAGTGTAAGAAGGCTTTCCTGGCCAAATTCTTCTCCAATGCAAGGACAGCAAGGCTGAGGAATGAGATCTCTGGTTTTGCTCAAAGGTCCAATGAAAGCTTTTGTGAAGCTTGGAAGAGATTCAAGGGCTACCAAACACAATGCCCTCATCATGGATTCAGTATGGAGTCATTGTTAAGCACACTTTATAGAGGAGTCCTTCCAAAGTTCAGGATGCTTCTTGACACAGCTTCTAATGGCAACTTCCTCAACAAGAATGTGGAAGAAGGATGGGAATTAGTGGAGAATCTTGCTCAGTCAGATGGTAATTATAATGAAGATTATGATAGGACCATAAGGAGTTCCTCAACTGATCAAGAGGACAAGTACAAGAAGGATTTGAAGATGGTCAATGAGAAACTTGACAAGATACTCCTCAGCCAGTCCAAGTCTGTTCACTTCATTAGTGAAGAAGAAGCTCCAGTTCAAGAGGGGGAGAATGAGTTTGCTGAGCTTTGCTATATGCAAAACCAAGGTGGATTCAAGGGCTACAATCAAGGTGGTTTCAAGAACAACAACCTATCTTATAGGAGCACCAATGTGGCTAATCCACAAGATCAAGTCTACCCTCCTCAACAGCCTCAACAGTCTCAAGGGTTTCAAAACTATATCCCCAAACAACAGCAGCAGGTGTTCCAGCCTCAGTTGTGTCTCCCACCAGGATTTCAGACTAACCAAGGCCAAGAACAAGACCTTAGAGCTATGATACAGCAGCTGTTGATTGGTCAAACCCAAGGGAAGATTGAGGAGGCTAAGCAGTTTGTTGAACTAAACCAAAGGCTTACATCCCAGTACAATGACCTGAACATGAAGTTTGAAGGTCTTAACTCTAGAGTAAAGTATATGGAGAGCAACATAGCCTCTTCTTCAGCTCCAAAACCCAACCAACTCCCTGGCAAAGGAGTTCAAAATCCAAGGGAGTTCACAGCCAAAGCCATCCTAATTCAAGAGGAAGAAGTCACTGAGGACAGTGAAGTTCAAGTTTGGGGGAACTCATCAGTTACTGAAGCCCCAAGTGACATCTGTGCAAGTAAACAGGAACTCGCAGGAGAACTCGACCATGGACTCGAGCAGCCACTCGACCGTGTGCATGCTCGAGTGGTCGATCGAGCTGAAGACTCCGAAGCTGTCAAGCCTGCTAAGTACATTCCTCCTGCTTACAAGCCTCCACTACCATTCCCTGGGCGTTTCAAAGCACAGAAGATCAAGGAGTTAAGGGAAATAATTGAGAAAAAGGCATTGTTGGCTAAGCAACAAGAGGAAGAAAGGGTTTTGAAGGAAGAAGCTTTGGTTGAGAAAGAGGAACAAGTGTCAGCCATTCAAGAGATCATCATAGCTTACCAAGAAGAGGAGGGAGGACCTGCCTTGGAACAGTATGAGCCATATCCTCTCTACAAAAATTTTTTGCTTGATTTGTCTAGTAAGAGGGCTGAAGCTCAAGATGAGAAGGATCTTGAGAACCTTGGAGGAGTGATCATTCCAGTAAAGCTCAGTGATCCAGGACCTTTCTATCTACCCTGCACAATCAGCTATCTTCACTACAATCAATGTCTTTGTGATTTGGGAGCTTCAACAAGTGTCATGCCTTACTCCATAGCCCAAAAGCTTGGAAGAACTGATTTCAAATCTACCAATCTCCATGTGCTTCTAGCTGATGGGACAAATAGAGAGGTAGTTGGAAGGTTGGAGAATGACCCACTTAAGATAGGGAAGGCAAGGATTCACACTGACTTTGTGGTGATAGAAATGGATAAGGAGCCTGAGGATCCAATCTTGTTAGGGAGGCCATTCTTAGCCACTGTTGAAGCAGTCATTGATGTCAAGGAAGGTCTTGTGACCTTGAACATTGCTGAGGATGTGGTCATGAAGTTCAACATATATAACCCAACCAACCTGCCTACCATTGATGATCAACCCTTCACTATCAAGGAGAAAGTTGATCATGAGGTGTTCAAGGATGAAGGAGACCCTAAAGCTGAGCCTCCACTTCAAGAGGATTCTGTTGAGAAGCTTAAGAGGTCAGTCCAAGAGTTGACAAGTATGGTTGAGGATCTTCAAGTCAAGCTGAACAAGAGGTCTTTAAGGAGAACAAGGCCAAGGCTCAAATTTAAGAAGAAATATGGTTTGAGTGTTAAGAGTGAGGTGATTAAGGATCAACTTCACAGTGATCAGGAGGTTCCAGGGAGGATTTCGTCACCTCCTTGGTATTTGAACCAAAGTTAAGAAGGAAACCAAAGTCAAGCTTAGTGACTTTAAACAAGCTCACTAGGGAGGAAGTCCCTAAGGTATCCCTTGTACATATGGTTTATTTTCTTAGTAGTTTTGATGTGTTTTCTTTTATGTTTTTGCTGGACAGGCTTTTCAATGAGAATAAAGTTGGTTAAGGAGAAATGTGGACATGAAGAAGAAGGTTCGCAGGCCCACTCGACCACAAAACAAGAGGTACTCGGCCCAGCTGGATAGTAATTGAGGCCCATTCGATTCCCATTCTTCTAGAGTGATCGAGTGGAGGGAAGAACAAGGAGAAATTATTTGAAATTTCAAATTTGGTCAAGGAGCTCGACCATGTGCTGGTCGAGTGGTGGGGTCGAGTGGCAGCCAAAAAGCAAGTCAAAGATTCCCAATTCAAATTTGAAATGTAAGGACGCTCCTACCTTGTTTTCTTGTCTCCTAGGCTTCTTTAAATAGCTCTTGCTCGATCCTAAACTTCTCACACTTGCTCATTTGCTCAAAACATTTAAATTCAAGCTTTAAATCTCTCTCAAAGTTCATCTTTTGCTCTAGCTTTGTTCTTTCAAGTTTTTGGGTCACTAACCTATTAACTTTGAGCTTTGAGTCTATTTCCCTTCAGTTTCTTTTGAAAATGTCTTCTAAGATCACCAAGAAGTCCCACAAAACCGCTGCAAGCTCCATGGAACGTCGTGATGCTGACCTTGAACCAAGAGGTGAAGCTAGGAGAGCCACTCGACGGGTCACTCGATCGACCACTCGACCGAGTGACGGGTCGAGCAGTCGGTCGAGCCAGGTGCCAAGTCTCAGGAAAAAGCCAATTGTGGAGGATCCTGAGAGGACTGAGAGTGAGGAGGAAAGGGAGCCTACTATTGTTGAGTTGATAAGGGGATACAGAAACAAAGGGAAGAGGCCAGCAGTTGAAGTGGAGCAAGAAGAGAGTGAAAGTGAAAGTGAAGAGATGAGTGAAGAAGAAGAATTGAGGGATGATGGAGAGGCTGAATCTTGTGGGCTGTCAAAGAAGCAGCTGTATGATGCTTTTATGAGAATGGAGTTCCTGGGAACTAGATATCCTCACAAGGAGACCATGGAGAAGCTTGCTATTGATGAAGATGTGGCATGTCTTTTGAGAAGAGCAGCCTCACCAAGTTCATGGGGCTTTGCATGGAAGGCTATAGAGAGGAAAGCTGTGAGTTCCTAGCCACTGTCAAGCTACACCAACACTTGAGGAAGAGTGCTGAACATGGAGCTGGTCACATCTCATTCACCATCAAAGGAAAGAAGCATGAACTTTCATTGAAGAAGCTGGCTGAGGTGTTTGGATTTGAGGTTGGGAGCCATAGGAGTTTGATGGTTCCAAGAGAGGAGTTGTATGCTGTTTGGGAGACCATTGGGGACAACAAATATTACTCATCTTCCAACTCCAAGAGCTCAAGAATAAGGAGTCCAGTCCTAAGGTATTTCCACAAGGCTCTTGCCAATACTTTCTTTGCAAGAAAGGAGACTGGAAACATCAATGAGGGGGAGCTGAAGATGATTGACTTGGCCCTTAATGGAGTTCTTCTTCAAGCAAGAAATGGAACCATCATCCTTGGTAGCACTGTTGAAACTGATCTTGGAATGGTGCTAATAGATCATATGATTTAGTTGAGGAGTTGGGTAGGCAAGCTTGAGAACAAGGGTTCAAGAGGAGCACTTACCATTGGAGGCATCATCACTCCAATCCTTCAAGCTGCTGACATCCAACCTAGAGGAGAAAGAGTTTTACCAAGATGGATTGACTCAAGCTACCTTACCTCCACTCTCATCCTAGCCAAGGAAATGCATCAAGGGAATCACATTTTCAACTTTGAGCTTCCAACACTTGGGAAAAAGCAACTCATATTGCCTAACCAAGAGCTCACCACCATTCAAGAAGGAGCCAACATTGATTTTTGGCCAGCTGAGGAGCATTGGTTTGATGAAGTGATTCAAGATAGAGTTGAGGAAGCTGGGAATGCACAAGTAGCTGATGGAGAGGAGCAGTTCTACTTTGAAGATTATGAGCCAAATCCAAGAGATAGTAGAGGAGTAAGGGAGAATGCAAAGAGAATGACTCTCTTGCAAAGATGGAACAAGTGGAATGGGAAGAGGTTTGATAAGCTGAAGAAGAAGGTAACCAACATGGCTAAGTCTATCAAAGGCTTGAAGAAGGAGATTGCTGAGCTGAAGAATGGAAACTCATCTCCTAGCCAACATTCAAGCCCTTTGAGGAGAAGCAGCTCAACTAGAGCACTTTCAAGGGTTGTGAATCCTGTGGAACCAGCTAGGGCTTCAATGTATGAGCCAAATCAGAGGAAGAGGAGCTCAAGCACCCAAGAACAACAATTTTCGAGGCACTCGACCGGGTCACTCGAGCACCCACTCGACCGAGCACCTCCAATGCACTCGGCCGAGCACCTTCCCAGATCACCCTATGGTTTCCCACCTCCAGCTGCTTATCCAGGTTATCCACATTACCCACCCTTCCCACCCCAATACTTTATGGATCCAGCACTATACCAGCAGTACCAGCAGTACCAGACTCAAGATTTGGACACTCGCAACCCAGCTCGACCCCCCCCCCACTCGAACTGGCACTCGACCGAGTCAAGCTCGATTGGCATAGTCGAGCTGCCCCAAAGCCCATCTCCAAGCCACCAGGAAGACCCCAACTACTCCTATGACAGCATGCAAATGGATGTGGACAACTTCTTCCACAATCCCTAAGGTACCATCATCACCTTCCCTTGTTTATACCATTGCATTTGATGTTGTGTTTTGTTTTTGTTTTAAGTCTTGAATCCTCTTACAAATTTCTTTCACACAGAGGACTGTGTGATTTAAGTTTGGGGGAGGGTTCTAGATAGCATTTGATGTTGTGTTTTGTTTTCTTATTTCAAATTTTTATCATCATCATGATAGTACTTGCATTTCATCTAAGGCATAGAAAAACCATAAAAATTTGAAAAAATTTTGCAAAAATTCTTTATAAAAAGAGTGTTCATGTAGTTTGCATTGCATATTTAAAGTGTTTTGTTTAGCATATAGGACTGTTTGCATTAGAGATTTATATTGAGTTTTTCCTTGTTAGCTTGTTTTATTCACTAGACTAGGATCAATGCCCAAGTTAATAGTACTTTGATGCTAGTTGAGTGGTTAGAAGCATAAGACTGAACCAAGTCTTGAATTCCTGCATTGCATTTGGTCTAAATTGAAGCATGTTGTGATTTGATTCCATTTCCTATCTATAAGAACCTAATATTGACTTGTAATTATCAATGTGTGCATTGCTTTAAACTCATGGATACCATATACATATTTGGATCATCTTTCTCCTTTTGCCACTCTTGTTGATCCAAGTAGCTGATTTCACTTTTAAATCAGTTTCCCCTACCCATTAACCAAACCTTCTTTCAAGCCTTGTTTATTCTTGTTTGTGTGAGGCCTATTTTTGGGATTGAGCTTGGTAGAAAGTGTTAGGTTTGAACTGACAAGAGTAAGACCTTGTGTAGTTCTAGTTTGCATTTTCCAAACTAGATAGGACTAGGTGGTTCACTTGTTGGGTTTGGGACTTGGCTGTTATAAAAAGAAAAGAAAGAAAAGAGAAAGAAAAAGGGTAGAGTCTTTAGGAGAGGAATGTGTTTAAGCAAAAAGCTAAAAGTCTAGTGAAAGGATGGGAAGTGAAAGTTGTTATCTAAGATGGTTCTAGTTAAAGAAAAAGAAAAGAAAGCAAAGAGCAGTTTAGCAAAAAGCTTATATGTCTTAAGAATAAGAAGAAAAGAGAACCATAGCATTCAATAAGAATCCCCATTCCACTAGAAAGATCAAATAAGAAACCTCTCCTAAGACTTGAAAACAAAAAGAGAAAAGGGTTAAAGAGAAAAGAAGAAGTTAAAGGATAGCACTAGGATCATTTGGGTTTAGATTGTTAGGATAAACACTTTGGGTGCCTTTGGGTAGACAAGGTTTTGTTCTTGTATGTGTCTAAGTGTTCTTACCTTTAGCATTCTTCTAAAGCTCAATCCATTTTTTATGAGAGAACCTTGATATTGACAAGCCCCACTCTGAAAAGAGACCATTATTGTCTCTAACCCCCTATTACCAAGCCAAATGAGTTTAAGCATTGCATATAATTGATTAATGTTCTTGATTTATGAATGTTAAAGGAAATGGTTGATTTGAATGCATGTGAATATCTAAGGCTCAAATCAGTAAAGGTTGTGATGTGCTTGTCTAAAGTTTTTAAATATAGCTCTTCACCTTGCATCTTAGTACTAGTAACTTGGACATTGATTCTAGCTGGTCTATTTGCAAGCTTTAGGAGTTATGATCCCATCTTTTAAATCTCATCTACCTTCTTATGTCTTGTTTATTTGCTTGAGGGCAAGCAAAGACTAAGTTTGGGGGTGTTGATGTTCATATATTTTACCATGTTTTCCCTTAGTTTATTCACATCTTTTGCATCTTTTTCTATCCATTTTCACCATTATTGTGTAGCTTTAGGATTAATCAGGCATTAGAGTTAGGTTGCATTGCATTTGCATCTTTTCATGCATAAACAGGTGATTTTGGAGCTTAAGGAGCATGGAAGCAAAGGAGAAGAGATGTGAAGCAATCATGAGGAGGAAACAAGGAAGTTAAGGCTGAAGAACCAAGGTCCGGAGTCCAGCTCGACCAAGCACTCGACCGAGTGGGAGATGGACTCGACCGAGTGGAGCTGCACCAGAGAAGCCAGCTCGACCTGTCACTCGACCGAGCACTGGTCGAGTTGACCGATCCGTGGACCACTTTGACTTTTCCCAATTTTAGGGCTTCCACTCCCCTTCCTATATAAGGCCTTGTACCTGCAGCCACCAAAGAGTCTAGATTTTTTAGTCCAGCTTTTCAGATATTCTAAACCTAGTTTTTACCTTTTTAGGAATAATATTCCTTTTGCTTTTTATTTTCTTTTGGATTTTGTACTTAGAAAAGAAGAATTTCCTCATACTTGTTGGTTGAATAACTTTCTAAGTATTGAGAATCTGAGTTTGATTTCTTCTTTAAAGTTGTAGATCTTTATCTTATCTATCTAATCATGCAAGTTTCAATAATTTCTGAGTTTATGATTTGTTTGATCATGTCTTGTTGTGAGTAGTCTTCTTAGGATCTTGAGGATGGGTTAGGATGGATTGATCTTGTGGTATATCTGATTTGATCAAGCTTGATTGTTGTAGATCTCTTCTAGGCTAGATGTTCTTAATGCTGATTCTATATCTGAGAGGGTAGGATCTGATCTTAAGCTTTTTAGCATCACACCAATGTTTAAGAAGCATAGATAAGGCTAGATCTAGAGCTTACCATTAGGCTTGCTAAGAGATTAGAGGTCTTGTTTGGTTTGAGATGTATTGCTTAATGCCTGCTTGTGTAGATTCTTTTCATTGTGAGAGCAAGTCTAGGATTGCATAGGTTTGATTGTCTCTTGACCATGAGAGTGGGAGAGACTTGTCTTAGATTAATATGTCTAGAGGTTAGCTCATAGCATTGCTTGAGATTTGTTGATCAAGTTAGATTACCACAATGATTAGTTTATCCCATGAATCCATCCTCAGGAACCTTCTTTGTTCATTGATTTTAAAGACTCAATCTTGTTATTTGCTTGCTGTTTGATCTGTGTTTGCTTTACTCTGTTTTTATTGCATTGCTCTGTTTTCCCGGATTTGTCTAGCTCGACCACCCACTCGACCTACACTCGGTCGAGTGCTACTCGAGTTCATCCCCAGAATTCTTGTTTATGATCTGTGATTGTCTTATTTCATTTCTGTTTCATTCCTGTTTAATTCCCATTGCATTCACTTAGCATCTAGTTCATTACTTGTCTTGCATTAGTTCTTATCTAGTGTTTACAGTTTCTGTTTCTGTTCTTAGATCATAATCATTCTGTTTTATTTGCATCTAGTTCTTAGTTCTTGTAGTTTACTTTCTGCTTATCATATTTTCATTTTAGGATTGTTAGTGACAAACAATCATCACACTTGGCTTGACTTAGATTCATATGCACATCTTGATTGTTCACAAGCACTCAGACTGGATTGACACCTCTTATACTGCAACTGCATAAGGGGAATTGAAACACCCATCATCATTCCATATCATACACTTTCACACACACTCACCATTCACCACCAAAATAACATGTTTCAACTACTCAGAATTCATTGCAGAAAACATGAAAGCATAGATAAACGAAAATTGCATTGTATTGAAAATAAGATAGAAATAAAAGAGTATAGAGTAGAAATCTAAAAGATTAGCAAAAAGAAGTAAAATAAATCCTAACAAAAGTGGAAAAGTGTTTGAGTCGCTCTAGATCTCTCTCAGAAGCTCTCGCTCTCTGGTTTGAGGGTCTGCGGCGTTCTTAGTCGAGAGGAAGAAGAGGGGGTTTATATATGGAAACCCCTTTTACCTAGCTTCCCAGTCCTGCCCGAGGGTCTACTCGATGGGGTGCACGAGGATGAGGTCAGGTTACTTCTCGGGTAGGTCTTCGGGTTGTTCTTCATGCTCTTGGATCTTCCTCGATCGTGTTGGGGTTCGGACTGTCTTCCAGCTCGATAGCTCCTTCGGGTCCATGCTTGGATTTGTCCTCGTTTCTCCCCATCGAGTAGGCTCTAAAGCATCTATTTTCATCCAAAGTATGCAAATGCAAGAATGCAACACCCTAAATGGCCTAAATGCGAATTTTTACTGTTAATGACCTAAAAATGCTAAGGTAAGGGTATAAACAATGCAAAATATGGACAAAAAAGGATGCTAAAAACATGTAAATTAGAGAGTTATCACCTACATTATACCAAAGATCATGGCTTGCACTTTGGTAGAGAACCCGGAGTTTTGGAAGGTTATAGTGATGCCAACTTGATCGCAGACTCGAGAAACTCAAAATCCATGAGTGTATACGTTTTTACACTTGGAGGTGCAGCATTGTCCTGTAAGTCTTCCAAACAAACTCTGGCAGCTAAATCAACTATGGAATCTCAATTCATAGCTTTGGAGATAGCTATCTTGGAAGCTGAATCACTTCGTAATTTCTTGGAAGACATCCCAATGTGGGGGAACCCTGTGCCTGCAATACGTGTACACTGTGATAGCAAATCGGCTTTGGGCAGAGCAAGGAATACCCATTATAATGGAAAATCTCGTCACATCAGACGGAGACATAAAACTGTTAGACAACTTATCTCAACTGGTATAGTTATGATCGATTACATCCATACGAAAGAAAACCTAGCAGATCCATTTACAAAAGGTTTGGCACGAGATCAAGTTATAAAGTCATCAAGAGGAATGGGTTTAGAGCCTACGACTTAAGAGGAGGTTTGATGGTAACCCCACCTACTCAGATTGGAGACCCCATAACCTAGGTTCAAAGGGACAACTAAATCATGCTGAATTTGCTACGAGCACTAAGAGACTATCATCTTTTTCCAGTTCCTAAAATGATGTAAAGTGCTTCCATAGATTAAGCATATGCTTTTAATGATTTGAAATGTAGCTTTGTAAAAAATTTGAAATAATTACAGGATATTTCTTTAAATACAAGCAGCTATTAAAAATCACCCTGTGAGTGTGAAATGGGGCCGTTTCTAGGAGAATATATGAGGCTATACTCTCCAAGTTCACTCATGATTAACCAGGCATGTTCAAGGCCACAATAGAGAAACTCGTTCTACGAGAAAACGAAGCTATGTTATGCCTGCTGTCTAAGTTTACATGCAAATCTGGATGGTTCAAGACATCATGTTTACCATCTGGCTGAGTAAACTCGACAGGTATAACAATGAGCCGGTTCAAGGTTAAAAAACGCCATGACCTCAGATACAATTAGTTTTTGCATATACTCTCGAAAGTCTGTCTAGTCTAGCTAGTAGTGTCACTCTATAGGGTTAGTTATGTCATCATATGTTTAGACTTATTTCTATTCATGTGGGGGATTGTTGGAACTGAATTTTTCAGAAGCAAGTTTCAGAAAAATTGCAGGTTTTGGACAGTGATTTTTCCGGTGACTTTTCGGGAAAATTCCGGCCAAATGGCTGCTCGGAATTGTCAGGTCGATAGTGCAATGGAAAGCTGGTAACGAGTAATACAAGATGGTATACTCATATGTCCAAAACAGAGTTGATTTGAATGAGAAATAAGAGTGTGAAGTGAGCTACATGGGATGTTTGGGAAAAAGTTTTTCATCGAAAACGGGCCATGGGCTATTGGGCTTTTGGGCTCTTAGGCTCTTGGGACAGCTGGAGGCTCATTTAATTTTTTGGAAAGACTTGGTGTGAACTCCAAGCAAACTTGGGCAGTACTCTAAGAATATTCAGTGAATATTTTCTTGAGACCTCCCTCCTTCCACTATATATAGAGGCACAACCTCTCATTATTTCTCACACTCAAAAACATAAAGCCTCCTTCCTCTGAAGAGCTCTCTCTCCCTCTCCCCTGCTTAGTTCAAGTAAGTTCATAGCTTAGTCCAAGTAAGTTCTTAGCTTAATAGTCTCGAGAGTATAACGTAGATCTATTTGCTTGAGTTCTATTACTGGCGTGCTACTGTAATAGTTCGTGATCGGTTGTATCATGGGATTCATAAATCGCGATTGTCCGAAAGCATTTACGGCCGATTTATTGAATTAATGAAATATATATCATATCTCGCCTCTGTGATTTATTTTCTACTTTATATTATGATGTTGTAATTCGTTTCTGATTTCAATATTTTAAATATAATTCACATATTTTCTCAATTCGATTTTTTCGCTCCTAACAAACCATGCACCAGCATATAAATGTATAAAGGTAGTGACATTCTTAATTACTATGCTGACTAGATTATGACCCGTGCTCATAGCACGGGTTGAAATTTCTTTTATTTATATTGTAATTTTTATATAACATATAATTTATTTGATTGTGTTAAAAAGTTTTTTTGGATAAAATATTATGCTAAATATGATTGCTTAAGAAAAAGACACATATCTGATAAATATATATTGTTAATGATTCTAGCATGGGTTGAATTTTTTTTTATTTATATTATAATTTTAGAATAAAATACGATCATGAAGGTCACGATAAATGCTAGATTAGGACCTTAAAAACTTTTAAAATCAATCATATAAATTATATTTTATTTTAAAATTATAATATAAATAAAAAAAAATTCAACATGTGTTTTAGCACGGGTCTTAATATAGCATTAAAGTTTAATTTTTAATTTCTGTATGATCCCAAAGATTACTATTAATATTGTTAAATTAGCGAGATTTGATATCTTGAGAGTAAATTTTTATCCCTTTAATAACTTTTTATTGATGTAGTTTATTAATAAAATATGTGGAAAATAAATTAGTAATATTGTGATTCTAGATATTTGGAACCATTTACACGTGATCTTCCAAAAATAAAGTTTGGACCAAAACAATGTTGTGTACTTCCTTTTTATTCTAAAATTATAATATAAATTAAAAAAATTCAACCCGTGTTTTAGCACGGGTCTTAATATAGCATTAAGATTTAATTTTTAATTTCTGTATGATCCCAAAGATCACTATTAATATTGTTAAATTAGCAAGATTTGATATCTTTTTATGATTGAGAGTAAATTTTTATCCTTTTAATAACTTTTTATTGATGTAGTTTATTAATAAAATATATGGAAAATAAATTAGTAATATTGTGATTCTAGATATTTGGAACCATGTACACGTGATCTTCCAAAAATAAAGTTTGGAATATCCATGAATTATCAATTTGGAATATCCCGTTTAAGATTTTCGGTTATAATTAAAGTTTTATTTGTTACAATTAATATATGGATTAATTTATAACTTATGTATTACCTATTTGTAAATATTTATTAAAATTATAAAGTCTACCAAAACAATGTTGTGTACTTCCCTTTTTATTATAAAGGAGATACCCAAATGTTAC
This sequence comes from Camelina hispida, assembly GCA_023657505.1. Taxonomy (NCBI): domain Eukaryota; kingdom Viridiplantae; phylum Streptophyta; class Magnoliopsida; order Brassicales; family Brassicaceae; genus Camelina; species Camelina hispida. The sequence goes on from CP094637.1 coordinate 29,982,471, forward strand.
CTCACGTTGCTCTAGTTATAGTTTATTTTAATGTGTTGATTCCTTTGACTGCAGGGAAACGAGTGTTAAATACGTAGCCAGCACTACCAATCTGATTCAGCAAAATCAAAGCGAGAAAGCTAAATGAGATACTATTTGCCGATGTTTGGTTGTATAAGTGCAGTTGTTTCTGGAACAATATTTGTTTCCACAAAATTTCATGTTAGCATTTTCTCATCCAAATCTGTTTAGTGTATGCAGGGGTTCTGAAGAATTGGTAGAAGTTGAAGCAAGACTTGCTGGTTGTTCTTTTCTTGTAAATCTTTTTTCACGTTTGTTCTTTTTTTCACTTGCTGGTTGCGTTCGATCATTGGAATCTATAAACTAATTCCGGTTAAGTGACTCTGTGTTTTACTTTTCAAAATGAGACTGATTATAAGAACATTTGTAATTCTCTATTAATCCATAGTTGGTTAGTCTCGTATCAAATTTTTTTCTCCAATAGAAAAGTATAATTCAATTTTTTTTTCTTTAACACTTACAAATTTATATATGTCTACTCCTAATAATAAAAGAGTACACCTATACTTAATTTGTATACACCGTTCATGCATAATTGTAAAGCTCTTAGTATACATGTATTTAAATGATGAAATTTGGTCACGAGAAGCGTTCAAACTAACACAAAGGAAGACTCAAATTTATAGATTAAAAATGCATTATTTAAATTAAAACACAGTACAATCCAAAATGACTATTACACTTTTATTTGTAATTATAGAAATCCTATAAATCATCTTATTATGCTCAAATTTTTTTAAAATATCAAAATTTTAATAATTGAAACAAAATGCTTAGTCCAATATATAGGCAAAGTTACTTCCTCTGACTATATGTCGTTACTTGAGCAGCTTAAAAAGAGAATTGACTCATGGAAAGCCCGGTTTCTCTCTTTTGGAGGCCGTCTTAACTTGGTACACTCGATGTTATGGAGCATTTGCAGCTTTTGGTTATCGGCTTTTCGTTTGCCATGATAGTGTATACTCGAGATCGATAGGTTGTGTTCGGCTTTCCTCTGGTCAGGTCCGGACTTAAACTCTCATAAAGCAAAGATAGCTTGGGAGAATGTTTGTAAGCCTAGAAGGGAAGGTGGCCTGGGGTTAAGGTCTCTAAAAGAAATGAATGATGTGTGTTGTTTAAAACTGATTTGGCGAATTGTATCTCGAGGTGAGTCCCTGTGGGTTAAATGGGTTGGCAGTACTTTAATGAAGAGGGGGAACTTCTGGTCTATTAAACCGACTACTCTAGGTTCATGGATGTGGAGGAAAGTTCTCAAATTTAGAGATCTTTCAAAGCAGTTTTGTAAAATGGAAGTAAAAAATGGGCTTCGCACCTCCTTTTGGTTCGATGATTGCTCCAGCATGGGTCGGCTGGAGGATGTGGCGGGTGATCGAGGTTTTATTTCTATGAGGATTGATAAACATATGACTGTTGCAGAGGCGTGGGGAATACGTCACCACCGGCGGCACCGACAAGACAGCTTTAACTCAATGGAAGCTGAACTGCGGTTGAAGCAAGATATGAGTAACTCTAGAGCTGATGTAATGCTATGGAAAGGTAACAATGGTAAGTATAAGTCCCAATTTTCCACCAAGGACACTTGGAATCAAATTCGCTCAACGGTTGTTGAGGTATCTTGGCATAATAGTGTTTGGTTCACACACTCGACGCAAAAGTTTTCCTTCTGTATGTGGTTAGCGATTCGAAAAAAACTCTCTACTGGAGACAGACTGATGCAATGGAGCAGGGGTGCTTAAGGGGCGTGTATTTTCTGTAATAGTGCCACTGAAACACGGGACCATTTATTCTTTTCTTTCCGCTTTAGTGCAGAGGTCTGGAAAGCTTCTGCATTCACATTTGCAAGGCTCAATACTCTACCACCTCGCACTCGGTTCTTTCTTCCGCATGTAGCAATTGGGGTTCAGCGGTTCTTGACTCACTTGGTTTTGCAAACCACAGTTTACTGCATCTGGCAAGAGCGAAATGGGCGGACGCATGGTGAGACTCCCCAACCCGCCTCTCGGCTCATCCACATGAGGGACCAACTGCTAGCTATTGGGCTTATGGGTGATCGACATTATGACAATGGGTTACAAGCTTGGTTTGGCTCACACAATTAAGTTTTAATGTGTTGTGCTTGTTTTAAAACTTTTCAGATCAATGCTGCACTAGTTGTAACAACGTATTTTTTATTTGAATATAATTTAACATTACATTCAGAAAAATATATATATATATATAGGCAAAGCGTTCGGAAATGACAATCCACGACGATTTTGACATTTTCAAATAATTGTTTTATATGTACATCATCTTCTTTTTTTTTTTTTTTTTGGACAACAATGGTTACATCATCTTCTTATATTTGAATACTCGTATAAGCGCTGTAAATAAATGGTGTAGACACAGTTTTTATTCAATATATTCTTGACTATCACCATATCCCATTATAAATTAACATCGTTGTACTTAATTATGAAAAATAATATGGTTGTACTTCTTACCAGATTAAATATTTTTCAGCTTCACTAAAATATTTAATTACGCAGTTTGTGTGCCCCATATCATTTTTCTTAAACATATATTTAAACTATATATTACCAAAACATTCACGACCTAAATTTCTAAACAATATTCATAGTACTCAAGAATTGTATGTCTATGTACACTTTTATATAATGAATATCATTTTACCCTATTGTGAATTAACATTGTTTACTCATTGTATCCATTTTGACTTAGCATTTTTATACTTCTTATGGTTGTACCTCTTACTGCAGTAGAATCTCTATAAATTAATATTCGTCATAAATTAATAAATCTTTCCGGTTTCGAGTTAGATCGGTATAAAAAATGATACAATTCGATAAAATAATAAAATAAAATAATAAAAATAATATTTTTTTTGGAAATCTTAGGTAAAAATATGGTCCCAACACAATATCATAAATTAATAATAATATAAAGTAAATTAATATATATATATATATATCTAAGAAAATTTAGTGAAATATGATTTTATTGTTGTTTGTGTATTCTTGAATTTGCATTCTAGTTAGAACTCATCTCTAATCTTTTTTATTGTATTAAAAACTATTGGTGTTGTCTTCTCAAATCGTATACAAAAATTGTGGAGAGTCCTAAATGCGATAATTACTTTTTTACATGTAACTAGTTCTAAAGACATCGCAATATCTTATTTGACTTCATCGTTACCATGAAAGATAGTACTAGCAATTTCTTCTAAACTCTTGTAACATCCCGAACCCAAATTTATGGTGGGTCTCGATCGACACCAAAGAGGGTGTCGGTCGACACCACTAAATTGGTGGTTGTTCGGTTGTTTCAAAATTGTCGGTTTGATTTGGTTTGGTTTGAGAAACCCTAGGGCTCGAGTATATAAGTTATATTTCGATGCCCTTGTTTAGGGGAGGGGGGGTGACGGGTGGTTCTAGAAGAGAGAAGGAGAGAGAGTTGTGGTGCTTTCACTTGAAAGGGAGGAGAAAGGAGATCCACCCTTTTCATGTGTTAGGAGAAGGAGGCTTTCTCATGGCTGTTATCCAGGTAAGTTGTGTTGTTTTAGTGGTAGATTGAGTAGAGAATCAATGATTGTAGCGGATTAGTGATTTGCGGCGAGAAGAAGTTTGAAGGAAAGCTTCGATCGTGATTTCTGGGTTGGTGTCGTTTGACACCATTGTAGTGTCGGTCGACACCAACACCTGCAGATGGACTGCGTGGACTGGTCCGAGATGGCTACTTTGGGACAACGTTTGGAGGATGAAACGGAGTCCGATTTTGCTGAAATTTGGTAGGTGGCTTCGTGGTTCTACAAGCTTCATATCCAACAGTGGGTTTGTGAAATGAACGGTTGGTTTGTGTTTTAGATAATTGTTTGTATTGTGGTCTGGTACAGACGGTTTTGTGGTAAGGTTGGGGTGTCGAGCGACACCAGCATGTAGTTGTGTGTTTGGATTATAGGAGAACAGCTGCGGTTAGGTTTGGAGGAAGAGGGATCAATGGAAGTGATGTCGTGGGAGTCAGGTTCGACCGACACTAGGAGGTGTTGATCGACAGAATGTGTGTTGGTTCGCAAGTGGTGTGTTGGGTGACGATCGACACCAAATGGAGGTGTCGATCAACACTAGAGGATTTGATAGTGAATTGAAGTATTCGTGGGGAAGTGTTGTCCGTGGCTGGATGGAATCAAATATTCCAGCCCACTTCTCTTGTTACTCGATCGCTAGGGGTGGTTAGTTGTGCGACTCAGTAACTAGATGAGGTGGGGTTTGGTGTATTTTTGGGAGTTTTTGTAAGGAGCGATTTCTATGCCGGTTGTCTCGTCGGAATTATGGGGTTCCGGTGAGATCATTTCCCGTGGATCCTGTGTGAGGATTGGGAATGCGGGTGCGGTCATTTCAACTCTAAACTTCTAACATTTATCATTTTCACCTTGATAATTAAGTTAACTATTAGCATCAATCCTATTACGATAGCCAAAATTATAGATCAAGAAAATTCTATAAAAATGTTAATCATAACAAAGTATCTGATTTTGTAATTGAAAATTTTCAAAATTATGTAAACGAAAAAATCTCTTCATAAGTTAATATTTTATTAATTTATCGATAAACTAATAAACCTCTATCAATTAATAAAATTTCATTGTTCCGACTTTATTAATTTATAGAGGTTTTACTGTATATTTAATATTTTTTATCCTTCCCAAAATATTTATTGTACACAGTTTGTGTACCCTTTTTAGATTTTTGGTTTTCATGAATAAAAAAACAAAAACAAAAAAGTTTACTTCAGAAACTCTCAAAATTTAAATTTCCTATTTTTAAGGGAAACTATTTTTCAAAATATTGAATGGCTATAAATGTTTTTTTTTTTTTTTTAAAAAACTATAACAAAGGATTACAAGAACAGTCTATTCAATAAGTCTATCACAACTAAGACCATCTCCACTCCAGCAACTCTATCAAGTTGCTCAAAATTAAACTAATCATATATTTAATACTAATCTAATCAAAGCAATTCACTTAGAACTTAAACAAAATTATTCTTCTACTAGAAAACCCTATAGAAGGTTAGACAAAATCAATACATCCTTCCACTAGAGAATCTTACTGAAGGTTAGACGAACTTAAACAAAATCATCCTCCTCATAACATTGCCAATTCACATATCTAGCAAAGGAGGACAAGAACTTATCCAATACTCGAGAACAGAGAAGATAGAAAGCAGGACAGGACAGACCCATGAACCACAAAAGGTCAAGTATTTTTATTCCTCATCAACCAAAAGTAGCAAGCTTTATCACAATTAAAGAGAATTGAGAATATGGGTCATGATGTAACAAACCTTTGACGATCTGCTGCTACTTCTGGACAACCTTCTACGGTGAGAAGAAGGTGTTGTTGGAGTCATGGGCCAGTTAAGAGGAGATAGCAAAGCAGTATCTGATTTACTCTAAAAAAACAACCAAAGAACCAAAAAAAAAGCAATCAAATTGATGAATGAATGATACATACCAATACAAATTTCACGGAATGATCCACTACCAATCTTCCTACCTAACTTGAACTTACCACCAATGACATGATCCATCCTTTCGGTTTCCAATAATACTCTATACTACTAGTGTAAAAAAATTCTCATCAATACAAAACGAAGTAAACCCAGAAAGTTGAAGATTTTCTCCCAAGTATTAATCTGAATCTTTTAAAGTTTGAGTTTTTAAAAGATATCAAAGCCGATCCGAAAACCCATTGGTTTCATACACCAACAACCCTCAATTTTACGCCGGAAAAAACAAAGGATTCGATTGATTTTTCCGGTTTTCAGATGAATCGGCGATTGATTCGCCTTTTGGATCGTGAGAGAGAAAAGAGGGAGATGGTCGCGAAAGAAAAAAAAAAAAAAAGAAAAAGATGGGAGAAAAAAAATATTTTATATTTATACATCAATGTATAAAAACACACGTCGCATTTAGCAACGTTACTCAAATTTCTTCCCAGATAAACGTTTCTCTTCTTAACCGACGGAATATTGAGTTTTTTTTTTTTTTTTTTTTAGGTCCAATTATATGAGTAACAGTGAGAGAATCTTCCATTAGAGATGCTCTAATATACTCTATTTTTCTAAGTCTTGACCAAATATGTGTTATTATAGTAAAAGTTAAATCATCGCAAGTTCGCAACTAAACAATACATTAGTCAACCATAACTAAATAACATTACATAAATCTGTCATCACTATATATAAACTTATCTATACTAGTATTTTTGCAGCAGTTTTTGCTCAAAAATACTAATATGGAAAGTTTTTACAATTAATGCTATTAAGATATTCAATGTCTTAAAATTTTATGGGTCTATTAAAAAATATTCGACCACTTAGAATTTTATGGCCCTCTAAATGATATTCGGTGTTCATAATGCAAAATATATGGACCTCTATTTGTTTAAGTTGTAGAGGAGCACTCATTTGCTGTACCATAAAGCACTCATTTGCTGTACCTTAGACATACGTAAATGATATCCATTGTAACCAAAGATCAAGTAAAAATAATTATTTAATTTTTAAAAGAAACTAGGCAAAAAATTGTCTATATAATTAGATTAGAATATACATAAAAAATAATATAATTCAGTTATATACATTAACTCATATTATTAAGTCACACAATGATGCAAGATAAATAGATTTTTAAAATAATTATACAAGAAACTTAGAAACCAATTATATTTTTATAATATATAGATTATATTTATAAAAAATAAAATAAAATTTTTTCCCGCGGTGTACCGCGGGTCCTGATCTAGTTGTAACTATAATATATATGATTAGTCTATCGTAACTAACAATATCTCTACTACATTTTTTAAATCTACCTTCTTTATCTACCATTAACCTATAGTCTACCATACAAATCTAGTATTAATTTTAGCTATCATATTAATCTACTTGATTATTCTACCATCACACCGACGGTAAAACTAGTTTCATTTCCCATTTTTTTTTTTTTTTCACAATTCCCCATAAAGAAACAAAGTGGCATATATGGTAATTATATTTTTATGTACACTATGATATAAGGTTACAAAGAGTTTAAAATTTTAACAAGTAATTTCTAACATTTGTGTGTTATCATCAATGTTCTAAAATACGCTAGGCACTAGCCGGGTGGTGTACTACCGTTTAGCGTATAGTTGTATACGCTACTGTATATACGAGATATATATGGTAAATAAATTTTACCAAAAATATATATAGATATGATAAATTATAAATATATTAAACATAAATAATTAATTATATATGATAAAAACAAATAAATATCAAGATCTCAGCAAAAATACTCATGAAATTGTCAAACCAATAGTATCAACCTTTTATTGTAATCCCAAGTAGTCTAAAACTCAATAATTGAAATATCAAAACAAAAACAGAAAAATAAACTAATTTTAAACTTCAAGTTCTTCTTCTCCGTCAACTTGTAGAATCTGGTCATCGTTAGACTCGCAATCAATATCATCAAGTTCTTCTTCATTGTCGGATATGAAATCATCTTCATCATCTAACTCTTTAATTTGATCTGCATCATCAATGGTTGATCGAAATGGTTCTTCTTCACCTATATCACCTTGTAAATCAAATTGTGAGTCCTCTCCATCATTGGAAATCCCATCAACTAACCATGATTGAGCATTAGTAGCATGATTTGCAACCAATATATCAATATTATTCTCCTTTTGTCTCTTCCTTTGGTTCATCTATCTTAAATTGAATTGGACATACACAAGATTGTTCATTCGACTTACAGCAAGTCTGTTTCGTTTCTTTGTATGTACCTACATATAATAGTAGGGAGCAATATAAATTAACTGAACCATTAAACTATATGCATAAAAATCAAGGTAATTGAAAATTAGAGCAAAATAAAGTCTAACCCCTTCAAATGTACTCCAGTTTCTTTCACGTCTGGGTGAACTTCTAGTCAAAGCCAAAATTCTCTTAGCCATTTTTGCTAAATTAGGAACAGCATTTCCATATATGTTTCCCACCAATAAACTAAAATTGTAAAATATAAACCAATGTAAATTATCTAAGTAAATAAGTGAGTCATGCTTGTGATGGAGTAGAACTACATGCTCGTGTTCTGTTTGAAAAAAACTTGCAAGTGCTCTGTTTGAAACAAACCTGCTCGTGCTCTGTTTCTAAAAAACATGCTTGTGCTATGTTTTAACCAATGAAACGATGATACAAAGAAACGATGATGCAAATCCATGCTCTGTTTGAAAACAACCTGCTCATGCTCTGTTTTTTAAAAACATGATCGTGCTATGTTTTAACCAATGAAATGATGATGCAAATCCATGCTCTGTTTGAAAAAATAACCTGCTCGTGCTATGTTTTAACTACAGGCTCGTGCTCTGTTTGAAAAAAACATGATCGTGCTTTGTTTGAAAAATACCTGGATCATAATCCTCCTTCTGGCAGCCTAGGATGGCCCATGGTTTTCCAAAGTTCCCTTCTTTGTTTTTGTAAATCGCTAGTTCAAAATTGATAACTTGATATTGTGTGATGAAATCTGATATATCATGGTTTTTGTGGTTTTTAACCATGATATAAGAAGTCTTTTAGAATCTTTTGATTTTTTTTCTAGGTTATTTTTGAGTCTTTTCAGGATTTATAGGATTTTGGCATGAAAGGAACAAAATTGTGCAGTTAGAGGGATTTTGGAGCAATTCAGCTAAGGAAGAGAACTTGGAATCGTTTCAGAGTGATGGTGTCGATCGACACTGCCTTAGCATCGATCGACACCCCTGTTAGCTGCAAGAAGACCCAAGTTTTGGAAGTTTTACAAATCTGCCCCAAAGTTTTCCATAATTGCAACACAAGTCTGTGACGTGTTCTAGGACATATATATAGTATTTTTAGGTTTTAGAAACCCTTAAGTTATTTTCTAGCAAGTTTTATTTTCTGCAACCCTGAGAGATTTTGAGAGCTTTGGGAGAGAGAGATCTGAACTCCTTTGTAGAGAGAAGAATTTCTAAACTCCTTCTTTACTCTTTTAATATCTAATGCATGTTATTCAGAATGATGATTTGTGTTTCATTGAATATGTCTGAGTAGTTTGTTTGTTGTTAGGTTCAGAGTTTTTCACAGGGTTTTTATGAATTATTAGATCTGTTTATTTAGAATTCATTATCTTTCTAGATCTTCATCTTAGGTTGTTCTTCATATTAATCCTTGATTGGCCATCTAGAATTAATAACCTAGGAAAATAAATAGATATGAGAATATAATTAATTTTCCTGATAAAACCTTTTGATGAGCAAAATTACTTTCTGCAAAGAGATTTGATTTAGTAATTTTGTGAACAATTTAAACTTGTTTTTAAAGCTGGTTTTTAACCTTGAATTTTACAAAGAGATTTGGATTTTCTGTGCAGTGATAACTGATTTATTTTACAAAAGTGTTTAGAGTTCTAGATCTGATCTTTAATTGCTTGAATCCTAATTTATTGATTCATTTAATATTTCATAATTTCCTTAGAAATTCTCTAGGCCTAGCTTTTTGATCTATTGAATTTTCACAAGCTTTTATTTTATATTTTGCATTGTTATTTTTAATTCAAATTAATCTGTTTAGCATAATTAAAAAAAACTCTATAATCCATTGTGTAGACTTGAGTCATTGTGGAATTCGACCCCTAAGTACTGCAATGATCTCTTAATTTGAGGGAGTAGCACTAGGGATTAATTTGAGCATATCAACATCATTGGGGAAAAATGCAGAGACACACTTAAAGACTGCATTTGATACCTCATCACTGGAGGCTTGGCTTGAATCTTTATAGAAATAGTATGGGTTCAACAAATAACCTGTCAGATGCAAAGGATTGTCAAGTCGACCCTTAATCCTTTCTTCAATGATACTCAATATCGGCTTCACATTTTTTTCCCATGTTTTAATCCATCACTGATCTGATTCTTTGCTCCTATCAGTTCTCCATGCAAAAATCCCATTGTAGGCTTCTTATCTCCATCAACAAGTCGAAGCAGATTGACCAATGGTCCAACCTCTTCCTTAAGTAAAGGCTCTCGAAGTTGGTGTTGACTTGGTGGTGTGACTCCTGGACGAAATTGTCCTATAGCTTCAGCCATTAGCTTAAACTCATCATTTGCGATAGTATTGAAAGGAACCCCTAAAGCATACACCCACCTAGCAATATATTGTTGAACCTTGTGTAGCTTCTCTTTCCAAAGAGTATCATTGTAATTTTGTTGCCTAGTTGGAAGAGGTCTAGATTCTGGATTGATGTTTGTTGCAAACTTATCCATTGGACCAAGTGTCCTTTGCTTCTTTCTTGATCCCATTTCTTCAAGTTCAATCACATCATCCATATCTCCACTGCCATGAACATTAACTGTCTGCCGCAGCTCATCATCTAGAGTTACCTTCTTCTTCTTCTTCTTCTTCTTTGCTTCCTTGATAGCATTCTTGCACTTCTCTTGATCATCCTTTGATGATCTTGGACAAGCAGAAACGTTTCCAAGAATTTTGGCAATGTGTACTTTTATTTTGTAAGCACCTCCTGAGAATTCTTTGCCACACACTTAGCATTTAACTTTGTCCAGATTCTTCGAATCAGACAACATTCCATATTCACAAGCAACATCTTTCGAGTTTCTCTTCAAAATTGTAGAAACCGACGCTCCAACAGTTTCCTCATTCGAACCAGAATATATTGCAACTTGAATAATTTCTGAAAATAATTACAAAAGACATAATGCAGAGTGAGATTCCATCGTAACACTGCTTGATGATATCAAAAGTTCAAAACAGAGTTTTACGATTTCAAGCAGAGTTTTACTATATCCAATGTTCTAAAATACGGCTTAGGCGGCCGTATATAGGGTAAGTATTCAGTAAACGGTGAGCCATTGTACCTTTTATAGTCTAAATGTTTAACATATACGGTTTGGTTGAATTCGGTTGCTTATACGGCGTATATACGGCCGTATAAACGGTTATCTTATATACGGTACGTTTTTTTTTTTTTACCTTCACTCAAAGTACAAACCTATAAATTGATAAAACCCTAAGCTTTATTATCGTTTTTTTCTACTGCCGTGACACTTAGGCTGTTTCTCAAACTTCGTTCGATATACAGAGTCTTCAGGTTTGATTTACTCTCCTTCTCTTGTTTTGATTTTGATCTTTCTTTTTGGCTTTATCATCATCTATCATTGTTGTCTTGTTGATTAGAGAACTATCAACACTCTGCTTTATCATCTATCATGTTTGAGTTTGAGTTTTGATATCGCAAGTCGCAACACTCTGTTTTAATATCAACACTCCATTTTAATATCAAAACTCTGTTTTGATCTCGTCAAACAGAGTTACGAATCGGTTTTATTGGAATCTCACTGCATAATTGTCTTTTGTATTTTTTTTGTAGAAATTATTCAAGTTCCAATGGATTCTGGTTTGAATGAGGAACCTAGTGGAGCATCAGATTCAACAGTTTTGAAGAGAAAATCGAAAGATGTTGCTTGGGAATATGGAATGTTGTCTGACTCGAAGAATCTTGACAAAGTTAAATGCATATTGTGTGGGAAAGAATCTTCAGGAGGTGCTTACAGGATAAAAGAACACATTGCCAAAATTCCTGGAAACGTTTCTGCTTGTCCAAGATCATCAAAGGATGATCAAGAGAAATGCAAGAATGCTATCCAGGAAGCAAAGAAGAAGAATGTAAATCTAGATGATGAGCTGCGGCAGACAGTTAATGTTCATGGCAGTGGAGATATGGATGATGTGATTGAACTTGATGAAATGGGTTCAAGAAAGATGCAAAGGACACTTTGTCCAATGGATAAGTTTGCTACAAACATCAATCCAGAATCTAGACCTCTTCCAACTAGGCAACAAAATATCAATGATGCTCTTTGGAAAGAGAAGCTACACAAAGTTCAGCAATATATTGCTAGGTGGGTGTACGCTTCAGGTGTTCCTTTCAATACTATTGAAAACGATGAGTTAAAGCTAATGGCTGAAGCTATAGGACAATTTGGTCCAGGAGTCACACCACCAAGTCAACACCAACTTTGAGAGCCTTTACTTAAGGAAGAGGTTGATAGAGTTCATGGTTTGCTGAAACCACAAGAAGAAGAGTGGAAGAATAATGGGTGCACGGTGATGACAGATGCTTGGTCTGATCGAAAGAGGAGAAGTATCATGAATCTGTGTGTTAATTGCAAAGGAGGTACAATGTTTCGCTCTTGTAAAGATAGTTCAGATGAGGCTCATACAGGTGGATATATTTTTGAGTATGTCAAAGGCTGCATTGAGGAGATTGGTGAAGAGAATGTAGTTGAAGTGGTTACTGATAATGCTGCTAACAATATGGCTGCGGCAAAAATGATGAAAGAGATCAAGCCGAGTATATTCTGGACATCATGTGCGACTCACTCCATCAATTTGATGCTGGAAAGCATCTCGAAACTCACTAGGTTCAAAGGTACAATTAAGATGGCAAAAGAATTCACAATCTTCATATATGCTCATCATAAGACATTGGCGTTGATGAGAACATTCACAAATAGGACAGACATTGTGAGACCTGGTGTTACTAGATTTGCATCATCGTTTCTTACTTTGCAAAGTCTCTTGGACAAGAGGGATCAACTAGCAGCCATGTTTTCTAGCAGTGAGTGGAGAAACTGCAAATGGGCGAAACATTCCAAAGGAATCAAGGCATTTAGCACAGTGATGAGTGTTAAATTTTGGAATGGGGTGATAATGTGCTTGAAAGTTTTTGGACCATTGGTCAAACTGCTTCGACTTGTTGATGGAGATAAGAAGCCTACAATGAGATTTCTGCATGGAGAACTGATAGAAGCAAAGAAACAGATCAGTGATGGATTAAAACATGTGGAAAAAAATGTTAAGCCGATATTGAGTATCATTGAAGAAAAGATTAAGGGTCGACTTGATAGTCCTTTGCATCTGACAGGTTATTTGTTGAACCCATACTACTTCTATAAAGATTCAAGCCAAGCATCCAGTGATGAAATATCAAATGCAGTCTTTAAGTGTGTCTCTGCATTTTTCCCCAATGATGTTAACACACAATGTCAAGTGATCAACTCTGAACTGGCGATTTACAAAAACAAAGAAGGGAACTTTGGAAAACAATGGACCATCCTAGGCTGCCAGAAAGAAGATTATGATCCAGGTACTCTTCTTTCACTTATTCTTCCTATCAAATAATGTGTCTACTTTGAGGAGAAACAGAACATGTACGTAGTTCAAACAGAGCAAGAGCAAGAACATGTGATTTTGTGATTTTGTCAATTAACGTGATTGACAAATGACTTCATTGCTAATATATTCACGTGATTTTGTTAATCTATTAATGAATGACTTCATTGCTAATCTAAGCATGTAGTTCAACGATGACTTCATTGCTAATTTATTAACGTGATTTTGTGATTTTGTTTCTCCACTGATGAATTCATTTACTCTAGCTCATTTACATTGGTTTATATTTTTACAATTTTAGTTTATTGGTGGGAAACATATTGAAATGCTGTTCCTAATTTAGCAAGAATGGCAAAGAGAATTTTGGCTTTGACTACAAGTTCATCCGATGTGAACGAAACTAGAGTACATTTGAAGGGGTTAGAATTTATTTTACTATAATTTTCAGTTACGTTAATTTGTATGCATATAGTTCAATGGTTCATTAATTTTATATTGCTGCCTGTAATTATATGTAGGTACATACAAAGAAACCAAACAGACTTGCTGTAAGTCAAATGAACAGTCTAGTGTATGTCCAATTCAATTTAAGACTGATGAACCAAAGGAAGAGACCAAAGGAGAATAATGTTGATATATTGGTTGTGAATCATGCTACTAATGCTCAGTCATGGTTGGTTGATGGGATTTCCAATGATGCAGAGGACTCACAATTCGATTTACAAGGTGATATAGGTGAAGAAGAAACATTTCGATCAACAATGGATGATGAAGATCAAATTAGAGAGTTAGATGATGAAGATTTCATATCCGAAAACGAAGAAGAACTTGTTGATATTGATTGCGAGTCTGACGATGACCAGATTCTACAAGTTGATGGAGAAGAAGAACTTGAAGTTTAAAACAGGTTTATTTTTCTGTTTTTGTTTTCCTTTTATAGCTTGATTGAAGGTTAAGAAAAAACAAAATACGGACGTATATACGATAACCGTATAATCCACTGTATATACGTCGTATAAGTAACTGAATTCGACCAACCCGTATCTGTTAAAACGCTTAGTCTATAAACGGTACAGTGGGTCACCGTTTACTGTATACTCACCGTATATACGGCCGCATAGGCCGTATTTTAGAATATTGGCTATCATAGTAATAGTAATTTACCCTTTTTAATATGAAAAAGGTAAAATAACAAAAAAAAAAAAAAGTAAGCAAAATATATATCTTATTATATAAAGTTGGGTTTTGAAAGTTAGCCATCAATAAGATTTTGACATGTGTCAAGTTATCAATCTCAGATTTTGACATGTGTAAAAGTTAATATTTTATAGGAGAAATTTGATTACAACAAATTAATAGGAGAAATTTGATTACAACAAATTAATAGGAGAATTTGATTACAACAAATTAATAGGAGAAATTTGATTACAACAAAAATAAAATATTTTGTTTTAAAAATATTAATACTATAAAAAGATAATTATCAAAAATTATAGAAAGATTTTGACATGTGTCAAGTTATCAATCTCAGATTTTGACATGTGTAAAAGTTAATAATTAATAGGAGAAATTTGATTACAGCAAAAATAAAATATTTTGTTTTTAAAAATATTAATAATATAAAAGATAATTATCAAAAATTACAAACTTTATAAAAAAAATACAAATGTTTTTTATATAATAATAAGAAAATTATATATATATATATATATCATAAAATTTGTAATTATAATATTATTTACTTATTTTAATTTTATTATTATTAAAAAAAAAATAAAATAAATGGATTAAGGATAATATACAGTTAATTATTAATTATAAAATTTTGTAAATACTCACTTTTATATAAACACTAGATGAAGACCCGCCCAATGTGCGGATTTAAAGTTTTCTAAATTATATAAAATTTAACAAAATATGTTAAAATTTGTTGTTAATTTAAATTTGTATTTTAATATTCCATATTACAACAAATTTTTTGTATGTTACTATTAAAAGTGTATTTTTTTACACTTAAATATGTATACTCTATGTTACACCTAGAAAATATCTATACGAACACATTAATCCAACTATTTTACTTTCATTTCTGCATAGTTTTTTAATTACTAAAATTGTTAGCTCAAAAAATATTTTGAATTAAAAATATATTACATAATATACTAATCAATGATGTGTCATCACAATAATGTATGACCACCATGGAGAAAACCTTGGCTCCGCCTTCCTCCCTTGGAGAGATAACCTTGCATCCAACCTCCTCCACATTTCTCTCTTTGGAGATAACCTTATGTCCAACCTTCTCCACCATAGAGAGAACCTCGGCTCTACCCTCCTCCTGTGTGGAGAGAAAATATTCACGTCTTTTTGCTATCTCAAAATGGCTTGCTCTGACAACCAATAAAAGTAAAAACCTTTTTCTAACGTCACAAAATCTTTTGATAGTAACTAATGTTAATCTTTTTCTTTAATTATGTCAAATTAAGTTTCTTATAATTTCTTAACCTTGATTGGTTGGTCATAAACCCTTCTTTTTTATGCAAACATAATTGTTACTATTATTCATTCAATCCCAAAGGTAGATAACGAGTAGAAGCTCATCAACCTAATGGATGAATAAAATAGGCTAATCAAACACAAGCTTACAACCACTACAAAAAAACAGTCGATTAGCGACTACAAGTAGCGACTACATTTGTAGTCGCCAAAAATAACGACCATATAGTGACCATTTTGCGACTACGCTGTGACTACAGTAATTTAGTCGCCAATCAGTCACTACTTTACCGACCACAGTAGTTAGTCGTACTATAGTCGTCAAATTAGCGACTATTCTTCGACTCATTCGGCGAGTCATTAAATAGTCATCCCGTAGTCGTCAAATAGTCGTAAAAGACAGTTAAAAAACGTGTTTTTCTGTGGGGGCCAACTGATATTGAGTAGTCGCCTATTAGTGGCATAGATGTAGACTATAAAAACAAATTTCACCCATTTGTCATCTTCATTCCAACACACTTGTCTTTCCTTCCCCCAAAAAAAAATGTAGATAAAAAAAATTTTGTATAGTTCTTAAAAAAAAACACAATTTATATATATATAATGGCGGGAAATTTTTCATTAGAATTCGAATTAGTAGGGTTGGACCAATTCTCGTTTGGAAGTAGCCAAGATACAGTTCAGAATAATGGCGGTAAGTTTTTCTGTTCATGTAGTAGAAAAAGAAAACAAACATATGTTTTAAGAAGCCTATCATTTTCTTACTTTTATTCACAAACAATATTTGCATAGGATTTGGACTTAAGAATGTGCTCTATTTAAAGTATCTATATAGGTTATATATAGAATTTTTTCCTTATTTCTTTTTTTGTTTCAATATTCATTAAGGATTAATAAGTACTAAAATAATTTAAATTTGTAATTATAATTTTTAGAAAAATAATAAATTAATTTTATTATTATAATTTCTATCTTAATTACAATTTCTATCTTAATCATTTAAATGTTTAAGGCCCAAACCCACTACCTAATTATCTAATTAGGCCTTGTAATTCCTAAATACCCATTAACCCACTAACTAACCTAAACCCATTAACCCACTCGAAACTTTATCGCCTCTCTCTCTCAAACCCTCATCTCACAACACAACTCTCACTCGAAACTCTATCGCCTCTCTCTCTCAAACCCTAATCTCACAACACAACTTCACTCTCTTCGAATCTATCAGTCTCCATCACCAAGAAGATGCCAAATCGAGGGAAGAAGAGGAAGGTTGGTCCTAACGTTACTCAGAGAGCGATGGGGGCAACACCAAATCGACGGCCTAATACTCTGCCCAGTCGGTACAACTTCACGCCGGCGGGACAAGATCCTCCTCTTCTGCAGACGCCTGAAGCACAAGCCGGCGGTTTGCAACGACAGTCTCCAGACCAGATCCGGAACTATCCTCCGCCGCAACAACTTTTTCAGAACTCATCTACACATCCACCTCCACCCGAGCTACACCGGACTCCTTCAAAAGAAGTCCACTTCAATCCACGGACTCAGGGGAGAAGTCGGGATGTCTCTCCGCCTTCTCCAGTTCAACCCTCTCAAACTCAGGCGAGAAGTCAGGCGAGAAGTCAGGTGAGAAGTCAGGCCAGAAGTCGGGAAGTCTCTCCGCCTTCTCCAGTTCGATCCTCTCAACCTCAGGCGAGAAGTCAGTCGCATCCATCGCATCCATCGTCTCAAGGGAACAACTTTGAAGAAGAACCTTCTTCGGTGTTGCCCGAACTACAGTCTGATGTGTTGCGTGCTCTAAATGCATTGCTTGTGGTTCCGGACAGGGATCAGTTCACCACTGTCCTCTCTCCCACACCTGCACCGAACACCCAATGGTATGATTTTCCTCTTCAATTATTGTGGTCTTGTCTTGTGCGAATATAAATGATTGTGGTTTGTCTTGTGCGAATAGCTTCTAAGTTGGTCTTGTCTTGTTCGAATAACAATGATTGTGGTCTTGTGCGAATAACAATGATTGTGGTCTTGTCTTGTGCGAATATAAATGTTTGTGGTCTTGTCTTGTGCGAATAGCAATGACTGTGGTCTTGTCTTGTATTGTTCTCATTTTTGTTGGTTTGTCTTGTGCGAATAGCCATGATTGTGGTCTTGTCTTGTGCGAATAGCAATGACTGTGGTCTTGTCTTGTATTGTTCTCATTTTTGTTGGTTTGTCTTGTGCGAATAGCCATGATTGTGGTCTTGTCTTGTATTGTACTAAAATTTCTGTTGATCTTACTTATTTTATTGGTTCATGTGTATGGAGGTTTACTCGTGACAAAGGATCGAAACTTGTTCGAAAGATTACTAAAATTCTTCAAAACAAATTCGAAGGTCCCTTCTACAGCTGGACATGTGTGCCGCGGGACAAACAAGAGAGATACTTCCTTGAGTTCGCGGTAAGGATAGCTCCTTTTTACATAGCTTTCATAGATAGCTTTACATGTCTTCTTTTCACTCACAATAGCTCATTTTTTTCTAGAAAACCCACACTTGGGATCCTTTGATAACCGGGACTGTTCAAGCTTACTTTGAGGGAACCTGTCAAAACCGGATCAAAGACATGGTTAGCAGTGTGAGGACTAGTCGAGTTCAACCAAACTGGATTGGCGACACTCTCTGGATTACGATGGAGGATTACTGGGACACTGAAGAAGCACAACAAAGGAGTAAAACCTACTCTGATGCCTGTATGTCTGACCGTAACGACCTAGGTCCTCATGTACACCTCTCAGGGCCAAAGTCATATCGACAGCTTCAAGACGAAATGGGTAAGTAGCTGTTATTTTTGCCACTTTCAATTCTTACATAGCTGTTATTTTTTTTTAGTTAATCTCTGTTTCTTTGCTAACATTGCAGGTTGAGGAATTGGGAAGAGAAGTCTGACTTGGTGAGGTTTTTATCAAGGCACATACAAAGCCTGATGGTACATATGTTGATCGGAAGGCAGAGAAGATTGTTGTTACTTATGAGAAGACTGTTCAAGAGAGGTTGTCTCAGCTCGAGGCAGAGTCTTTTGCTGTGTCGGATGGAGAATCACGGCCACGGGACCTCACAACAGAAGAATATACAGAAATTTTCCTTGAGGTAACTTTTTTAAAAAACCAATACACATTTATAGTCTTGTAGTTTCATTTGTCATCCACTAATCTTAACTCTTCTCTTATTTTCAAGTCCACTGAGAAAGATACAAGAGGAACACCTTATGGAGTTGGAAGCCTCAAGGACTGCCTTGTCAATGGAAAGCATAAGCAAGCATGTGGCTCTTCTAACTTTGTGGCTCTCGAAGAACAGTTGAAGGAAGCTCAACGCATGATAGAAGAACAGGCTGCTCAACTGCGGAGGCATGATGCAGAAACAGCTGTGCGTGAAGCTGAGCAATCCAAACTTATTGCTGCCCAAGCTGAGCAATCCAAAGTTATTGCTGCCCAGAAGGACAAGATTGACCATTTATCAGTCGTCGAGGATTTTCTGAGGGAATGTGATCCGCGTTTTGAGAATTTCGTTGCAAGGAAACAGACAACCACAGAACCTCTTCTCCAAGATGATCCAACTCCAACTCCATCAACCGCTGCTTCATAGGTTTCTTCTATGTCTTAACTCTTTTTGGATGAACTCTATCTCACTCTACTCGGATGAACTCTATCTCTCGCTCTTTTGTATGAACTCATTGCCACTTTTGTATGAACTCTATCTCATCCTCTTTTGATTTCTATAACTTGAACATGTAGTGTATTTTAATATTTCGATATTATGTCTTTCTTAATTCGAATCTTTCAATTAAAATTGGTATACAAGAATGAAAAGAAGAGGATAATGGGAATTAAAAGAAGAGAATAATGGGAAATTAGTATATGAAACTTTCAAATAATGAAATCAACAGCAGTGGCTAAATAGTCGTAACATACAGATTCTGAAATCAAAATCAGTGGCCAAATAGTCGTAATGTAGTTTCTAAATAGTCACTACGGTAAGTGACTATATAGCGACTATAAACACTCAGTTACTAATTAATCACACTATAGTCGTAATATAGTCGTATTTTAACGACTATATTACGACTACTTAATGACCATATAACGACTACATTATATGGTCGTACCGTAGTCGCTAAAAGGCGACTATAAATACGACTACATAAACTAGCGACTATCGATCTCCGACTGCTTGAGTTAGTCGCTATTTGGTCGTAAACATAGTTTATACGACTACAAACCGACTAATAGTGTAGTCGCTAACCGCCTGTTTTCTTGTAGTGAACAAACATAGATAGATAGATTGGAAAAACATAAATCGTTGTTGATAAATCCATAGGAGCTCAAAGAATATGACACACTGGTGTGCGGAAAGGTTTAAAAGAATTGAATTGGCCACATATGTCACCAAAATGCACTTATTTTTTCGGTCAAGGGTCATGAGAGAACTTTATGACGAGTGACCTTCCTGGAAGTGATTGTCAGAACTGTACGAGTGAGGAAAAACACAGGAAAATATCATTTGTAGATTTGTAGGATCGGTAAACAAGTTTAAAGCCTCTCAGATGTAACAAACCGGCCATCGAATATGGATAGATCCACGGGCCGGGGATAGATGTAGGGCCAACTTAGGAAGGTGAGCTTATGGACTGAGAGTGGACATGGGCTCACTAAGCAAGGTGGCGGTTGAGGCGTTACAGAGACAGAGCTACATCATGGTGTGTCAAAGACACTTCCACGAATACATTGGGAAATTTAACATTAGTTACTATCAAAAGATTTTGTAACGTTAGAAAAAGTTATTTACTTTCATTGGTTGTCGAAGCAAGCCATTTTGAGATAGCAAAAAGACATGAATATGTTCTCTCCACAGAGGAAGAGGGCTGAGCCGAGGTTCTTTCTATAGTGGAGAAGGTTGCACACAAGGTTATCTCCCGAAGGAAGGAAGGCGGAGCCAAGGTTCTTTCCATGGTGGAGGAAGTTGGACGCAAGGTTCTCTCCATAAGAGATTAGGGTGGAGCCAAGGTTTTCTCCATGGTGGTCATACATTATTGTGATGGTACATCATTGATTAGTATATTATGTAATATATTTTTTATTCAAAATCTTTTTTGAGCCAACAATTTTCGTAATAAAAAAATTATGCAGAAGTGAAAGTAAAATAGTTGGCTTAATGTGTTCATATAGACATTTTCTAGGTGATAAAGACTATATTTGTAACATAGAATATATTTAGGTTTTTTTTTAAAAAACTTTTAATAGTAACATACATAAAATATTTGTAAATAGATATAAATCAGTGTATTATAACAAAAATAAAATGTATAAATAACGTAAAAAAATTAATATATTTTTGTTAAATTTAATTTAATTTATAAAAATTTAAACCTGTACATCGGGCGGATCCTCATCTAGTAAACTATAAACATAACATAATACAATATTTTTGCATATGTCTTTTTATAATAAATATAATAGACTTTTATATGTCATACTATCTTTTTTTTTCTTTTTTTGTCAACTACTATCTAATTTTTATTATGACGTTAACATTTTGTTAAATCGTTACAATTTACAAAGGTCTTTTGGTATACAACTTCTCAAGTATTATGTGGATTTTCATCTTCCTTTAACATCTAATATATTATACAGAGTAGTATATTATCTTCCTCTATGAATGTAAATAAAAGATTAGTAAATATGAAAATGAATTTATATTTAGTATTATATAATTTTTTTTTATGTCTCTACAATAGATTCTTAGTGAGTTTCAATGCATAATTTAATAAAATCCATACGTTTTATATATTAAAATTGAATGGAATAATACATTCCAAAAAAATTATGAGACACGTGATTTAGTATACGTCAAAAATTTATGAGACAATAATTAATTTTTAAATTATCAAGGTTACAGAGTTAATTAATGTATTATTGATGGGTGCAGATTAATATCACCCTACGTAGGATCCGCTGTCTTTTAAAGGATTTGTTTAGGACAAGCAAGTTGAGCTTTTGCGAAATGGTCGTCTATGGCGTGCATTCAATTTTCTTCAACCAAGTAAATTAAGTTTTGCGAAACAACTGAACTTTACTAAACTGTTTAATTATTAAAAATAATAATTGAAAAGTATAGTTAAGAAAAAAGTAAAAAAAAAAAAAACATTTCTTATTTTACAAATACAAAATTTATAACTCTATTTATAATTTATATAAATGATAAATAAATTTATTAAATACTTTTCATTTGTTTGCAAAAATAAAATTGGCAAGTTTCATGCCGTTTTTCATCTTCTTTACATATATCTAATATTCTATTAATATAAATAAAAGATTAAAAATATGAAAATGGATTTATATTTAATATTATATCATTTGTTATGTGTCTCTAAAATAGATTTTTAGTGAGTTTAATAACTTAATAAAATTAATAAACTCTATATAGTAAAATTGAATAGAATGATACTTGTCAAAAAAATATGAAAAACATACTTTATTATATAAAGATTTCATAAACCAACACTTAAAGTTACAATCCAAATTTACAAACAATAGAGAGAAAAAAACACACACACACACGTAGCCACACAACGGTATAACAAAAAAGAAAAAAAAAAACAGCAGCTTCAAAAAAATTCCGAAATTCAAAATCCTCGTGATCCCTTATCATCGAATAACGTTGGCATAGTTGCTAAACAGTTATTATGCGGACTGTTATGGAGTCATCAGTTGTATCCTTTCGAACTCTGTGAACTCAGAATCGACTGCACATACACATGTTTCGATCAAACGGTTAGAGATTTCGAGCTTGTTTTGTAACAATGATAATAACAACTAATGTATGACTATAAACTTACTATTAAGTGAGCAACAAAAGGTGTTCAAACCGATCTAGAGTTTTTTTCTTTTTTTCTATTGGATTGAAAGCAGATCCAAAACTTAGACCTGTTTAAATCATCCTAAACATATTTTAATAGAAATATAACATTTTTAAAGAACATAAAAATTAAAACTCCAAGTTACGCAACCAAAAAGCCTCAAAATTAATATTGACTTGGCCGAATAAAGTTAACACCATATATACCATAGTGTTACGTTTCGATCAAACGGTTAGAGATTTCGAGCTTGTTTTGTAACAATGATAATAACAACTAATGTATGACTATAAACTTACTATTAAGTGAGCAACAAAAGGTGTTCAAACCGATCTAGAGTTTTTTTTTCTTTTTTTCTATTGGATTGAAAGCAGATCCAAAACTTAGACCTGTTTAAATCATCCTAAACATATTTTAATAGAAATATAACATTTTTAAAGAACATAAAAATTAAAACTCCAAGTTACGCAACCAAAAAGCCTCAAAATTAATATTGACTTGGCCGAATAAAGTTAACACCATATATACCATAGTGTTACGTTTCGCTTATTTAAGTTAGGTTTAACTCGGCGAAGACAACACACTAATCCAATGTTTAAGCGATTAATGTGATAAATATATACCTTGACTTTAGGATAAGGGAAGCTAGTTTTAACGCCACCTCTGCTTCCAAAACTGAACTTTGATTTTTTGTCATTAGGTTTTAAGATCTGAAATGAGCAGGTCAAATCATCATCCACACTCATCATCGCACCTGCATTGTCGAACTCCCCACAGTAATTCGGCGCGGAGAATATCGTCACAAGCTGCTTATTCGCAAAGAACTCGAATCCGTCTTCAACAACCTGTCACAAAATCCTTACTTGAGTCAAAAGCAAACACATAGAAAAAGTGTTTCTTTGGGCACAAGGAACACTAAACAAACCTGGTGAGCTCTACAAATTAGGTCAAGATCGAGTCTTTTCAGAAACCCCGAAACTGTATCCGATCCAAAAGTGTAAGAGACTCCGCGATCATTAGGCCCCCAACCTCTGACATCTTTGTCAGGATCAGACCACAACAGATCACAGAGTAAACCGCGATCAGGAATGTCCGTGGGACGACGAAGATCCCTAATCTGTCTCAAGCTAAGAAGCTCCGGGGAGAGCCCGCCGTGCATACAGAGAATCCGGTCATCGATGAGTGCAGCGACCGGAAGACAATTGAAGCAATCGGTGAAGATTCGCCAAATCTTGACACTGAATCTGCGTTTACACTCGTCGTAAAAGCCGTAAATGCGATTGATTGAGGCACTTTCATGGTTTCCTCTAAGAAGGAAGAAGTTTTCAGGGAATTTGATCTTGTAAGCGAGTAAAAGACAAATCGTTTCGAGGCTTTGCTTGCCGCGATCTACGTAATCTCCAAGAAACAAGTAGTTTGAACGAGGAGGGTATCCTCCGTATTCGAATAGTCTCAAGAGATCCGGATATTGTCCATGAATGTCCCCTATTTTTTTTTGTTTAACCAAAAGATAACATTAGAACAGAAAAAACTCAGAGAAGAACCAGAGAGTAACAAAGAGAAGCCTACCGCAGATTTTGACAGGGGCTTCGAGTTCCAAGAGATTTGGCTGTCTCATAAAGATATCTCTAGAGACAAAACAGAGCTGTTTAATCTCTGTTTCAGACAACTGAACAGTCTTTCCTGGTTTCTCTCTAACTTCAAGCAACCTATTGATCACCGAGTTCAAAGTACCAGCATCCATTGATAAACCCTCAAGAAACAGAGCAACAATGAGAGGAAACAACAACGACGAGAGAGTCTCTAAAAGGTTTATATTAAACTGAAGCTATTGACAATATGAAATAAATTAAAATAAGTTTGGAGCTTTTATGTTCTTTTATGCTCTTTGAGAGAAAAGAACGGTGATTGTCAAATTGAAGAAGGGCTTTATAAAGCCGCGTTTAAGAATATATTCTTCATACCTTTTTAGCAACAGCCATGTGTTCAGACTTACCTACATTGTTCTAACTTCAACTACATCATGTAATAATCAGATGCTAACTAATTTAGAAACATTTTTTCATGTCTTTTGTTAAGCTTTACATGCTTTAATCCATCCAAGGTTATGGTTTGAAGTCAAGATCTTTCGACGGGTAACTCAGAGTGCGGAAAACGATTCTTTCTTCGTCATAGTATCAATGTTTTTGGATTTGCTCGCATCATATCATCAAAGCAACTTGACTAATGTACAAGAACATATTCGTTATGAAACTACAGGATGTGAGAGGACACCACAAGGAATAACGAGGAAAGAGAGAGAGAGATTGGAGAATAATAGTTTTGCTTTTGCCCCTTTCTTGTATTAGAAACCAAAAAGGAGAAAAGAAAGATTCCAAAGTTAGGAGGAAACAAAGAGTGATGCCTCCTCTAACTACTTCTAGATCGTGTCGTTTTCTTAGCTGTATTTTAGACATAGTAATTCGAAAATAAAAGTAGAACAAGATTCATTCATGGACTCACATGACTCCTTAAAAAATTAAGAAAAAAAAAAAAAAAAAAATCTTCTTAGTTATAAGCATTAAAACTTGTGTATGTTTATCTCAGTCATAAACAGCAAGCTTCTTATACTCTTCACCTTTGATGGCTAACCACATGACATCTTCAGGATTCATGATCCCACCTTCTTCAAGAAACAGAGTCAGTAGATTCTTCGAAAACCCACTAACCATAGCCACTCCTTTCTGCTTAGCCACCACAGGTGTAGCCGAGGAGTCCCTCAGGTTCCAAAATACTATCTCCGGAACATTCTGAAAACCGTTCTCCTTATACTTCCTCTGAACCACCTCATAATCTGTCTCCCATTTCTCCTTGTTTCCTGCTGCTTCATCAAACTCCATGTCACTGAATACAAACAACCGCTTGATCATCTGATCATCGGTTAGGTTGTTCTTGACTGCAACCTTAAGAATCCGATCAAACACCTTTTGGAAATCTGTGTTCAATCCCCAATCCATTTGTTCAACAAACTCAGTCTTTTCCTTCAGACTCGAACCCTTGATAATGTGAATCTGCGGCTTTTCGCTAAAGGTAATAACTTTCCCTTTCCAGGGCTCTTCATTCAGTTCCGAAACCAATAACCCAAGCGCCACACAAACCTCCATAGGTGTACCAGTCATGCTTCCAGAGACATCACAAACCGCCAGTGAACTCTTCAGCTTCCCTTTCTTTGCAAGATCATCCACCATTCTCGTCCATTGAAGCTCTGCAACTTCCGCTCCAACTTCACTATCCTCCAGTTGCTTTATTATCTGATGAGGAAGCAACGCGCCAGCCGCAATCTTCTCCTTCCCGGATTTCACATCCTCCAGAAACTTACTAAACCTCTCACTATCATGTTCCACAAAGAGATTCTTGTAATTCTTCATAGCCACAGAAGCAACTCTCTTATACTTCAACGAATCCCATCCATTTGCACTCATAGACAACTCAGGCAATTCGAGCGCTTTATGCAATGGCACAAGAACCTCTTTCCTCAACCGATCCCTAATCCTATAGGCATAATGCGCTTCTTCTATTCCTTCATACTCATCTCTAGGGAACATCCTTCTAGCAATTGCCTCACATATCAAAGTAGTCTTATCATACGAAGAATCAACGGAAGGACACCACTTCGAAGCTAAAGTAATCTTATTTAACTCATTCGAATTCAAATACTTCAAATCCAATTTCAACAAATCGGAAAACAAATCAGCAATTCCATCAAAGAGTAATCTGTAGTTAGCATCTGAGTTATACCTCTCTAAAGCTTTCTTTGCCTTCTCAAACTCTCTCTGTTTCCTTAAAGTCCTAGCCTTGACAGGACCACTAATCTCCTCTGCAGTTTCCAAAACACGATCTTCCAGTTCACTGCAAATCTCTGAGCGTATCTTCTTCCGCTTGAATGGCTTCTGAACCGTCTTCCTCCAAACCCGACTGTGTCCTCTGTCTATCTGCTGACCTTCCAAGATCCGATACAGAATCTCAGGCAAATCTTTGAAATACCCAAAACCAACAAGAGCAGGGAGATTCAAAACTAGGGTTTTGGGGTGATTCTTGTAAAGCCAAAACGCAGCTGTGTAAAACCCTTCTTTATCTGATTTCCCAGTTCCTCTAACTCCTCTGAGATTGCAGACGAGCTTCAACGTAGTCAAAGGATCGTGAGACCACGAAATCGCCAGCCTTTTGATTAAATCTTCTGGAGAAGTGTCAGGGACTACGTGGAAGAAGAAATCTAGACATGGGTTCCCAGAGGAGAGAAACGTGGGCGAGAAGTTCTCGGTTAAACCCTTTGGTGGTTCTTCGAGGTTTAGCGTAGCGGTCAAGTTGTGGTCATCGGAAACAGGGTTTTTTGGTGAATTGATGGTAGATGGTTTGTGGGTTGGTGTCTCGACGGTGGCGACGGAAGGTGGGCCAAGAAGGGTCGCAGTAGAAGAAGTCATTGAAAGAGAGAGAGAATTGGTTATTGTTTCGGACGCTTTGACAAGGGTTTCTCAAGGTATTTGTGTCATTTAAATGGTTAAAGTATTTATAGGTAAAAGAGAAACCCTAGGACAAAAAAATTGTTCAGCTTGGAGAACAAGTAACTTCGAAAATATTGATGCACCTTATTATTTAATATTTTAATAAATACAAGAAAAAAAAACTACGAAAATTATAATTATGTAACTACTGTAAAACCTCTATCAATTAATAACTTTGGGACCAAGACATTTTATTAATTTATAATAATATAAATTTATAGATAAATTAATAATTATTATTTTATAATGTAAATTAATTATTATTAATTTATAGATATCTTTTTAATTGTTTAAAATTTTAAAATTATGAATTAAGATAATTTTAGCAAAACAAGATTAAAATTTTGGATGTTATAAATTTTATGATAATAAATTACAAATACTATAGATAAATTCACTTATATATATGAAGTACATAAATTCCAATTTATGAATAAGAATACCAGTTGTCGTATTCTAATGTGTAAATTTACATGATTATTAATTTATGATATCATTTGGACCATATTTTACATGGACATTTCAAAAAATTTATTATTTTATCATTTTATCAAATTTTATTATTTTTTATATTGGCTCAACTTGGGACTATCAAAATTCATAAATTTATAATGTTTATTAATTTATAGAGTATTAATTTATATAGGTTTTACTGTATGTATATCAATTATAGCTTCGAAGCTTACGTAGGGGTTCCAATCGGGCCGGCCTGGCAAGATCCGGTCCAAAATATTTCCAAACCTATATTTTAAAGTTGGGTCCTAGCCGGGTTACAAGGTTTTTTGGACTTTTTTAAGCTTATCTTACAAATCAAAAATTCAAAGTTATAAGTTTTTAAAAAAATGTTTAAAGGTTCATTGTAACACCCTCGAACCGTTCTATAACTAAAATGAAATAGGAACTTCACTTATGACGCCCGTATGAGTTGATAGAGGTTCTCGAAACGTATCTGTTTGCCCAAATCAACCGATCTCGAATATCTTTACCTCTCTATCATGGCCTAAGGCTTTTCAACCTGTACCACGGTCGCGAGTTGTGGCAGTCCGGACAGGACTAATATATCATTTGAACATTTTCAGATTTAAATAAAACCGATTCTTACTAAGTAGAATATCCTACTTTTAAATCGTTTCCAAAACTAGTTTTCTGAGCCCATAAAGAAAACTATACATAATAAAAAAATTAGATTTTTTAGCAAAAAAAGGTTGTAAATCATCTAATCTGGCCAGCCTATGATCACTACGATAGCTAAGGGATTACCTAAAAGGGAATACCTGCAAAACAAAAGGGATTACCTAAAAGGGAATACCTACAAAACAAAAGGTAGTATCATGAGTAATCTTAGATTATTCAGTGAGCTTGCCTAACTAACCTCTAAATAACACCCCAAGTTGAACCATAGCAACAAACAAGCAACTAATGCAACCAACACATGCATTAAGTAAATCAGAGAATCGTGCAATCAAACAATGTTTAAAGAAGCTAAAGCACTAAAATAAAGAGTACCTGCACAACGACTCACATTACAACTTGTACGATACTAATAAACTTCACTTTAAGGTCTTTGATCTGCTAGGATACGGATTTCCCATAGGCAATGTTTCCCCGATCCTAACCACAAAGGTTAGAAGCATCATATCCCTTTCTTAAAACCATGTACAAGGGAGCTATTCCTTTACAGTAAAATTTATTATTTCATTAAGTAGTGCCCGTTGGTAGCTAAAGATTTTGAAATTTTCATAATTTTTTAAAACTTAAAAATTAAAATAAATTAATATACATTTATTAAATAACTAAATCAAAAACTAAAATATACAGTAAAGAATTTGAAATCCACACAAATGTTTAAAAAAAATAATAATAATAACTTTAAATCCATTACTATTACCATATCTTAACATTTTTGGAGTACATTTTTGTGTCATTTCATTTTATCTTTGTATCCAAACAAGTTCCAACTAAATTCTCTACAATCCTTACAACCAAACACAATCATTTCCTTATTTGATAATATTAATTTCAAATTTCCTAAAATCTATCTACCTAATTTAAATTAATATGTTAGATTAAAATATAACTCTCCTTTCACTTTTATTTAATCTTCTATTTAATATTTGAATTACTATTTAATACATAAAGTTAATAAAATTTTAGATTTTTTTTCAGCATATGATGTGATTTGAATTTTTATAAATGGATATATATTTTAAAAATTGTTTTAGGATTTTTGTAACCAAACAAGTATATCCGGATATATATTGTTTTACATTCGAGTTATTTTACATTTAGGTTATGAATGAAAAGAATAAAATCTATTTTAATATTTTTGGAATATATTTTGATATAATCCTAATTGTCGTGTCGATTTTAATTCAAAATAAAATGATTGCACTATTCCGATCTTCATTCATTATTATCTTAGTCGAATCGAAAACTTCCCTATTATTCAATAACAAATATTTGTTTTTAATAAAATCTATTTATTAGTATAAGATACAGATTTTTTATATTTATTATAATTAAAAATAGAGGAACTAATTTATTTATTAAAAATTATAATAATATATTCGAATTTATAATAAAATATTCGAATTAATTTGTCTAGAATACACAGAATTATTGATTTATAAAAATAAAAAAATAAAAATAAAAAATGGATCGTGGTTATTAATCTAACAGAGAAGTGGAGAAGTCACATGGGCACATTAATTAGAAGCGGCCACGTTTCTTCCATGCTTTGAAGACAAATCCATCCTTATAGTCAAAATGTCAAAAACAATTCGACAAGGACTTGAGAAAAGAGTCCGAGATCATCACCATCACAAGTTACAACAGATTCAATGGCTTCTTCGACTCCGACCCTTTTGGGTCCACCTTCCGTCGCCGGAGACACTCAGCTCGTCCAACCAGTCACCACCATTTCACCAGAAACCTCTGTTTCCGATGACCAAACTTTGATCTCCCAAACCGCCACACTAAACCTCCAAGAACCACCACCAATGGGTCTAACCGAGAACTTCTCGCCGACGTTTCTCTCTTCCGGCAACCCATGTTTAGATTTCTTCTTCCACATCGTCCCCGACACCCGTCCCGATGATCTGATCCAAAGGCTGGCGATTTCTTGGTCTCATGATCCTTTGACTACGTTGAAGCTCGTTTGCAATCTCAGAGGAGTTAGAGGAACTGGGAAATCAGATAGAGAAGGGTTTTACACAGCTGCGTTTTGGCTTTACAAGAATCATCCAAAGACCCTAGCTTTGAATCTCCCTGCTCTTGTTGGTTTTGGGTATTTCAAAGACTTGCCTGAGATTCTGTTTCGGATCTTAGAAGGTCAGCAGATTGAGAGAGGGAAGAGTCGCGTTTGGAGGAAGAAGGTTCGGAGGACATTCAAAGGGAAGAGTGTGAAAAGGTCTGAGTTTTCCGGTGAAATGGAAGATCGGGTTCTGGAGAACACGGAGGAGATTAGTGGTCCTGTTGATAAGATCAAGGCTAGGGCTTTAAGGAAACAGAGAGAGTTCGAAAAGGCAAAAAGGGCGTTAGAGAGGTATAACTCAGATGCTAATTACAGATTACTCTTTGATAGAACTGCGAATTTGTTTGCTGGTTTGTTGAAATCGGATTTGAAGTGTTTGAGTACGAATGAGTTGAATAAGATTAGTTTAGCTTCGAAGTGGTGTCCTTCCGTTGATTCTTCGTATGATAAGACTACTTTGATATGTGAGGCAATTGCTAGAAGGTTGTTTTCTAGAGATGAGTATGAAGAAGGAATCCAAGAAGCGCATTATGCGTATAGGATTAGAGACAGGTTGAGGAAAGAAGTACTTGTGCCGTTGCATAAAGCGCTCGAGTTGCCTGAGTTGTCTATGAGTGCAAAGGAATGGAATTTGTTGAAGTACAATCGAGTTGCTTCTGTGGCTATGAAGAATTACAAGAAGCTCTTTGCGGAACATGATAGTGAGAGGTTTACAGAGTTTTTGGAGGATGTGAAATCCGGGAAGAAGAAGATTGCGGCTGGTGCGTTGCTTCCTCACGAGATAATAAACCAGCTGGAGTGTAATGATGAGAGTGATGTTGGCTCAGAGGTTGCAGAGCTTCAGTGGGCGAGAATGGTGGATGATCTTGCCAAGAAAGGGAAGATGAAGAGTTCACTGGCGGTTTGTGATGTCTCGGGGAGCATGTCAGGTACACCTATGGAGGTTTGTGTGGCGCTTGGGCTACTGGTTTCAGAACTTAATGAAGAGCCATGGAACGGGAAAGTTATTACCTTTAGCGAGAACCCGCAGCTTCACACTGTCACGGGTTCGAGTCTGATGGAAAAGACTGAGTTTGTTAGACAAATGGATTGGGGAATGAACACAGATTTCCAGAAGGTGTTTGATCGGATTCTGGAGGTTGCAGTCGAGAATAAACTAACCAATGACCAGATGGTCAAGCGGTTGTTTGTGTTCAGTGACATGGAGTTCGATGATGCAATGGCAGACAGGCACTCGGAGGTGAATTATTCCTTGAGTGTGGAGGAACGGTTGAAGATATCAAAGCAACAGTCCAAGGAGAAATGGGAGACAGATTATGAGGTGGTTCAGAGGAAGTATAAGGAGAACGGTTTTCAGAATGTTCCGGAAATGGTATTTTGGAACTTGAGAGACTCCTCGGCTACACCCGTGGTGGCTAACCAGAAAGGAGTAGCTATGGTTAGCGGGTTTTCGAAGAATCTACTTACTCTGTTTCTTGAAGAAGGTGGGATCGTGAATCCTAAGATGTCATGTGGTTAGCCATTAAAGGTGAGGAGTATAAGAAGCTGGCTATATATGACTGAGAAACACATACATAAGCTTTAATGCGTAAACCCTAGCATCATCATTTCTATCAATTTCTTTGAGTTTTATACCGTTTGTTTTTTATTTGTGGAATTATGTGAGTGTATGAATAAATCTCTTTTGACTTTTTGTTTTAACTATACGAAAATCTTGTGAGGCATCGCTCTTTAGTAAACGAAGTAAGAAAAGGGCAAAAGCCTCGGAAAGATCTTGAATGTTGAATGTAAAACACGATGATATGATGTACGGGATTGGATCCAAGGCTCAAAACCTAAACTAAACACAATATGTATTTGATCCAACAAAACAAAACAAAAACTCACTCGTAGATTATTGTACATTTTCTAGAAGAATAACAAGTACTGGAGAAAGTAAACTCACTCAAAAAGTTTATATTTGAATGGTACTCAAACTTCCATTTTCTACCTAGTGAACAACAATTTAGTATGCGTACAATAGATGGAGTATGGAGTAAATAGTGGTATGCACAACACCATGTATAGTATGCATAACACCATACCATTATGAATGGTAAAAATCGGACTATGGTATGGAGTGGTGTGTACAAAAAGATTAAAAACAATTTAAATAATATTTTTAATTATAATTAACTAATAACTATTACAAAATGTTTTTAAAAATTACAAATCAAAATCTATTATTTCGATTATCCCATAACATATCAGCAATATTGTCGTATGTTTGCATATATGGTCTATCTTCTCTCTCGACCTCATCTTGTTCATTTGAGTCATTTTGCTCATTTTCTCTATGCACTTGAAGAATCTTCAAAGAAATCTGTATCCGAAAAATTCGAAACTCTAATAAAGTTGTGGAGTCCCATCGTGGCGATAATTTCTCTTTTGCACTTCAAACCATATCTAGGATCATCCTAAGAATCCTCCACTTCTTCTTCCATACTCCAAAAGTTCGTTCTATAATAGAACGTAAAGATGCATGAGATCTGTTAAATAACTCTTCTTTGTTTCTTGGCGGAGGACCATTGTTAAACTGTGACAAGTGGTATCTCACAACCCGATTTCGTGATGATGTATGGAGCTAAGAAACCTTGCTTATTTGGATATCTGAATCCACCACATAATATTTATCTCAGAGGCAATGGAAATTCAGAATCACCATCTTGAGCAAGTGAGAGTACTCTTGTGTCGTGACATGAACCGGGTGCTCCGTTCCAAACATATGTGAATAGCATATTCATATCACATATTGCCATTACGTTGAAGCTTGTTCTATCATGTCGACTCCAATACATGGCTTGCAGTTCAGGCTTGACTTTAACACATACATGAGTGCCATCCATTGCCCCAACAAATCCACTAAAAAAGGGCCAATATCGTCGATCCGCTTGAAGATGTTGTGGAATCCATTGCCCCAACATAGCCACACTCTCTTCAATGCTAACATTTTGTGTAGGTTGTAAACCATAATTCTGACTGAGAATATTGCATAACTCTGTAAAGGCAACAAATGACATTCTCAATAGTTGGAGACATGCAGCGTTGTCATTTTGAATACGGTCTCGAAGATTCAGCCATCCTAATCCTCCCCCTGTCTGGTAGGGGTGGGCGTTCGGTTTTTTGGTTTGGTTTAGGTTCGGTTTTTTCGGTTTACGGTTTTTTTGGTTTTATAAAAATGGAACCATAAAAAAACCATATGTAATTCGGTTTGGTTACGGTTCGGTTTTTTCGGTTTATGGTTTTTCGGTTTCATCAAAAATGAACCATATAAAACCATATGTATCACAGTTCGGTTCGGTTTCGGTTTGGTTCCGGTTTTTAATGGTTATTTTATACTTTTAAAAATAGATAGTTTATACATAACTAAAAATAAACATAAAAGTAAAACCTAAACATAAAAAAAAATAGAATCCAAATTTAGTTTTGTAATTCGATAGATTACTAAGAGATCAATAACTATAAGCCCAATAAAGAAAAAAAATATTGATATTGTTATACAATTTAAAGTTATAAGTTGGAGAAACTAATTATATCTAATTTATCCTAAATTTTTTAAAAAAACCAAAAAAACCATTCGGTTTTACGGTTTATAACCAGACCAAACCTAAACCAAATCCTGAATCCACCACATAATATATTAATAAACTAGCTCATCATGCTTAAAAAGTTAACTAAATTCTCAAATATTCTATAAAGTAAACTAAAAAGAAAATGAGGTGAGAAAATAAAACTTACTTATGAATTTGAGATGAGATAAATGGTTGATTCAAAAGAGTTTTAGATTGAAGAGCTTCAATGAGTAAAAAGAAAAGAGTTCTCTCTAGATCTAGATTTTGTTTTTGGGAATATGATTTTTTGTTGTGAATTTTAACATTTATGAATGCATCATATATATATATATATTTAGAAAGTACAAAGAAACACAACTTTAACCAATGAGATCAAATACTAGGATTCAACTAGTTTGAACACGTTTTACCCAACTTTTACTATTGGTATGGAATTGGTATGGAGCTTTTATGGAGTAAACTGAAATAATCGGACCAATAGTATAATTTACACAGTGCAGTTTTTTAAATTCCAGACTAGTATGGAGATGTATAGTATGGAGAAGTGCATACTAGTCTGGATTGGTGAATGGCGTACTAACTCCGGACTGGTCCGACTTCAGTCTGGTCCGGAGCATACTGGACAACCATTCACAACCTATATCATCCAAATACTCAAACTTGTACATTTTCTAGAAGAAGAACAAGTGGAGAAAGAAGATCCCGCCAAGAGATTAAAATCCCGATTGAAAGATGTGTATATCAATTGTAGATTTCAATACCACCAATGGAGATGACCTTAGGTCTATCATCTTGTATAAATACTCAGCCTCTTGGCTAATGATAAATAACAGAAACACTTTTTATACGCGCTGCTAAAGGTTTTTGACATGGTATCAGAGCTATAAGCCAATTATACAAAACTTTTGGCTGCTCTAGATCTTAAACCTTTGTTCTTATTATCATGTTCTGATTTTCTCTTCCCTCAATTTCTATCATGAGTGAGAGTTCTGCACTGGTTCCGGCCCGTAGTAAGACACGCTGTACTATTGATCCCTATGATTTGTCTTCTGGTGATATCCTAGAAGCGTGATATCTCAACCCCTTCTTCATGGTCCTAATTACGATGAATGGTCCACTAACATCCGTCTTGCACTCAAGGCGAGAAAGAAGTTTGGTTTTGTTGACGACAAGATTCCTGAACCTGCGGTCGATTCCGAAGATCTTGAAGATTGGGGTGCGAACAACGCTATGGTGATTTCTTGGATAAAATGGACGATTGACGAGAACCTTCGTACCTCTCTTTCTAATCATGAGAATGCTCATGAACTGTGGGAGCATATCAAGCAACGTTTCTCGGTCTGGAATGGTCAGTGTGTACAAAACTTGCTATGTGTCGTCAGAAGGGACTTGCAATGCAAGATTACTATGGGAAGTTAACTCAATTATGGAGGAGTTTGTCTGATTATCAACAGGTAAAAACGGTGCAGGAGATTGCCAAAAAAAGAGAAGAAGACAAGCTTCATCAATTTTTGATGGGACTTGATGAGACAATATATGGCGCCGTGAAGTCTTCATTATTGTCTCGTGTACTGTTGCCCACACTTGATGAAGCATATCAAATTTTAACACAAGATGAAGAATCAAAGTCAGCTAGTCGTGTGCTGAGTAATAGAGTTGAAGAAATGAGTTTTTCTGTTCAGACTCAGGGTTCAAAAAGGTTGGTTAATAACACTCGAATTAATAACACTCGAAATCGTCTTGTGTGTATTAGTTGCGGGAAAACGGGTCACCTTGCAGAAAATTGTTTCCGGAAAATTGGGTATCCGAACTGGTGGGTTGAACGACCTACACAATCCTCTCGTCCTCGTCAAATGTCTATGGGTTCACCACAAGTGCCGAATGCAGGGAGAGGTCGTGGGCATCCACCAGCTCGTGCTAACTCCATTGTTGCAGTGCCATCTACTCAGACTACCGGTGTTCCCCAAGCTGCTGCTATTTCGGCCTTGAGTGTTGTCGATCGTATTGGACTCACTGGCCTTACTAATGCGTAGTGGGAAAGCTTGAAGCTAGCTCTTGACGAACGTGACAAAACTTCCACAACTCTTTCGGGTAAGATTCCTCATTCTTCTTGGATCATTGATACAGGTGCTTCTAATCACATGACTCGCTCTGTATCAACTCTGGATAATCTTCATGCTATGTCACATGTTCTCATTAAGCTACCGAATGGTCAACATGTTGTGTCTTCGCAACAAGGGACAGTTTTGCTGGGCACACATCTTATACTTCAGGATGTGTATTTTGTTGATGGTTTGCAATGCCATTTGATTTCATTATCTCAGTTGACTAGAGATAGAGACTGTGTTTTCCAGATTACTGACACATTGTGTGTTATCCAGGACCGCATTACCAGGATGCCTATTGGTTCGGGGGAGCAACGTAATGGCTTATATTTCTTCAGAAGCATGGATGTCGCAGCTGCGATGCATATCACGAAGATGACATCTCCGGAGTTATGGCATCAACGCCTAGGCCATCCCTCTTCTAAAGCCTTGGAGTCTTTACCTATTTCTGATTTAAGTTGTAGTTCCAAGTTTGATCATAAGGCACGCGACATTTGTATCCGTGCTAAACAGTCTCGTGAAATATTCTCGAATAGTTTGAATAAAATAACCAGTGTTTTTGAGATTGTTCATTGTGATCTTTGGGGTCCGTATCGCACTCCTGCTTTGTGTGGTTCTACATATTTTTTAACCATTCTGGATGATTTCTCAAGTGCTCTTTGGGTTTATCTACTTCCAAATAAACAAGTTGCACCTGAAAAATTGAAAAACTTCATTGCCATGGTTGAGCGACAGTTTTGTAAGCAAGTGAAAAGCATTCGTAGTGACAACGGAACTGAGTTTCTTTGTCTAAAACAGTATTTTCGTGAGAAAGGTATCATCCATGAGACATCTTTTGTTGGTACTCCGCAACAGAATGGTCGTGTAGAGAGGAAACATCGTCATATTCTCAATGTTGCTCGCGCCTTGCGATTTCAAGCTTCTTTACTAGTTGAATTCTGGGGACAGTGTGTGTTGGCTGCGGGATACATTATTAACCGCACACCGACATCACCTCTTTCTGGTAAGACTCCGTTTGAGATTCTATATGCTCGCCCTCCTCCTCTCTCACACCTTCGAGTGATTGGGTGTCTTTGTTATGTTCATAACCAACATCATCGTGGGGACAAGTTTGCTAGCAGGAGTACTCGCTCTCTGTTTCTTGGCTATCCGTTTGGTAAAAAGGGGTGGCGATTTTATAATTTGGAAACTAGGAAGGTCTCAGTTTCTCGAGATGTGATTTTTTGTGAGGACCAATTCCCGTATGCATCATCGGTGAGTTCGGTGAGGGATGATCCTCCGTCTTCTACTCTTCCTTCTTCTTCAATGTTCGAAGTTGATGAGGAGTTGGATACACCTGCTCTTATATCTTCGACGACTGCGGATATCCGTCTCAGAAATGCAGAGTCCTTGGGAGCGACTGATCGGCCACTACCCTCGGTTGATACGTCGGTTGATACGTCGGCTGTTTTGCCACCTGTTTCTCCATTGTTGCTAGAACCTGACTTGGTAGTATTGCCAATACCATCTAATGTGACCAAGTCCACTGCTGATGTGCATGCAGTTCCACTTCATCGTAGTGAACGTGTGAGTAAACCACCTTTGAGGTTGTTTGTACGACACTCCCTGATCCGGCCACTGCTCATCACATGACTACGGAGAGTGAGTGTTTGTATCCTCTAGACAATTATCTTTCTAACGCACGTTTCTCGGCTTCTCATTGTGCTTATCTTCATGCCATCACCAGTGCAACGATTCCCAAGACGTATGCGCAAGCGGTACTTGATGAAAATTCTTGCCAAGCTATGTGAGTTGAGATTGATGCATGTGAAGAAACTCAGACATGGACGGTTGATGATCTACCGCCTGGCAAGAAAGCTATTGGTTGTAAGTGGGTATTCACTATAAAATACAAATCTGATGGTACCATAGAGCGTTATAAGGCTCGTTTAGTGGGGCTTGGTAACAAACAGATTGAAGGTGAGGACTTTGATGAAACGTTTGCACCAGTGGCTAAGATGACCACTGTGTGTATGGTTCTTGAAGTGTCTGCTGCTCGGAATTGGGAGGTTCATCAGATGGATATTCATAATGCTTTTCTCCATGGTGATTTACATGAGGAAATGTATATGAAATTACCTCCTGGATTTCAATCGAGCATGCCGTATCAGGCTTGTTATCTTCACAAATCTCTGTATGGTCTGCGACAGTCTCCACGGTGTTGGTATGAAAAACTTGCTACGGCTCTTTGTGAGTATGGTTTTACTCAGTGCACCACTGACTACTCGTTGTTTACCTTACATCGGAACAACACTCAGCTTACCGTTCTGGTGTATGTAGATGATCTTGTCATTACTGGCAGTTCACCGGCATTAATACAGACTTGTAAAGACTATCTCAGCTCATGTTTTCGTATGAAAGACCTAGGGATCTGCAAGTTTTTTTTGGGGATTGAGGTCGCCCGGAGTCCGTCTGGTATATATTTGTGCCAGCGCAAGTATGCTTTAGATATCATATCCGAAGCTGGCCTCCTCGGAGCTCAGCCAGTAGCATTTCCTCTTGATCAGTATCACAAGTTGAGTGTCTCCACAAGTGCGGATTTCCCTGAGCCTGCTCGTTATCGCCGGTTAGTAGGTCGTCTGGTGTACCTTGCTGTAACTCGACCTGACATATCTTATGCTATACATATCTTAACTCGATTCATGAAACAACCTCATCTTGATCATTGGGATGCTGCGTTGAGGGTGGTTCGTTTTCTTAAAGGTAATCCTGGTCAAGGGATTATATTACGGGCTAATGTGCCGTTGACCTTGACAGCGTGGTGTGACTCGGACTGGAACTGATGTCCTGCTTCTCAGCGGTCGGTCTCCGGGTAATTTATTCAACTTGGACAATCCCCTGTTTCGTGGAAGACGAAGAAGCAGAAAACAGTCTCTCTCTCTTCTACGGAAGCGGAATATTGGGCTATGCAATATAATGTTCGTGAGGTCATGTGGCTCAAGGCTCTTCTTCTTAGTCTCGGAATTAATCATTTGGCACCTGTTGACTTGTATTGTGATAGTGACGCCGCGATCCATCTTGCTGTCAACCCAGTTTTCCATGAACGTACGAAACATGTGGAAAATGATTGTCATTTTGTTTGAGATGCTGTCAAACGTGGGATTGTTGTTACACGTCATGTTTCTACGTCCGCTCAGTTGGCTGATATTATGACCAAGGCTCTTGGTGAAGCTGAGTTTGCAGAATTCACGTCTAAGCTGGGCATTTGTGACCTCCATGCTCCATCTTCAGGGGGAGTGTTAGAGTTATATTTATATGTCAATGTATGGGTATATTAGTCATTCTATTGTCTATGTGTTTAGGTCTATCATCTTGTATAAATACTCAGCCTCTTGGCTAATGATAAATAACAGAAACACTTTTCACACGCTGCTAAAGGTTTCTGACAAAAACATTGACTACTTGCTTGAATGAAAAGATCATAGTTTGGAAAAAGCTTTCATATTTTACTAATGTTCATCTTTCATCTTGACATTTATCAGTTCATATTGACTTATTATCGTCTTCAAATATTACATTTTCTTCTTGGAGCAACATTATACTGTCCAACATTATTGTGTCAGATCATATAAGCTGCATATGAGAGGATGCTCTTATATAATGACTATATTCTCATTATTTTCAAATATATTATTAATAAATAATATTTCATTCCAAATATAGATTGTTGCTCGAATCATGATCATAATAAGATCATTGCACTAACTATTTTGTTACTTTCATTAGAAATGATAATGAATTATATCTTACTCATTTCTTCTTGCCCTTGTTAGTATTCTCTTCCTGCTCAAGAAGCTCCTCCAAAACACTATCGTCCAAATACTCAAATTCAAAAACTTGCCTAGAAGAAGAAGAAGCGGGGGCGGAGGAAGATGAAGATCCAGCAACGGCAGAGGAAGAAGAGCCGCCACTTCCCATGTTATACTCATGAGGGAAGTTCAGAATCGCGGCTTGGCCTCTCATTGAGTAGGCAGCTTGGTCATATGCTCTAGCCGCGTCCTCTGCAGTATCGAAAGTACCAAGCCATATACGTTCACCGTGCTTCCTTGAATCTCGTATCTCAGCCGCGTACTTGCCCCAAGGCCGTCTCCGAACTCCCCGGAACTTTCCATGCTCAGCTCCTCCGCCACCACGACCTCCTTGATCCATATGTTATAAGGATACAAAGATTGTTCTATTTTAACCCAAAACAAACAAGAAAAGAAAGAAAAAGATTGTTCTTGCGGTTTGGGTTATCCCTCGTATGCGTGTTTATGTTTTTCTGTTGCATGTGTTTGACGGGATTTGAATCTGTAAATTAATAGGCCGCGGGGAAAAATATATGTGGGTCCTAATTCCTAATATTCGGCCCTCGACATATACATAACGAAAGAATATATAACTCCATTGAGATCAACTATTTTCGTACGCAGTTGAAAATTCATCTTTTTAAATAGTATCCTAAATTTTTAATAAATCTATTTAAATATGTATATCTAAGCTTTTGGACCCGTGGTCATGTTTACAGAAAAAAAAAACAAATTTGGTTTAATTTGTAGGTAATTATTGGATTCGATCATTCGAACCAGACAAGTTTAATTAAGAGAATAACATAAACTCGAGTTGGAATCACGGGAAAGTCAGAGACAAGAGTTCTAGAAAGAGTATCTCTTGTTCTTGATTTGGTAACTGAATGAAAAAGAACTGTATAAAACCCAAATGGAACTGATAACCAATTATTTTGAAGTTACAAATCAGTAATTTTGAGAAAAAAAAAATAATGAACTCAAACAAAATATAATTTGGAGTTTAGGTTTTGGCTTAGACCTTAACTATTCTAATTTTACATACATTATTTGAGAAGATAAAGAGAAATTTTCTAAAATATTATTGATGTGTTTCATTAAGAACGTTTTATTTTTTGCTTCGTTAAGAACGTTTCTAGGGGAAAAAATTATAACCTATCCTCCTCAACAACATATACATATGAAAATGAAATATCTTTATTATTTTCTTTCAGGTGAAAAGAGAAAACTACAGGTGGACTAACCAAAATATAATTATAATGGAAACGGAAACGGAAACGCAGAAACGAAACATTTCGGAAACAGGAAACGGATTTTTTGAAAGTTAGGTAATGGAAACGTATAGGAAACGTATATATATATATATATATAATATAGATATAATAAATCCCCAAACATAAAAATCATAATGAAAAAAATTCTAAAACAACACCAATTCAAAACATAAATATTAAATAGTTTAATTAAAAATAAAACTGTAAAAAAAAACTAAAACGTTCAAAATCAATTTTTTTGACCGTCATCGCCATTCTCATTTTCATTGGTTTCACACCAACCAAAACTGCCTCTAAATTATAAAAAAGAGTTTTCGTCTCATTTCCAAAACAGAAACGGAGTTTCCATCGTGTTTCCAAACTGGAATTTTTAGGAAACGTGTTTCTGTGGCTTGTTTCCAAATTTCCACGAGTTTCCGTTTCCGAAACGTTTCGGAAACAGGAAACGCACGTCAAAAGAGTTTTCATGTAACATAGATTATAAGTAATGTTGGCGAATATACATATTTGACTTGATTGTACGCACGTGTGTTGACTAACCAAAATATGGACTTTCATGTTTTTTTCCATGGACCAGAATAATAGTTTTCCTATAAACGTGTTCCCCAATTCCCAAATCGAACTTATGAACTCTGGTTGTGTATAACAGGTAAAACAAATATAATTAAAAGTAAACAATCCCTAACAGCAACATGTATGCACCTAATAGAAGAAGAAACAAATAGACCCATAACGTGTAAGCAGGGCCGGCTCATACCCATGGCGAGAGGGCGGCGGCGGGGGACCAGATTTTTGAAAAATCTTAAGTAGATGGGGTCAAAAAAAAGGGAAAAAAATTTTTATGTTGAAAAGTGCTAAAATATCTATATGCAGGGGAAAAATTTGACCCATAACGTGTAAGACTCATTGTCTCATACTTTCACGAAAATAAAAAGAAATTTGCCTTTTATTGGCTGCTACGGCGTCCGAGTCG
Organism: Camelina hispida; assembly: GCA_023657505.1. Taxonomy (NCBI): domain Eukaryota; kingdom Viridiplantae; phylum Streptophyta; class Magnoliopsida; order Brassicales; family Brassicaceae; genus Camelina; species Camelina hispida. The sequence continues at coordinate 30,024,753 of CP094637.1, forward strand.
TGGATGAAGATGTCTTGTCCCGTACTCATGCGACATGTTTCTTTCCTCTTGTTTGGTCGATATAGAAGAGAAAAACAAATCTCTGTGTTCCTTTCCTTTTCATTACAGTACAAATATATATAATGATTATGAAATACTTTTTCGCTCCTAAATCAAGATTAACAGCCAAACTTTATAGAAGGTAAGTTCAGAAAAGAATTGGTAAAAATGACATTCCATACTTTTAAAGTAAATACACTACTGAAAATTATTTTTAACAAATATAAATTGATTCTTATGTAGGGATTGTAGTTGTACTACGGAATATATAATTTTAAAAATTTGACATCGGTGCTTTTTAAACCATGGATGGATTTGATTTCATATTGATGTATTTTCTCTCATATTTATGCTTTATTTTTGTTTACATAACAAATTACAAAAAAATAGACAAAAAATGTTTTTAAGAAACATTTAATAAAAATAAGTCAAATTGGATGTAACTGAACGTTATTATTACTAGGACTCAGACCCCCGCGATGTCGCGGGAGAAATATTTTAGAAAAAGTAAATAAAATTTCAAATTTAAAATTATACATTATGATAATCATTTGAAAGTAATAGAATAGTTTGAATACATAAGCATTAAACATAAACTGTTAATAAAAATACAACCATCAAAATAAAAAATTATATCAAAAAATATTATGTAGAATAGACACAACTTTGCAAAAAACATTGTTTATAGTATTATAAATATAAGATATTTTAAAAAGAATTATGGTAAAGCTACAATTAAAAAAATCATTATGATAAAGTGATCCTAACTGAAAATATTAAACTAATGGTTGTAATGAGGAAATGTAATTTTCTATTAAATAATTATAATTTAAAACAAAATAGTATAAATTTTAAATATTAAAATTATTTTTAACGAAAAATTACGATAAATAGACACAACTATAAATTCTATGTTAAATTTTATTAAATTTCTATATTGCTAATTATTTCAAAAATTTTAGTTAGATTATAGAATAACATTGAATATTAGATATTAATATTCAAATTATTTAGATTTAGCATAAAACAAAAAATTTGTTTCAACGAACAATGGTTTGTTAGTTATTGATGAAGAGACAAATATATAGAAAGTTCAAAAGACATGGATAATTATATAGACACACCTATTATAACCAAAAGTTGTGATGAAAAGATATAAATAAAATATAGTGAAAATACACAACTCTACAATGAACAGATACAACCGTTTGAATTTAAAAAAAATTACGAAAAGGTGCTACGAAAAATTGCAGTTGTTGTGTCTGCACTTGATTTCACCTAACAATCCATATAAACTGCTTTTAAATAGAAGGCATTTTATTACCATATTGAAAAGTCAAATTCAAAAACTCACTATATAATTCATCTAACTATTTAAAAAAAACTCTAGGTATTTTTATTAAGTTTTTATATATAAAATTAACTAAAAGTTGTAAATTAGATTCATCATTCCAAAAATCTTTTGTTAAATCAAGAATTGGAGGAATTTCTTTACTTTTAAAAGAATGAATGGTAGAAAATAATTTAGAAAGCTGTAAAAACTGTTGATATTGAAATTTTATATTATTTTGTGTCATGATAAAAAATGAAAACAATTCCAATAAAAAAGTATATAGATTTCAGAAGATACGAATATTCGATTAAACACAACTCTACAATGAACAGTTGCAACTTTACAAAAAAAAACCGTTACAATGAAAAATCGCAATTTTTTGTATAACATACAATTTAATATTTTTACAGATCTTTTTTAAAAAATTATACAAAAAATACGATTGAAAAAACACAAGTTTGGTGGCATTTATTCATATTGTTATTATATATAAATTTTGACATCACTTAACGTTAGTACTAGTAGTTGTACTTCACCAAATTATTTGATCATTCTAACTATATATAGTGATATGACAGAATGCCGCTTCTCATGCATCATAAGGGGAGATGAATCTACAAAGCCAAAAGAACCAAAAAAAAAAAAGAACATCCATTCGTTAGGAAACTAATAATAAAAACATTATGTGGATGAGATTGAACAAGAATCAGAATCTCTTTTGGTGTGTGTGTGTGACTGTGAGTGCTATCGTGAGATTGGGGTCACCAACATACACTGCAACTCTTACATTCACGAACCAAACGAGAATCTAGCAAATGTATAGTAGCCGACGTGGGCCATCGCATAGGACGACTAGTGATGAAGTTTGAACTTTGAACTCAAAAAATCAAATAACTAAAACTTTCAATTTTTTAATAACTAAAACGTTCATACATGGTTGCCGCCTAAATACTTTAGAAATTTCTTCCACTTTACTAAAATGTTTTTATTTATTTAAAGTATATTGTACACGATTTGAAGAACTTTCTTTAGCGCATTACAATCTATTATTTATCTCATTATAAGATCGTGAAGACTTAAGACTAGCAACACTTATCGAGACTTTATGATTATATTATCTTCTTTTCACAAAAAAAATATCAAATGTGAATTTATTTTCTCTCTTTCATTTAAGCTCTAATAATGGTTTTTGTTAACCTTATAGATCCTCTTCATATAAGAATTTTGTGCTCCCAGCTTCCCTTTTCAAGACTAACAAGTTTTACTATTGCATGACAAAAATATCAACTGATATATTAATATCTTATTATTTCTATGTATCTTCAACAATATTATACATTTTTTTCTTCCAAAAAAGGTATCGAAGTTAACAATATCTTTCCAAATCATCGATAATCGAGACATACAAAATCAACATCATGTGCTTTACTCATGTTTCATCCAAAACTGTTTTTTTTTTTTTATTGTTTTCTTTTCCTATTTTTTTTTTTTTTATCTTTAACTTAAGCTCATTCAGTCTACCACTCTATGGTCAACATTCGTCATGGGCGTTAAGCGGAATCAAGTTATTCGGGTCGGTTTGTTCGGTTATCTGTAAATTCAGTTTTTAAAAATTTCCACCGAATTAAACCGAAATTAAATTCGGTTCAGTTTAATCGGAACTCGGGTTATTCGGATCGGTTATAGGATTTTAAATCAATTCCGAATTTCAACCGATTGTTTTCTAATTCGGTTAATTTGAACCGAATAAATTAAAAATAAGACAATGGGCTTAATTAACAAATACAAATTTACAAACTACTAAAGTAATGGATCTAAAAAAATAACCAGCCCATTAAGAACTAAATTAATATGAAAACAAGTCAAAGCCCATAAACATTAGGGTTTTCGAGAGATGATACCGCGGCAGCGGCGAGTTGTGGTTGCGGTGAGCTACTATGGCATTCTGAAACGGTGAAGATTGAGGGTTCCTGGGCGTTGGGCATCAGAAGTTATCAATACATAAGAAAAGCTTACAGAGCAGAGAATCAACCGTAGAATTAAAGAGAAGAAGAAGAACTTATCCCTTAAAAAATTGTGGTTACGGGTTGAATCTCTGAGAAAAGGCTCCTTTCTTAATCAAGGTTGAGATTTGGAAGAATGAAAGAGGATGTAGAAGATGACGAATTGATATAAGAGAAGAGATGTGTTGATGCTATTGTTTACATCGGAGGAGAAGAAGATGAATGGTTGAAGTTTATGGATCGGAGTTTCTCTCAAGCGGCAGTCAAAGAAGAAGAACAAAAAAATTAGGGTTGTGACTAATTATTAGTCTTATATATGGCTGCAAAATCTCGGTTTAAGTAAAACCGATCGGTTCCGATTACCGAACCGACCCGAACCGAAATCCGAAATTTCAAATATATTTTGCCGAACGGTTACACTTACTGTTTTCGGTTTACGCCGAGAACTGAAAAAATTGGGTGTCCGGTTCAGTTTGACTCAACATATTGTAAACTTGACAAGATCTAATACATAATTTTTTATTATTATTCAAGTACTTTCCATTATATATAATAGAAAATTTGCAATCATTATGCAAAAATTGGAACAACTGAGGCTGTGATTGGGAACTAGCAGAAGCGGATTTCTTTACACCGATCACAAGTATTTTTAATATTTGTGTTTTTTCCTAAAAAAATAAAAAAAACAGATACGGTTTTGACTTTTGGATAAAGCCTTGTACCGCCTTCTCAAACAGATCATTCATTTTTTCCGGCAAATCAAATACATTGATTAATAATAAATGTTTACAACATACAGAAACTCTGTCAATACAATCATGGGGCATTCTCAAAATTACCCCTTTTTCAATTTCCTTTTTAAAAATACCCCTTTATGTTGACCATTTTTAAAACTACCCCTCTTTATGAACAAAATGACCAAATTACCCTTTCTTTAAATGACAACAAGAATGTACAGTCACCAAAATCAAAAAAAAAATTCCCGCCAAAAATCAAAAAATTTTCCCGTCAAAAAAAAAAAATTCCCGCCAAAATCGAAAAATTTTCCCGCCAAAAAAAATGAAATTTATACCTTATAAAAACATTGTAAATCCTTTTAAACACCTTGTAAAACCTTGTAAAAGTGTTTACAAAGGTGTTTAAAAATCTTTTAAAAGCGTTTACAAGGTGTTTAAAAACCTTTTAAAAGCGTTTACAAGGTGTTTAAAAACCTTTTAAAAGCGTTTATAAGGTGTTTAAAAACCTTGTAAAAGCGTTTACAAGGTGTTTAAAATTTTTTTAAAAACCTTATAAAAACATTTTAAAAGCATTTATAAGGTGTTTAAAAACCTTGTAAAAGCTTTTACAAGGTGATTAAAAACCTTTTTAAAAACATTTTGAAAACACCTTATAAATGCTTTTAAATGTTTTTATAAGGTTTTTAAAAAAAATTTAAACACCTTGCTAACAGATAAATCTACTATATTCCCTTTCACAAATATAATATTGACTATCAGCTTGCTGCTGAAACTCTAAAATACCTTTGATATAACTTTAATTAGAAGATGAAAATTAAATGTTGTTGAAGAAGATTCTGAATCTTGTCGCTTTGTCGAAACCAATGACCGGAACAATTACTTTGGGGGAATTGCCCGAACGAGAGAGAAACCAATTATATCCTTAGAGAAATGTTATAATTACTTTTATATAACCAGAAAAATTCAGGTTGGAACTTTTAGTATTTACATACTGCAGAACTAGGGTTTTAACTTCTAAGAAACATGTGGCTTCTTTTTCATATTTTCATTTATAAAAAAATAACCAGTATATATATGGCAATAATAAGTGTATACATATATTGTTTATTTGATATGACAAAGCCTTAATAATAGAAAGAAAATGTTTGCAAAAAGGAAAATAATATAGAAAGAATTTCTTTATCAAACATATTCAAAAAACAAATTTTTTTAGTATATTTATTTCGTATTTTTGTGCTAATATTGTTAAAAGAAATTTGATAAGTTTTTTTCTCTAACAAAAATTTTGATTAAAATAATAAGTTTGTTGAATATTTTTCCCAAAAATTTCTTTTAGTATCTTTATAGAATATATATAATCTACAAATAATTTCTATTTTAATTAATAAACTAATATAAGTTCTGTACCGCCAATTGTTTTTCACCAATCAAACATTATTTTGTACCGCTTATTTTAGAGTAACCGCACTTGTCCCGCAAATACTTTTGTCCCGCAAGTACCGCAGTTGAACCGTACTGCACTACCAAATTGTTTATCCCGCACTACCAAAACCGCTTTTACCATTTGAAGCCTGAATTTACAAAGGACTTTAAATATAATTTATTTTCTTTTTATCATGGATAAGCAACTTTTTTTTTAATGCTATACCAACTTTTTTTTAAAAAATAATTTTTCTCCCACTAATGGGCTCGGCCTTGAACAATTTACAAAGATCCAACAGTTACAAAAATAGGAAAAGGCGGATGTTGCCATCGCCGGAAAAAATGATCGGATCCTGTTAAAAGACCTGAAACAGAAGCTTAGCAGGAACGTCGGTGGTTGCAGGATTCACGGCTTTGTGGCGGATATACCAAATCGAAACCCTTGACATCAGCAACCAAACTCTATCTCAGATTTTTCTCCAGTGTACCGCCTGACCCGCTACAAATCCTCCTATGAGAACTCACACCTATGTCCGTACGTCCGTACACTCAACAAGATGGACCGTCCGTACGATTGGAGACTTAGAGAGTCCAGTCCATGAAGAACAATCTCCAACGGTCATCAAGTCTTTGAGATCCCTTTATCGAGCCGTTGGTGAGAGTAAGCAAGTGGGAAGAAAGTCAAACCAAGATCACATGTTAGCTTAAAGAGATGTCATTGTCATTATATGTAGATTGTAACTAGGAACCAAATGAAGTAAGAAAAGAGATTATCTCTTTCTCCATTACACTCTTTTACTCTGTTCTTACACTCTGTTTCAATCTTTGGTCTATCTCTTAAAGCTCTTCTACTCTCTTGAGTTCTTTAAATCTTACATGGTATCAGAGCAAAACGATCCTTTTCTTTGAGATATCACACCCACCAAAACACTTCCGCACCAAAATCTCTTCTTCTTTACACGTTGGACAAAAATCTTAACCAACGACTCAAATATCATGGATAACACCAAAACTTTGATTGTTCCAGTTACTCTCAAAGGAGAGAACTACTTATTGTGGGCAAGAACCACATAAACAGCCCTTTGTGGCCGAGGACTCTGGTCCCATATCACTACAAGTGAGGCTCCAAGTGGTAAGACCACCGAAGACGGCAAGGATCTTGTCGCCAGTGGAGAAGACAAGTGGTTTCAAGAAGATCAAGGAGTTCTAGCTATCATCCAGAACTCTCTTGACACTCCTATCCTTAAAGCCTACTCATATTGCAAAACCGCAAAGGATTTATGGGATACACTTAAAAATGTTTTTGGAAACATCACAAATGTCAACCGCATCTTTGAGATCAAACGAGCCATCAACAATCTCAACCAAGAAGATATGGAGTTCACCAAACACTTTGGAAAATTCAGGTCTCTTTGGGCTGAACTAGAGATGCTCTGACCTGCAACCATTGACCCTGCAATCTTAAATGAGAGACGTGAGCAAGACAAAGTGTTCGGTCTACTCTTAACATTGAAGTCCTCATACAACGATCTCATTAAACATATCTTGAGATCAGACAAGCTTCCAAGCCTCGACGATGTGTGCAACCAGATTTAGAAAGAACATGGCTCTATCGGTCTATTTGGAGGCAAAGGAGAATTGGTGACAGCACACAAGGTGGAGATTGCTTCTGTAAACAAAGGATACTACAAACATGATGACAGGAATCCACCCTTTTGCGAGTATTGTAAAAACCCTGGTCATCTTAAGAGTCGATGTTGGATTCTCCATCCCCATCTTCGTGTGAACCGGTCTATACCTAATCGTGGGGGACAAAGAGCTCACCAAGCTAACATGTTGAGAGAAGTAACGACCTCCACACAAAACAATCACACTCCGGAAGGTAATGGGGCTGCCTTAACGGCGTCTTCAGAGCTGGTGAGAAATTCGGATCTGGATGCACTCATCAAAGCTCTCAAAGAGGCATCTGATAACGCCTGTCTTGCTTTAAACTCTACTAAACCTCTCATTATTGACTCTGGAGCATCTCATCACATGATTAGTGACTCTAAGTTGATTAGTGAAATTAAACCAGCAAATGGAAATGTGATTATAGCTAATGGTGATCAAATCCCTGTTAAAGGCATTGGTAACCTAAAGTTATTTGATAAGAAGCTTTTTACATGCCTAGCTTTACTTCAAATTTGTTATCAGTCAAGAGAGCTACTACTGATTTAAATTGTTATGCAATATTTGGTCCTAACAATGTTCATTCTCAGGATATTGACCCAAAGTAAAGTGCTTGGCCAAGGAGTCTCGAAAGATGACTTCTATGTGCTCGAGGACTCGAACATAGCTCCATCTTTATCTTCCTGTTTTAGTTCTATTATTGTTAAGGCGAATAGTGCTATTTGGCATGCTAGACTAGGACATCCTCACTTAAGAGCTTTAGAACTTATGTTTCCAAATATGTCTTTTAAAAATGATGATTGTGAGGCATGTATCCTTGGTAAACATTGCAAGTCTGTTTTTCCCAAGTCTATGACTATTTATGAAAATTATTTTGATTTAGTTCACTCAGATGTTTGGACATCTCCATGTCTTTCTAGAGAAAATCAAAAATATTTTGTCACCTTCATTGATGAAAAATCTAAATATACTTGGTTAACTTTGCTTCCTTCTAAAGATAGGGTTCTTGAGGCATTCACTAATTTTCAGAACTATGTGACTAACCACTATAATGCAAAAATTAGAATTTTGAGATCAGATAATGGTGGGGAGTACACAAGTCATGCGATCAAAGAATATCTAGCAAATCATGGAATTATTCATCAAACAAGTTGTCCATACACACCACAACAAAATGGAGTTGCAGAGAGTAAAAATAGACATCTCATGGAGGTAGCAAGGTCTATGATGTTCCATACGAACGTTCAAAAGAGGTTTTGGGGAGATGCTGTCCTTGCAGCATGCTATCTCATCAATAGAACACCAACAAAGATTCTTCATGACATATCACCGTTTGAGGTATTAAACAAAGAAACACCTACATTTGATCACTTACGAGTATTTGGTTGTGTGTGTTATGTGTTGAAACCAGGTGAACAACGAGACAAACTTGATACCAAAAGTGTGAAAAGCATGTTCATTGGATACTCTAGAACACAAAAGGGATATAAGTGCTATGAGCCAGACATGAGGAGAGTACTAGTGTCTCGCGATGTCAAGTTTGTGGAGAATAAAGGGTTCTACGATGAGAAGAATTGGGACAATCTCAAAGATCTGTCCACCTCACCATCTGATCGTGCAACAAATCTCTGCATCATACTTTAGAGACTCGGTGTTGACAACTCTAGAAACACACAACATTTTGACGAACCTCCATCACCAGAAGTAGAGAATCAGAGGAGTGTCGAAACACCAACTGCAACTTCACCACCTGCAACTGATGCAGATATATTCAACTCGGTTACTATGGACAGTATCTCCAATGGCGACGATGACTTGAGTAACGACAATGAAGACGCCAATGCTGAGAATATTCAAGAGGCCATCATACCATTACGCAGAAGTGAGCGACTTAAATCTGCTCCATCCAACTGGAAGAATCCGCATATTTTCTACAACAATATGGCGGTTGCTCATCCTATCCAAGCCGTCTGCACTCTTGCACATTTTCCCTTGACATATAGGCGTTTCTTGGCCAAATTGACAAGCATTGGATTCCACAAAGCTATGATGAAGCCAAAGATCATAAAGTATGGCGTGATGCGGTAAGTGCTGAATGATCTACTGTGGAAGCTAATCACACATGGGATGAATCTGAACTTCCCAAAGGCAAGAAAGCAGTGACATCACGCTGGATTTTTACTATCAAGTACAAGAGTGATGGGGAGATTGAACGCTATAAAGCGCGGCTTGTAGCAAGGGGATTCACACAAACGTATGGGGAGGACTATCTAGATACGTTTGCACCAGTTGCGAAACTTCATACAGTTTGCGTGGTTCTCTCCTTGGCAACAAATTTAGATTGGGAACTGTGGCAAATGGATGTTAAGAATGCATTCTTACAAGGCGAACTTGAAGATGAAGTTTATATAAGACCTCCACCAGGTTTAGAAGACATCATTGGCCCAGGAAAAGTATTCAAACTCAACAAGGCTATCTATGATCTAAAACAGTCTCCAAGAGCGTGGTATCATAAGCTAAGCACCACTTTACTTGAGAGAGGATTTCGAAAATCAGAAGCAGATCACACTCTGTTTACATTGCCAAGCGACAAAGGTATTGTAGTTATTCTCGTTTATGTTAATGATATTATCATCACAGAGAATGGACAAGGTAGGAATTCAAGATACTAAAGACTTTCTCAAGTCAGTTTTTAACATTAAAGACCTAGGAGAACTTAAACATTTCCTTGGAATTAAAGTATATAGATGCGATGAAGGATTGTTTTTATCACAAAGGAAATATGCTCTTGATCTTCTAAGTAAAGCAGGTAAAATAGGTTCAAAGGCAGTGGCAACACCACTTGAGGAAAACTATTAGGCATGAGGAAAGGAGGAGCTTGATGCAGCTCCATTCGAAAATGTCAAACAGTATCGATGCTTGGTAGACAAACTTATCTATCTCACTATCACACGACCTGACATTTTCTTTGCAGTGAATCAGACAAGTCAACATATGCAAAATCCAACCGTACACCACTGGGACATGGTGAACCGAATACTCAAATACAAAAAAGGCTCACCAGGACAAGGTATTTGGATGGGATGCAATAACAGCACTGAGCTTGTGGGATATTGTGATGCTGACTATGCTGGAGACCGTGAAGATCGTCTCTCTACTATAGGCTACTACACGTTTTTAGGTGGCAACCTGGTCACATGGAAGAGCAAGAAGCAAAAAGTGGTATCACTATCAAGCGCTGAATCAGAATACAGAGCCATGAGAAAACTTACTACCGAGTTGATGTGGCTCTAAGCTCTCCTTAAAGATTTTGGAATTGAGTCATCAAAGCCGATCACAATGCATTGTGATAATGAAGCCGCCATTCACATAGCAACAAACTCGGTGTTCCATGAGAGGACCAAGCACATCAAAGTTGATTGCCACAAGGTTTGAGAGCAAATCAAACTCGAAGTTGTTCTCCCATGTCACACTGAAAGTTCAGAACAGTTGGTCAATGTCCTTACTAAAGCTGCCAGTCCACAAGTCTGTGAGTATATTCACTCCAAGCTTGGTCTTAAAGACCTTACTCGGCCATAAGATCCCAACATGGCACCTACACTCTTTTTCCTTTATGTATAGTTTTTCCCAAGTTATTTTCTACACTAAGGTTTTTTTAATGAGGTGGGTGTTCATGATTTCAAGCTTGATCGATGCTCTTGATCAAGCTTGAGGGGGAGTATGATAACTCACACCTACATTTGTACGTCCGTACACTCAACAAGATGGGTCGTCCATACGATTGGAGACTTAGAGAGTCCAGTCCATGAAGAACAATCTCCAACGGTCATCAAGTCTTTGAGATCCTTCTATCGAGCCGTTGGTGAGAGTAAGCAAGTGGGAAGAAAGTCAAACCAAGATCACATGTTAGCTTAAGGAGATGTCATTTTCATTATGTGTAATTGTGCATAGCATCTTAGAGAGTATATCCTGTTTGTAAATGTCTATGTAGATTGTAACTAGGAACCAAATGAAGTAAGAAAAGAGATTATCTCTTTCTCTATTACACTCTTTTACTCTGTTCTTACACTCTGGTTTTACACTCTGTTTCAATCTTTGGTCTATCTCTCAAAGCTCTTCTACTCTCTTGAGTTCTTTAAATCTTACACCTCCGATAAGCTCAAACAACCAATGACAGGCTCCACGAAGTCAGGTCCCGTGCCTAGCAACCCACTCACTCAGATCTAACACGCCTCTTCCAGCTCCGGCGACCACCGCAACCTCAAGGTAGGTTTGCTTCAATCCATTCCGGTGGATACAAAAGTCATGGCGATTTACAGAGGATGATGGCTCAATCCATCCTCTATAACTTGGAACCCATCATATCCCCTGAGGATGTCAAACCTTTAGGTTAACCACCGCAACGACGCAACAATACCATCTTGCCTTCCTCCGACTTCCACCGCAACTGCAGCTTCTATTGGATGGGTGAACCAAGGGAAAGCTCCACCGGGACCAAATGCGGCTTGATCTAGAACTTTCCGACCTTCCAAAACCGAAGCCACAACTGCATCAGATGGAAGACAATACCACGCCTCTGTTGCCAGAAATGCAAACCACCCACTGCTGCCTTTCCCTTGCAGATCCAAGACCCACAATAAAACGCCGCCCAACCTTAAATGTCAAAGAAGCCAACCCCAAACCGTAAAGTAACACCTCAGCTGGACGGAGAGAAGTCAAGATGCAGTGAGAGAAACAACAAATCTGACCACTGGAGCTCCCCGAAGAAAAGCCACGGCTCTCACTTCTCACCAAAGCCAGCGAACCCGTCGGCAAATCCCAACACACAAAGTCTTCAACCAGATCTTCTAAATCCAGCCACGAAATTGATGTCATCCTCAAGCAAGTCCTCCGAGCCCTCACTAGCAGATACCTCCAAACCAAGACTCCGCTTCACGCTTCGAAATATCACCGAAAACCACCAACAAAAGAACCAAACCAGAGTACGAAGGACAAACTCACAGAGGGGCGACGATGACAGTAGAAGCAGGTAAAGCTAAGAAAAAAGGGGAAGATGCCCTCTCTGGTGCCAAGAAGACAACCGGAGAGGCGACGACGCTAGATCTAGGTTTAGCTTTCTAGAGAGAAGGTTTAGCTGATTGATATGTTTTTATGCCCCCTTTGGTTCTCTCTTTTTAGTCTATCTTTCTTGCCATACTTCAATTTATCTTTCTGATTTCAGGTTTACTGCATTTGTTCTAACTTTTGCATAACAATATGAAAATTTTAGTTCGAGTATCGCATTCAAAGGAAGTTGCTTATCCATGGAAAAGGAAGTTGTTTTTCTTATTATTATTGTAACTTCCTTTCAGTGTAATGTAATAATGCTACGTTGATTAAAAAGTGATAAGCCTTTTTGGCCCAAGTTATTAAACATAAGTAAGTTAAGGCCTATTGTTAATGTTAGTATGTTACCCTCGGACCGTAACGGTCAATACAGATTCTATAACGCTTACCTTTGTGGCTAATGGTTGTGAAAATAAAAACAAATCTTTCGGCCCATAACGCATATGGGTCTGATGATTACAAACAGTACCTACGGAAAAGCCTTTTGCAATTGATTACTTAAATGTTATTTAGAACTCGTGTATTCATTCTCCCATTTTACAGCAATTACCGCTCATCAAAACTATAACAGCTCTGATTTGGTTACAATCAAGACGGTGTTTGGAGAGAGCGGTTGGAAATCTTGGTTGGAGAAAGTGTTTGGAAAAAGGGGAAAATTCCTAAAAAAAACACTAACTATTTAATATTTGTCAGAAAAAAACATGAACTTTTTTCGTTGTCAGAAAAATACGCAAACTATTTTTTAGTTGATAAAAAATACACGAACTATTATTTTTTTCAGTTTTTTCTCGTCTCTGTTACGACCGTTAACGGTATTGTAACGGCGTTACTATTTTTGAAAAAATTTCCAGTAAAAAAAACAAACTATTTATTTGTTGCCAGAAAAATACATGAACATTTTTTTTTGTCTGAAAAAATACATAATTTTTCATTTCTTATTTTTCCATTAACAATGTTAGAGATCATATCTCATAACTTTCTCTGCTCTCTTGAACTTCATACTAGTTTTCACTACTATTTATGATAACTAAATTCAAGAACAAAAATACACAATTAGATTAATTGATTTCTAAATTTCTCAATAGTATTGTTTTTGCATAAATAAATGGTGAATCTGGTTAGGTTACAAGAGTTGATATCCCACAAAATGGCTATAATCTACGATCTCGATCAAGTTTGCGTACACCAGCCCATTTGATGATTTACACTGGCTATAAGCATCATAAAAGGTACTAAACTAAAGAGATGCATATTTTTTGAAATGTATACAAAGATCTACAAAGGTGGAGATCTCATAAAATTTTAGAGAAATGTTGATGAAGTTTCAAAATTTGTAAAGTCAGTATAAATCCAAAAACAACACTAATTGAGAAATTTGGAAATCGTAATCTAATTGTGTATTTTTGTTCTTATTTTAGTTAATCCTAAATAGTAGTGAAAACTTGAATGAAGTTCAAGAGAGCAGAGAAAATTATAAGTTATGATCTCTAACATTGTCAATGGAAAAATAAGAAATGAAAAATTATGTATTTTTTAGGCAAAAAAAAAAGTTCATGTATTTTTCTGGCAACAAATAAATAGTTTGTGTTTTTTTCTGGAATTTTTTTCAAAAATAGTAACGCCGTTACAATACCGTTAACGGTCGTAACGGAGACGAGGAGAAATTGGAAAAAAATAATAGTTCGTGTATTTTTTATCAACTAAAAAATAGTTTGCGTATTTTTCTAGCAACGAAAAAAGTATATGTTTTTTTCTGGCCAATATTAAATAGCTGGTGTTTTTTTTGGGAATTTTCCCTTGGAAAAAGTGGTTAAAGTTTAATTTTGATGGCTACAAACACCAACTCCAATCGCTTGGAGAAACCAACATTTGGTTTTATATAAAAGTTTAGACAGTTTTATTATGTTATTTTACTCATTTTTTTTGCATTAAATTCTTTTATCTAATAAAAAAAAAGAATAGTGAATATAATATGTATGTGCTTCGAACAAAGCCATTATTGTAATACAAGTTTTCGTCGAGTATAAAAAAACAGTTTTCTTTTGCTCAAAAATTAATTCTTATCTCACAGTCAATTTTTTAAGTCCATTCATTGAAAGTATTGTTTAAAAATGTCCTTTTTTTAGTATACATGAAATACTTACACATATATATATATATGAAAATTTGAAGTTTTTGTTTGTAATTAAGTCAAGATTGTGATTTAATAATAACATGTACTTTTAAATGGACATCATGCATGTGATATTTGAATACTTTGTTATGAAATAAACATTTAGAATTTTGTTAATATCATATAGTGAAAATTTAAAATCATTTAGCATGCTAAGTAGTTTGTAATATGATGCTTCATTTAACTATATTCATATTATGAATTAGATAAAAAATTATGACTCCATATTTTTCATTTTCTAACTAAACTATATTTTTAATATTATTTAATATTTATTATAACTTATACTATTTAACCGCTATTATGTTACCAATCAAACTAAATACTCAACCGCTTTCTTTAACTGTACTATCTTTTCATCCGCTATTCTTAACCGCCTAATTATTAATTGCATTTTTTACAACCACTACAAATTTTTTAACCACCTCGTTTAAAAGTGGTCACCAATCAGACTCTACATTTTTTTTGTGACAAAAGAAAACTGCTTCAAAGAACATAAACGCATAAACATCTTTTGAACGTTTTAAAAGTCAACAATTTCGAATGGTTCAAAATAATAAAAATATCTTAAAACACGAACAACTGCAAACGCCATTTGCTGATAGTCGTGGAAAAAACAATCATTATCATTAACTCAGCTCTATTAGCCAAACAAAAAAGTATTTATGTTCCCGTTTCCTAAATATGTTTTATTTGCATGCAAATTTATAGTTTTTGAATACATTCATCTATTCATAGTTCACATACAGTGATGCAGGAGAAACAATTACAGTAAAACTTCTATAAATTAATAAGATCAGGACCATAAAATTTTATTAATTTACAGAGGTTTTAATTTATCGATAAATTAATAATTATTAATTTATCAATAAATTAATAAAATATTAATTTATAAAGAAATTTTCTCATTTTTATAAATTTGAAAAATTTTGATTACAAAATAAAATACTTTTGTTACCATTTATTTTAAAAGAATTTTTTTAATTTATAATTTTGGCTATCGTAATAGGATGAAATTCAATTGTTTAATAGAATATCTAGGTAAAAATGATAAATATTAGAAGTTTAGAGTTTAGAAGAATTTGCTACTACTATCCTTCATGATAATGATGAAGTCGAAGAATATATTGTGGTACTTTTAGAACCAGTTACTAAAGAAGCAATTATCGCATTTAGGACTCTTAATAATTTTTGGATGCGATTTGAGAAGACAATAATGAAAAAGATTAGTGATAAGCTCCAACAAAAATGCAAATTCAAGAAAAGGCAAACAACCAGAATCATATTTCACTAGATTTTCTTAAATTTATATGTATATGTATATATATATTAGTTTAGTTGATTATTAATTTATGAAATTGATGACACCATATTTCTACATATGATTTCTAAAAAAGTTATTATCTTATTAATTTATCGAAATGTATCATTTTTTATATTGGCCCAACTCGAAACCAAAAAAAATTATTAATTTATAACGAGTATTAATTTAAAAAGTATTAATTTATAGAGGTTCTACTGTATTATTATTTTTTGTTTTTTATCAAAGAAGAGATATATTTCTACAAAATCCTTGACTAGTGTGAAACGAACAAAACGATGCCAAATTATCATATAAGAAAAAGTTTAAAACTTTTCTTTTCTGTAATAATTTATTTAAAAGTAGTGTAGGCCATCAATTCTATTTATTTTTATTTTTTATGTGTGTATAAAATATTTAATAATATAAATACACAAACGCGACACTATTGTGTGCCAAACTCGTCAACATACACACACGATAGGCTACGGAAGCAGTGTCGGTCCATAATATTCGCTTTATTATTATTTTACTTTGTTAATTAAATAAAAACGAATATCGGATCCGTGCGTGGGATTTTGACTTTTCTTTGGGATTTTTCCCTTAAAGAATTAGGCAATTTTTTTGTCTTTCCTTTTTCACCCCACCATGAAAGTTACTTGAATGTTTTCATCCATAGTTTTTCATATGTTTGTTTCTTTAAAGTCAATAGCATCCAATGTTTAGGTTATATTTGCTCTAATATGTATTACGTATACTTATGTCTACGTGACATTTACAAAACTGACTTCTTACTTTTAAACCCCAAAAATAATAATTTTGTACCTCAAGTATTAATAACTTTTACCTGCAGTAAGATGTTGTTAGGGCATTTTTATTGGGAACATTTTTGGGTGTTCTTAAAGTAAAAATATTATGAAAATAATGTAAAATCATTAGTTTAGATCTTTTGTTAAGAAATTTGTTATTGGGAGAACATGTTTAAGATCATAAGATTTAATAATATAATAATCTTAAACATATTACATTTATAAAAATTTAAAAATAACACTTAAATTGCAAACTTATAAAACTTTTACTAAAATTCAAAATACAATACCAAATATTTAGGGTTATAAAACAAAAAAAAAACATTAAAGATAAAAAAAACACATATTACTTAATTAATTAATATGTTTAATGTCTAAATTTATTCCATATATTTTCAATCAAAACCTCTTTTAATTTGTGAAAAATTGTTTGCAAAAAATTGTATCCATTCACAGCTTGCCACGTCAGCTTAGAACTGAGCCAAGATCAGTTCTATATCAAGAACTAAAAAAATATTCTATGGGCACTGTTCAATATATTTATAATTTTAATGGGCTAAGAACACCCAAACTGTTCTGCCAATGCATATGGTCTTATGAACCAACTTTTTATCTTTTCACTAAAAGAATTTTCATTGATGGAAAGTGTTTGAGTTATACATAGCCGAAAAGGATAAAAATCTTTTCGGAGGCTGAGTCGGCGGGTACAAAGAAACCCCAGAGACTTAAAACCAAACAAGGAAATCTTACAAACTAACAACCAGATCTTAAACCAAATCAACCAAAACTGCAAAGCTACTAAGAATTCATCTCTAGAAACCAAGTCAGTCGGGAGAAAAGTTGACTCCAAGAGGATGAAGGCAACAATGCAGGAGTCCTTCGTCTGTAGAGAAAAAAGACTCAGAGAACAGATAAACAACAATCGCTCTCGAGAGCGAAAGGATAAAGCTGCAGTCAGACAGATTAAAAAGGAAAATTGAAGGACCTTGATGAAGAAGAGCACCAACCAAAGAATGAAGAAAACAACCCCTTCTATACCGCTATATCTTCAATTGAAACTCAACCCAATACCTTTTCAGAAGTGCTTCAGCCAATCCAGGAAAAGACATGAGGCTATAGCTGATGATATGCTTCGATTGAAATTTTTTATTTGAGGATACGGGGAGAAAATAAACTTCATCTCATGGGCGAGGTAACAGGGGCCCCAAGAACATCTTCTTCAAAGAGTCGATGATAACCTTTTTTGTTCTCCCATTGTGATTACTTCAACCGAAACTGAACCAAAGACTAGAGAAAATCAGATTTCCTTAAACAAAGAAAGCTAGGCTTAGGACCGATCCTAATTTCGTTGCACCACCTGATTCGACTGACAAAGGTACAGACCATTCGGATCAACTTCATCTGAAGTAAAGAGATGAAATTGAAAGACATATCCATCTCTGGATCTGAGATCGATATCAAAACTTTGTTGTGGACGAAACCAAAAGAAACTAAAACTTATACGGGGCCACCGTCAGAAGGATGGCGGCCACCATAAACGGCGAGATTTAGATTTAGGTCTTTGAAGCGGCGATTATGTTTTTGAGAGAGGCTATCAACCAACACACATATATCTTTTTTGCTAAAAACAATTCACATACCTAATATATGAAAAAAAAAAATTCATTAATATCACTAAAATGGAATTTTCCAAAAATATCATTTTTACCTTTATATTTTAAAACTAAACTTTCAACACTAAACCCTCAATCCTAAATACTACATCCTAATTTAATATAGTCAACCTAAATAAATAAAAATTTTTACATCCCTTAAAATCAATTTTTCTGTTTCTGGCATTTTTGAGAAAAACAAATTTGTGATATTTTTGGAAAAGTAAATTAATAGTGATATTTATAGACAAGAGACTTTCAAACGTGTTACTTTAAGGAATTTTCTTTTGATAAAATTACATTCAAATTATAACATTGCAATTGCACTAGTACAAAGCAATCATACCATCATCAAGATTTCGTTATTCGGCTAGATACGTATAGATTAATTACGAAACAAATGTCAGTTCTAACTAAATGGTCTAGCTAGAACTTATATGGACAATGGAAAGTTAATTTAAAACAATTGCTTTCAAGATTGTCATCTCTAAGGTAAAGAGAGGTGTGTTGGATACATCAAGATTTCAATCAAGTTGAGATATCAACCATATAATAGAGTTCTTTGGTTGAAAGATATCTCAAATATTAGAGTCTGATCTTTGGTTGTAGGACATCTCAACTCAACCTTGATGTAGATGTCAAGAATTGCTAATTCATGCATGATTGCTGATTCATTAGCTAAAGTTTACTTTGGTTCTTGAGTAGTATCATTATGTGTGTGTACCAAATGGTCATGTACCAGGACTTGAACGGATAAGCCGTCTGAAAAATTCGGTGATCAATGTTGACTTTTACAATGTGCCATCTCATTTGCTTAACTAAGCGTCAACAAAATATATATATATATATATATATATATATATATATATGTGTGTGTGTGCGCGCTATTACGTGAATATACGTATGGTGGAGTGCATGTGCGCCAGTTTACTTTTTGTATTTTCTTCTTTTACTGAATTTGTAATTAGCAATGATGATTCAGTGTTGACTAGAAAATAGAAATGGACGTGTTGTAAAAGTCCTACTACCCTTTTTTTATTTTAAACGTTTCCAATCATTAATCTATACCTTAAATCCATTTATATTATTAACATTTTAAAATCCTAGTGTTACTCATTAAATCTCCTCAAACTATCTTTATCTCATTAACCTTTTTATTCGTCGTACTTACAGTTCTTATTTCAGACTAGCTAAAGACTAGAACTGATAAAATCAAACTGGATAATTTACTTATTTTGTTGTTAAGATGAACAGGATAAGTAACCATCCTCTTACGTTGTCCGAAATAATACTAAACTAACCATTCTCGCCATTTAAGTTTTAATTTTATAAAATTTTAATATTCTTGAAAATATTCTTGAATCCTATATGGGGTGAGTCGGTGAGAAGTGAGAACCAGTTAATAAAGGAAAAGTTATACTGTACTACTATAAGCTTCGTATTTCAATGAATGGTAATATAAGTATTTAACTTTTAACATATTTTCAAAGTTACGTGTTTAGTCAAAGCTCACAGTATCATCTAACAAGATATCATATGCAGTTGAAAACAATTTGAAATGAATCATTTATATATAATGAATTTGATTGATGAGAAAAGCATACTAGCATATAGAATAATTCTATAAATATTTTTTTAAAACAGGAAAACAAAATATTACAACAAAGTGTACGCAGGATTCGTCTGAAACTTGAAAGATTCTAGTATATAATTAAGAACCTCAGTAGTCACTACTACAACAAAGTCTACAACTTGTTATTAACAAGCTACCGACAATCATGGTTAGATCATAAATCATATCCATAGAGATAATATATCGATTTAGTTATTGTTAATTAATGGTATGCTTAGTGAATATAACATCATTACATCGCGTAAATTAAAGATTAACAATTCTATATTTCTATCTACTTAGACGAACTTTCACTATCAGAATATCAATTCAAAACAATAATATATAATTATCAAAAGCAACATCACTCCAATACCAAAATGTCCAAAAGGTAGATCAAATTATATAATCATAATAATTAATGCAAACAAAAATATAAAATCATAGTTAATGCGAATATATGTCAGATTTTTTTATATTAAATAAAAAAGTCCCCACCACTAGTACATAAAGAAACAAACAAACTTTCAATTTTCCGACCAATCAAATTAACTAAATTGAAAAATTTAAAGTTAACAGTATTTCTATTACTTTTTTTATAAATACTACATCTTAGATGTAAAGGAGTCATCACCGATCATAGAAATATATATTAATATAAGTCTATACATAAAGAAACAAACAAACTTTCAAGACCAATCAAATTAACACAGAAATCTACACTTAGAGTAAACGAGTCACACCGATCAAGAAAAATATTAATATAATCATATAAAGACCCCAAGAAATCTCACCGAACTTTCATTTTACTCCTCTCTCTCTCTCTTCAAGATCTTTCAAAGTTTACTCTTTTATTCTCCGTTAGAGGATGAGCTTGTTCGTATAGTAAGTTAATGGATCTATCAAACCGTAGCAACCTCCTCCGGGATCTGAGCTTCTCACCTCCGCCGCCGCCGCCTGTCTTCCACCGTGCGAGCTCGACAGGGACGAGTTTCCCGATCTTAGCCGTTGCGGTGATCGGAATCTTAGCCACAGCATTCTTACTTGTAAGCTATTATGTTTTCGTTATCAAATGTTGTCTTAATTGGCACCGAATCGACATTCTTCGTCGGTTCTCCTTATCTCGGAGGCGACACAACAACCAAGATCCTTTAATGGTTTACTCTCCAGAGTTCAGAAACCGTGGTCTTGATGAATCTGTCATTAGAGCTATCCCAATCTTTAAATTCAAGAAGAGAGACGAGCAAAACGACGGCGCTTTTACAGGAGAAGAAGAGAAGAGTTTTCAAGAATGCTCTGTTTGTTTGAATGAGTTTCAAGATGAGGAGAAGTTGAGGATTATCCCAAATTGTTGTCATTTGTTTCATATTGACTGTATCGATGTATGGCTTCAGAACAATGCCAATTGCCCTTTGTGTAGAGCTAGGGTTTCTTCTGACACAAGTTTCCCTCCGAATCGGGTTTCTGCGCCGAGCACTTCTCCCGAGAATCCGGTCGTGTTAAGAGGTGAGAACGAGTATGTGATCATTGAGCTAGGGCATAGCATTGGTAGTAACAGGGATAGTCCGAGAAACGGAAGGTTACTTATGGAACAAGAAAGGTCAAACTCAGGTCACCTAATGAGCGAAGACACTCTTAATTCGATCAGTCCATCTCCGAAGAAGCTTGACCGTGGAGGGCTTCCAAGGAAATGCAGAAAGCTTCACAAGGTCACAAGTATGGGAGACGAATGCATCGACATAAGAAGAGGTAAAGACGAGCAATTTAGCAGTATTCAGCCCATTAGACGATCCATCTCAATGGATTCATCGGCGGATCGACAGCTTTACCTAGCGGTTCAAGAGGCGATTCGGAAGAACCGAGAAGCTCAGGTGGTCGGAGACGGAGGAGGATGTAGCAGTAGTGGCAATGTTAGTAATTCCAAAGTGAAGAGATCTTTCTTCTCTTTTGGGAGCAGTAGACGTTCTAGAAGTTCGTCTATATTGCCTCTTTATTTTGAACCCTAATGGGCCGCTTTGCTGATTTGTCTAATTTTCTTGTTTCTTTCTACATTTGTTTTTGTTATTTCATTTTCAATATTTTTGAGATAGATTTTTTATTATTTGGTCGGTGAGAGGTAGGCGATAAAGGTTTGTTTAGATGAGTTGTATGTGACAGAGAAATTATTTGACTATCTAAGTTTGAAAAACTCAAAAAACTTGCTTTACACAAACAAAAAAAAAACTCATGAAGGGATTCACACTTCTACGTCAAAATCTGATACCCCGATAGTAAATGCATAACATTCCAACTCAAATCCGGGTCCGTGAACCCCAAATTTCATTCAGGATTAGGAGTAAAACATCGTCTTTTTGGAAAACTAGAATTGTTTTTTTATGTAAGTGAGAAAGATAAAAGTGAAAAGTTTACAAGTCTTTGAATTTTCACAAAAAAAAAAATCACTCACTGCTTATCTCTCACCATTCGTCCTGTCGTTCACCATCGTGCACACCTTGCCAACTCTAATGTTTCTCATCACTATCAAGTTTCTTCCGTCGTTGTTTGTTTTTTTCTTCTTAAACTTTTTTTTTAAATGAGAGGGTTTCTCACGGTAGGATCTTTTCAGGTTTGCAAATAGGCTGTAAGCAGTGGGTCTATACCCATGTGGTCAAAGGATAAAGTTGAGTAATTCTGTGCTTGGTGAGAATCGATCCATGGCCTGGACCATCAGAGCGACTCTTCCACCAAGACTAGAACCACTAGCCCACCACCTCGTGGTTTCTTCCGTCGTTGTTCACGTTCCAATCCACCACTACTCCTAAAATACCAAGAAATATCCAAGAAAGACTAAGAAATAAGCAATCAATCTATTCAAATGTATGTATATCTAGACAAAGCAAATGGTAATTTACTGCTTTTATGAACAAAGCATATCACACCACAATTTTTTTGTTGTTGTTAATTTTGTCAAAAATACTCAAGGTTGATTGCGCCGTGTGTGCAAGTTAATTTTAAAACTGCAAAACTATGCAAACAAAGAACATAAATCCTCAAACTTATTATAAAATAGACAACATGAAAGAAAAATATCAGAAAATGAAAAAATACTTCATAATTAATTTATGTTGGCTAAAGATGAATTGAAATCATCATTTCAAAATTGAGGAATTCGAGAAAATCATCAATACTACTATGAAATTTATAATATATATTTTTGTGAAGAAAAAAATAATCATGATTTTTACACGTTTTTAATGTATATTTTTAAACTAACACAACTCTTTTAAGCATTTCTAAATACAATCAATTTAATTGTAAAAATATAAACCTTAAAAACTCTTTTATAAATCTAAACCGACATATAATTTTTTTTAATTATAAAATTTAAACTCTAATCCTTATTTATAAATCCAAAATGACATATATTTTTATTTAATTGTAATCCTAATTCTCTTGTATAGATTTAAATTGACATATAATTTTGTTTAGTTATAAAATCTAAACCTAAACTTTTATTTATAATTTAAAAATGATATTTTAACTGGTCAATAAAATTCTACAGATTTTATTTTATTTTTTATAAAATATATCTGCTATTGCATTTCTATTGGCTAATTAAAATAGGATGAATTACCCCCCCTAAGAATTTTTCATCATTTTTTATACCAGGCGGCCTAAACTCTAAACCGGATTTAACCAAACAATAAACCCGAATAATCTTCGATCCAGAAACTAAAATTTGCTTCTGCTCCCTTTTTTTTTTCGGCTGTTATCGGACAATGAAGATCCTCGTCGCCGTTAAGCGTGTCGTCGACTACGCCGTCAAGATCCGTGTCAAACCCGATAAGGTACACACAAAACACATCTCTAAATTTCTCGGTAGCCGTTGAATTGCCGCTAAATTTGATTCCTTCATCGTTGAAATCAGACTGGTGTAGATACTCAAAATGTGAAGATGTCGATGAATCCGTTCTGTGAGATCGCTCTTGAGGAAGCGCTTCGAATCAAAGAAGCGGGTTTTGCCAAAGAGGTTGTTGCAGTGAGTATTGGACCTTCACAGTGCCTGGACACGCTTCGTACTGGTTTAGCTATGGGTGCGGATCGAGGGATACATGTGGAGAGCAATACTAGTTTCCTTCCTTTGACGATTGCTAAGATCTTGAAGAGTCTTGCTGAAGTTGAGAATCCTGGATTGATTTTTCTAGGGAAACAGGTTCGTTTGGCTCTGATTTGATTGGCAAGTTTTGAACTTTGGTTAAGAACTGAATCTTTGCTAAAGTTGAGATTTTTCAGGATTTGACTCAATCATATTATGCTTATTATAACATATTCATTGAGTCTTGGAATGGTTAAGATGATGAACAATGGTTTTTGTAATAGCTTTCAGTTGGTACTCCTTATTATTCGAATTAAGTTTGATGTAAAGTATATTGCTGTGTAAACGTTTTTTAGTTCTGCAGGCAATAGATGATGACTGCAATCAAACAGGACAAATGGTTGCAGCTTTGCTTGGTTGGCCACAAGCAACCTTTGCATCGAAGGTAACGAGGGAGTAGTTCTTTTGAAAGCTTTCAGATCATATGTTATCTTTTATGTACGCTCTCCCAGTTATGATTTGTTTGTTTATTGTGCTCTACTCGTTTTTGTTTAGTAGGTTGTGTTGGATAAGGATAAGCATGTTGCAACTGTGGATAGAGAAGTAGATGGAGGTCTTGAAACTCTTTGTGTTGACTTACCTGCTGTGATAACGTAAGTTCTAGATTCTTACTTGACTGAATTCTTTGTGGAATCCGTTGTGTGATCCACAAATTATCAAGCAAACTAGCATTTAGCCTTACTAGAAAGGTGCAACAACTCTCGTTGTGTATATAACGACTTTATTTTACAATGCAGAACTGATTTGAGGCTGAACCAACCAAGATATGCATCACTTCCTAACATAATGAAGGCGAAATCAAAGCCTATAAAGAAAATGACGGTGCAAGATCTGAAAGTTGACGTTAAATCTGACATAGAGATCTTGGAAGTCACGGAGCCTCCAAAGAGGAAATCTGGGGTTATGGTTTCTTCAGTGGACGAGTTGATTGAGAAGCTCAGAAATGAAGCTCATGTAGTTTGAAGGAAGAACCTTGTACCTATATGTCTTTATTCCAACCTGCTAATAGACTTGATCATCTTTTTCATATTCACACCATTGCTTTGTGAAGAGGCATAAAGTGGGAAGTAAATAAAAATAAATCAAATATGAATCGTTTTGTTCAGTAAGTTACCTTGGATGTAAAAGTAGTACACACATTTATCTGATTATCTGTTTCTTAAGCCCTGCGTCTGATAAGGTCAACAAATCGAAAGTCAGCCATGGTTATACGATGTGGAAGTGTCGTGATAAAGTGAAGCCTCTAGACCATGAGTACAGAAGATAATAAAAGGAGGAAGAAAAAATCACCTTAAAGAACATTTCCTTATGTAGACTTCATCAAGGACCAAATGTGACTTATTTCTTGGAGATCTTGTTTCTCTAGATCCCTTACAAGTGCAAAAGTGATCAACAAACATCTCTTAAATGTGATTGAGTCCACATTCATCCCCCTGCAATCAAAATCCTCACGACTAGTCTCCATCTCCCACGATCACAACATCTCTTTAATGTGATTGATTCTTGCTTTGGTTGTATGTTATTCACGTGTCTTGACTCTTAATAAGCTATATATTTTTTTTTTTTTTTTGATCAACCACTCTTAATAAGCTATATAAGACTCCTTTTTTTGAACAAAATATAAGATCTCCTTATAACCATTGTATAACACCATGAAATTTGACAATAAATTATAATTTTATTAATACTTATGTCTTTGTGTCTTGTATAAAGTTCTTTTGGTGGATGCCATTGAAGAACTCGCGGTTAGGTTTGATATACAACAAAATCTATTATCCCATGTATCCCCTTTTTAATAAAAAGGAAGTACACAACATAGTTTTTATAGACTTTATATTTTTAATAAATGGTTACAAATAATTACAAATAAGTTATAGATAGGTTATAGATTAATCTATATATTAATATTAATTGGTTACACCTAAATATTATGGATATTCCAAATTGATAATTGATATATTAATGGTAACAAATAAAATCATGGATATTCCAAACTGTATTTTCGGAAGATTTTAGTCCTATATCACGTTGTTTCCAAAGATCTTTAAACACAGTATTACAAATTTATCTTCCACAGATTTTATCGATAAACCTCAACGTTAACCAAAGAAAGATTACAAAATTGATAAATTGATTTAGTACAAGTTAAATAGTAGGTTACACTGGTTAGATTATGAAATAAAATTTAATCAGTGTTATAGCACGAGTGCTTATCTAGAATCATTAACAATATAAAACTTACAAAATAGGTGTCTTTCTTGAAGCCTTCATATCCTCTTTTTAATAAAAGGGAAGTACACAACATAGTTTTTGTAGACTTTATATTTTTAATAAATGGTTACAAATGATTACAAATAGGTTATAGATATGTTACAGATTAATCCATATATTAATATTAATTGGTTACACCTAAATATTAGGGATATTCCAAATTGATAATTGATATATCAATGGTAACAAATAAAATCATGGATAGTCCAAACTGTATTTTCGAAAAATTTTAGTCATATATCACGTTGTTTCCAAAAATCTTTAAACATAGTATTACAAATTTATCTTCCACAGATTTTATCGATAGACCACAACGTTAACCAAAGATAGATTACAAAATTGATAGATTGATTCAGTACAAGTTAAATAGTAGGTTACACTGGTTAGATTACGAAATAATATTTAACCAGTGTTATAACACGGGTGCTTATCTAGAATCATTAACAATACAAAATTTACAAAATATGTGTCTTTTTCAAGCCTTCATATCCCTTTTTAATAAAAGGGAAGTACACAACATAGTTTTTGTAGACTTTATATTTTTAATAAATGGTTACAAATGATTACAAATAGGTTATAGATTAATCCATATATTAATATTAATTGGTTACACATAAATTTAGGGATATTCCAAATTGATAATTGATATATTAATGGTAACAAATAAAATCATGGATATTCCAAACTGTATTTTCGGAAGATTTTAGTCCTATATCACGTTGTTTCCAAAAATATTTAAACACAGTATTACAAATTTATCTTTCACAGATTTTATCAATAGACCACAACGTTAACCAAAGATAAATTACAAAATTGATAGATTGATTCAGTACAAGTTAAATAGTAGGTTACACTGGTTAGATTACGAAATAAAATTTAACCAGTGTTATAGGACGGGTGCTTATCTAGAATCATTAACAATATAAAACTTACAAAATATGTGTCTTTTTTCAAGCCTTCATATTTAGTATATGATTTTATTGCATAATGTTTTATCAAAAAAAAAAATTTAAAAACAATCACATAAATTATATTTTATATAAAAATTACACTATAAATAAAATGAATTTCAACCCATGTTATAGCACGGATCTT
This sequence comes from Camelina hispida, assembly GCA_023657505.1. Classification (NCBI taxonomy): domain Eukaryota; kingdom Viridiplantae; phylum Streptophyta; class Magnoliopsida; order Brassicales; family Brassicaceae; genus Camelina; species Camelina hispida. The sequence goes on from CP094637.1 coordinate 30,052,108, forward strand.
AATCTAGTAATAAAACGGAAACGAAAGTACACAACTTTTTTTGTAGACTATATAATTTTTATAAGTTGGTTACAAAATATGTTATAGATTAAATATAGGTTGGTTACAAAAAAATTACAGATTAATTGGTTAAACTGTGAAATACACTTAAAAATATCCCAAAAAATCCTCTTAAAGAGAATATTCCAAAGATTTATACAATTTCCAAAAAAAAATCTTTAGTACTTAATGTATTGTTATAAAATATATACTGTTAGGCATAAAAATATATTGTTAGGCGTAAAAAGGAATAAAATCTTGATAATTTATCACACTAAATCGTGGTTTCCAAGATCTTATTGTGCAGTTGAAAATAAAATCTAATCTAAACACGGGTCATATTAAAACACTCCTCACCAAACATGTTCAAAAATTAAAATAAAAACAAACAACAAACATAACCATTTCTCATACATAAAATTACAAATTAACAATATAAAACTTACAAAATAGATGTTTTTTACAAGCATCATATTTAGCATATGATTTTATTGAATAATATTTTATCCAAAAAAGCTTTTTGAAACAATCATATGAATTATATTTTATTCTAAAATTATAATATAAATAAAAGAAATTTCAACCCGTGCTCTAGCACGGATCCTAATCTAATCTATATTTTACAATAAAACAATATTATATAGGTCTAAGTAAAATGGGTCAAAACAATATTAGATGGGTTATATATGGGCTTACACATAAATAAGGTGAGTTTACTCATCATTATAGCTCATGGTTCAAAAACGAAGCTCCTTATCACTTTTATAGACATGAAATGGACGTCCAAAAATCCGGTAAGTTACTTAAACGTCTTGTGTGTATAACATTTTTTCTTATTGGTACAGTGGTTCCGAACTCCAGAACAAAAGCATAGTAGCTTAACATATACAAAAGAACACAAATATCAATCATTCACCAAGTAGGACAAGACTTCTTTCATATCCTGAAATTAGACAAATATGACTTTCCATCAAAGATGTTTGCAAGGTATCCTGCAGTGTACTCTGGTATGGTGATATCTTTGTACTTTGCAGGGTTTTCATCAGACAAGAGCTCTTTAATCGGTCCATAAACCGTGGAATTTGGAGACAGACTTGAGCTAAAGAAGCAAGCGATAGAAATCCGCGGTCCATCTCTATTCGCTCGTACCCTATGCTCCACACTTAAGAACTTGTCGTTTGTTATCAGCTGCAAAACAGAATGTCTCAAATATATATGTTAAGACTGTTTTTCAGTTAAAATAATGCATCAACTGGACTTGCCTGCATGAAATCACCAATGTTGACAACAAGAGCTCCAGGAACAGGAGGTACATCGACCCAATAATCTTGATGGAGAACTTGAAGACCACCGATTTGGTCTTGAAGAAGAAGCGTGAAGAAAGAGTTATCGGTGTGTTTACTTATCCCCAAAGTTAGATCTGGCTGTGGGCAAGGTGGATAGTAATGGCAGACCATGAACAAACCCTTAAGACAATCCATCCTCTTCAGTATCTCAGAGTCTAAACCTAAAGCTTCTGATAGAAGTTGGAAGAGCAAATCTCCCAATTCCATTACATGCTTCGTGTATTCGATCACAGCACCCCTAGAATCATTTGAAGTACGTAAATTTTGTTATTTATGCAAAATAATCACCAAATGCTAAAAACTATTTTAGTGTATCCGAACCAAAGTGAACCAATTACCAAATAAACAAAATACATCGAACCTAAACGAAGGTAATATCGGATTGTGTACTTTTAAATTATGTATTGTGGATGGTAAGAAATAGAATAATTAATCACAACAAATATACTATTAATCACTATAAAAGTTACCTGCAAGCTACTGGAATATCCTTGGGATTTGGAGGATCTGGAGCAATGTAACAAGTGAAAGAGTCTCTCCAATTCACAGGAGAAGAATGATAGAGATCGAAATTATTGTTATAAAGAAATCTCTTGTTTGAATCGGTAGACATGTATTGTTTCTTCACCTCTGGATCTTCTTCGTGAAACTTTCGAACTCCCTGTTTGATCTCTTCAAGAACAGTTAAAGGAACACCATGATTGATCACCTGAAAAAATCCCCACTTCTCAGCTGCGTCTTTGATCTTCGAAACGACGTTGTTCCTCGAGGATGTGACATCAATATCATTAGTGATTTCTCCGAGGTCGATGATTGGGACGGTGAGGTTTAAGTCGGAGATATCTGAAGGTCTGTTGTTTGATAAGGTTGAAGAAGGGACATGGAAGAGTCGAGGAACTTCGGTTATTTCGGCATCGACGAGTCCTTTAACTCCGGTGTTCGTCGAGATAAAAGTCGTGAGATCGTTCATACGATCGGTTTTGTCTGCCATGTCTCTTTTTTCTTTTTATTTTGTTTTTTGTCGATAGGAAGATTCAATGATTTAAGACAGAACACAGGAGTAAAAGATAAGTGTTGAAGTGTGTGGTGTCTTTAAGTCTTTGTTTGTTGACTGAGAGACGTGTTGTGTAATTGTGCATAGAATTCAAAGGATCAAAATGACGTTTGGGAGTTTGGAGATTCCGACAGTTAAAATTAAATCTTAAAAAGGAAAAAAAAAGGCAAATCACTTAAAATTGGAGATGCGGGGTATCGATCCCCGTACCTCTCGCATGCTAAGCGAGCGCTCTACCATCTGAGCTACATCCCCATTTGATAACAATCTAAAGAATAAAACAAAATATATAGGGATAAGTAAAGTTTTCTGACACAAATACAAACCTCGGGGCATGTGCATTGGTTAGGACTGATATTTGATCCTTCAAATATTTTATTTTTATTTTGAGAGTTTCTTAAGTTTTGTATGAGCATTGGTGTCCTTCACAGTTGATCCCCTAGAAAAAATAATAGTATTTTTAATTTTAAAAATTAATTATTTAAATAAATATGTAAAAACATATTAAAGTTTTAATTTAAATAAAACATATAACATTGACATTAAAAACATAAGAAAATTACAAAGTTACAAAAACTTGAAAAAAACAAAAAATACAATTAAAACATGAAAGATAAAAAACTTTAACCATACAAACATCAAAGATAAAAACATACATTTTATTTAATTCATAGAATTTTTTTAATTAATCTTCATTATCTGGAAGATGTCCAAAGTTAGTCCAAATATGCTCAATCAAATCTTTTTTAACCGTTCATTAACTTTTTTATCCCGAATTTCTATAAGACGAGTAATCGTAATGCTCATATTTGAACCCAAACTGGCGACACCGACGGTATATGTTTGATCCACATCTTCTTTGTATTGATAAACCAGATTGGCCGGAGCAAACAAATCGCCATTATGAGAGAGAGAGTAAAGAGAGAGACTCAAAGAGAAAACAAATGATCTCGATACTTCAATTTTTTTTGGTTCACCCTATCCATAAAACAACAACAAATAAGACACCAACACGTGTTAAGAAGGACGCACAATTTACGTCCCAATATTAGGAACGTTCCTTGTATATATGGATGATTTCTATTTAAATTTAAGATTTTATTAGTGAAGGACAGACGATTTATACGGCGATGCACATGCTCTCATGAAGTAGATCAAGTTTATGTTTCTTATTCAATACCGCCTTATTGGTTGTACACGAAGTACCAACAATTGTAGTGTATGGATCTTAAATTATTGAATGAAGTGTTTGACCATAAAAAGAATGCAGAAGGCAAGAAGCTGTTTTTTTGTTCAAAAACAAATTAGATATTTCCTTAACAGTTTAATATTAATATTTCTAATTTAGGATATAATCTAACTAGGTAGTAGGTAACAACCGGCACTAAATAAATCAATTCAACTAAAATTATTATGAATAAAATTATTAATTTGGGATCTAAAATAAAATATGTAACTAAATTTTTTAAAAATTCAAATTTATTTTTATTTTATGTAAAATACATTTTACCTATAAAATATTTAAACATGATGGAGAAAGTTTTGATAAAATGTAACCATTTATGGCATATGACTTTTTGTGTTTTTAGAAATCAAATTCATATTTTTATATTTCACATTATTATTTACAGAAATAAAAATTAATAAAGTTATAAGTATTTAACAATATATAATTATCCCCAATTAACAACAAAGATGCAATACAAAAACGAAAATTATGATGGCATAACAATATAATACTAGATGATAACCCGCACTGTGTGGTGCGGGAAAATATTTATGTAAATTCTGATTTATTAGTTACAAAATAATAGTATTATCTCTATTTGATTTATTCTACGTATTTTATAATTTATAAATTTAATTTACTTAGTTTCATACTCCGGTTTCGACTATAGTCGGTACAATAAACTTAACGACTTACCATTATTAGGTTTTGGGTATATTGCTTAAATTTTTTAGAATTGGTAGAATCAAGAAAATCCTTATTTACTTGTGATCCGATTTATAATTTGTAGCGGTATTGAGTCAACGTAAAAATTGAATTAAGGTGCAAGAAAATTATATGAGTGGGAGGTAGAATGGAGTATAACAAAATATTTTTGTTACTAAAACTCATCGATCTCAGTGCAAAATCATAAAATTTGAATATTTATAAGTATCAAATAAGTTAACCCGTAAAATATATATATATATATGTTTTGAATAGTGTGACAGGACAATATATTACCTCTCCTACGATAGAGAATTTAGTCGATTTGTTAATCATTTCATTATATTAAATTATATATATCAAATCCTCTGAAATTTTGAATTAATTTGTGAATGAGAGAAATCTTTTAGAAAATAAAATCATCAATTGTAAAAAATTTACTAAAAAATTGTAACCCGCACTGTTTAGATAGTGGATGTTTAATAGTTTTCTGTGGATAATTATTTTTATTTTTATTTCGAATGATCAAAAGTCAAAGAGTATATCTATAATGAGTATATCTTGACTGAAGAATAGTTAGCACATGGAAGTATATAGATAGTTACCCGTGCTATACATTTTATAATCTTTTACATTTCATTTACTTAGTTTCATACTTTAATTTCAAGCCATTTTGGCTACATGATACAATGTTCAAATCCGTGAATCATATAAATTTGGTAAAATCCTAAAAATAAAACAAAATCTGTATTGAAGCGGTCATATTTAGAAATCTCGATTTAACTTTTTGATTTATTTTTTAGTTATATATATTATATTAAATAAATATAATATTTGTGATTTTTTAGATTTTAATAAAATGTCTCGGCGTCGATGTGCATTGCAAACAAATATTTAATAAATTAGATATAATATTTATATATTTTAAAATATAAGCAATATTGTATCTTAGTTTTAAGATATATATGTCATTATTAAATGATTTAGGATGCATATATTTAATCTTAGTTTTATAGATAAAATTAATTTTTATAATTTTTCTAAATAGTTTATTATTGTTTCCTAAAATTTCTGAAACAATAAATGAATTCTGTTAAAATAATTTCAAAAATATTGGGCTATAAAAAAAAATCATTTTATAAGATTTATTATTGTTCTAAAATATTATTAAAAAATATTTATAATATATTTACGTGAATCAATTAAGATTTTACATAACCAAGATTTTTTTCTGATTTTATAAGTTTTTTTGAGTTGAAAAATAAAAAGAAAATAATTAATTAACACTAAAAATAAACTATATTAATATTTACGTGAATTTGTTTTTTTATTAACTATATTAATAAAAATCTGTTTTCTGGTTGTAACAAATTATTAATAAGATTCTGTTATTATATTTTGTAATTAAATACAGTGGCATTTTGTGTAATATCTTACATAGAGTAAGGTTATTTGTTTTAAAGGTTGCTTAAATAATGTAATAGAGATACTTCTTTATAAAACAACAAACTAACTTTGTTTTATTACTTAATCATTTTTCCTATTTTACTAAATTGTTTTCCATAATAATTTATATTATATAACTGTTGAATATTATTATTAAAACACTAAGGGCTTGATTGGAACAACATATACTAGAGCATTAACATTATGCAGCATAAGCATTAAGGTGCATTAGCTATATGCTCTTATTAATATAACACATTTAGTTGATTAGTATAGCAGTGAAGTATTAAATATTATATTTATATTTAATATATGATACTAATTAAAAAAATATATAATTTAAATGTGTTTTATTAAGAAAATTAATTATCACTCATTGCTATATATTCTTTAAAAAATATATTTTACATTTAATAAATTGTTATATATATAAATGTGTAATTTAAATATTTTTAAGGGGCATTCTCAAAAATGCCCCTTTTTCCATACTCCTTTTTAAAAATACCCCTTCATGTTGACCATTTTTAAAACTATCCGTCTTTATATACAAAATGATCAAATTATCCTTCTTTAAGTGACAGCAAGAATGTACAATCATCAAAATCAAAAATATTTTTCCGCCAAAAAAATTTCCCGCCAAAATTTTTTTTTTCCCGCCAAAAAAAAGATTTTCCCGCCAAAATCGAAAAATTTTCCCACCAAAAATATTAAAATTTATACCTTATAAAAAAGTTGTAAACTCTTTTAAAAACCTTTTAAAAGCATTTACAAGCTTTTTAAAAGGTTTTCAAACACATTGTAAACGCTTTTAAAAACCTTGTAAATACTTTTAAAAAGCTTTTAAAAGCGTTTACAAGGTGTTTAAAAACCTTTTAAAACCCTTTTAAAAACGTTTACAAGGTTTTTAAAAACATTGTAAAAGCGTTTATAAGATGTTTACAAACTTTTTAAAATTTTTTTAAAAAACCATTTGAAAACCTTTTAAAAACCTTTTAAAACCTTTTAAAAACCTTTTAAAAACCTTGTAAAAACCTTAAGGTGTTTAAAAAACCTTTTAAAACTCTTTTAAAAATCTTGTAAAAGCCTTTACAAGGTGTTTATAAGGCTTTTATAAGGTAGAAACCTTATAAAAGCCTTATAAACACCTTGTAAATTTTTTTTGGCGGAAAAATTTGGGTGGGAAAAGTTTTTGTCAAAAAACTTTATCAAATTTTTTTTGACAAAATTTTTTTTGGCGGGAAATATGTTGGAAATGTTTTTGGCGGGAAAATTTTGTTTTTTTAATTGATTAAACTATTTTTCATCTAAGGGTAAAATGGTCATTAAAAATTAAATGAGGGCAAAAATAAAAATGGCCAAAAAAGGGGTATTTTTGAAAAGATGTATATCAAAAAGGGTATTTTTAACAAATTCTCTATTTTTAATTATATATATTTATAATATTACACATTAATTACAAATAATTAATATATATTATAATTTTTTATAAAAGTTTATATCTATATTTATATTTTTAATTTCAATAACTTTTTTAAAAATATATAATATAACACATTAAACGAAAATAAAACAATAATATATATTATAAACGTTATATCTACATTAATATTTTAATATACTAAATAAATTATTCTATTATTTTAAATAATAACATTAAGTAGTTTCTCATATATATTATCTTATAACAAATAATTTTATCTTTTATAAAATCATAATTTTATATTTTTACAAAATAAATTAATTATTTAAAATTATTTTAATATATTATAATATTTTAGACTTAAATGCTTGAGAAATGCTTTAAATGAAAGTATATAGGAAGAGAGCATATGAGAGCATCTGCAGCTTCTAAATGCTCCCTTATATGCTCTCGTAATAAATATTGATGGATGATAAAATAAAAAAAGCTTTTTCATATGCTCTTCCAATCAAGGCCTAAGATACAATATATATACTAAGAAATATTATACACATTCAAAAGAAAACTATATTTTTTGTATTTTTTTGTATTTTTTTGATAACTTTTTTGTATTTTATATGATGTATTTTTAGTATTTTAATGTAAATATATAAGTATTTTTACTAATTAAATTAGACATTAGATTTTATATGTTAATTTTGAAATATTTTATAAAATTATGTTAGAAAAAGATGTGGAATTTATTTAATTTGGAAAATAACAAATTGTTAAATTTATTTTTTAATAAAATATATAATGACATGAATTGTAAATAATATTAGCTAAAAAAAACTGCAAAAAGTGTCTGAAACTCTCTCGCTATGATACATCAGTTTTTTGCACTAAATGTTTCTCTATTAATATATAGGATATTTTATAAAGCGCTTAAAAAAAATTCTGAACTAAACCAAAATTTGATTATTATTTTTGTCAAACTGAGAGATCCGGTATAGTTTTTTTTTTCTTTTTGATTCTTGTAATTTGATATATATATATATATATATATATATATATATATTTTCCATTTACAACTTACATATATACATATACTACATAACTTTTAATTATAATTAACATATATATATATATATATACTCAGTACATAATTAAATGTAATACTTTATGATTTTAAATTATTGTCTTTAACTTGTGTTATCAATTTAATTTTATTTATCTACACTAGGTTTTGAACCCACGCTACGCGTGGGTTGATTTGATATATTTTGATGAAAATTATATATGATTGATGAGGATAATGAAATATTATTTTATAGAAATCTTTAGATTACTATTAAGGAAAAAATTAAATTTCAGATATACAATTTCTTAAAAATTAAAAATCAGTTGTGATATACATTAGATCTGATAAAAAAATTATGAATTTAACTCGATGTCCAGGCAAGGCGGATCAAATTGGTGACCTCACATATCCTAAACCATTTCTTTGGCCACCAAAAAAACGAAACAATTTTATAATCATGAATTTATCTCGTTTTCATATTTAATTGATTGTTTCACCTATGTTTTCGTGTTTTTTATTCAATGTTTTCTTATTCTTCATATTCTTTCTTGTCATTTTCATAGTCAAATTTTATGGTTATTGTGATTGTTACTTTTATCGTCCAGTTCAATGTTTTAATATTTGAACCTTTTAAAATTTTCAATATTTATAATATTTTAAACATTTAAAATTTAAAAATTATAATTTTTTAAAACCTTTTAAAAGCTAATAAATTTTTAAAATTTAAAAATTATAATATTTTGAAACCTTTTAAAAGCTAAGTCTTTTAGAAGTTTCAATATTTATAGTATTTTAAACTTTTAAAAGGTTTCGAAATATAAAATTTGAACCTTTTAAAAAGTTTCAATATTTATAATATTTAAAATTTGAGCCTTTTAAAATTTGAACCTTTTATAATTTTAATTCAATATTTATAATATTTTAAACTTTTAAAATTTAAAAATTATAATATTTAAAAACTTTTTAAAAGCTATGAACTTTTAAAAGTTTCAATATTTCTAATATTAAACTTTTAAGAATTTTAAATATTATTATATTTTTTTGAAACTTTTTAAAGTTTTAATTGATCAAATAAAAAACCGGATAAACTGAACAAAACTTTTAAACTTGGACGTTTGATAAATCAAGCTTTCCTGTTCATTGTTGTTGGAAGCATATTAAACTTATTTATACTGGTTCTAAACCATTGTCTAAAACTTTTCTAGCCGATGTGGGATATTGTGCATAGTTTTTTATTTTCATAAATTTAAAATTTTCCTTTTCTAAAAAATTCTGGAAATTTAAAAAAATGTTAATGAATGACATGTCAAATCTTGATAGGTTGTTTTAAAATAATTCTTAATATAGAAAATTCTGGAAATTTTTAAAAATGTTAATGAATGACATGTCTTATTATAATTGGATGTTTAAAATCCTAGGTGGACAGCCTTAGAAACTTATAGCTTCTACTTTTTATTAGTATAGATTTTACAAATCTAAATCCAAATAATTACTTCTAAATTCCATTAAATCAGATATATAAACCCGAAAATTTTGAAATTGTACGTTTTTTTTTTCTTATATAAACTATAGTCTTTGTCAAAAGTATTCCATATAGTCTTTATCCCTTATGTAAGCTGAAGAAAAAAAAAAAAAAAAGTAAACTGAAGACTCTACAAATAAAATAAAGGATTAATTTTTACAAAAAAAAAAAGAAAGTAATAACCTATATAGTTTCCAAGTTAAGAATTGGAGAGACGCATCGAATAAATAGATCGTGGAGTACAGTTTTTCGTTGGGAGTTAAAAAAAAAGTTAATAAGTTCCATAATGTTTTTTGATTTATTTATAAATAAATGTTAAAATAAATAATCCAAAACCAGAAGAACCGAACTCTCTCATCCTCCTCCTCCTCAGCCGAACAAGAAGACTCTCTCTGTCTCCGTCAGACAAATCTCGCGAGCAAAATCAGAGAGATGGGTTTCTTCTCTTTCCTTGGAAGAGTTCTCTTCGCTTCTCTCTTCATCCTCTCCGCTTGGCAAATGTGAGCTCTCTCTTTTTTTTTTCCGCTTCATCCATCCTCCTTCTCGATCTGTTTCTCGTGTTCCTTGATTATGTGATTTGGGTTCTTTTCTTTGGTTTTTCTGACAATGAAATTGTTTCCTGCTAGATCTAATCTAGGAATTGAGAAGCTTTGTAGACTCGTTCTTTATATTCTAGGGTTTTGTGAAATCGAATTCTCAGCTGAATGAATCTATCAAGCTTTGATATGTTGGGTACTTGTTCAGATCTGGATCTCTTACTATAATGTTGCAGACTTTGTATTTTTAGGTTTTTTCGTGATCTCTAGATACGGTATATTAATAAAAGTTTGCATATTTATTGTATTAGTTTGGTCATAGTTGATCTGCATTAGGTCACATAGAACTGTTCTCTCTTAATTCTGACATAGAAAGAGATTGGATTCGTTTATAGAGAGGTCTCCACAATCCAATGTGATTGCTCATCTTCCAAATGGTGTGTATTGGTTTGGTTATTTCAGTGTATAGTGGTCTAGAGAGAAGCATCATTAGCTCTAAATGGAAGACGATCTTTAACTTTAATCTAAGATTGTTTTCGTACAATTCATTGTTGTTTTTAGAAGAAGCTACTCAAAATATCCTCTACCTCTTTTGACCATGTTACTAAATTGTAACTATGCTTATTTGGGGGATTTTTATAGGTTCAATGACTTTGGAGTTGATGGTGGTCCTGCAGCTAAAGAATTGGCTCCAAAGCTTAATTTGGCTAAGGCACATCTATCTTCTAGATTAGGGGTAGCTCTGCCCAAGATAGAGGTAAAGGGTCTAGTCGTTATGATGTTCTTTTGTCATGCGGTCACTGGCTATATATGTGCTTATATAACCTAGAGAATGATTTTTTTTTTTAAGGTGAGACAAGTCGTTGTTACTATTATTGCGCTGAAAGGAGCTGGAGGCTTACTCTTTGTTATTGGAAACATCGTTGGTGCTTATCTTCTGGTTAGGCTTTCTTCTTGTCATCCTATGTTTACAACTTAGGGATCCAAGGCTTTACCAATTATCTGACTTTCATTTATCTGTTTGTTTTAGGCTTTCTACTTGGTGGTTGTCAGTCCCATCCTGTATGATTTCTACAACTACGGACCTCAGGAACGTCATTTCTCCCTTCTGTTGACTGAGTTCTTGCAGGTTTGTCAAGAACTTTTGTCTAATTATCGTAATCTCTAGAAACTGGGATTGTGTTTACATTAGGGTGCGAGTCTCTATATGTTGAATCGAAAAGAATGTAGCTTAACACCTTAAACATTTTAGTCTTATAAAGCCAAGATCATCCCATTTATTACAATGGACAATATCTTGACTAAAATCTCATTCTTTGTGTTATTGCAGAGCGTTGCACTCTTTGGAGCATTGCTCTTCTTTATTGGAATGAAGAACTCGGCACCGAAGAGGATTTTGAAGAAGAGGACACCTAAGCCGAAAGCTGCTTAGCATCAATGTTATTTTTCTTCTGGCTTTTGCCATGAGCAATAACCTTTGGCTTTTCCTTTTTTCCCGATGAAATATTTTCTTAGAACTTTGGTTTTCTTTCTCTTTTAGGATTTCTTAGGATAGCTCAGTTATGATATACTTCATCTTTTACTTTGATTTGATATTGGGAATTATGAAGTTTTGATTTGTTGAAACTTGAACCATGCATGATGCAAATGTTGAACACCGATTTGGCAACTTGAAAAGAACTTTCAGATTAGGAGAACTTTCAAAATCGAAGGGACAAACCTGATCAATGAAAGGAACCTTCAGATTTAGAGAATTTTAAAGGAAACAAATTAGTGGTTTACATCCACTTTAACTGGTATATAAGAGCTATCTTGCATTGCATAAGCTTAGATAAGTTCATAGTGCACCACAAAAGCTACAATGAACAGAAACACACATAAATCGAAAACCCATTTCAAATAGAAGAAAAACAAAAAATGTCTTGAAAGTATCAACCCCAACGGTCCCTCGTCCTCATCTTAGTTCTTTCGTCATTGCGGTTTTGTGGGTCAACATCCAATTCCAATCTTCTTAAAACGTAAACTAAAGACATTTATAAATTTCAGTTTATACATAAAATTATGTATGTGTGAATAATATAGTTACTTTTAAAGAAAATTCAATAAACTTAGTTATATAACAATGATGTTTGTTATTAATTCAAAAATCATTATAATGGTGTTTGCCCCATTTGAAATGGACATATAATAGGCTAACTCGCGACTTATGTTTCTTTTTGGACTTCTTGAGTTACTTCATAGAGTGGGACAAAAATCATATGAATGATAACCAAAAAAACATTAGTCCAAAATGAAACCTAATTTTATTATAAAACAAAATAATTATGAGATTTTAGTTAAGAAAAACACCTAAAATGACTATTTTAATTGTTCAATTTCCTGACCGCACTTTTAAAATCATGAATAATTAAAGATAATATACAAAGATTGATATCTATACAAACACTAAATCACTATTGTAGTTTGGAGATCTTTATAGAAAAAAATCTTGAATCTAACTCTTATCCTAATAGTTTCCACCGCACTTTGTAAAAGCACAAATTCCGAACCACAAATATAATATTCTAACGAAGAAAGTAAAAGTTTTGGAAGCTTCACAACAACGAGATTTTGACCCTAATAAGAAGCGGAAAGCAGACTTCTGACAAAATTTCCAAGACTACGACAAAGCAGCCCACAAATTTTGGTAGAATTATAACTTCAAATAGGACTAAAAGATTTTGAAACCAAATTTCAGCAGTTCAAACTCAAACCTAATTTAGTAATTTTACTATAATACAAAGTATAACTCTATCTTATCCTTATGAGTTTACTAGGTATTAGTCCACGTAATATGTGGTTGCATGCATAATAGTTTTTATTATATTTTTTAATATTTATACAAACAATATTTTGTTCTTTTTTTCTGTTAACAATAACATAATCAAATAATAAAATTTTTTCTTAAGATTGTATTATAGTAAAATTGTATCAAACAAAATTATCAAAAAAATTAGTAACTATGTATGAAAATAGTATGTATAAATATTTCTCATTTTAAAGTTTAAAGAAATATAAACAGAAGATATATATATATATATATATAACTACAAATATAACTAACAAAAATAAAAAATATGAAAATTTAACCAAAGACATTTTATCTTGAAAGATAAACAAATTAGTGGGAGAATGAAATTTATAATAATTATTGGGTAGGAGCTACATTTGAGTTAAATGTGGGGTTACACATGGCATTAAATGTAAGTTAATTAGAAATAAAATTTTAATTTTTTTTTTAATAAAAGGAATACCAAGTGGTCCAAAGAAATTTTAAACTTACACATGATTTGTTTTTTTGTTGATATAAACTCATACATATTCAAATTCATATTATTTTGTAATTGACAAACTAAATTAGTTTTCTTATAACATCATATGAACTTCAATCTAATATTTTTAAAAATCCCAAGGAAAACTTTGATCTTTTTGGTTTCTTTTTCTAAATTTTCACTTATCAATTTAAATTCCAGTGCTAGATTTCATACTTATGGTTTCATCTTTAGAGGGTTTAATTAGATGGTATATTTTAAGAATTATATTCTTTTCTATATTTCACTCCATTTAAAATTTGAGTGCTAGAAGAGAATAGAGAATTAGACATGGATCTTTTCAACCTCATGACCTTGTGGGGTGAATATAGTAGAAGAATATTAAAAAATAATTACTCATAAGATGATAATCTAAAAGAGACAGATAAACCTTTTAAAACATCAAAAACAATGTAATATATATATATACATATGTATATATATATACAAACTCCAAAAGTATAATTTAGAATTAAGCTTTTACAATGATATTTGAATTGAATTTTAACCCATACAACGACAACAAAAAACACAAAACAACAACAACAACAATAACTAATTTGAGATATAGTTGAAGAGGATGAGAGAATGAGAGAATGAGAGAATGAAAGAATGAGAGAATGAGTATTTATAGGAATAGAAGTGATGTAAAATTATATTCAGAAAAATAGGAGTTACATTTCTAATTTATTATGAGTTTTAATACAATTGAGTGGAGAAATATAGATAGGAGTTCCAATCCTAATTTATTATGTGTTTTAATATTATTGAGTGGAGAAAATTATTGGTCCAGTTATGTGTTGTAAACCAAAATTTTAGTTTAATATCATAATTTATATAATTTCAATTTTATATTAAAATGTGAGTTAATTAGTGTCATGATTAAATATTTTTTATTTGTGGTTTAAAATAAATAATTTTTTTATTGCATTACCAAGTGGACCAATAAGGAGAGAGTGAAACCTTACTTTTATGTATATGATTTTCTCCCCACACCTTTTAATTCAAGAATTAGTAAAAAAAAAAAAACGAAAGTTGTGGGGAGAAAATAAACTCATAAGGATATTTTTTTCACAGGTTATGGAATAAAAAATAATTTCTCACAGACTTTTCGTTTTTTTCATGTTTATGGAAAAAGCTTTTCTCAAAAACTTTTCGTTTTTTTCTTTTGATTCCATAAACTCAAAAAAAGTGTTAAACTAAATTTAATAGGAAAAAATTTTCCATACTAATTTTAAAGCTAACATAGTGATTTAGTGTTTTAATTCAAAATTTTCGAATATAACTCTTCTCTTATTTTTTAACTAGGTGTTAGTTCACACTACGGGTGAATTCTTACATAATCGCTATTCTATTTTGAAAAAATAATATAAATTAACATGTTATTATTATTTTGTTTTTTTCGGTGTACATCTAAATTTAAAGACTACGTACATTAGTATGAATTTAAATAAAGCAAAGAAATCAAATTTTCTTTTGATGATAATATATTTAGTGCAATTAAGTCATATTGTATCTTACATGCCATATGCCATATATTTTTGTAGTTGTAGTCATATTTCAAAATCATTGTGATATTATAAAGTTTATTTTATGGTGTTAGTTATGCATATTTTTATTTATTTATGGTGATAGCTTAAAGAGATTTAAAATGCTTCAATTAAGAAAAAAACAAAATAATAAACAGTAGGTTTGCAGTGTCTCATACATATATAACTAAGTGAGTCTAACCATAGATTACTAGACTAATACATTTTTTATAAAAATAAAATAAAAAAGCAACTACTTTATTAGGATATTATCTTAAAGTCTTTAATTGTATATGGACTTTGATTTATATGAAATGGTAATGTTTCATATAGAAAAAAATAATTAAAGTATATATATTATATATTACATGTATATCCTATTCAAATAAATTGAAACTTTTATTAAGTTAAGATATCATTAATTAAATCAAGGAAAAATAACGATATTGTAGAATTTATAAAATTATGTGAGATTTGAAATATGAGGCCATGAGGGTTATAGTGAGATATATGTCTTTTTTTTTAATAGATAATACAGAAATTGTTGTATCAAAGGTAACTATTTGAGAGTTACAAAAATGCAATTAAGTGCATACTAATACATTTTAACATGTTCTATTATATTAAATTAAATTCATTAGAAACACTACTATGATATTATTATGGGAGTTACAAACAAAATTTTATATTTTTCCAACTCCTAAAATTAAAACACATTTAATTTTAAAGTGAGTGTTGGGCCCATAATTTGATTCAAAAGTATAATATGTTACACATTGATAGTTTGAAAGGAATAGGAACATCTAAATCTCAAATAAACTTGATTTTTTTTTGTTAAAACAAACATATATGAATTTAAATTTAACTATAGAAATTTAAAAATAAATATTAATAGATTAGAAAGGCAAGAACTATAAAAGATGTTTATTATTTTTATAGAAATAAAATAAAAATTGAAAACAATGTTAAATATGTATAATACTTTCTAAATTAAAATATAGAATGAAACTCTTACAACACATATGAGATATAACAAAATTTGATAATTTAAGATGATAATCTAAATCAGATAATGGAGATGAATCTTTAAAAAATAAGAACAGTGTAAAATATATATCATGTAGTCTCTAAAATTAAAATTTAGCATTAAAAATTACAATGATATTTCATTTGTTTTTTGTAACCCATACAATAAAAATAAGAAATAAAAAAAAAACCAAAAAATGATTTGAGGTATTGTGGAATAGAGAGAAGTGGAAGAGAATGAGAGAATGTGAAAATGAGAAAATAAAAGAATACCAATATGAGAGAATAAGAGAATGATTATTTATATGATAAGAATTGATGGAAGTTACATTTAGAATTATGGAGTTACAATAATAATTTATTGTGTTTGAATAAGATTGAGTGGTGGAATATGATTAATGCATAATTTATTTTATTTTCAGTTATAATATTATTTTAATGTGTGAGTTAAATGTATTGTTTTAATTAGGTCTTAAATATTCTTTAAAGCAAATAAAAAATAATAAAAAATTAGAAAGCATTAAATGAAAATCAACTAATAAGGAGAGACCAAAATCTTACTTTTATGTATATGATTTTTTCACCGCAAACATTTACTTTATAAAAGCGTAAATATTTCTGAAACATAAACATAAAATTTCAACAAATTATAAAAGTAAAATTTCCGGAAGCGCCACACCGACAAATTTTTAAAAGGAATTTGGCTAAAAATGCCTTTTTTCCACAAAAACGTATCAAGAATGCCATTTTTTATTTTCCTTCTCTAAAATGTCAGTTTTTAGTTAGGTGAAGGAGTGAGAAGACCAAATTATCCCTGTCCAAAAAACTGAGGAAAACATAGGTGGGAGAATACCAAGTGATATGCGTTTTAAAACAGAGACAAATTTTGTGAAACTACACACACACACATGATGAACCTCGGGTGGACTAGATCAAACGCCTGCAAGATTAGTCCATCCAAAATTTGTCCTTCAATCTCTTAAGTGGACCAGATTCACTTGGTTGGACTCAACTTGTTTACCTGCATGTCTACTGATGTATGTACCGATCTTATTGTGCTTCCAGTGGACCAGATTAATTGCCCGAACAGGTTTTTGTCAACCATGTTGATATGTCTGTATTTTATAGGATTTTAACCATAGTTTTTGTATTAGCTTTGAGTCTTTTCCTAGGTCCAAGTGTGCTTTTAGAGTCCTTTTAGTCCTTTGTGAGTCTTTACAGGTTCTAGGTGACTTTGGAAGGAATCTGAGCGTTTTGGGGGTGAAAATATGCATCTGGAACTAAATGGGTTGAAGACTGATCGAGCTAGTCAGCAGATGGAGTGAGAGCAGAAAAATGTTCTGGATCGACTGATCCTCGCGAGATCGACCAGTCCCGAACCTGAAGCAAGTTTTCCTTTTTTGTTTTAACCCAACTTTTAGGGTTTTATTTTGATATTTAAGTTAGAGGCACGGCATCCAGAGACATAAGCTTTATTTTCTGAGACTATTCTGTATTGAGAGCAAAGGGAGAAGATCTTTAATCCTTCTTGACACTTTGGAGAAGATTTCTAAACCCTATTTTCTAATCTTTTGCAATTCAATTATGTTTTCTTCATTATTGATTTACTGTTTATGCTTCTCCATGTCTGATTAGTTTCACTGTTGGGTTTAGGGTTTCAGAAGGGTTTCTATGATTAATTGATGCTAGGTTTGTTAGATTAGGGATTGATCTTATTGTTCTTCATCTATTGTTGTTCTTAATGCTTAAGCTAGATTGATCACCTAGATTAAGATCTTAGGTTTAATTAATCGGGGCACCAAAAGTGTTGTTGAGTTGCTTGAAAAGAACATAGGTGAGCAAGGTGATCCTTAGCCAACGAAAGTTGAAGTTAAGGCACCTTGTGAACAGATCAGACTTGAACATGTTATTGCTTGCTTTGTTTGCTAGATCCAAACGATGGTTTAGGGTTTAGTGAATTCATTGCATAGATAGTTAATGCTGCGAAAGTAGGTTAGCTTTACAACTGTGATTTGAGTTCTAGAACGGTGTCTAATGCTATCCCAATCCATCATCTAATTTCGTGAATCTGACCCCTAACTGATTCCCTGCACCCAATGTTTTCCTTTTTGATTTAGAAAACAACTTATTTACTTTCCGTTTTTTAATTATTACTTGCTTCACAAACTTCCTCTTTTGTCTTAGCTATATTTGATCTTCATAGTTTCATAGTGCAATTGTTTGGTCTCTGTGGATTCGATCCTGAAGTGTTACAACGATACCACTAGATCGTGGTGGAGTACACATTAGGTTTTAATTGACATGTTGTCAATTTGGCGCGGTTGCCGGGGACCAAAACGATTGCCTTTGAGATTTTAGAATTGAATATAGTCTAAGATTTATTTTTGTTTTTACTAATAATTTTTATTTTCTCTTTTTTTGTAGATAAAAAAAAATAAAAAATGTTTTTGGGGCCATGGATTACGATGACTGGCCACAGGAAGAGGAGACCACATTTGATGAAGACATTCTAGATGAGCCTTATGTGGAGCCGCCGTTTGATGAGAGTGTTCTTACACCAGATCAAAAAGTTAAGTTGGATGAGCTTTACATGGAGCCTCCAACAACGACAAGGAGAAACTTAGCAGGAATGATCCGATTGAATCTCATCTCACATCGAGCAGTACTTGAAGGGAGGGAGCCCACTTTCACAGAGATTAGGGAAGCTCATACTTGCGAAGAGGTAATATATTGGGTTCCACCAAGCCAAATAGAAGGTACATGCGTTTCCACCCTTGAAATTCATGATTTTGAGGATATTCACATGCCATGCATTGAAGATGTGACTTCTAGTTTGGATACTCCATTGCTCATTGATGAATGCTATGATTTGATATGTGAGTCTCAACGTCTAGATATCTTAAGAGCAGAAAAACTTGCTAGGGATTATCATGAAATATGTTTTGATATTGAATATCATTGTGCTTTGAATGTTCATGATCTTGAGTTTGAGTTTTCAATGGCTGATGTATCTAGCTCTCTTCTTGAAGAATCTTACCTAGGGTGTGTTCTTGATATTAATACAATTTTGCATGAAACAAAAGACCCTGAGGTTGATTATATGAATGAGGATATTGTGTTTTATGAAATTAATGGTGATGAAGTTGATTATTTTGTGAAAACCTCGTTTGAACCTGAAATTGACTTTATTTTTCCATTAAATGCATTTGATCCTCATGAGCATCCAACCATCAAGGAATATTTCAAAGTATATGCTACATTTGTAGTAAACTTCCTAGATGTGAATTTTATTGTTTTGCCATGGATAATTGTGTGTTACTTGACACATATTGTTTATTGCATTAACAAGAGAAAGACTAAAGGTCCATTGGCTCAGCCTTTTGATACACATGATTAACATTTTGTGCTGAGCGGTCAAGCTATAGACCTTAAACAAGCGCTTATGGGAGGCAACCCATGGGTTTGTGCTGGCTTACCCTTTTATTTTTAGTTGTCTTAGGATTTTGGTTTTTTATAATTTATTACGGTGAAATCACGTCTGGTGTTAAGTGTTTTCAGGAACAGGTTCCAAACGCAGAAGATGCGAAATTTTTTTGTTCCAGGAGCTTCGGATCGGTCGATCCTCCTTAAAGATCGACCGATCCCGGTGGTTTTCTGTGGGTATCTCTAAGTTCAATAATTTTGCAGATCGGTCGATAGCACCCTAAGACCGATTGGTCCCCACCCTTGCCAACACCACTCCAACACCTAATGCGAGATCACCGGTTTTTGTTTCTTTATCTTTCTTTTTATTTTTCATTTTTCTTATTTTCTTTGTCAGATTCATTCTTTTCTTGGCTTTGCTTTCACACCGGGACGGTGTGAAATAAGTCCGCGGGAGGGATGTCTCCAAGTTACTGATGTCATTTTCTTTGGTTGTTTTCTTTGATTTCTCTTTTATTTGAGTCATTTATTGAGTCAAAAAAAAAAGAATTTGGAAACTATGATCATTTCCAGGAATCTTTTGCTTTGAACTAACACTCTTATGATTGCTTTCGTGCTTCTGATTTGGAATGAAGCTTGGAATGAACATGAGCAGGCTCAACACGCCCCAAAAGACCCTCGCTGAGGAGAACAATAAGTTGAACCAGAAGTTGTCTCTAGCTTTGACAAGACTTAATCGGATTTAATTTCTTACCTTGGGGATTGGTATACACCGGACAAGACTCCTCCCTTCAAGCCTGACAAGACTTGCATCTCCTCGCAAAGTATGCTTCCCCTCTCTCTTCCCTTCGTTACTCAGTAAAAAAAAAGAAAAAAAAAGAGAAGAAGAAGAAAGAAGAAAAGGATAGAGGTAACAAAAGAAGTGAACCAAGGGTTGTGCGTAAACCCGTGCATCCTTCAGAACTCATGAAAACCTGTCCACAAGAAAAGAGCAAAGGATTGATAAAAAAAATAAAATGATACCCAAGAAAATTAGGGAGAAATCAATCCTTTGGAAGTGAGAAAAGAGAGAGGAAAGGGAGCATATGAAGGAGGTCTTGGGCGATAAGAGGTCGAAGGAGTCGATAAGTTCAATGATCGATACCCCCATGGTAAGACTGCACCTTTTAACTAATCTGATTTAGAGAGACAACAGTGGGGATGTTGAAGGTTCTTTAATGCCGTGGAGTTCAGAGTAGGGAGTGTTGATCCTAATCATGGGCAGAGTACAGAAAGTAGTTCTCAATTTGATGTGATGAAGAGTGCAAAGAAGAAGTTCCCAAGAATATGTGAGTTTCCACTTTCAAACCTTTTCTCTGTTCTTGAGTTTCTTGTCTGTTCTTGCTTGAGGACAAACAAAGATTCAAGTCCGGGGGAATTGATGTGTCTGTATTTTATAGGATTTTAACCATAGTTTTTGTATTAGTTTTGAGTCTTTTCCTAGGTCCAAGTGTGCTTTTAGAGTCCTTTTAGTCCTTTGTGAGTCTTTACAGGTTCTAGGTGACTTTGGAAGGAATCTGAGCGTTTTGGGGGTGAAAATATGCTTCTGGAACTAAATGGGTTGAAGACTGATCGAGCTAGTCAGCAAATGGAGTGAGAGCAGAAGAACGTTCTGGATCGACTGATCCTCGCGAGATCGACCAGTCCCGAACCTGAAGCAAGTTTTCCTTTTTTGTTTTAACCCAACTTTTAGGGTTTTATTTTGATATTTAAGTTAGAGGCACGGCCTCCAGAGACATAAGCTTTATTTTCTGAGACTATTCTGTATTGAGAGCAAAGGGAGAAGATCTTTAATCCTTCTTGACACTTTGGAGAAGATTTCTAAACCCTATTTTCTAATCTTTTGCAATTCAATTATGTTTTCTTCATTATTGATTGGCTGTTTATGCTTCTCCATGTCTGAGTAGTTTCACTGTTGGGTTTAGGGTTTCAGAAGGGTTTCTATGATTAATTGATGCTAGGTTTGTTAGATTAGGGATTGATCTTATTGTTCTTCATCTATTGTTGTTCTTAATGCTTAAGCTAGATTGATCACCTAGATTAAGATCTTAGGTTTAATTCATCGGGGCACCAAAAGTGTTGTTGAGTTGCTTGAAAAGAACATAGGTGAGCAAGGTGATCCTTAGCCAACGAAAGTTGAAGTTAAGGCACATTGTGAACAGATCAGACTTGAACTTGTTATTGCTTGCTTGGTTTGCTAGATCCAAACGACGGATTAGGGTTTAGTGAATTCATTGCATAGATAGTTAATGCTGCGAAAGTAGGTTAGCTTTACAACTGTGATTTGAGTTCTAGAACGGTGTCTAATGCTATCCCAATCCATCATCTAATTTCGTGAATCTGACCCCTAACTGATTCCCTGCACCCAATGTTTTCCTTTTTGATTTAGAAAACAACTTATTTACTTTCCTTTTTTTAATTATTACTTGCTTCACAAACTTCCTCTTTTGTCTTAGCTATATTTGATCTTCATAGTTTCATAGTGCAATTATTTGGTCTCTGTGGATTCGATCATGAAGTGTTACAACGATACCACTAGATCATTGTGGAGTACACATTAGGTTTTAATTCACCTGTTGATCACATGTTTATGTCCTTTGGTCTCTTTAGTAGACCAGATCTGCTTTGTTGACACACTTGTCCATTCCAATTATGTCCTTCACTCTCTTAGTGGACAATATATGATTGGTAGAAGATATTTGTCCTTCAATATGAAATCATTTTCTCCACTCTGCAGTCCTTCTAACGCATGTACTGGTCTTATTGAAAATATTATACTCAGCCTTCAAGGAAGCATATTTAGTCCATCAGATCTGGTCTATCAGAAGAAAAAAATATCAGTTCAGATATCAGATCATGTCCATTAAAATTGTGTAGAGAATGAAACAAACAGAAGAAACTCAAAATTGAGAAATATCATACTTAACCTTGAGAGGAGCTTATCCGGAACGAACTAAACACTCTGCTCATCCACGGCGGAGGCATGCGGGTTAGATGGAGGTGGTGATTTTGAAAAAAATTATTTGTTTCGAAGAAAGAACGAAGAGACAGAGAGAGAGAGAGAGAGAGAGAGAGAGAGAGAGAGAGAGAGAGAGAGAGAGAGAGAGATGAAAGGTTGAGAGAAATGAAAATAGAAGGGAGAGAAATGAGAAAGAAATAAGAGAATGATAGTTATGTCAATTTTAATAGATCAGAGTGGACCCTATGACATTTTAGAAAATGTTTAATTGAAAGTGGCATCCCTTAGAATGTTTGTCACTGTTCACGACATATTCTATAAAATTCTCAATTTTAAAAGCTTTTAAGAATTTTTTTATCTTATTTAAAAAATCAGATGACGAATTTCGACAAAATTTCCAAAGCTACGTCAAAGCGGCCCCGCAGATTGCGGATTTTCTCAGTTTTAAAAAGGAATTAATGTTACCCGCTCACTTCTTGTTTCATCTTCTTAGACCACACAATCTCAATTCAGCTTCTTAAAAGTAAAAATTTCTGCAAGCGTCGGAATAACGAGATTTCGACCTTATTTAAGAAGCGGAAAACAGACCTATGACAAAATTTCTAAGACTACGATGAAACGGCCCACAAATTGTGGGCTTTCTAGAATTATAACTTCAAATAAGACTAATGGGGTGTATTCAACTTGACATTTTAAGTGATTTGTGTGAAATTTATAAATTCTATGTTATTCAATCATGGATTTTAAAAAATCTATTAAAATCCACTGTTATTGAACTGATCATTTAAAAATCTACTTTAAAATCCATTAAAATCCTTTGTTATTGAACTGATGATTTAAAAATCTACTTTAAAATCCACTGTTATTCAAACAGTTTTGTGGATTAGGATTTTAATAATTTTTAGGATTCTGGAGGATTCTGGAGGATTTGTTTAGTTAAAAATACAGAAATCCAAATCTCATGGTTTTAGGTGGGATTTGAAAGAATTTTACAGAAAATCATATGAACTTCTCTAAAATCTATCAAAATTCTAAATTTCCTAAATCCCATCAAATTTTCCAAAATCATGGTTTGAATACACCCCCTTAAAATATTATGAAACCAAAATTCATCAATTCAAACTGAAACTTAATTTAGTAATTTTATTATGAAACAAAGTATAACTTTATCTTATCTTTATCAGTTTATTTTCTCATCGCACATTTTTATTCAAGAATTAGAAAAGATAAAAGACAAAAATTATTATCCACACTAATACTAAATTACTATGTTAGCTTTAAGGTTCTTATGGAAAAAATTTTTGAATCTAACTCTTATCTTATCTGTTCATTTTTTCGCTGCATACTTTTACATTATAAAAACGTAGATATTTTTGGAACATGAACAGAAGATTTCAACAATTTTTACAAGTCAAATTATCAAAAATACCACACCGACAAACTTTCAAGAGCTTACGATCTTATTTAAAGAAACGGAAAGAGGACCTCCGCTTTAAAATGTAAACTAAAGACATATTTATAAATTTCAGTTTATACATCAACAAGTTATGTATGTGTGAATAATAGAGTTTTTTTTAAAGAAAATTCAATAAACTTAGTTATATAACATTGTTGTTTGTTTTTAATTCAAAAATCACTTTAATGGTGTTTTGCCTCTTTGAAATGGACATATAATAGGCTAACTCGCGACTTATGTTTCTTTTTGGGCTTTTTGAGTTACTTCGTAGAATGGGAAAAAAAATTCTATGAACGATAACTAATATTCATGAGTCCGGACTGAAACCTAATCTTATTATATAAAGTTCAATGACAAAATTTCTTATTAGCGAGATCGTGACACGTGTCAAAAATATTGATAAGATGTTGACACGTGTCAATATTAATAAATATAGAAACAAATTTGATTTTTATTATTTTACTAATCTACATGAATTAGAAACAAATATGATTTTACTAATTTACTAATCTACATGAATTAGAAAGTCAATTTCAATATCAATATTGTACGGTTAGAAACCAAATTAACATAAACAATATACTACTACCAACTTCGTATTATATACATAATCTACTATAAATTTAAAATTAACATAAACAACTTTCGTATCTTATTATAGTAGAGAATTTAAAATAGTCTATTGTTTTCGTGTCTTTTATGAATTAGAAAATCATGAACACCAAAAAGACAGTTACAAATCATGAGACATCAGAAAACTATAATAGCAAAAGAAAACGGGGTATCATGAGTGATGATCAGATTGCTATGGTGGAAAAAATACTTAAAATTTATTAAAAAAAAAATGTAAAAATTCAAAACCTACCATAAAAATGTTTTATATAAAAGTAAAATAGGAAAAAGGAAACCTGATTTTATTTAAAATATTTAAACAGTTTTAAAATTTAGAAAAAATCATTATAAGGAAATTATATATATATATATAATTTGAAATTATAATCTTATTTACTTATTTTAATTTTAAGTTGCTAATTTTACAAGAAACAATATTACTTTTTATATAAGAAAAAAAATGATTGTGAAAATTATACAATTAATTACTGTTTCTAAAAAAATGTAAATACTCACCTTTACACAAAGAAAAATATTGTTGAAAAAAAAAACATGAAAAAAAATAGATTGTCTCATATTTTTTTCACCAATCAAATAATTAATAATAAAATATATTTGTGTGTACAAATACACTTTTAGTGGTGATGTAGATAGTAGATTTGTAAATGGATTTACATTAGTGTATTATAGCAAAAAAACAATTATTTTCTATAATTAAAAGTTTATCTCTTTACTTTTATATATTGTTTTTACTTACGAAAAGAACTCAATATATATTCTTTGTTAAATTTTATTTTATTTTAATAACTTTGAACTCATCTACATCTATTTTCTTTAACTAAAAGTGTATCTATTTACTTTTTTTCAATCAAACAATTAAAAGGAAATTTCTCGGTTAGCTGCCCAAACCGGAGGGAAATGATTTACAAAAGAAATTTCAGAGATAAGACAACACGAAGCACGGGCAAGACAATCCGCCTTCGTATTTGACGCACGCGGGATCCAAGAGATGTAGAATAGTGGGAAAGACTCCATCGAGTTAAACTCATCACCATAGTGAGTAACTTAACACAATCAGTCTCAAAACGTAGACAAGCGATCCCTTCAACACGTATTCGCTCAATGGTCCACAACAACGTTTTTAACTCCGAATGAAGGGGGAGGGGCTCTGTTTTAGACACTTGGCCCCCAACAACAAGGTTCGCTCCTCACCAACGCAATACCACCAGCCCAATCATGAATGCACATTGGTTGCTTTTCAAGAACCATCAATCTGACAACAAGGTGAATACGAAGATGGAGCTGACATGACTGTCGTAAAAGAGAGCGCCTATTCCCAGGCTAAATTATCGCCCAAAGTCTGAGTAATTATATCATTCGCCTCTATCTCTTAACCTTGATTTTTTTTAAGGCCTTCCAGATTGCCCATAAAATCCATGGTAATTGAAGAAGTTGATCAGGATCACCCTGTTGAGAGGCGTCCCTCCAGAAAACAAAATCCAAATTCGAGCACACCGACTCATATGGTAAACCTTCTGACAAGACCAGGGTCAGAGATAAATCTCAAACTTCACACGAACGAGGACATTTAAAATAAAAACGTGAATAATAGTTGCAATCATAGAGTCGCATCTTTTACATCAAATATCACATTGGACACCTCGGTGTATCTATTTACTTAATAAAAATATTTACTTTATATTCTTTGATAAATCTAATTTTATTTTAAAAATTATAAACCCGCACATCGGGCGGGTCCTAATCTAGTTTTATTATAAAATAAAATAGTTTTGAGATTTTAGTTAAGAAAAAATACCTAAAATGACTCTATGTAAACTGTTCAGTATCCTGACCACACTTTTAAAAATCAAGAATAATTAAAGTTAATATACAAAGTTTGGTATCTAGACAATCACTAAATCACTATAGTAGTTTTCAAGTCCTTATAGAAAAAAATTCTTGAATCTAATTCTTACATTAATAGTTTCCACCGCACTTTGTAAAAGCGCAAATTCTCAACCACAAATATAAGATTCTAACGAGTTTTAAAAGTAAAATTTCTAGAAGTGTCACAACAACAAGATTTTGACCTCATTTAAGAAGCGGAAAGCAAAATTCTGACAAAATTTCGAAGACTACGATGAAGTGACCAACAAATTGTTGACAAAGCAGCCCAGAAATTGTGGGCTTTATAGACTTATAACTTCCAATAAGACTAAAAGATTATGAAACCAAAATTCATCAATTCCATCTGAAACCTAATTTCGTTATTTTATTATGAAATAAAGTATAACTCTATCTTATCTTTATCAGTTTATTTTCTCACCACACCTTTTAATTCAAAAATCAGTAGATAAAATACGAAGATTGGTATCCACACAAACATTATCTTAGCCACATGAATACGAAGATAAAATCACTATGTTAGCTTTAAAGCTCTTATGGAAAAAAATCTTCGAACCTAACTTTTATCTTATTTGTTCATATTTTCCATCACACACTTTTACTTTTTAAAAGCCTAAATAGTTCTGGAACATAAACAAAAGATTTCAACAAATTTTAAGAGTAAAATTTCCGGAAGCGCCACACCAACGAACTTTCAAGAATTTCCGATTTTATTTAAAGAAGCGGAAAGCGGACTCCGACAAAATTTCCAAAGCTACGGCAAAGCGGGCCCGCGGATTGCAGATTTTCTCAGTTTTAAAAAGGACTAAATTAGTGTTACTAGCTCACTTCTTTGCTTCATCTTCCTAGATCACACAATCTAAAATCAACTTCTTATGCATTGTTTTACCAAGCTTGAAAACTGTGATTTCTGATTGTTAAAATTGATATGTGTCACGATCTGATGAGTTACTAACTTTTTATGTGATTTCCGATCGTTAAAATTGACACGTGTCACAATCTGATGAGTTACTAATTTGGATATTTAATCGTTAAAACTGACATGTGTCACGGTCTAGTAAGTTTTTAACTTTTATCTCTGATCGTTAAAACTAACACGTGTCACTATCTGGTGAGTTACTAACTTTAAGAACCAAGCTTTATAAAATAAGATTTTCTCATCACACATTTTTATTCAAGAATTAGTAAAGATAAAATACAAATACAAAATACTAAATTACTATGTTAGCTTTAAGGTTCTTATAGGGAAAAAAAAAACTGAATCTAACTCTTATCTTATTTGTTCATTTTTTCACCGCATACTTTTACATTATAAAAAACATAAATATTTTTTCGAACATAAACATAAGATTTCAACAATTATCAAAAGTCAAATTATCGGAAGCGCCACATCGACAAACTTTCAAGAGCCTTTAAGAATTTTTGATCTTATTTAAAGAAACGGAAAGCAGACCTCCGCTTTGAAATGTAAACTAAAGACATATTTATAATTTCAGTTTATACATCAACAAATTATGTATGTGTGAATAATAGAGTTATTTTTAAAGAAAATTCAATAAACTTAGTTATATAACATTGTTGTTTGTTTTTAATTCAAAAATCACTTTTGTGGTGTTTTGCCGGTTTGAAATGGACATATAATAGGCTAACTAGCGACTTATGTTACTTCATAGAGTGGGGAAAAAAATTATTGAACGATAACTAATATTCATTAGTTCAAACTGAAACCTAATTTTATAATAAAAAAATAGTTTGAGACTTTAGTTAAGAAAAAATACCTAAAATGACTCTATTTTTTAACTGTTCAATATCCTGACCGCACTTTTAAAAATCAAGAATAATTAAAGTTAATATACAAAGTTTGGTATTCACACAAATAATAAATCACTATAGTAGTTTTGAGGTCGTTCTAGAAAAAAATATTGAATCGAACTCTTACCTTAATAGTTTCCACTGCACTTTGTAAAAGCGCAAATTCCCAACCACAAATATAAGATTCTAACGAGTTTTAAAAGTAAAATTTCTAGAAGTGTCACAACAACAAGATTTCGACCTCATTTAAGCGGAAAGCTCTTTCCCCCCCCCCCACAGAACTGAAAAAAAAAAGACCCGAGAGCTAGAGAGCGAAAACCCTAGTCTCAGAGCGCCGCCCCTCTTCTTTTGTTCCGTTCGCCTCTCCGTCGCCCGAGGCTTCGCCGGCGGTGTGAGAGGGCTTTGCTCTTTCTTTTTTTCTTTTGTAGTGGTAGGGTAAAAAGATTCGTCCTCCCCTTCTCCGGCGGCGCAAGGAGTCTCTCCTCTGTTGCGTTGATTCGGTGCGACGGCGGATGTTACAGAGAGAGATCTCGTCTCGTCTCTCCTCTCTGGGAGTTTGGTGGCGGGTTGAAGCTGCTTCGGATGGTTTTCTTTGCAGTTTCAGGGCAGCGGATCTGGGTTCTTGAGTCGCACCCCATGCACCCCCATCCCTTCGCCGGAGATCCTTGCTAATCGGAGGCTTTCGGTGGAGTGCGAGTTCTAGAGTCGACCGGTTGTTGGGAGGATCCGTTGGATGTCGGTGGCCAAGATTTGAGGTTATCCTCAAAGCTGGTGTTCTTGAGAGCTTCCTCAACCTCTGGTTTCAGTCCGGCTACGAAGTGAGACAACAGACAGATGCGATGTGGCCAACCCGAAAATGCATCGTGAAGTGAAGATTTGCTAATCTGTGCTTCATTCTTATCATTAGGTAATTAGCATTACGGACTTTGAATGATTGTTCGGAGAAGTCTCGGATCATGCTGGTTTTGTTTCGCGTCTCTTAGCCGGGCCAGTCGGATATTTTGTCAGTTCTTGGCTTAGGATCAGAGCAATGAAAGCCGGAGAAACCAAATCTTTCTATTGTTGCGCCTATGGGTGTTGATGCTATTGGAACAAGTACTACACGCATATCATGAGGTTCAAATAGCTGGATTTGTTTCTGGATCTTCAATATAGATTTGGTATTTTCTGTGTTAGTAGTTGTTTTCGTATCATAGGGTTAATTTTAGGTGGTTCAAGAGATGATTTCACTCTGATTTGTAGAGTGTTATCTATCTCATCGTGGTAAAAAAATGCAATAGTTTCTCGGTCGGGTAGTGTTGGATCCGCTAGTGTTTCAGGGCGATACTAGATCGAACCATTGCATTTGGTCTAATTCTGTGGAGGAGAATATTATGTATCTTGAATTTGGATGTATACCTTGGTTAATGAAGAGTTGAAGTTGAGCCAAAAAAGAAGAAGCGGAAAGCAGACTTCTGACAAAATTTCCAAGACTACAATGAAGTGACCCACAAATTGTTGACGAAGAAGCCCACAAATTGTGGGCTTTCTAAACTCATAACTTCCAATAGGACTAAAAGATTATGAAACCAAAATTCATTTTTTCTCATCACACCTTTTAATTTAAGAATCAGTAAAGATAAAATACGAAGAATAGTATCCACAAACATTATCTTAGCCACACGAATACGAAGATAAATTACTATGTTGGCTTTAAAGTTTTTATGGAAAAAAATCTTCAAACCTAAATCTTATCTTATTTGTTCATATTTTCCATCACACACTTTTACTTTATAAAAGCATAAATAGTTCCGGAACATAAACAAAAGATTTCAACAATTTTTATAAGTAAAATTTCCGGAAGCACCACACCGACGAACTTTCAAGAATTTTTTATCTTATTTAAAGAAGCGGAAAACGGACTTCCGACAAAATTTCCAAAGCTACGGTGAAGCGGGCCCGCGGATTGCAGATTTTCTCAGTTTTAAAAAGGACTAAATTAGTGTTACCCGCTCACTTCTTTGCTTCGTCTTCCTAGACCACACAATCTCAAATCAACTTCTTAAACTATTTAAGGTTTGCTATTCTCTGAATCTGAAGCTCTTGTCATCTGTATCACAAAACCCTAATTCTACAGTTGCTGTAGCGAAGAACCTTAGCAAACGAAATTGCGCTTCCAATGGTATTGTCTTTTTTTCCCCTTTTCCAGGTACACCATTTCTCATGGCAACCCGAAAATCAAAATCTCAAATCTCGTTGCAGGATTACTTGAAATCTGTTGCCCCGACTCAGATTTTATCCGAACGAGGATCAAATCTCGTTGTCATCAACCCAGGTTCTTGCTTGCTTGCTTCCTTCTTCTCCTCGAATTTAGGGTTTTTGAGCTCTATCTAGGGTTTTATTGAACTTGTGTTATGGTAGCCCAAATTCTGATTGGTGCTGGTTCTGATTAGGCTCTGCGAATGTAAGAATTGGGTTGGCTAGGGATGAGAAGCCTTTCAATGTCCCTAATTGTATTGCTAGATACAACACAGGGAAACCAAATGTTGTTGATCAGGTTTTTGTGAATTTTGGTTTTCACTTTACTTTGTATACCTTTAGTTTTCTCTGATTGGTTAAGTTTGAATGGTGTCTTTTTGTAAAATCCCAGATGCTTAACACTCAGGTCACGACGAATCAACATGTTGACCGTGAGAGAGCTTACAATACTGTAAGAAAAAACTATTTGGTTTTCACTTTGCTGCTTCTGTCACTTTGTTGATTGATTTCTTTTGGTTTCTTACTGAAAGGCGGCATCGCTGTTGAAGATACCGTATCTGGATGAAAGTTCTTCTGGCTCTGCATCACGCAAGGTAAGTTGAATAGTTTGGTGATGGTAAGTGTTTTTGCTTGAATGTTTGTTACAAATTGTTCACTTGAGGGAGGTTTTGATTTGTAATTTTGAGTAATGTGTTAAAAAACTGATTGTTCTTGCTTATAAACCTTTGAAAGTCTATTGCAGATGGGAAGAATCGATGGGTTCAATAAACCGAGCACTACAAAGAAAGATACAGTCTTTCCTTGGACTGATGTGTATGAGGACGTGCAGATTTCTCCTGTCGCATCAGGTGTAATTCTAATTTATTATTCTTGTGCTTCAGTTTCCCTCCCTGTCTTACTCGCTTGGTACACTATGATATATTCTTTGGTTGACATTATTAGGATTTGTATCTGCTACATACAGTTGAGTAGATTATACTGGAGTGGTATTTCTCTAGAATACATATAAGCTGGGTGTCAATGTTTATGTTACTTATATACACCAATTTTGCAGAAACTTCTGCTGATAAAGGTGAGGCCAGCGCAACTAAAGCTGCTCCTGATGTTACTGATACTAAAGATGCTAGTGAGAGTAAGCGCAAGTACAAGAAGACGATTTTTGGTGAAGAAGCTATGACAATATCGCCGAACGAGCCATATTGCATACGCCATCCTATTCGGAGAGGTCACTTCAATGTTTCGCCACACTATTCAGCACAACAGGTGCGTTAGTTCCAATATATCTTCCATCTGTCTTTGTAGAAGGGATTTTTTGGCTTCTTATTGGTACTTCTATTTTTTTCAGGTTTGCGAGGACTTAACCGCTATCTTGGACTGGGTTTTACTAGAAAAACTTCATATTTCACACAGTGAGAGATTCTCTTTTCATGCTGTTCTTGTTGTCCCGGAAACATTTGACAGCCGCGGTAAACTTGTTATGCCTACTGCAGCCTTTTTTCCCTCAGTTCCGATGTGAACTATTATTCTAATTTGGCTTCATGGTATTATCAGAAATAAAGGAAATGCTAACTATTGTGTTGGGAGGGCTGCGCTTTAACTCAGCAGTTGTCCACCAAGAAGGTCTGTCCGCTGTTTTTGGGAATGGTTTGTCAACAGCTTGTATTGTGAATATGGGAGCCCAGACGAGTACAGTTGTTTGTATCGAGGTATCATCAGAATACGAGAAAACATCTTTCTGTTATTATAACTGTTTGATATTCTCTGTATGTTCATTTTATTTGGTTTGTAGGATGGAGTCTCATTGCCAAATACTGAAAAGATTTTACCTTTTGGAGGAGAGGTAAGAATATATGTATCATTTCTCTGTTTTATTTTCTCTTGTCCGACATTGCATACTAAAAGTTCTTCATCTAAATATAAAATTTTCAGGATATATGTAGATGCCTTTTATGGATTCAGCGGCATTACCAAAAGTGGCCACAAATCCGAACAGATGTTTTGGCAAAGCCAATCGATATGCTGATGCTTAATCAACTTAAGGAGTCATATTGTGATATTAGAGTTAGTTGGATTTATCTTCGCGGTTTTATTCTTTTGATACGGAATGTTGAAACTAAGATACTTTTTCCATTCACAGGAAGGAGAAGTGGAAGCTGCTGCAACAGTTCATTCTTATGAGGACGGCATGCCAGCTATGCCTCACAAAACAACTCTCACCTCACTTAATGTAAACAAAAAACAAGATCAAGTCACTATTTTGTTAATGCTTCTTAGTCTTGAAAAGCTTTTCCTTTGTTCCTTTCAGGTTCCGCCAATGGGTCTGTTTTATCCTAACCTTCTGGTCCCTGAAGTGTTTCCTCAGCCACCACGTGAATGGTCAGAGTTAATCTTCTCTTATCCTTTACTTCGGTTTAGTTTGGGACCGAGAGAACTCATGTTAAATATTTGCTTATTGTTTAGGTTCCAAGACTACGAGAATATGTTGGAGGACACGTGGAACATGGACTTTGGAGGTGGTGGTAATATGGGATTACCAATGTGGGATAGTTTTGCAGTTTCCCCTTCAAAGCCTAAGAAAGAAGAGAAGATTGGTCTCGCTGAAGCCATTACAAGCAGCATCCTCTCTGCTGGTATATGTTGTGATGCACTCTCCTGCTTTACATAATAAATCAACACCTAACAGAAACCTTTTCCTTTTTTTTTTTGCTGGCTTGTAGGACGCATAGACCTTAGGCGAAAGCTTTTTTCCAGCATTCAATTGGTAGATCCTGAAAACCTTTTTCTTTACACACTCAAGTTTTCGCCATGTATTCCCTTAAAACCATGTGCTACCTGTAACTGTTCATACCTGAATATGTTGTTTTGGTTACCTCTCTCTTGTGGATTCTCAGATTGGTGGTGTTGGTTCGACTAAAGGTCTTGTACGAGCTGTGGAAGAAAGGTTTGTTCGTTTCTTAACCAAAAATTATGTTTTCTAAACATCCAGAAGAAGGCACAACGTTCTTCTATGCACACACCGAACCGTACCTTTTGAAGTAATGTTTGTGTCCCTCTCTCCATTTGTACACTGCAGGGTTCTCCGCACAATACCTCCAACTGAAGCTATCAACGCTGTGGAGGTTCTGCCGTCAAGAACGGACCCAACTTTCGTAACTTGGAAAGGCGGAGCGGTACGTATTGCTTTTATTTGCAACTTAACTATTCTTGACTTTGGGCATGGCACTGAAATGAATTTTTGGAAACAGATATTGGGAATTCTGGACTTTGGAAGAGAAGCTTGGATTGAGAGACAAGAATGGATGGAAAATGGGATTCATATAGGCAGTACAAAGAAGTACAAAGACTCTTTTTACATTGAAGGTCAAGCAATGTACTTCATCAACCCCTAGAGTGTGTATATGCTTAAGCTTTCTCTGCTTTCTTAGCTCAGAATAACTTTTGTGGAGTATTTGATACTATTGTTTAGTTTTTAATTGTCCTAAACTCCTAATTCAGACCAGAAAATTTTATATCATAGTCAAAATTAATTTGCTACAATATTTGGTTTATGATGTATTAAAATTACAAGTTATTTATTTATGAATCAACTTTTTCTCACATTCTGTCACATATTTCTATGATTAATATAATATAGCACATAAAATTATCAGTAAATTAATATATTTAAGAGAAATACCCTAAAATAGAGTAAAAAAATTGAACAAAAAAGAGTGTTAAAAAATTGAATAAGAACTTTGTAGTTTTTTTTTTGTCCCACATCGGGAACACGAGAGAGAGGGAGGGAAGAGAAGGGGTTATATAAAGAAGATGGGCCTTGACGTTAAAAATTAAAAAGGGTCGGATGGCTATTTATGCCACGCTCAGCCTGAGTTAAAAGGGTGAGTGCTGTATGGCAAAATCAAGACATATGGCCGACATTATTTCTGGAACAACCCATAGGGTTGGCTCGCTCGGCCGACCCTCCAATTCTCAATTTGTAAAACATTATTACTCTCTGATCACTACAAAAAATGTGCATGCTGCATCAGTTGATTTTAATTTGAATTAATTTTTTATGAATGATACAAATAATAAAATTTAACATCAATTCAAATAACTGATACCATAGTAATCTTATTTACATCAATTTACTATAACTGATATAAATTTATATTAATTTGCATCACTTTTAAGATATTGATACAAAATATAATTCTACATCACTTAAGCAATCGATATAATTTTTAATTTATATTAACATTACTTAAAAATTGATACAAAATTTACATCAATAAAAAATGATGCTAATTATATCATTTCACATCAATTGTTAAAACCAATATAAATATTTACTTTTTATATCAATTAGACAAAACTGATGTTATTTACTTTTAGTTTGTATCATTTAAGAAATTTGACACTAATAAAACCAACATGCATCATCCTTCACAAATAAAACGTCTATATATATTGATTTATTAGTTTTTAATAATTAACAGATTTTTTAAACTCTATTGATATATCTTAGCTACTTTTTTTTTAATTACAAAATATAATATATATATATATATATAATACTCTCGTTCAACTGTAAGTTCAATGTTTAAATTGAAAAGAAATAATAAATAATAATAAACAATTAATTACAATTATAAATCTTTATAATTTTTGTTATAATTAAATTGTTTAAGATTTCTAAAAAACTCAATTTTTACATAGATTTTTTTTTAAAGTGATGCAAATTAATATAAATTTAATAAAAAAAAAGTAACTATGTAAAACTCAATTTTACATAGAATGAGTATATCCTTAATTTCCATTTTGGAAAAGATGAAAAATATTCTTTTTAACAAGTAATAATTTTAAAAAATATTTCACCATAGAATATAATAATGGCATATTCCTTTTATACAGAAAAAATAAGTTAAATCATTTCCCTTTTTCAGGGATCTTCAATATTTTCTTCTTCAACCTCACGTTCACTTACTTCATAACAGTTATTTCTTTCTTTTCATGCTCCTTTTATTTTTCTGGATAGTTTTTTACTTTCTTAATTTCTTCAATAAATCTACATATGTTGCAGCTTTGATTTCGTTTATCTCAAAGGTTGTGATTACACTCATTCTCATATTTTTCTTTGTTATGAATTTTTGTTTGTTTAAATCATGATTTTGGAAACGGTGAGGAGATCGATATGTATGTAGTTCT
Source organism: Camelina hispida (assembly GCA_023657505.1). Classification (NCBI taxonomy): domain Eukaryota; kingdom Viridiplantae; phylum Streptophyta; class Magnoliopsida; order Brassicales; family Brassicaceae; genus Camelina; species Camelina hispida. Next base: position 30,088,000 of record CP094637.1, read on the forward strand.
ACATATGGTTTGGGGAAAGGTAATGTAAAGTTATTCTTATGCTTTCAAATAATTATTCTTATAGATCTGAAAGTTTTTCAAGAGATATAATCCTTCTAATTTTATTTAAATTTTTGTAGAATGGAGATATTTTGAAACACCATAATAGTTTGGATGATCCAATTAGCCAGAGGCAAACTTCATTAGTCCGCAAGACAATGGAAATGAGGTAACATGGAACAAAAGCAAAATGTGTCTCATAAACGCTGAAGGACTATTGCATCCGTTTTTTTTTTTTTTTTCTGTAAAGGGTTGATGATCATGTATAATATCACAGTTTGAATAAGATTTGATTTACTAATGGTGATTTTATTAACGATTTTAATATATTTTTATGGAAAATTTAATTAATATTTAAAACAGTTTTTGCTATAAAAATAATATTTACAAAAATATATTTTTTAATAATCAAAGAAATTTTTAATACGAAAATTATAAATAAATATATTGTAAAAAATATAATTACTGAAAATTAATTATAAAAAGTAATATTGGCATTAATTTTAACATCACTACTTACAATTGATACAAAAATTTAACATCAATTATAATAATTGTTAAAAATTGTAATATCACTTATATTAACTGATACAAAATTTAACAACATTTATAATAAATGATTCAAAACTTAACATCATTCTTTTACAAGTGATACATATTAACATCTATAACAATAATTAATGCAAATATTTTTAAAACTGATGCAAAATATTTGTATCACCAAATCATAAATCATTTATACAAATGATGTAAAACTTATTTGCATCAATTATACATGATGCAAATATATTAAAAAAAAGTGATGTAGTACAAATTTTTTTTTGTAGTGGATATATCCTACTTTATAATTGTGTGGTGGAATGGAGAGATTATTTAAGAGTTTGCATAATTTATCCGATGTCCTTTTCAGAACTAGAATGAAAATTTTAAATTCTTAGAAAATCTTCCTTTTAGAAATTTATTGGAAGCTTATTTCTCTTTTGGAAGTTTTAGAAATTTATTGGAAGCTTATTTCTCTTTTGGAAGCTTGTGTTTCCATTTTAATATTCCATCTGTCACGTTTTCTTAGATTCTTGGATTAAAACACAAAAAATTAATAAATAACATATTTTATCATTTATGAAAATTTAACCAATAGAAAAAAATAATGTAGAAAATTAGCATAAACTATTTTTTAAAATAGTGCACACAAACAGAAAACCTAAAACATTCTATAAATTGGGACAAAGGGAGTATTTGATACTACAAATAATTTAAAAATGTGAATATCTTTGATAAATCATATATACTAATAAAAAGTAGGAGCTATAAGCTCCTAAGGCTGTCCACATAAGCTTTAAAACATCCAATCGGAATTCGACATGTCACTAATTAACATTTTTAAAATCTCTAGAATTTTCTATATTAAGATATTTTTAAACGACCAATTAGGATTTGACATGCCATTGATTAACATTTTTAAAATTTCCAGAATTTTTTTAAAAGAGGAAAATTTTAAATTTATGGAAATAAAAGAACTATGTACAATATCCCACATCGGCTAGAAATTTTTTAGACAATGGTTCAGAACCATTATAAATAAGATTAACATGCTTCCAACAACGAATGAGCAGGAAAGCTTGATTTATCAGGCGTCCAAGTTTAAAAGTTTTATTCGGTTTGATCCGGTTTTTTATCTGATCAAATTAAACTTCAAAAAGTTTCAAAAAAGAATTATAATATTTAAAATTTTAAAAGTTTAAATATTATAAATATTGAAACTTTTAAAAGTTCTTAGCTTTTAAAAAGTTTTTAAATTTATAATTTTTAAATTTTAACAGTTTCAAAATATTATAAATATTGAAACTTTTTAAAAGTTCAAATATTATATTTCAAACCTTTTAAAAGTTTAAAATATTATAAATATTGAAACTTCTAAAAGTCTTAGCTTTTAAAAGGTTTAAAAATATTATAATTTTTAAATTTTAAATTTTAAAAGTTCTTAGCTTTTAAAAAGTTTTTAAATTTATAATTTTTAAATTTTAACAGTTTCAAAATATTATAAATATTGAAACTTTTTAAAAGTTCAAGTATTATATTTCGAACCTTTTAAAAGTTTAAAATATTATAAATATTGAAATTTCTAAAAGTCTTAGCTTTTAAAAGGTTTCAAAATATTATAATTTTTAAATTTGAAAATTTTCTTAACATTTAAAAGGTTTTTTTAAAAAAATTATAATTTATAAATTTTAAAAGTTTAAAATATAATATATATTGAAACTTGAAAATTTTAAAAGGTTCAAATATTAAAGATATTTAAAATTCATAGAATGTTTTAAAACATTAAAATTACTTAACTTCCATAGAAATGTTAAGACATTATCTCTTCAGATATTGTAAATAGTATTTAAAATAAAAGTAGAAACTTCTAAGGCTGTCCACCTAGGAGTTAAAACATCCAATCGGAATTTGACATCTCACAAAATTAACATTTTTTAAATTTCCAGAACTTTATATATTAAGATATTTTTAAAACGACCAATCTCAATAAGACAACTCAATATTTAACATTTTTGAAATTATGTTAAGTTTCTAAATTAAAATACTTATAAATAAGTGTATTTACAACGTCCTACATTGGCTAGAAAATTTTAGACAACGGCTGAAAACCATTATAAATAAGACTAATATGCTTTCAACTATGAATGAGCAGGAAGCTTGATTTATCAGGCGTCCAATTTTTTGTTTTTTTTTTAAGTTTAAAATATTATAATGATTAAAACTTTTAAAAAGTTCAAATATTATAAGTATTAAAACTTTATAGGATGTTTAAAAATATTATAAATACCTCCATAGAAAGTTTAAAATATTATATTTAAACTTTATAAGAAGTTTAAGTATTATTAATATTTAACTCTCAAAAATTTAAAACATGTTTTTATGTATGACTTTATAGATGATTGATATTGTTTATTTAAAATTATCTTTTGGGTCAAAGGAAGAAGGATTGAGATCGCTAAATCTTGATTTGATGTTGTTTGAGTTAATTTTTGAGGTTTAAAGAAGAATGATCGATGACAAGCACAAGTGTTTTATTAGCTATACATGTGTTCATATTACTTTTTCTACAAGTAATTTGCAATTTTGTAGTATTAACGATTTTGGTTTGAAAATTTTCAACACGTGTGGATCTAAAACCGAGTAAGTATACAGGTGAAAGTATCAATTATTGGGTGCATGTAGTGACTAAGCTGGTCCATAAAATTGCACAAATTTTACGAGATAAGAGGCAATGATTTTGGTATTAGAGTTTGATGGGTTAACATGTTGTGTGGCAGTCTAAAAAAAGGTTTTAAATGATTATTCAGCGGAAGAATGTGAGGAAGCTGATGAGGAAGAGGAAGAAGATGAGTATAATAAAGAACCGGACGGTAAAAGTAACGATGACATTTATCACAAAAATTTGCCAATGAAAATGATGAGAAAGAATATGAAGAGTAAAAAAACAATGAAAATTAAATCACGAAGTCATAGATGGTGGTCAATTAAATATAAGAAAACAAGATTAATTCATGATTATAAAAATATTTTGTTTTTCTGATGGTCAAAAAACGGTTTAGGATATGTTAGATCACCAGTTCGACCTGCCTCGCCTGGACGTCCAATTAATTTCATGATTCTTTTGATCAGATTTGAATTTTTAACAGTGTGACTTTTATATTTTTAAAAGTAAAATTTTTACCAATCAATTGTAATTTAAAATTTTATATAAGCTAATATTTCATAACTTTATCAATCATATATAATTTTTACAAAAATATATCAAATAAACCCATGCGTAGCGTGGGTTCAAAACCTAGTTTTTATATAAAAACCACTCAAACTAACTTTGTGATTTATATATTTTAACATTCTAATAATTTGTTATTTCAAATATGTTTAGAAAAGCAGCAATGACATGAATTATATAAATTTGAAATTATGTATGTGATTAATTGAATTATATTAATTTCCAAATACTTTGAGTCTGATGATCTCTACGGACAAAACATTTTTTTTCTTCATATTTTGTGATTAAGGATAAAAAAAATCCAGTCACAAAAGAAATCAAAGAGTCTTTAATCAAAATATGTTCGAACATCGATTTGAATCAATACATACAATAAAATTACAATGTGTTTCTCTCCTATTATGACACTTCAACTTTTGTTTAACTAGAAGCTGACACATAATAAAAAAAGGTAAGCCAATCAAAACATTTCAATTAATTCACATCAGAGCTCCAACTTGCCACATAAAATTCTTTATTTTATTTTTAATATCATTTTAAAAACACAATATGTATCTTTTTATATAATGACAAAAAAAATTACGAAGAAAATCAAATTATATATATATATATAGAAATATAATGAACATATTTTTCAATATTTTTATCACAGTCTCATCGCTTTATTGTTACAATTTCTCTAGGGTTGAGGTGCATAAATTAAATAAGCCTCAAATCTAACCTACAAATTAATAGAAAATTGAAAAAAAATCAAAAACGTGATAGGGAGATTTCAAACTCTTTATATCAAAAACCATAACACACATTACCAACTTAGCTGAAATTGTTTTACTTATACTATAAACGACCGCAACTACATGTTTGACTTGTTTGGCCTCAACGCCGACTACTAGTATTCAAGAAAGCGCTAGACGGTATGTAGGTGGTGATCTAGCGCCTAAAACGCCTAATTGGACCTAGATGGTTTTTAGGCGGTTTAAACGTTTACAACATAAAACATTATATATAAACTATTATATATAAAATTATGTAAAAATCTATGTTAAAAAAATAAAAAAATTATAAATTATAAACAAAAGTTAGAAAAATACATTTATTTAAGTTACATTAACAACTTATGAAAATTTATAATTAAAACTTAATAATTTAAATATATGTTGTTAAAAATCAAAAATAAATATTAAAATAAAATCTATGTAACTTTAAGTGGTCTAGACAATCATTTAGGCGTCTGCTGAGCGATTAGGGCCTATACGGCGCCTAGGCAGCCACCTAGACCATTTTATTGAACACTGCAGGTTATTCATATATTTTTTAATGAACAAGTGTAAATGAAACCAGCTTACTATTTTTTCATATTGCAACCTAATAAAATACACACAACAATTTATAACATATCCACACATATAGAAAGAGTATATATATATATAGATATATATTTTTTTTGGACAAACAATAGAAAGAGTATAACTATCCCCTATTTAATATTTGGGAAGTACATGACTTATTTTTGTAGACTATATAATAGGTACATATATGATTTTTTGGTTATAGACTTATGACATTCATGATTTAGGTGTACCATAATATATAGGTTAGTTTGATTTTTGGTAATTAGGGATAATATGCATTTAGTTAATTATAGTAACATATAAAATCAATTATAGGTAACATTTAAAAGATAAGGAAATATTTCAACCTAATTAAAACAAATATATGTGATTCTTCTTTCACTTTTATTTGATTTTATATTTATATTATTTTAAATTATTATATAATATATTTAGTTAATAAAATTTATGATTTTTTCTACATATGATGTAATTTAAACTTTTTTAAACGGACATATATTGCTCAACTGATGAATAAAAAAATGTATAAAATGTTTCAACCACATTGCCTAACAAAACTAGGTAAAGATTCAAAGTCATACTATAAAAAAATGACCAAAATGATTCTGAATACGAATGGGCATGAACTTTGATTTATCAGACATTGAAATCATACTATAAATTCATACTTCAAAGTTATACTATTAAAACCAATATAATCAATCTATAAAATATTCAACCTTTAATAATATTATTCTCTTAAAAAATATCTGTTCAACTAAAATTTTGATTGTATAACGAGTAAAAGTTTGAATATTTAAATTCAGTTTCATATATTTATTTTGTTGAATTGTATAATTTTATATATTATAATAAACTTTTTAAATAATTTAATTTGAAGTATTTAAAAATGTTTAATTTGATATTTTTAAGAATATCATAAATATATTATAGATAAAAAATTTAAAATTATAAACACTCAAATTTGATTTGTTATAGCCTGGATCAATAATATGTCACTATAATATGAAAAAATTCCAAGAAATATGATTTCTTGCTAGAGCACGGGTTGAAATTTCAAGAAATATGATTTCTCAGATTAAATTAAAGTTTAGAATAATGTTGTTTGGTTGAGGCTTTTTTGGTCAAAATGATTTTGACAAACATATGTTACATATTTGGTCCTAAAATTAATATGCGGTATATTGTGGGTTAAGTCATAGAATTAACAATCAAAATACAATATATAATTTTAAAAACTAAACAAATCAAATAAAATTAACAAACAGAAATTATTTTTTTAACAAATAAATTAACTCGCAGTGTACCACGGATCAAAATATAAATCTACTAGACTATTTTACAAAATAGATTTTATTTCATAAGTCAGATTCATGATTTCATGGCATAATGTTTTATCCCAAAAGAAAAAGACTTTTAAAACAAATAAAATAATCAAATATATATATATATATATATATATGTAGTGATTTAAATAAAAATTACAAAATATACAAAGAAATTTCAATCCGTGCTCTAGCACGGGTCTAAATTTCAAGGGTCTAATTCTAGTTGTTTCTTTATTCCGGAAACCAGATTTAACAAAGAAAGAAACAATCACACATCTTCATAAAATATATTCATCCCTGATCACCAATAATACCTGCGTTTTGGGTCATCCCAAAGATCAAGCGCAGCATTCCTTGCATCATTCTCAATACGTGCCTCTAGCTGCATAGCTGCCATCTCGTCTCGCGCCTTCATCAACGACTTTATCCTAGAAGCTGGAGAACTCGCTTCTCGCTCTCCGTCTTCGTCTTGATCTTCTTCTTCTTCTTCCTCTTCATCCGATTCTTGATCTTCGTATGCGGCACATGAATGTACATGTGTTCCATAGTCACATTCCTTGCAGTAATACATCCATAAATCTTCTGAAATAGTTTCTTCACAAACACTGCAAGTGAAGATCGTGTCTTCATGACCTTTACATGGTGTGCAATAAAGAAGAGTGAGTGGGTGTTCATGGTCTTCACGGTTTATGGTTTCAGGGATGAACGTGCATCCCACATGAAGATTGTAGTTGCAGTTTGAGCAATGGTAAGTGAATCCAGATCCGTATTGGTCACACGCGTCACATGTGTAGACGGACCGTTCATCTGGTGGGGAATGGAGCAAGGTCAGAGGGTGGTCCTGGTGGGACTTGTGGTGAGTCTCACTAGGAAGGTCGAAACAGGACTTGTGCAAGAAGTAATCGCAGTCTGACTTTATACACTTGAAAGCTTGCCCGATTAGCTCGAGCTCGCAACCAGAGCATGCGGCCTCATCCTCTTCTTTGGCTTTAAAGACACGCAACGGATGGTTGTGGCTAGGGTGCCTCACAGATTGGCGATTAGCCGGTTTGGCCTTTGGTTTTCTTGAAGCCATATAAAAATTTATTGATTAGTGTTTGGTTTTGGTTGATCTGAGGGAGAAGGGTTGTGTAGCTCTATGTATATAGACCAAAAAGTTGTAATTTTTATTGCAAGTTTAATAATTATGCGTTTAGTTTTATTCAATAATCAATATTAATCAAGTTGTTGTATCATGCTGTTTTGCTAATTTATAATGTTTGACATATATATAAGAGACATTTGACATTTGACATTCAAAGCTAAGAGATTCAAATATTTTTAGACGCGCTTCAGTTTTTAATATCTTATGACAAAGATGACTTGTAGAAATAAAAGATTCTCTAAATTCACATCAGATTTCTATTATACCAGCAACTTGGGCATATATATATGTAGAGAGGATAGGCTTTAAATTAGGTCAATCCCCCTAAGTCAATGCTTACTATCTTGTGCAACTTTCATTTAACAAGATTAAACATAAGTTTAAGTATTAAAACATGAAATATTAAGATAGTAAGCATTGACATGAAATATGAATGATATCATGAAATATGAATGATAGTAAACATGAAATATGAATGATATCATATTCTTTTTGAATGGCCACCAACAACAATGCAAGTAAGCAAGTCTCAGGGTTATCGTTATCGTTTATCCTTTTCTTTTTCAACAAACACTCCATTAAATTAAGTTACAAGGTTTTTGGTACTCCCTTCTAAGGAGAGAATGATACAACCAACTAATTTACATAGAAGTAAACAAGTCCACGGTATGTTGCTTAAACAAGTGTACGACATCCGGATCAAACTATAACAAAAGAAATAAGAAACTTGAAAGCTTAATTACAAACAACTAAAGCAAAGATAAAGATGTATTAAAACCGTAAAGATAATGAGATCCACCTAAAAGATAGGCTACATGAAGTGACGGAAAGCTGACAAAGACTAAATTACTGGCTGCAGAACGACAAATTGCTACACTAGAATGCAAAAATTTTTACGGGTTTTTTAAAATGTAACTCGCACTAAAGATGATGAATCATTTATCTTTTTTGTAAGTCACATATTTGTATGAAATGATTCTTTTATTTTTTAGACCTTTTTTAAGTCGTCCTACGGCTTCTCAAATGTTAGAGTCAGTAAGACAAATTGTTATCTATAGTTTGTTTTAAAAGGGTTTGTCTACGCACATACTACCAGTCGATGAGGAGTCAATTTGATGGCTCGAACCGAAATTGATTTTGATTATTTCAATAAACCGAACTTTAAACCTGTTGAAGTTTCTAAGTTCCGGTCGAGGCACAATAATTAGAAATAAACTACGTATCCCGAAACACCGAGTGAATCAAATATACATATCTCTTTTTTCTGTTTATGGTAAATTTGATAAATTAACGGCGAGATTTACAGTAATTTTGGCTCCAAAAAACACCCCGCCAATTTTTTTATTACCCACCAAAACCACTCGCTTCACTTCGCGCCAAAATCAGAATCCCAAAAGTCCCCCATTCCTTTATTTAAAAACCCTAAACCCATTCTCTCTCCCCCCCCACACTCTCTCATCCACCACCATTTTCGCCTCTCTCTCTCTCTCTCTACTCTCTTCTTCATCTCCTTGCCACTCGATTTCTTCCCAAATGGCCATGGTTACTGACGACGACGCGGAGATCCGTACAACCGAATCCCAAGCTGTTTCGAGTTCCGATGAGTGTAAAATCGCTGCTGATACTCCCGATTTTATTGACGGTTCCTCTTTAGTCGTTAGAACAACCACCGGAGTCCGGATCTCAGCTCTATCGTCGGAGCAAAGCCTTGGCGAGACTGATGTTGGTTGCTCAAATAATGAATCTAATTCAGATCCTTCTTTTGGTGTTGTGGTGGTGCCGGCGATTGCTTTACCAACGGCGAAAGAAGAGGTAACTGTTGCTTGTGTGAATAAAGATTTTTTAGAATCTGATTCATTTAGGGCGACGGGTTTAGAGATCCGTGTTGTGAAAGAGGAGGAACCTGATTTGTTGTATGTTGAGAATAGAGTTAGTGATAATAAAAAAGATGAGATGATTAGTGATTTCATAGAGAAGTCTGTGGTTGATATTGTTTCGAGTGCTTCGGGTGGTGATTGTGATGTGAAGGCAGAGGTAGTGGGACCTGAACTGTGTGTTGCGAATCTGGTGGTTGTTAAAGAAGAAGAAGAAGACGAAGAAGAAGAAGAAATGATCGTTGATTCGAAAACGAAATCTGTGGCTGAAACGGTTTCTGATGCCGATTGTGTTAGTGTCAAGGTTAAGGAAGAGCCTGATTTAGGTACACTAGAGGAGAAACACGATTCTGTCTGTACGAGTGTGCTCAGAAAGAAGGATGAGGTGATTGGAGTCCAGGAAGGTGAGCCAAGTGAGATTAATGGATTGTTGCAGGAAAATAAGAAGCTAGAGCAAGAGAATTGTCTGTTATCGTCTGGAGATTCGGATGGTTCTTCAGCTAAAAGAAGGAAAATGGAGGTGGAACCATCTGTTCCAGTTGGTTTCAAAAACTTTATACTGGCGCCGACGCCCCTTCGAGTTGTGAAACCAGAGAATTTGGATACCGCTGAAGTTATTGATCTGGAATCAAAGAATCTGAATACCATAGTTAAACAAGAGAGCAGTTATACTCATGTAAAGACGGAACCGGTTGAGGAAATGAAGGTGGAAACTGTGAAGTTGAGTCCGCAAGTGAAAGACATGAAATTTAGTCGTGAGCAGAAACCGCTGTATGTGAAGAAGGAACCGGTTGAAGCGAGAAAGGTGAAAGTGGAAGATGGAGATTTTCCGGTGGAGAAAGATTGGTATTTGGTTGGGAGGTCACTTGTCACGGCTACTTCGACAAGCAAAGGAAGGAAATTAGAAGATAATGAGATTGTGAATTTCACATTTTCCTCTGTTCTCAACTGGAAAGTCCCAAATATTGTTCGTTTCTCTACTAAAAGATGTGGAGAGGTAAGTCGTTTTTATCTTTTGTTACCATGAGTGTTCTTTATAGTTAGCAAGTCTTTGATACTTAAAAAGTTTTTGTTGATTTTGATATATTTCATGTTGTGAAATACTGAAAATTTTGTCTACTTTTACAGAACACTGGAAATTGAACTCTTCTTGTCATACTTTTGTTTGTCGTTAGATTCTTCAGTTGAATAGATTATTAATTGATTGCATTTCTTTGCCTATATGATCTTAGATTGGTAGGCTTCCGATGGAGTGGTCTAATTGGGCTGTGTGCCTTTTGAGATCTGGTAAGGTCAAAATGCTTGGAAGATGTGTAGCGGCACCAACGATGCTTACAATGATGCAAGAAATTATGTTATATGTCAGGTAAATATTGTTTTTGGTTGTGTTAGTTGATCGTCTTGCTTGACTGATAGATTTGTTGGAAACTTATATCGCTTTTCGATTGCAGTTTTTACATTCACAGCTCGATATTCACTGATGTTAGCAAATCCACTTGGCGGATTGGTTCTTCCCCAAACGTCGATTCTACGCTTCATCCTCTTCTCCAGCTTTTCAAGCACTTGACAATCAAACCTTACCAAAAGGTCTGTACCACATTTCTCTGTTTCAATACCTTTGTGAGCTTAGAGTCATGTTTCCAGTCCATAACTTTTCTGTTTCTCATTTATATCTTCAAACAGGCGGAGTTTACTCCTGAGGAACTCAACTCTCGTAAACGTTCGCTGAATTTGGAGGTATGTGTTCCACTTCAGTCCCTCCTTGAAACTCACTTAATGTATGTAGGGTAATTATACTGTTGTGAATTTTCAATTCTTTGTTCATTTGGTGGAAAACTAAGCTATACATTTCTTTGTTCAGAATGACTTTGATGAAAGAGCAGCATTGTTGGCCATAGCGAAAAGAAGAAAAGGTTGTCCACAGTCTCTGGAGCAGAACAAAGATGAAGAAGATGCTCCTGAGTCATATATGAATCGGATTGTCGGCGCTGTAGATTCATATAACCTAGAGGTGTGAAATATGCCAGAAATTTTTTCTTGTCCTCGTAGGAACTCTAATTTTAATATCATTTTATCTTCCTTTCGTTTAGGAAATGGAAGCTCCAAATACACTCACGTGTAACCTGAGACCGTACCAGAAACAAGCTCTCTACTGGATGTCAGAATCTGAAAAAGGAATTGATGTTGAAAAGGCAGCTGAAACTCTACATCCTTGCTGGGAGGCATATCGAATCTGTGACGAGTATGTACTATCTCAAATATTCAAAATGAACAGCGAAACATATATGTTATCTGATTTGTATGCATTTTATTCAGGAGGGCACCTTCAATATATGTGAACATCTTCAGCGGTGAAGCAACAATCCAGTTTCCAACAGCAACACAGATGGCGAGAGGCGGAGTATGTTTCTTGATCATTCTGAATCTTCATCCTAACACTTGTATTCCTCTCTAGTGACAATATTCTTTGCTTGTGGTTTTGATAAAAGTTTAAAAACTTTTTGTTCGCAGATATTGGCAGATGCCATGGGACTTGGAAAAACTGTGATGACAATAGCACTAATACTTGCACGGCCTGGCCGAGGTAATCCAGAAAATGAAGATGACATGACGGCAGATGTTAATGCAGATAAACGCAAGAGGAAGGAGTGTCATACTGCACTAACAATTGTGAAGGCAAAAGGAGGCACTCTTATTATTTGTCCCATGGCACTGTTAAGCCAATGGAAGGTGATTGCCTTGATAGCTGTTTGTTTTTAATCCTTTGATAGTTTTTAAAAAGTCTCATGGAGTTTCACTCTATTTCAGGACGAGCTTGAGACTCATTCAAAGCCTGACACTGTGTCTGTATTAGTTTACTATGGAGGGGACAGGACACATGACGCGAAAGCAATAGCAAGTCATGATGTTGTGTTGACAACTTATGGTGTCTTAACCTCGGCTTACAAGCAGGTTAGGATAGTATTTTGTGTCAATTTTCTGTTCCAAAACACTTTTTTCTTTTCTCTTTTTAGTTGAACTTAAAATTCTGAGATTCATGACATGCAGGATATGGCGAACAGTATCTTCCACAGGATTGATTGGTACAGGATTGTGCTTGATGAAGCTCACACAATCAAATCGTGGAAAACTCAAGCTGCTAAAGCTACGTTTGAGTTGTCCTCACATTGCAGATGGTGTCTGACTGGGACTCCATTACAAGTAAGATACTTAAAGCAATTCGTGAATAGATAATATGAGCTCATACTCTTTTGGCAATAACTGACTATACCTCTCCAATGCAGAACAAACTCGAAGATCTTTACAGTCTTCTATGCTTCCTGCATGTCGAACCATGGTGCAATTGGGCTTGGTATGACGAGACCTAAACCATGTAATTGGTTGCTATATAATGCTTTTTGCTTTAATTTTATCATTCATGTATGTGTGCGTGTCTGTATAGGTGGAGTAAGTTGATTCAGAAGCCTTATGAAAATGGTGATCCACGAGGACTGAAGCTGATCAAGGCGATTCTGAGGCCATTAATGCTGCGAAGAACAAAGGAAACAAGGGACAAAGAAGGAAGGTAGATGATTTTAGCTGTTTGAGTCTTTTTTTTTTTAATGTTCTTTTGCTTGTCTTTATACTTACGGTTCCTCCACTTTTTCTGCAAACTTTCAGTCTAATCCTTGAACTTCCTCCTACCGATGTCCAAGTCATTGAATGTGAACAATCTGAAGCAGAACGGGACTTCTATACTGCCCTTTTCAAGAGATCCAAAGTAAGTGTTATAGTTCAAGGCTTTAAGCACAATACAGTCTGTCATAAGCTTAATCATAATCTGTTTTTAAGGATTTATGATTTCTTGGTAAATGTAATAACATTCTTCTTTGTTTGGAAACAGGTCCAATTTGATCAGTTTGTGGCACAAGGAAAAGTTCTTCACAACTATGCAAACATCCTCGAGCTCCTCCTCCGTCTACGCCAATGTTGTAACCACCCTTTTCTAGTTATGAGGTACAAAGCATAAATACATTCAATAGACTCTTTTATTTCCTTGGAGATGGATTCTAATACTTGAAGATAAATTGCAGCCGAGCAGATTCACAACAGTACGCTGACTTAGATAGCCTTGCAAGGAGGTTTCTTGATAACAACCCTGACTCTGTTTCCCAAAACGCTCCTTCTCGGGCATATATCGAAGAAGTAATCCAAGATTTACGCGATGGCAATAGCCAAGAATGTCCAATCTGTTTGGAGTCTGCAGATGATCCCATTCTCACACCTTGTGCACATAGAATGTGCCGTGAATGTCTCCTTTCTAGCTGGCGGTCTTCGTCTTGTGGTCAATGCCCTATCTGCAGGACGATCCTGAAGAGAACCGAGCTGATCTCATGCCCGACGGATAGTATATTCCGTGTTGATGTGGTAAAGAACTGGAAGGAGTCTTCGAAGGTTTCAGAGCTGCTCAAATGCTTAGAGAAGATCCAGAAATCTGGTTCGGGAGAGAAGTGCATAGTCTTTAGCCAGTGGACTTCATTTTTGGATCTTTTGGAGATTCCATTGCGAAGAAGAGGATTCGAGTTTCTTAGATTCGACGGGAAGCTGGCTCAGAAGGGAAGAGAAAAGGTTTTGAAAGAGTTCAATGAAACCAAACAGAAAACAGTAAGTGATTGGATAGTTTTTCTAACAAACTCTTAAACTCTTGTCTAAATCGAACAGAGAGTTTAAAATGTTATGCTTGTGTGATGTGTCAGATTCTGCTTATGTCTCTGAAAGCTGGAGGAGTTGGTCTGAATTTAACTGCAGCTTCAAGTGTCTTCTTAATGGTACTATTTCTCTTCAAGCTTTGTTTTGAAGTCTTCTTGATATATTTATATATATATATATATATATATAATGAATTGATCTTTTTGGTTTTCTTTCTTAAAATAACTTAGGATCCATGGTGGAATCCAGCGGTGGAAGAGCAAGCGATCATGAGAATTCATAGAATCGGGCAGAAACGAACAGTTTGCGTCAGAAGATTCATTGTCAAGGTAACAACACTGTAAACTGCATTTGTTTTCGAACATGGTTAACCAAGATACTCTTAAATAAATAAGATTTGGGATGATTGTGTGCAGGGTACAGTGGAGGAACGGATGCAGCAAGTTCAAGCGAGGAAGCAGCGGATGATCGCCGGAGCTTTAACAGATGAAGAAGTCCGGTCGGCAAGACTTGAGGAGCTGAAAATGTTGTTCCGATGACAGACGCATTCGTTGTTAGTTAGTTAGTCTTTTGAGTTTAGGAGAAAGGTTTTTATTTTGCTTTCTTGTAAATTATTGGTACAATTTATTTATCTTTATCTACTAGCCAGTTACAAGTTATTTTATCTTTTGCCAATTGGTCGAATCGTATATTGTTTCTATTAACTTTGTTTCAGCACAAGAGGAAACAAAACAGTCGATGTACACTTGAGCAGAATGCACACCGTGTATGGGGTTATGAAACATCAGTAAAAAGTCTGGTTAAGAATTTTCCTCACCGTTTGACAAAAAAAAAGAAAAAAAAAAGTAATTTCCTCACCATTCATCTGCTTTCCATGAGTGAACAGAGCATCATTGAACAAAGTAACTTTTGCAGGTTCTAATGATTTTGTTTTAAACATTCTTTAGATTAGTCCGTGTCAATCTCTGTAATACACGGAATTGCATAAGCTAAGTCATACAGAGATTGTGTAAAGAGAAAAGAAGACCCACACCGGATTAGGTGTGCATATAACATTATAACGTAATCAATGAATGATGTGGCAGAAATTAAGCGAATCAAAGTTACTCGAGTTGCTATCAAATGACACCTTGGTCTCGCAGAGCTGTCCAAAAGATAAAAGATTGTTTATGATGAAAAATACTTAATTTATCTTTCAGACGTAACTATATATAGTTTAGAGTATAGTTTTTAAAAAGTAGGGTTTAGTGTTTAGAGTTTAGGATTTAATTTTTAGAGTTTAGGGTTTAGTTTAAAGATTAAAAGATTAATTTTACTTTTCCTGAAATGTTTAGTAAATCTAATTTTTGGATGATATTTTGGTAACAATACTTTAAAATATGGTATTTTCAATAATCTCTCTTGAAATAAGTGATAATGTGTTTTTTTTTTTTTTTTTAATATATTTTGAGTATAATGCCGTTCATCAACATATTTATTGTGACTTTTTCCGGTAAAAATCGATCGTAGTAGA
This sequence comes from Camelina hispida, assembly GCA_023657505.1. NCBI lineage: Eukaryota > Viridiplantae > Streptophyta > Magnoliopsida > Brassicales > Brassicaceae > Camelina > Camelina hispida. The sequence continues at coordinate 30,103,708 of CP094637.1, forward strand.
CAAACCATGCAGTCAGTGGAGACTAAACTATTAAATTCAAAAATTTGGTTATGTGCCGATCAAATTGCGATAAAATGTTGGACTATTACAAGACAAACACAAAATGAATTTTTAGCAATAAAACAAACACGATTGATTTTAAACCACTCCCTTGCCTTTTAATTGTCATCATTCTTGTAATTTTATGGACTAATGGAAGAGTTTAGTTGAGGTTTATTTGGATTTCAGTTTATTGGATTACTGTGAGGATTGACTTAATTATATTTTATGTGATTTCTAATCAAAACTTTCGTTATGTCTCTTTCATTATTTTTTAATGTTCTTGTTTTGAATACGAGAGTATTGTAAGTAAAACTACAAGAGACGAAAAATATATACAGGTTTGCTGGCAAAAAGAAAGAATTTAAATCTACATGTGTATTGTCGGAAACAAAACAAAAAAAACTTAAGTTAAGATAATTGTGAAATCACATGTCAAAAAATTAAATTTTCTATTTCTGATTTAGAAGAGACTGAGTGGGAAGTTGCTAGTTAAATGAACAAGTTCAAATGTAAATCTTACGGAGCATACATTTAAATTGATGATAAAATAAAAATACTAATTACATAGTTAATGGTATGATATTGCTTTGCTTCCTCGAATTAGCTATATGAACTTGCTATTATTGGCAACTTAATAATTAAATCATAGGCTACATTATAACCTAGCTACGTACTAGCTAAATAATACATGACAAAAACGAAATCCACAATTAATATACGGTGATAATTAAATAAAAAAATCGATACAAAAATATACCTTTAAAGAAAAAGCCAAATCATGTCTTCCAAACATGTAAACACACAAAAACAAAAATGAAAACAGACGTATGAATAAATTTGATTTCTTTATCATCATAAAAAACCACCTTATATGCACCCCTAGACATTTGACTGCTCTTTCATCTTTCATCTTCCATCTTCCCTCAAAGTCCTATTTTGGGTTTTTAAGTTTGAACATTTCTTCAAAAAAATATCTCTATATCGATCGAAGCAACTTATATATAAATATGGAGTGTGAGAGATCATCGTCGTCTACGTCATCAGAAACCAGCAGAGCTGTTCGGCACCGTCACACGACGTCGTCGTCGGTCTCCAACGTGACGAGACGAATGTACGAGTGCACTTTCTGCAAAAGAGGTTTCACGAACGCACAAGCTTTAGGTGGTCACATGAACATCCATCGACGTGACCGTCTCAACAAGGCCAAGGTGACAAACGATGCTGACCTGGCACTCTCACAATCTCATAGATGTTTCCACGTGTCGTCTGATCGCGGTGGCTACGAGCATGTAGATTCCGTCGTGATGAGGACGACCACCTCGAACTACATGCAACACTTACGAATCGGCTCGATGGCTGCAAGGAGAGAACACGTCGTCGTTGAAGGAGATGAAATCGATTTGGAGCTGCGTCTTGGCTTATGATCATCAACTTCTTACATATTTATAGATGTATCAATACGTTTTTGGTGTATATTATATGGCTTTCCAGGTTGATATATCTAGGAAAGCATATATGAGGCGTTTATTATGAATATGTCAAGGCCTCAAGGGTAAGATATTTTTGGGTGGTTTATTTGTTTTTGCATGTTTTGTGATCTTTCTATCACTACAAGAAAATGAGTCTATTGTCACATAATATTCCGTCACAATAATATTTTTTTCGTCATAATAAAAATATTGTTACGAATCTGTGACGATTGGTGAATGGTTACAATACAATGGTCACAAATTTTTTTTTGTCACTAAAACGTCACGCGAGTTGCGACTAACTCATATGTATCTATTTTCGTCACCAAATGTAACGATTTATAAACATATCTAAAATGTCACAATTGCTTACTAAAATTATCGTCCCAAATACGTTTTATTTCATGACCAAAATCACGTATCAAGTTAGTCACTATTTACGACGCCACTGTAGTCTCAAAACGTCACACTTAGTGACCTGTTAAATGTTACTTTTCTGTCACATGTATGAAAACTGTCATTCATTATGACAAAACTTTAGTCTCAAAACCGTAATGCATTTTGTTACTATTATTATGTTATAATGTTTAACTCATGACGACCGACCATTAGTGTCAAAATGATTATAGTTAATGACCATCGTCTCCTATTTTTCTTAATATTATTGTTTTATTAAATTATTGTCACAATGATACATAAGATATATATTTATAATTACAAAAAAACTTATTTAATAAAAGAATTTTATTAATTTATAAATTAAAGTAAACAAAACAAATATCAAAAGCTGGAGTATTATTAATAGACGAAATAAAGCTAAACCAAACTTAATTAACTAGCCACTCCATTGGGAACTTGTGAAGGAATAGATGTTTTCAATGTCAAGTGTTTGAGACATCATGACTTTTCCATTCATTTTCAAGTTCTTCAACTCGGTGGAAACACTGATGAAATCATCCAAAGACATAAAAATCCCATTTTGCAGCATTGTTTTGATATTCCAGCAATCTGTAAAAAAACAAGTATATGAACATTTTCAAACACAAATAAAATAGTAATTTTTTAACTCAAAAAATATGTAACTATACATAATTTAATCTTTAAATATTACCTTAACATAAATTTCATATTTCTCCTTTTGGGTTAGACTCTATTGCCAATCCCTGGCCATTTGAAGACTCTCTCTGTGAAAAGAGTTCTTGCACATGTTCATCGATTTTTCCTACAATCACTCCATCTAAATATATACGTAGATGGCATCGATTCGATTCCTTTATAATAAGATATAGATCGATTAGAATAGTCAAATGAAAAAACTATATATACAATTATATACATCCATTAGATTAGTCAAAATCAAATCACTCCGCAAGTGTATACGATAATGATGCAATATCTTAGTAAACAAAGTGCTGGAACATGATAATAGAAAAAGATAAAAATAGAAAAGGATAATTTCAATGATCGATTGCATAATATAAATCTAACAATTAAATAAAAAAGATGGGCACTAACCTTTCGTGAGAACGAGAGAAACAAAGCGGCGAGAAGAAAGAGTAATAGAGTTATCAATTAGGGTTACAACTTAAGAATTAGGTATATTTTCTATATATAATACAGGTGAAGTTTTTAGGTATACTAATAAATAGTTTAAGAGGGAAATTCCAAAAATTACTAAATATTTTGAAAATCTTTAGGCGCTTAAAATTTTAATTATTCATAAAAATAAAATATTTTCCAAAAATTAAAAATCTAGTATATGGTATCTTAAACTGCTTTGTTAAATTTAATTAAAATATAAAAAAATTATTTAATCATAAATTCAAACTGCTTGTTGACAAAAAAAAAAAAAAAAAAAATCAAACTGCTTAAAAATAATCATAATTCCTTACATGTTCTAGTAACCAACTTGAAAATTCTTTTTCTCTAAGCTAGGTTAGATTATCTCCACTTATGGATTAGCAGCAAACATGAATTTATTGACAACCTACATAAACATATTAATTATTAAGAACATAACAATATTTTATGTTTAGCCACTAATTAATGAAAATATAACATGTTTTTCATGTACCTTTCAAATGATTTTAACAAAATTTATTCACAATTTTTTTGTTTATATTCATGTTGTTTCATAGATTAATTAAGTGGTGGACATGAGATGGATAGACATGAAGTAAACTTATGAAGGATATTTAACTATAATTTAAAATAGTTATCTACTTTATAAACAATACAATCATTTTCAGTTTTTAAGGATTATTATGAAATGTTCAAGATGTAATTGATTAGTTTAGAAAAGAAAGTTTTTAATTAGTAGTTTGTATTTTCCTTAATAAAATACAATGATCATTCTCTATGTAAAAGTATATTTAACTGGTTAATCAATGTATGTTTGATAAAAAATATCATAATACCATTACAATAGTTATGACTTTAATTATCGTAACAATTTTGTAAATGTTTGAGACAACTTTTTCATAAGTTAATTTGTAACCGTAGTATTATGACCAAACAATTACGAACTTGTTATAATTTTTTTCTTCCTAATAAAGTATCTAAAAAGTCACAAATGTGTGACAAATAATTTTGTCTTAAATGAACGTCACTATTTGTGACTACATATTTGTAGTAAAACCTTCATACTTGTTACAACAATTAATATTGACACTATTTAGTAGCTAATAGTGACAATTTATAGTGACGACTTAATCCGTAATAATATTGTGACGAAACAATTACGAAATTATGATAAAAAAATGTCACAACATAGTATCTAAAAGGTCACAAATTTGTGACAAATTTTTTTGTCTCCAACTAACGTCACAATGACCCCTTTTTCTTGTAGTGTATGATATATATACACATTTACTATAGGGTTTTTTTTTCTTGTATGAATGTATAATTATATCCACACAAAAAAAAAAAAAAAACTGTTTTACAACAAGTGTAACAAAAGGCAAACGTTTTAGAGAATTTTGTTATGTTCATAAAATTAGAAGTCTGATCTATCCCATGATTTGTTTACAACTTCGGAATTTAATTCAAAAGTTACAACATTTTGCAAGATTTAGAATAAACCAATCATAATAAGAATTAAAATAATTGGTCTTCCACCACCACATCCGCAGTGCAAATATGTGGCTTACATCGAAACCCATCAGCAAAAGTATAAAAAATGAGCTAAGAAACTAATTTTGTTTGAGTTCACACAGTGGAGAAAATACTATTTTTTCGCGGCTATGATGTGAAGAACAGGCGTTTGGGATGACGGCCACGGCAAATACGAATCTGCCTAAAAGATATAGCCATGAATGGATGTTGTTTTCTAATTCAGTTTTTGGATTTGGTTTTCAGTTTTGCATTTTGGATTTTGTAAAAAACCAAAAACTCTTCCAAAATCTATAAAACATTCAAGGGCTATAAAGTTTCACATTGCCTAGTTTGATCTGCATGACTCTTAGTTACTTGTGCATGTCACTTACTCATAGTCTTATATATATGAAACAATTGAGTTATCATATCTTTTTTGTATTCTCATGACTGTTGTTGGTGACATTAGTGCATGTCACTTAACAATGATCTTATATGAAACATTAATTTGAGTTATCATGTATTTTTGTATCACTCTTGTTAATTTAAATGGACATCTCACCTTAAGGATTGTTCCCCACTTTCACCTTAACATTCATTTCCTCCCCTTGTTGTTTGCTTACGAGAAGCTTTTTCTCAAAAATGCAAACATGTACAAAATTTTGTAAGAGGGGAACGACAACTATGATCTTCTTAAAAGGTAGTTTCGTGATCTATGAGGTTAGCAAACTAAGGGCGGTTTGTGCTTATTAGGTATGAGGTTCTGGTTTTGGAAACATGGTGTCAAAAGGAGAGGAAATGGCTGGGCTTAATAAAGAAGAGTGAAGAAAAAATAAGAGAAGAGAAGAACGGCAAGAGTAAGAAGTAGTCCTGGGCATATAATCCGAAACCGAACAAACCGAACCGAACCGATAGAAAAAAACCAATTTGGTTCGGTTTCGGTTTCTCTGATAAATCTGATCGGTTTTTACATTGATTGTGATTCGGATTTCGGTTTTAAACCGATCCGAACCGAAATCCGACCGGTTATCCGATAAACCGATTTCACAATTAAGTTTTATACGTTTGGATTTAAAGATTAATATTATTTTTGTGCCTATTTTTGGACCGAGCCCATTAACTATTAAAGTATAAATCGTAAACGCTGGAAGGGGACTCGAACCTGAGGGGCTAAGCATATGGGTCACGCACTAAAGCCATCTAAGCTATCGGATTTTTGCGATTATAATTTCCGAGTAATATATATAATGTTCGGTTTGAGTTCGGATTTTAAAAAAAAATTGAAAACCGATCCGAATCTGAACGAATCTGAGCCGATCCGATCCGAAAAGTAGTCAGATTCTAAATGGATTCTATACATCCCAATCTGAAAAATCTGAAATCCGAAAAATCTGATCCGAAAATCCGAATGTCCGGGTAAAAAAGGGATGTTTAAAATCCGAATGCCTAGGTAAAAAAGGGATGTTTAAATAACGTATGTTGTGGACACTTGTCGAGGACGGAAAAATCATGTCAATGGATTCCTTAGGGTATAAACTCTAGTCTTGAAAAGAAAGAGGGATGGAATTTTAGCAGTCTTTGGTATAGGTAAAAAAGGAATAACAACATCTTGTGGGTGCAAATCCTACAACTTCACAAATAATTGTCTTAATCTTAAACAGTCCACAAATCGGATTTAAAAGAAATTGACCTAAAAAACATGTGTTACAAACAACTCCCCCGTAATAGTAAAACTATTACCAAACAAAAAGCTCTAAAAAAAAAATCAAAACTCAAACCCGTGTAAACCATAAACCCTAAAACATCATTATTAGTTTAAGAAAACTCTGACTAATTATTGCAACAAAAAAATAACAAACCCAATTCTATAGAAAAAAACGTACGAATCAAACCAAATAATTTAAAATTTTGTATAAACTAAAACCCATGAGATCAAGAAACAATCAGATGAACACATCCCTTATTGCTTACGTCTTCATCGTCTTCATCTTCACTGCCTCCCATATCTTCTCCACCAAAGGTCACCATCTCCAATTTTCTCTTGTTCACAAAGACTCTAATACGAAAGCGTTAATTTAGATCCATGAGGATTGCCTGCTCTGATACCATCTAGAAACTAGAGAAAGAATTTCAAAGAAAATATTTATTATTATGTTGTTGTCTTAATCAATGATAAATGAATTTATAGAACATCCAACTTTTAGAGTTTACAACAATATTAGGATTTATAATAACCAATATCAATACAACCCAGCATGGACTTTTCGGCCTATGCACCAATAGTATCTCTCATGTTTATAAGATTTTAAAGCATATTTTCTTATAGTTTTGAAAATTTTACCATTTTGTAAGATTTTATAAGATTTTAAAGCACATTTTCTTATAGTTCTTTCTGAGTTTTAAGAATTAGATAACAAAGAATTAGTTATTTAAGGATGATGTAGAACAATATACAAAGCAAGAACTCAAAGAAAAGGAAGAGAGGATCACAGTGATGAAAAGACCAGAAATTTGGATCAAAAGTGAATCGAACTCCTAAATTTAGAGATGGATCCAAAATGAATTTTACCATCATATTACAACATTCTCAACCATGAAACAAATACATTAAATAAAACTTCGATTCTTTGAACTTAAGAAATTTTATGTATTCTCTTAATTATTGTTAAACTTTACAACCAAAATCTATGTAAATCAATTAATCATTCGAGAAGCACCATTTTTACTAACAGATTAACATAAAATTGCTTGCATTTGTCTCCCATTTTTTGTTCCCATAGAAAATCGGCTTTAATATGTTGTACTTGACGATATACTCCTTTGATTCTCAAAGATCTTGCATTTTGAGCATTATTAAGAATAAATTATATTATATAAAATTTGATTTTTTGATAAAAATTTGACATGTGATAATTTTTATTTATTAATTTAATAGAAATATCAATCGATTAGATTTTGATCTAGCTCCTATCTCAATATCCAATCAGTCTAGTTTTCCTATCAGCGTTGGCTCTTGGGATGTTTCGCCTGGCGGGGTCTTATGGGCCGGTGGTTTGAGTTCAAACAGAGAACCAACAACCATCTATGGGGATCATAGAACAAATCCTTACACTACACCCATATAACTAGCGGCATCAGGCGTACTAATCTTCAGTTAGGGAGAATGGCACAGAGTTTGATGACAGATGAGTTCCCTCACCTTGGTATCACCAACGATCTACTTGAAGAGGAACGCAGTTCAATGGACAGTAGTGTATACTGTGTACCACAACAGTTCATCAACCAGTACTCATATCATGGCGATGCAGATCTCGGGATTTCTGGCAAGGCTAAGAGTTACAATAATAATGGATTTCACCAGTCTTACAGTGAATACATGCCATATTCTGTTTCTTCTTCGCCATATGGGAATGGGAAAAACAAACACAAACGCAATGGTAGTTGGCGAACATGGAGTTGTCTTTACTGGCTATGAGGAACTAGGACTCTGCATCAGCATATATTTACTCTTACTTTGATTTAGATTTCATCATACTTGAATATGTGAAATAATCCGAACTTTTTTATATATACAGTAATAACTAATGATCTCGTACTCACTAACATCCTAACCTCAATCCAGTCAATAACATAAACCAATATCATTAAACGAATAACCAACAACATTCCAGGAATGCCAATAATCATTAAAAAAAATCATAGAACCAGCAATCTAAACATTCGTTCTAGACAATATTGTTCCATTCTAGCAACCTAACAAAAGCACATAACAAACAATCAAACCTCTAGAACATCTTCCTCTTCATCGCCTTGATTCCACGATCACACTTTGCCTTTACCTGCACCGCAACACAAAAGAGATGCATAAGTATTTCTAGGCAATCCTCCCATCTATTAGGTTATACACACAAACAATAAGATCTCCACATGCCACAATCAACAAACAACAAAAAACCAAACAATACACAAAGGTGAAACGAAGACATTCCCATGAGTGAAACGAAGCAACATGAGTCACGAAAAGCACACAAACACCCAAAGAAATCAATAACACAACTCATGGAATCACAAAAACAAAGATCTTAGCTTAGATAAGTCATGGTCATTCACTCACCTTTGCAAAACAGAGAGATTTACAACACAAACAACTAGAAAAGAACCACAGCAAGCTCCTTCCATGTACTTAGCCTCAAATTTCTACTCACAGGTAGATATCTCACAATAACAAGCAAGGGACTTCTCCAAACACACAGAAAACCCATTGGGAACCTTCTTCTCTCTTTCTTTTCTCTCTGGGACTAAAAAGGCTAACCAAACCCCTTGGACATCGAACTCAGCCTTTAAAACGAGAAATTAGAATTAACCCGAACCCTAACCAGGTTGACGCTGTCGAATGACACCTCTTATGGTGTCGATTAACACCATCAACCAAAACTTGGTTCACGGGCGTTACAATTTGTCAGTTGGAATCAACGAATATAGAGACTTAAAGTCATCAAAGGGACTCTGAGTAGCATTGGGTTTGGGTTTAAGGAGTGGCATTGCAATGTAAATTTTATTATCACATAAAGATGGAAAGGAGGAGGGGAAAATGTCATTTAAACAATGAACTTTCAAATTTGGAAATTTAAATCATAAACTTTGTTGTAGATTATTTTAAAAAACAACTTTTATTGACTAGTTCTTTTAAATGTTATGTTTCGTTGACCAAGCCAAAAAAATAAATGACATTAGATTTGATAACTGAGTAACTAACAACATTACTTTATCCTTAACCACTCTGTTAACAACAAAACGACGTTGTTTTAAAGAAAATTTTAATTCAAAAAATATATCATTTTTGGCTTCTACGTTTTAAATGGATCATTCTCTATATGTTTTTCTATTTAATAGTAACAATTTCTAAGAGCATCACCATCGGTAATTCTCAAAAATTAGATTTTCAAATAATATTTGAATATAATAATATTGTTTAATTTAATTTTGTATGTTTTTAAAAAATCAACCAATATATAGTGAAAGGGAGGTCTTGAGTGTCTTTAGAAATTTCGGCAGAGATTTTGTCTCTTTTTTCTCAAATTTTTTTTATTGTTTTTATTGTTTTTTTCTTAGTTTAATGGATGACCAATGGAAATGATCTAAGTTAATTAATCATCAAATTAAGTTTCAGAGCCAACTTATTTTAACTTGGAGTATTAGATTAATGTATGAATGTAAATGAAAATGAAAATGACAATGAGGCTGTGGACCTGAGGTAAGAACTATTCAAATATGCTGTTTTCTTTTCCGCAAAAAAAAATTCATTGATAAAAAAATGTATACATAAAATTTAGATATATATATATATATATCTTATTATATAAAGTTCAATGACAAAATTTCTTATTAACAAGATCGTGACACGTGTCAAAAATATTCATAAGATGTTGACACATGTCAAAAATAAATATAGAAACAAATTTGATTTTTACTATTTTACTAATCTACAAGAAATAGAAACAAATTTGATTTTTATTATTTCACTAATCTACGTGAATTAGAATCAAAATCTTTACTAAACCTAACAAAATCTTTACTAAACCTTTACTGGATTTTGCAATTTCAATATCTAACCGTAGGAGATATTTTGCAATTTCAAAATCTAACTGTAGGAGATATGTAAGTCCTATTTAATTTGATATTGGCCACGTCTTTTTGTTTAAATATGTCAATTAATTTGATTTTTATTATTCTACGTGAATTATTGTCCACATTTCTAGAAACAAAAAAAAAAGTAAATATTTACCTATCACTATAAAGAAATTGAGCATATCTCTTATTATATAAAGATGTCTACTAAGTTGTATCCCATATCAAATAAAAACCTTGAGTACAGTAGAAAATCATGAACACCAAAGAGACAGTTACTGACCATGAGACATCGGAAAAATCATACTAGCAAAAGAAAACGGGATGTCAATTCTAAAATTATTAAATTTTTAGAAAATAAAAATGTAAAAATTCAAAACCTACCATAAAAGAAAAGATCATTATAAGGAAATATATATATATATATTGAAAATTTCGAAATTGTAATATTGTTATATATTTTAATTTGAAGTTGCCAATTTTACAAAAAAAAATGATTACTTTTTTATATAAGATAAAAAAAAATATGATTGTGAAAATTATACAACTAACTACTGTTTCTAGAAAAATGTAAATAGTCACCTTTACATAAGAAAGAAATTAAGTAAAATATTTATAAATAAAAATAGATCGTTTCATATTTTTTTCACCAATCAAATAATAAATTTAAAACGACTGCTATTGTAACATATAAGATAGGAGTATGTAAGATTAACATATGCGTTTTTGTAACTATAAAAATGTTAAAGTGAATATATAGTAGGTTGTTTAATATGTTCATAAAGACAATTTGTTGGTAGTAGTAAAAAATAATGAGTATATTTTAACAGTAAAATATATTTGTATGTACAAATACACTTCAAGTGGTAATGTAGATAGTAGATTTGTAAATAGATATACATTAGTGTATTATAGCAAAAAAAAACAACTATTTTCTATAACTAAAAGTTTATCTCTTTACTTTTATACATTGTGTCTACTTATGAAAAAATTAAATAAATATATATTCTTTGTTAAATTTAATTTAATTTTAATAAATTTGTACTCATTTACAACTATTTTCTTAACTAAATGTGTATCTGTTTACTTTTCTTTTGCATGCAAACAATAAATTAAAAAAATAATTCTTTTGTTAGTTGCCCAAGCCGGAGGGAAAGGGTTTACAAAAGAAACTTCAGAGATAAGAGAATGCGAAGCACGGACAAGATGATTCACCTTCGTATTTGACGCACGTGGGATCCAAGAGATGGAGAATAGTTGGAAGGATTCCAGCGAGTTGAACTCATCGAGCACGTTGGAGAAAGACGGCCAATCTTTAGGGGACTGAATAATAGAGAGTAACTCAGCATAATCAGACTCGAAATGTTGACAAGCGATCCCTGCAGCACGTATCCGCTCCATGGCCCAGTACAACGCTTCTAACTCAAAATGCAGGGGGAAGGGGCTCCGTCTTAGAGACTTGGCCCCAAACAACAAGGTTCGCTCCTCACGAACACAACACCACCAGTCCAATCTTGAATGTGCATTGGTTGCTTTCCAAGAACTATTAATCTCACAACAAGGTGAAGATATCTGGACATCCGAAGACGGAGATGGAGCTGACATGACCGTCATAAAAGAGAGCGCCTCTTCCAGGATAACTTATCACCCAAAGCCTGAGAAATTATATCATTCACCTCGATCTCTAAACCTTGAAAAACTTTTTATTTATGGTCTTCCGATTGCCCATAAAATCCATGGTAACTGAAGAAGTTGATCAGGATCACACTGTTGAGAGGCATCCCTCCATAAAACAAAATCCAAATTCCAATACACTGACTCATATAGAAAATCCTCTGACAAGACAGGAGACGGAGATAAATCCCAAACTTCACAAGAGCAAGGGCATTCAATGAAAACGTGATTAATAGTCTCAACCACAGAATCACACCTTTTACACCAAATATCACATTGAACGCTTCGATATATCTATTGACTTTTATAGATAGTTTTTACTTAATAAAAATATTTAGTTATATTCAGTTTTATTTTAAAAACTCTAAACCCGCACATCGGGCGGGTCCTAATCTAGTATATATATACGCCAGCATACACTTTTTTTTAGATGAAAGACTTTGGTTTCAAATGGTTTGTTGTATCATATGAGAATAGTTGAAGATTCATCTCAAAATTTACCATTTATGATGGAAATGTAAGAAAATATATATTCACTTCATTTATCCCATTTCATGTTAGATTGATAAAAATAGAAAATAAATTTGAAAAGATATTTCATCCATTAAAAATGAGAGAAACAAATTAAAGAAGAATAAAACATTACTTATTTCAATTTATTCCACTAGAATTTTCCCATTTTTTTTTGGTAAAAGTTTTTTTTCCATTTTAATTATTTTAATATTAACCATTTGCACCTTTTACTACGGAAAATATTTTGATTTGTGGTCAAACCAAACGATGTATACAAAAATACAACTAACCCATTACCCAAAATAAAAGTATCACCACAATCTTCAATTTTATTTACCAATTAGAGACAACTAGAGACCATAATAATCTCTTTATTATTACATTGGCATACAAACAAACGATAATATTCGATTTGATATACTAACATTTGATATATATAATAATAATAATCAACCGATTATGGGAATTTGAACAACGACTCCGCAATCGTTGACCCAAACATAAACACGAGAGCAAATAAAGATCTCGAGAACAGCTGTTCCATCCAAAATGATAACTGCTTTCATTTTGGGGTTCTCTCTTTCGATCACTTCTTTTGCATATTCTCCTTTTGTTCCCATCAGCTCCGGCCACGAGCTTTTACCTGGATCTGTTTATGAATTGATTAACACATAAGAATTGGACCAAAACTTTAAGAGTGACATCACGTAATGATGGTTAAGGATATGTAATATGTATATATTTACCTTCACATATGCTTGTCATCTTTACTTGAGTAAATGTATTGATGTGTAGGTTTACGTGACTATAGTTAGTTCGTATCGTGGGTTCTTCTCCGGATAACAAACATGGTACTTATAGATCGTTGATTCTGAAGATTTCAAGTACATTGGTTGTTCAATATTGTTGGATATTGATATTTCAAGACGAGATAATTGTGGTTTACATTGATGAAAGTCACTAATAAAATCGTAAGCAACTTATTGAAATCAAAAACCCTCGGTCTACAGTCCGCTATATAAAGCAAGTACTCATGGAGAAATCCATCAGACTCACGTACAATACCCCGAGAGCAAACTTTGTGTCTAATCATAGTTATTGTTCCTTGTATAATTATTTAGCTTCCAGCTCGTCATTGTCTACTCGTTAGTTCTCCTGTGAATGACGAGCACAATCTTGACTCGTTTTAGTGACGACCTCACAACTTTTTCGTTAATAAAAGAACAAACTTCACTCTTCCCCCAAAATTCGATATTTATTTAGCGTTGTGCAATTCTCAGTACAAACAAATATTGACTTCCCACGTTTTTTGAATTATAATATAAGATATATACCGTATCGTATTCAAGTCACCCACAACTTACTATATTTTAAACTAAACGAATTCTAATTTATAAAGCAACCGTATCGTGTATATCACAAATAATCGCATCTGCATTCGGATGATGTTGATCTATGTGATGTGGCAAGTGGTAAGTGGCAAGAGGCAACTGTCAAGTTTGTCTAAGGACTAATATACTCTAATAGATACGAAACTCCAATAATCTTATATATATTTTGTTTTATCCGTGTGCTTTCGTTTCTTTAGATCTATTTTGTACAATGGATAACGTCGTTTTATATTTTGTTTTGCGCCGTAGGAGAGTAGTAGACATGGGCGCAGATACCTGTTACTTGCCACGTACCTGCTTTAAAACAACAAGTACTTCGTTGACAACCGGATAATTAATAAGTACTAAACATTTATGACTTACACGTACAAGGCAAAGTATCAAGTCTTAAAAACAAATTCACTTATCTGGCTTGTTTGTCCGTTATTTGCTTTAATATAGGAAATTTTTAATAATTTATTTGAATGTATATATTTATAGTTTATAACTTACAAAAACCAAAATCAGAAAGATAAAAAATAATAATTAGAACTTAGAATGTTTTGTAATCTGTATTATATATGAGATTTTTTTTTTTATTTATGTACTTTGGTTCAAGAAGTATCTTACAAATTAAATAACAAGTCGGATCAAGATGGGTCTAGTTTACTTATAAGTAATCAAATTTTGAATAAGTACATATAACATAAAAGAAAAAGTAAATAAATGCGTAAATTAAAAAGTAAGTTAGACCCATCTTGATCCGACAAATGCACACGCACCGTTCTCTTGTTTGAGCTTAAGAGTCTCTTGTTCAATTAGAGTTTTCATTTTAATGAATGTTTGAGCTTTTGTCTAGGGTAAACATTCCTTCAAAGCAAGAATCGTACCAGTTTAGCACTCTTTTAGCCTTGGTTTGGTAATTTTAAAACTACAATAACATGTTTCTTCTCTTATCGCGATTAGGGTTCTTCTTCAGATCTTCTTCGTTTGCAGATTTGTTCGAGGGGTTCTCTTTGTTTTCAGCGAGTAGAAAGGGTTGCAGTCAGTTGGATTCTAGTGGTCTGTGTTTGGTGGTCAGATGTCGGCTAATTTAGATACGGTGTTAAAAGCGATGTCTTTGGAAGAAGAAGAGGAGGTCCCTTTCAATATGCCGGATCTTCCTGAGTACTGCTCAAGTGAGAGCAACGTCTTTAGTCTGATGGGTAGAGTTCTAAACCAAGATTGTCAATCAATTTCTAATCTGGTCAGAGATCTCCCAAGGAAGTGGCAGTTGTATCACAGAGTAAGAGGCGTGGCTCTATCATACTTTCAACGAATGGACGATAGTGATTGATAGATGGGTGGAGAATCCTACGGAGGATTATCTGAAGTTTCTTCCAGTATGGGTTAAAATCAGGAATATATCACAACCTTGGGGGAAATCATTGGTCAGGTACTCGAAGTAGCCTTTGAACCAGATCAATCTCAAATTAATGATTATGTGAGAGTAAAGATTAAGTTCGATGTTTCCAAGCCTCTCCGTCGCTCAAAGGTAGTAAACTTCAAAGGAGGTCCATCCACAATCAATTTTGACTTTGAAAGAATTCAAAAATGTTGTTTCACCTGTCAAAGGCTAACTCATGAGCAAGGTAAATGTCCGATCAAGCTAAAAGAGCTGTCTGAGCAGAAAGAAGCAAGGAGTCAGAAGAAAAAGAGTTGCCTGCTCCGAATCGTATAATACCTGTTTCAGATCCTCTATTTGGCGTTTTAAGGGATGATCAAGTTGGGATTGACCCTATCACAGGTAGACCAAGAATGGCAGCAGAAGTTATTGATGAAATGAGAAAGTATATGAGAGGCGCAGTGGGTGCTGAAAGGATTGAAAAGATTGAAAATATCAAGTTCTCTCTTGAGGATCTAAAGAATGATCCACTGAGATCCAAACTAGTCATTAGGCTGGAGCCTCCTCAGGTGGTTTCTTCTGATGTAAATAAGCAGAAAAGGTTAATTTTTGGTTACTCAAGTGAGTCGATTCAGTCTGGAGCTGATGGCAATGTTCACTCTAGATTGAGTCTCAAGGTTGACTCTAGGACTTTGGCAAGAGACACAATAATGGAAGCCAATCTGGGGTTTACTTAATCTGATGAAGGGATTTCAGCTGGGCTCTATGGTTCTTCTTTGTATTATCAGGATAATCCTACGGTCTTCAATGTGGGTCTCTCTGAAGCCGGTTGCTCCGGGAATATCCTGAAAAAGCCTAAACAAAGAAGAAGACCATACAAAGCACAGAGGAAAAAAATAGTGTCATTGCTGTTGGAGGGGGTAAAGAAGTTGTAATAGAGATTACACCAAAGAGGAAAGCTGCGGATGAGGCTAACACTACATCAAAAGTCGCTAAGCGCAAAACCAAAGAGGTAGCCCCAAAGGAGGGACTGTCCAAGTGTTAATGAGCATGATCAGTTGGAATTGCCAGGGACTGGGGCGGCCTCAAGATCTGACAATTTCTCGTCTCAGGAAGATGCGTAAAGAACATTTTCCGGAGATCCTGTTCTTGATGGAAACTAAAAATAATAGTAATGTAGTAGTTGATCTGCAATCCTGGTTGGGTTATAAAAGAGTTTTTACCGTAAACCCAGTAGGATTAAGTGGAGGTCCCGCTTTGTTTTGGAAGGAGGGAGTCAATTTAGAGATGAAGTTTATTGATAAGAATCTGATTGACTTCCATGTACAGTTTGGTTATGTGGAGTATTTTGTTTCTTGTGTATATGGTGATCCGATGGTTAGTGAAAGAGCAAAGGTTTGGGAAAGATTGACAAGAATTGGTATCCAAAGATCAAAGGCTTGGTTCATGATGGGCGACTTTAATGACATTCTCCATAATGGTGAGAAGCTTGGAGGTCCCAAGAGAGGGGATGCTTCCTTCCTGCCCTTCAAAGATATGATAGGAAGCTGTCAGATGGTTGAACTATCTAGTTATAGAAATGGGTTCACTTGGGGAGGAATGAGAGGGACATTGTGGATTCAGAGCAAGTTAGACAGATGCTTTGGGAACAAAGAATGGTTCAAAAAGTTCCCTATTTCCAATCAAACCTTCATGGAGAAGAGAGGTTCTGACCATCGTCCCGTTTTGGTCAAGCTCACTTCTATCAAAGAGCCTTACAGAGGTAGCTTTAGGTTTGACAAGAGGTGTTTCAATAAAGAAAATGTTAAAAAGGCTATCACTCTGGCTTGGAACTCTTCAAATCTTAGGAGAAATGAGGTAGTATCAGAGAGGCTCATAAATTGCAGAAAGGCGTTGAGTAGGTGGAAAAAAGAGAACAACACAAATGCCTTGAAAAAGATCTCTTAGTTACAACTCAACTTGGAGATGGAACATGGGTTCCCAGACATCTATAAGTTGAGAAGTCTAAAGAAAAAACTTTGTCAAGCCTATAGAGAAGAAGAGAATTACTGGAAACAGAAGTCTCAGGAAAAATGGTCAAAGTCAGGTGACAAGAACACTAAATTTTTTCATGCAGCCGTCAAAGCAAACAGAAGGAAAATTCGGTTAGAAAGGCTGATTGATGTTAATGGGAATGCTAAGAAATCAGAGGCGTCCAAGGGTTCAGTGGCAATTGCTTACTTCCAGGATCTCTTCACGTCCTCTAACCCAGAATCTTTTAATGAGATTTTCCAAGGTTTTCGGCCTAGAGTAACTGTTACGATGAATGAGCATTTGTGAAGAGTAGTATCGAAGGAGGAAGTGAAAGAGGCTGTCTTTGCCATTAAGCAATCCAGTGCACCTGGAGCAGATGGATTCACCAGTTTTTCTTTCAAAAATATTGGGGAACTATCGGAACTCAAGTCACTCAAGAGGTCCAAGCCTTCTTTCTAACGAGTATTTTTCCTGAGGAATGGAACTACACTCAGATTTGTCTACTGCCAAAGAAATAAAATCCAGAGCACATTTCGGATCTTAGACCAATCAGCCTCTGCTCAGTGCTCTACAAATTATTTCAAAAATTCTCATCAGAAGGCTTAAACCACTCATTCAAGAGATAGTTTCTCCTAATCAAACTGCCTTTCTGCTAGAGAGACTAATTTCTGACAATATCTTGATTGCACATGAACTAGTGCATGGCTTACGAACAAATAAAATCATCTCAAAAGAGTTCATGGCCATCAAATCTGACATGTCCAAAGCTTTCGACAGAGTGGAGTGGAAGTATTTGGAGGCTTTGCTTGATGTTTTAGGGTTTGGTCAACAGTGGATTCTTTGGATTATGAGATGTGTGACCACGGTCACTTACACAGTTTTGATCAATGATCAACCTTTTGGCATGATCACCCCAGGAAGAGGTTTGAGACAGGGTGACCCCTTATCCTCCTTTCTTTTTGCCTTATGCACGAAAGGGCTTACTCATCTTATGAACAAAGCAGAAGCGTCTGTTCTTATGAATGGTATTCAGTTCTCGGTGAATGGTCCCTCTGTTCATCACTTGCTGTTTGCGGACGACAGCTTGTTTCTTTGTAAGGCGGATCAATCTCAATGTAGTGCCTTAAAGAGTATCTTAAAACTTTATAGTGATGCAACCGGTCAGCATATGAATGTTTTCAAATCCTCTATCACTTTTGGAGACAAGGTGGAAGATGATAAGAAGAAGGCATTACAAGAACTTTTAGGCATTTTTGATGAAGGAGGTGCTGGAACTTATCTAGGTCTCTTTGAGTGTTTTAGTGGTTCTAAAATACAACTTCTGGACTACATCAAAGAAAGATTAAAAACAGATTCTCAGGTTGGTTTGCTAGATCCCTGTCTCTTTGAGGTAAAGAGATCTTACTCAAGGCCGTTGCCATGTCGACACCAGTCTATGCCATGTCGTGTTTCAAACTGCCAAAAACGACAGTGGCCAATCTCACAAGTGCTATGTCTGTTTTTTGGTGGAATGTAGTTGAGCATCGCAGAAAAATTCACTAGGTCAGTTGGGAGAAGATGTGCTTGTCTAAAGAGAATGGAGGTCTCGGGTTTAGAGATTTAGAAGACTTCAACCAAGCACTTCTGACTAAACAAGCTTGGAGAATCATACAAGAACCCAATAGTCTCTTTACTCAAGTTATAAAGAGTAGGTATTGCGTTGAGGCTGACTTTCTTGATGCGGGAATTGGGGACAGACCCTCTTTTGGTTGGCTTAGCATTGTCCATGGTAGAGAGCTGTTGAAAAATGGTTTGAAAAAGAAAATAGGAAATGGGAAGTCTTTTAAAGTCTGGTGGGATCCGTGGATCTTTGATAATGGTTGGCGAGCTCCCTACAAGAAAAATACACTTTTTGATTGGGACCTGAGAGTCTCTAATCTAATCAACATTGAGTCAAGAACTTGGAACTCAGAGACCCTGGATTCTATTTTCCTACCCAATGATATAGAATGCATCCAAAAGCAAAAGCCGATCATCAGTAAGGATGACTTCTAGTGTTGGGATCATACGAAGAGTGGAGAGTATACCGTCAAGTCTGGTTATTGGCTAGCGAGCACCTTTAAGAACCCAGA
Source organism: Camelina hispida (assembly GCA_023657505.1). NCBI lineage: Eukaryota > Viridiplantae > Streptophyta > Magnoliopsida > Brassicales > Brassicaceae > Camelina > Camelina hispida. The sequence continues at coordinate 30,123,005 of CP094637.1, forward strand.
ACTGTTAGAGGAAGCAAAGATGCAACCATCCATCTCTCAATGGCATCAAAAACAAAGTTTGGTCTCTTCAAACCGTTCCCAAAATAAAAGCGTTCCTCTGGAGAGCAGTTAGTAAAGCCTTGCCGGTGACTGATCTGGTTTCGAAAAGAGAAATGAAGCTGGATTCCAGATGTCAGATTTGTAGCGAAGAGGGTGAATCAATCAACCATGTGTTGTTTACTTGCACATTGGCTAGGCAGGTATGGGACTTATCAAACTTCCCCTCTCCCCCAATGGTTTTGACGAACTCTCTGTGCACTCAAACTTCCACTATCTGTATAGAATAGCTAAGATCGCAAGTGTTCCTATTGAGATTAGAAGGTTATTCCCGTGGATTCTTTGGAGGTTGTGGAAGAACAGAAACTTCTTCTTTTTTGAAGCAAAAATGTTCGATCCTCTTGACACAGTTTTTAAAATCAGTTAGGATGCATATCAATGGAGTTTATCTCAACATGTGAACATTGAAAGCGAAATGGAGGAAGAAGCAGAGGAACAACGGAATGTTACAATGTGGAAACCTCCACCTGCTGGATGGTTAAAGTGTAACATAGGCACCTCAAGAGGAAACAAAAATTTGGTCTCAGAGCCGCCTGGGTTCTTAGAGATGAACATGGTTCAGTCCTCCTACATAGCAGAAAAGCCTTGGAGAGTTCTATGAATAGGGAGGAAGCAGATTTTCAAAGTTTCTTATGGGCTGCCGAAAGTATGATCAACCACAAATTCTTGAAAGTCATCTTCGCTTCTGAGTCTGCAGTACTGACTGGTAGGATTTTAAGACCAAAAGCTTGGCCATCTTATGCACACCAACAATCAGAAATGCTTCTGCTACTAACTAGAATACAAGACTGGAGAGTACTTTTTGAGAAACCAGAATCAAATAGAAGAGCCTCTCTCATAGCTCAAAGTGTTCCTGATCATGCTTTATTGCAATCTTATGTTTCCATTGGAGATCCCAGATGGTTACATGAACTCTTTGAATCTGAGAGATTCTCTTACTCTTTTTAGGTATAGGTTTCACATCTCCCTTAATGGCTAACATGTTAGAGCCTATTTTTTGGAGGATTAAGATGATTTTGTTTAAATCACTTTCCCGTAGTAGCTTTTGATTACACTACAAAGCTACACTTATGTAATCCTTTCTTATTTGAATGGAAAATTCAGATGACAACAAAAAATAAAAATGCAAATGTAGTTGTAGATAGTAGGCCTGGGCCGGAGCCGGATATCCGGCCTTTTTGATGGTATCCGAATCCGGATCCGGCTCCGTCGGATATACAATTTTGCTATCCAAATCCGGATCCGTTATCCCGGATATCCGGTTAACGGTTAACCGTGAAAAATCTCAGTATCCGTCGGATATCCGAAATCTGGTTTTAATTACTATTTGGGCTTCGAATGGCAAGCCCATTATGTCTTTTGAGTAAACAATAGGTTTTGGAGCTATTTATAAAGAAGAAGTGGAGTGATTTTTTTCTTTTCACTCGATGTGGGATAAATGACAAAGGAAGGGAGAGTGGAAAAGTCCCACATCGACAGAACCAAAAATTATCCTCTTACCTATGTGCTATATACGTGTCTCTTCTTCCTCCCTTTTATCATAATAGTTTAATTACAGTAATATTTATATATTATATTGACGGATCCGGATATCCCGTCCGAAATATTTCGAGTATCCGGATCCGAATCCGTATCCGGCCGGATATAGAAATATAATATCCGAATCCAAATCCGTTTTAGCGGATATCCGAGTTTTCGGATCGGATACCGGATTCGGATCCGGATATCCGACGGATCCGGTTATTTGGTCTCAGGCCTAGTGGATAGAGCTATATATGACCAATAAAAGTCAACTTGAACTATTTAAATATGAATGGTCTTCTTTTAATTTCTACAAATTTACAGAAGGAAAAAGATATTTACATATGACATATATCATATATCTAAGCCACCATACATTTTTTTTAGATGAAAGACTTTATGACGGTCGGAAAATATTATGTTTTGTGATGTAGATAAGTACAACGAAAATTGTGTGGAAGAAATTCGAAATATGGATAATATCTTGAAATGGCTACCAGTTTCAGAAATTGGATTCACGAGAGCCGACGGCCCGTCTACATACCATATGTAAACCATTCACGACTTGCTCGATTAAACATTACAAGTATATTCGTATAAGTTTATTTACATATTTTAGAGCCTCCATATTGTACGTGTTCAAACATTTCAAATACAAGATATGTCACATGTCCTTATCTATCTCTGACGTGTATCTAAAAGGTAGGAGAAACTCTTAGCAATATATATAATTGATAAATAGGTGCATGTCGAATAATACGTAATTGACAATTTTGAAAACAACATCACGTTGGGTCAAAAGCGTACAAATCTCTCTTTCTTTCTCTATGTTTTCACATATCCTAAAGAAAGTGAATAGCCACCGCTAGGGCTGGGCACGGGACGGGTACCCTTGAATTTTCTCCGACCCTTTACTCGTCCCGACCTAACGAGAATGAAAAAATTTACTCATACTCGAATTTAAATAACGGTACCCGGATAAACGGCACTCTAAGTAAAATAGTTGACCCTTTACTCGTCCCGACCCTTTATTATTACCCGGAAAACGAGTACCCGATAAAAAATGTTAATAATCGCAATAATAATTTTATCTTTTGAAATCCAAAAATGAAAAATTCATAAATTTATGCAATATATAGTTCCAAAATTATAAAATTACGAATTTTGAAAATAAAAATAATATATTAATTCAGGCTAAGTTGAACTTGGTTTTAACTCTAACTCTATAAATTAATAATAAATAATAATAATAATAATACAAAATATTAACGGGTATTACGGGTCGGGTAGCAAAACGGTAAAGGGCCGAGTAACGGGACGGGTATTGAAACTAAACTAATACCCTATACTCGTCCCTTACACGGGTAATATTAGAATACCCTTTACTCGACCCTAAAGCTGCGGGTACCCTTTTTCGGGACGGGTACGAGCCGGAACGTCGAGTACGGGTAACGGGTATTAGTGCCCAGGCCTAGCCACCGCAAAGTTCTCTATAAATAGTTATTTGGTTTCTTTTACAATCTTCATAACTTATAACCTTCCAAAGAAGAAAGAGAGGAAAAAAAAGATTAAATAAAAAAGAGAATAGAAATGTCGGACGTATGCCCAGGTATTATAGATAATTAGATATACACCATCTTTTAGCATGTGCAAGATAGAGTTTCTTTATAAAGTACTATAGATTTATTTTGAATTTATAAATATAGCTATATATATTTTCCATAAAATAAGTTATTAACACATCAAAGTAATGTTTTCTTAAAAAAAGGTTGCACATTATTTACAAATAGTTTGATTAAGAAGATTATGATATGTAACTATTTAGACGTATATATGAGTGCATGCATGATAGTTTTTTTCTTGGAAAGAAGGCATTAGGCATGCATGATAGTTGATAATCAGGATCATATTATGTAACAATTTTAGTAGTAAATATTATGTAAGGTGACAATGTGTATATGTATAGATACTGCAGGAGAAGGGATGAAGAGCTCATGGCCTGAATTGGTAGGGAAAAGAGGAGAAGAAGCCAAAGAGATCATCGATAGAGAGAACACTAAAGTGACGGCTGAGATTATTTCTGAAAATGCAATTGTTTTGGCCGTTGTGGTTTGCGACAGGGTTTATGTTCGTGTCAATGACCACGGCATCGTCACACAAATCCCTTTCGTTGGTTAATTTAATTGTTATATACAGTTGTGTGTGAAGCAATATGGAACTTGATGTGTAATGTATGTGTGAAATAAGATATGCTTGATTGTAAATGTTGTTGTCAAGAAACAGAGAAGTTGTAAAAGATGTTTTCTTGTTATTCACGTAGAGAGGCAATGCCTTTATATACAACATATACGCTTAACCTAATGTGGCTATACAAACCGACAACAACTAAGGGGCCTCACAGCCCAATACCCCCCCGCAAGCTTGAGTGTGTAAATTACAAACACCGAGCTTGAGAAGAAAATCTGCAAACTCTCGCCCCCCTAAAGCTTTAGTCATGATATCGGCAAGCTGAGACTTTGTTGAAACATGCTTTGTAGCTATAACTCCTTTGATAATCTCATCTCTTATAAAATGACAATCACGTCCCACATGTTTCGTTCGTGCATGATAAACTGGATTAGCCGCAAGATTTATGGCAGAAAGACTATCGGAATATACAGGGATGGGATAATCACACTTAATACCAAGAGCAGGAAGCAACTCTCTCAACCATAGTAGTTCACTGACAGTGTCAGCCATGGCACGATATTCCGCTTCACAGGAAGAACGAGAAACGACATCCTGTTTCTGAGTTTTCCAAGACAAAGGAGAGCCTCCCAATTGAATGAACCAACCAGTGAGAGAACGACTGGTACGCGGACATTTACTGAAATCAGCATCACACCAGGCTTTGAGAACTAAGGCAGTATCAGCACGAAGAAGAATACCTTGTCCCGGACCATACTTCAGATAACGAACCACACGTAAAGCAGCCTCCCAATGGGAAAGTTTAGGATTCTTCATAAACTGTGATAAAATATGAATGACATAAGAGAGTTCAGGACGAGTAGTAGCCAGATAAATAAGCCTTCCAACCAGTCGCCGATATTGAAGCGGATTAGGAATAACATCACCCTTGGCGTGAGCAAGCTTATGATTTTGTTCAAGGGGGAAACAAACTGGTTGAACTCCCAGCAAACCCGTTTCAGCAATTATATCAAGCGCATACTTGCGTTGACATAAGTAGATACCAGAAGGACTCCTAGCAACCTCAATTCCCAAGAAATAACGCAGAACTCCAAGATCCTTCATGCGAAAACAAGAACTTAAATATTTCTTAAAAGTAGTAATAACTTCAAGAGAGGTACCAGTGATGATCAGATCATCCACATAGACAAGGACATGAAGCCGAATATCATTCTGGGCGAAAATAAACAATGAGTAATCTGAAATATCTTGAACAAACCCATAATGTGTGAGAGCTGAAGTGAGCTTAGCGAACCAACACCTAGGAGCCTGTTTTAAACCATACAGAGATTTCCGGAGACGACAAACTTTATTAGTAGTTTTTGTCCTAAAACCAGGAGGGAATTTGATGTATACCTCCTCATCAAGATCACCATGAAGAAAAGCGTTATGAACATCCATCTGATGAACTTCCCAATTCAGAGAAGCAACTTGTTGAAGAAAAGCACGAACCGTAACCATCTTTGCAACCGGAGCAAAAGTTTCTGTGTAATCCTCACCTTCTGTTTGATTATTGCCAAGGACGACCAATCGAGCTTTGTGGCGTTCCAGTGTACCATCGGAGTTGTATTTGAGTCGAAAAACCCATTTACAGCCAAGAGCTTTCTTTCCGGGAGGTAAGTCCTCTACTGTCCAAGTACCAAGATCTTCAAGAGAAACAATCTCATCGGAAACTGCATTACGCCAAGACTCATCAATGATAGCTTCTTCATAACTCCGAGGTTCAACACCAGAAGTTATAGCAAGAAGATACGCTTGATAATTTGGGGAAAAACGGTCGCTAGAAATGTAGTTGTCTAATGGATACGGTGTCGCAGATGGATAAGGATGATGAAGAAGAGTAGTAACATAATCAGCAAGCGTAGTAGGAGATTTCTTTTTACGTTGACCATGAGGTTGGAGGTTAGCATCAGGAACAACCGTAGATAAAGAAGAAGTCGACGAGGTTGCAGTAGTATCCGGGGATTGAATTTGTAAAATACCAGGTGGAACAACATAATCCTTGAGAAGAACGGACGGTGTTTTCTTTCGATGGCCCTTTCCCAATAACTCGGGAAGAACTGGAGAAGGTGGAGATTCATGATCCAACACGGGATCGACCGATCCAAGAATAGGAGGTGGAGATTCATGATCCAACACGGGATCGACCGATCCAAGAATAGGATCTATCGATCGAGTAGTCGATGGAACAGGAACAGGAGTGGCCGAGGATGAGAGATCGGTCGAGCTAGGCGTGGGATCGACCAGTCCACTTGTATCTGCAGGCAATATCGACGAAACAGATACGGAGTCATCATCCGGAGGAAGTGAAGAAGCGGCCTGAGACGGTGAAGCAGAGAATATAGGAGATACAGCAAGAGGAAACTCTGTTTCATTAAACACCACATCTCTTGAGACAGAGACAACCCCTGTTTCAATGTTGTAAACTCTCCAACCCTTCTTAGCAAAAGGATAACCGAGAAAAACAGACTTGGTACTGCGAGTAGCAAACTTATCTCCACCATGTTTTTGGTTGTGAGCGTAGCAAAGACAACCAAAAACACGAATGTGAGTAAGAGGAGGAGGGCGTTGATAAATAAGTTCAAAAGGTGTCTTGCCTTGTGAAGTGGAGTAGGTGTGCGATTTATGAGATAGGCAGCAGTGAGAGCACAATAACTCCAAAACTCGATAGGAAGACCAGCTTGAAACCGAAGAGCTCGAGCAACATTGAGAATGTGGCGATGTTTGCGTTCAACACGACCATTCTGTTGAGGTGTCCCCACACAAGAAGTCTCATGGATAATACCGTGATGAGTAAAATACGGAGCAAGACAAACAAACTCAGAACCGTTATCACTGCGAATTGTCTTGACTTTTGCGGAGTATTGTCGTTCCACAAGAGCAATAAAATTCTTAATATGCGTGGGAGCTTCTTGTTTGGAAGGTAAAAGATATATCCATACAGCTCTTGAATAATCATCAACAAGTGTAAGAAAATAGCGTGAACCGCAAATAGAAGTAGTTCGATAAGGACCCCAAAGATCGCAATGTACCAGTTCAAATGCAAAACTTGTCTTATTACTACTCAAAGGGAAAGGATCCCGTGTCTGTTTAGCTTGAATACAGATATCGCAAGACTTAGAATCAAAATCACTACTAGAAAAACCAGATAACGGTAATAGTTTTAAAACTGTGGTAGAAGGATGGCCGAGACGACAATGCCACAACTGAGAAGAAGTAAGACCAGTGATTGCCATTGTTGCTTCGGTGTCCACTCCACGATAAAAATACAAACCATGCTGCTGCTTACTAGCTCCAATCAGCGTCAGTGTGGTGCGGTCCTGTATAATACACAACTTATCAGTTTTTGGAAGATGCAGTGACGGTCTCTAGTCAATTGAGAAACTGAGATCAAGTCACAATGAAGTCCATCAACAAAGAAAACTTCTTGAAGTTCCAAAGAAGACCCTAATTGAACTCGTCCTTGTTGTGTAGTAGTGGTAAAACGTCCGTCAGGCAGTTTAATAAGAACCGGAGGTATAACACATACATCACTTAGAAAATCAAGTGTACCAGTCATATGATTTGTAGCTCCAGAATCGATAATCCATGATTCAAGTAAATACTTACCGGAAGGAGGATTAGGAGAGGTGACTTTCCGTTCCTCAGGATGTTGAACCAACAATTTCACTGTGTATCATTTAATCCACTTATCCCAATACGATCAGCATCAGCCAATGAAGATGAGAACTGTGAGTTGGTGTTCGGAGTATTCACTGGGAAGTAACGTGATTGATTGCGAACCACGAGTACTTTGTTTGCCCTTGAAGGAGGTTACGGCGAGGCGGTGAAACCACGACCATTGCCACTATAGGTGATGCCACGAAGAAGAAGGAGTTTCGCCCACAGTTTTTCTTCAAGCCATGGTGGATAACTAATGTTTGAAACAATTTTCAGCAGATGACTGTACGGCCACAATGAGAGCAAACTGTTATCAGCAGGGCTCTGCCGGTGAAATAAGCGAGTTTGTGAAGTAGTCTCGAACTGCAAAAACTTACCGATAGCTTTGGTCGGCATTTGCAGCGCATGATTTGACTCCTCACTTTCATTAAAGATTGTGTTTTCTTCCTCGAGAGTAGCAGTGGCACTCAGAGAGAAGAGAAGACTTAACTGTTCATAAAGACTCGTCAGGCCCATGAGAAATTGGTGCTTTGTCTTCTCACGCTATAATCTTCCTCCATTGTTTGTTATAGTCAGCCAAGCTTCTCACAATTGAGAAAGTTTACCATAGTATGTTTATTGGCAAACCCTTTTACGATATGATGCCAATTCAGCTTGAGCGTTGAACGCGCTGGAAATTCTTAACCCCAAAACGCTTAATATGTGTCCAAAGTTCATGGGAATCATCCATAGACAGCGATGATGATATGTTGTCATCAATGGTGAGTTTCATCCATGAAACCACTAGAGCATTATTGGCAGACCAATCTTCAAAGTCCGGATCAGTTTCAACAGGTTGAGGGATAGTTCCATCTGCAAAAACCAAACTTCTTTCTTGCTTTTAAAGCCAATCGCAAATTTGTAGACCATTCATCGTAGTTAGGTCCACGCAATAGAGGTTTAGAGATAAGAGTTCCAGGATTATCTCCAGAAGTTAGATCATACGGTGAAATCGTACGTCTAGTTTCAACACGAGGTGGAACCATAGAGCTGGTGAGAGCGGCTGTAGTGCTCATCGTGAGAAGAACCAAAAGATTTTGGTCAATAAATAGCGAAAAAGAAAGAGCAAAAAAACGTGGCACTTGTAAAGGAAGTAGAGATCACTGAGATCGATCACAAAAACCTTGTAGTAAAAGCATGGCTTCTGATACCATGTCAAGAAACAGAGAAGTTGTAAAAGATGTTTTCTTGTTATTCACGTAGAGAGGCAATGCTTTATATACAACATATACGCTTAACCTAATGTGGCTATACAAACCGACAACAACTAAGGGGCCTCACAGCCCAATAGTTGTAATTAAAATAAAAGTGGCTCATTCAAAAACAAGTTCTCATCGCACGCTACCTGGCACTTGATTCGACAGCTCAATCCTATCTGTAAATACTCTTTTGTCACTTGGATTGTTTTTCATAACAGACTTTCAACGGGAGACAGATTAGTAAAATGGAATGCTGGAGCAAATAGCGATTGTGTTCTCTGTCAGGGAGACAAGAAACCACCTTTTCTTCTTTTGCCCATGCCATGTTTGGTCATCTCTGGCCCGAGGACTTCTCGACCTCCAGTTCACTACGAGTTGGGAAATGTTAGTCCCTAGGCTCCTCGATTCCTCCACTCCTTAGTTTCATTTGTCTTGCGGTAAATTAAATTATATTAATTTTAAATATTAATTATATTAATTATATTTAGATATTTTGGGTATCTATTATGTTCTTATTTCGATATCAGTTCGATTCCAATTCTTTCGGTTCTCAAGTTTAGTATCTATTTAATTATTTCGGAGTTTGATTCAATTCCTTTTCCTCTTTCAAGTTTAGTATCTATATAAGTCCTACCCAAAAAAAAAAAAAAAAAAAAAAATAAGACTATATAACTAACTAGACGAGGACTCGCCCGATGTACGGGTTTAAAGTTTTATAACTTATATTAAAATTTATTATACATTATTTATAAATTTTATTTTTGTTATAATACATTGAGTTATATCCATTTACAAATTTTTTATGTACGTTACCATTAAATATATAATTTTTACACCTAAATATATTCTATGTTACAAATATATTCACCCACCTAGAAAATGTCTGTATGAACACATTAAGCCAACTATTTTACTTTCATTTCTGTATAGTTTTTTAATTACTAAAATTGTTAGCTCAAAACATTTCAAATTAAAAATATATTACATAATATACTAATAAATGATGTATCATCACAATAGTGTATGACTACCATGGAGAAAACCTCGGCTCCGCCCTCATCTCTTATGGAGAGAACCTTGCGTCCAACCTCCTTCACCATAGAGAGAACCTCGGCTCTGCCCTTCTCTATAGAGAGAACATGTTCACGTCTTTTTGCTATCTCAAAATAGCTTGTTCCGACAACCAATGAAAGTGAAAACTTTTTTCTAATGTCACAAAAAAATTTTGATAGTAACTAATGTTAAATTTCCCAATGTATTCGTGAGAGTGTCTTTGACACACCATGATATAGCCTCTGTCTCTGTAACGCCTCAACTGTCACCTTGCTTAGTGAGCCCATATCCACTCTCAGTCCAAGGGTTCACCTTCTTAAGTGGGGCCTTCATCTTTTCCCAGCTTGTGGATCCACCCATATTCAATGGCCGGTTTGTTACGTCAAGGAGGCTTTAAAACAATATAAAGTTATAAGCACGGTAATATATGAATCCCAAATAATCAAAAATGAAAATACAAATTAAATTAAATAATCTAAAAATACTATAATAAATTTTAAAATACAATATTAAGAGAAGTAGACGCATATATTATTTTTTTTGGGTCAACATATTAATCTTATCTATTCCCAACTGAAAAAGAAGAAAGTAGGAGAAAATTTTGGTTTAAAAAAATAAGAAAAATTTTCCTTTCCATTAAAAAAAATCCCAATTTAAAAAAATTGAAAGCATTGTTTTAGAATAACTTATAATTAAATAATATTATAATTTCAAATTTTATGAAATATATATATATATATATATTATTCTTATAATTATTTAAAAACTTTGTATTTTTTTATTAATTTTGTAACTTTTGATAATTATTTTTTTGCATTATTAATATGTTTTTAAACAAAATATTTTATTTTTGTTGTAATCAAATTCCTCTTATTAAATATTAACTTTTACACATGTCAAAATCTGAGATTGATAACTTGACACATGTCAAAATCTTATTGATTGCTAACTTTCAAAATCCAACTTTATATAATAAGATACTTTTAATTTTTTTCTTTTTAAGAAAGTAAAGTCTAGCCCACTTAAAAAGTCTAGCCTACTAGCAGTCCAACCGTTGCGTCATGACGGTGTGGCGGACGACGAGATCTCGGCTCGCCTTCCTTTCCGAAGACTGGTGGTGGTTCGAAGCTGCTCCGGGAAACCTTCCTTGCAGCTTAGGGGAGTCGGATCTGAGCTTTGGATCGCAACCTCCCGTTTCCTCCACTCTTCCACCGGAGATGCTAGTAGATCGGAGGTATATGGTCGAGTTGGGTTGTTTAGAGTCTACCGGTTGTTGAGGAGGCTTTAGGTGTGCCGGTGGCCGAGATTTGCGGACTTCCACAAAGCCGACGCTTTCTTGAGAGCTTCCTCAATTTCTGGGGTCATTCCAGCTAAGAAGAAAGACAACAAGGCAACTGCGATGTGGTCATTCCAGTTATGCACCGTGAGGTGATGATATGCTAGTTGGTGCTTCATTCCCTTATCTTGAGACGATTAGCATTCTGGTTTTTGTGTGATTAGTTTGGAAAAGCTTTAGCTCTTGCTAGTGGTGTTTCGTGTCTTTTGGTCAGGTCAGCCGGATGTATTGTCCGTTTTAGGTTTAGGACCGGAACAAGGAAAGCCGAAGATTCCAAGCTTTTCTGATGATGCGCCTCTGGGTGTTGATGCTATTGGGACAAAGTCTTCACGCTGATCATGAGGTTCGCATAGCTTAGATTTGCTTTGCTCTTCAGTATTGGATTGGTTTTCTCTGTGTTAATATTTGTTTTTGTGTTGTGGGGTGTCATTTATCTCGTTGTGGTTAAAAAATGCAATGTTTCTCGGTTAGGTAGCGTTGGATCCGCCTAGTGGATCCGCCTAATGATTCAGGATGATACTAGATCGATACATTGCATTTGGTCCAATTCTATAGATGTGAATAGAGGAGAATGTTATGTACCTCAATTTGGTTGTATCATTTTTGTTAATGAAAAGTTGATGAAAAAAAAGAGTCTTATCCGATCATCCCGGCAAGCTCTATTTAACAGAGACAATCAAGTGATCCACCGAATTGGGCCTTTTCAGATGATGAAACAGGCCGCTATGAGATTAAAATTTCTGATACCTATCATTCACTGAAGTTGATAAATCAAAGAGGCCATCGAAGAATGAATGATACGAAAAGAACAAAGATTTCTAAACATATCACTCAATTTTTTTTTTTTTTTTTTGACAAACTCACTCAATTTTCTTTTTTCTTTTTTTTTGACAAATAAAAATTCAACACAATTTTTAATTTTAATAATTTAAAAGAGTACTATTTTTCTACTCGAGATGAGATCAGAATCAGTAGAGTACAACAAAACTCTCTGTCAGATTCCCACTGAGTTTTGAGGATTCCCCAGAAAAAACAATTTGGATAATAATAATGCGATCATAATTTAATCATACGGTTAATTAATTAATATTCCGAAAATAAAGATATAATGAACTTTATTTATTTGTGTTCTTTCTCTCAGAATCAAAAACACTCGACACGGAAACAAAATAAAAAAAAAATAAAAATGGAATCTTTGGAACGCTTCTGCTCTGTTGCTCTGCTTGTTATCAGCCTTTTTCTACCTTCAAGCTTAGCTCAACAACAACAACATGAATCAATTAGAACAATGGAGGATTTTTCCGGATACCCAATTCACGAACCGGCTGAATTCGGTTCCATCAATCTCGCTTCTTCACTCTCCGTTGATGCTCAAGGACTGCAAAAACAGGTTCAAAGGAGTGTTATTTGAAATCTTAATCGATTATGTGTTAATTAGAACAGTAGATTTCTAAAGTTTTGATCTTTTTTTTGTTTTGGTGGGTTTTAGATAGATGAGCTTTCTAATTTCTCTGATGCTCCTTCTCCATCAGTCACCAGAGTTCTTTATACTAACAAAGATGTTTTAGCTCGACGGTAATTTGAATATCTTGTTACTTGATTGAGTAATCTTAAAGTATAGATTTTTTGTTAATCTGAATTCTTGGTTGATTTGGCTAGGTATGTGAAGAATTTGATGGCACTTGCTGGTCTTACTGTTAGAGAAGATGCTGTTGGTAACATATTTGGCAAATGGTTTGGCTCTCTCTTTTGAGTTGCTCGTCGTTTCGTTATAAAGATAAGTTTTTGTTGATTTGTATGTTTGATTATCTGATTCATTTGATGTGTTGGTTTCATTCTTAGGGATGGTTCAGAACCAAATCTTCCTGCTGTAGCCACTGGTTCTCATATCGATGCTATTCCATATTCCGGCAAGTATGATGGTGTTGTTGGTGTTTTGGGTGCAGTTGAAGCTATCAATGTTTTGAAAAGGTATCAAGAATCTTTGGATTATAGAAAGTGAAGTCTAAGATTGTATTTCCTGATGATCTTTGTTTTTATAAGGTCGGGGTTTAAGCCGAAGAGGTCTCTGGAGATAGTCTTGTTCACATCTGAAGAACCAACCCGATTTGGGATCAGTTGTTTAGGAAGGTACTCTTATTTTGATATGTATGAACAATTGACCAATCAAGGTTTTGTTTCTTTTTGTCTTACATGTAAACGTTCTTGATACAGCCGCTTACTTGCTGGGAGCAAAGAACTAGCAGAGGCACTAAAGACTACTGTTGTTGATGGCCACAATGTTTCATTTATAGAAGCAGCTAGATCAGCTGGATACGCAGAAGACAAAGATGACGACTTATCTAGTGTGTTCTTGAAGAAAGGAAGTTATTTTGCCTTCATAGAGTTGCATATCGAACAAGGACCTATACTTGAAGACGAAGGTCCGGTTAATTTCCCTTTCTGGATTTAATAGTTTCTTCCTTTTTCTCTTTTTCATTTTAATGCTAATATCAGATCATACTTGACCACAGGTTTAGATATCGGTGTAGTCACCGCAATTGCTGCTCCAGCAAGTTTGAAAGTCGAATTTGAAGGCAATGGAGGTCATGCTGGTGCTGTGCTTATGCCATATAGGTGAGCTATATTATACGACTGAACTGTCTACTTAATTACTAGTACACTGATCAATGTATAAATGGTGGTTTTCTTAGAAATGATGCTGGGCTTGCGGCTGCAGAGTTGGCTCTAGCCGTGGAGAAACATGTTTTAGAGTCAGAGTCAATAGATACTGTAGGAACTGTTGGTAAGTTATGGCTCACTAATTTCTAAAGAACTTGCTCTCAATGGAACTTATTCACAATATGAATCATTGCGTCTTAAGGTATTCTGGAGCTACATCCTGGGGCTATCAACAGCATTCCAAGCAAATCCCATCTTGAAATCGGTAATTCCTTATGTTCCATCACACATACTAATAGAGAAAGTCGGGTAAATATACATGCTTTAACTGAGCTCTTGAGGAAGTTGAGAGTAGTTCTGAGTGTTTTGGTTTTGATCGTTGAGACTAAGTTCCTGACTTACCTGTCTTGTGTTCTTTAAAAGATACAAGGGATATTGATGAAGCGAGAAGAAACACTGTAATCAAGAAAATTCAGGAATCTGCTAACACGATAGCTACAAAACGAAAAGTGAAGCTATCAGAATTCAAGATTGTAAATCAAGATCCACCAGCGCTCTCAGACAAACTTATAATCAAGAAAATGGCAGAGGCAGCCACAGAGCTAAACTTATCACACAAGAAGATGATAAGCCGAGCTTATCATGATTCTCTCTTCATGGCCAGGTACTACAAAAATCACAAGTTTCATGTTGGGAATACAACCCTAAACGCTCAAATGGAGCATCATCAACCCTGTTAATTTTACAAGTTTGCAACAAACAACAACTCTTTAGTTACTACCATGGAGACACTTAAAAGTTCTTTGTCCATTTTTAGCCGGTAGATTAGATCTGTTAGATGCATCTGTCTACTTTCTACTGTCAATGTTTTTACTTAGAGTGATTCTGAACTGTGTTGCATTACTGTTTCCAGGATATCTCCAATGGGTATGATATTCATCCCGTGCTACAAAGGTATATATGCGAACCAATGAGACCGTGATCTTGATCGAATCAGCATCCCCCATTAAGTTTTTTCTTTCTGTTGTGTGTGATATTTTGCAGGATACAGCCATAAACCTGAAGAATACTCATCTCCTGAAGACATGGCTAATGGAGTAAAGGTACTCTCCCTCACTCTGGCTAAGCTCTCTTTAGACTGATGCAAACCCTCTTTCCCATCCAGAAGCTTTGCACATTCTCTTTTCTACCTCTTCTTCTTTCTTTGTGCTCAAATATGTATCTTCTGACAATGTAAAGAAAAGTTAATAAATGATGTGGCTTCACTTATCAAGTTATATCAGTCGCACAGTATGTTTAAAAGTTATTGTAATTAGAGTATATATAATAGATAACTATAATTTTAGAAATAATTCATAAAATAACTATCACTTATGTCCATGTGTCCCCTATGTAACTTAAAATTACATTGCTCTCTTCACCTCTCCTTCTCTCTTCTTTCTCTTTCTTTCTCCTTTGGTTTATCTTTATTCTTCATCCTCTTGTTTCCTTCTTCTTTCTCTCTCATCAAAATACGTAAACATCTCTCCTATTTTTTTAATCGAAAGCTTCAAAAACAATTCACCACCACCAACACAAATCTACTCCGCCGAGTTCATCACCATCATCTCCGTAACAATTATCGCCTTCTCCATCATCTTTTATCTACCGAATTCATCACCATCACCTCCGACCACCGAATTTATCTATCATGTTTTTTTAGAAAACTATTGTAAATCATAGTGTTTTTTATATAAATGACATGATATATTCCCAAAAATGATAATATCGCATGCTTTTTCTATTTACTCCAACCAAAAATGCTATTTTATAATATCACATGCTATTTATACGATAATTACATGCAATTTAAACATAATTCATACTATTTTTTAAAATAACCCTATCACCATCTCTGTAATTACTTTCACTCACCACCGTAGACACCACCGTAACAATTACAACCACCATCTCTTCCAACTGTAACCTCAGCTTTAATTTGAGTACTCACTATGACTTATTGTAGCATTTCTTCAGTCACAAAATCTCATACTGAACTTGTAAATTAGGAGGTTAATTTGGTAACTACGCTACCCCTACCCCACCATAAAAAGAATCATTTACTAAAGAAAACTGACACATAGTTATTTTCTTAATTCTTTTTGGAACCATGGTCATCTACCAAAGTTGCTCTTGTAATTATCAAGTTTAGATACAATACTTCTTAACTAATAAATTTGACGTTTGATGAAGATGATGACACAAGTTGTGATATGTTAGTTAGTTCTTAGATCGATTGTGATGGGGAACTAATTTTTCTGCAGCTAATAGTATTGCGGATGGTTTTTAAAAGACACTTTTTCTTTCTTTTTGACTTGTAAATAGAAAAAATTCTTAAAGTGGAAATGTGATTGTTTAACAACAAAAAAAAAAAAAAAAAAAAATGGGAATACGTCTTTCTTTGACATACCAAACCTCTCTTAATTTTTTTTTTTCAACCTCTCTTAATTTATAACTTTCTGATCTTAAAACTAATCATGTATAAGTTCAGTTCATACATATAACTTGACACTTAGGTGTACCAAACTTTTATCCATGCTTTCTGGAGATCTGAAATTGGAATACACACACGACAAAAAAGTGGTATCCCATGTTTCAGAATTTGAGCGTAGTGACACCCATTTGACTTGTAATAACACCATTATCATAGCCAATAACCAATTCCTCAGAAACGGCTACATAATGGTTACATACTGGATAATGTTGTCATGACCAATTTATTGAATTCGTTACATTGGTTCTACGTTGGCTTTACTTTGGCAATTTTACCAAATATAGCCACTCTGGTGAATTGGTTCCACACTGGTTCTAAAATGACAATGTTGTCATAGCAACTTTTTATAATTGTATCAATACATATATCAAAACTAATGTTGATCTCTGAAATAATATATATAGTTTTTTCGTATCTTTTTCTGAAAGTTGTTAAATCTGTAAATTTAATTAGACCATATTGCTTGTTATAAGTAAGCAAAACTATTTAACTATTTATGATAAACTTCTTAAATGTAATATAAATTGAATTAAAGTAACTATTTTTTTTTACATCTCCTAAAAGTAACTAAATATTAATAAGTGTACATATATTAACATTTTTTAAGTACATTTTATGTTTGACCCATATAGTTATGCTTATTAAAAAATTTATTTACAATGTTAGTTACTATAAAATTGCACATAACTCAATAAGTAAAATATGATAAATTGACCAAATCAATTAAGTTTATTCTCATAAAATCGACAATATCTATAAATTTTCTAAAATCACTGTAAATTTCTCTACCAAATCAAGAAGGTTCCTGCAATCAACAAAATAACATAAAGATGCAAACAATGCTAAAAAAAAATTTGATATAATATTTTTCCAAATTCTCATAAACAAACACAACATACAACCTAAATTATAAACAATTAAAGTAATAACAGTATAAGCATGTGGTTTACTGCGAGTTAAAATCTAGTATTTTGATATTTTTATACTCTATTTGACAAATTCCATGTGGTAATAAGAAGGAAAAAAATGAACTTTGTCCATAAAGAAATGTATTAATTAAAATTAATTATTATTTTCCAATTACTTTGTGTTCTTAATGATGGGTCAACTTCTTATAACACAAAACTGATGTCTCAACATATGAGAGACACAATTTGTTGTTGTTGTTGTTGTTGTATATTAGTATGATTTTTGTTTATTTTTTTTTTAAGATGTCACTATTCTATCAAAGAGGTATAGTAGTAATACATGAACCTCTGCCAGAAAAAAATTAGTAATACATGAACGAAAGAATAAACGCTTAACATTTATTTTTAGATCATTTATATTTATATATATACTAGATAAGGCCCGCGTAATAACGCAGGTAAAAATTAAAAAATTTATTGAGAATAGTTAAGTAGTAACATATATGTTTTTAGATTTTATCTTATAATATTTTAATATTGAATATAAACCTCTCATATTTCATTTAATATTCTCTCGGTTCCATTATATAAGAGTTTTATAATATTTTCTCAAATTGTTATGTATAATTTTTATTAATATAACAATTTATGACTATTTGAATTATGCAGTATATTTTCTATTGGTGGAAGTTTTATAAATGACATAATATTTATTATTTATTAATCTTTGTACTTTGACCCAAAACTCTTATAGGACAGGAAGTACCATTTAAATATTTATATCATCATAAGAGACCATATTTTAATTTTAATTACACATTTCATCTTAATTCATAGAACTAAGTACTTTATATCAAACACAATTAATGCATCATATCAAATCTATATCTTAGTAAAAACTGAAATATAAATAAAAATTAACAAAATATAATTTGCCAAAAAAACTCAATCAACATTATTTAAGATATATTTGTTATGTTGTTATCTCATAAGTACTAATTTTACCTCATGTCATAATCAATTTTAAAAATGAGTAAAATTTATAAAATAAAAACATATATAAAGATACAGAGAAGTTCTCAATAACTAAAGATTTATTCCTGTAATTTATAATTTGTATTCAAATTATCTTATATTTTGACATATGCATTACAAAAATACATGTGTTAAAATTATAAATTTAAACATTAAAATTTACTAATATTCTTGAATGATTTTTTTTAAATAATACAAATTAATATTTGAAAACTTTTTAATCTATTTAGTCTAAAATAAATTTCATCGTTAGACATTCAGTTTAGTAATCACATCTAACTATCTATTTCATCGTAAAACCATAATTCACTTCTTCATGGATTAGTTAAAAAATTTAATAACAAAAATAGTATGAGATAATATGTATATTGGTTAGTATTTAAAATTTAACATTAAAAATAATCAGTAAAAAAATCAGTTAACATCCACAAAATTTTTGGAAATCCAAAAATATCCTAAATATATTCTTCTATATGTCATAATTTTATAAGTAATACTTTTGTCAATTTTAATCAATTAACCAAATATTCATTCTAACAAACTCATTTTTCTATTTTCTTTCAGGTTTATCATATTACTACATGCATTAAAACTTTAAAATAAAACATGTAAAACTATACTTATACAAATCATGTATTGATTTTTTAAATTTATTTATTGTTTCAAGGTTTTGTGTACTTACTTACAATAATTTATATTACAGCGATAAATATAATTTATATCCGACTAAAATTATGTTAAATAACTTATGTTATTCTTTTTAACTTTGTTATTCATTATTTATTGATTAATATACATGCTTAATGAATTAACTTTTTGGTTACACATGTCAAATTTATTGAGAAACCATGTATAATATAATTAGGATACAATGGAAAATATATTGATTTTGTTAGTTTTCCTTTTTGATTTAGGAATATAAATGTTTTAAAATATAAACATATAAAATTCTGTAAATATAATAAGCTTTCTTATTACGTTTATAAAAAAAATTGACATGTGTCAACATCTTATCAATATATTTGACATGTGTCACAATCTCGTTAATTAGTAATTTTGTCATCGAACTTTATATAATAAGATTGTACTTACATATTGATTTAGTTTGTCTACCCATATTTGAAGTGTAGCTAAATCCAGCTTTATACCCCGTTTTTTTTTGCTAGTATGGTTTTCCGATGTCTCATGGTTTGTAACTGTCTCTTTGGAGTTCATGATTTTCTACTGTACTCAAGGTTTTTATTTGATATGGGATACCACTTAGTTGACATCTTTATATAATAAGAGATATACTCAATTTCCTTATAGTGATAGGTAAATATTTTCTGAACTTTTTTTTTTCTAGAAATGTGGCCAATAATTAACGTAGAATAGTAAAAATCAAATTAATTGACATATTTAAACAAAAAGACGTGGCCAATATTTATTTTTAATTCACGTAGATTGGTAAGACAGTAAAAATTAAATTTGTTTCTATATTTGTTTTTGACTCGTGTCAACATCTTATCAATATTTTTACACGTGTCACGATCTCGTTAATAAGAAATTTTATCATTGAACTTTATATAATAAGATTAAATAATCTATTATATGTCTCTTTACTTTAATATTTTTATAGTTAAAAAATGCATACATTAATATTACATAATCCTATTTTATATATTACAATAACACTCTTTCTGAATAAATTATTTGATTGGTGAAAAAAAATATGAAACGATCTATTTTTTTTACTTCAACCATCTTTTCTTTATGTAAAGGTGAGTATTTACAGTTTTTGATAAACAGTAATTATTGTATATTTTCACAATTATTTTTTTATCTTATATAAAAAGTAATATTTTTTCTTGCCAAATTAGCAATTTAAAATTAAAATAAATCAATTATATTATAATTCGAATTTTATGATATATATATATATCTATTTTTTTTTAATAAAATTAGGTTTTATTTTCTCTATTTTAGTTTTATAGAAAACCTTTTTATGGTAGGTTTTGAATTTTTACATTTTTATTTTTAAAATTTATTAAAATTTTATAATTGATATATGTCAACATATGAATTATACAATTGACATGTGTCATGATCTTGTTAATTAGTAATTTTTTCATCAAACTTTATATAATAAGATTCATGTAGATTAGTAAAATAGTAAAAATCAAATTTGTTTCTATATTTATATTTGACACATGTCAACATCTTATCAATATTTTTGACACGTGTCACGATCTCGTTAAATAAGAGTTTTTGTCATTGAACTTTATATAATAAGATATATATAATTATATATATATATTTCCTTTTTAATTTTCAGCAAAAAAAGAAAAACTTCACATTTACTTTAGATCATTGACATATTTGTTTTTACCAAAGAAGAAAACTTAACATGTATTTTAGATATTTTACATAAATTACTTGTAAGAAAAATATATTTTACATATTAATATATACATATATATATATATATATATATATTATACATATTATTTTGTTTTTTCTCGATTAATCCATTGGTTACCCATAAGCCTAATGGGTTTACCCGATAAACCCACGAACCAATTGGACGAACCCATCAAACCCCATTTATTTATATGGATATAAAAACTTAACCCATACCCGTTTAAATAATAGACAAACAAGGTAAATCCATGGGTTTTAATCCATTTTGACACCCTAAGTATTACATAATTCTTTCTCGATGAAATTTTTTAAAAGTTATTTTATTGACTGAAAGGAAAATAATAAAATGGTCTCCAGGCACTTGGCGTAATAAAAGGGCAGCCCTCCCAATAAACTAAAAATGCATATGGCCGTGGTCGTCTAGACTTCTCCTCTAGTCATCTCTCTTCTCTCTTCTTTCGTCTTTTTTACTTCTTTGTCTGAGCCAAAAGTTCAGGTGGATGATGCCTGGCTCGAGACCATTCCATCTCATGACGCTGATGATGATGTCGGACCAGGCTTCATTCCCCTCAACTTACACGTTTTGCTTTGTCAATCTTGATTTCTTGAAGACCAATCGTTAAAATCGACAACCTAAATCTCCGGCAAGCCAAGAAAGAACATAACACTCTCATCTGTTTGTGTCATCCGTTCCATAAGGTATCTAATAGATTCTTCGAGTATATCAAAAACTTTGGCATATCTAGTTTTCCTGATTTTAAACCTTGATTAGTAAATAAACTTATTTTCTCCCACCTAACAATATAAACGATTTTTTTCTTTTGACAAAAGTATATAGAACTATTCGCATATCGGTATATATACATTGGTGTGAATATATTGGTAAGGTTTACAGTGTTGTCAAATGGTTTATTATATTTTCTGACTAACGTGAATCGTTAAAAAAGAAAAAAACAAGAATTGATGATACAGTATATTATTTCAGCTTGTTGATCGATGGTCATGGTAATTAAAACTATAAATATTGTAACGTCACAACTCACAACTGTATACTACCAATATGAACTGGTCTTTAGTAGATGATTAATTGTAGGAAGAAAGGTATGAAGATATCGAAATTAATGGCAGCTTTAATTGATTAGGCACATCTCTTTTTCCCTTTCCTTCTCTTTACCACTTTCGTTGAAAAATCTTGCTGAAATCAGTGTGGAAATTGGCTAAAAAATAACTGCTTTCTTTCTTTTCACTGTGTATATATCTTCCCATGCACGTGTTTTTATTTGGTCAATAAGATTAATAGTATTGTTGTGGAAAAATAATAGATATAATATAGCCTACTAATTATTTAAATAGTTCAATTATCAGAGTATAATACATGTATACTTGTTATCATTCCTACTACTGTAAGTATTTCTAACACCACTGATTTAGTATCACCAATCACTCTTCAAACAGAGTCTCTAGAGGTTCCCCTTGCCGCAGTCTCAGAAATCCAAAGCAATATATACAGCCCTAGTGGTTGAGGCTGTCCCAATCCAAGTCATAGAACAAAGCACCAAGGTGACAGAATGTCACACAAATGTTGAAGCTGAAGTTGTAATGGAGGCTAGCACAATTGAAACAGTTACTGAAATTGCAGGCACACATGATCATGCTCTTACTGGACGTGAGGTAAGCCATGTCTTGACTAAAAACAGGTTTAACCATTTCGGGTCTTCGTTTTCAGATGGAGATTCACTTGAGTCAGATGAAGAGTCTACTGAGTCAGATGGTTCCGACAGTGAGTTGAGGTTGATGGATCAAATGACTCCAGCTAGGCAACGAATTCTGCGTGAAAGACCGGTTCAATTATCCATCAAAGATAAGGAGATACAAGAATCTTCTAATGTTCGAGGAAGGGGTAACCGTGGACGCGGGAACCATGGACGTGGCTAGTTATCCTCTCATGCTGATCTAAGTAGTCAACCGAATCGGAATATTCGGTTTTCATCTTAATGCTACGTCTAATATTGGCATGTGCCTATATTGTTCTCTTGGTTTAAAAACTGTATGACTTATTGTCATGACTTCTGAATTACTATAATAAAATTAGTTTGGAAAAAAAAAATACTTGTATATCAATACTACTATATATAGCTAAAAACTCGAATTAAAATGGTCGACCAAATTGGAATAATCAGATGAGAAAATAATCACCGCCAAAATGATGATTTTGAGAGGGAAGATGTAAAAAAAATGAATTCAATACAGCAGTATTGATTAACAGTAGTACAGTACAATTAATTGATCATAATTATGCAATTATTAGTGGATTTATAATTAAATCATAGAGACAAACAAAAAGATCGTGATTTAATTACGTAAGTAGTATTTTATACATGCCTGCACGATCATCACTTTCACTTTCCTTTTCTGACTTGACCGCATATTATCATATTTTCTTTTTACTTTCTTTAAAGAGCAAAAAAACATGTAATTGTAATGTGTTCATACTTCATACTTTGGAAGAGATCTTTACGTGCAGTGCAATTTTCGTTTAGTTTTAGTTTTTGTAAAAGGAAAAGTAGAAACCAGTGATGAGTAAATTTAATATACAGATTGCTTTAGAACTTCAAACTGTTACTGTTTATTTATATATCTTTGTAAAACTCGGGTTAACTAATAGAAAGATACCCTAAAATAACCTTAGGTTTAGTATTCAAAGTTCTTCAACATCTCCAAAATTATTACTCATATAAAACTAACAATGAAGAAAGCTATATTATAATAGATTTGCAAGGAAATCTTTTAAAAAATGCGCTTATTGTAATTTTGATGATCAGTCGCTACATTGAAAAGTTTGCAAAAATTGCAATCTACATAGCAATCCTTTATGTTTGGTTTTACTCTCGCAGATGTATCGAATGGAATATTAGAGAGCTCAACAGCCAATGAAGAAACAATAATGTGTTAAGAAGTGAAATCGTCTCCACACCCTTTTTTGGTGCCTTACTAGCTAGTTACTAGAGAGACCCATATAGCTCACAATCAAATACAATAAAGATTGGCTCAACTTTGCAGTTAGGGTTAGTGTTAAGATTTCGACTTATAAATTTGGCCCAACCAAAATCTGTTAAGCATCAAAGTCAAAGATAAGGAAAAACAAATCCACGACAAAAATTTTTGAAAGTTAGTAATTTGTTTGTGCATATATATATAAAAAATGGTTCTATGTGATTTAGCGATTATCATTGAGTAGTCCAATTGATTCAAATAATATCAAGAGACTTTTACATTGATACCAAAGAAAAAAGTAATATCAAGAGATGTGACTATGATTCTATCACGTAGTTGGCATAAACAAAAAGGTCGGTATAACACCCATGACCAAACATTAAATATTTGGGACCTATTGCTAGCTGTTTTCAGTCCATCAGCTTTCAACTTTTAAGTTTATATAAATGCTTTACCAAATTAATCTACATTTTAAATTTTATTTATTTATGAAAATTTAAATGGACTACAAGCAAGACTTGTGATTTGTGAGTGAAAGATTTTTTTTCTTCTATAAATGAAGACAAAAATTTGAAACAAGGTCTTTATGATGAAAGGAACTTTATAGTCCGTGACGATGTTTCATCCCCAACGGTTTCATTTGCTTTTCTTGGTTCCTTTCTCTTTTGGATCACTGGATCCTATAAAAGGATACGATTGATTAAGGTTGTAGCTGTAGAATATTTGAAATTAGTATCTATATATTTAGGTTATTGTTTTAAACTTGTTATTGCAGAAAAAATACACTACATCACTTAAAGATGTAAAATATTGTTCAGGAAAGGAACATGACAAGAAAATATGGCTATAGTGTTACATTAGAGTTTTCACTAGATAGATATGTTGAATCAGCCTGGTAAGTGTAACGTAAACTTGGTACAATCATAAAAGCTAAAACCGGTACAAACTAATAGTAAACCAAAGCGATAAAAAAATAAAGTAAAAGTTACACTATTTTTTGTAACGTTTTTGATATCACTTAAAGATGTACATCCCTCTAGCGGGTTATCAATTAAAATCAGGCTGAATTACTCAAATGTTACTCATTCGAGTACTCCGGTTAAAAACTGCTTATTGACGTGTTAAATTATATCTGATGTGTATTTTAATTTGTTGATGTGTAATTTTTATTTTATTTTTTTACTCAAAATCGAAAAACAAAACTCAAAGGTAATTTGTAATTATACCCAGGGCACTAAACATTTGATTAATTTTTAAAAGATTTATAGATATGAGTAATAAACCAACTTTTGGATAACATTTGAGTAATTCTTTCTTAAAATCATTATAAAAGATGTAGATTTTTTTTTTAATGATAACCCAACTATCCCAACACTCCCGAAATAAATCGGTCCGCTTGGACTAACCACGTGGACGACCAAATAGCACTCCACGTGTCGGCTCCTGGACGCTGCAGCCTAGATGTGAATTTTGCAGTGGTTGGGGCTCGAACTCGTGATGGCGGCTTTTACCACCAGAGCTAAGAGCTCCGGTTAAAAAGATGTATTTTTAACAGGGGTATATGTAAGTTTGTTAAGCAATTTTTTCAAGTGAAATAGCACGTGGAATGTCTTTTTTTTTGTCAACCATTGGGCCACAACTAACCGGCTCAGTAGCCAAATTCCTACATTCGTAGGAGCCGGCACGTGGAATGTCTTTATAAGCATAAATTATACATTTTATTTAAGATAGAAATTCATAAATTTTCATTTTTTTTTTTTTAGCAAAGCTTGTATAAGTTTTCACTGGTGCTAAGTGTTAAACTATTAATTGGTATTGTATAAATTAATTGTATTATAATTATTTAGTGTTAGAATATAATCTATGTGAATTGTTTGGAATATTAATATTGGTTAATCCTCTCCATTTAGTTCCCTTTCCGCTGTAGTTTCATTGTTTTTTTTTTGGATTGTGGTAGATCAACCTGTATAAACATGCAATTTTATATAGGAAAAAATGTCATTTAAACCACGAACTTTCAAATATTGGCCATTTAAACTATGAACTTTGCTATAAGTCATTTAAAACATCAACTTTCATTGATTAGCTATTTTAAACATTATATTTCGTTGACCAAGCCAAAAAAAAAATGACGTCAAATCCAATAACTAAGCAACTAACAGGCGTTACTCTCCTGCTAACCCTCTAGTAGTTGCAAATTGACGTCGTTTTGATGAAAATATTAATTCAATTAAATTTCATTTAAATTTAAGCCATTTAAACAATGAACTTTCAAATGTAGGCCATTTAAACCATGAACTATCAAATCTAGACCATTTAAAAATCAATTTTTATTGAATGAGATTTGTTAGACATCACGTTTTGTTGATCAAACTAATCTCGACATGACATTAATTATGCTAACAAAACAAGTGATATATGGAATTTTTAGTGTTTTTCATCTTTCGTTTAATACTCAGTTTTAGTCATTTTGTTGTATCTTTTGTGTCTTGAATTCTTTTTCCAGGTATTAGGATGTTACACTGGAGTTTGAAAACTTGATCATTTTATTTTAGATCCTAAGTTTTTATATGCATTATTTTACTGTAGCTTTATTGTGCTGGTGCTTGTGACCCTAGTGATTCTCCTTGTGCTTGTGATCTTGATCTTTATATTTTCCCTTGTGTTCGATTTAATTAAGACATGTTAGCAGACTTAATATCAAGTCCGGTTTGGCTTGATGTCTAAAATATCTCTGTCAATGAAAGTTGATGTTTTAAATGTCCTTCAATAATGTTTATGGTTTAAATGACCTAAACTTGAAAATTCATTGTTTAAATGACCTATATTTGAAAGTTCATGGTTTAAATGACTTCAATTTAAAAGTTCATTGTTTAAATGATATTTAATCGGATTAATATTTTAATCAAAACGACATCGTTTTGCAACTAACGGAGATGGTTAACGGGAGAGTAACGTTTGTGTTATTAGATTTGACGCCATGTTTTTTGCTTGGTCAACGAAATATAATGTTTAAAATAGCTAATCAACAAAAGTTGATGTTTTAAGTGACCTACAACAAAGTTTACTGTTTAAATGACCAAAATTTAAAAATTCATGGTTTAAATGATATTTTTCCATTTTATATGATAACTGTAACCCGTGCATAAATTTGAGACCAATGATCCAGGATTCAATCCGAAATCCATTCTAAAAAAGGATATATGGTGGATGGATATAGATCCGGATGATAGAAAAATTCAAACCGAATATTTGCATATAAAATATTATATATTTTTCATTAACTATATTATATGTTAAAGTGATCAAAATAAATGTTAAAGCTTTCACTGAAAATAACTAGAGACCATATCATTAGAAAATCATAGGCGTTTCCTCTCTATCTCATTTTTCAATTAATTTTAGCATGCAAGCTTGTACCTTCATTTCATTCATGGATCAACACATAGTTCAATATTACACTATGTCAATTGTCAAATGCTTTTCGTCAAACTAGCCCAAATTTGGGAATAAGGTACAACGTTCAAATATAAGTCGAAAATGAGACTAAAGAACTTAAAGTTCCAAAAAAAAAAAAAAAAAAATTGAATGGTAAGAAAGAAAATAGACCGACGGGTTCTTTTATTCTAAAAAGAAAAATGGACTTAATATAGCCTACATGGACTTAATACATAACACAAATATGAACATGTGGCCAATATAGCTTGGGGACTTTATACTTGATTAAGATTGATATATATATACACATCCATTTTATACTCTATCAAGTATCAACATTGGATTTAAATGGAAAAATTTGAATGTATATCTATTATCTATTTTCAAGCTATAAGTGAAAAATTCAAAGCAGCCGTACAGTTACAGAAGCAAACAACCACTTGACAGCAGAAGAGGACATAACTCATGATGCCCCTTTTTTATTTTATAAAAAAATATAAATATTTAATTTAAATTTGTGTCACAAAACTTAATTCGTAACTCAATTTCAATCAAACGCATTTTATTACATATCTAATCAGTATTCATCATTAAGTTGTTGGGGAAAAAAACACACAACACAATTTATTTAGAATCGAATATTAATAAAAATATAGTATAGAATAGTACCATTTTTGGATTTAAAAATTAAATTATTTTAATCACGTAAGTGAAAACATTTAGGGTAGAGGAGGAAATCTTTGAAGAATCAAGAAACTAAAATAAAATATCTCGCATGACTACAAATCTTTTGGTACCATTATCTTACTACTATTTTTACACCAAGTTCTAAATAGAATCAGAAAAACTGAACTAAAAAGTTTTTTTTAATAATTAGGGGGAAGCGGGAAACGTATGGAGAGTAATGTAAACACGTGGCGGTCTGGGGGCCTTATAACAACCAAAATGCAAAGTTAATTAAACAAAAAGCTTTTGAAGCAAGTTAGCCATAGCCGCTTGGCGCTGTCCTCTTCGCCTTCTCTCGTCTTCTCCTTCTTCTTCTCTCTCTCTTTCATTTTCCTGTTAAGTGGTGAATTTGCTGGAGGAGTTAGTTGTGGAATCGTTTTACTCGATGGAGGTAACTTTTGTTTTTTTTTTTATTTTATTTCTTGATTTGGTTTTATAATTCTATTAAAGTTTGATGCTTTGTGTTCTGAGATTTCTGGGTTTTTGATTCCAAGTTCTCTGGATTGGTTTCTGGGTTTAGGGTTTCAGAAATTGAGAAACTTTACTCTGTTTTGTGAAAATTATTGCTTGGGATAAAGTTTTATCATTTGCTTTTGATCTAATTAGCCTATGGGTTTATGATTTGGTACTATGTGTTTTGCCTAATTTTTTTTAATGGGTTTTGAATCGATGTATTACTTGTTTTGTAAGCTAAGTTATATGTTGATTACGGTGGTTGAGGTCAATTTTAGTATGGGTTCTGGTTCGTTATGTCTCAGGGTGGTTGGTTTCAGGAGATATGGGAGATGGAGATGAGCAAAGTAGAGAGCTAGAGAATTCGTCTTCGAGTCGTGTTCCTAGTGTTGCAAATGCAGAAGCGAGAATGAAGTTTGCTTCCGTGGATGCTTTATCAGAGTTAGTTTGGTCTCCTCGGAACGGTCTAAGCCTAAGATGTGCAGATTTCAGTTTCACTGGAAAGGCAAAATTACTCTCTCCTAACTTCTTTGATTCAGGACAAACCAACATGGAGCTTCGTTCCAATAGCACAAGTATCGAACAGCAGCAACAACAAGAAGAAGACGAAACGGTAAATGTCCAGTTGAGAACACCAGATCAAGTTAACCAAGCGTGTAGCGGGATGAATAGACCATTGTCAGGTTGCTAAAATGATAAGAAACAGTACCAAATTGAATGTAATTGAATATAACTGTCTTATTGATAACGAGTTCTTGTGTGTGTGTCTGCAGGTATTGGTGGTTCTGTTGAGGATAAGGTAGAAATCAATGATGATATAGAGAGTGAAGAAGCAGGAAGTTCCAAAAGATCGTCAGGTGAAAAGTGATTACATGAAGTTAATAGTGTCAGTTTGTTTACCACTAATAGGCAACTATGGATTTAAGCTGTTGTGTTTGTCTTCTATGGTTGTTTTGGATACTGAGTAGATTCTCCCCGAGCTATTGGAGAAAAAACAGAAGCTTTGTTGAGGATGGAAAGTGCTGGATCTCAAGAAGAACCGACTAACCGTGGAGATAAAGAAGAAGAGGATAAGATGAATATTAATCGAGTTGATCGTTTAGAATCAATGGATGAGAACAACCTCACAACTCTTGCTGTTGTAGCATGTGAAGGCAAAGGTGAATACTTTCCGGAAGGTGAGACTGATGTTGACAAGGCTGGACCATGTGTCTCCTATAGTCGTCATGTCAAAGAAAAAGGGAAAGAAAAAGCTTTATCTGATGAAAACTTTGATGGTGATGAGAATGATGATGAGAGTTTTGGAAGTGTAGAAAGTTGCAATAGTGCGGGTTTGCTCTCTAGGGGAAAGAAAAGACCAGGGTTTGAGCAACAGCTGATTCTTGGAAGCAAACGGCTCAAAACGCTAAGTCAAGAATGTTTGGGGTCAACTTCAAAGCTCAAGCAAGATAGTTCCTTTATGAATTGGATATCAAACATGACAAAAGGAATCTGGAAAGGTAATGAAGAAGACGATTCTCCTTTTGTAGCTCTTACTACCACCACTTCAGATGCTAATGGTCATGGTCATGGCCATGGCCAAGTCAATGTGATTGTTGACCAACAAGAATTGAATCCATGCTGTGTGAAGGAAAACAGCGGATGCAGAAACACTGGTTTCCAGTCTTTTTTCCAGTCTATATATTGTCCGAAGAAACAAAGTCAAGATGCCGTGGAGATGGATATCTCGAATGATGCTAATCCTACTTCTTTGCAGGAACTTCCCTGGATTCCTGAACAATGTGAGATTACCAAAGAGGATCACTTGTCTTTATCTGGTAATGAGATTGGTCCAGTGGCTGAACCCAACATTTCATCAGGAAAAGATGGATTTAATCAGACAAGCGAACTGCTCTCGTCAGAGAACAAACATGAGGATAACAAAGAGCCAAACATCTCTTTGATGCCTCTTAGTAAGTCTAAGCCGAACGAAGAGCCAAAAGTCCGCGGTGAAGCTGATGGGAAGGTTAGTCCGTGTGTAACCAACAGAAACTCTGGTCTTGAAAGTTTGTGGATAAGCAGATTTTCTTCTAAAAGTTCATTCCCTCAGAAAAAGGCCAATGATTCAGCCTCAGACGCAGCTCAAACCCGTGATTCGCAGAAGATGCTGGCAGACAGTAATGTTATAATACCCAGTATCAGCTCGCTAGATAGGCTGGATAAACAGAACACGGCTCTTCCCACAGTTTCTGCAATGAGAATAGAGTCTTCAGAAATAATGGCTTCTTTGTTTGCAAGAAAATTAGAAGCTGTGAAACGCATCATTCCCTCAGGTTCTTTAGCTGAGAACACAGACGAGGAACAGACGAATCTAATTTGTTTCTACTGCGGTAAAAAGGGTCACTGTTTAAGGGATTGTCTGGAAGTAACTGATATTGAGCTCAGAGATCTAGTACAGAACATAACTGCTCGGAATAAAAGAGAAGAAATGTCAAGTCTATGCATTAGATGTTTTCAGTTAAGTCACTGGGCTGCAACATGCCCGAATGCTCCACTGTATAGTTCAGGAGTAGAAGATAAAGCGATAAAGCACGCTTTAGCTTCTACCTCTGGCTCAAAGCTGCTGCCCTTAAGTGGTTTCACAGACGTACCAAAAGCAGTCTTTGACGCTGTTCAAGTTCTTCGCTTGACCCGCACACACGTTCTCAAGTAAGTTCCAGTTCACACTTCAAAAGACTTTCTCCTGCCACATTATGAGGCTCTTAAGTCTTAACATCTTTTTGACGTTTTATTTCAGATGGCTAAATACCAAGAAGACTGTATCGGGTCTTGAAGGGTTCTTCTTGCGGTTAAGGCTCGGGAAATGGGAAGAAGGGCTTGGTGGAACAGGGTACTACGTAGCCCGCATAGATGGTTGGTACATTTGTATATAAATCAATCCTCCAAATCACGCATTTTCTGGTTTTATTGCAACTTAAATATGTTGGTTTTAACCAGGGACCACAGAGGTGCAAAGCTCAACGAGACATTCAGAGAATAATAGCTCGATTTCAGTTAAGGTTAAAGGGATGACTTGCCTTGTTGAGTCTCAGTTTATCTCAAACCATGACTTTCTTGAGGTATATAATAAACCACGACCTTTCTTGAGGTATAATAAGTTTTCATATATCTGAATATTTTCCGTTAATTATCTTGAGCAGGAGGAGTTGAAGGTGTGGTGGCGGAGCGTCGAGAAAAGTACCGGTAGAAGCGGCGATGGCATCCCGTCGGCAGAGGAACTTATTCGGAAAATTCAGCAGAGAAAGATGTTAGGCTTTTAGGATCTTTATTTCATTTCAAAATAGATAATACATGTTTTGAGGACCAAATGTATTTATTTGATAGGATTTTTACGTCGACACATGTATTTTTTCGGTGTGGTTAAAAATGAGAGTGTAAATTTCTGGCTCGTTCAGAGGATATCGAATGTCTCAAACCAGATAACAATCTAAAGTTGGATGTCCAACTTCTATAGACTTGCGAGTTTTGTTCGCATCTTTCTGTCTCTGTAACTAGTTATTAATCTTGCGAGTTTTGATACCCACGTATAGTATTGTAGTGGATCTATCAAGCCCATCCGTGTACTATGATCATTTTTGCTTTGCACATTTTCAAAGTGTCACCAAAATGAAGACTAGTTCATTCACATGAACAAGGATAGTTGCAAATGTAATAGCCTGAGCTCAGTAAATTCACCAAACCAACATATAAAACTTTTGACAAGTGGACATCATTCAAAGATCTGATTGTTGGGTTATCTAGCTATTTTGTATTTATAATTTCAATAAAATTTTAGGATTAATTTTTATTGGCCTCATTTTCCAAATATATGGACTCGGATGAAAAAAAAAAAAAAAAAAACAGAGAGCCTAAGGACCAAAAATGAAAAAAAAAAAACTAAAAATAAAATCTAGGGTTAGGCAGTGTTACCTATTTATTTGGTGCTTAAGTAAAGTTGTTTGTCGCTTCCGCAGACACTTTGGTTTTGAGTCTCTGTAGAGTTTTAGAATTTCATCAATCAAACAATGGTTAGTTTCTCGATCTCTGTCTATCTGAAATTTGTTTTCGTGATCATTAGATTTTCGAACATTATGGTTGTAATTTAATTTCTCGTCATATATTGAATCATCTATCTATAGGCGGATGTAGAACCAGAGGTTGCTGCGGTTGGAATCGTGAAAAAGAGAACGTTCAAGAAGTTCTCTTTCAGAGGAGTCGATCTCGATGCTCTTCTCGACATGTCAACCGAAGATCTTGTCAAGCATTTCAGTGCCCGTATCCGTAGAAGGTTAAAATTCTTTCGAACCAAGAAAATTAGCTTTCGTCTCTTGGTGATTCTGTGAGACTGATGTGTTTTGTTATCTTTTAAAGGTTCTCTAGAGGATTGAACAGGAAACCTATGGCTTTGATCAAGAAACTGCGCAAAGCGGTAAAATATTCTTATCTCCCCTCATCACTCATTAGATCTTGGCTGAACATATCGTCAAAATGTAGGAATTGTGTATCTTCTTTCCTTGTAACGTTAAGAGATTTTGATGATCAGATTACTGTTGGTTTTAGCTTATGTGATGCTTTGCACACCAAAAAAAAAAAAGAGCTTCTGTGATGCTTGCTAATAAAACCATTGTTATTCGTCTTATAGTTCAAAGGTTATCAGTTTGTTCTTGTATTCTTTGTAGTATCAGTCTTGTGTGTGAGTATAAAGCCATGTTTGTGTAATAATTCAGATTCTCCATAGCGTTATTTCCCTAGTGTTTTACTTCTTTTGTATTTTCATCTCCTTTCAGATATCATTCTTACCTTTGCAGTTTTGTGTTTGATCTTTGCTAGGAAATGACTTTATATAAGACACTTAAAATAATTACTTTTAATTTACTCCTGTGTGAGACCATATATAATGTCATGACTTTGTGCAATGGGATTGAACACTAAAGAACAAAGGTTTTTGTGTTTTTGAGCAGAAATTAGAGGCACCAGCTGGTGAGAAGCCAGCAGCAGTGAGAACACATTTAAGGAACATGATCATTGTGCCTGAAATGATTGGAAGCATCATCGGTGTTTACAACGGAAAGACTTTTAACCAAGTTGAGATTAAACCGGAGATGATTGGACACTACTTGGCTGAGTTCTCAATCTCATACAAACCGGTTAAGCACGGTAGGCCTGGTGTTGGTGCTACCAATTCCTCCAGGTTTATCCCTCTCAAGTGAAGCCAATGCAAGACTCTATATTTTTTTTTCTTCCATCTCTATTGTTTTGCTACTAATCTTTATCTTCTTTAGATAACCTTAATGTCTTTTAAGGTTTAGACTTTGAGTCATGTGTTAAGTTATTTCATTTTGCTACTCGTTTGTTTTACTTATATGTTTGAAGTTTTCAAATATAGTCCATCAATTCAGAAAAAGTAATGATTTAAGGAGCTGTTTCTTTTGCTTCTTTTCTCGTTTTGACTAGGTAGGTGAAAATTATTAATCCAATCTTTTTTTCTTCTGTAACAACTCTATGGTCGTCCTCTTTGACGATTTCAGATATAGATGTATACTAGATTTTCCTAATACAGTCAGTAATAAATTAATCTTTTTCAGATGTGTAATATTATTCTTATAACCTTTAAAAATCAAAAGTAGTGCCCAATTATATTTTATTTTTTGGCAACAAAGTAGAACCAATTGAATTACATATCTACAAATATATATAAAAGAAAAATAAAATGAATGAAAAAAAAAAGTCAACACAAAGGAACTGATTAGTAGTCTTTGAAAAAAATGAAAAGCTTATGAGAGAAACAGAAATTTCCATTCATTTTCTTGGAGTCTTCTCTCCACTCTCTTTTCCACCTCTTCTCCTCTTATCTGTCAAGAAAATAACTAATATCATAGGCACAAATACATATTTATATGTATCATAAGTTCATAACTTAATAAGCCAAAACCCGATCAAACCAAATATAATCGGATTGTGAAAATGTATGTACCTGAGTCTCGATGTTCATGGTTGTAGAGAACTCGTGAGGAGATAAATTGGCGTGGACAGTTTTGAGTTTTGTCCCCATTGATTTAAGACAATGAAGAACTTCTACCATTGAATCAAGTCCAGACAAGGTTTTTGTAGACTAAACCTAACCTTTGTTTCAGTCATATCATTATGACCATCCTTTGCTGATTTTGCCTCAATCATCTTAATTCTTCTCTCTAGCTCTTTTTTTAATCTTTGTAATTTCACAATCTCATCCACAGCTTTTTCAACAATCGTATTTTTGTCATTCTGAGAAGAAAAAACAAATTATATTTGTTGAAAAACTTGTTTCCATATCAATCCTATACAAATGAGTAATGTAGTTAGAAATTTATCATATTCAAAAAAATTAAATTATCATATGCAAATTGCAAAAGTCACTAAATTTTAAACAAAATTACAAATTATCCATTTTGCATTGTAAAATTTCGGATGTTTTAATTCACTAGGATTGTTTTTTTTTCCCAAGTCATTAAGTCTGATTTAAAGTTTGGTAATTAATGTACCTTAGTGGCATATGGTAATAGAGAATGGAGAGCTAAGTAACTCTGTTTTTGTTTCTCTCTTCTAGTTCTTTCTTTTAACATATGTCGCCGGCACCTTTCTTTCTCTGGCGCAACCGCGTTTCTCTTCTCCTCCCAATTCTTTCTCAGCAAATTCACCATTCTCTTCTTCACGTTCACTTTCGATGAAGACATCAACACAGGTTCCGTGCCCTTCACGTATGGCCTAAAGGCACTTCTGTTCGGTACACTACTGACGCTTTTGTCATCGTAAACGGAAATATCATCGGCGATTAGATCCCATAAGTTGTCTTCTTCTTGACAAACCGTATCAAGAAAGAAGTCATCCATCTCTCTCTCTCTTTCTGTATTAGTGTTTGATGACAATCTTGAGTTGTGATTTCGATGTTGTGTGTGTCTCTCGTGTGTGTGTATATATCTTATGATTAAATCACGTGGGGTTTTGTTGAATTAACACACGTGATTACGTGAAGCATATTGAGGACGTGGACAATGAATGGTTGTCTCAACTTCTTGGTTAAGATAAATGACGTATGTAGGAGAAAACTAGAGACGGTCAAAGTGATGTATGAAGGATGAAACTAGAGAAAGTCAAGTGACGTATAGTGGCAACAAAAATTTAACATTATGTGACGCGTAAACTTATCTTTTTGTGTGCAAACTGACGCGTAAAAGCTATACACTATTATTTCTATAGTTTTTCTTCAAAACAAAAATTTCTTTTAGTACAAAAGAGAGAGTCATTTGTGGTTAGATATATAGTCATATAGAACAAGTTTTTAAAAGTTAATACTATATTATGAAAAAAATCACTTCAATTTACATAAGAAATCATCTTTTTTTTTAAACAATTTTTATTGTTTAATAAAATAATAAAATGGGCAACTCTCATAAAAAAGATGTTTTTTCAATTAAAAGATAGAAAATTTTGGTTCTTTAGTAACGAAGGTCTAAGGATATGTTTGTCACCCGGTGCACTGCCCGGTGGTGGTCGAGTAACTTGTTTATTGAATATTATAATTAGACATAAAACATAACACCATTTTGATACTATTATTTCGATTAGCCAAGTAACACTTAAACTAAATTATTTTTCGCAATATTATCATCAGTGGATAAATGTGTGTAGGGGGCATTAGTTTGTTCTCCTGTCTATTAGTATATTGTAAGTTGTATAACACAGAGTCTTTGAGTTTTCTTTTTGACGGACTACGTATCATAACTTTTTAATTAGGAAAGTTCCATGTGTAAACGACTTGACTGACAGCTTTGACCGACTCTGATTCCTTTATGCATTTCAACTAGGTATATTTTATCTCCATTACATTCTTATAATCTGACCAACTTCGATTCTTGAAAACGATGTGTGAAAAACTGAAAAACGAACGTATCAAGTGATCGATGATCTTTTCAAGAAAGAAAAAAGAAACGAATACGGTGGACTCATTTAAATGGGCTTTTAATGGGTTTGGGCCTATTAAAAATTTTAAAGTTGATGAATGAATTAGTCTTTTCTCCTCCTGGCGGCAAATCGAGTAATCTCCGGCATCAAAGAAACCGCACAATCGATCTCCGGCGCCGCTCCTCACACTTTGAAATGTGTGATTTTGAACATTCCCCATTACACAAAACCTTCACCACCTTTATCTTCTTCTTCTTCCTCGAACACTTCGAAAACAGCAACACGGTGATGGCGTCGCTTATACTCCGGTGATCTTCTCACTCAGGAACCGCCGGGGTCTCTCTCTCTCCCCGCTTCCTCATTCAGCTGAAGGAAAGCGTTTCAATCTCTCTTTTGGGAATGTAAGTTGTCAAATCTCTCTTCCAATTTCTTAATTTTACTTTCCCAATTCGAAATTTTTTGAAACATTTCCTTTCTATTAAAGTTTGCTTCTTTGTGAATCAGTTTTTATCTGATTTGAGTCATTTACAAAGAGAAAAAGTAAAGCAAATATGAATACCAAACAAAAAGCATTAAAAAAAGAAGAAGAACAACAATCCAATTTGTGATGTTTCTTCAGACTGTGCAGTGAGTTGATACGAGAATCCTTGTATCTGTTTAGAAAGAGTGAAAACCTGTGATGATTCTGTAGACTGTGCAGTGAGTGGAGACGAGAATGTACATGAGGCTTCCTTGAAAAACGAGAATCCTTGTATCTGCTTAGAAAGTATGAGACTTTGTGATGCTTCTGTAGGCTGTACAATGAGTAGAGATGAGACTGTACATGAAGCTTCTTTGAAAAACGAGAACTCTTGTAACTTTTTTGAAAGTATGACCAATTTGTGATGATTCTGTAGACTGTGCAGTGAGTTGAGTCTAGAACCCTTGTGTCTGTTTAGACAGTATATGAGAGTTTTTGATGTTTTTGCAGACTGTGCAGTGAGTGGAGATGAGATTGTACATGACGCTTCCTTCTTCAATCTTAATCTTCCTTGTCACTTTGTTCCATAGATGTATCATGTAACTACCTTTGCTCATGTCCTGTACCGTCTTCTCTACCCATTGTGCTTCTCTTCTGGTTGCAGGTTTCTTGAAAAGCTTTGGCATGTTGATCCAATTCACTGGATAGAAAGCATCAGGGGGAAAGATTGTGAAGTTGAATCCAGGTTTGTTTCCTACTCTTTTGATGACTCTAGAGACTAGGTAAGGGCTGTTGTGTCCCCATATGTTTCCGTCGAAAGTTGTGGAATACTCGTGTAAGAATTCTCGCATAAGCGGATGGTAGATGTCAAAGACCATCACTGCATTGTTTAGTCTTGACCATGTCTTTGTTTTCGGATCCATGCTCTGTGCTCCAATAGCGTTTCTCAATCTTGTTATATCATCAAGGAAGATGATGTCTGTGTCTAGATATACTCCTCCGTATTTGTAGAGCACCGCGAGTCTTGTTAAGTCAGAGAGATTCATGAACAAGGGGATAGAACCAGGATCCATGCGGCCACTCTTTAGTCTTTTCAGCCAAGCTTCAGCAGGAGTGTTCTTGACGAGGAACGGGATATCTATGGTTACAGCAATAAGGTTGAAGCCTCGATCAAACAATGGTTTAAGGATGGTGTATCCTCTAGGGGAGTCTAAGGAGTTGGACAAAATCGCCAAGCATGCGCCAGGATTGGTGGTGAAGAGAGTGTCAACAGCTAACATCTCTCTTGGTCCAAAGGTTTTTGCAGGAGAAAGCCAAACCATAAAGAACTGAGCAGAGCAATTATTCTTGTACAGATCCAAAACTCTTGAATGGAATCTCTTGCTCTTGCTAGTCGATTTCAGTATCTCCAGCTCAGGTAGCTTTCTTCTGAACCATTCAATTCTCTCTTTCTTGCCCGCTTTACGAGGAGGTACTAACGGATCTAACTCGTCCTCTTCGTTATGGTCTGAGTCCACAACTGTGGTACCTAATTCTTCCTTCTCATTATGGTCTGTCACAACTGTGGTACCTAACTCGTCCGTTTCGTTATGGTCTGAGTCCACAACTGTGGTACCTATGTCTTCCTTCTCGTTATGCTCTGCCACAACTGTGTCACCTAACCCTTCTTTTTCGCTATGGTCTGAGTCAACAACTGTGGTACCTATTCCTTCTTTTTCGCTATGGTCTGAGTCAACAACTGTGGTACCTATTCCTTCCTTTTCGTTATTGTCTGAGTCCACAACTGTGGTACCTAAGTCTTCCTTCTCGTTATGGTCGGAGTCCACAACTGTGGTACCTATGTCTTCCTTCTCGTTATGGTCTGTCACAGCTGTGGTACCTAACTCGTCCGTTTCGTCATGGTCGGCGTCCACAACTGTGGTACCTAACTCGTCCGTTTCGTCATGGTCCGAGTCCACATATGTGGTACCTATGTCTTCCTTCTCATTATGGTCGGAGTCTACAACTGTGGTACCTAAGTCTGCATCGTAATGGTCCGAGCAGTCTGCAATTGTAACAATACTACTACTCATGGTCACGGGGTCATCGGTTCTGGAGAGAGGCAAGCCTCGTTTGAACGGTGAGTTGTTGTCAGGAACAACAGATTTTGGAGATTCAATGAAGAGAAGAAACAACACGAGCACAGAAATCGCATAGATTGCGAATATAGGTATCCTTGCTTGCATCTTTAACCCTCTTGAGTAAAAAACAAAGCTCTTGCTAGGTATCCTTGTTTCTTAGCTTCACGGTAGAGAGATTATAGATCGTAAACAGAACAAGACCTGAGGTGGTCGATATATATATCTAACAAAGTTGTGTTGGTTTAGGATTTTAGAAAACAGGAGGAATCCTATTTGGAATCCAATAATGGATAAATGTATCCTTTTTTGTTTTTCTAAAAAATCATATTATTTAACTTGGATAATCTTGTATATATGATGATAAATGTTTCCTTTGTTATTTATTTTTCTTAAATCATTATCATACCATATTATATTTGGATAATCTTCTACGTAAAAAAGAATAATAATAACGCTACCTGACTTTATAAAACCAAAAGCCAAAAGACTATAAAGATCATTTACTGAGGAGGGCAACAGTGAGACCCTCTCCCAAGCATGTTTCTCACAGGCAAGTTTTTAAATTGAATGACTTAAGATTTTATAAACAGAAGAAAAAAAAAGAGGACGTTGCTTGAAACACAAGTCATATTTTTTGCAAAGCTTTAGACCATCTCACTTATAGGGAACTCCAGAACTGAAGAGAATTCAAAGACAAAAAGAGGGTACATACTGAAAACTAAAGTGAGACGGTATAAAGCTTTACACTACTGTTGACATACTACATTACAATTATTCATTACGATAAAAGATCTAGCAAAAACACATTTGGTGTATGTTCTGCTTTCCGATCACTGTACATGAGTAGCCTCAGAGTAGAAGAGCCACTCACAGTATCCTTGGACCCCAAATAAGAAACGTGGACGAGCTGAAGACCTGGTCAAGAACTACTTGGTGAAATGTGGACAGCCAAGCATGAATCTCCATAGCTTCCACACGCAACGAAACCTCTGGATTAACTTTACCGTCAATCTCGAGAGAACCTCAAGAATGAGATCAATTGGGATGGAATCTGCATTTTCTCCTCTTTTCATCAAACTCCAAGATCGTTAATTTCCTTGAGACATGGTTGGCTTTTGTTATAATTAAGCAAGCTTGTTCTCACTGATTGTATAATGTCAACTCTTTTTATAAGATTCATTATTTTGGAGGAACCTATATGTTTCTTACATATGGTTTCAATTGGTGATCCATTTGGAGAAAAATAATAAGAATCTTTACGGAATAATCCCTATGTTTCTAAGTATAACAGTCATCTACCACAAAATCAGCTACTAATATATAATATAAACATTAAACACCAAGAGGAGGGGTCTTTGGTATGGAGCTTTTGATACGTGAGTCAGAAGGCAGTTAAGTTTTTTATATCAAAACATCAGGTATCAGAAATAATCGTCTTCCGTATTTGACTGATACGTGAAAAAGTGTCTACCATTTATTATTTGCTTCGAAATCTTTGGTTTCTCTCCGGTTAGCTTTTTTACAACCGTTGGATTTGGTATTTTGGTTGTGATTTTGCATGATGTAATTAGATGATCTTGTGACTGATGATTTGGAATCTCCGTATAGAGCTATATATGC
The DNA here is from genome assembly GCA_023657505.1 of Camelina hispida. NCBI lineage: Eukaryota > Viridiplantae > Streptophyta > Magnoliopsida > Brassicales > Brassicaceae > Camelina > Camelina hispida. The sequence goes on from CP094637.1 coordinate 30,163,442, forward strand.
TTTCTAATGTTGATGGTTGATGGTCATGATAATGGCGGAGCTCGTAGTGATTAAAGTGGATTATGAGTTTTTTACCTTTTCTTTAGATTCAGATTCTTAAGAGACTTTCTCAAGAAAATGAAAAGTTTTTTTTTTGAACAAAATAAAAAATAAAAAATAAAAAATGAAAAGTTAATACTTAATATGACTGATTTTATGGTGTTTTCAACTTTTCATGACAAAGACTCATCTAAATTCTAAAAAATAACAGGAATCGTTCGTTTGTATGAATGTTTCCTTAGTTTATGGTCTTAGTTATCCAAACCCAAGAAGACTAGTCCCAAACTTTGAGGACATCATGTCAACGGCTCAGCTTCCAAATAAGAGATTTTGACAAGTAACTCTTTTAACATATCAACAAATCTTTCATGATTATTGCCTTCACGTTTTGGAGATAATTAAGGCTTTATCTAGTTAAAATAAAATAAAAATAAGTGAGACTTGATCTAGTCTAAATATTATAGAACATCTAGCAATTTTCCAAGAGTTAATGGAGATGTAAGAGTTGAATTGTAAATGAGATACCACAACTATATAAATATGTAACATGATATTCAATATGTTCTCCAAATTGATTCTTGGTTTTTTTTTTTTTTTTTTTTTTTTTTTTTGTCAACAACTTAAAAGATTAGCTCTAGGAGAGTTTTGGCTTTATACAATCAGAAACAGAGAATGAAGAAAAAAACTTAATTTTGCCATAATCAAACAAGAGAACATTTTCGTTTGTTGTTTATCAGGCCTTGGGCTTACTGTTTGGGCCTAAAAGGCCCTTCATTTGCCATCTCCTTCATGGCTTCTTCATCTTCATCTTACGACATATTCCCAAGTTTCAGAGGCAAAGACGTCCGACGAACCTTTCTCAGCCACTTGCTCAACGAGTTCCAGCACCGAAAGATCATAGCATTCGTGGATAATGGAATCAATAGCAAATCGATTCATCCAGAGCTTTTACGAGCGATTAAGGCATCGAGAATCTCCATCGTCATCCTATCGAAGAACTATGCTTCTTCGAGCTGGTGCTTAAACGAACTGTTGGAGATCATGGAGTGCAAAGATTCTCAAGAACAGATGGTGATGACAGTTTTCTACGATGTGGATCCGTCTCATGTACGGTACCAGATCGGAGAATTTGGCAAGGGCTTCGAGAGAAGTTGTTTGGGGAAAACACAGGACGAGAAGCAGAGATGGAAGCAAGCTTTGATTGATGTTGCCAACATTTCGGGAGAGCATTCAAAAAATTGGTTTGTGTGTTCTTGACTCCAACTATTACTAATTTTGCCATTGCTATCTCCAAATCCATAGAACGATTTTGCTAGGAATGTATTATACCTATGAATGAATCGGATGATGCAGAATTGCAAATGTGTATAGATTATATATATGAGTCTCTTGAGTTAATTTTGATGAGGAAGTGATTATGTTTCTGTTGTTCAGGCATAGTGAAGCGGCTATGATAAAAAAAATTTGCAGAGATGTTTCAAATGAGTTGAATTCTACACTGTCAAAGGATTTTGATGAATTCGTTGGAATCGAAGATCATATAGAAAAGATGAATTTATTGTTAAGTCTGGAGAGTAATCAAGTGAAGATGATAGGGATTTGGGGTCCAGCAGGCATTGGTAAAAGCACAATCGCTAGAGCGTTGTACAATCGGTTATCCAGCAGCTTTCAGGTTACTCTTTTTATGGAGAATGTTAAAGGAAGTTATAGGAGTAATGAAAGCTATAGTTCGAAGTTGAGGTTGCAAGAAAAGTTTCTCTCTGAACTGTTCAACGATAAGGAATTACGGATAGACAATCTAGGTGTTGTGGAAAACAGGCTAAGGTACTGGAAAGTGCTCATTGTTCTTGATGATGTGGATAACATAGAGCAACTAGATGCTCTAGCAGATCGACCTCACTGGTTTGGCGATGGAAGTAGGATTATTGTGACCACCAAGCATAAAGATATTTTGGAAGCGCATGATATCCAAGATGTATATGAGGTGGGGTTTCCATCAAGACTTGAAGCTCTGCAGATATTATCTCAATCGGCCTTCAGACAAAATTCCCCAGCAGATGGATATGTGGAGCTTGCAAATGAAGTTACGAAGCTCACTCGTCTTCCATTAGGTCTATCTGTTTTAGGTTCATCATTGCGTGGCAAAAGCAAAACGAAGTGGATTCGTGCACTACCTAGTCTCAAGGCCACTCTTCATGTAGACATTGAAAGGATATTAAGAATTGGTTATGATAGCTTAGGTGATAATGATAATCTCAAAGCTATATTTCTCCATATTGCTTGCTTATTCAATGGTGGAAAAAAAGATCGTGTGACCCAGCTCCTTGGAAATAGTGATCTTGACATTGAAAGTGGACTTGACGTTCTAGTCGAAAGGGCTCTCATTTCTATCTCGGGTGAAAAACGTATCATGATGCACAATTTGTTACAACAGATGGGGCGACAAATCGTTCGTAGACAATCAACCCATGAACCTGGGAAACGTCAATTTCTAGTGGATGCTAAAACGATCAATGATGTTCTTGTTGATAATACCGTAAGTCCTTGTTTTTATCATCTTATTGGCTTTCTCAGTATGATTTCAAGCAATCAGATTGTTCTAACCTTGTTGTTTTTTTTCCTTCTTTGGAGAATATTTTAGGGCACAGGAACTATTTTAGGCATATCGTTCAACGTGTCTGAAATCGAGGAGTTGTTCCTAGGTAAGGGAGCTTTCGTTGGAATGCATAATCTCCAAATTTTAAGATTTTACAAACAATGGTCTGATAAGGCCAGACTGCATTTAGATGAAGGTTTGGACTGTTTGCCTTTACCTCCTAGACTCAGATTACTCCATTGGGAAGCATGTCCTATGAAATGTATGCAAACTCAACTCTCTGCGAAATTTCTTGTTGAAATCAATATGCGAGAGAGCAAATTGGAGAAGCTCTGGCAAGGAGACCCTGTAAGTTTATGGCTTCAGTTTCTTGGTTAAATGCATTGTGCTTTTAGTTTTTGTCCAAACTAACAACGAATTTCACATTTTGTTTCCTCGCAATTGTTTTCAGATGCTCAACTGTCTCAAGAAAATAAATTTGTGTGCCTCCGTCAACCTGAAAGAACTTCCTGATCTTTCGAAAGCAACAAACTTGGAGAGAATAGAGTTGACTCGTTGCCGCAGTTTGGCCGCACTTCCTTCCTCTTTTGGAAAACTTCAAAAGCTGAATTACTTACACCTTGGGGAATGCATAAATCTGGAGTCTTTTCCTGCAAACCTCGCATTAATGTCTCTAAGCTTCCTCAATATTTGCGAGTGCTCGAGACTGAAAGATTTTCCAGAGATTTCTAGTAAAATTGTATGTCTAAGTGCGTCCTTCACAGCAATAAAAGAAGTGCCTCTCTCAGTTCAACATTGGAATTGTCTGAAGAGATTAACAATGATATGTTGTGAAACAGTTACAACATTCCCTCTTCTTCCAGCTACCGTATCAAAGTTGTATCTGGACTATTCAAGAATAACAGAGATTCCTGACTGGATCAAGAATCTCGATGGGCTCAAGATATTGTCAATGACATACTGTGAGCAGCTGCTAGACATCTCACCAGACATTTGTAAGTTAATACGTCTACAGAAGCTTAATTTTACAGGATGCATTAATGTGAGGAAATTTCCTGTAGAAATCTTCCAGAGGTTTAGCTTTAAGCATGAGCTGTTGTTGAGGTTGGACAATGTTCAAGTTAAGAGTCTGCCGGCAGATATACCTGAAAAGACCCATAGCTTCCCCTTAAAATTGTTTATGAGTGAAAATGATTTCACAAGTATTCCACATTCCATCAAACATCTCTCACATCTACACTCCCTTCACCTTCACGACTGCGTGGAACTTGTCTCGCTGCCAGAGCTTCCAGACTCCCTGTCAGAACTGCATGCAGAAAACTGTAGGTCACTGGAAAGCATATCTCAGCCATGTAACTCATATCACAACCCCAAGCTCATTCTCAAGTTTAATAACTGCGTGAAACTGATACGAGAAGCTCGTAAACTACTCATTGAAGAATGGGCTTGTGGCTATGCAATCTTACCAGGTGGTGAAGTTCCTGAATACTTTAGTCACCAAGCTAGAGGAAGTTCACTGACTATCCATTTCGATCACATGCATCTTTCGGGATCCATGAAATTCAAAGCTTGCGTTGTACTTCCTGCGGGAGATTGGCCAAATGATGTCCCTGCTAGCTGTATCCAAATATCTTGTCACCTCAGAGGCAACCACTCTACCTCTGTGTATATATGGCCATACATAGATGTGTCATATACCTTTGAGAAGGATCACTTATTTATTCTCAACTCTTATTTCACGCTAGAGCAAGACAACATTCCAGAAGACAAGTTGCAGTTTGATTTCGGGGGCCTTCCTTGCAAGATATTACGATGTGGTGTGCAATTCGTAGAGGCATGTCCCTGCAAATATGACTATGTAGCTCACCCCAAATATGACTACGTAGCTCACCCCATCTTATCGTCTCTTCCTCTTGAGGGTGATAAATGCAAGATACCTAGCGTTGTAGATATGGACTATGAAGACATCAAAGATGCTGGAGAAACCGCTTTACAAACAAGGAGAAGCACAAAAAGAAAGCGGCCAAATTCTTCAGAAGAACCAGAGAAGATGAACAAGAAACTGTGTGTATCTATTAGGAAGGCAGCAAAGAAGCTGGAGAAATCTATTCAGAGGCAAGAAAAAAACAAGAAAACAGAGAGATTGAACAAGAAATTGTCTGGCATTTGATGGATTATTGCGGCTCGTTGTCGGAACTTTCTCCTGATCCAGTCGCTTCATTGGCTCATTAAAGAAGACACAACTTGAGTTCGCTCCTCCATTCCAAGTGTGCTCGTGAGTAAAGAAAGAAGAGGAGTTGAAGCTAATGCGTAACAAACTTTTAGATAAATTTTGTGTATAAATACTATTTGTAGGGTTACAGTTTCGGTATGCTTGATGTTGTACAATGTTCCTCATGTGTAACGTGGTGAGGGTAATGATCTAGGTACATGCTCTCAATTAATTGTATCGCTTGATTTTAAGGAATAAAGAGATTGATCTAGGTTTCTTAACAGCACCAAAATGATATACAGACTAGCAAACACAAACCGGTTAAGCCCCAACGGATCAACTAAGGATTACTAAACCGGTTTCATGAGTCTCACTCACAGACTACAGGAAAGTGATGCTTTGTTCAGAAAAATGAAAGAAGATGGGCCTCTCCCAGACGGCTATACGTATAATTAACTAATTAAGGCACGCCTTAGATATGGTGACAAAGCCTCATCAGCTGAACTCATCTAAGAAATGAGGAGTGGTCCTGTGATGCTCCATCGTTTAGCTTGGTCACTTATATGTTGCATGATGGGAGATTGGACAAAAGCTCATGTAACCTGTTTCCCTTGTAATTTGGTGATCAAATCAACTAGTTATATTTGCTTCTCTAGTGATTACTTCTTAAAGCAGTTCACATGTTCTCATGTTACAAATTTATCACTGAAAATTTTGAGAGAGAATAATAGTCACCAAATAACTGGAGACTTTTTTTTCGCATTGCACAATTACAGTAGAATGTAGCTCACAAAGATCAAAACCTTTCTGTAAGAAATCAGGTCCAAACCAAATCATACATTTCAAATTCCCATTTCTATCTAAACGATTCAGAAGACCTGACAATAACAGGTATAGATGATGACTAAAATACCAGTACTGTATTAATTTTTTCGTACAAAACCCAATTAGTCAAAATCATTACCTGTACCGATTCAAAACAGAACCAATTTACTAGTTTGCTCCCACATTTCTCAGCCTTTCACTGCCAGAGATTGCAAATCTTCGAGGAAATCTTGAAGGCTCAGATCATCAGTAAGAACAATATCTGAACCACCAGTATGATCTGTTTTCTGAGTCACCGAAGGATTGAGCTTGGCAAGAAGAAACCGAGCTTGACTACCGTGCTGGTCACACCGCACAATCCTCGGCATTGGAATCCGATCAGTCACTAACTGAGCTGCATCAATCTCCGGTGCTTCAAGAAGGTTCCGGAAAGTCTCGTGGTTTGCGTCTTTATGATACTCAAGTTTCCTCCATTGTGCTATTTTTGATCCATGGTGGATAACCACGTAGAAGTATGAATCGAATAGCAAAATCACGTCAGCTGTTACTGACCGGATATCGAGGAGGACTGGAACCGGCGGTCCGTCGAATGAATACCGGAGAAGCGTTGGTTGAATCATGATGATTGAGTTTACCACTCCTTCCCGGTTTAACATTAACCGGAAAAATCCGGTTTCATCCGGGGAATTGTTGAAAACGTCAAGAAACTGTGATCTTCGTAGGTAGTACATGAACTGAGGATAAAGCGAGAAGTTTGGAGTCAACCTGAAAGAAGATGGATCTTCTTGAATATAATCTCCAAACCGTGAAGCAAAGCGGATTAAACCGTCATCTAACCACCTAATAACGTCTCTGGCGTAACACTCCTCTGCTCTGTTAATTGCAAGCCGCGCCATAACTGAAGCAGCTGTTTCTTGATCAAATCCTGACGAGACTTCTGGCGATTTTCCAACAACCCATCTTCTAGCAACCGTCGTAACCCGTTTCCTCATTCCTCCATTTCCATACCGATACCGAGTAATGAACTGAATGAAGAACGCGGAACCAGGCTGCGGTTTTCGATTCTGTTCGCTGCTCACTTGAAAGAAGAAGGAAACACATGTCTTATTTGTGACAGTGCTCGTTTTCCATGTATATGTTCCGCCTTCACCAATCTCTGTTTCGCTCACTATATCGTTCTTTTGTCTTAGTGACACAACTGGACCGAGAGCACCGCAGATTCTCATATCCTTAGTCGTCACAACTTCTAAAGACACATCAAAATACATAATCAGGTTCCCATCTGCATCGCGGCTGAATATATGCCTAAGACATTTTTTGAATTGCTCGGCTTCAAATGTCTCTCCCAGTAAGAGAAATCCACCAGACATTTCAACTGCGTATCTCAGTTCCGCTGCTCCAACTTGGTCAAGAGAGCAAGCGAACACATCGAGAACAGCGGAGGTATCACAGAGCCTCTTTGCTAATTTCTTGTAAAACCCGCAAGATCTGTCGTAATAAGACACTCTACCAGTGATAATATCTCTGTGGGTTCTGATTGAATGGCTTAGATCCGAGTCCACTACGATCCCAGGGCCTCTTGTCGCAGGCCCTGATGTGAAAACCATAATCCGAGAACCCGTGGTTACAGAACATCCCTCAAGCAGTCCCAATGCTGTTGAGATCGCAGCACCAGTTGCCCTATGAGGCCGATGACCTAGTTTGACGTTAACCAACGGAACGATTTCTTCAAAAGCAGATGTTAGGTTAAACTCACACTCCGCCAATGGAAGCAAGAAACTCTGCTTCCGAATCGCTGACATCTTTCCATGATGAAGCTGCTTTGGATATCCAAGTCCGAGATATTGTTGTATCTGCGAAAAAGAATATAACTCCGTCAAATTCAACACAGCTATTGATCCAAACAGTCATGATGAAGCACACGAAGGTGATGAACCCTAGAAAGAGTACTTGTTTAACGCATTCAAATCACAACAATCAACCAACCACGCATGAACGATTCAACACACTTATAGTCATCTAACTATATATATATCTACAACACTAAGACAATCCTAAAACTGAACAATTCTCAAGCATTTGCATCCTTCAATCTAATCAAACTAAGATCAAATCCCACCATTAGTGCAAGAAAGAAGCTAAAAAGAGTCCCAAATCTCAAAAGGGGTATTTACCTGGTCTGGAGAAAGATCACGTTCGCCATGAAAAACAACAACTTTAGAGCATTGAGAGAAACCCAAATCATAAACCCTAACCATAGAATCAAAAGTAATCAAAGCCACCAAACAATTCTCAGGCAACTGTTCAATGACTAACAAAAGCTCACTTCTCACAGCCCTCAACTCATCCTCAACCATAGATGCATCAACCAAAAACACAAACGCAGGGCCAAGCTCACCAATCACACCACCACCACCTCCAACAGTAGAAGCAAGAGACGAGAAAGACGAAGTCGAAGACATTGATCTAAGCCCTTGATTAAACCCGTTACCCCAACTCGCAGCAGCCGTGGGAGTCGTGGTAGCCGAACCCGATTTCCGCTGCGGCGGAGCATACTCGACGGCGCTGTAAGTCGGAAAAAGCTCCGCCGGGAGATTGGTTTCAGTGATGCCAGAGTAAGAACGAGGGAAATGGTTTTTGTGAAAGCAAAAGGGACAAGACCAGATTCGAGATTGGTAATCAACGCGAGCGTAAGGGTTTAACACAGCTCCACATCGAGAACAGATCAATGGATCATAAGGAATAGTGGGAAGCTCAGAGAAGTGCATCAATGGAGTGTACATGATACTTAGTGGAACAACGAGAGATTCGCAATCGGATTTTGTAGTTGGCCATGAGTTCCATGACCATCTCAATCCTTCGATTGCTTCTAGTTCTAAGAAATCCATAACTTAGATCCTCGATTTCAATGATTGGGGATTTTTCAAATCCGTATTCATGGATCTGTGAAAAAAAAGTGTTGAAAGATTCTCTCAGATCCTCCTCAAGCTTGTTTTGGTTTCTACGAGGAAGTGAAAGGGAATCGGAGTTAAAGAGTTTCACCGGAGTTTGTAGAAGTTTTTTCCGGCCGGCGAAGAAGAAAAAAAAACATTCTTTGATTTTTTTACGATTTCAGAGTTTGTCCATGAGAAGAAATAGATTCGTTCTTCTCCGATAAAGGCTTATATCATTTTTAAAATAAAACACTGTTTTTTCTTTTCTTTTTTTCCGGAGCAAATTGCAAATCTACTCTCCCTTCTTGTTACTCCTTCCGTTTCACAAACACTATCATTTTGGAGAAATTTTTTTGTTTCACAAAGGATGTCATTTTATATTTCTAATGAGTGTTTTAGTGCTAAATTTTCTTTTTTACTCTTAAACCCAAAACTATTTTCATTGAATTTAGATCATTAATCACTTATTAAATAGAGGTAAATATGTATAATTTAAACTTTTCTTAATTTGTGTGAAATGTGTCAGAATGACACTCTTTATAAAACAGAAGGAGCATATAATATATGGCTCTGTTCGTTTTCTTGTCGCTAGATCCAGCGACAGCGACCAGCGACCAGCGATCAGCTACAGATTTCAGTGACAGCATATGTTGTTCGTTTGTCTATCGCTAGCAACTGTAGCTAGAAACTGTCGCTAAATTATTCATTTGCCTGTCGCTGCGACTAAATACCATATATTTTTTAAAAAAATCAATAAAACTTAATTTTTAATAATTTATTTTTTTATTTAAAAAAATACATATAGCCATGAAAATAAATTAAAAACATATTTACATATTTTTTTTTGACAATCATCAATTTGAATTTTATTTTTACTTTATTTATTTTAACATTGTTAAATTTAATTTGTTTATAACTGATATTTTTAGAAATTTATTTAAATATATCCAAATTAATTTTTTATTTTATTTATTTAGATTTAGTTTAATTTTAATAAATACATAGTTATATTTTTATTTAATTAATTTTAATTTTGATCATATTTAATTTATCAATTTTTTTTTCTTTCGCTATGTTGTTTGCGTCTCGATGCGCTGTTTCAGCGACTGATCACTGATTGTTGGCAACAGTCGCTGAAAATTTTAGCAACTGAAAATTACGGTCGCTGATCGTTGGCGACAGTCGCTGCGACTGATCGCTAAACTAGCGACAGGTAAACGAACAACTTTCTGTCGCTGTCGCTCGTTTCTGTCGCTGGCGATAGGCAAACGAACTGCCCATACTATATCAGGACTAACACGGTTTAAAATTCTTATTATTTATTTATATTATTCTTTTATATAAAATATAATTTATGTAATTGTTTAAAAGTGTTTTTTAAACAATATATGATTGTGTGTAACCATATCCGTGCTTCTACACGGTTAAAATCTTGTGATTAAAACTAAAATTTTTCAATGATTTTCCATTTCATTTTTGTGAGAACTTTTTTAAATTTCGTAACATCCTCCGTTTTACCTCTGCTTAGATTTTGTTACCCTGTAAAAAGAAGTATAACCGAAATCACTCTTAATCTGCGGAAGAGTGATTAATTAAATATTCTTTGGAGATTTGATGATATTCTTTCTAATATCCTTTTTAAGAGAATCTTAAATCGAGATTTAATTAATCGTTACAATCAATATAACCAATAACCTATCAAATATAAAATTATTAATAATTAATTTTATAACCCATATTATATAGTCAACAAAAAAGGTTGTGTACTTCCTTTTTATTATATAAGGGATATGTGCAAATATTTAATATTTAGTTACAAACTTGATATATTAGTCATTCAAACATTTCAACTTGTATAACTAAAATATTTTGTAATTTCAAGAATTTTTAGCACAATTGGTAATGGTATAATTTTTATATAATATATTATTTTAGTCAAACTAAGTTAAAGATAAGATTTTATTTGTCAATTCACCAAAAAAAAAGATTTTATTTGAAAACAATGTAATCTTTGAGTATTTTTATTTCAATCAAAAACTATGATGTATTAAACGTTCAAATAAAAATAGATTGAAGCTTTTTTTAGGAATTTTTCCAAAAATATTTACGTTTTAGTTATTTTAATTTTTTCTTTCATAAGTCTAAAAATATATATTTAATATATTTAGTTCATTTTAGCTCAAAAAATTGAAAAGAGAGATTATTTACACAAAATAAACTTTTTACGTTAAAATTGATTCTTATTCTTTTTTTTTTTAGTGTGAAACAGGGAGACAATGCCTCCCGTACTTTATTCAAAACAAAAAATTAAAACTACAAATGCACATGACGAGGGTGCATAGACCCCATAGAATCCTCTAAAAGAATTGAATGAACAAAAGAAGGACAATCCTCAAGAGGATACAATCCTAATGGTTGCTCAAATGCATAACTAGCCAAACCATCTGCCAAACGATTCACCTCTCAATACACATGAGATATTCGAACTATCCAGTCCTTCATAAGAAAGCCATAGCACAAATGTACTAGGAATGACATGGGATGACTATCACTGATCCCAGTCTTAAGGAAACCGACCACAACCTCCGAATCCACTTCTAACTCCACCCAAGGAAGCCTCCTCTTCCAGGCAAAAACCAACCCATAATAAACTCCCAAGAGCTCCGCCAACGGTGCATAACATAACCCTATATTCAACACGAACCCATGTACAAACGCCCTTCACTATCTCGTAAAACTCCCCCAACTGTAGCCAAACCTGGATTTCCACGAGATGCGCCGTCCGTGTTCAACTTAACCCGATCAGCAATTGGTGGAACCCAAGTGATATGTCTCACCATACTTACTTGCACAGACGTACCCTTCCCTGCCGCCAAATGTGCATGAAATACTTCCTTTTCTTTGTCCTTCACAAACCGCACTCGATAACAGCATTTTCCATTCTCTCCAAACACATTGCCACACCTCCACTTCCAACCCCACCATACTGCCATTCCAAAAATTGTAGCCCAAGGTACTTTAAACCGCAGGACCATATAAGCCAAATTTCCAAATAGCCATTCTAACATTGATTGGCTAAAAAACAGCACTCTCTTACTTGGCAATAATATCCGACTCCATAGTCCTGACATAGCCGGAAAGTGTCTCAGGACATGAAGAATTGTTTCCTCTCCACCTTTGTAAACTTTAAAAATCCCAGAATCACTCAATTGACGTCGATGATGTTCAGCATTTGTCAAAATCACTTGGCTAGCTGCCAACCATAGAAAGACACAGACCGTTCAGGGAGAGTGGAACTCCAAACTCGTCCAAAGAAACTGCCCATACTCGCTCTTGGTTCCATCTGCTTCGATAAGAAGGTGTAAGCAGAACTTACCGTGAAACGATCATCCGATGTTGACCCCCATGCCACCCTGTCCTTAGCCCCAGTAAATTGATTCTTATTCTTGCTTCCCATATCCATTATTTTTTCTATGTTCTCTCTTTTTCAGTCATTATTGGTAAACACTGTAAACTTATCAACAAATTACACCAAACCATATCCTTTATTCATTTAACAGTTCACCAAATATCCTTAGAAACTGAAAATCACTCAAAATCCTAAATTTCATAAATCTCACAAAATCCTCCAAAATCATGGTTTTAGATAGTTCTTAAAAGTAAGCTTTGTTTTAAAACTGGAATCCTTGGGCTCCCAACATTACGACTAGTAATTCCCGCACTCTATTCTTGTTTTTTAACCCTTGTTAACCTTTTGAAACCGTTGCAAACTCTTGAAACCCGTTTTAAACCCTCGTCAACCCATATCTTTCCCAAGAACCTCAACCCTACAAAATGAGCAAAAACATACCATATCATCTCAAAGGAAAAGGTGTAGACCAGGGCTTTGCTCCACCACCGAGGAAACGAATCCGAGCCCTAGATCTCGATACTGCAGAACTTATAGAAGCTAATGCTCTTACCCTAATAGGAAGACTTACCAATCTGACTGCTCAACGTCTGTGGTCCTTCTTCCCTTTTATCTCAAACCGATGGAATTTGCAAGGCACCACGACAGGCGCGGACCTTGGCAAAGGTTGCTTCCAATTCACCTTTGAGTATGAAGAGGATATGCAGAAGGTGTTGGAAAACATACCCTATTTCTTTGACCAATGGATGGTTATACTCCAAAAATGGGAACATGTTATTCTGAATCCTTTCCAGCCATGATCCCCTTCTGGGTTGAACTACAAGGCCTCCCAAAACACTTCTGGCAACCGTCTATGCTGAAAACAATAGCAGAAGAACTCAGAGAGTACTTAGAGATGGAGATTACTCCAGCGTCTGTCAAAGTGAAAGTGCTTATTAACGGACTCCAACCATTAACCAAAGAGACAGTGGTGGAGTTTGCAAACGGCAAGGAGGCAGTAGTGTACCTGGATTACAAGAACCTTAAAAACCACTGCCTACACTGCCATAGACTTACTCACGAGAAAAAGGATTGCCCAGGCCTGACCGCTCCAAATGATAGGCAAACTCTTTCCATAGTACAGTCGGAGCCATCTGCTTCAAAGCCAGTGTCAAGGAACTATTACACCCCTCAGGATAACTTCACTGCACCAAGATTTACCTCAAGAATCAATGAACACAGGATCCTCCTTGAACAGGCGTCCAAATATAAGAAAAGAAAGGCAATAGTCTCTGAGGATAGGTCCTACTCCCAAGCGGCAACTCAATCTAACAATCACCCTCTTAGCTCCCAACGCAGATCACCTGCAAGATCGTCAGAACATCAATCTAGATCCTACCAGAGAGACTCTCGACCGAGTTGGTCACAAAGGGGAAATGAGAATTATCTCAGGCGTCATAACCTGGATGGCAGGCAAAAACCACATCCCCTGCACTGCCAAGCCAGGAAACATCACATGCATTCACTCTCATCCAGATCTCGACGACCTCCTTTGGAAAGATCAGTAACGAGCCCAGACCCAAACATGCCTCCACCAGTACCAACTCTATCAAGAGAACAAGTCCTGAACGAGCTTAGGGAAATTACAATTCAGTATACCTCTTGCGTGGATCAAACTGAAAGTGCTGCAAGGAAAATGCATGTCATTCAAGGAGAAAGTCGTAACCTGATGGCAAACACAGCTGACAACATTCTTGCGGCTTCTGCAGAACCAGACTCTGTTACTCTTCAAGTGTCAAACCCCGTAACTATCATGCACAAATATAAATATGCAAACACAATCCTAAACTCATACACAAGATAAGATCCTAGTCATGTGCTACTACACATGCTTTGGTACTCACCTTGGCCTTAACGTCGAGAAAACGACATCTACCCTTTCCCGCGTATTGATCTCGATCCGACTAGCTTTCTCCAAGAATGGATCTAAGCTTCGGACCAAACCAAAAACTTAGAAAGAATTCTAGAAAGAATAAAAGACTAAGGGCATAACTTACTTACCGGAAACCCGACCACGACTCTCGACTCGGCCAACTTCTACCCGACTCGCCTCCGTAGGCTTCTCGAACTAACTAACAATCTAACTATCTAAGGGTGGGATTTTGGTGGAAAGCTAATGAACTAAAACTACGATTTCGTGGATTTATATAGGGAGAGGAGTCTTAGCCTCCAAGCTAAGGTAAGCATGAGGTGGTAGATAAGCATTATCCAAAAAATTATCTTTATCCACTTCCATCATTATCCTTATCCAAGCTTGTGTCCCCTTAAGCTTGACACATGCCATTCTCATCCAAATGTGTGGCACCTCGTGGTCCACATGCACCAGGCTGGTGATACACCTACTTACACCACAAGCACCTCTTGACAAAGCAACTTCGCGGCCAAAACTGAACCGGAAATTCTTCAACAGATTTTTACAGCTAAACTCACGTAATGTGGCTTGTCCTCAACCACTTCCTAACCTTGTTGTCCCGTATCCAAATTCATTCTCTTGTATCGGCCATAACAGCTCCTTCTTGGTAGAAATAGTTTTCTTGGTAGAATTGATCTTTCCATCGACAAATTGTTGTTTGACCCTTGATAGCCAACTCCATAACATTTATTAAGTAGTCGATCATGTCCTTTGATCGAGTACTTATCATCTTCCCGTAGCCTTACTGCCCATTGCCATTGATAGCCGGTCCTTCGCTTCTTGATACTTGACGATAGCCGATATAAATCTTTAACTTGCTCATGGTTTGATATAAAAATCAGTTCAACCATTTTTCTTCGATCAATCCTCCGGATTAGGCTTGGTTTACTGGTGGCTCCATCAGATTATTCTTTTCGAAAACAAATTTCGAAGTCTCGGCCGCATGTCCACGTTCGCGGTCGTCCGTCCGTATATTAGGTAAAAATCAGGGGTATTACATTCTCCTCCTCTTAAAAAGAATTTGTCCTCGAATTCTCTGCATCTACAATTGAAGCTTCTCTCGGTCTAGTATGTACTAGTCTTCATCTCTTGAAGTAACCCTCCTCATTCTTTGGTTCTTGTCGCGCGTTGTCGCTTTTGTCTCGAGTATTTGATAATTACCTTTCTTATCAAATAGACTCAAACAATCCTCCTCTTCTTACCATGGTTGTACTAGGAAAATTCTTGTGGGCATCAACTCCATTCCCTTTAGCTTTGCTAGCCACAACTCTTCTACCTCTCTTCTTAAATCTTGTTACCACTCTGGATATACTTCCTTGTAAAGCATTGCTCAGGCAGCCTTTAGACTTTATTCTTTCGTCTTTTGGTCGCCTCCATTACGACTCTAGGTTGATCTTCTGAAACACTTATTCGTCCTTTGATAGGCTGGTAGGAACTACGCCATTCTATCCTTCTTCATTATTTTCTTGCAACCTCTTTGGACTCTTCAACTCCTTCTTCTACTCTTCTCGGCTCTTGGTCCATCATCTTTACATGTCTTGACGTAGACTTCTCTTGATGTATAACTCTTCTCCCCTTTGCTTGTTGTAAGAGTCACTTCTTGTCTTCATCCTCTTCTCGAATATGGTGTAACAGTCCCCTTTGGTTTACACCTTTCACTCCTCTTCGACTTCATGGTCTTCATCTTCATCTTCGTCTTCACCTTTGTCGTATAGCTCTCTCCCTTTTTGTTGTCTTCCTTGATTGATTTTATAGTCCCACATTTCCACGCTTTCTTGGAAACAACAGTTCCTTGGATTCTTCATATAAGTCCTAGGCCCACAACACGTTCCATTTTGTGTAACCCAACCTTCTCTTTCTCCACTCCTTTAACATGTATTTTCTTCTTCTTCTTGTCTTCGCGGTTCATCTTTTCTTGCATCTTACAATTTAACTCCTTCCCTTGGAACTTGCTTTACTATGCGTCTTCCAAATTACACCCTTCCATGGCAACTGCTACAAACTTCTCCTTCTCTCTGATTTAGCTAACTTCTTCTTCAGCTAATGTCTTCTTGGCCTCATGATTTCCATCTCATGGGCTTTTAAGTTACTCTCCTCCCTTTTGATTGCACTTTTTTTTTTTCACTCCTTGCTTCCATGTTGGACTCCAACGCCTCCGTCTCTTCTTCTAAGTATCCTTTCCATCGGATAATTCTTCTTGCTCCTCTTCTTCTCTGCTTCTAACTAGAATCCTCATCGCTCACCTTCTCTTGATTTTCCGAAATGACAATTCCTTGATAATGAGCTAGTGTCCTTCTAGCTTTTCCAAATAACTTCATGCTTCTCTTCCTTGATGATAAACTCCTTCCTTCGAGTTAATATAACTTCTTTGTGGATCCTTGGATATTTGGACTCCACATCCTCCAAAGTTGTTGTTACAACTTCTACATCAACTCCTTGTCTTTGAAACTCTGAATCTTCTTTAATGCTCACTCTTCACTTTTTCGCTGAATCATTAAGATTTAACTTAGACATTACCTTTCTCCTTCAATGACCCCATCTTCTATGCGCTTTCTTGATGTCGCCGCCTCTACTTTATATGTCATACCGTCATTGTGAACTTCTCTAGTCACTTCCTTTCTTGATAACCTCATCATTTGGTTGACATGATCAGGTTTGAAGGATCGCCTTATCGCCTATACTTGACTAATCTTCACTCTTCTCTTGGCGAACTCCTTTTGTGAGTCGAACGACTACTCCTTCTTTGCAAACTTTCTTCAAGCGGAAACTCGTCCTTGCAGATTATTATCTTCTCGTGAGTAGAATAAGTACTCCGCTATCGCTTGTTCTCAACAATCTCTAGCTCTTCGTATGACTATCTTCTGCTAACTTCTTGGTGAAGGTTCCTTCCTTCATGGCTATTGGCATTATAACCGTACTAGGGCTGTTCCCATAGTAGATTTGGAAGTGGCTTTTCCTTTTTTCATACTGACTCTCTTCTTCTCTCTTCTGAAATGTGATGTCCTGATCACTTGATGCCTTGACAAGCTTACTGATCTATAGGTTGGATCTTGCACGGTACGACTTCAACTTAATCCTTTAACTCCACTCTCACTTATGTGATTCCCTATCACATAAAACCTCACTATACTTGTCACTCCAACCTCTGCTTTTGCTCCCACACACCCATAAAGCACCACGAAAACAACTAATGGATTCAACCTAACATTCTAGGGTTCAACTAAACTCCGTGCTTCTAACTCTTAGGGTTCTCAAGGCTCCTAGAAATACTAGAACACCAACCCTTATTCTCTACAAACTCAAACACTCAAAACTCTTAAGCCGACAACACAACATGGGTTTACCATTCCACATGTCTGGTCACACTTAAGACAAACAATGCAAGCACTACACTACACAACCAATGCAAGCGATAATTTCTCAAAATTAAAGCAAACAACCTACCAAAAATTGTATATGCTAGCACTACAAAAAATGCAAGCAACAACCACACACAAAAGAGAGTTAGAATCCATACTTACCTTTGCCGAGACCTCATAAGGTGATAGAGGTTAGAGTAATTTATTCCTAAGCTATAACACAACTTACTTGTGCCTTCACTTCCTCCTTCTCTCGATTACTAGATAGGTCGGAGTGGATAGACCAACGACTACAAAGACTGAATCGGGTGAGAACTCCTATTCTTCTTCCTCTTTACTCGATCCTTTCCTCCATTCTTCATTAGCTTGCTTCGCGAAATCTCCTCCTTCTCGGTTGTTCAAGCATACACAATTTCTTGAACGATCTTCTTGCAACACCTACTAGTATAGAGACGCCTTACACCATTATAAGTATGCGTCTGATCATCCTCCTTCATTAATTACTTGAAAACAAATACTCTTGTCTTGCACCATAACTTCATCTTATGACTCTTCTCAACTTCTACTTCAACAACTTCTTCATCATATGAGTTCTCCACCAAAAATTCGTAGCCTTGTCGCGGTATCCACAACCTTCCTTCTTTCATTCTTTAACTTGAGATCTGCACCAACATCCAAAGGTTAAACCTAACCTATCCTATCCCCTCTACCTATAGCACATGGACACACCGGTTTCCTAAAGTTGACTTTGCGACTCATTTTGACTCGATAAAAACATTTTGAAAACTTGTGTCCCTTGAGCATCTTTAACCATGCTCTGATACCACTCTCTGTAACACCCCTGAACCATTCTAGGACTAAGAACGTATCGGACGCGTTACATTTGATGCCCGCAGATGATCCAACCGAGGTTATTAGAATGAATCCAATACCTTCGTCAGTCCATCCGCGGGTATTGTTCCCCTTGAACACGGCCTAAGGCTTTTCAACCCGTACCATGTCCGCGAGTTGTGTTAGTCCGGATAAGACTAATATCGAGTGGAAGAGCTTTTAATAAAATCTCATTTTATTAGTTGAAAACACTTACAAAGGATTGGGATCCCACAGCCTAAGGCCCAAATCGAGTCAATAACAAGAAATCTTGTTTACAAATATTTCTTTACAAAGGCAACAAAATCTACACCGGTGTCCAGCGTCCGTGCATTCCCAAAGGTCTCCCAACTACGGTTACCTGAAAAACAAAAGGTGGAATCTTGAGTAATCTAAGATTACTCAGTGAGTCCGAGATCTAACCAAACAACAACCCCCAACCCAATCCCCCAAACAACAATCAGGCACACAACAAAGCTTAGACAAGCAATCATACTCCATACAGAGTATTTACAGCGGAAGCTAACTAACACAAACAAAATGGCACAACAGCCATCAAATTACTCACTACAAAACCTAAAGCTAAAGGCCTTTTACTATTAATGCGACTTTTATTTCCCACAAGGCAATGTCTTCCGACCATTAGCCACAAAGGCTAGAAGGATCACATCCCTTCCCCAAAACCGTGAACCAGGGACCTGTTCCCTTACGCAAATTTTACTACTTCGTCAAGTAGTGCCCGGTGGTAGCGAACGGCTCCGAGCCGCTGGGACAATCACGACCTCACCACACACTAGCCATAGAAATGACTAAAACTACACAACTTACTACGAGCCTGACATACAATCAATAATATTCGCAACAATATCTACTAACACACAAGTCAATCAAGCAACAACAAGATTAACTAACAACAAACAATAAATCAATCAATCAATCAAACAAGCAAGCAAGCAATCAATCAAACAAGCAATGAAACAACAACACACACAACGCCCGGTTATCATGCCAATAAATACCGATTATTGACGATGAACAACCAAGCAGCATAACGGCTATACCAGCGATAGCCTAACCTCATGAAATTGCCTAAGCAACTTCACAACACAAATAGATCTCGAAACTATACCAAGTATAGTTCCTAAACCTTACTCAAACTTCACAAAATGAAAATAAAGCAAGGATGCTAGATCTAAACCAACTAAACAAATAGATCTCACATAAGAACGTAGATCTAATTATAATGCACAAATATAAATATGCAAATACAATCCTAAACTCATACACAATATAAGATCCTAGTCATGTGCTACTACACATGCTTCGGTATTCACATTAGCCTTAATGTCGAGAAAACAACATCTACCCTTTCCCGCGTATTGATCTCGATCCGACTAGCTTTCTCCAAGGATGGATCTAACCTTCGGACCAAACAAAAAACTTAGAAAGATATTCTAGAAAGAATAAAAGACTAAGGGCAGAACTTACTTACCGGAAACCCGACCACGACTCTCGACTCGGCCAACTTCTACCCAACTCGCCTCCGCAGGCTTCTCGAACTAACTAACAATCTAACTATCTAAGGGTGGGATTTTGGTGGAAAGATAATGAACTAAAACTAGGATTTCGTGACTTTATATAGGGAGAGGAGTCTTAGCCTCCAAGCTAAGGTAAGCACGAGGTGGTTGATAAGCATTATCCAAAAGCTTATCTTTATCAACTTCCATCCTTATCCTTATCCATGCTTGTGTCCCCTTAAGCTTGACACATGCCATTCTCATCCAAATGTGTGGCACCTCGTGGTCCACATACACCAGGCTGGTGACACATCTACTTACACCACAAGCACCTCTACGACAAAGCAGCTTCGCGGCCAAAACTGAACCGGAAGTTCTTCGACAGATTTTTACAGCTAAACTCACTTAATGTGGCTTGTCCTTTACCACTTCCTAACCTTGTTGTCCCGTATCCAAATCCATTCGCTTGTCTCAGCCATAACAGCTCCTTCTTGGTAGAAATAGTTTTCTTGGTAGAATTGATCTTTCCATCTACCAGATTGTTGATTGACCCTTGATAGCCAACTCCATAACATTTATTAAGTAGTCGATCATGTCCTTTGATCGAGTACTTATCATCTTCCCATAGCCTTACTTCCCATTGCCATTGACAGCCGGTCCTTCGCTTCTTGATACTTGACGATAGCCGATAGAAATTAACTTGCTCATGGTTGATATAAAAATCAGTTCAACCATTTTTCTTCGATCAATCCTCCGGATAAGGCTTGGTTTACTGGTGGCTCCATCAGATTTTTCTTTCTGAAAAAAATTTCGAAGTCTCGGCCGCCCGTCCACTTTCGTTGCCGTCCGTCCGTATATTAGGTCAAAATCAGGGGTATTACCCTAACCCCTTGTATAACCCAACAAGACAATGCAACTCTGATCAAAATCCTATCAGCAGAGGAGATCCAACAAGTGTGTTTTGCCATACCCCCGGATAAAGCCCCGGGGACTGATGGTTTCTCGGCTAGTTTTTTCTAGTCTAACTAGAGCTCAGTGGGAAATGAGATAATTGCGGAGATCCAAACCATTTTCATATCGGGAGTCCTACCCAAACACATAAATCATAAGCATGTTAGACTTATTCCCAAGATAACAAGTCCACAAAAAGTCTTAGATTACAGGCCTATCGCCCTATGTTCAATATATTACAAGATCATTTCAAAAATACTGACCAAACGGCTTCAACCGATCCTACATACCTGCATCTCAGAGAATCAGTAGGCTTTTGTCCCCAATAGAGCAATATCGGATAATGTCTTAATCACCCACGAGACGCTCGATTACCTGAAAAAATCAAATGCAAAAGAGAGGGTCTTCATGGCAGTGAAAACTGACATGAGTAAAGCGTATGACAGATTAGAGTGAGAATTTATTGAGGTTGCACTAGAGAGAATGGGCTTTCACAAGCACTGGATCCAATGGATTATGCAATGCATTACCCCGGTATCGTATTCTTACCTCATTAATGGCCAGGCTCTGGGTTCTGTAACACCAACACGAGGCATCAGACAGGATGATCCTCTCTCTCCATATGTCTTCATTCTCTGTAGTGAAGTCCTCTCTGGCCTATGCAACAAAGCTCAAGAGCAAGGCAGTCTCCCTGGTATCAGAGTTGAAAAAGCTAGCCCCCGAGTTAATCATTTACTCTTTGCAGATGATATACCATGTTTTTCTGCAAAGCGGACCAAAAGAGCTGCTTAAAGCTAAAGCATATCCTGAAGAAATACGAAGAAGCCTCGGGACAGAAAATTAATTCGGAGAAGTCAGCGATCACCTTTGCAAAGAATACAAGTACAGCAACAAAAGAGAGAGTTAAAAGAGATCTAGCCATTACAAAAGGAGGACAAGGGAAGTACATGAGACTTCGTGAGTTATTTGGGCGTAAGAAGAAGGATATCTTTACTCAAATAGTAGATCGTATTTAGCAACGAGCCATTAACTGGTCTTCACGATTCCTCTAGTCGGCTGGAAAATTGACACTGCTAAAGTCGGTCCTTGCCTCCATGCCTACCTACACCATGAATTGTTTCAAACTCCCAAATGATTTATGTAAAAGAATTCAATCTGCTCTCACCAGATTCTGATGGGACTCAAATTCAGGAAGGAAAAAGATGTGCTGGATATCCTGGAGACGAATGACACAATCTTTCAAAAATAGAGGTTTGGGATTCAGAGAAATAAAAACTTTCAACGATGCTTTGCTTGCCAAACTCAGCTGGAGAATTCTTACAAAGCCATAATGCTTACTCTCGAAAGTTTTGTTGGGGAAATACTGTAAAGCCACTTCGTTCCTGGAGTGCACCACTGCAGGATCTGCGTCTCATGGCTTGAGAGGGATATGTATAGGACGAGATCTCCTAAAACAAAAACTGGGACGCATAATTGGCAATGATGTGAATACTTCAATCTGGTACAGCCCATGGCTATCTTTATCCACTCCCAAGTGTCCCATGGGACCACCTACGGCACATTCTAGTAAACTACATGTTGCGGATCTTATCATGCTGGGTTCGGGAGAATGGAATTTGCCACCGAATTATGAGGAGGAAATTTTGAAGATCAGACCAAGTGCAACTGGGGCTATAGATACCTGGGCTTGGCTTCCAACGGTGTTTGGAACATATAAGACAAAGTAAGGGTATTATGAGACACTAATCCAGAGAGAGAGGTGATGCTGCCCAAGTACCCCTACCAGCAACTGATTTTCAGTGGCATTCAGCTATCTGGGGTTTAAAATGCTCACCTAAACTCAAAATGTTCCTGTGGAAACTTGCACAAGAGGCACTACCAGTAGGAGCCAAACTCTTGCAGAAGCATATCACTGACAATGCTGATTGCCCTCATTGTGGAGCGGAGGAGATGGCCTTGCACTTGTTCTTCCATTGTCCCTTTGCTGATCGTTTATGGAAATTGGCCCCATTGTCCACCCCTCTTGTGGCAGCGGATGTTAATACAATCAAATCGGGCATCACATTATCCACTAAGTTGAACTGCCTCCCACCTACAGGTTTAAGCCTGGGTCCGCTTTCACCGTGGATCCTATGGATGCTCTAGACATCATGAAACCGCCTATTGTTTAACAAAGAAAGGATCCTTGCATCAGATTCCCTGACTATGGCCATAGTATGATGTCGCGAATGGCAAGAAGCTCAGACTAAAATCAAGATTGTACCTTCCAAATCGCGACACAAGCGAGGTTTCCCAAACTGGGATTCAGCCATCTTGGCTTGCTCGGATGCAGCATGGAGAGCGGATGGACACGCAGGATTTGGATGGGTCTTGAGTAACCCATTCGACCATACAATCCTAGAAGGAGCGACATCCTCTTTGCAGGTTACTTCACCGTTGATGGCCGAAGCAGTAGCAACTCTGGCGACAGTGAGACTTGCCATTGAATCGGGATTCACCAACATCATCTTTGCTTCCGACTCGTTAAATCTTTTCAAAGCACTCATTCGGGAGATCCAATCAAAGGAGCTCCACGAGATTCTACATGATATCCTAACCTTATCATCACAATTTACCTTCTTCTGTTCTTTCAATTTCTTGTTAAGAGATCTCAATCAGCGGGCTGATGCTCTTGCGAAAGAAGCTCTTTGTGTAATGAACCCTAATTGATGAATGAGAAATCACATGTTTAACCAAAAAAAAAAAAAGATAGTTCTTAAAAAAGAAGTAGAAGGAAGAAGAAAATCCTTTTGTTGTTTTGTTTAGATAAAGGAGTTGTTCTAACAAAAGAGATGGAGAGCTTGATTGGGCAAAGTGAGTTTATTTAGACAATTTGCTATTTTTCTATAAGGTCTGTGTCTGTCTCTTTGAGTGAGCAGGACATACAATGTGTTTAAAGATATTATTAATTTAATATTCATTTTTATTTTTCAAACAAATAAAAACACTTTTATAGAGGTATATATTTCGAAAAATAAAATGTTTATATATACTTCTCTCTATTCCCACTACCCCTTTCTTTTTATAATAATATTAAAACTCCATTTTACCCTTTTATTATATTATTTTTTAATCCAATTTTTAGTACATCTATATATATAAAGTTAACTTTGCTCACTCCTCCTTCCTCCACATCAGCATCCAACTAATCAATTTTTTACATAAAAAATTTATTTTTAATATGTATTCATTGCATATTTATTACTTATATTTAATAATAATAAAAAATAAATAAAAACGAATTAACTAAAATTAATTAAATTTTAAAATAGTATAAACAATAATATAATTTTTAGTAAATAATAAAAATAATAACTATCTAAAAATAAATTAAGTAAAATAAATAAAAATGTTAAAATAGTAAAAATAATACTATAAATTTGTTTTAGTAATAATGTTATTATTAAAATTATAACCAAAAATGATTATATTCCAAAATTTAGAATAGGTTAATGAGTTTTAGAATGTAAGTAAGATTTTAATGCATGGTGGAGTAAAAAAACTAGTTATGTAATTGTATTTATAAAAATCTAAACATGAAAATAAAATTGAAGTGAAACATTAGTTTCTAAGAAAAATATACCATAAAGATTTATTATTAAATTTTACTTATAAGAAAAAAAGATTAAATTACTTAACTTATAAGTTTTGATCTAAAACAAAGATATTGTAAGGGACACACTTTTAAAAGAAAACTATGAAATTTTTTTGAAAAAATAATCTATCTAAAAACAAAATCAATGGTCAAGATATATAAAAAATGATATGTAAATCGTTACAAAAAGTGGCATGTGATTTGTGTAGCATACCTCATAAGGTATATTATCAACTGGAGCTACAATTATATAACATGATATAAAACATATATAACAAATTTAATATATATATATATATATATTATCAAAATGCTTTAACCTAAAACATTGGCAAAAAAAACATATTTAAAGTACACTATGTTTTTTTTTTAGAAGATGAAGCTGAGGTTGCATCACAAAATTAACATCTGAAAATAACATATGAGATTTTAGAAAATATGTAACATGGATTAGTGAATAGATATTCATTGTGAGGTTTAAATGATTCATCATTTAAGCATTCTTGACTTAGTCGGAAATTCCATTATGGCAGATGATGCATTTGGACAACCTCATTGTAGCGACATATCACTAAAACTGTTCATGAAACTTTGTATATTCACATTTAATGTAGGATATCGATATGTTTAAATGGTCTCTATAATTAGATCAACGATCGACATTGACGTTAGAACTTTTAAAATTATATTTTCATGAGATATGAATATGGAATGAACTCTTTTAAAGATAAAAGGTCAGAAGATTGTAGACAATATTATTGCGACACTAGACAATTTATGTTATATATAGATTAGTAAAATAAGTACAACATTTATATAATTTATCTTTTAATCTTCAAATTATATTCATATTCAATGATTCTTATTGATAAAAATATTAATAAAAATCTCACTTAAAAATCGCAAATAGATATAACAAATAGATATTATCTTCAAAAATATGTAGTTGTATATCACTGAGTAAAGTAAGTTTAATATTTATATAGATTGATACTCAAAAGTTGGAATGATTATATTTGAGCTCAACAATTTCTATTGATAAAAAAAAATTAAATTAAAACTCCGCGCGTGCGCGGGTACAAATTCTAGTATGTTTATAAAGTTTCATTTTCTCACTTCTCATGCTGCCACCTCAGCACCTCTTATTCTTATTTTTGTTAAATATTTTCAAAATAAACCCAAAACAAACTCACTAATCATTCCTCAATATTTGGCCTAACATTGTAAAATGGCCCAGTATACTGAATAGTTAGGGGTCACATAACTATTTATCGAGATCGAGATTGCAGAGGTTTTCGCATGCAAATCAATACAATAAAAGAAGAAGGTGTTTCTCTCGAGAGCATGACACATCAGCTTTTATATTGAAGCAAAGACTGACACCTCAGTTAAAATACATAACGAATCAAATAATAAGAATTAATACAACTCATCATTTTTCCCAATAATAATCCTTGGTTCGACGTCACTTCGTGGACTCATGGTGTTCGATCGGAGAAGATAAAACAAAAAGTCATCAAGTTGTTTTGGGCCTTAAGTTTAATTCGTGGCCCAATTTATTTTATTTTACACTAAAACCTATTAACCTAATATATAAACAAAGTTGATGCCCTTTTGCCGTTTTGTTACCGTAAGCTTCTGAATCTTTTTCCCCAATTATGAATAAATTTAGAAATGTAAATTTTAAATTTGGTTTATAAATAATAATCTAATTGTACTTGTTATTGTGTGTTCTTAATGTGTTGTTTGAACATCAGCTTTTTGGAGTATTTTAAGAGTGACACATCATTAAAATTGATATCCAATAAGAACATTTTGATTAATACAACTCATATACATCATTAAAATTGTGTTTTTAGATTATCTCAACCAATAATAATTATTTCATGTTAAACATAAGTATTTCTAGATTTTAAGGAACTAACACATCATTAAAATTGTGTAACCAATTAAATTATAAGAAATATTATACATCATATCATATCAATATTTTTATAAAAAAATGTTAAAATTTATAGGTTAAATTTAAATTAAATTAATAAATCATTTACTGTTTTTTAAAATATAATGATATCAACCGAGTATATTAATCATTTTGTGTTGTATCAATATTTCCAAAAACATGAGTTTAAATTATAGCTTAAATTTAAAATAAATTAATAAATCATTCACAACTTTAAAAAACAAGTATACTAATACAATCAATACAACACAAGTATCATATTAGTAAAATATAAATATAATACATATAATATAAATCACGATTAACCAAGAATAACACAAAACCAAACTAATTAAAAAATATGTATGTGTATATTGACTTAAATGTAATTATTATCACATAAAGCAAAACAATTAGATTTTACAAAAAGAACAAAAGAGAAATAAATAACTTCTTTGACCACAAACAAACTATAGAAAAATTAGGTGATTAAATTTGTATAAATTACAAAAATAATACACCAGAAAATCCAGCTACACTAATATTTCTAACTCCCATAACAAGTAAATAAAATAAAATTTGAGAGTAATGTTGATAGTGATTTTATATATTATAACACGAACTAATGAAAAGTTAAACAATATATAAGTTCCAAAATTGAAGGTTTTATATTATAGTTTCAAGCAGTAAAAACTAAATAATCATCTACTTTAAAATTAACCTAATCCTTATGCTATGCAACAAAAGTATAATAATATTAAGATAACACACAAAATCAAAAGACAGTGTCTTTAGTCAAGTGGTTACATGCTTACAACACCACCTCTACGACCAATTCTACTGGAATTCGACTCCACTAAGTCGCGTTCCAAAATATGTCTATGTACTTTGACAAATATTAACTTTTCTAACAATTAAAAAAACACTATAAAAAATATGTGATTAAATTTATATTAAATACAAAAAATACACCACAAATTCAGACCACACTAATATATCTCCCACATTAGGGTAAAGAAAATAAAAGATAACATACAGTAGGGTTAGTTAGGCTATTTATACAATTAAGTCCACCTGATTTAAATGTAAACATTTATAAGCTATTTTAAATTTGAGATTTGTCAATTTTTATTTTAATAGTGCATTTTTCTATTTTATCATTGTATAAACAATAGCTTTTACGATTAATCCAATTCCAAAAAAGAAAGTTCATATTTTCAATAATTCAATATATCTAAAAACAGTTACAAAAAGTATCCCGCGGCGTAGCGCGGGTCTAACCTAGTTGCTATGATAGAAGAAGCTGAAAACGTATATGAAATAGAGGATGTCAAGAGAGAAGTTGAATTCATCATATGCATTAACATCCTAATATTGTTACCTTCAAATTAAAGAGACTTATGCAATCAATGAAGTCTGGTTCATCTAGGCCCACTAATCATTGCTGAACTTTTAGCCCAACATACCAAAATATAATAATATATCATCAACATATAGATCCATAATTGTTATTAGCCCTAATAAGTAATAACATCTTCTCTTCTTCTCGAAAGCACTGTACATCCCCACCTTTTCACATCCTCTCCTCCTTCTGCGCTCTAAGAACATGGCGTTTTCTCCGGTGAAATGCATTCAATTCAATTATAATTACTCCACTCCTCCACACTCTTACAGAACATGCCATGTCTTCCATCCACATTGTAACGGCTAAGGTTCTAACAAAAATTTGTGTTGTTTAATGCTCTCTCATCTAATGCTTAACCCACTACTTATTTCTTTAATTGTCCTAAGTCACACTCTTATATAATGCAATCACTTGCAATTGCAGGCTGCTTACCTTTTACTATGGCTTACAATTCCATTTTGACAAATATGAATTCCAATATCGTTTCATTCGCTCACCTGGAGACTGGCCGTCTTGACCAAGACATCATTGGAAGAATGCTCCGCTTCTGGCCTACCCGCAATGTCAAAAAGAAGGCCAACTCATGGGTATAGACTTCCTTATCATTGACGAGAAGGTACCCTCCATCTCCATTCTCCTCTTGATTAACTTTGAAATACTTTCTTTCTCTATTTAAATATTACTCTGTTTTGCAGTTTCCTGTGATGCAAGGATTCATCAATGTCACCCATCTCCCAAAATTTGAAAATTCTCTGCGTAATGGGGCAATATATATTATCTCTATCTTTGAAGTCAGAAGAAACAACTCCCGTTTTAAGCTCAGTGATTTCCATTTCTCTATACACTTCACACCTACCACTGTTTTTGATGAGCTTGAAGAGTCTTTCTGTGTTATTCTGAAAGAGCAATTAAACAAATCACTAAACCCTTCACAAACAATCCTAAATGTCTTACCAAAGTAAACTTACACCAAACTACACCAATGCATGGGATAATGAAATAAACAATCAAAGCAGCAAGACAAAAAAAAAAATATACATCACTTACTACACCCACACATCAACCTATACTATACAAACTAAACTGAACCAAACTCAACCTCAGGTAGATTAAAAACCAAACTACTCACTCAGATTATAGTTAATGCAACAGAAGCATGACGAGCCCAAATGGTCAAATGATATAATTATTACTTTTATTTTTACAGAATGACGGCGCTAGATGGTCAAATTTACGATTTTTTTTTTTATATTAAATCAATTTTATCATTTTTTGAGTATAATAATCCATTTTATCAATTTTGTTTTCCATTTTATTAATCTAAAAACATAGTTGTACCTAAGTGTATCAGTTGTACCAAAAACTAGATTCATACAAAACCTAGAAATATAGTTTAACCAAAATATTAAATTCATACAAAACCGAGAAACATAGTTGTACCGAAGCAAATCAGTTGTATCCAAATGATTTGTTTCATACATTACCTAAAATATTTTCCATTTCAATGAATTCAAAGCATCAATCTGCTATATTCACTCATGATAACAAGTAGCTTGGGTTTTCGTGGATTTTTTCGCTCTACTGACGTGGCAGGGAAAAAAGCGATTGTAGGGGTTTTGTGGTTTTCGCAAGTATGTTGCAGCCGACGGCTTCTCCGGGAAAATCTAGAGAGGTTACGTGCCGGAGGAAAGGCTTGTCTCTTCGCCGGTGGGTTTGGTGAGTCAGGAAGTTAGCGGAAATGGTTTAGCAAAGGAGGCCAGTGCATATGAGGTCTCACACGGTCAGGGTGCATCGAGTGTGGTGGTAGAGCGTTTGTATGTGAATGATGCTCAAAAGCATGTTTACAATCAGCATAAGTTTTTATCAGTAGAAGTGGGTGGAAGGATGAAGGTTGTAGTCCCAAAGGATGTTTTTGATGGAGCCAAGCCACTTTGGGAGGACTTTCTAATTGGAAAGTTTTTAAACTCAAAGGCACCACATGTGGGGAAGATCCATATGATAGTTAACAAGATTTGACAGTTTGGAGACAAGTCCATCTTGATTGATGTCTATGTGGTGGATGACACAACAGTGAAGTTTTGAGTCAGAAATGAGACTTTATAGCTGCGGATTCTCAACAAAGGTATGTGGAACATTATGGACATACCCATGGTGGTGTCCAAATAGTACCCTTATGCTGAAGAGACTCAACCTACAATGACACCCTCTCCACCTGTTTCGATCCCGACTGTTGCAGTATCTAAACCTGCAGTTGATGTTAGCACTGTTGTGCCTCCACCCGCATAGACAAAAGAAGCTGCAACCGGTGAGGACCAGGAGTGGACCACACCGAAATCAGGGCATAGTGATAGTAAATATAGGGTCTGAATACTGCTGAAGTTTCACTTCAATCCAACCCCTTCTCAGCTCTGAGTGGTCACATGGACCTTGATGAGCCTGCAACAGAAGAAAAAGCTGATACTGCCACTGAGGTGGAGGAGAATCCTTATGTGGACCCATCTGCTGCCCTTTTTGACGACACTAACAACCCACTAGATGGGATAAAGAAGGTCAAAGAAGCAGCAGCTTGTGGGGAAAAGGAGGTTCCCCTGCTTCAATCTCTGCCCCATGTTTAAAAATCTGGTTCAACACTCTCTACTCAATCTACTAGGTATCTCCCTAGGGATCAGAGGAAGAGAAACACCACAAAACATCGTTACTGTCGAGCTTCTTTTGGAATGTTCCCGGACTAAGCAAATCATCAAAATATTCTGTTGTAACGAAGTGGGTAGAAGAGCAAGAGTTTCAGTTTGGTTGTGTCATCGAGACAAAGGTGAAAGAGAGGAAGACTACTTGGGTTGGTCCTATGTTGTTTAAAGGTTGGTCGTTGTTGGATAACTATGAGTGTAATAGACGGGGTCGTCTTTGGGTGGTGTGGAAACCGGATGTTCATCTAACTCCTTTCTATAAGAGTGACCAACTCATTACATGTTCAGTGATGTTAGAGAATCAGGAGGAGGAATTCTTCTGCTCTTTTTTCTATGCTTTAAATTCAGTAGAAGAGCGAAAGAGATTATGGGATGACTTACGAGCCCCCATGGACTCCCCAATCATCCGCTATAAACCTTGGATAATGTATGGTGATTTTAATAAGATCCTAGACTCGGCAGAGCATTCTCGAATGGTTGATAGTCTTGCACCTACTCCTGGGAGACTTGGTTAGGAATGGAAAATATGTTTATGATGATCTTTGTAAAAAGCAGGAAGTTAAGCTCTTGCACCCATCCCCGGTCAGTATGGCTGTGGGGAGAGCGGCTTTTGACAGATGGGAATGGATTGCAGGATTGGAGGAGAAGTTCTTGAAGCAGCGCTCCAAATTGCATTGGCTGCAAATTGGTGATAACAACAACAAAGCTTTTCACTGTGCTATTATGGCGAATTTATAAGCCGGATAGAAGTATTATTTCCAACGGAGATGAGATCAAGGCAGAGGAATAGAGGTCTTTCCGCTAATTCCTGCAACTTGTTCCTAATGATTTTGTCGGTGCCACTATTGGTTCATCTTCAAGAGCTTCTAACATTTCGTTGCATTGAAGAGGACAAGAGCCAGCGACTTAAACCGGTTACTAGTGAGGAGATGAGAAGTGTGTTGTTCTCAATGCCTAATGACAATCACCGGGTCCATATGGTTATACTTCAGAGTTTTATAAGAGAACATGTGATATCATTGGTGGAGAGTTTGTTCTAGCAGTGCAGTGTTTCTTTGAGCAGGGTTTTTTTTTGCCAAAAGGAGTTAAATCCAATATACCCTCTCTTATTTCGAAGAGGTTGGATGCCACTGAAACGAAAGAGTATAGGCCAATATTTTGTTGCAATGACATTTACAAGGTTATCTTGAAGATAATAGCTATAACTGACTGGTATTACCGAAGTTCATTTCAGGGAACCATTCTGCTTTTGTGAAGGATCGATTATTGATTGAGAACGTGCTACTTGCAACGGAGTTGGTGATATGCTCAAATTTACCCTAGAGATACTCTCTCAAATTAAGAGATCACTGCAGTACTTAGGAATCGAATCCACAAGGATTCTAGACTCACACAATAGATTTAATAATCTTTTAATTACGCTATACATAAACATTGAAATTAATTTGCAAGATGAAAAAAAATAGTTGTAAATTCAGATGGATGAAACGTTAGGCCTAGGGAAATTCTCAGAAAATCATGGAAAATCAGATCAATCAATTAAGCAAGAATGATTCAACAATTAAGCATCGTTCTTGAACTCTAAACAGAATTGTAAAATAAATCAGCTTTCAATGCAAATATTATCTAAGTTTAAAACCCAAAAATCCAGAGTTCTTTGCAAAATCCAAGTTAAAAACCAGCTTTGAAAACAAGTTTAGTTTGTTCACAAAATTACAAAATCAAATCTCTATGCAAAAAAATAATTTTGCTCAACAAAGATTTTTATCAGAACATCAATTATTTTCTCATATCAATCAATAATCCTAAGATCTAAATCCAGATGACTAATCAAAGATCTAGCTTTAAGAACAACCTATGGTGAAGAACAAGAAAAATAATGAATCCAAATGATCAATCAATCTAACAAAACATGAAATCCCTAATGAAAAATCCTAAACCTAACAAGCAGATCTACTCAGACATGATCAATGAAACAAAAATTATGAATAAAATAGATATCATTAAAAAATTAAAAGATGAAGAAAAGGAGTTATGAATCTCTCTGACGAGAGTCTTGATTTTTCTCTCCAAAGTTCTCTAAATATCTATCAGGGTTTTGAATAAATAAAGCATAGGTCTAAACAATGACCTAAAAGTCATATATAGTGTAAAACACATCATAGGCCTTAATTGCAAATAATGAATACTTCTGGGCCAAATTTGGAAATATTCAAAACTTCAAAAAGATGCGCAATTCAATTGTCGTTAGAATGACATGTCGCTCGAACATGGGCTGAATCAATCGATACTCTACACCAATTTTACTCTCCGAGTTCGTTTCCTCAGCATTGTTCCTCTCGATGCTCTAAAATCTACAAATAAACCCAAGACGTACCTAGACCTGCAAAGACTCTAAAAACACCAAAAGAATCTATAAATAAGACTTATATCATGGCGAAAAACACCTAAAAACCATGATATATCAATTGGTAAAAGATTACCATAAGGACTCGATCTCAGGCCGCTGAGCCATTAAAATAGACATCTTCACGGAATTTGATTATGTCCAATGGTCGTTCTTAAGAAACATATTCTTGGCTCTGGCTTTTCCTCCAAATTTTATTCATTGGGTCATGCTCTGTGTTACTACTGCCTCCTTTTAGTTCAGGTTAATGGATAATTGGCTGGATAATTTTAAAGTTCAAGAGGATTAAGACAAGGTTGCTCTTTGTCTCCTTATTTATTTGGATGTGCTCTCTAAGATGTTAGACAAAGCGGCTGCATCACAACAATTTGGTTACCATCCGCGTTGCCAGAATCTCGGCTTGACACATTTGAGGTTCACTGATGATCTCATGGTCTTATCTGATGGGAAAGTGAGGTCCATTGATGGTATTGTAAAGGTTTTTGAAGCGTTTGCAAAGAGCTCTAGTTTGCGTATAATCATGGAGAAGTCCTCGGTGTTCCTCGCCAGAGTACCGGATACAATTCCACAAATAGTTAAGACCGCTTTCAACTTTGATATCGGCCTGCTACCGGTAAAATATTTAGGGTTACCTCTTGTCACTAAACGCCTCTCTGTTGCGGACTATTTGCCCTTACTTGAGCATATCAGGAATAGGATCGGGTCTTGGACAAACCGCTTTGTTTCTTATGCAGGTCGACTCAACTTATTAAGTTTAGTCTTATGGAGCATTTGTAACTTCTGGCTCTCAGCTTTTCGGCTTCCTCTAGAGTGCATTCGAGAGACAGATAAGCTATGCTCTGCTTTTCTTTAGTCTGGCCCTAATTTAAATCCTCACAAAGAAAAGCGTGCTTTGGAGGATGTTTGCCGTCACTAAAAGAAGCCAATGACGTATGTTGTCTAAAGCTCATCTAGCGTCTAATCTCTGAAGCAATGAACTTACTCAAACAAGAGTGCTTTTGGTCTGTCAAGGAGTCAACGACTCTCGGTTCTTGGATGTGGGAAAAACTCATCAAATGTAGACCTACAGCTAAACTTTTCTACAAAACAGAGATAAACAATGGTCGCACCACTTCCTTCTGGTTCGATGACTGGTCTGGGCTGGGTCGTCTGGCAGATATAGTTGGTTATCGTCGGTGCATTGACATGGGTACCACACGAATATGTCAGTAGAAGAGGCTTGGGGTACTCGCCGTCGACGTCGCCACAGAGTTCCTATTTTAAACGCTTTTGAAGACGCTCTGCATGTCGAATGGTAGAATCAAAAGGAGGGAGATGATGTAGTATTATGGAAGGGGAAGAATGATGTCTACCGAGCAAATTTCAGTACACAAGATACGTGGAATCATATACACACAAGAGCAACAAACGTGCCTTGGGATAACGGGGTATGGTTCATGCACGCCACACCAAAGTTTTCTTTTTGTACTTGGCTTGCCGTACAAGACAGACTATCAACAGGGGACCACATACTCAAATGGAATGCTGGAGCTTCAGGGACATGTGTTCTCTGCAACATTGCTCTTTAATTCGTGAACCATATCTTCTTTTCATATAGCTTCTGCTCAGAGGTTTGGGGAGCTACAACAACAAACATTCTCAAATCAAAGTACACAATGAACTGGTCCTTTCTTCTTAACTCTTTTTGCGGGCAATGACATGATCGTCTTGAGTGCTTCATGGTTCATTACCTTTTCAAACTGTCATCTACAACATTTGGCGCGGGCAATGACAGACAGATGCGAGACCGGTTCCTATCTTTTCTCCTCCTAGGTGATAGAAGATATGAACAAGGATTGCAATTTTGGTTCTCCTCAAGATCTTAGTTTTCAGACTAGGTTTTTTTGCTTTTGAACTTTCAAGAAAAATTATCAACTATAAGATGTATTTGTTTTAAAATAGCTATTTTTCTTTTGAGTAAAATTTAACATTAAACTTAAAAAAAAAATAACAAGTAGCTTGGTTTTATCCATCCACGACTACATATGATTTATCAGTTACCTCATGACAATTATTTAAACCATAACATTTTGAAACTAAGAAGAATAAGAACGATTGAAGAAGAAAAATAATAATAATAAGAGAAACGATTGAAGAATAAGATAAAGAAGAAGAAAGAAAGAAGAGATAAATGGCTTTTTAAGAGATTTTTGAAACTTTTGGAATAATTTTTGAATTTTACTCTAATGGTTGCTTTCGATATTTTGGTGTCTTATGAAAAGGTCCTAATTAGATAAAGGTGGTTTTGGAAGAACAACACTAGAACAAAGCTATTTTGTGTCTTAAATGTTATATATATGTGTTGATTGACGATTGTTCTAGTGTTGTTTCTATATGTTTTGTTTTTTGGTTTTGATTGTGGCTGTTTAAGAAGACAATCTTTATTTTTTGTCTAGTCAATTTCTACTATATGGGATAATCTAACTTAGTGGAATTGAACTCCGATGGAATCGATCACAGAGATGTGTTATAATCATTTCCTAGATGACAATCTTATACAGTACAAATGTACAATATCAATTATTATTATTTTTTTGTATAGAAACCAATTCTCTCGGAGTGACGAAGCAATCAAAAGCCATCAACACTCCAATAAACGCTTTGTAATAATCCACGAGCGCCAGTAGTGAGTACGCATATAAATATAACTTACTGCAATTAAGATGAACAATATACATACACGTAACACAATTCGCTTGGTTAATTAACGATATATATATTATATATATTGTATTTTCAATATTGTCATTTCGCATGCATAGGAAATAAATAATACTAGATAAAGACCAATTATTTAAATATAAGATTTCTTAAGTTTTCGAAACACGATAAAATATATATATATACGTTGTGCATGATTCTTTTAGGTCCAACGAAGAGTACAATAGCAATAACAACTTTTACAGCGTGTATCAGCCAAACTAACACATGAACTGTTGGTCGAACCACATTCAGAACAGCATAAAGTACTAGTAGGAGTAAGAGAAGCCTTCATTATCTCGACGGCAAGATTTGGATAACTGGCGACGAACAACTTGGACTCATTAGAACTAGCAATAGTACTTATGTTCGTTTCAATATAGCTAAAGGCTGCATCGTTAAGGATTTTATCATAAGGTATTTGAGCGAGTTCAAGGAGGTCAAGAGAATTCAACAAACTCAGAGAAGATATCAGATTGATTCTGCATAGGTCTCGCAGATGCAGAATCTCGTACTTATCAGCCGCAAGATAGAGTAACCGAGCATGTTGCTTCACGTTCGTAGAAAGTATATAGCCATCACTGTATATAAACTCAACAAAAGCTTCCAACTCTTCTTGTTTTATCTCTGAGAAAGTGATTGTTTCCATCTGCTTAGTCGAAGTAATAAGCTCGTCTGATTCTAGCATCTTCTTAAAAACCTCAGATCTTGATGCCTATTCAAGTTCCAAACATATATACATGATGACTGATGAGATTAACATCATTAACCACATACCAGAAAAGAAAAGCATTTCACATAAGAGGCAGACAATCATCAATACACATTAGCATTTTTAGGATTGATTCTGTTAAGTTTTAACAGCGAATCCTTTCAAGAACTCGACACAAATCAGTTCTACCAACACACACAATCTCAGACTTAAAGAAAACAAGAACGCAAGGACACAAGGGATTGTTTACCCAGTTCGATTCACCGATGTGATGAATCTACGTCTTGGGCTGGATTCAACCCAGCAATTCACTATAATGATTCAAGTGTTTCTCTCAAGCTCAAGAACAGAACTTCAGAGAGATTACAAGAGATAGAGATGAATAGAGATACAATAGGAGGGAATGAGAAGGTGTATATATAACAACACAAAAGGATAAATAGGAATCCTTCTGCAATTCTGATTTCTTCGAGATCAATATCTCTTCCTTCTTGGACTTCCAAATCGATGCCAAAGAATAATGAACCATCACTCAACCAGCTAACCAAGTTGACATCAAGCTAACTGGTTGAATTGGATCACACCATAACATTCTCCACCTTGATACAACTCTTCTCCTCCATAGTGAACTGCCATACTTGGGTTTAACCTCCAGCAATGTAAGCTTTAACACGTACTCCCATTTGATTAGCTTCAGAACATCCAAATCTGAATCAAACTTGTTAATGGGGATACCTTTTGTTAGCATATCCGCAGGGTTCACCGAAGTGTGAATCTTGGACACTTCTATTTCACCTTTCTCAATAATGTCACTGAGAAAAGATCTCTTAATCGCCATATGCTTTGTCTTCTCGTGATAAACATTGTTCCTGGACAAGCAAGTTGCAGACTGAGAATCACACCAAACTTGTGCCTTTTCCTGCTTCAAACCAAGTTCCTCCAACAGATTTTTGATCCATATAGCTTCCTTAACGGCTTCGGTCAAAGCCATATACTCTGCTTTAGTAGATGATAAGGCCACAACTTGTTGTAAACTCGATTTCCAACTCACTATATTACCACATACCGTGAAAATATATCCACTAGTTGATCGTTTTCTATCCAAATCACCTCCATGATCTGAATCAAAATATCCAATCACACTGAAATTCTTCTCTTTAGTGTATACCAAACTTAAATCTTGAGAACCCTTAATGTATCTCGATAGCCACTTCACAGCTTCCCAATGCATTGCTCCAGGCTTACTCATATAGCGACTAACCAAACCTATAGCATAGGCAAGATCAGGTCGTGTACTAATAATTGAGTACATTACACTCCCAACAGCACTTGCGTATGGAATCCTCTCTGTGTCAATACACTCTGTATCATTCCGAACTACAGATAACTTGAAGTGTGTCCCAATAGGAGTATCTGCAGCCCTGCAGTTACTCATATTGAACCTTTTCAAAACTTTCTTCAAATATCCCGACTGAGACAAACACAAAACTCCTTGCTCTCTGTCTCTTGTGATTTCTATTCCAAGAATCTAACTAGCAGCTCCCATGTCTTTCATCTCAAACTCTTCACTAAGTCTCTGTTTTATTTTATTAATCTCTGACATGTTCTTTGCTGCAATCAACATATCATCCACATATAATAGAAGATAAACAAAAACACCTTCATTGATCACCTTCACATATACGCATCGATCATATTCACTCCTGATAAACTTCTCTTCAGCCATAAACCTGTCAAATCTTTTGTTCCATTGATGTGGAGCCTGCATTAAGCCATATAAAGATTTCTTAAGTAGACAAACCTTATCTTTGCCATCAGTTGATTCAAAACCCTATGGTTGCTCCATGTACAGCTCTTCCTCCAAATCTCCATGTAAGAAAGCTGTTTTAACATCCATTTGTTCTAACTCCAGGTCTTGATTAACCAACACTGACATTAAAATCCTGATTGAAACATGCTTCACCACAGGAGCAAAGATCTCTTGGTAGTCTATTCCTTCTCTTTGTGTGAATCCTCTTGTGACAAGTCTAGCTTTGTGTCTTTTGGATTCAACACCAGGTAGTCCAGGCTTAAGCTTGTATATCCACCTACACCCTATTACCTTCTTGTCCGTGGGTCTGTTTACTAGGACCCATGTACCATTTTTAAGTAAAGAGTTCATCTCTTCTCCCATAGCACCATTCCACATAATCCAGTCTTTATCCTTTTGAGCATCATGGAGACACTGAGGTTTCTTCTTCAGCATTTAGAACCTCATATGCCATCAGTGCAAAAGAAAATTGAGTATAATCCTTCATTTTGACTGGAGCCACTATCTGCCTGCGAGGTCTGTCTCTCGTTAATTGATAGTTTGTCAACCCGTTTGTTTCTGGTGACTGATCTTCCTCTATTTCTTCACCACATTCTTCATCAGATTCTTCGCTTACAACTTCAGGTTCAGAGATAACTCCACCTTGCTTAGAACTTCCTTGTTCTTGGATCAATTCTGTAATAACATCAGAATTTGAAGTTGAAGCTTCTGTAACTTCTTGAGTTTTGTCATCTGATTTTCCCTTCAAGTCTTTGAACATTGTTTCCTCTTGAAACACCACGTTCCTGCTAATCACACATTTTTCTTCATCCAACAACCAAATCTTGTAACCCTTGGTGCCTGTAGGATAACCTAAGAAAATGCCTTTTAAGGCTCTTGGCTTCAGTTTTCCTTGCTCATGATGAACGTATGCTATTGATCTGAATTTCCTTAAGTGTTTGTAACCCGGTTTTCTGTTCAGCCATAGTTCTTCTGGGACATTGTGATCAATAGCCGATGATGGAGATCTATTGATGATGTACACAGTTGTAGCCGTTGCTTCAGCCCATAAACTCTCATCTAGACCAGACTCATTCAACAAACATCTAACCTTCTCCATAATGTTCTATTCCATGAGTTTTGCAATAAGAATCAAACCTTGTATTACAAAACTCTAAGCCATTATCTGTCCTCAAACACTTAACTCTCTTATCAACTTGATTCTCTACTAGCTCTTTCCATTCACAAAACTTCCCAAAAGTTTCATCCTTAGTCTTAAGAAAATATATCCATACTTTCCTAGTCTTGTCATCTATGATCGACAGAAAATATTGTTTACCTGACAGAGATAGAGACACGATCGATGAACCCCATAAATTCGCATGAACATAGCTCAATGCTTCGGTTGTTTCATGCCTTGCCACATTGAAACTCAGCCTTTTAGACTTTCCCATAACACAATGCTCACAGAAATCTAACTCCTTGATTTCCTTATTATTCAGCAAACCTTTTCCTGCTAGTACCTTCATATTATTAATGCTCATGTGTCCCAAACGGCTATGCCACAAAGTTGTTATCTGCTTTGTCTCTACTATATTGCAATTCTCTGACATTACTGTCTCACCATCAAGAATGTATAATCCATTCACCAGATTTCCACGCAATGCAGTAGTATTATCCTTGAAATATCTAACCTTGCCAGCTCCACCTTCATGTTGATATCCCAGCTTATCTAGAGTTCCTGTGGAGATGAGATTCCTTCTCAAATTGGGCACATACTTGACATTATTCAGAACTTTAATCGATCCTCCATGAGTGTTAACTCTAATGGAACCCTGTCCCTGTGATTCCACTGAATGATCATCACCAAGAAGGATTGTTGTTGATCCTCCTTCTTGAAAACTGCAGAACCAGTCCCTTCTGGTTGTCATGTGAGACTTACACCCAGAATCAAGCACCCATATATCTTTAACCATCTGATCATTGACACTTAATGCTTCAGAAAACACTAGTTTCTCTGTGATGACACCAGCTTCACCCTGACTTTCACTTTCCATCTTCTTCTTTCTAGCAAAACAGTCCTTTTTTTAAGTGACCCTCTTTCTTGCAGAACCAGCAGGTAAGTCTTGTTTTAGAATTAGACCTGCTTCTTCCCCTGCCTTGTCCGCCTTGCTGATTATTTCTGACAGTTGATCTTCCTCTTTCACTTGTGTAAAGTACCGCATATGAGCTTCTTTCATTCACCTTTAGCTCATCCAATTCTCTCTCTAAAGACCTTGCAGACGAGACCACATCCTGTAGTGATAACTTCTTATTCCCATACTTTATGCTTCAGCTGAGTGTAGCTTCCAGGTAGGCCATTCAAGAACAGAATTGCCTGAACTTCCTCTGCTACAGAAATCTCCAGAATACCTAGCTCAGCAACAATCTTCAAGAAGTCATTCACATTCTCATTAATGGTCTTTGATTCACTCATCTTGAATGAATAAAACTTTAGTTGCACATAGATCCGATTTGGTAAGGACGTCTCCATGTACAATTTGTTCAAGGTCTCCCACATCTCTGCAGCACTTGTACAGTGATTAATTTTCCTCATAACAGCATCGCCAACATGAGCAATTAAAAGATTCATAGCCTGTTCTGACTTCACAACCTTGTAAGTGAAACGTCTTTGTGAGAGAGAAGTCTTATGTGATTCCTTTTAGCCCAGATAAACCTAGATGAGCTTGCATCCTAATCTTCCATAACGAGAAATCTGAATTCTCATTAAAGACTTGGAACGAAGCCTTCGTATTTGTGTTTGTGTTCGCGTCGCTCGCCATCACCAATAGAACCTTTGCTCTGATACCAATCAGTTAAGTTTTAACAGCGAATCCTTTCAAGAACTCGACACAAATCAGTTCTACCAACACACACAATCTCATACTTAAAGAAAACAAGAACGCAAGGACACAAGGGATTGTTTACCCAGTTCAATTCACCGATGTGATGAATCTACGTCTGGGGCTGGATTCAACCTAGCAATTCACTATAATGATTCAAGTGTTTCTTTCAAGCTCAAGAACAGAAATTCAGAGAGATTACAAGAGATAGAGATGAATAGAGATACAATAGGAGGGAATGAGAAGGTGTATATATAACAACACAAAAGGATAAATAGGAATCCTTCTGCAATTCCGATTTCTTCGAGATCAATATCTCTTCCTTCTTGGACTTTCAAACCGATGCCAAAGAATAATGAACCATCACTCAACCAGCTAACCAAGTCGACATCAAGCTAACCGGTTGAATTGGATCACACCATAACAGATTCTTGAATCATATAATGATATCAATAAAGAGAGAAGAATGAAAGAAGAGACGACTAGGATAAGTTTGTGGTCAGAGATAGCTGAACTCTCATCACTATTCATTGCCTTGAGCCGTACGTCAACTTGCCATTTTTCAGCCAAAACCTTTTCGAGTCCAGCCGAGAAATGCTCTTGGTTGTTTGGAGTTGCCAT
Organism: Camelina hispida; assembly: GCA_023657505.1. NCBI lineage: Eukaryota > Viridiplantae > Streptophyta > Magnoliopsida > Brassicales > Brassicaceae > Camelina > Camelina hispida. Next base: position 30,204,922 of record CP094637.1, read on the forward strand.
ATCAGTAGTAAATTTGTTGTTGTAAAACGATGGTGGATTATATAGAAAACACGATGAAAACGGTCAAAATGACTCTCTTTTTTGTTTCCCCATCGTCTACTTCCATTTTTCAAGACTTTGGAAACGGAGAAGACAGTAACAGATATTGTAAAATTAAATTTCACAGGTCCAACTCTTAATTGCCCTCCTCCTTTCTTGAAAATTGTATCACGAAATCAAACTGGTGTTAAAGAAGGCAAAAGGTCGATCGACTTTTTTTTTTTTTTTTTTTTTACTTTGAATGTGAATGGTTAAAGCACTATAAATTAGTAGTATCCTACTATATTAATTGAGAAGTACAAATATGAAACTAACCTTAAAATGTATAAAAAATTACATTCGATTGCCATTAGAAAAATTTAATTAAGCTTAATTAACTAATTTAAAGAAATATAATTAACTAAAAATAAAAAACACTCACAGATCAAATATTTAAAAATCTAAAAAACTCTAAAAAAATATTTTCTCTCTCTAATAAATTATGGACGAAATTACTAATTATTTTTTTAAAAAAATATATAAACCAATCAGAATTTTTAAAACTAAGATTTTATATCCAAATATACAATACAATTATTTTTATAACTAAATTCGAAGATTTTGTTAAGTTTTTTAAATTATGATTCTCCTATCATCTTTATTTTATTTTATTTACAAATTGTTTGGAATTTTTATATAATACTTTTAATTTAAAATGCATATTTTTCTGCATATGCTGTGATTTGAATTTTTTAAAACGAATATATATTACTCATTGTATGAAAATGTGTGTTTTAATACTTACAATTGTAATACTAAAATTACTATTTTATATTTCACAAAATAATGATGCAAATACAACAAACAATATAAAACTGTAATAATACGTCAAAAATAAAATACTATAATATTCTAAAATAATTAGTATTCAAATACACTAATAGATTTACATAGCAATTTAAAATAAATATTATCTCAAACAAAATAACTATTTTAAGAAAATAAAAAAATAATTTTTATTATTAAATTATAATTTTTTAAGAAAATGTTGACATGTGCTTTAAGCACGGGATATATCCTAGTATAAAGATGTTTAAAACACTACCATATTTATATCAATCCAAAATTTTACCAACGACCCAGACACAAGCGATAGTTGAATAGTATACACTACAGTGTAGTATCATATAAAAAAAAAATTGGAGGATAGTTGTACAACTTGTATGTGTCATTAATGGCGATATAAAAAGGTTGAAGGAGTTATCAATTAATCCACCTCACCTAACAAAACCATTAACTACAATATACAGAACAGAGCCATGTTTTTGGCAAGTCGTTTTAGTTATCAACAGATTAATTACTACTTCTCATGCATGAATGTGATCAGCGGTTACTTAACAAGGCACATTGTATGGATTAGTGAGAGTTGGTTGCTAAAATCAATTTTAAGCATCAGGCTTTTTCATGCTTATTCCTTTAGAATCCAATCTTTGATGCTATTAATATGCTTTTAGGTGTGATACTTATAGCATTGAGTAATTCAATTTATAATTTTGCTTCATGTCCTGACAGTAACTTCCGATCGTGGCATTGCATTGACTTGTGGAGTTCTGATATGTGAATTCTACTACTTGGCATAGTAATTTCTAAATGCTACACTACAAAAAAACATTCGATTTTCTACCGCAAATATTGTAGAAAAATGGTAGGAAACATTTGTTTCTTACTGTTTTCCTACGAAAAAAACTAGACGTAATCGCCCGAAGGAAATCGATAATAGTGAAATTTTCATAGGAAATTTCCTACGAAATTTTTACGAAATATTGGTTTTTTGACTATTTTCATACCAAAATATTAGTAGGAAATTCATTCTTACTATTTTTATACCAAACTGGTCTTACAATTTTCCTACAAACTTAATAAAATATAAAATTAATTAATGTTTTCTCTATAATTATATTTATTTCGAATTTAATCAAAAATTAATAACATTAATTATTAATCCAGTTAATATATATAAAACCAAACTATTAGTTTAATTAGAAATACAATTCTTTTTAAACTAAATTACAAGCCTAATAAAAAAATATTTACAAACTAAATACTATATATAGAAAATTAACAGGTTTTGTTTGAGACGACGTCATGAAGCAGCTCCTCCGGTGTGAGAAGCGATTGACTGAAACGTTTAACACTCCTCCAAAGCTTCCCAAATTACTTTCGCCAGCGTAGATCGGATTAGGCAGAGTCACAGATCGGGGTCTGTAATGATGGAATATTAAGCTTCAAGTTGGCTCCGGTGAATCGATTGTTGGTGATGTATGGATCGACTCAACTGTTGGTGATATCTTGGTTTTTTTTCATTGGAGAAGATGATAGAGATCAAAGAGGTAGAGAAAGAGATCAGTTGCTTATCAACAAGATTGAAGTCGATTAGAAAACGCTGAGCAAAATATTAGGTTTTTTAAGAAGAACAAAGGAGAAAAAGAACAAGAGGAAAAGAAGGAGAAAAAAGAAGAAGAAGTTAAGAAAGAAAAAGATGGAGGCTGCAGCGTACAGTTTTTATCTCTAGGGTTTTAACCAATTTTCCTACCAAATTTTTACCATAAAGCTTTTATATATATTTTAATTTTTAATATTTCTACCACATTTTTTATCATATCTTTTTGTTTTGTCGGAAATTCGAAGGAATTTTTCCTACCAAAATCATTCTACGCCATCTCGTTTCATATTATTTCTGGGTTCCTACGAATTTTCCTTCAAAATTCTTTTTGTAAGAAATTTGAAAGAAATATTCCTACCAAATTCATTCAAACATCTTTTCTTTCTATATGCTTTCTGTTTTCTTACAAAATTTTCCTTCGACCCAATTATTTGTAGGATTTTCGTAGGAAATATCATACGATTTTCTTATACTACTTTTGTAGGAAAATTATCTTCCTTTTTCCTAAGATAATTGCTTTTCATCAAAATCAGGTAGGGTTTTGGTAGGAAACTTTTTTTCCTACCAAATGTTTTGTATGAAAATTTGTAGGAATACATGATGTTTTCTTGTAATGTAAGTAACATTTGCAACGAACATGCTATTAGTTTTGCAATTTAAAATTTGATTATTTTGACGATAACTTAGGTTTTAGCTTGTGGGAGAAAATGTTGGAATTGCAATTTTAGAGGTTAAACGTATATTTTGTAAAGATTTAAAGTTTTAGCGGTTTTTTAACAGTTCACCCATCAGATTTTAAATATTAATAATAGGCTTTACGGCCCAAATACTTCAAGCCCAATAAGAAAAATAGAGAAGATCTTTTTTTTTCACTGAGACGGCGAGAGGAAAACACGGAGGAGAAACCGATGATTAGTTGCCGGAGAGAAGGAAGCAATGTTTGGGCTGTCTTACGGAGAGATTTTACTAATCATCGGCGCCACCGCTGCTGTTGTACCATCTCAAAAACACTCACATTGCATATACCATCTCAAAAACACTCGAAGTTGGCACATACTTGTGCTTCAGAAGTTTGTAATATACATAGGGTTACAAAAAAAATTTACATTTTTTAAAAATTTTTGTTTAGCATCCAAACAATCATGATGAGTCCTTTATAGTTAAGTCCTTAATTGTATTTATTAAACTTAATGACATTAATCTAATATCTAGTGTTATATAATAAAATAAAATTAGCAACATCCACTCGCATACGGAAAGTGTAAATAAAATAAAATTATGTAAATGAGCTAATATCTAGTGGTCATGTAATTGTATTTTGTCTTGAAAGTGTATCTTTCGGTTCTGATGTGCAGATTTTAAAGTTTTGTAAATAAAACTAAATTTAACAAAAATATATTAAAATTTGTTGAACGTTATTTATAAGTTTTTTTTTTGCTATAATACACTGATTTGTATCTATTTACAAAATTTTGATGTATGTTACCATTAAAAGTGTATTTTTTTTTACACCTATGTATACTATATATTACGAATATATTCTTTACCACAACCTAGAAAAATATCTATATAAACACATTAAGCCAACTATTATATATCTATTCATTTTCACTTTGCATAGTTTATTTAATCACTAAAATTGTTGGTTCAAAAAAATTTTCGAATAAAAAATATATTACATAGTATATTAATCAATGATGTATCATAACAATAGTGTATGACCAACCATGAAGAGAATCTCGGCTCCGCCCTCCTCCCTTATGGAGAGAACCTTGCATCCAATCTGTAACATCCGCGAACTGGAACCCCGGTAGGGGATGCATCGATCGATGCACTATGAAAGCTTGTGTCGGTCGATGCAACCCCTATTGGTGTCGGTCGATGCATGGTTGGTGTCGATCAATGCAGTTCCTGGTTTGTTTGTTGATTGTTATTTGATGGTTAGAGTATCTCAATTGCTTATATTTATAGCCCAAAAGATGAGAGGATTGCCTCACTGAGTGTTTATAAAATACTCATACATCTCAATTTGTGTTTGTGGTGCAGTAAAGGCAAAATGTGATCGTGGAATCAAGGCAATGAAGAGGAGGATGTTCTAGTGGCTCGATTGGTTATTTTCTGGCTTCTGTTAGGTTGCTAGAGTTGAGTCCTAGAATGTTGTTTAGGATTGATGGTTCTTCGTTTTATGTTGATTGGTTTACTAGTCTAATGTTATGAATTAATATTGGTTATTGGATTATTGGTTAAATGGTATTGATTATTTTCCGCTGTTTGGTTTGATTGTGGTTAGGTGGCTAGTGGATATGAGACCACTAGATTAGATTATTTATTAATTATTATTATAATTATTTTTTTTTTTAAACAGGTTGGGTCGTTTCACTTTTCCACCATGAAGAGAACCTCGACTTCTCTTTCCTCCCTTAGAGAGATAACCATGCATGCATCCAACCTCCTCCATCATGGAGAGAACATTGGTTCTGCCCTTTTCCTCACTTGGGGAGATAAGATGCATCCAACCTCCTCCATCATTGAGAGAACATTGGCTCTGCCCTTCTTACGTGTGGAGAGAACATGTTCATGTCTTTTAGCTATCTCAAAGTGGCATGCTACGGCAACCAATGAAACTAAAAGTCTTTTTTCAATGTCACAAAATCTTTTGATAGTAACTAATTTTTAATTTCCCAATGTATTCGTGGAAGTATCTTTGACAAATCATGATGTAGCCTCTGTCTCTGAGCTCGTAAATTGTGACACCCCATTTTCAGGGACATGCGTAGAGGTTGAAATGAATTGATTTTGCCACTTACGTCACCAAAGTGCATTTATCTTTCCGATCAAAGGTGTAGAGAGAATTTAACAGTTAAGAATGCTTATGCTAGAATAGTTTAAGGATGGATGTCCATATAGGAATTGACTGTCGAAACTGTGCAAGTGAGGAAAAAAAGATAGGGAAAAATCATGTGATAATTTGTAGGGTCGGTAAACAAGTCTATAAAGCCTCCTGGACGAAGAAAATAACCGTCGGATATGGAGAGGTCCATGGGCCGAGATTGGACATGAGGGCCACTAAGGGAGGTGAGCCCATGGTATTGGAGTGGACATGGGGCCCACTAAGAGAGGTGGTGGTCGAGGCGTTACACTCATAAATTGAAACCACAAACACGCCCAATATTGAAAGGTCTATAAGACATCACCAACTCTTCAAAAAAAAAAATGATAACTTTCTTCTCTTCGATAACCCTAGAATGTGGGGGAAACAATTATGAAGCGTATAGAATATTGGTTTGACATGTATGCCACTTTTTCTTTCTTAAATGGCATAACAATCTTAACCGTATTGTTTTGGATGAGTAAAGCATAATATTTTGGTCCAGGAGGTGGACCCATTGACTCAGAGTATTTATGGAGCCTACTAAGAGAGTTGGCGGTCAAGGAATCACTCTCATAAACTGAAACCACAAACACTCCCAAGAACGAAATCTCCATAAGACATCACCAACTCTCCAAAAAAATAATAACTTTTTTCTCTTCAAAAACCCTAGAATTTGGGGGAAATAATTATGAAGCCTCCTTAATAGTGGGTTAACATATATGCCACTTTTACTTTCTCAAATGGTATAACAATTTTAACTGTATGTTTAAAACAACAAGCCATTCATTTTGTATCAGTAAAGCAAAATATTTTGCATTTTAATTACTCTACTAAGGGAGGTGGACCCATGAATTGGGAATGGGAGGTCCACTGAGAGAGAGAGAATTGGCGGTGGAGGTGGTACACTCATAAACTGAAACCACAAACGTTCCCAAGATTGAAAGCTTTATAAAGTCACCACCATCTCTCCAAAAAATGATAATTTTCTTCTCCTAACCCTAGAATTTGGGAAATATAATTATGAAGCATTTAGAATAGTGGGTTAACATGCGTATGCCACTTTTTTCTTTCTCAAATGGCATAACAATCTCAATTGTATGTATAAAAGGACAAGACATTCATTTTGGACGAATAAAGCAAAATATTTTACATTTTAATTAGACTTGAAATATTATAAAGTTAAGCATTATCTAATATATTAAAGGAGAAGTCGAGAGGGCTCACAGCCAATCTCACAAAATTTGATCTCCTTTGCCTTTAATGAAAATTACCCCTAAAAATATTTCGGACAAGCTTTTTCTCTGTATTTAAGTTGCTGAAACGCACCACATTCATTCTCAGACTTAAGATTACTAATTTTCCATTAATGAGAATCCAATCTGGACGTTTTTACCCTTCAAATTAATTTAGAAAATTATAAAAAGTTTAAATAATTAAATATCTAATCTATATAATCGTCAAAACGTGATTTAATAAATTTTAAAACGCTAAAACCTAAAATAATGGGCTTTCAAAAAAACCCAACCAAAATATACCGACCTATTCGAAACCCTAAAATTATAGGTTGTAAACATATATATATATAGGTATAACCCTAATCATTCTCCATAATCCGAAATCTTTAAAATAGAGAAAACCCTAATTTTATCTCATGTTCTTCAAATTATATATGTATTATAGTTTTGATGATCCCTTATATAGTTCTTCGTATTCGTGTTCGTGTTTTAATGATTCATGTTCTCTTTCTGTAGTATTTGTTTGGAACGCAGGTTCGAGCATTACCAAAACTTTGAGTATGGTTTCATTATTACTTCTTATATTATATTGTATAGGTTTCTTGATCTATTAATTAAATGTTTTTTAAAAACGATTATACTTATTCTTATGTTTCAGGTGAGTTGGTACATGGTCGTGATCTTAGTTCTATGTTCTCGGACAAGAAATCTAGGTCTTTTATTTATTAATACTTTAAACTTTAATCTTTATAGTTTGATGATGCTAAATAGAAAGACTTATTTCTATAGTTGCAGGAAAGCTTCTGAAGATGATCATAGTGATGAGAGATGTTTGGTAATCTAAATTTTAATAGTAAATTACTCTATCATCGTTATAAAAATTAATTTATAAGTAAGTGGTTCTAACAAATAAATATAAATGAATAGGTGGAGGTGGCGAGGACTATCGAATTATTTTATTTGAATTCTGCATCTTCAAATATATTGCTAAAAGGTATGTTGCTAAACTTAAAATTCCTTATATTAATATATTTCTAATGATCAAATTAAATTTAAACATTGTTTAGATGAATCTACCAATGATCGTATGGTGAAAATCAGGTATTTTTATTTTAAAAGGAAAATTAATTATATATATAAATATATTTGATTCAGAAAATCATATTAACATTTGCATTTACTGATTATTATTGCAGAAAGACTATGAATGGTGTTGATAATATCCCAGAAGTTATGGTATATTTTTTAAAATAAATAACTCTTATTTTCACTGATATAACAACATTTAGTGTGATTAATCAACAGATTGGAGTTTCAGAGTCAGCAACACAACGTCTTTCGGCTATTGTTCGGTAGTAATTCTATGTTAAAAAGCGGTTTTGACACTAATTATTTGTTTGGATCATCTTCAAACGTTTGGTATTATTCTGCAAATCAAAAGTGTTTTAAAGTCATCTTGATACTACAATTTAATGAAACAAATTATTACCATTTGTCTGTAAATTCTGATCTTAATCCTATTTTTATGAATATCTACAGAGAAGCTATTGATCGCAAAAAAGCAGAGTCGTTTCCATTCATTCTAAACTACACGGTAATTATCTTCAAATAATCTCAATCAAATTCCATTATATATAATTTATAACATTGTTATTATTTTTAAAAATAGGCAGCGTATGGAAGAAGATATGATTGGTGTCGTTGCAAAAAATCAGGCGTGAAGAAAGGAGGAAGACGATTTTTCGAGAATAGTAGGATGAATGTTATGCGATCTTATAATCGTATTTTTATTGATATTGTTTTAGATGGTTGAATATTTTATGAGAAATAAATAGTTCAATGATAATTTATTTTAATAATATAAGATTATACTTTAATAATGACGATCAAATGACCGAATACCAGGGTGCTTGATTATTATATAAGAACAAAATTAAAAAATAAAATGTTATATATTCATAACTATTATTAACATAAAAACTGTTAACAATTATATCTAATATTTTGAATAATTTTTAAAATTAATGAAAACAATCTGCATATGGAAGAATAATCCTTGGTGTCGTAGCTCATATTCAGACGTAAGGATAATATAAGCATGATATTTAGAGAATAGTATTATGAATATTATGATATCTAAACGATCGGTTACTAAGGTTCTTGATTATTATCTCAATTTTGAAAAAATAGAGAAAAGACATAATGATGCTAATATTCTTAAAATTGTGATAATTATTATGTTCAAAACTTTGTATATCATTGTTAGAAAAATCTAAAACTGATATTTTATACCTTATGTAAAGTAGGGTTGAAAATCTTAAGAGATATTCTATATTTAAAACAGTTTAGAATATAGTGTAAGATCATGATTTATTTTTTAAAACAAAAAAAATTACGCATTTAAAGCCGTAATGATAATCATTAAGAAGATTACTATTTAACTAAAAAATAAAAGGAAATATAAAGATATATCAATGTCTGGAGATCTTTACAGAATAGTAAAATGATTTGGTAAACAAGAATTTAAAAATATCACTTCCGAAAAAAAAATGTAAATTGTGAATATATAAAATTGTATATATATACGTCTATTCGACACTTTTGATTTTTTAAACCTAAATCAGAGAAGAAATCCACATAACACACGAAAAAGCAAGAAATTATGGTTAGGTATAGCCTTTTCGATGATGTTTCGCGTTTGAACTCTTCAAAATATGAATGGAAAATTCGTGTGAAGATAAAGGTCCAAGTTTGGAGATGGTTTTAACTGATTTTAAGGTATTTACTTTAATTTAATTATAAGCTCATTATATATTTCAAACAATAAGTTTATATGCAATTATACCTGAAAGTTACAAATCACAATGTTTTAAAAACTATTTTAAAGACATGTAACAAAATCGTATTATCCGATAATTAATAATACTATGTTTTATTAGGGTGTAAAGGTCCAATGCTCCTTTCGTGGAGATGTTTATGATCGTTTTGTCTTAAAGTTCAAGGTTGGTGATTGGCTTGATTTCGAAGACTTTAAGGTTGTTGAACAGAATGGTTCATGTTTAGCTACTACACATCGTTACAAAATTGTTATTTTGTACAATACCAAGATAAGAGAGAATTCAATTTTGGAGGGGAAGAATTCTATGATTTCGTCGATTTCAAACTCATCCATGATGGTACCCAATGTGAAGATTACTTAATCGGTAAGGGAATAATTCAGTTTTTTAAAAAGAAATTTCAAATACTATTTGAGATTCATTATATTTGAACTAATTTAAATTTTATACAGACATTATTGGTGAGGTTGTAAATGTTGGCGAATTCAGATGTAATTTCAGAGAATTACAACAAAAAGAGGAAATCAAAGGGGTGGAAAATAATGGAAAACATGAGGATGTCACACAAAGTGATAATATCCGTATGTTATTTAAGTACTGTACTCGATATGGTTCAGATCAAAAGAAAAACATTACTTTTCATGATCAATATGAAACAGATTGCACGATCTTTGAAGACTCTGATGATGACATTGATGTTGGAGATCAGGACGATGATGATTATAAAGAAGATGAAGAAGAGGATGATACTGAGGAAGAAACTGATGATGATGGCGAATACCAAACAGATAACAGTGGTAACAATGATCAAGATGACGAAGATTATGTCCAAGATTTTGAAGAAGATGAAAAAGATGATGAGCTGGAAAGTACTGAAGATAATCTTAAAATTAAAAAAAAAGGAGAGGATATCTCAATTAACCACAAAATCTCATTTGATCTTCGTGATTTCAGGTAAATTTTAAAACTCATATATATTTTTATATTATACATAATCATACTCTTAATCCATTATTTTTAATCACACAAATTTTAATTCTTTAATTTTAGTGGAACCCTACTAAGGTGTGAATTATTCGAAAACAGCTGCGGAATTCTACGATGCTTTAAAATCATTCCAGGGTGAACGTTTAATTTGTGTTATTCGTTGGGGTGTTATTGAAGATTTCCAAGGTATACAATTAATTTGATAAAAATTATTGCATATTTATGATGATCGTGTATTTAAAGGAATAAATTCTGTTATAACTTTGCAGGAAAAAGAAGTATATCTTCTACAGTTTGTACGCGAATAACACTCAATCCTTGCAATTCTGAGGTTGCGAAAATGATGGAATTGTAAGAATAACATCTTTGTTCATGCTATAAAATAGATGAAAACGAAATTCGTTTATAAACTTTTTCACGTTCTACTTAATTGAATTATAGGAGATCGAGGAAGAGGACTCGCGGATAGAAGACTGCCTTCCATGACTTTTTTATGGCGTTCTAGGGATTTTATGGGATTTTAAATATTTATATTTAGTTAGTAGTTGGATTTTAAAAAATTCTTGCTTTGATAAAAATGAAATATTTAAATTATTTATTTACATATAATGAGCTAAACAAATTAGTTACATATAACGAATTATGTTTTTAATAACCAGTAATTTTCCTTTAAACATAAGTTTTAAAATTAGCTACATATAAATTACTTAAAAAGAAATATGAAGTGGAAGACTTTTAGTTTTCCAATGAAGTTTCAACAAAAGTCTTAGTAATAAAAAAACGATAGTCCAATGCATCATAATTAAAGATGTCAGCATGCAAGTTGAAAATAAAAAAGGGAAGGCATGCAGTATGGAATTTAGAGTTTCAACCGTCAAGTTTATTTTTTTTTTTAAAAAATAAAGTATTCTGAAAATACGAAAACATTGATTAATTCATATCGAACAGATACTCATGCAGCTTTCCCTGTTTTGAGCACGGGTTTCAATACAATCTACACAAATATTTAACTGTAATTGTAAAAATCCTTATCTTCCTTTGTCTATGAATATTTGAAGTACAACAAATTGAAAGTTCTCTCTGATACTTATTCTAGCTTCTAAATACACGCAAAAAAAAAGTCCAATCGGGATGGTGCTGTACTTGAAATATCTGAATCCTACTTTACGTAACCCGAAAGTTGCTGTGAAAATACTTCGAGAATGGCCACCGCATTTTATACAAGGACAGCCTTTTTATCAAAGTTTGATTTTGGTCGACGAAAGGGTAAATTTTCTTCCTCATCCCATTTAGCAGTTTTAGCAAATATCAATCGAGTTATACAACAAAATCCACATAATTTTGTTAAAGTTTGATAAACTTTGGGCATGAATAATTAATTAATTTATTTAAATATGTTTCGGTATTTTTGTTTAACTTTTATTAAGTATTTTCTAAAATAACAATTATCTTCACAAGTAGTCTCACGTGAATTTAATTAATTTAAAATCTAATAAAATTTGACAGAAAGGATCAAATGTTTTTCTTGGTTAAATTATATGGGCCTGGCCTTAATAGATGCCAATTAGAAAACCATCGCGACTCTTAGAATAATATTTAAGCATTCTAAGTCTTTATATTATTATTATTATCGTGACTTTGTGTCAAGAAAGAAAGAGTAAAATAAAAGCTTATTATCATCCATAACCTTGTGGTAAGATCCCAAACGATATTCATTAAATTTTTTCGTACCATCAGTTCTTTGTTTGAAAGTTTAAAAATCTTTACATTTTTTTCAAAATCATAGATGGAAGGTGAAAGTTCTAGGAAACGGAAAGAGCCTATGTCAGATTTCGGCTGGGAAGATGGAGCAATCGACATAGTTAAACAAGCGTTCCGCAAACCGAGAGACGTGGTTCTTAAGGAAACGACGAAACATTTCACTGCGATTATTGATATGTTGAAAGAGTACATCAACAAAAAGAAGAATCTGTCGGCTTAAACTGTCAGCTTGAAACAATCGATGCTCAGATCTCGCTAATAGACGATATCTTGGAGGGGCGAATCGACTTGATTGAAGAGCGAAACAGACTAGAAGATGTTAGGGTTGTTATTGAGAAAGATGAAAAAGAATGTATTGTTCCTAAAATTGATTGGGATAAACTTCGTGTTCCCTTTATAAATCATTAACAATGTTAAGAATTTTATCTTAATCGTTTGCTGTTCTTGAATTTTAAATTATTATTATCTGACATAAAATATAATCGATGCTTTATTTTATTATTCTAAAACCCGAAAGTTCGTTAAATCGATAATATAAACTAGAGATATTGACCTAATTACGAAATCTAAAATTAGTTTAAAGTTATTCTGATAAATCGTAAAGAAAACATATCTTAGTCTTGGACTTTGAAGATATTCTCATAAATCGTAAAAAATATGGTATGCAATGTTTGATATATAGTTCCTATATTCGTTGAGTGATATATTTTTACAAATATTTAAAACTTTTAAAATTGTAAGTTTCTTAAAAGATTATGTAAATAATTTAAGTTTATGTAAATATACAAATATATTGGTGATTACTGAGAATGAATATATACCATCGAATTTATCTAATGGTAAGTAATATTGCGTTTTGATAATATCATAAATATACATTTTCCAAAAAAAATAATGTATATATATATATATTTTTTTCCGATTACAAGTTGAAAAAATCAAGATCGTAGGTTTAGTTTTACCATAAATTTTTATTCTCTTTTATAAACATGGCATGCCTGCTGTTCGATCCCATTAAAAAAAAGAACGGAAAGAGAGACTATTTTTACAATGTGGAAGACCTAAACCCTTTTGTTCAAATACTGAGGAAGTTTGAGGTGTGTCATCCTAATTTTAAATCATCTGACTTGATTGTAGTCGATGATAAGGTAATTTCACATTGTGTATCCCGTATGATAATTTTCAAACAAAAAAATCATATTATGTTGCTTATATATTTTTTAATAATATAGGGTAAAAAAATTCAAGTGATGATGCGTCCTCCTTATCGTGACATCTTTTTAAACGATATGGAAGAAGGTGACTGGATAACGTTATCAAGATTCTCACTAACCATTGTTGATGGTGTTTTTAAGTTAACTGATCATCGTTTTATGATACATTGGGGAGACAAAACATGGTTTAAAAAAATCCATCCTTTGTCTTCCAAGCAGTTTTATTCTTTTGTATCATTTAATGATATCAAAAGAGGGAAATTAGACCCTGATCATTGTGTAGGTGAGATTAAAATAATTATATATTTTTTTAAAAGAAATACCTGAAAAATAATTTCTAATGCAATTCTTATGAACAGACATTATTGGAAGAGTGTACACTGTTGGAAATCGTTTTGATGAAGGTCCTCCATATAAAGAATGGGATGAGTTGTACGTCGTTCTGGAAAATATTGAGTAAGTCGTTCTATTAACGAAATATGATTTAACAATATGTTCGTGTTCGTTAATGACTCTAATTCTACATAACGTATAATTGTAGGTTTGAACGATTATCATGTCGTTTACCAAAAGACTACGCGAATGTCTTTTTCAATGACTGGATACATTGTGATTTTGATATAATATGTGTGTTACGTTTTGCCAAACTTGAGACTATCAAAGGTTTGAATTATTTATACACGGTGGAAATATTATTGTTTATAATTGAAAAATATAAATCAATTATTTATTGTTAATGTAGATACATGGATGGCAACAACGGTACACAATTGTACAATGGTCATGATCAATCCTGGATGTTCTCAAGTCACGCAGATGTTTGAGGATTTTGCCTTAATGGAGAACTGATATTGATAATAATTAAAGTGTAATTTGATATATTATAAAATATCTATTGTATTTGATTTTGGCCTTTTAATTGATTTTTAAATTTATGAAATAACCGATTTGGTGATTATCATATAAAAACTTATTTTGAAGAAATTATCAGCGAGTTTTGTATAAATAATATTAACAGATTATTTGACTTAAAGATTGAATGAGTTTAATTTAATAATTTGAAACTGAGCATTATAATTATAGTATGATCAAATCAGAGAATTCTATTGTATTAGATATATATATATATATATATCTAATTATGTTATTTACGGATAACTAATTATGTTAATTACATAAAAATATGTAGATAATATAAAATATAGCTGTGAAAATAATAATATTTTGTTAATAAGCTTTGCAGTCAGTATAAATTAATGAATATTTAAATTTTTATCATGCGGAAATTTTGGTGGTTATAACATAATTTGGAATGTAGATATCTGAAAAATATTGAATACTTATACAAAATAGAAATTTTATAAAAATGACGGGAAACATGACAATAATGATTTACTAATTTATGATTGTTTTACAAATACCATTAAAGTTTTCACGATGATAAATATAAAGAATATTTGACAATATCTTTAGATGTAAATATTCGAAAACAGATTTATGTATTATGTATATATAAATACGTTTGACAGACAGAACTCTCTAAGAATTCTTTGAAAAAAATATTATTATGGCTAACCTCCTATCCAACGCTATTAAAAAAAAGTTCGGGAAGAGAGACTATTTTTTCGATGTGGATGACCTAAACCCCTTCGTTCATGAGTGGAAAATTAACGTAAAAATTCTGAGGAAATTTGAGTGTCGTCATCCTCTTTTCAAGTCAACAGACTTAATCGTAGTAGATGAGAAGGTATATTTATATTATATAATGTTTTATAAATTTAAATATAATTTTATTTACTTATGTATAACGTTTACGTAGGGTACAAAAATCCATGTATTGATGGGTTCTCCTTATCGTGACATCTTTCTTAACGATTTGGAAGAAGGTGAATGGATTATGTTATCAAGTTTCTCATTAAGCAATGTTGATGGCGGTTTTAGGCCAACTGACCATCGTTTCAGAATACATTGGAGAGATGGGACATGGTTTAAGAAAATACTTCCTTTGTCTTCAGATCAATTTTACTCTTTCGTATCATTCAGTGATATTAAAAGTGGATATTTTGATTCTGAATATTGTGTAGGTAAGGGTACCAATTTATTTTTATATTATATGTTAAGTTTAAAGTGCTTGATTAGTTAAATTATTGTATAAATTTTCGTAGATCTTATCGGAAGAGTCTTTAGTGTTGGAAATACCTTGGAACAAGGTCCACCATACAAAGAATGGAATGAGTTATTCGTTGTTCTTGAAAATATTGAGTAAGTTGCTCTAAATTATTGAGCTTTCTAATTTAAATTTCAATGATTTGAGAAGTTCTCAGTGATGATAAATTGTAGGGGTGAACATTTCTCATGTCGTTTACCAAAAGACTACGCGAACAGCTTCTATGACCATTGGATACATCGTGACAATGATATTATCATATGTGTATTACGTTTTGCCAAGCTCGAAAGTAATAAAGGTTCGGAACATTTCTTGCTGATAAATCTATAATTGCATTTTTAATAAAAAGTTAACTAATTATCAAATTTTATTAATGTAGATACATGGATGGCTACCACAGTGCACAATTGTACCAGTGTCATGATCAATCCTCCATGTCCTCAAGTCACACAGATGTTGGATGCCTTTGCTGATATGGAAATTTGAAATTGATTTTTTAAAGTGCATGACTTTTATACTTCATATTTATAAGATAAAAATAATACTTTAATCCTCTATGATAATGTGATTGGATTTTAATTTGATTTATAATATTATTCAATTATTAATTAATTCATAAAACGAAAACTATATTATATTAATTACCTTTTGTATTCAAAATAGACATCCCCACTGATTTTTACATATTCATGAACCTTTCAATTATGTAGTTAAAAGGTGTGGATGTAACACCCCTTCGAGTCGATACTTTTTATGCAACCATTAACACCTTATAAATTCTTATAGTCGAGTTTAAAAACTTAAAACCAAACTACTGTCTTTTCAACTTCTTCATTTCACTCTCTTACTAAACTTCTCTCTAACTAAAATACTTTTTTAAAAGACAAAAAAAAAATGGCGAGATTTGTGATGCTCGAAAAATTGTGTCCTTGGACAATGGGATGGAAGATTCGTGTCAAGGTTTTCCGTTCATGGAGAGTGAGAGATCGTTCGAATGATGTGTCGACAGAACTAATCTTGTAGACGAAGAGGTATGTTATACAGAATTATTTCGTTGTTACTTCATATGTATTCGTGTGTCTAAATACTTTGGTAAATCATTCTCTGAATTAGGGTACATTTGGACATGCTACTATCCCGGCATCACTCAATGGTGTTCTGGAATTTAAATTGTCGGAGGATCGAACTTATGTTATAGAGAAGTTCGAAGTCAAGAGTGACAGAGAACAGATCCAGAAAACTAAAAACGGTTATCGGATCTTCTTTACAGACAAAACTATAATCAGTTTTGCAAGAGATCCTATCATTTCCAAATCTTTTAATAATCTAGATTTTAAACGTGTTTATGATAATGTGTTTCATGGAAGATGGCCTTACGGTAAATCAGACTTTATAATGGATTGTTTTATAAAAGATTAATTTGTTATTTTTTAACACATATTATTCGTTTTTATGGCAGTTAATCTGATTGGATGCATCACCAATATGGGTGAAATCAAGAGTTTCAAAAAAAAAGATGGTGTCTATCGTTGGAGCTTGATGGATCGCTACATAAAATTCACTATCGAGTCGATTGAGTAAGTTTATATATGAATAGTAATATTTTTAAAAACTGTTTTAAGTGCTTGATAAAATACGTAGATTGACATTAGTATATCAACAAACCTTTTTCCAAAGGGGATATGTACTTGACTGCTTCGCAACAGGAGTCTATGCCAATCATATGTTCAAAACTTTCAAACTGCGTAACAGGAAGAGGGTCTGTCTGTTCAAAATGTGGAAAGCAGTAAGATTCGGAGGTGATTACGTTTGTTTATAGATAATTAGTTTAGTAATTCAGTACAGTTTATTATGATAATGAATAATTTGTTTATTTAACATCGGTAATGCTAGATGATAATGTTCTCCTAACCAACGGCGATGGATGCTCGGAGATTGTCGAGGACCCGAAGAGTGCAGAATTTGCAGACTACATGTTCATGTAAGTCAGAGATTTACTTTGGATGGTCTTTCGATTATATATTTTAGAAATATGTGGATGTATCTGACTAACTTTAAATATTTAGGTACAATTACGTTGATCATGGTGAGTCAAGAATCAAAGATTTGGATGATACCGACTATAGGTTCGATTTAGACCTAAGGTAATAGTAAAATCTTACTTTATTTGATTAATGATTAGTTGATATGAAAAAATACTGATTAGAATTTATCCTTCTGCAAAATACAGAGATTCACTTGACTCCTATATTCATCTTGCTGTTGAGGACTCCTTTGAGAAGCATCGAAGACCTTATTGATAACTATGCTCAAAACCGTTCTTCGAAGTTCTGTATTTTTTGAAAATTATTGAAAAACACTTTTGTAAGTATATATTTGATGATTTTTTTGGGATTTAATAAAATAATTACAATATTATTTTTCTGGATTATTATTAAATTTAGTTAGTTGCAAATTTTAACATATAGAGATTTGTTTAAATAAAAATTTTAAAAACCATTATTATAATTTACAAAATAACATTTATTTTAATAACGATATATGGTAATTTACAACTGCTTGATGAATTTCATTAAATCTGAAAGAGTAAAAAAATGTTAAATATACTTTTTTAATAATGATAATAAGCATATCGAGAATATTCATAAATGATATGTTTACATTCCTCATCATTATCGTTTTAACAAAATAAAGTAAGAAAATATTCTAAAAAAATAAAAAATCAAGTCGGTTGTATAACATCTCTATAAATATTGTTCCGCTAATGTGTTTATGAGTTGTATGCTCAATTCAATATGACTTCTAAAAAGATGAACGTTCGACCTTTTGTTCAGTTAGCCAATCTCAACCCTGCTTTAGACCATCAAAAGATAAGAGTCCGTATCATAAGACTTTGGAAATCATTCAAGTCCCTTCAGATGGTCTTCGTTGATAGTGATGTAAGTTCTAATTTTAAATTGAAGCGTCATGTTTATTTGAATTATCTATGAAATTTTTAGTGAAACTGTATATTAGTTTTATAACTTTAAATCGTTATATATAGGGTACAAGGATACATGCATCTATTGAAGATGGTTTGGTCAGCAGGTTTCAAAATCAACTCGCTGTCGGCGAGTCTAAAATAGTCGATACGTTCAGCTTAGTGGATTATGATAGTAATTTTAAGACAAGTTCTTTGGGATTTAAAATCGTCTTTTATAGAACCACTGTTGTGAAACCATGTGATGAATTCCCAGTTCGTGTTCCAGAAAAATATTTTCAGGCGTTTACTACTATCTTATCTGGAGAATTAGATAAGAATATATTGTTTGGTGAGTTGTTAATTAACTTTGTTTTTAAAAGTTATATTTACATGAAAAAATAAAATATTAATTCATGTTTTTTTCGTAGATGTAATCG
This sequence comes from Camelina hispida, assembly GCA_023657505.1. Lineage (NCBI taxonomy): Eukaryota > Viridiplantae > Streptophyta > Magnoliopsida > Brassicales > Brassicaceae > Camelina > Camelina hispida. The sequence continues at coordinate 30,223,855 of CP094637.1, forward strand.
GCCAAATCGTCAGTGTTGGAAATCTTGATAGCGTCAAAACCAAAGGGAAGGATAATGTCAAATTGAGCTTCGATTTGCAAGATTTAACGTATGTAACTTTAGTAAATATTTTGAAAATTAATTTAATATAAAATAAATAACTAAATTTTATTATTTTTCATGCATTCGTAATATAGTGGAACCCGGTTAAATTGCACGGTGTGGGGGGATCTTGCAAAGGACTTTGATACACAAATAAAAGAACATCAAGATACTGTTGTCGTTTGTGTAATAAGATTTGCATGCCTGAAGGAATGGAAAGGTAATATCTTACTTTCGGAAAAAAACAAAACTTAAAGCTTATAATTGTCAAATCTAACGTTGCCAATTAAATCCATGTTACAGGAAATTATAGTATTTCCAATGCTTTCAACTCTACCGATATTCTCATAAATCCAGTTATGTCTGAAGTAGACGCATTTCGAAAGAAGTAAGTATACATATATGTATATATATGAATATATATATCCTTTCTATATTATTCTGCACGACATGCTTTAATCATACACATATTCTTATTATTATCATAACTATATAGGTTGCCTACTGATGCTGTTGATTTAGTACAACTTGATGATGACCCAAGCCCTCAGAAACCCAAGGTGACATTATATGAGGAGTTTTTCATTGTGAACGAAAAGAGTACTATGGACCAAATCGTTTATGCACTTGAGGTAATGATTCAAACGTAAAATTGATATCGTGATCTTATTTTTTTCTGAATTATAATTGGGATAATAAATGTTTGATTAATTCTTTACAGGCGCGAACATGTGTGACAATCGCGACAATTCACTCTGTTGAAGTGTTACCCAAATGGTATTATATTGCCTGTAAAGTTTGCAATAAGAAGGTGCAGCCATATCCACCAGAATCTCAAGCTGGAAAGGATTTACTATATAGTTGTGGAGTTTGTGATTCTGATGTTATGGAAGTTGAATACAAGTAAGTACCAAATTGTCTCTTAAATTTTAAAAAGAATTGTGGATTATAACTATACGCACATTTAAGTCGTACCAAACTGTTTATAAGGTATAAACTCATACTTCATGTTGGGTACGGAAGTTCACAAAAGATTAAGCTGCTCTTCTTTGACGGTCTTTCCCAACTATTTATTGGAAAAAAAAGCATAAGAACTAGCTTTGGAAAAACCTAAAGTAAGTATAGTATCATTTGAATTCTTTTTAATTTAAAGTTATAAAAACAAGTATTAAATCAAAATTTGACATTTGTTCAGGACGATACTGCACCTATTCCTGGAAGTCTCTCTGCCTTGGTTGGGAGGACTATGCTGTTTAAAATTTCGATTACAATCGAGAATTTAAAAAGCGACAAGTCTGCTTATGTTGTCGAAAAGTTTTGGGAAAAGGAAGACATGGTTGTGCAATTTGGAAAGGTACTAAAGTAAAGAAAAAAAAAACATATATCCATAATATCATTATGAATTCTATACCTTTTAAATCTCAATGTATGTAATTTCAATGTAGGAACTATATGGAAGGAATGAACTTTCGAATAATTCTTTGGATCTCGACGACCATAAGTTGCAAATCGCACCAGCTGAAATGAATTTGACTTCATCTAAGAGAGATTATACAGACAGCAATATTGGATCGACCGGGGGTCATAGCATGATGACAAGGAAAAAAATCAAATCTGAACCCCGAGATTGAAAAATTGCGTCATTTCAAAACATGATATTGGTTAATTTTTATTTTCATCTTTTTATTTTATTTTTTTAATTGAAATTTTTAATTATTTTGAACAATTAAGCACGCTTTAAAGCTTCTTAGCGTATTTGTATTGGTCAAACTTTAATTATATCAATTACTATAATTATGTTACAATAAACGATATGTCAAATGCCTTAGCATATTTCAAATTATGGTCAATGTAGTATTTAGGATCAAATCCACAGAGACTCTAGAATCACAATAGATTTAATAATCTTTTAATTATGTTAAACAGAAATATTTTTATTTAAATAATCAATGCAAAAACAGAAAATAAAAGAGTTGAAAAATCAATAAGAATAAACGCAGCCAGTAAATTCTCGGAAATCATAAAAAGATCAGTTAATTAAACAAACAGTATTCAATAATTAAGCATTTTCTTGAACTCTAAACACAATTATAAAATAAATCAGTTCTCACTAAATATTATCTAAATTTAAAACCAGAAAATTTAAATCTCTTTGCAAATTCTGTGTAATAAATCAAATTAAAATCAACAAAAAGTGTTAGATTATTCACAAAATCACTAATTCAAATCTTCGAGAAAAAGTAATTTTGCTCACCAAAGGTTTTTATCAGGAAAATCAATTATATTCTCATATCAATTAATAATCCTAAGATCTAAATCCAGATGACTAATCAAAGATCTAGCATTAAACAACCTATGGTGAAGAACAAGAAAGATAATGAATCCTAAATAATAATGTTATCTAACAATCCATGAAATTCCTAATGAGAAACCCTAAACCTAACAAGCAGATCTACTCGACATAATCA